>OX383906.1:32500-2532500 GCA_947532125.1 Saturnia pavonia
GCGGGCGACTGTGACGTCACGTCTGGCGACCGCACCACCAGCCCGTACCACACCAGCCAGAGCACATTGTTCAGCGCAAACGACCCGAACAGGTTCATGTGCACCGTGATGCGCGCGCACCGCAGGCTCCTGCGGGGGGAACGGGACGGACAGGTACAGAGACGCCGGTTGGCGAGGGCGGGGCGCGGGCGGGGCGCGGGCGGAACCTCTCCCTCACTCACTCACCTGAAGTACATGAGGATGGCGAGCGACACGAGCAGCGCCACCAGCGACACGGTGTACCCGCTCTCGTACACCGCGATGATGTCGCCGACGTTCTGCGCTCGCAGTGCGTCAAACAGCCAACATATACATATTATAAACTTATGCAAGACTAGCGGTGCCCCGCGGCTCCGCACACAGTACTTAGGTTCGTCTTGTAATTTTATTTTTTACTGATATTACTGACAATTCTTGTTGTTGACGTAGCCTATTAATTATTGAATTAAGTATACTTCCCGTCTACAATTTTCATCAAAATTGGTTGAGAATTAATAATATTCTTCATCCTATCATTTATGAGGAATGGCATAAGCTTCTTTTGTAGATAATTGTATAGAAGTCGGTAAAACTGTTTACAAGTAAATTCCGGACATACTCGTACAAACAGAGAGAAAGACATATACATACAGACCGACATTTGCTCTCTCGCTCTGGCTCAAACAAAGAGGATAGACCGATAATGTGCGTTAAACGCTTAACGTTTAACGTGTTGGAAGTCGCATAAGAAGTTTCACTTCAAAAAAAAATCTGTTCGTGTTCAGTGTACGTTACAATAGAAAACTAAAAGGATATTTGAAGAAAAAAAAAAAAAAAAAAAAACGCTGGGTGCCAGTCTACCACCACTCACTACTTACATCGTCAGGTTTAATGCAGGTGGTGTAGTTGGACCAGGGTTTCCCAGTAGCCGGGTGGCGCCACCACGTGCCGTTCGCGGTGCACTCCTTGTACGCGAAGACTGCAAGCAAGAGAGCGACTGTAGAGTGTCGTTTGACTAGGCTGAGGGTCGAGAAGGCGGTGGGCGGGTTGAGGGGGGGTACCGACGGTCGGGACTGAAGCCGGGTACGAAGTCAGGGCAGCGCGCATAGGCGGCGGTGAGCGCGCGTGTGTGCGGCCAGCAGAGCCACGTGTCGTAGGTTCCGGGGCAGTAGGGCCCGGGGGGTGGCGCGGTGCGGTTGTTGACGGCCGCACACTGCTCAGCCTCGCGGGCGATGCGCTCGGGGTCGTCCATCGCGTGGTGCTCCCGAGACTGCGCCGGAGCCGCGCTCGTCCACCTCAGCGCATGTCCGGTGTCAGCGCGCAGTATCTGCGGAAGGCAATACCAGTGGTACTGTACTGGTTTCCGAGTGAGCAATGAGCTAGCTACGTTATGGTCGCGACACTGATACACAGTTTATAAACAAAGAACAAAAGAACTGCACGATGTATCAGCGTGGTTACTTGTTCTAATATGTCAAGTTGGAGTATTCAATTTTTGCCGTTTCTGGGGTGTATGTAGACATTCTATGTAATATATATTTAGATTCCACTAAAGGTAATGACGTAAGGAGTTTACAACATGTTAAGAGTTCAAGGACAGTAGGGGTATTCTACATTTCCAGCTCACCAATCACAGAAGAGTACTGGAGAGTCTGTTTTTGTTTGAAGGGAAGGCCGAACCTTAAAAAAAGTTTGGTGTCAAAATGGGGGTTTTCGAGCATTCACGTTCGATTGCCGTCATCCGTCTCTACTCATTCAAAAGATAGCTTTCGGGATTCAGCGTCTCCACTACGAATGAGATCTACTACAATTACTAATGACATCAATTAACCTTTTATTAATGTTATCGCGCAATAATGTTAACAATGAGCTCGCTTCCTTGCATCGTTCCTTAATGAGGTAATTACTATGTACACATGTATCACTTACAAATACTAAACTGTTTCCAAATCTTATTTTTATACTCTTCGCATTTCTTTCTAGAAATAATTTGTGGTGGTCCAGTCAGTGACCACTGACGACTTATGGACATGTTATGGACGACCGTCCATATGAATCGAAATAATGTCTGAAATCATTTTCATCAATGTATATAGAGCGATCCAGTGAGAGAGAACCCGGCTTTGTATCTAGATCTAAATTACTTATAACATATATTGAAGTTTGCGTGTGTATCGGTAAACGAAATAAAATCGGACAAATAGCGGGTAAAACTCGCGCCTTGAGGGTTCCGTACTAATTACATTACATGGTTAAGATAAAACAAGTAATGAGAAGTGATGATGTTCGGACGTGAAAAAGTAGGCAGTAAAGTTTGCTCAATCACACTTTATTAATGCACATGCGGACGACGCAGGTAGGTATAGGCTCACCACTAACCTAGGTAATGAAGATACATAGGCACGTAGCTCACGGCTCCGTATTACTAACAAGTAATATAAAATCAACTTGAGAAAAAATCACTACCAGCACGCTTTCTTGGATTACCCTGCTAAAACCGTTAAATATATACGTAGCGTGTTAAATACATAATTACACATAGACACATGTGTATGTTTATACACAGTAAGTACAGTGAATGCACCCGCAGTGTCTCGAGTCCCCCGAGCCGTCGAGTGGAGCCGGTCGGGTGTACTGGCACGCGACGTGCGTCGCGCCGACCGCGTCAGTTGCACGCGCAGAATACTTATTTAATCCTAGCGGTGGTTGCACGCAAGTGACTCTAATCACATCTAATCTAAGTCTAAGTGAGTCTAGGCGAGAGTGGACGTGTCACAAGCTACAAGTGAATGCTTGCCAAGCGAATATAACGGATATAACAATGGGATAATAGAAACACAATCGCAATACAATATGAAAACATTTGGGTAGACAACAATGATTTAAAATAAAAGTCCGCTACGTCTTATATAACTAACTTTAATATTTAAACTATAATAAGTAAATTAATGTTACAAAAGATATAAAAAACATTTATGTTAAGTTTAAGTACGTGAAATAACAATGTATTAATGAAATTGTTGTTGTATGTATAAAAGGCGAACCGGATCAATGTTTTACTATGTAATGTAGGTATAACTCGTAGGAGAAGTTTCAAACTGTTACTAGTAACACTACAATACCGTAGAGGTTTTGTCGCACTTTTAAACTTTTGGTATTGTACGAGCTATCATCGTATATTACAATACTGCATACGTTACGTCTTGCGCCTGCGTCGGAACCGGGCGACTGATCAATCAGTGTTAATGTTTCCACTCAACGCGGACGGTTATTTAGTACTATAATATTGTAGGCTACAACATCCTACAACAAGTATTAAGAGCGCGGTATCTTTTTATTATTTTAACTTGGAAACTGTTTTTTTATTACAGCAGTATGAGGTTGTATATTAATAGTATATGTATTATGATATTATTTTCAACTATCGTCGTTCAAGTCGTTTCAAGTCGTTTTCGAGGAAAAGGGTCACAGACTGAGAGTCTGCCAAATGGACAACACACAGTGATCTTATAAAGGTTCCGTTATTTTCATTATGAGGTACGGAACCCTTAAAATCGAAAGTTACTTAATAATTTTTTTTATAATATTGCTACCTGTCAGACCGCTTCTATTTTGCTAAGTAAAATGATAACGAGGAAATTGTTTGTTTTGAATTTTTAGTTGCTGTTGTGTATTTTTAAATCAAAACTGAATATTGTCAAGGACTAATATAAGTCAACTGTTATGAAATATTTCAGATATATGAATGAACGCGTTGTACTGCGGGTAGAAACGAAATATCCTTAACAGCATTATTATAAGATTGTTGTGATTACGTAGGAAGCGGTTGCAGACGGCGCACGTCCCGCCTCGCGACTGCGCTGCACTGATTAGACGCACCTTTTATATAATTCTTCTTTATAGTCTAAGCTTAGCCCTCTGTAGGTAGTTTGTGAGATTATTTGATTTTTTTTTTTTTTTATTCGTCTGTAACTTGTATAAATTAATTAAGTGTTGAAATATATTTTCGTTACAGTGGGAGCGTACTCCTAACAGCTCTCTAACAGTCTGTCTGTCTAATTCTTATACACACAAGCTTCTTAAGACAGATGTGTAAAAGCAGTTCTGGTTCGGATAGATGCATAAACGTGGACTATTTTTTCTAGTGAAGGTTTAGGTAAATTAATAGGCTATAAAAGTACTCTGTAGTTTATATTTTACTTTATTGTTAAATGCTTTCGGAACACATATATAAATCAATTTTGAATTCCATTTCATATATCTTTTAATATATATATTTCGGCACGCGACATATGTTTGCCGTACTTACTGTGACGGTGTCAACTCGTCTCTCGGCCAACTTGTTCTCTCCTTTCTTATCGGTATTAATAATTACTGGTACCGATTTCAACTGTATTTAGTTGTTTTTACCTACCCAAAAAACAGAGCACTTAATATAAGTTTCGTAGCACACATATCTTGTGAAGTAGCCATTTGGCCCACGTAGCTTGTCTGTGACGTAGCCGCGTAGCACGGTGGATGCGTAGCAATGTTGCTACGTCGCATTGTACCAATGAAAAGCGCCAGTTGCGTAGCGTGCGCCATCTCTTAAAATTATTCTTGACTAGGGACGGTGAACCTTTCTAAAAAAGATCGATTTATATATCGATTCGAATTGAAACCTGATGAATCGATTTACAACAAAATCGGATTCTAAAAGATCGATTTGCTTTTCGACTATGTATTTACAATCTAAACCGTGAGGCACAGCTAGTATAAATATAAATAAGGTCACCCGGGGCTATTGTAGCTGGGGCTGCAGAACAATTTGGTATTCCCAGGTCCACGATATATGCACATGTCTTTGGAACGCGCGGTATTAAAAACACTAAACCTGGCAAATCCACGGTATTTGATAAAGATACGGAACTGAGAATTGCGAACTGTATTCACATAATGGAGAAGTTTGGTTTTCCTTTAACTCGCAAGGAAATCTCATCATTGACTAGCGAATATATCCGAAGGAATTGTATCGTAACAGTATTTAAAAATGACATACCAGGTGACGATTGGCTACGAGGTTTTAGAAAAAGACACAATTTTGTCGCTCAAAAAGCCGTTATCAATGGAAATCGCCAGAAGAAAAGCATGCAATCCCTTTACGGTCTATGAGTATTTTGGAATACTCGAAAAAATTGTTGAAGATTTGGATTTATAGTCTGCCAATCGTATTTACAACCTTGTCTCTTTCAATGTCCCCAGGCTATAATATTTATAATCTACTGAAGCTTCCATTCTCTTTTGTTTCATTACACTATTCTTATATTTCACAATAGTCCCGTCTCTCTCCCGTCTACAGTCGGCCGCACGACCAGTTCACTTCGCTTCAAGTAGGACCATTTCGGGAGTACCTACTTACAGGGCGACATTGTAACGTGCGCTCCGCCCTGTCCTTACGCAGTCCTTTCTTGTAGGTTCGTATTTGCAGTGCGTACTTTACCCACTGCTGGTTATAGGCACGCTCTGTCTCAAGCAATCTATTAATATTTTGAGCTGCTCTTACTCAGAGGTCACCCGCCGCCGTCCGCGCTAGCTTGGCATTCTTCAAGCTATCGCGGCATCGGGCTCGTACTCTGCGTAGATGCGTGCTTGAACATTTCTACAGTAATCTACAGTTATTGTATGTACAGAACAGTTATAAATGCGATAATAATGAAAGCAACGTAATGTACTCACACACAAGTAAATGGAATTTTAGTAGTGTTTTGCTTAACTCGACTCTAGAATTATAAAAACGTTAATATGACAGTTTGACTATGTATGTAGAAGACTATGGAGCGAACGTGTCATGTGACTGTAATAATAACAAAGTACGTACTTATCTGCGGTACTGATCTCTCGAAGAGATAATGAGAGACAAAATAAATTAAAGCAATGTGGATTAGTTGGGATAATCCCGCTGTTAGAGACAAGTCCGTTGCGGGAAGACAACCGCCTTGCTAACACACGCCCCGGGATTACAGCAGGTGAGGAGCGGGGCGGGGACAGGGGCGGTTGCGGGGGAACGAACTGTGCCGCCGCGTCGCGCCGCGTCATCCCAGCCGGACACTACATACACGTATCGGTGCTTACACATAGCGCAGTGAAGTCTCAGGTCTTAGCTATGCCGCGAGTATCGGACCACATGCACTCACATGCTCGATTACAATAAACATTAGCTCGAATATTGGTCCCAACCCTATAAAGCCTGTTGAATTTCCAAAAATCCTTCCTTAGTGCTCACCTACAGTGTAAAAAAAACCCACATGAAAATTTTCACGGTCTTAACCCCAGTAATTTGGGCTGTGCGTTGATATGTCAGTCAGTTGTCCTTTTATATATATACATTATAAAACTCAAAGTCTTTATGTCTGTCTGTTTGTTTATATTCTTTTCACGCGAAAACCGCTTCTCTGATTTACATGTTTTTGATTTTAATTCATATCTATGTTATCTGGCCAGCTTATGGGATATATTTTGTAAATAAAATAAAGTAATGTTACGCCCGTGGGTAGTAAAATGGCGTAGTGTTTCACGAAGGCCAAACCTAAAAAACTAACCACGGTAACCGATTGCCTTAAAGTGGGACTCGAACTGCCATCTCCCGTCCAGGGTGAGGCCCAGATATTTTATCTGGGCCCCAACCTGAAACGTTTGCCCTTCAATAATTATATGCGCCCCAGGAGGCGGTCCGAAACGAGGCCCGTGGAGTAACAGAGCCTCGGTTTTCTTGGCCGCCACCCTGTGATCCAACAGATCTATGCGTCTGACTACTAGGGCCACACCCTTCGTAGCCAGGTTCGCCACCTCAAGCCAATTCCCTCCCAGGGCTACGTACTAGGGTATCGTCTGCGTAGCATATGATGCGCATGCCCGTAGGGAGCGCTACGCGGAGAACCCAGTCGTAGCCCATGTTCCACAGGAGCGGCCCCAACACCGACCCTTGTGGAATCTCGCAACCGACGTAGCACCGGACCACAACACCCTGGCCGTCTGCGAAAATGACCTCTCTACCTTGGAGATAGTCCTCCAATAATAACTCCTTCATACCGGAGTGTCTGTTGTATGACATCATGCGGCAGACTGCTGAAGGCGTTGGCGATGTCAAGCGACACGGGTAACAACATAACTCCCCCTCGGTCACCTCGGCGGACCATGCCTTCAGGGTGGATAGGGCGTCCAGAGTTAAACGCCCCCTCTACATTGTTTGATGATTTGATGTTAAACAAGTTGTCAAACAGTTAAAGAAGTTATAACAATATGTAATGTAATATCAGAATTACTCACCAAGGATGGATTCCATTTGCAGAAATGGGTCAGTAGATGTAAATTATTAAATAAGGAAATTTCTAAGAAAAGACTAAATCAAAAGGATGAGAATCATGGAACTAAGGATATAAGGACTGATGAAATAATGAAAATTTTAGGGATTTCATGAGATCGTGAAAACGATGAATTCAAATATTTAGTAAACTTGCCACCACAGCAAGCTCCGATTATGAAGAGAAGAGTGATTTCAGACATCTCCCGCCTGTTTCATCCGTTGGGGTGGGCAGCACTTTGTGTTGTCACATCTAAAATATATCTTTAAAAGCTCTGGCTTTCTGGATTAGAATGGAGCGAGGAGCTAACATTGGAATTGATGTCGGAATACCGCAATTATCTGGTAGAAACAAGAAGATTCAGTATTCCTAGATGGGTTAACGTGAGATCTGCATGGTTTCTGCGATGCGTCAGTGTCAGCCTATGCTGCGGTCGTGTATCTTCGAGTTATAAACATAAAGAAAAAAATAAACTTAAACTTGTTCACGTCTCGCACGAAGGTTGCACCTGTCAAACAGCAATCCGTTCCCCGGCTAGAATTGTTGGGAGGAGTCTTGTTGGCCGAACTGATATCCGAGGTGGCTGAAGTAATGAAGATTCCAAAATCCGTCATTCGTGTCTGGAGGGATTCTACAGTAGTCTTGGCGTGGTCGAGTAACCATCCAACTCGCTGGACTACATTTGTTGGAAACAGAGTTTCTACTATTCTGTCTTATTTCGAAAATACTCAGTGGGCACATGTTCAATCCTCTCACATTCCAGCTGATATAGCTTCACGAGGATTGACACCACAAGAACTATTTTCATATTCAAAGTTAGTCCAACAAGACGGTGGCTACCTTGTTAGAACTATCTAGGGAGTTTTTGTGGCATCTCAAATTGCATGTTTCCAGTTTATATTTATAATCCACTTCACAAATGCACAATAACCAAACTATGTCACGCAAAATGCTATCAATATTACATTATATAGGGTCAAAGAACCTAATTTATTGAATTAAAATAAAAACCACAACATGGCAGCTCAAGATCACGTCAAAAACTCCAAGTCGAACATTACGTATTTTTTAAATTTAGAATGTTATAGTTTTCTTGTGAAAAATTATTCACTCTGAAATCTAACACATATGCAGCTATAATTTGTATTCAAAATGGCCACTGCGTTAAAACGACAATTTCATATTTAAATCTCTAGTTTAAGGAAAGAACGATTGAATGTTGTTTGATTGCGTTGGTGCGCGAGGTGCGCTAGTGCACAATACTGTGATATATTAAACAAGTTGAGAAGTGATACGATACGGTTCGTTGGCGGCTCGGTATTAAACTTCGAAATATAAACTAATAAGAGGAGAACTGTCTGAGAGTATATTGTACTGATTATCTCACAAACACGTGCTCGAGCTCGAGGTCGAGTTCCTACACACTAATATTGCTCTTCCTGAGGTCTCAATAAATCCGTCTGGTTGTGTTATGAAGAACAACATTGCTCACGCACGGAACAGTGGATTATGTAGTATTATATATATGTATATATAGTGAGAACTCACAAGACATGGAATATGTAGGACAGGTGGGACAGGTGGGAGAGGTGAGGTTAGAGTGCTGCTAGGTGCGCAGTACTTGCTGCTCGCTACGTGCTCGCGATAAGAAAGTAGGAAGTCAGTCGCAGTCGTCTCGGTAATTAATTGCGCGCGGACGTTGCGTTCGCCTCCGTCATCTCTGCTAAAACAAATCAGTTGTTATTTTTTCTACACCCGCGACATTAAATGGTCTTCGAACCTGAAATCTGGATGTCCCATACGCCGCCTAAAATGGTTAAGACTTGAGATACTAAAAGGAGAGAGTAAATGCAAAAAGCAGCGCAAGGAAAAAAGACGGTCAACTTGTTCGAGATGAATATAAAGTTGAACACTCAGATGTATCGAAGGAAGCTGTAGCAACAAATGAACCCGAGAACAAGATGGAAGAAAACCAACCTGGACCATCTACAGAACAAAGTGTTCAAATATCTACCCACAAAAACTTATCAACTTCTTCGTCTACCTTGGCTAGAATAAAAAGGCTGGAACTAGAAGTAGCTGAAACAAAAGCGCGCATTACAATAGAGCTGATAGATAAAAAACTTGAGGCAGAGCTCGCAGAGTTGGATGAAGCGGGTAGTTATCGTTCATCACAAGAAAACATAACGAGTGTATATAATGCCCGTGCACTGGAAACGAGGATGTGAAAACTCAGTACGTCATTCACAGTATTACAATTGACGACGTATTGTGTCCGGTACCGCAGGAATCGCACCTGCACCATTTGGGGGCAAACGGCCTACAACCGCCTGCTACTGAAATTGCACTAGACGCACGCTCCACTAGCTCCTGGTGGTACTGATGGAACCGTGCAGGCCTTAGCGAGTGCACTGAAAGACTTGGCCGTTGTATCTGATGCTGGTGCCAATCGTTGCAATGACAGAATGTTCAGCCGTTTATGTACTCCGAGAGAGTTACCACCGTACTCTGGTGATATGCTTGAATGACTACAATTTAAGCAAGCATATAAAGAAAAAGTTTTATCAAAAATAAAGTACTCATTTTGCCAGTCAGCCAGCCGCCAGCCACTTTGTCCTCTTCTCTGAACGTTTTTCTTTGAGGAATCATTTTAAATAAATTACCTTCCCAAGTTTATAAATTACGACTTTTGGGAAATTAGTTTCGAACTTTTTATATATTTTTTTCTAAGACCATGAAAAAACAATTAGTCCATTTCTTAAAACTTATTTTTTACCGTAAATGTTTATTTACGGTGTATGTTTACTGTTGAGAGTTAAGCATAAGCATGAGAGAATAGAATTCTAAATGTATCTTACCAAAAAAAAAACCAAGTGCGTGTCGGACTACGTGCAGTGTAGGGTTCCGTAGTCGCTCGTCACAATACGCGGACTTAAGGATGCTTTTAACATCGGGTTGGAGGCGGGTCGGGCGCCGGCCTTAGCATGAATCATACTTTAGAGAGGGGTTTTTAAGTTGATTTTCAAATGTACGAATATACTTTTCCAACTACATTTTATAAGTTGACTAGCTGTGCCCTGCAGTTTCGCCCGGGTGGAATTTAAAAGAAATCGCTAATTGATGATTTATAATCAAACCCGCTTTTAGAATAAGTGTTTATTTAATTGTTTTGTGTCCGTGGATGCCGGAGATTCAGTTTAAGCGATCACTATCTAAGCAGAACTGTTAGACTGTGACGCGATATTGCGCTGTTTCATTCGAGAATGTGCGTTGCGAGCGCGAGCTAGTCAAAGCTCACGCGCGATGTTGCACCGATTGTCATAATATACATGGCACACGCGTTGTTCCCCCTATCCCAGTCACCAACCCTTGTGCTTCCTCACTCCTGTTCGCTCACTTTGTTGTCAATGGTCGTGCGGGTAACACATATACTTCAACTGCCAGCATTTCTTTTGATCCTCCCGACGATGCCGACGCGTACGCGTTGAGGTACGTTTTAATATTTAATTGTTTTACCCATATAGTCGGAGATTATCTCACCTTCCGCACCTTCCGCTACCGAGTGGAAGGTGAACTTTCTACCCGTAATCCTGTACGCTCAGTTATCCCGCAAGGCTCCATTCTTCGTTTTCAAACTGTAAGTTAGTAATCTGCCGCTTCCCCCGGGGGTCGAAGTAGAGCTCTACGCCGAAGACACTGTCATTTACGCCTCACGCAGGAAGAGAACTCATCTCGCAGCCACTGTCCAACGCGCCGTAACCACTCTCTGGAAGTGGATTCGTACATGGCGAATAGCTATCAATCCTCAAAAGAGTGCCACGATTATGTTCGACCCGAATAAAAACCGTTACCAGTCTCGATCGAAACTATCTCGCTATTCGTTAGGAAAATGGACCACTCGGACTAAATATCGGGGTGACACCCTCGACAATAGGTGCAATTTTATTCCATATATCAGTATAGTCCGAAAAAGGGCCTTCGTGATCCATTCCCGCTTGTGGCCTTTGCTCTGCGCTAATATGTTTACCGACCCCGATGACGACATCGAGAAAGCCAACGAGTACTACGCGTCCGTCCCTGTAATCCAAGCGTGATCGCACCCATGCCCGCGAAACCACCGTTCCCTCCGCAGGAGAGGGCGGTTAACTTCGCTCCAGCACACCCGCCACGTCCACGGCAACTCAAGCCTAGGTCCGTTCCTCCGGCATGGAACTCTTGAGCCAGCAGCCACTCGCACGATACAGTGATACTGCATTCACAAGCTTCCAACATACTCTCATTAAACTGCATTTGCACACACTTGTACACCACTCAGGTACATAGGTTCTGTAAGGGAAATTTTTTTAACTAGTTAGTGTAGACATAAATGTACAGTTTACTAAATACTTGTACACATATTTCTTCCCTTCTCCCAAAGGAAAGAAATATTCATATACGTATAGTTTAGATCGAATTACGGATAGCGAATTAGTCAGATCGCGACTTAATGGCAAGTACGGCAACAGTCCAAGCCGAGGTTTGGGCACTTTGGGACGCCACCAAGCCCGGTTGAAGCTGCAAAATCCGTTGCTGCAAATGTGTGCTGCAGTTCACAAGTATCAGAAGAGAAAACTTAAAAAAATAAAATAATAATAATTTAATATCCTAAATTAGCGGGATTCGAACTATCGACCACTCGTGCGTACTGCGTATGAAGTCTGGTCGTCTCACACCACTAAGCTAATCCGACGACGATTATAATTATGAAAATCAGGCACATGTTTACTACTACAAGCAATTTGAACATATTCCCTATGAGTCGCGCGTCTGCGGTCTGTATCAACAGAATGCTCATAAAAAATATCCAAACAGAATATGTAAAAAGCAAACATCGTTAGGGAGAGGCCCTCGAGGACGGACACTAACAAACAAACACCCGCCTTCTGCAAACTGCCCGAACAAATTGTAATGGCCGCCGCGGAACTGCAGTGATACACGCGCTGCGAGTAATTTCGTGTTAAATGGCAAAAAGTATCGGAAATCAAGCAAAATACATCTTTCGAGTGCTCTAGAAGTGTTGTGACTGTAAGACGTGCAAGGAAGTTCAGGGTGCACCCTCGGATCGCAACAAATGCAACCAGTATACGTTGGTGAGTCCCCCTACTGCTCCATTCTATGTCTTTCCATTCGTCGCATCCTCTTGGTTGTGATTGACCAGTATTCTAGCATCCTGCGAACAGATTGGTGAAATAGCGAGATTGCTCTGATAGGGCCAGTACCATCCACTTTTAGTTGTGTGTGAGTGAAACACTCTGCGGAGACGCTATGAATCGCGTGATACTGGGACACTGCGAGGCGAACAACGTGTTACAGCAGCTTGTATTTATGTCGCGTGTCACGTGTTACGTGGCAAAGTGCCTGTGTGATACGTCTGTGTACGAGGGAGAATAGTATTATTTTAATTTATCTAGAATTTTATTATGACTTCCGGTACAGTTGTGTAATTGACTAATGCGCTGCCCCACCAATGAGAAGCCATTTTAACAAGCAAACTGAGAAATAAATACGGTTGTAGGGCCGCTTTACAGATCAGAAGTTGTGCCGAACACGGCACGACAGTGCCCTGAACTATCACAACAATTTTATTATTCGCTCCCACATGCATATAGAGAAGTGTAAGCAGCATAATGTCGCAAGCTTGGTTTTAGAGAAACATCCTAACATCGTTTACACTATTGTTCCTAGTGCGATACTGTTCTTTAACATAATTCAACAATGCTTTATATTATACAATTCCCTGTTATCAAAACTGTGCACAGATGGCGGCCGAAGGAACTTCCGCTTTACATTATTATAATTCCTACCGGATACACTGATTGATAACGGAATTGATTATTTATTTATTATTAAGTCTTGTAAGACAACATCAGTGATAAGCTGTGGCACTTTAGTACTCCACGCGAGCGGAGCCGCGAGCACAGCTAGTAGAAAATAAAGTTATAAACTTTCTGTGTCTTACGAGTCGATCACGAGTCAGTTTATAATAAATAATCACTTGAGTATGTAACATGTTGCCGCTCGGTTGTTCCCAAAGACCTAAATTTTCTCCAAAAACTCAATCGCATAAGAGTCGCTGAGGACGTGCTAGAACGAGTCAATTCCGACCAAACATTCATGAAACGCATTGTTACTGGTGACAAGACGTGGGTCAAGTTTGACATGCAAACTAGTCAACAAGCTTCGGAGTGGCGCCGCGCAACTGAACTGAAGCCGAAAAAACCACGCCAAAGTCGATCAAAAGTCAGTCACGTTGACTGTTTTCTTTGACTATCGCGGTGTTGTGCACTCGGAATTCTTATAGGAAGGTCAAGCGGTAAATAAAGTATATTATTTGAGCGTTATGCGGCGTTTAAAAGAGCAAATTCAACAAAAAAGGCCAGATTTGTGGAAAGAAAATTATTGGATTTTGCTTCATGATAACGCGCCTTCGCGCAAGGCCATCATTGCCATTTTGACCGAAAACTCAATAAATACTATCGAACAACCACCTTATTCACCAGATATGGCTCCAGCCGACGTCTTTCTTTTTCATAAACTTAAATTACCACTTCATGGCACCTGTTTTCATTCGGTAGAAGACATAAAGGAGAATTCGCGACGAGAAATAAACTCAATTCCGGGAAAAGCGTTTAAAATTATTTTGATGTTTGGATTATTTGTTGGCGTAAGTGTGTCGTTTCAGAAGGAGCATACTTAGTAGGTGATAAAATAAATTTGGATAAATAACTAACATATTTTTTTATTATTGATCTTTTCCCGGTACTATTTTGACAGAGTAGTAAATATTGACAATATTAGTTCCAAACTTGTGAAGCGAAAATAACGTGACAGCGGGCAAACGCACAATTAAGTATTTTCAAAATTTTAATGTTCAACTTAAGCACACGAGTGCATCGCGCATCGCACGTCGCACGTCGCACGTCGCACGTCACACGTCGCACTTCGCACGTCGCACGTCACACGTCGCACGTCGCACGTCGCACGTCTCGTGTCGTTTGTCATTATAATACCAAATAGAACTCGAGATCAATAATGTTAACAAAAATTTTCACTGTTAAAGTGACATTTCAGAAGAAGTTTACATTTTCCTATAATACTATTAATTCATTGGTAATGAAAAAAATATTTTATTGTTTCTACACTAAGAACTGTGTTTAAATGTTTTAGTTTCTGGCTTATTATACCATAAAAAATTATAGTAAAAATAGTATCACAAAAATTGCACGATTTTATTTCAAACAGTTATAATTATATTATTGTTGGATCGTATTTTACGGCACTTTGAAGTTGAAAACTACGTTCAATATTTTGTTTCACGTGTTTCATGATGTTCTAGCACTTTCGACAATCTACCCAAATAAAGTTATTATTTGAACTGGTAACACTTCTGTTTACATTTTAGATCTCGAATTCGATTTCGTAGTCTAAGTCTTATATAACTAAATATATATGAGGGATTATTTACTGAATGACTAATGAATCTTTACTTTTCCGCAACTCTCGAGCTGTCAAAACTTATTAAATTCCTACCTACGTTCAATATTTATTATGTACCTATACGCCGAATTGTATTTTAACTACTGTCCAGAATCTGCTCCTGCCCCCGCACTCGCTACCTCGCCCGCAACGCTCTAATCAAGATTATAAAATAAAAAACTGTGTGAATTAATAATTTGAGTAATTTGTGCTACATTGCGCTATGCTACGCTACATTGCGCTATGCTACGCTAAATTGCGCTATGCTACGCTACATTGCGCTGTGCTACGCTACATTGCGCTATGCTACGCTACATTGCGCTGTGCTACGCTACTTTGTGCTAGTCTTCACTGCGCTATGCTACACGGTGTTACTTAGCGCTTGCTGTGAAGATATTTATTTCAACATAAATCGAATTAAAATAAAGTTGTTTTAGTATGTTGCGCAGAATTTGTTTATCACTGAACTAGCTGTGCCTGCGGCTCTGCTCGCGTAGGCTGCAGAATTATATTTTATGGAAATGTTGTGAAAACTTTTTTTTATAAGGAATTAAAGTATGTAAGGTGTAAAACAAAAAAAATATTAATATCTATCCAGTAGTTTCTCCGTGATGCGCGCACACACACACACACGGCAAACGCCAATAATTTTATTTATATAGAAGATTGATAGAGTATTTTGGTCAAACGGAGAACCCAATGGAAAAACAAATATTAAGTGAAGTATGTCGTCACACGGGGCAAGAGATACGTGACTGAACACAATTGGAAATAAATGAATTCTTGATATATAATCAAATTATTTGAATATATTGGGAATACTTTGCAGGAAGCATTCGGGACGGGCCGGGAGACAGCGGGGCACAGTCTGTTCACTAAACTTTGTAAAATTATAATTCTAAAAAAAACTATAAAAATGGATGTTTGTTTGTATGTTCCTTATGAACTCAAAAACCGCTAGAGCTATTTTCATTACATTTTCAAACAATCTTCATATTAGCCCATGTAAAAGTTGGTAGCGATCGGATAAAAAAAAATGAGCCACAGCAACGCGTGGTCGAGTTTGCTAGTAATTAAACATACAGGAAACTTTAAAGGGATAAAATCATATAAGTGATGAACACGATTAGCATTTGTAAAATTTAATATTGTTAAAATGGTATGATGGCTGCGGTGTCCGGTGACCGGGAGGATGACGGGAGGATGCGTCGATAAACCCTTGAGACCCCAGCCGCTTCAATATGTTAATATTTTATGTGATTTGACCCCACATCAAAAACTGTGAACCATAAGTGACAAGTCACAAGGCGGAGGCAAAAACTTAGAAACCGTTTGGGAAACTTCACATAAATAATTCATGAAGTATTGACATCGCGGTAAGCGTGAATAGACCAGAGGGACGGGGGACGGGGGACGGGGGACGGGGGACGGGGGACGGGGGACGAGGATTGGAGAACTAATATAAACCCCGTTGCGATAATATTGTTGAATGAGTTCTGTAGTAATCAAAATAATAAATACTTTATTTAATTTAGGTCCTAACATTAGTACCTAAAAAACTTTTATTAGTCTTACTAAGTCTTAAACACGATACGACAAATTTATGTCCATTTCTAGGATTAAAACTGGAAGGTGTTTGATAAAATCTAGCTTGTCAAAATTTTTACGAATTAAGTTATCCAGAATGTATTTTAAGAATCAGTTATCCAGAATTAAGTAATCCAGAATGTATCTTAATTTTAAGGTAAGATATTAAATTCTTGGAACTTGATCTTAAGTGACTCGCGAGGTCTCATGTTGTAAATTGCTCGAATTGCTAGTGAGTGTGGCATTTAGTCCTCAGTTAGTGAGCAGTGAGCGCACGCACTCGCTAATATGACTATAGTGTAGCGCTACTACTGCGTTACAGCCAAATCATCTTGGAGAACTTTTGCCTTTGTCCTAGTGTACGATCGGCATATGAATAAACAAACAAATGCTTTTTTGAAGTGAAACGTCTTATGCGACTTCCAAGCGTCACACGTTAAATGTTAAACGTTTAACGCACATTATCGGTCTCTCCTCTTTGTGTGAGCCAGAGCGAGAGAGTAAATGTCGGTGTGCATGTATATTGCACACTGCTTAAATAGAATAGAAAATGCCGTTTAAAATGAAGTTTCACTTCTATCGTGTGTGAATCGCACACACACCTTTTTTTATTGACAGTTACTTAATATTATATATATTAAACGTAATTTTTAATCATGTGTTTCTTCAACTCCAGACATTTTCATCCTCGCTTTTATCCAATCAATTATTTAATGTTAATTCGTTCTGATATTGTATCTAAAGCCTCGTCTCCTCTACCCTGAAATTGCTTTTCTTTTACAATAGCATGTTGACAAACATATTTTCTCATTCCTCTACAGTCTAAGCATTATTTTTTTCCTCAGCCAACATCATTATAGCATTTATATTCACTGTGACTTTTTCATTCGACGTCATTTTTCGCTATCGCCCATATATTTTCTATAGGATTAAATTACGGATGGTGGTAGCGGTAAACTGAGCACAGTATGAACGTGCAGAATCAGTTCATATAACTGAGGTTTAAGCATGTTCGATGAATGTTCAATATTACGAAAAGTTGTATCAATCATTTGCTGTTTTCTAGAATTAGAACTTGGTGCAGAATTTTTAATTAAATTATGATTGCTGTTGGTGATTATAATGTTATTGACAACAATAATGGTTGGGTTGGGTATTTGTATTCATTGCGTTTGGATCCAGTGTCAATAATTACCATAACTCATATTTTCATTGTAATTACCACTTTTTGTTGGCTTTAATCATAAGTACCGCCACCGCCGGCATGAACATAGATCAAGCGAGATCAAGATTTTGTGTGTCTTAGTTACATATGTATCTTTCAACGTTAAAAGCAATTGCACGGTATTCAATTAATTTGCAAGAATCGAAATTCATGCCTTTCCATTAGTAATTTGCGGTTATCTTCCATTCGCGTCTATTTATATCCTAATGCGATGACATTTTTCGTAACGTGGTAAACTTTATAATCGATGTCTTATTTTAATTTGGCGTCTAGTGTTTTTATAGTGGGAATTACTTTATTTGTGATATGAAAGTTGTGAATGGTCCTCCGGTTTACTTGCTGATGCAAATTATCGATTATAATAATTGTAGGCGTTCGATTCGATTTCTATTCTGAAGAATGGCATTTGGGTTCTGATGGAAGTCAATGAAGTTCCGGTTGATTTAGCAAGTAATTGAACGGGTTTCCTAATACTGCTCTGCTTGCTATTGCACTCATTTTTGAAATATTTGTACAAAACTTCTCTAGTATGGGAAGTCAAAGGATTGCCTTAATCATGTTTTAACACCGGAGCTATTATTAATTAACAATTTTTATATCAAATAACAACATTTAGCAACAAATAATACCGAATAACAGATAAACAATAAACAAAATCAATTAACTAATTAGTAAATAAAGAATAACAAACAAAATGGCATGACTCTTCTAACGCTACTTATAAGAAACTGATGCGAGAATACGAGGCAGGTGGTAGCTAGCGTAAGCTGGTTTATTCCGGTTTTAGTTACTGTTTCTATTACAACACTACACAAACGCAAAAAGTCTCTAAGCTAATTTATGTGCACTGGTTACTACGTAGGTTGGTCCTTGCGCAACGCAGACATTTACTGAAACTATGTGTCGGTGCAATAGCGGATAGCGGGTTATTGTATCGTAGCGAAAATATCTATTTCTTAGTAGCGGTTTCTGTCGTTACTCAAATACTAAACGCTCCGTGTGACGAAAAAACGTCGCTATTCTATCGAGTCGAAGTTCGTTGCACGCAGTTATCGAAAGTAAAAATAAAAAAAACATTGTTGTCTCGTTCCTACACACTGGATTTTAGACCATTGGCTCTTATTATAGAGTGACCTTGAACTAAACAAATGCATTTATAAATATTTATATCATATCTGTACTAATATAATAAAGCGGAAGACTTTTTGTTTATTTGTTTGTTTAAATATGTTACTACTCTCTACCAACGCTCTGGAACTACCAGTCGCATTCGAAAAATTCTTCTTGTATATGGTTGCCAGATTCACTTGGCTATCTAGAATCAAGCTACACCTCTCAGCTAGCCTTAAGTATTGATTTTTGTTAAATAAGTCGAACGAAACAACGCACAATAAGTGCTTTATTTGCGTGCGCTGACGTAATGGCTTGTGACATCTAAAAAAAGTGTCCGTGATATTATATGCCTATCTCTTATACAAAAGCCCCAATAAGGTATTTTGTGATTTTTATTTATTGAAAATTGAAAAGTGAATTATGAGCATTATTATTAGACATGGCATATTAATCCTTACGTAAGAAAGTTACTTTATCATCCATTTTATGTAGATAAATTTTGCACTTTAGAGCTTGTTATTTGTACGAATAGATTGGGAGATAATGCAGTAAAACTAAAATCGACGGCTCCCACGCATAAAGTCGAAACACATTTTTTGAGTAAATTGTATTTTTGTGTCATTAGAACCATTATATACCGTATTAAACATTCCTGAACCCTAATTACTGAATTCCTGAATACTAATATCTTCTATAAATTATGAGTTTTTGAATTACACAAATGAACTATATCAGTAACGTTTACAAAAATAGCTCTCTTGAAAAATATCGTTTTTTGCCTTACGACCTTATGCGTGGGAGCCGTCGAAATAACGGTGCTTTTAAGTAATAACTGCGCTATAGAATAAATACCTTTTTTATATCTGAACATCATAACTCGCACATTGCACACGGGCCGGGCCACAAGGCATTACAGACGAGAGCGTAGTGTTGCTACATAATAAGTCATACATTAGTTAAGTCAGACTTTCGATTTTTATATGCTATCAGAAAACGCTTATTAGATTTTAAAATCAATTTTACTGGGGCGGTATTTCAATATCTATAATAGTTTGGTGGATCTTAAGTTACTCATCAGGGTCAGATCTTCGAAAATCGAAGTGAGTGTCAAATTTTACTAATAATTTTCACCTTTGTAACATCTAAACGAATCAAGCTATAAACTTAAAAAAATTAGGGTTTCATAAGTACTAAATTTCAGCCTTCTATAATAACAGCCCAGTGCTGGTCTGGACAGACGCGTGACGCCGACAGGGACGCCGAAATGCTTCCAGCAAAGATGGTAAACAGTTGGCCTTACGCTCGACTTGGCGCAGATATATTCAACATTTGTAATTCATTTCTAATTGACACTCATACAAACACTTAAACCAAGCACACAACGACTGTCACCGTCTCGACGGTCACTATCTCAACTGTCAGTGTCACTCATCAGACTCACGTCAGTCAGTAGCACTCTTCTCAGAAGAAGTATACGAATTCGAAACAAAAATAACTTAAAAATATAATATAGGTCAACGATAGCCTCGTAATATATAAAATTCTATTAAAACACGACAGTTTGGGGGAGTTGTGAACTGAACAGTGAAACCCACACAGAGCAGTTCTCTTATCAATCTTGTTGAAATTTCATTATGGAAAACAAACTTTGTTTCATGTTCGAAAGACAAAGATGAATGTCGGTCGTCCAGCGGCGCGGTGCGGTGCGGTGCGGCGCGGCGGCCGGCGCCGTCTTCACTCTCGGGGGAATTCATTTTTAACCTGATTTTTAAAATGTACAACATTTTTAAATTAATCGTCCCAAGTATTAACGTTAATTCAATCCAAATACCGCCGCGACCCGCTACGCCGAGATAGCTTCTATCACAATATACTCGTACAGTTATTAGTAGCAGACGCTTTGAGTAATTACTTATTATAGCCGATACTTATTATAATCGAAATTGAATCCTTTGTAAGAATAATCAGTATATCGGGGCGCAGGCGACATCGCCTGTAACAATTATTAGAACATTAAAAAACCTTATTGCGCTGGGAAATCAATATGCCCAATTTCAACGAAGTGAATAGCTAAATTAAAATAATTATATAGTAGAGATAAGTTTAGCTTGAGCGTGACGCGTGACGCGTGACGCACGACGTTTGAACTTGCGAAGACATTGCACGGAGTGGAATGAAATGAAACACCAACAACGGTAGTCAGGCTTCAGAAGAGTGGCGAGGACGGACTCTGAGTCACTCGCTGTAGCCGTCTTCACACAAGCGTCTGATTCCCAGTAGCACGGACCACACTCACACAGCGTATCACTACGCAAGCTAAGCGCTAAGCAGAGTTAAAAGTATATGCAGTTTATTTGTTGGTATACTGTGAGGGTTAACCAGCGTTGTGTTGCGAGTCATGATTGTGACTGAGCGTGTGACGTCATGCGACGTGATACTTGACGTGACGTCACAAGGGAGTATTACTTATTAGAATTATAGGTACTATAAGTCATAGAGACGCTGAATAACGAAATATAGATACTACCAGCGCCATCTTGTGACAAACTTGTGAACAATTCATTAGTCTATGTATTTTTTCTTTAAATAAATTAGTCGTTTTAAAATGTCAGTTGAAGCACGTTGTTTTATTATGGATGCGAGAAAGTTTTAATTTAAGATTTCCTTCCACTTTTGCTGTGAAGCGCGCAGCGTGAGGGTAGAACGACGCAGTACAGGAGCGGTAACTCTTTGGAAAGAAGTCATATCAATTTCCACTTTAGTAGAACCTTAAACGAATAGCGGAAAGTTTTGTTCAGATAGAGCTCGATAACAATATTGTTGTCGGTTGTCGGTTTCGTTTGAAGAGAAAGGTTTATGGAGCAGAGCCGTTACCGTCGCAGCGAAGTCAATGCAACTTGATACATTCGTAGATACAGAGAACTAACACGAGGCTTCGCCGCTGAACATGACTACCAGATTATCTCGAGTTTCTCGGGATCCAACTCAGGACAGGTCTCAATTTGGGGCGCTCCATTAAAATAAATGCGAAAAACAGGTTCCAAGAAACAAGGCATTGTCTTCAAGGCTAGGCAGCACCTCAAACCGAACTAGGGCTGGTATCACACAAATTGTTGATGACGGATAATATCTTGAAAATTTGCGGACATTTTTGTCCCCGGACTTCGTAAAGAAAGGTTTTTAAAGTTAAAATAATGTCTAATTTATTTATCTTGTTCAGCTTGGTTTCTATTTATTTTGTAATGTTTGACACTATCGGCCTATACGATAACAAAACAAATTAAATACCCATCATAATATTAGAAAATTATATCTAGACTTCTCTTCCTGATGTAATCTATGTAATAATCCAGTCAACAAGTTCAAAAACGTGTTAATTCTTGTTACTGTTACTTAGAATGCTTGGGATTGATCATTAGATTCGTAATGAGATCTAGATAAATGTTCATAAATTTGTAACCCGCACATAGGCAATAGCAAAAGTTATAAATAGGGGTCTAGTTCTTTGCAAAACTCGAAAGCTAATTAATTGTGCTAGAGAAATTAAAAACTTTCTTAAATAAGAGAAAAATCCCAGATAAAAATGATGACTCCAGGGACTTTAATTAATACAATTCTTAATGTCCTGCCTGCCCTGCCTTAATACCGGTCGCCATTAATAAAATATTTGTAATGCTCAGAGAGCTTTTACAGCTTCACCTTCCACGAAAGTAGGGCAACAAGCTCAAAGCTTGGGCCGATGCCTTAGCTGTAATTAAGTCGCAAACTGACTCAGAATCACAGGGGACTAACTCCCTGTCCGCACAAAATTCCATCTAATTAACTATACATATAAACTTATTATTTAGTTATATATATAGTTTTTTCATGTATTTTTTATTTGTATTAATCGAAGTAATCACCCATGCAATCAATGCATCTTTGCAAGCGCAGTGGCAGTTTATTGATGCCCTTCTTAAAGAAATCAGCTGGACGGGAGGCAACAAATTCTTCAAAGGCATTTTGTACTGCCTCTCGGGTATTGAATTTTTTTCCCGCCAAGCAGTTATCCAAATTCTGGAAAAAGTAGTGGTCTGTAGGCGCAAGGTCTGGTGAGTAGAGCGGATGACGGAGAACTTCCAACCCCAGTTCTTGCAACTTGGAGGCCGTCTGTTGTGCAGTACGAGGTCGCGCGTTGTCATGCAGGAGCAGCGGAGACGAGCGATTGACCAATACTGGTTGGAGATGTGCCAGCTTCTCCATCATTGTGTTCAGTTCTTCACAGTACACATCTGCAGTAATGCTCACCCCGTTTGTTAAGAAGCTGTGATGAATCACACCGGCGCTAGACCACCAAACAGTGACCATAAAAAACTAGGGGTAAGTTTTCGTTTAGGGCATTGTTTAGGTGCTGAACCAGGATCCAACCAACTTGCTGAGCGCTTGCGGTTATCAAACAGAATCCATTTTTCATCGCAGGTAAGAATGCGGTTCAAAATTCCTTCATTTGTGTGTCTGTTGAGCAGTGCAAGGCACGTCTCGACGAGTACTTCGCGCTGGCGATCATTGAGTTCGTGGGGCACCCATTTGTCAAGCTTTTTTACCTTGCCAATTTGACGCAAATAGACCAATATTGTTTTGACGCTAACGTCGAAAGCTGCTGCTAATTCAGCCGTAGATTGTGTATCATCAGCTTCCACAATTGCCTTTAATTCGTCATGGTCGACAAAAGTCTTCGGACGACCGTGAGGTTCATTTTTCAGGTCGAAATTCCCAGAACGGAAGCGAGCAAACGAATAACAGGTGGTGCGTTGGTTGTTAAACTTGGTAAACGTCGTTGATGTTGCGTGCCGCTTGTGCCGCGATACTGCCACGACGGTACTCATATTCCATAATTACTCGAATTTTTAACGTATCCATGATGACAAAAAAGATTTAAATGCGATGAAAATGTAACACTAATCAATAAACAAATGACTACTTTTGGAAAAGAATTCCATGTTTTTAAAATAAAATTAATTTGAAATTAGAATTCTTAGCCAAACAAAAATTATTTTGATTTGAAATGGCCAGTACTGCAGAACGGCAATTTCATAGGTAAAGACCTATTATATACATACATATATATATATATATCGTATCCTAAATCCTATAGCAAGGGATGAAAGTGCCCTTAATGCGGCCCATGGCAGCCCTGTTCCGAACTATACGGACATGTGCATTGAAGTTCAGTCTATTGTCGAGAGTGACACCCAGATATTTAGTCTAAGTTGTTGAAGTTATCCAGAATTTAAAAAAATCGCGGTACTGTTATCGGGGTACATTGTTTCATACAGGGATCATAGATATTTGCCCATTAATACTGGTACACATGTCACTAAAAGCTGGTACCCTCAAGCAAATAACAACTAGCACGGGCTTCCAATAGTCCTGCCGTACGCCGCCTGGATGACCTCCTTTTTTTAAGCTCGTTGTTGCACAAAATTAGCGATATACAGGAGAGCCTTGTTCCGGCTTTTATTCCGTTTTCCGACCCGTACGAAGACTGGCGATGATGGCGCAGTGGTAGCGTGTACGACTTCGCGTCAATTGACGTGAGTTCGAATCCCTACAATGAGCCTGAGCTTTCGGTGAAGGAAAACATCGTGAGGAAACCATAGCATGGTGGTAGGGCATTTTCTAATGCCCGCCTGGCTAGCTACCACCCTCAAGTTGAAAATCTGCCGCCAAGCACCAATAGACCAATAGGTGTGTTCCGGCAGCTGCAGTTGAGAGCCAGTCTTCCACTAGGTTTAGCGTGTTACCATCTTGGGCCGCATCGTCACTTAACACCAGGTGAGATTGTGGCCACTACGCCAAACCTACAACGATAAAAAAAAAGACTTTATTTATTTTTTTAGCTCTTCGGTGAACAACAAAGCACCAAAGGCCTTGATCGATATTGAACGTTGGCCTTATTGCGTACTAGCATAATGTTTAACTGGTAACACGGCACAAGACCCTGAAACCTGGTACTTTTACCAGGAACCAGGCTAGTTAGTTATCGGCAAGTGAACGTATCCACTACACACAGCACGACAGATGACTGATGTTGCTATTTCGATAGCGCACAGAGGTCGGATGAGATGAAGAGCAAACATGTTTACGTTCACACACACACATAGATCTAGTTATTCATTTCAATTGACGAGAACGAAATCCACGATGCGAGGCCTCGAGGCCTGCGGCGGACTCCGCCGGTGATTTAAATTGTAAATAGTAAGTTAAGATAATTTTGTAAAGTAGTTTTTTTTATCGATAAAATAAATCACAATTAAAAATGTATATCCGAATAATTATTATCTTTATACCTTGAATAGAACTTGAAATTAATATTTTATAATAAGGAACTTCGTTCCTGTCTGCTGTCACACGACACCGCACGGATTTTTGTTCTTGTTTTTACATTACTGCGTTTGTTCATGAATTATCATATTTCGTATAACTGTAGAATAGTGAGCGCTGAGCAGAACGACAGAGTGAACATGAGCGCGCGTGCGGTGCGGCTCCGTGTAGTGCGGCACTGCTGCTGCGGCACTGCGGCTGCGGCACTGCGGCTATGCTGTTCTTACGATATTGTTTTTGTTATACATTTTTATTTGATTCACAGAGCGTAGATCACATTTAGTTATAAATCATTTTTATATAAATCAATAAAACGGCGCGAGCTCAGTTATAAATAGTAAACGTGCACGCTGTGATCGGGCGCAACGATCACGTCGACTCAATCAAACTATATTCTAGCAACATTAAAGAACAGAACAAATTAAATGTATACGCGTAGTTATGTAGCCCGCGTACACTCGAAGTCACGTGGAGAGATAACAAATAGCTAACAATTTCATGGTGTACATATTTCGCAACATCGTAGACTTTCACCCTCTCTTCATTTATTCATAACGCGCCTGAAGAAAGTACGGTTTTAATAAGAAATATCAACTCGTGAGTGTCCTTGAAACCTATAATGATATACTAGCTCTATTAACAAGGTCTATCTATGTATACACACGGCAATGTGTCAGCCGAGTTCGGAACAAGCGATACCGGCTAATGTTTTATATATTTACACGAACCATTTCGAGCTACTTTCGACCCCTCCATAAGTCAAATACTATTAGACCTATGTACACATTTCAAATTGTATATATTTAATAAACCTCCCTTGAACATCTACAATTCCAAATTTAACGAATAAACCTATTATAGTTATTGTGTTATTAGGGTCTGAAATGTAGCATTTTTATCACTCACTCATCAAAAACGTAGACCACTTCTAAGTGACTCAGATACTTGAATTTGTCATAAAATTAAATCATTAGAATTAAAACTTCAATAAAAAAGTACAGTTTTCAACGAAATAATACTTATTAACAGCGTTTCCATCCGTCCACCAATAGATGGCGTTGTGTAGCTTATAAGAATATCCACACCCAACATAAAAAAAGAGCCAAATTCCACGTAACGGATCCTAAATTCCATTGCAGCTCCGTTAATTATAGCTGTAGGAATGTACGTGCCTCAATTCATTTACAAAGCAATTTGTTTTACTTTCTTTAATATCAGATTTCTAATTTGGCACGTTTTAATTATCAATAAATATGTATGTTCATTTCTAATTATAAGAGTCTTTATTGACAATTTAGACTTGCCAAGTTAGTAATCTCATATCAAATAAATATATATAAATATCAAATGCAGTAACAGAATTGTAAATGAATTGGTGAGCGTACATTCCTACAACAATGATTAACAGGACTACATTGGAACTTGACACCCGTTAGATCTCAGCTCGTTTAATAACCTCGAACATCGTTTCTACTGAATTTGATCCCTTTTTCACATTTATGTATTTGTTGGGTTACCACAACTATATGTTTTATTCTTAATTTCAGTGAATAACATTTTTATTATAGGAATAACTAGATGAATAAGTAAATTATAAAACTTATCCGCGACTGCTCGCACTGCGCATGCGTATAATAAACAGTAAACAACAAAGTTTTTAAATACATATATTAATTGAATGTTGTAAAGTTTTAAGTCTGAACCGTTTATAATATAAACGAGTCGGGTTCCACCGCGATAGATATTCTATCTGGTGCAGGAATACTGGATAGACTACGTCCAATGTTCATCGCCGCACTGGTGACGTGGTTAACTAATTACCCGGGTAACTAGGGAAAGCGGTTTGGCTTATTTAGGATAAGCGTTTAATGGAGTTCAATTAGTTTAATGTAATATTCAGGAGATCCGCTACTGATTCGTATCCAGGGTTGCTGCCAACTCTTTTGAGAAAAAAAAATACGTATCAAATTATTTCAATACGAAAAAATTAAGCAATTACGTATTTAGAAGAAAATAAGATATTTAAAATTTTAAGAGAATAGTAACATATGTTTTGTTGGTTTTAGCACGAGCTAACAAGTGTTTGTTGTCTTTGAGAGTTTCAAAGCTAATTTTACAATCGAAATCGGACACACACTTGGCAAATATTGCATGGTCATGCGTATTGGCACGACAGTAAAGGTTTGAAAGAAGGTATTTTCGGTTACTTTACTTTTATGAAAAAGTATAAAGTATCTATTTTTATCGAAAATAATATGATACGATAGGATACGTTATTATAAAGTATGGATGGTAACCCTATTCGTACCTCCGGGAACTCTGCTTAAACGTGTGTACTGGGGTGCAGTGCGGTGCGGTGCGGTGTGGTGCGGTGCGGTGCGGTGCGGTGCGGTGCGGTGCGGTGCGGTGCGGTGCGGTGCGGTGCGGTGCGGTGCGGTGCGATGCGGTGCGGTGCGGTGCGGTGCGGTGCGGTGCGGTGCGGTGCGGTGCGGTGCGGTGCGGTGCGGTGCGGTGCGGTGCGGTGCGTTGCGGTGCGGTGCGGTGCTGTGCTGTGCGGAGCTGTGCTGTGCGGTGCTGTGCGGTGCGGTGCGTACTGCGGTGCGGTGGGTACCTTTTAATACCTACAGTTAAAAAATTTGAAATAAAAAATGATACTAAATCACCAAAATAAATAAAGAATTTTATGTTTATCGATATGAACAATAACTACGTAACGTAATGTATATGTATAGGTATAGTATACTAGGTCTGATCTAAAACATCTAGAGCTTACAAAGGTCTCGTACAAAGCGATAAAAATATTTTTATGATTGAGCCATCACAGAATCCGATGTGTGTAATGTAGCTGGGGCGATGGGGCGGTGGGGCGGAGGGGCGGAGGGGACGTGATGAGCGGAGCTGACCGCTCAGCTGTGTGTTGTCAGCGCGGCACAAACTAACACGAGACGTCTTCATCAATCAGTGTACACGTGTTCACCGGACACCGGACACTATATGCAACAGAACAGTAGTAACTCGTTACTATCCCTTGTAGTGTCATTTAATTTGTTATTTAGATGAGTTAATACGTGGGATACGGTATTGTACATATGAAAAATATATCTGAAGTTTGGATATAGAGTTTCCGGTTACATTGATAGACTTTGGTCATCATCCAGAGATGTAGTTGTTGCCAAGACAAATCCAACGAGTTTTAACACGAACGGGCTTGTTTATATCTCGTTTGGCTTGGCTCCTAAAAGATGTTGATTCGGAACCCTTACATTCTGATGCAACCCAAATGAAATACAGGCGATCCCTGTAGACAGTGATTTCTAATGGTATAACAGATATTTATTGAAAGAAGAAAAGATTAAGAGCATTTGTCATCAAGAAGTTCTAGTGTCGATCGCCCGGCCCCATATCTTCAGACCCTTATTATCATGTTTAATGGAAGGTAATCATGAGAACAAAAAATCTGGTCCAAATTCAACTGTCGAAAAATGGTTTGCGAATTTTGACGTTACAAACTTACATTTACATACGAGCGTTGTAAGTTAAATAAAAAGTTGTAAATATGTTGCCGATTACTGAACACTACCAATTTATTGATATAAAGAAAGAAAAAGTTGATTGCTGGAACAATACATCTTTTTATGGTTTCGAAGTCAAAACGAACTTTATAATTTCATGTCCTTCTGTTTGTCCGTGAGTTTGTGAGCTAAGCTCAGATATTTATAATACTAAAAAGCTGTTATTTACAATTAGAACGTACATATAAACAGACATTAAATTATATAAAACTAAATTAATTATATATTTATTTTACAAGGGTGACATGAAGCATACGACCCGCATAATGTAAGCGACTGTCGTAGCCTATGGACGCTTGTAATACCATAGGCATCAACAACGTGTTGCTGACCTTGAACCCCTCTTCTCAAAGGAGCTCTGGAAACACTACTCATCGCAAGAATACAACACAATGTTATTTGTCTGCGATCTTTTGTATGCTGAAGATATTCCTCCAGTCGGACTGTCCCAAGTAGAGAGAAATCTCCAAAGAAATTTCTCTGCGCTCTACCTCTCTCTCTTTGCAATGTATGTGAAATTTAGTACAGAGATAAGTGATGGGTTGTGGATTCGGATTCAAATGTGATTCTGCGTGGGGCCGGTGGGACCTTCATTATATTCCACCATCCGCTTCGCTCGTATAACATGAAGTATGGTATAGCAAAAGGTTAGGAAATCGTGATAACTGTTTTTCATATTCCCGATGAACTAATAGCTGATGGCACTGATATATAGCGTTAACATTAACAACTTTATTGCTGAGAGTAAAGTCGGGCAAAGTAAGACTTTTACGCAGAGCATTACACGCGGGAAAAGGAAACGGGGACAAAGCTCTATTAAAATTCCAGAATTGCGATTGTGAGAATAACGAACTGCCCATAAAAAATATAAAGCAATTTTATTTATAAAATGGCAGACAACATGTCAATCTATCTTCAGATAATACATACAGGTGAAACATACATGTAGAGACGTGTGTGTGTAGATGGCGCCGCACCGCGCCGGAGTACACGAGCGATTAACTTGTAAACACGGCACAGCTTTAATACCGTACTGTCACTTTACAGTGTCGGGTCAAGGTGAGCCTATTTATGTTCTGACAAAGTGCTGGGAGACTGAGAACACCTCTCGGCGCCGATAAAACCTGATTGATATCCAATCCCGGCTCAGTATATTGTGTTGTGTCGTGTTGCCAGACGCCATTTTATGAGTATACGCGTAACTCTTCTCAGAATGTGTCGGGCCGCTCGGTCACTCCGCTAGCGTCTTTACTCAAATAAAACGTTTTTACCGATCTCTCTTATAAACATTTATGTTACGTTATGTGTTTGTGTACTGAAACAGGTTACGAGTTAGCTAACTATGTGACTGACATCGTGTGCTGGTAATCACTGTAACAAAGTCGACAAATGCGATTCATGGCGCGTTGTGAATCAACGATTTGCTATAATAATAGCACAGATTTTAATCGCTGGTTGTTTGTTTATACATAACACATGAAAAGCGAAACCGGTTTGAAGTGGTTTATTTCGTGATTATGTACTTAGTTCGTAATATCGGTACCTACTTGTGATGACGCCGCGACTACGATACTACGACCACATGGACGGATTGTTGTCGTGCAGACTGCATCCGATACTATCAAATCACTTTGCATCTATAACAGATGTAATAACAGAAACTCAAAAAAATGAATTATATTAAAGAGAAATGAACATAAATATTTTAAAACAAACCCACAAAATGTTATCAATCCGCCATATTTTGTGAAATATCAATAAGAGCGAATGTTCTCACGACAAAGTGAACACTATTTTGTTCAGTTCAAACTTCTATGGCTCGAACTTATCCAAAATTTCGGCACCGTTTATTAATTGTTTTATCGTTTCAAACTATTCAATTGCCTAGTTTTGTTTTGTTTTACAACCAAAAACCTAGAATGATTAGGATTGAGTAAGGGTTTATTAAGGCAAATAGCTTCAATTTGTCTACAATTGATTGGTTTATTATATTGGGAATGGTTTTTGCGTCATACAAAAACTTTTTCTGTGCAGAATTTCGATTTATCTTTAGTTCCATGTAAGTACATGAGTTATCTATACAAAAAAAGTATAATTAAGTACACACAAAAACGGAACTTTTTATTTATTAGTTAACGGTTATATTAACAAAATGTTATGTCGTAAACATAGCCTGCTAGCATATATATATATATATATATATACATAGTAAATGAAGAAGAAGCAGTCATTTCCGTAACATGCCATGTGTCGCTTCTCAAGGATATTAAACTACGTAAGAATATAAAAATATTGAGAAGACAAAACTACTCTGCCATAGCCCAGGGTCACCAGATGGGATTTGTCTACATGGCTTTATTAAAATCAAGTGGCGGGTTGTATGTTGTATTCTTTGTATATTTGATTGTAAATAGATATAGCATAAATGAAAATGTTGAAATTTTAACGTTTTAGTTTCATTATGAAAATGTAAAGTTGAATGAAAGAAAAAAATTTTAGTTGTACACGTAAAGTGGGAGTGAATTATTATTTTCACGTCTATCGCATCGCAACACTAGATTATTGAGCTGCGATCTTCTGTAGAGTGGAGCTATTCCGCCAGGCGGACTGTCTCAAGTTAAATCTCTATATTACCCTCCCTACCTCTCTTATTACTGTTTCAAACCGTATCAAAACAATACATATACTAAAAGCATAAGTTAATTTTGTAATTTTATTTATTATATACTAGTTATGCCCCGCGGTTTCACCCGTGAATAATTTAAAAGAAATGGTTGATTGATGATTCATAACTTTTCAGTATAGATAATATTTGTATCGGGCGGGCAGGGTTATGCGTCTGAACTCACACTGTGCGTTCGCACTACTACACCTATAGTCATACACCCTAGCCGAGTGTTGAATTATTTTAATTCTACATTATCTCCCAAACTATTGGTCTAAATAACATGATATAAAGGGTAAAGTTTTTTTCATAAAATTTTCTTAATGATGAAGTAACTTTCGTTCCCAAGGATTAATGTGCCATGCCAATAATAATGCTCATATATCACTTTTATATTTTCAATAATACTTTGTCACAAAATACCTTATTGTAGCTTATGTATAAGAGATTCCGACTAACTTAACAAATCAATCTATATTTAAAGCTAGCTGAGAGGTGTATCCTATATTATTCCTCGTGAACCTGGCTATCATATAATAATTTTTTGAATCAGATGGGTAGTTAGTTTCAGAGATTAGCGATTAGATTAAACAAAAAAAACTCTTCTGCTTTATTATATTACTATAGATTTGGATATATAAATAACTTGTGAGTTTATGTTGTGTTTTGATCGAACGCGCACTAATTATACGCTTTAGAATTCATTTTTAAAACATATTATTTTATGACTTATCTACATTATTATTCATTATATACGGCGAGTATGTTCCCTGTTCCGGTCGCTACGCACCGGTCGCGCCGTCTGTCAATAGTCTCAATACGAGAAGAGACATATAGAGAGAGAAGAGACATATATTCAAGGTTTATTTTATTCATTAAATCCTGAATAACGTAATGGAACGGAGACTTGCCCCGCGGGGAGCGGGGAGCGGAGAGTGGAGAGCGGAGGGTGGGGTAGAGGCAGGGGAGGCAGGAGCTCGCATCTCGGGTAAAGTGTCTCCAGTGTTTTCGGAGGTGAGAAGACCGCTCACTGAATTATGAATTATTTTTCTTGTGTTCATACGTATTGAAGAATCCACCATACGACGCATTCTGTAAACGTTTATATAATAGGTCTTTACCCATGAAATTGCCGTTCTGCAGAACTGGCCATTTCCAATCAAAATAATTTTTGTTTGGCTAAGAATTCTAATTTCAAATTAATTTTATTTTAAAAACATGGAATTCTTTTTCCAAAAGTAGTCATTTGTTTATTGATTAGTGTTACATTTTCATCGCATTTCAATCTTTTTTGTCATCTTGGATACGTTAAAAATTCGAGTAATTATGGAATATGAGTACCGTCGTGGCAGGAACGCGGCACAAGCGGCACGCAACATCAACGACGTTTACAGAGTTAACACTACAAACCAACGCACCACCTGTTATTGGTTTGCTCGCTTCTGTTCTGGGAATTTCGACCTGAAAAATAAACCTCGCGGTCGTCCGAAGACTTTGGTCGACAATGACGAATTAAAGGCGATTGTGGAAGCTGATGATACACAATCTACGGCTGAATTAGCGGCAGCTTTCGACGTTAGCGTCAAAACAATATTGGTCCATTTGCGTCAAATTGGCAAGGTAAAAAAGCTTGACAAATGGGTGTCCCACGAACACAATGATCGCCAGCGCGAAGTACGCGGCGAGACGTGCCTTGCACTGCTCAACATACACACAAATGAAGGAATTTTGAACCGCATTGTTACCTGCGATGAAAAATGGATTCTGTTTGATAACCGCAAGCGCTCAGCAAGTTGGTTGGATCCTGGTTCAACACCTAAACAATGCCCTAAACGAAAACGTACCCCTAGAAAAGTTATGGTCACTGTTTGGTGGTCTAGCGCCGGTGTGATTCATCACAGCTTCTTAACAACCGGTGTGAGCATTACTGCAGATGTGTACTGTGAAGAACTGAACACAATGATGGAGAAGCTGGCACATCTCCAGCCAGCATTGGTCAATCGCTCGTCTCCGCTGCTCCTGCACGACAACGCGCGACCTCATACTGCACAACAGACGGTCTCCAAGTTGCAAGAACTGGGTTTGGAAGTTCGCCGTCATCCGCCCTAGTCACCAGACCTTGCGCCTACAGACTACTACTTTATCCAGAATTTGGATAACTCCTTGGCGGGAAAAAAACTCAATACCCGAGAGGCAGTACAAAATGCCTTTGAAGAATTTGTTGCCTCCCGTCCAGCTGATTTCTTTAAGAAGGGCATCAATAAACTGCCACTGCGCTGGCAAAGATGCATTGATTGCATGGGTGATTACTTCGATTAATACAAATAAAAAATACATGAAAAAACATAGTTTAAATTTTTTCATACAAAACGGCAATTTCATAGGTAAAGACCTAATATTGTATCTTATAATAACACAATGATGTCACACGACACGACACGACATGACACGACACGACACGACACGACGCGATACGACGCAGCATGGCGTAAATGTAAAGAACGATCTTAATTATTTTGTAAATTAATTGTTATGCTATCATTGCTCGCTATCCTCTAAAGTCTAAGGATCTGTAAACTAGTGATGTATTGGCATGAACGTTCGTGATCGGTTATGATCACATTACAATCTGAATTCTTAATACTAAACTGAGCAATAGCAAGCCATAACCTTCATATATTATATTATGGTGTAGTGTAGGTACTGGTGGTGGTGGTGGTGTGGTGTACTTATGTGTAGGGGATGTGTTTATAACGGAAGTGTTCCGGGAAATGTTTATGTTAAAGGAAATTCAGCTTATTGTATTTGTAAAAAGCCGTAACATATTATTTCTTCACGTTAGGTGCATAGTTAGAACGTAATTCAGAAGTCAGTATACACTTTGTATACACAAAGGCGAGTCACTGTACATTGTAGTGTAGAATTGACATTATGTAAACCTATCCGAACGTGCTCATCTAAATAAACGATGATTATCATAACAGCACTTGGCAGTTTCACATGTCTCTACGACATAGTATATCTCCGCGAAATGGTAAGTAATAACACAATAATAATAAATCATTGGCATAGAAGCGTCTCGAGTCGACTGACACGTGTCACGACAGTCACGTGTCACGTGTCACGTCACAACTTTCATATTGTATATACTATGAAAGCTTTTAAAGTTTTATCTATATATTAATACGTAAAGCAAAAACTTTGTACCCCTTTTTACGAAAAATGCGCGGACGGAGGACTATGAAATTTCCCACACTTATAGTTTATATATATGTCAGAGAATCGTGTCTATGTCACTATTTAAAAAGAAATGATGTTTCATAGTAACGAGATATCAGACCCTGTCAGATATTCAAAAAAATACGGCGTAAATAAAATAAATGGAAATAAAGTAGAGATAACGCCACGCGCTCGCAACAGGTGTGACATATAGAAGGAGTGCAGAATGCTATTTTTTTTACATAATTATGCATAAAATCAATAAAAAAAACATCACACACACTACCATGTATTTGACACACTTTAATATTAAGTCTTTAATATTATTTATCTGAGTCTTACTAAATGTCAAACATAACCATAATAAATTCATTTATTATTACAAAATATAACCATATTTCAGAGAATCGTGTTTATGTCACTATTTAAAAAAGAAATCATGTCTCATAGCAACGTGATAATAGATCATTACAGGATTCAAAATACGGTGTATATAAAATAAATGGAAAGAGAGATGCCGCGTGCTAGAAACAGGTGTGCTCTGTGTACCCATATAAACAGCCAACGACGGGCTTGAAGGATGGTTCTAGCTCGAGCCGTCATATTGTGAAGATCTCCAAATATGGATCCTAAGATCGTTCAAGGCTACCTACTGAGTCGGAACCCGAAGAGAAGATCATTCTGGTTAGAGCTTGTTGTTGGTCGCCTACGGGCAGCGATAACATCAGACATGCGAGGCATGGGTGGGGCTATATACAGGAGTTTGGAGACTACTAAGGCAAACCCCAAAGAAACTGACATTATGTTCACTTGGATTGTTGGATCGTGTATATCTGTACAATACATGCGCCTAACCCAGAAGTACTGCTCGTTCAGTATACAAATATAAATCTAATATAAAACCTTAATATATAGAAAATTGTGTAGCAATTTCATATACGTAAATATATATATATATATATTTTTGTTATTGCTGGTTCAAATATCTTTTTGTATTTTTTATTATTGTGGTGGCTACCAAAATCTTTTTCTCTTCTCGATTTCAGTAATTTCATGAAAGTTTTTTCTACTTCTATTATGCCTCCACATAGAACATTAACGGGTCGGAGTGAGAGGCAAAGAAGAATAAACTTATATTCGCGGACTCATAGTAATAGTAATGAAAATTCAAATAGTGTTAATATTATACCGAATGAAGAATTGAATTTGAGAGATAATTTAAATGTGCACGAAATGTTATTCACAAAGTTTTTTATAGTTATGATTGTGAATTAATGTATTTAGAATGCGGGTTTTGCAATGCGAAACATTTTGATTCTGAAGTCACTTTAGGTGACAGAACTCCATTCACTTCATGTTGTCATATGGGTAAAGCAATATTACTGTATCCACGTATAAATGTAACATACTCCGGAACTATTTTACCATTTATCCTTCAAAGAACTCAATTTCCTACAATACCTGCATTTGCGATGACAATAAATAAGTTTCAAGGACAAACATTCGAAGAAATTGGAATTTTATTAAATCGGCCAGTTTTTACACATGGGCAATTGATGTCGCAGTTCGTATCGCATTCCACGGTTTTAGATTTTATATTTCTGAATATAACGGTCAAGAACATTTAGCAAACATTGAAAGAGTTTTTGTAATAAACATCGTTTACAGAGAAGTTTTGTATCATTAATTAAATTATATCAATATATGTATGTCAAGTTCAATGAACAGCATTTTCATTATAGTATGGTTTTACGTTTTAATAAAAAAAAAAAATAAGGTATTCTTTCATTTAATCATTTTTGGATTTTTTTATTTAAATTTCATATAATTTGTTTAAAAAATAGGCTAATTATCAGAGTAGCCCTGGCGAAATCTGTTATTATAAAAGTACAGTCTTTGACAATAGAACGTTAGTATTGTTCAAACTTATAATTTGAATTTTTTATGGTCGAATTGGGCGACCACTAGTTATAATAATCACCTTAGTTATGAAGTACGCGGGAACGGGGATGTTCTATTTTAAAATACCTAATTGTATTAATCTTTGGTAAATAAAGTAAACCGAGCCGCTGCACTGTCAGGACCTAGTCTCACAATAAATCTTACTTTGCATTTCACAAAGGGAACTCCTGGATAAAATGAATATTTTAATTTGCAAAAAAAAATCTACAGGCAATAAGCCCCGAGCCATTGAATCGAGAAAAATATTTATCTACTTCATGGCTCTTTACCGAATTTCATATTATTCCGATTGAAATGAGCTCGTTGCGGTTCTGTGGGTAAATAAATAAATGTTATTATCAGAAATTAACGTAATGTCTCCTTCCCACGGGTTTATATTCAAATGAAAGAGACTTTAGCTTGTGTCTCCGTCCCGCCTCGCATCACCTCGGGACCACACACACCGCTTTCGATAACATTCATTTATTACTATTCATGTAAACTCGTTAAACTGTTTAAACGTTTATTTTTATATTCATATTTTATGTTATAAGAATCGTAAATTCAATATGTAAGTATATGTTCTGTCATTGATTCAGCTTACACCAAACTACGGCCAAACTCTCTTTAAATGTAACTTTGTAAGAGATCTAGGCGAGCACCATGACTCTAAATTAACTTTGAATCTCATATTGATGCAATTGTAAGTAAGGCTTCTAAAGCTTTAGGTTGTACTCGTATAATGCAGCTATCTAAATGCTTCACAAAATCCAAAACACTAAAAATTCTATATTGCACTTTTGTACGACGCCATCTGGAATACGCGTCCCAAATATGGAATCCATGCTATCGTAAGTATATTGATGTTGAGATATTGAGAGTGTACAAAAGAGATTTATTAAATATATATGTTTCCATCAGAAAGTGCTCTACCAATCGACGAATTACTTTAGTCTTTGTAAGGAATTCCATATATTACCACTATCTAACAGGCGTGAAATTAATGACTTCATATTTATATTAAAAAATTTAAATAATGATATTGACTGTCCTGATCTTTTAACAAAGCTCTATTTTAATGCTCCGGGCAAACTAACTCGTCTTTATTCTTCACTACATGTTCCTTCAACTAACTACAGGCAAAACTCTTATATAGTGCGTGCAAGTAAACGTTTTAATGAGTTGTGTAATCAGCATAATCTCGATCCTTTTCATTTAAGTGTTGTTTCGGCTAGAAGGTGCTTAAGTCTTGATTTTTGTCATAAGTAAGTGATGTGTAAATTTTATTTATGGTTATTATTAGTAGTAATGACAGTTGTGTTAGTTTAGTTGTTCATATTTTTTTATAATTTCTACAGGTTTTTGTACGCGATGACTTGTTATTGGCTAACAGGTTCCTTTTCTGTTTTTATTTTGTTAATTTAGCTGTTAGTCATCCGTATCAATAAATAAATAAATATGTCAAGAATGATCGTAAGTGACTCATCAATAACTGTATGCCTATGTAAAGTTTTAGTATGAGCATCAGCAATGATCAATGGAAGTAAAGAGTTCTCGTTTCTAATGTTAACGGGGCGCTTTGTATCGTCAGGTAGGTTGCATGTTTGAGGCGACCGCCCGCACTGAGGAGTCATTTCTCATCAAGATAGAGGTTGAGAAATCGCAACGGACTTGTACCTTTTACTTGATTATTTTCCTTCAGTATGTCAATTTCTTCTTGAAATTCTTCTTCTTGTATCATCTTAATGCATATAGTCAACGCATCTTCCAACTCTCGTGTAGTAATATCATCATCAGTACTAGTGATCTTTTTTAAATATTTAAATATAGTAAGTAAGTCTTGATTAGTTTTGTGAGATTATCAAAACTTTTTAAATTCTTCTGTAAATTTATTTCATACTTCCGTGTCCAGATAAGTATTTAACTTTATTTTTTCAGATTACCAACTCCACCACATCCACAACAATTCAAGCGTGCGTAAGCGGTGCAGCCGACTGCCGGTGAAGTTTGAAGATACCTATACTTTAACTTAATGCTGATATGATAGGTGCAGTCGGTGAAGCGCTTGCAAGCAGCCGCGCGGCGTGTCCTGCCCTCGTACTTCTGAAAAACGCAACTGACGCGAGCGCGACGCATATCGAGAAAGGCATATCTTTTTTTTTCTTTTTTATTATAATTTTTTTTTCTTTTCGAACTGACTACACTGTTAGCCTGAGGGGCCCTGGAGTCTTTACGTCTTTTACAGCTTTACCGGGCTTGGTGGCGAGCGCTTAGGGCACTCAGCCACGAAAGCTAAGCAACAACATCCGAGGGTGCCAAAGTGGCCGAACCTCGGCTCGGACTGTTGCGCTTATGCAATTAAGTCGCGATCTGACTAAATCCCTATCATTCGATCTAAACTAACTATGCATATATAAATGTTTCTGCCCCCTGGGAGGAGGGAGACGAAAGGCATATCAAGCTCTACTACACTCTACAAGGCTTATTAGAAAACTACATTGAATTACATGGGAATTTATTACTACTCATAAAATATGCAGCGAGCAATCAAAAGCTAGTTTGGTTTAGAATGTTTTCGAACTACACGTTTTTATGCGCATTCGTACTGAACCCACGATGAGTCTGTGCGTCTGTGGGCGTGAAGACTTCAATAGACCATACGTAGGATTTACGTTCGGTTATAAAAACTTAACGATGGCAATAACTCGTAATTATAACGTTTTTTTCAACGAAGAGACATAAAAACTGTCATTATATGAAGCTATTAGTATTTTGTGGGGATCCGCTCGAGCATGCGACTCGTAGCCCTGCTTCCTCGTGAGTTTGCTCTCACACTGGAAACAGTATAGAACCATGGACCATACGGACCTACCACATACTGCAGACTTACTGCCTCATCTACATATTTGTTAAGTGTGAGAGTAACTTATTAACCCAGACCTCTCTGATATAGTTACTTCTAGCAAGAAATTTACTTGGAACTCTGATAGTTATTTAACTCCTACAGAGATAATTCAGAAATTTAGAACTGATTTTGGAAAACACGGAGCCTGGCGGTTGACATGTGGTGTCGCGGCCGCGGCCCGGTAATCTCTGTCCAGATGCCGAACCCGTTTACGCGCTCGTCGTATCTGTGATATAGGTGGGCGGTGTCGTGACGTCACACGTCACCAATACATCCGTACCACTAATATGTAAAGTCCGTATTTGTAATTTACCAGTGCCTATACACATTCATAATCTATAAGTACTTATATTAAAACGATAAAGAGTCGAAATCTGTATATTAATGGTTAAAGATATATGAGAAAAAATAATACGTAGGGGTTTAGAATTACGGACACAAAACATTTCAAGAGTTTTTGAAAATTGTGTCTGTCTGTTTGTACGCCAATCACGCAGAAACTAATGGACCAAATTTAATGAAAATGGGTATGATTGTATTATGTATGTATGTAACATTAACATTTTGGATACATTTTTACACTTATGTACATTTGTATGGTCTGTAAGTGAATAAGTTATGTATATATAAAAATAACGTATGTATATGTAATACTATAATAGATTTTAAATATAGAGTGAAGTATGAAGCGTAATTATACGAAATTAATCCAAATTATTTCACGTAATCTTCAATAGGAATAAACTGAATTGATTTTTGTATTTTGTTCTATAATTCTACGATAGATGTCGTTGTTTGGCGGTTGTTGCCTTTCAAGTTTTTTGAGTTTTTTTATCCAATCTGAGACATTCACAAAGCATTTGAGTCGCTGATGTTGGATTTCAGTATACTTACTTAATTATTATTTTTTATCGCTGTTATTATAATCTAGCTGTATAATCGCTACTTATATTATAAACTAGCTGTGTCCGCGGCTCCGCTCGCGTGGACTACTAGTAATGGGTTTTTATTTTTGTGCAGAATACAAATTATATTTCTAAAATATTAGTAGTCTAAGTTATACCTTATAACATCAGCTATCTGCCAGTGAAAGTCCCGTCAAAATCGGTCAAACCGTTTCGGAGATTACCCGGAACAAACAAACAGACAGACAACAATTTTAAAAATGGGTGTTTTGGTACCGTGTATACTTTCATATGCAATTAGTAAAAAGGTGTTATTATGACATTACAAACAGACACTTCAATTTATATGTATATAGAAGAATATTTTGAAATGTTGAAAGTATTTTTATTATAATCATAATTAGATGAAGAAGAAACATGATTTCGTAAGTGGTGTTTTAGTGTATAATCTACAATGGTGTTTGTCCCGCGCCGACGCGACGCTCGCCAACATTGTGTTCACATATCGCTCACAGTATATGTAGGTCAGTGTCCACACAGTCCACTGTCTCCAGGAACGTGACATCGCGTGAAGCGTCGCGTCGTCTGGAGCCGCGTGATTGGTCGTGTTTTTCGTAAAGAGCATGAAGGAGTACTGGTGCGCGTTTGTTTATTATTCGATATAATTCACCTGAAGCACGAGGTTTTGTTTCAAAATTCTTAATTTGTATATAAGAATAGTTGTTTCTAGAGTTTTCTTGATCATTTTAAGATATTTAACAGATGCGTTTGTTGTGTGAGCGGTCCAGCGGAACAACATGATTAGTTACGTTAAACACGTAGAGATAGATACTCGTTAGTCGTATAGGCGGCTCGGCGCTGGACGGCGCGGGGCGGCGCGGGGCGGCGCGGGGCGGCGCGGGGCGGCGCGGGGCGGGGCGGGGCGCGGGGTAGATGTTATTGTAACTGCTGCGTGTTATTCCAAAATATGTTCAGTTTGAAGAGTATCGCGTAAACATCCTGTACTTACGTATGTCTGTCCAGTGTCGACACTCCACACGTATAATTATACTAAAACGTTTTATTTGTAAACTAGCGGTGCCCGCAGTTTCACCGGTTCGCAGTTTCGCGTATAATGTAAAAAAATCGCTGATTGATGATATATAATACTTCAGTGTGGATAATGTTTTTATCGGGCGGCCAGAGTTATGCGCCACAACTCCCACGGCTCGTTCGCGCCACTACACGTAGTGTCATAGACCCGAGCCGAGTTTTGGATTTTTTAATGTAACATTATCACTCAAACTATTCGTCTAAACAACATGCTATACAAGGCAAAGTTTCTCTACATAAAATTGTCTTGTTGATGAAGTAACTTTCAATCGTAAGGATTAATATGCCATGACTAATAATAATGCTCATAAATCACATTTCAATTTTAAATTAAACTTTGTCACCAAATACCTTATTGTGGTTTATGTATAAGACATAGACATATGGTATCGCTTTTTTTTAGATATACTAAGGAGCAATATTTTTGTAGAACATTGTATTTACGTATCACTAACAATTATGCCAGCGCACGCGGATAAAGCAGTTCGGGTGCGCTATTTCTTCTGACTTACTTAACAAAAATCAATATTTAAGGCTAGCTGAGAGCTGTATCCTAATGCTAGATAGCATATAGTATTCCTCGTGAATCTGGCTATCATATACAAAAAAACTCTTCCGCTTTAATATATTATTATAATATAGATAACCAAGAAATAAGCATATTAATGAAAATAATTTATTTTTTTCTTAATTTATATCTTGCATAACTATACATTGATTGCATACGGTAACCTTGCACGACCACAACCCTGTCTGTATTTGTAGTGATCAGATCTCATGTGGCTGTAGGTAGATACTATTTACTAAACATATTAGAAAAGGCGTTGGCTTGTCCTCCTTTCAGTTTAAGTAAGGGAAGTGACGGAATATAAATAAGCAGTTCAACAATGGAGATCGTGCGAGTAGACCATGATGCCATCTGCTGATAAAAATTGACAACTTTGTGATGGTAATGGTATAATAAACATATACCTAAGTTTTGCATAATATTTTCAATTTTTTTATAAATAATTTAGTTTTACCGATGTCTACCGAAACATGTCTGGTTGTATTTATGGCTGTTAGAATACGGCATAAGATTAGTAAATTAAATAAACAGGTGTAATTTTATCAATTCAAAGAGAACTCGTTTATCATTGTTAAGAAAACCTATAAATAAATGTAAACAATGGACAAATACAGTGAAAAATTATATTGTAAATTTTAAAATTAAATAGTCATCTTATGTATATTAAAATTAAAAACAAAATTATTCGTTCATTGAAAAGAAAAAATAGGTGGATACGAATATATAATTTTACGATAATTCTTAGGGTTGGATTTTAGATGACATACCATTGATTTTGATGGTGTAAAGGGGTAGAGGAGAAGGGTAATAATCCTCTTTTGAGGAAAAAGCGTATAAGCAATTAGTTTTTGAGAAATGTAACTCTGAACATTTGATATTCTGTGTAATATTACAATAATTATAAAAATTACAACCAATAATTTATGTAATAGTAATAGGATGTAATGTATGAAAATAACGTGAGCCGTTAAAACAAATGCTTCTACAATATTCTTCAAACAATAACTTCTCAAAGTTATAGGAAAATTAAATGAGAATTAAAAAAGTTATTTTCTCAAAAACCATTTGCTTCCACGGCGTGAAATTTTATTAATCTTAATTGGACGGTAAATAATCTAAAGTTGAGGTATTTTAATGTTATTCATATAGGTAAAGTAATGCTTATTGCAAATGTTTCCTCACAATAGTGTACAAATATGATACCAGAGAGCGTGACTGTCGGTATAAGTCGGTATATTACGTGCACGATCCCTATAGCGGTAATTTCTTCTGAATATAAAAACTTCTGATAATATAAAAACTAATAAAAATATCAAATTGTACATATTTGTACTAACAATAAAGATAAATATAATTCAATTACAATATTTCGCTCAATAGTAATGATAATAACAAATCAACATTTTTATTTATGCTATAGATAACTACAATCAAATGTATAAAAAAAAGGTTCTCTGTTCTTAACATAATTTTTATACGTATTTGAATTCGTAGGACACTTGATTTCAATAAAGCCATCTTGACAAATACAGTCTGGTGATCCTAAGTTGATGAGAGGGTGGTTTTTTGATGACGCCATTTGCTCTGATTGGTGCTTCACAAAACATGGCGGATTGCTAATATTTTTGTTTTTAAGTTTATTTCGCTTTTAATATAAATATGAATACATTTTTTGAGTCTTTTTAATTTATTTCATTATTTAAATTTTATATTTCAGTGATTCTTTGTTATAGTCATCATGCCTATTGTCAATAATACGGCACACAGCTATAGTTCTACCGCCGTAAACGCGACCGCCCTATGCTCTACGGGACGCGGGAGGGGAGCAAGTGAGACCAAAAAACTAGTCTTATGGATACGGTATCGAATCAAAAGTATCGTTACTATACCCAGTATATCATATGTAATGTATCGATGCCAAGCAACGTATTGCAAAAAAAAAGAATCGATACCTTAAGGTATTGGTTCAATATAGTAGTTTTTTGATTAGCATTTCAAAAATATAATAATAATAAATATTATGTATGTTGTATCATATTTGTCTGCATAAACGATTGATCTTAAGAAATAGGGGTATCATCTTAATACCATGTACATCCGTGCACACACGCCTCCTCGCGTCCCGCAAACCAACGAGAGGGTCGCGCTTAAAGCGGTCGGCCTATAGTAATTATAATAATAATAATATAATTATGTTTGATATCACTTCGTTTGTAATAATATACGATAACAATTACGATACACACCAACACCCTTCGGAGTCACTCGTCGGCCCCGCGCCCCGCGCCCCGCGCCACCCGCTCCGCGCTACAGCGTTGCGCGCCCCGACCCGCTCCCCGCGCCGTCGCGACACGAGCACCCGCCCGCACCCGATACAACCACTTGTATGCGATTTCAACTTCCTGAATAGAGGAGTCCAATCAGAACATCACTTATATAAAATTATTGCATTCTATTGTTTTTAAAATCTTCGTATTTTTAAATGTTATTCGGCTAAATTATAGTAGGTATACATTTTCTTAGATTACGTAACGTACGCGTCGGAAATAAGTAATGATGGTGATAATGGTGACTCAAGCCAGACAGATATATGCTGTCTGGGTAAATGATAGTGTAAACAGTTAAAAATAAACAATATAATGTTCCCATCCGTATGAATTACACTATTTCCGAACACCAATGAAATATCTAGAGAAGTATAGAATGCACCACAGACTTCTATACATACTAGCTGTGCCCGCGGCTCCGCTCGCGTGGACTACAGAATGCTGTCGGTCGAGCGCACGTGCGAGTTGTGATGCCTCAATATTGTTTATTGCGGGTGATCCTTAGTAGATAGACCTATGCTATCGCCTTTTTTGTATTTATGGTTTACTCAGCGTAAGCTATTTAATCACCCCAAAAGCGTCCCGAAATTTCATATATGTGTTTTCAACTTCTCCTCGACAACTACATTTTTCCCTTTTACCAAATTATCAAATTTGCGGAAAAAATCGAAAGTCGTCGTCGTCGAGGTCCGCGCCGTAGATTTTATTATTTGCTTTTGGATGCCACCGGGATCTTGCATTTTCTTGGCACAAAACTTTTTAAGTTTTATAAATTATTTTTGATGCGAGCTTTCATCTGATTTACTTTTGATAAGAGCTTTCTTCTGATATATTTTTCTATAAAGGACACTGTGTAGTGTGTAGCTAATAGCCACAGGCGGCACACATGTCTATACACACGACTGCGCGGTCTACACAATAGAAAGATATTTTCAATTTGTTATTTTTCAATAATCCCATTCAGAAGCGAGTTTTGTGAAGATTTCCAGCAACAGACAAATATGGAGTAGCACAATACATCTGAATGAGATTTGCTCGAGCGCCCTCGACTATAGGATGTATGTCGTTCAACACAATAAGACATTGATGGATTCCAAAGGGGATTACAAAGGGCTACAAGGCACTGAGTACTTCATTCCGTGAATTTACAGTACTCTATGTCTTTTAGAAATGTTTATGAAATCTATATAAATAAAATGATTGAGGTTTGCCGTGTGTGTCTGTGTGTGTGTGTGTGTGTGTCTGTGCGCGCATCACGCTAGAACTACTGGATAGATATTTATCATTTGTTTTTTGTTTACACCTTACATATTAGGATGTTATATACATTCAATAAAAAGTTTTAAGAAACTATGATTTTTATAAGCACTACGCGTTCTTCTGTCGTCCACGCGAGCGGAGACGCGGGCACAGCTAGGGTCAAATAAAAATAAACTAGGTATGTGTGAATATGAAATAGACAAATGGAAAACGGTAAATAATCAATTTCTACTGTAGTTGTAGTTAGGATATACGTCTCGGGTTCACATCCAGACAGCAATTATATAATTCTGCCTGATAATAGGTCCTTTACCTATGAAATTGCCGTTCTGCAGTACCTACTGGCCATTTCAAATCAAAATAATTTTTGTTTGGCTAAGAATTCTAATTTCAAATTAATTTTATTTTAAAAACATGGAATTCTTTTTCCAAGTAGTCATTTGTTTATTGATTAGTGTTACATTTTCATCGCATTTAAATCTTTTTTGTCATCATGGATACGTTAAAAATTCGAGTAATTATGGAATATGAGTACCGTCGTGGCAGTAAAGCGGCACAAGCGGCACGCAACATCAACGATGTTTACAGAGCTAACACTACAAACCAACGCACCACCTGTTATTGGTTTGCTCGCTTCCGTTCTGGGAATTTCGACCTGAAAAATGAACCTCGCGGTCGTCCGAAGACTTTGGTCGACAATGACGAATTAAAGGCGATTGTGGAAGCTGATGATACATTATAATCTACGGCTGAATTAGCAGCAGCTTTCGACGTTAGCGTCAAAACAGTATTGGTCCATTTGCGTCAAATTGGCAAGGTAAAAAAGCTTGACAAATGGGTGCCCCACGAAATCAATGATCGCCAGCGCGAAGTACGCGTCGAGAAGTGCCTTGCACTGCTCAACATACACACAAATGAAGGAATTTTAAACCGCATTGTTACCTGGGATGAAAAATGGATTCTGTTTGATAACCGCAAGCGCTAAGCAAGTTGGTTGGATTCTGGTTCAGCACCTAAACAATGCCCTAAACGAAAACTTACCCCTAGAAAAGTTATGGTCACTGTTTGGTGGTCTAGCGCCGGTGTGATTCATCACAGCTTCTTAACAAACGGGGACAGCATTACTGCAGATGTGTACTGTGAAGAACTGAATACAATGATAGAGAAGCTGGCACATCTGCAACCAGCATTGGTCAATCGCTCGTCTCCGCTGCTCCTGCACGACAACGCGCGACCTCATACTGCACAACAGACGGTCTCCAAGTTGCAAGAACTGGGGTTGGAAGTTCTCCGTCATCCGCCCTACTCACCAAACCTTGCGCCTACAGACTACTACTTTTTCCAGAATTTGGATATCTCTTTGGCGGGAAAAAAATTCAATACCCGAGAGGCAGTACAAAATTCCTTTGAAGAATTTGTTGCCTCCCGTCCAGCTGATTTCTTTAAGAAGGACATTAATAAACTGCCACTGCGCTGGCAAAGATGCATTGATTGCATGGGTGATTACTTCGATTAATACAAATAAAAAATACATGAAAAAACATTGTTTAAAGTTTTTCATACAAAACGGCAATTTCATAGGTAAAGACCTAATATTTCCAACTCACGACTTGGAAAAGGTCTATGTTGGCTGCACACGGTAGCATAGTACTAGGAAAAATAGGTAATAAGACTTTTACTTATGACATATGCTACCTATAAGACCTGTTTATAGAAAAAAATATTCAGTTTTGAACGTTATGAGTATTTGATTAGGAATTATGTATAAACATATAAAAATTGATTTGTAGCACTTTAAATCATCTGAAAATTAGATTCAGAGTAACGAGAGTAGCGAAACGCCTGAACACGTTTACGGCGTTGTAGGAGGGCGGCAGGGCGACAGGACTTTTTGCGAACGTAGATTCGTGTATTTATATAACGTATTTAGATTTTAATATTTATTTCCTATGTATTGAGAATATAATCAGAAACAAAATTGTGTATAATTTATAAGGATAAATATTAAGAATAAATAAATATATAACGAAAAGAGCAGCCGAAGTGAAAATGGAACAGAGGGTTCTATTGTTGAGGAATACGATAACATCTTGAGGCAATCAATGCCGGCCGCGACGCTACGCACATCGTAGCAGCTGTAGCAACACCGTAGCGGTTACTAATAACTAATAGTGAAGAAGCACTCGGTTGAACCTGCGAACGCCACTACTGAAGAATACCCGTTTTTTTGTTCCAATCGCTATTTCGGACAATCAGTGTAATATTGCACTCCCGGACTCGTCTCTGTCACCTAGATTCTCCGACCATCGTGCGTATATACGAGTACATTCAGTCAAAAAAGTATCGGAAAAGGATGATTTGTTTATGGTAACAAACCCATTTTTTTTGTTGTTGTTAGATTGGTACAAATGTTTTTCATTTTCGCGCGGAGTTTGAGTTTCATGTGTAATTGAGATTAAATACAGTGTTGTTTTTAGTTAGATCAGTTAGATCTAGTGTGTATTGCGAATTTCATAATGGACAAAAACATCGAAAAAAGAGATTGTCTCAAATTTAACATCGCCAATGGAATTTCGTGTTCGGAGACACTGAAAATGTTACAGAAAGCTTACGGTGAATCGACTTTATCAAAAACACTTGCTTTTATTAGTGGTAAAAAGCGTTCAAAAGCGGTCCAGATATGCTGGAAAATTTGCCTCGCCCTGGTAAGCCATCGACGTCTTCAACTAAAGTTAACATCGCTAAAGTTAAGGAAATAGTGACTGAAAATCCTCATTCAAGTTTGAGAGAGATATCCGCTGAACTTTCTGTGTCTCACGAGTCGATCCGTATCATTTTAAATATTCACTTGGGTATGAAACCAACTCCAACAACTCAATCGCATAAGAGTCGCTGATGACATGCTACAACTAGTCAACTAGACGTGGTTTTATGAGTTCGACATGCAAACTAGTCAACAAACTTGGGAGTGGCGCCTTCCAACTGAACCGAAACCAAAAAAACGGAAAAGGAATTCTTACCAGAAGTCCAAACGGTAAATAAAGTATACTCGTATTATGTTAGCGTTACGCGGCGTTTAAGAGAGCAAATACAACGAAAAGGGCAAAATTTAGATATTTTTTTTTTTCGATGAAAAGGCCATTATTGTGAACGAATTTTTGACCAAAAACTCGACAAATACTATCGAACAACCACCTTATTCACCAGATATGGCTCCAGCCGACGTCTTTCTTTTTCATAAACTTAAATTACCACTTCGTGGCACCCGTTTTCATTCGGTGGAGACATAAAGGAGAATTTGCGACGAGAACTAACTCAATTCCGTAAAGAGCGTTTTAAAAAAATGTTTGTATGATTGGTTTATTCGTCAGCGTAAGTGTATTGTTTCTGAAGGCTGACTAGCATTTTGTGAATTATTGATCTTTGCCAAGTGCGTGTCGCGCCACGCGCAGGGTAGGGTCCCGTAGTTGCCCGTCACAATATGTAGTCTTAAGGATGCTTTTGTTACATTGGGCCGGAGCCGAGCAGGGCACCGGCCCGATGTAACGTGAATTACTTCATACAAAAGTATCCTATAGATGTTTGACCGGTTAACATGAATCATGCCTTAGAGAGGCGTCTTTAAGTTGTTTTCAATGGAATTTGTCGAGATTAATTCTCTAAATACATTTTATAAGATGACCAGCTGTGTCCCGCGGGTTCACCCGCGCATATTTTAAAAGAAAGCGCTGATTGATGATTTATAATAATATTTCAGTATATACAATATTTTTATCGGGTAGGCCTGGCTTATGCATCACAACTCACACGGCTCGTTCGCGTCACTACACATAAGTAGTAGTCATAGACCCGAGCCGAGTGTTGAAATATTTTTATTTTTCATTATCTCCCAAACTATGCGTCCAAATAACATTGTATAATAATACTATGCAACGTTTATCGTGATATATTTGTCTTGATGACGAAGGGACTTTCGTTCGTAAAGATTAATATACCATCCAAAATAATAATACTCATAAACCAGTTTTAAATAATTTATTTCAAAAAATCACTACTTCATTGTAGCTAATGTTTAATAGTTAGGCATATGGCATCACAGACTTTTTAAATGTACTAAGGAGCAATATTTTACATTGTGTTAAAGTATCACTAACCATTACGCCAGCGCACGCAAATAAAGCAGTTCGGGTGTGCTGTTTCTTCCGACTTATTTAACAAAAATACATATTTAAAGCTAGCTTGGAGACGCAGCCTAATGCTAGATAGCCTATACTATTCCCCATGAATCTGGATATCTTATACAAAAATAATGTTTCGTATACGACTGGTAGTTCTAGAGATTAGCGTGTTTAATAAAACAAACAATCAAACAAAAATATCTTTGGCATTATTATATTAGTAGAGATTGTACTCGTTAAATGTAAAGCCTACTTATGTCTGATAATTTTCCTTCTAACTTCATAATATATTCTACTACCATGAGTTTTTCACATATCCAGAAACAACCATTTAGCTGTCGGGGAGGGGGACACTTGACTTTAACAAAACTTAGGACTTGAAAGCTTAATATTTTGCAAACGGATCCTTGAATCGAAAAATGGTTCTTACAGACCCACAATATTTTAGAACGAACGATCCAACGATGTGATAGACGCAAAAAAATCAAACCCACTTTAAGTGTAAGGGGTAGTACTGTACCCGATAATATTTTTTTATCACTTTGTTACTTATTGTTATCACTTTATTAATATGTATATATAACATACCAAATTACAGCTTTCTAGTACTATGAATCTCTGAAATTAGTCACGAACATACAGACGGACATACCGAAACTATAAGGGTTCCTTTTGACTTCGGAACCCTAAAAATCATAAATGTCGACTGCGTACAAAGTTAATTTTAAATAAACATAAATAATTTTGCAAAAAAAAAACACTAAAAAGTAAAAAAAAAAACGGGCAAATATCGAGTAGAACTCGTGTCCTGAAAGTTCCGCACTGATTACATTACTTACCGTGCGTTCTTGTACAGTCTTTTACATAAATATTGTTTATATATTATCCTTATATTCATTAATGTAACTCGGTCTGTCTGTCAGTTAGTGCGCTTTTATAAGCGTTCTTGAGTTATCTCAAGAACCACTTAACAGATTTCGATGAATATTTATTATTATTTAATAAATATTTTTAGTTTATGTTTTGATGATATAAATACAACATGGAAACAATCACTACCAGCACGCTTTCTTGGAATGCGCTGCGAAAACCGATAAACATAGGATAATAGAAACAATACAGATAGTTGGTAAAGAAATCTTCTTGTCAATCAGTATACTTACTAGACATTTGTATACTAGAAACATCTAAAACATTGTACCCTAACTTCAATATTTAAACCACGATAAGTAATTTAATGTTATAGATGAAATCAATTATATTTATGATATGTTAAAATATACGTGAAATAACAATAAATGAATTTTGTGCTCGAAAACACGACCCGGATCATTGTTTACTTATTATATGGATAACATTATGTGCATAACTTGTAGGAGGGCTTTCAAAATTATATGTAGCTTGGAAGTACCTTATAGGTTGTGATAATTGATCACTGCGTGCGACTTTTACTTTGAAGGGCTGTATCTCTTTATTACGATAAGCTAGAATCTTGTTTATTTTAAAGCACGATGGCAGAGGTCCTTGTTATTTAATATTACTGTCAGCTTTACACCTGAAACCAATATCGAGAGAAAAAATAAAACTTAATATAATTTTGTTGCATATAAAATGTACTACTCATATCTCAATGGAAGTTGATCTCCTAATGGTACAATTATGCGTAGACGTCGCGTCGTGGCCTGGGCGAGACTCGCTCGGGAGACGGGCTCCAGACTCCACAGTCTACAGTCCACAACTCAACTTACTTCTACCAATTTTATATGTACAGGTTAGTAAGGTTTGTGTTGTCTGTCCACACGACGCGTACTCTCTGCTCCCTCTCCCGGCCTGTTCACAGTCGAGTGTCATCCTTCTCTTACTTTCATTACACGATATACGTATATACTAAAAAATTCTGAAATAAATAAGAAAAAAGTGGTGTTGTAAGCCAGTGACTGCTTAAATAATTCTTTATTTTTAAAAACAGGAAGATGACGTATGGTGCCAGGTCGGGACTGTATGCAGGATGACTCATCATGTTTACGTTTTATTTAATCGTTATAGGTTTAGCCTAGATAGTGGCCACAATCTCACCTGATCATAAGTAAAGATGTGGCCCAATATGGTAACACGCTAAGCCTACTGGGAGGACTGGCTCTCAGTTGCAGCTGCCGGAACACACCTATCGGTGCTTGGCGAAAGATTTTCAACTTGAAGGTGGTAGCTAGCCAGGCGGGCATTTGAAAAAGCCCTACAAAAATGCAACCTCGATTTCACTTTCAAAAATTCGTTTGTCTGTCTGGCTGTGTGAGAGCTGGCATTGTTGGTACAAGATGTAATGGCGTTTTTGGTTATTTTTACGAAATTCGTCAATAACTTCCGGCAACACGACGATCCTCCAAAGCGAGCAGTCCGAGCGTCCAGTTTTTTTTTAAAGTAGCAATCATTATCTTATCGGCAGACCGCACGCTCACCACCTTGGTTGGTTTCGGATCACCGGGAGTGACCCAAATAGTCGATTACTGCTTTGTTTTGGGATCGTGGTTGGTAAATCCATGTTTCGTCATCTGTTACTATGTCCCACACCAAATTCGACGTCCCTTCGTTGAATGTGGTAAGCACGGCATTGCACCCAAATGTTTTTGTAAGATTGATTGTATCTGATTCATGCCTCTGCCTAAGGATGTCCGAATCTCATGGTATGTTTACAGCGGTAAACGGACGACCATCACGAAATTCGCCCCTGAGATTAGCACAATCGCAATAAGAATTCTGCAAACCATTCTATAAACAGTCGACTTGCATGGTGCTTCATAGCCAAAAGCAGTTTCAAGGCGAGCGTGTATGCTGAGGCGTCAAACTACCCTTAAAATCGTAGTAAATCATACAACGAAAATTTTCAGGAGTTAAATCCATTGTAATGTAGACACGCAATATTTAAAATGGCGTAAAATGTTAAAACAACTGAAAATAGATGAAACAAAGTGCATTTTAAAGCCAAAGACTTCCATTTTCAAATGTCATAATTAGTTTTTAAGTATTCTTAATGTAAGTGACCAGTTCCGGATTTTTTTAGTACGCCCAACGCGTCCCTGACGCGAAGCCATTTCAACGTGAGCACGAGAGCTAAAACTACGCCCCCGCCCCCGGCGCCCCTCATCTAACCTTAACACTAAAAACATTCAAGAAGCGACAAGTTGTATTCAGACGCAGCGCGAAGAGGGGAATGGAGGGCCGGTTGCCGGATGGTGCGGTTCGTCTCGTCCGGAGTTCCCATACATTTTTAATTTCGTACCGCGCTCTCCACCTGCCTACAGTTCTAACAAAAAATATTAATTAAATGGAGTAAGTACGAACATGTACCGAGTACCTAAGAGGATAGTACACATTCCTTGTATCCAGGATATTTATTATTGTAAAGAGGTAAAATACTTATGTGAAATATATAAATTAGCAGAAAATAATGTCTGGAAGAACGGTTTCGATTCTGAAAATGATATATCACTAATAGAAAGCTATATTGTCAATACATTGTCATTGTCTACAAGCTGATACGAGTATTAGTACGGTATATTTGATTGTTAATAAATTTTAATAAGATTAGTTAATAGTAGGATTTTAAGTATGAAATTGCCGTTTTATATAAACAGAATCAATTTTTTTTTAATGAAAAGTATACATTTAATATGTCGTAGTGTTGGCAATTATTCTCTATATACTTTTGCTATTTTAACGGAAGTTCACTGATGGCTTTACTATAGAAATCCTGGAGACGGGAATCGATGAACTCATTAAAGGCGCTTTTAACCGCTTTATCGGATTTAAGATTTTTCCACTATAACAAACAATCCAAATTAAGAAAAATTGGAAATCAGTTTAGCGCAAGGACTGGTGTGGTGAGTGACGGAGAGCTACCAGTAATAACTCCTGTAGTTTTAACATTCGCACAGTGTTGTTGTGAAGAGCGAATGCATTAGAACAATTAACAAATATTGGCTGTTTGACAGCGAGCTTGTCCATCAATAATTGTTTTGCCAGGTCTCAAGATGTCGTAAGGAACAATGCCAGCAAGGGTCAGCGAGGTCATACGGTACCCATTTTCCTAGCTATTTTAACTTTCCAATTTAACATAAACGAAACAGTATTGTTTTATCACTTATGTTAACTCCTAAGTCCTAGTGTGAGATGAAGCTGCTGTCACTGCGGCTTTCAATTAATCGTTATCGACTTTCGTTTTCAGCTGGCCGCGGGACTCATTGTTGAGATGAAAATTTCCAAAACGGAAGCGATTGAACAAAAACCGTACCGTGCGTTGTTCACTTGCGGTACCTAGTCCATACATATCGTTGATATTGAATGTCATCTGTGCTGCGTTGGCGCCACGACGGTACGCGTATTCTCATAAAATAATACGAATTTCGATGTTGCCATGGTCCCAGAAACAGCGATATCAAAGGTAAATCGGAAGGAGGAAAAACAAATGAACAAGTGATTTTTAAAGAGACTTGTCATACAGAATAAAATATATCGATATTCACACTAGTCAATATAAAAACTCGTTAAGTTGTAAAGCATACATACCTCTGATAGCTTTCCTTTTAACTTCATTAAATAAACTACTACAATAATTTTTTTCACATATCAAAAAGGCAGGGATGGGAACACTTGACTCAACAAAGTTAGCTCTTTAAAGCTATATGTTCCGCAAACGGATCCCTGAATAGAAAAATTGTTTACGCACACCCGCAATGTTTATAACAACCTATCAAACGACACTCCACACGATGAGATAAACGAGAAAAACCATCATTAACAAGAAGCATAATGCGAGTAACAAGAATAAGAGTTTTTTCCAAAAGTCTATAATAGTTGGCGCTAACTAGTTTTTCTTAAGTCATGTCATGTGCGACCGGCGACGCCATGACAGTTTAATCAATACAGTTAATGATTGCGTTTCTTGCGGAAAAAATAAAAAGCATTTTTGGTGGTTTTGTTACGATTTTTGCGAAGATTTGTATACAAATATTTTGTATGACTCATGAGTTATTATTTATGCTTTATTTATTCAATTACATGATTATTTAAATATTATTTGAGGTTGTTAGTTTTTGTTTATCTACTTTACAGAATTTTAAATATTGAGTTGTTTCTAATAGTGGTATGTTAGGCAAAACGAATATGGGCAAACCGGATAGGTATCCATTCAATGGTACAATGTCTATTATGACGAACTTCATAATAAATTTAAATAATAGTTTAGTAAGAAACGGCCAACCAGTTCCCTCCAGAAATAATCCTCCAAAAAAGGAGGCAGAAGTTGAATCGTCCACAACCCAAAAGCAGACTTTTACTGTTTAGTATGTGCTGAAAAATACACTCACCCACAAACGGAAGACTGGATTCCGTGTACTTAGTCAATGCCAGAACTGGGCGCATGAAGACCACTTCTTATGTAAGAGTTGGTAGTTACTTTTGTGACAAATGTGAAGACTGATATATACATATCCTTTTTGCCTTTGGGGCCTATATATATATAATTGATGCGTTTTTATGATCATAAATGTTATAGAAATTGTTTAAGTTATTTAATTTTAATTATTCCGTTCCAAAAATGATTAAATATAGTACAATCAAAATAGGTACCGAGTTCTATTAATTATAAGATTGTGGATTTATTTATGCTTCCTCTAAACAATTTTTTTTTAGTTTTTGTTTCACCAATTTGCCGGCGTGATTAATACGTATACCCATATCAGACTACAGTAGTACTAGGAATCTCCGAGCTAAGCCGCGGAGCTAAGACAGACGGACATAGCGAAACCATAATGGTCCCTTCTTGACTTAGGAACTTAAAATCGGTAATTTCATACAGAGGTGCGAACAAGATTCCGTATACGGCAGAAACTGTGCCTTGTAAAGGATATACAGTTGGCCGTACTTACTGTATGACTATACTGACTACATACAAACCAACGCAAACTTTTCAAGATTCCGAGTCTCCGAGATGCAGTAGAGATGACACACTCTATATGTAATCCCTGAAGTTGAGGTCACTGCGAATATCCACACCTAGGATATTGAGAGTGTCACGCATTGCTAGTGAGATGTTCTGAAGAGTGGGGAGGGGAGAAACCGAGATTTTTTTGAGGAAAATGCGCACACCTAAGTTTTCTTGGCACAGAATTCAACGCGGTGCAAAGATTGGTTAAATTAAAACACAAATTCTTGCCGTTTTTGTTTCTTTTTCTTGGTGACTGCATGTAGGGTTGCTGTAATAGCACCTATGAATGATGCTGTCATCTGCACAGCAAGGAGTATGGCCTAAAGGTAACATGTCATTACATACATTCAGTATTGGATTACGTTTCCATTGATGAGTAACATAAAAAAGTGTTGAATTTAAATTGACATAAATTACTATCAAAAATTTTGACTCCTTTAATTAGAAAAAAATAACGTAAATATTAACTAACGCAATAAATATAAGAACTTAATAAATTATCGTAAATATTTAATGGTAATAAAGACTTGTCAAGTTAGAAATCCCATATAAAAGAAAGTAACAAATTATAATGTCAATGAATTGAAGAACGTACATTCCTACAGCTATAATGTAAGGTACTCTATGGAACTTGGCGCCCGTTAAATCTCAGATCTTTTATCGGTGACAACGACAACTCTAAAAACGTCGTTCTGAACTTCTGAACAATTATGTTTTTGTTAGGAATAGCATAGCAAAATAGCAAATAGCAAAATAGCCTTTTACTGCATCCCAGTGCTGGGCGGAGTGGGACTAAACTATCAGTTTAATGAGACCCATGAAAAGCTGCGTTCGTTAAAGAATCGCCGGTCACAGGCTACAACAATAAGGTATTCAGGGTCAGTCAACAAGGAATTTACTGGAGTAAGTATATGATCAAATACATATTTAAATTAATATCTAAAGTTAAATAAAAATATAATAGAAATAATATGTTGAAACAAGGAAACGCTCGGAGCGATTCTTGTTAGAAGGTCTTAGTTATATTATTACGATGGAAAGAACATGTATAGATCTGAACTTCGGAAGTAACGCACTGTAAGGGAAACGAGAAACGGATTTCATTATTACTCGTATACAAACAAAATCTAATAAATCAATGCTCCCTGCAAAGAGCCTGAGCCGTCGTATCGCGTTACTGAACGGAAGCCTCGCGTCATGCTGGTCATGGTGGTGACCAAGGCATCACCATGAATTATTATTATATTTGTTTTATATTGCAAAAGTGGAACTATAGTGATACTATGACCTATGGACGCTTGTAATACCAAAGATATTATCAGTAGCGCGTTGCCAACCTTGAAAACCCCCTACCCTAAGGAGCTCTGGAAACCCTAAAACCACAGGAACATAACACTAGGTTATTTAGCTGGATCTTCTGTGGGGTGGAGGTATTCCAACAGTCGGACTGTCTCAAGTAGATAGAAATCTCCAAAGAAATTTATCTGTGCCACTCTTGTCCGACTAGCAACCAACATCAGTCAACATGCCAAACAAGTATATAAGTTTGAAATTTCGCTTAACTGAAAGCCGAGACTCGTTCGATCGACCTCTGTTTCAAGTTGGCTTTTCAGAGATATGTTAAATGTCACATTTAATATTAGTCTGGTGAACAAGTTCAAAGTGGTGATAGTTCTTGATAAAGCTCTAAAATATGAGTGATAGTTTACTGGATTCGGAAGGACGCCTAGAAAAATGTATTGACTATTGACAACAGCGCCGCTCAAGGGAGAATACCAAACTTTTTTTTAAAACTATTAAAAAATAAAATTATAAAAAATCATCTTCACCTCACCTCACCTCACACACGTCTCAAAACGACTGTGCACACCGTACTCAGCGGACCTTGCTCCGACTGATTTAAACTTTTTTGTCAAATTGGATATTACCTATCTTATTACAGGTAAAAAATTACGAATCCGATGAAACGGTGAAAGAATCCTTTTTTATCGTTATAGGTTTGGAGTTGTGGCCAGAATCTCACTTGATTTTAAGTGACGATGTGGCCCAAGATGATAACACGCTAAGCCTAGTGGTAGAGTGGTTCTCAAGTGCAGCAGCTGGAACACACCTATTACGAGAGATTTTCAACTTGAGATGGGTATCTAGCCAGGCGGGCATTAGAAAAAACCCTACCACCATGCTATGGTTTCCTTACGATGTTTTCCTTCACCGAAAGCTCAAGCTCATTGTTCTAAGAGTTCGTCGATTGGTGCGATGTGTACGAACGTATACACAAACCGTAGCCAGTAAACAGTGACATAACACCATCGTATACTATTCACGCCGATTATTGCACGTTTCACGGTTCACGCTTATCTATTGCATAGCAAAATGCTTGCTTTGCATCGCAAAGTAAAGTAAAGTACAATGGGCTGAACTGTTTTAAATTTCAAATAGGAAACGGTCGAACTATTGTATACTGTAAAATTTAGTTTCCTAGTCTACTTTATTAAATAATGGAGTATCTTTTACTAAAATTGATTTGAATATTTTTTGTAGATATATTTAAATAAAGCGTAGATGAACACCTCCAGGTACACATCATCGGGCAACAAGCTGTGCAGGTGAAAGGTGTACGGACATACGTCGTTTGATGTGAGTTCAAATCCTTACAATGAGCCTGAGTTTTTGGTTAGGTAAGGAAAACATTGTGATAAAACCGTAGCATGGTGGTAAGGCATTTACCAATGTCCGCATGGCTAGCTACCACCCTCAAGTTAATAACCTGTCGCCAAGCACCTGTAGGTAGCTGGCTCTCAAGCAGTTACCCTTGAGAGCAAGTCATTTCCACTAGGCTTAGCGTATTACCATTTTTGCTCAAATCGTCAATTAATATCAGATGTTATTGTGGACAAACGCTAAAAAGGAAAAAAGTGTTCGTCGAAACGTTTCTGGTATTGGCTTCGCTTTACGCGCATCATCGAATCTTTCATAATTTTACTGAAATAAAATTATACAGAGTAGAAACGAATGGGGCATGCAGGAAAACTACATTAAATATTGTGGATAGCAAATTTTACTTACAGGAAACATTATTTTATTTATTTAAATAAGAATAATTGCAATCATTCACAGATACATTGTCCGAATATGTCGCAGTTCAAGAAGACCATGAAATTTAACAATACGTACATATCAAACTCACATGAAGGATACATTTCCATTGAAATTATTAGGTACTGAAAGAAGATATTAATTCAAATTATTATTTTCATACATTTTAATAAATTAACTGTGAAGTTTCTCGAAATGAGATATTTTTTCTTGTATATACAAATTTAGTTTTTTTTTTAATATTTATTATGTGGAACCTTCTGTAATGTGTTGAGATGAGTGTTCATAATTACATCTTGAACTTCAATCCTTAATTCTTCTACAGTCTCATAGGCCTATTTGTAAGTTATTTTTTTATGTGAACCCATAGAAAAAGTCCGACGACGTAAGATCTAGGGATCTTGCTGGTCATTTAATTGTTACGTATGTACACATCCAGACATTAAAATTGTTAAAAAACAATAGCTTATCGAGATGTGTGAAATTTAAACGTTCTACATATTTTTCAAAGTTTCTTATAATATCTCGTGCAAAGGAATAATAGCTTAGATTATCTTTAATAATATAAAACAAAAAAATAGTTAATTATTATACTTCATACATTATCTTTTCTTTTATTTAAATATTTTCATGGTGAAGTTCTAAGAAAATTGGAATGTCTTAATTTTTTAGTAACTAGTCTTAGTTAGGTAATATTAGTTAAAGTTAAAGTTAATGGTCTTCTTGAATATTGAGATACAATGTTTATTCAATATATGTATCGATATGTGTATATCGACTGGCACAATAACACGTGAATGTCGGTTTTTGAAATTTTAGTTGGTAAAATTCCCAGCACAGGCGAGCTTTTATAAAAAAAAACCATGAATGCGGTTATTCTTATTTTTTTAATTAAAATATTTTTTCCTCTAAGTAAATTTTTACTAACTTAAGTTTATTCACTTACCAACTTTTCCTCCATGTCCCATTCTTTTCTTCCATTCTTCTTCTTTCTGTATACATGTGTTCGCACTAGTTAAGTACATCGTGCCTTGAACACAACCAACTCGAATCTCACTAGGTATATATATGCATTCAAACTCTCCGGAATAGCTCGTTACTATAATATAATAAAGCTCAAGAGTTTGTTTGTTTGCTTAATAAATTATTAACCGTGTCTAACATCCATTTTATGATTGTTTTTAGTATGTCTGATTAATGTCTATTCAATAATAATTAAATACGAATGTAAATTAGACATGTTTTGTAAATACATGTTATGTGTCAATAATTAAGAATTAAAAATGTGTGATGTGCACAAACAACTCTAATTTGGTAATCTATACTAATACAATAAAGCAAAAGTTTTTTGTTTGTTTGTTTGATTAAACACCCTAATCTCCGAAATTACCAGTCGGATTTAAATTGAGTTTGTATATGATAGCCAGATTCATGAGAAATAGAATAGGCTATCTAGCCTTAGGCTACACCTCTCAGCTAGCCTTAAATATTGATTTTTTTGTTAAGTAAGTCGGAAGAAATAGCGCACCCAAAATGCTTTATCCGCGTGTGCCGGTGTAATGGTTAGTGATACGTAAGTACAATGTTCTACAAAAATATTGCTTCTTAGTATATTTAAAAGAAGTCCGAAATAATAATAATTAAGGTGATCAAATGTTTACATTCAATATTTTCTATGACTCTACAGCCGATTCGGAAGGCATATAAAATTTTACAGATGAACTTTATTCAATATCTCAAAGTTATAGTTTTTAATCTTTGCAGATATTGGTTTGACAACGACGATCTCCTTACTGGGTGCGTCTGATCACTGACCAAAGGAGGGCTTCTCTTCTAACTTTATTCATTATAAGTTATTATTTCTTTCAAGAGGAATAGTATTTAATAAGCTATATAATTTTACGCTACGACCTTAAGGAACGTAGCAGTAACTAGAAACGTGAAGCAATCTGGCGAGCTGTAGGCGAGTGTACGGGAAGTAGAATAACGACAGGGCTCCACGGGCGCGTTGGCTTGTGGAGTTTGTTGAATCAATTGAATGCGGGTGAAACCGTGGGTACACCTAGTGTTCAGTATTAACGTTGACAGCACAGACACACGCGCGTGAATGCACACTGTGAGGCCGGGAGTTCGGAACTCGAGCGGCCTGTGTTAGCGTGCCTTGCTACTTGTACAGCTAGCTGTGTACACAGGCACGTGTTCAGTATTGCGAATTCAATTATATTACACGTGAACTGTGAACATTTTTGTATCAGTGAAAGCGATAACAATCTTATTAAATAGTTAAAATAAAGTGTGAAGTTAGAATGAGCATGTTAAAATATATATCAAATTCATTTATCAAGAAAGTCTCTTTTTATTATTTTAGCATTTTGATCACAAAATAAACATATTATTTTTATAAAATTCAACCTTTTACAAGAATTGTAGGTCCATATTTAAAGAATGGTTAACAAACAGATTTGCCTTTTGCTTGTATCAGTGGGTTATCATTTAGTAAATACCTAATAGAAAGAATAATGCCCATTGACATGTGGGAACCGTCTCATTTTGCGCCAAAATCTTTGTTAAATAACATTCCAGATTTACTATATGTACTAAACCCGCAAAGTTATTTTTGAAAATAAAAACGGCTACCGAAGATATTTGATGAAAACTACGAATGTATCCATTCGTTTTACCGATACGGTTATCGATTTAGAAAAATATACAAAGAAAACGAATATTAAGTTTGATTGTGTAAGTTCAATACAATATTATTTAATCATTCGAAAGAGAGTTTAAACGTGGTGCAAATAATTGGATATGTGAGTATCAAGTGCTCACATACCTATAGTCATCACCACAGAGTAAATTTGTATTTAGGAAAAGTCATCACATCCGTCGTCATGTATCACACGAGTAATTACCAATAAAACCGATTTATTTAATGTAATGTTAACTAATAATATGTTACATACGAATTGATTTTAATTTCGAAGTGTCACATTGAATAAAACAACGTTGTGAAGTAGTTCAGTACGTTACCGTTAAAACAACCAACACAAGCTCGGTGACGCAGACGTATAGATTATTTAATAAAAAATAGATGAACCAAAACATAGACACTTTTAAGATTTTTACACCCCTAGCTACAACTTCGAAGCTGTGCTGTCTGCGGAGTGACGTAATACGAGTATAACCATAGATAATAAACATAACTATACTTATCTGAGAAAGGAATGCACTTAGCATTAATTATTTATTAAGATTATATTTAATTATATAGGTATTTATTTATAATTAAACATTGAGTTGGCTGAGTATTATTATTTTTATATGATTTTTGTTAAAAGCTATTATGACCTTGCTATTATGACGTGTATTGGAACGCAACGCCCACGGAATGTTGCGCAGTAATAATCGTATCTCTTTTTGGATTAAAAAAATTAACGTACCTAAAAACCAAATCCCGGTCGTAAAAATATCACTATAATACCTGAATATACTCGCTGGAGAAAATTTAATACCTAGAATGAGCATTCTCCTCTCAAATAGTGATGCACCGCAGTGCACACACCGCTGTCCAGTATGAGATTACGGCGCGGCTGCTTCGAACTATAAGAACGTGAACGAAAGTACGTGACGTAAAAAATATTTAAATAAAGACTATTCAAAACTCGAGTGTTCCTGCCCATACAATAAGTGAAGTAGTCGTGATGGTGATTGATTCCGACACTTGTTTTTGTTATATACAGCTTCTGTGCCCTTTAATTGGATATAAATTAATTTCCGTTACGAGAAATTGCCCTTTCCTCGTTGCTGTGAAAATATTTATGATTTCTCTCCGGCAGCCGAGAGTACTTCCGTTCTACTTAGAAATTTAACATAATACTACTTAGTCCTTAACAGCGTATTCTTGCTTAATGCTCTGTATTGCCCGCGACTTGACTTTGCAATATAAGAAAAACAACGGTACTGAAATTAAAATAACAACATTGATACTCGCTGCTCATTATTTCTACAAATCAATAGTGCTGTAAGCTTTAGTAAACGCTTGTTCATACATAAATGTGAAATAGTCTTAGGTTAATGATTGTCAATGATGTTCAATAATTTTTATACGAACACCGGTAAACTATAGTTGGTAACTAGTTCGGAACAATCTTTTCAGATATTCAAACAGCTCTACAATTACTTATTTAACATTTTCTTTTGTAAGTAATATACGAAGTAAACTGGCTAGACAGTTGAGATAATTCAATTCAGATCATATGAAAATTTGTTCTCCTTACATCGAAATTATATCAGTTTTGTTTATCGTAGCACGGCAGAGTGACTACACTGTACCTGTTGTTGGTGAGCACAGTGCAATTCAACAACAACGGCGACTACCGCGGGATTTACAATACATCGTCATTCGTTAAGGCTGCAAGAATATTAAGGTACCTATTATAGTAATGTTTTAACGACCATTTGTGTAGGCACTGGAACTGTTTCCTCCTCACATTTATGGATTATTATTATTTAGAGAACTGAAGATGACCTAGTAATAGAGGTTTGTATCCGTTCACTGTTAGGTATAAGCATTTTAATAACACAAACAACATAATATAATTATATTTACATTGTGTATGGTTGTTGGTGACAATGACACCTAATGTTAAGCTCAGATTGAACCCTGGTGTTTGGCGACAGATTTTTGCGCAGGATTTTAAATAATACGTAATATGTATGTAATAGAACTAATATTTTTTTATGTTGTTAATTCAGAATCATATTAAAATTAGTCTAAATTGATATTTTAATTTAAAAGAATATGGTGGTACAGCTTATGGATATATATTTTTTATATTTCCCATTAATTCTATTTCAAAATATTTACATAATGATCTGAAATATAACATTTGTACTATACATAAAATAAAATTGAAGTGTCTGTTTGTAATGTAAAAATAACAGGTTTTTACTAAATGCACATGAAAGTATACACGATACAATTACACTTTTTGTCTGTGTCTGTCTGTTTGTTTCGGGTAAACGGTTAGACCGATTTTGACGGGATTTTCACTGGCAGATAGCTGATGTTATAAGGAATAACTTAGGAATATTTTAGCAAAATAATTAACGTTCCGCACAAAAATAAACAAAGTTTTTTAGTAGTCCACGTGAGCGAAGCCGCGGGCACAGCTAGTTAAAAAGTTAGTTAAAAAACAAATTTTATTTAAAATAAGTAGAGTTACAAACAAAGTAGGTAGGTAAGAGGTACGCGCTACGTATTGAAGTCAAACTGTAGTATTGCTTCGGGATATCGCTTTGCTGCAATAAACTAGCAACATAGTATTTGTAAAAGTAATTAAAAACTTACATAAATGTCGAAGTTGACGTAGTGACAAGAACTCGGCGCACTGTGATTGTGGGACTAACTGTTGAAGTAAGACAAAGTGAAGCCGCGACCCGATAGAGCCACGCGAACGAGACGCCCGTCACGCGCTCACTAACGCGGACTCACGGAAGATATAACCCGCGCCGCGCCGCGCCGCGCCGACTGGAGCACAGACTGAAGTTGCTAGCGCCTAGCGGTCACCAGAGTCCTCTCGCTGTGCTCCGCCCGCTCCGACACCGCGTACACGTCAATGTTTATGTCGAGCCCTACAAAAAAAGTAATTTAAATTTCTTTCAAAACACTTTCAAGTTCCAACTTGTTTCATTTTAATGAAATATTTCAATTTAATACAATATTGGAGCTATTACATTAACTCTTCAACTTTCATATTAATGTTTTTTTAAAATAAATAATTATTATCACTCTGTATATATCGTTACAAGTGTAAGCTGATGTTGGTTGCTAAGTCTGAGCACGTCGTTTCCTCAAGTCTTCTCCTTTTATACATATTATAAAACTCAACGTCTCTCTGTCTGTCTGTTCGTTTATGTTCTTTTCACGCGACAACCACTTATCCGATTTGCATTTTTTATATCAGTTCATAGCTATGTTATCTGACCACGTTATAGGATATATTTTGTAAGATAAAGTAACATACTAAATATGCAGCGATTGATAATGGTGAATCAATTCGGAGAAAAGACTTTTCGCGCTATTGAATAGTTTCGCGGAGTAAACCATAATGTACAAATTAATGTACTACATAATTAGATCTTACAAAGATCTACAAAAAAGTCCCCGATAACATATATCTATCTTCCAAGGATCACCCGCAATAAGCATTTCTTTATGTATGTATGTCTTTTGAGCGGGGACTGCAGCACGATCTGCGCGTGCGCTCTACTGACGGCATTCTGTAGTCTACGCAAGCGGAGCCACGAGCACAACTAGATATGTTTTTAAACTCTTAATTCCTGTGATTATTTGCACATAACATGTATTCTTATTAACAATTACTTCTGTTTGTCCGGAGTTACAAGTGAACCGATTTTAACGGACCTTTATTAGCCGGCTGAGATTTTTTTTAATAATATCAAAAAAGTAAAGAGCAATAGAAAGACACATAGTCACGTGAACGAAGTCCCAGGGATCAGTCAGTTAGTACAAAATATAAATCCTGGTAGCGAGTGCGAGCGTGGGTTTGTTTCCTCACGGTCGCGCTCACTACTGCAATGTAGAGTAGGTACCTACCTACGTAACGCGCTGTGATCTCGGATATTTTTAAAATAAACTCGCAGCAGTGTAGTCATCAAAATTCCACGGTACGCGATGTTCGCGGGTTCAAAGTCTACTGTTGTTGATTAACTACAAATACATGGTCCGGTTTTATTGTTAAATGACTAGTCAGTACGTTAGGGAGTAAGTAGAGAACAGGAAGCAAGAGCACATCACCGCGGCGACGGCGAACAATCACTCTCGCTGTGAGACTCCCTTTGTTGTAGTTAATTTGATAGGTATTATAGGGTTTCATTCCCGGGTTTTTTGTTTCCCGGAAACGGAGTATGCATCCATCACGAGCTAACTAATTCCCTATCCGAATTCAATCTAATTAACTATACATATACGTAGTATGTATGCGAAAGTGACAAGTGAAACGGCTAGTAGCACACTGAGTTTATTTCATAAGCGACAAGACTTAAATAGGAGTGGATGCAACCGCCCTCGTACTATCGATATAATATACAACAATATGCATGCCTCTTGCATTCGGGAGAAAGGAAGAAACACGCTTCACGACAGGTGTGTCGTGTTAATTGGTAATAGGACAACATCTATTAGTACAGTTTATTATTTTAAAAAATTGGTCAAGTAGCGAGTAGAACTCGCACCCTGAGAGTTTCCGTAGCTACTGATTACATTACGTACGGTACATTATTGTATAATATTATCCTTATATTCTCCAAAGTCTCTCAGTCTATCCGTCTGTCTATATGTTAGTGTGCTTATAACTCAAGAACCATTTAATCGATTTCGGTGAATATTTATTATTTAACAGATGTTTTTTTAATGCTATGTTTTGTGATATGATGTAATAAAACATAACAAAGAACACGTAAGATAACAGAGAATAAACTCGGAATAAATCGCTGCCAGCTCGCTTTCTTGTAACGCGCTGCAAAAACCACTATATATTATAGATAGGATAATAGAAACAATCTCGCAATCTTCTTGTACAATATACTTGACGTTTGTGGAATAGAAAAATAAAAAAAAACTACGCTACACCTGATTATAACTAACTTTAATATTTAAATGACAATAATTAATTTAATATTACAAAAGAAATCAAAAATATTTATGTTATGCTTATGTGAAATAACAATGTACGAATTGTATGCCCAAAAAGGCGGCCCTGATCATTATTTACTATTTATATGGATAACATTATAATATTTTTATGCACGTCGAAGGGATATCAACTAGACAGTTATAACAGCAGCAAGTCATCATGAGTGACGTCATTTTTATTAACAATCGTTCTGTCAACCAAATAATAATAAAAGTGACTACCTTAGCTAACAATAGTTACAGCAATATATATGTAATTATATTATGTAATATCTGTACAGGTGTGAAGGGTCCAACGGACACTGTTGTTAAAATTACTTTTAAAAGATTGTGCTAGGTATAAACACACAGACAATATTAGAAATATTTAATATCAAACTGATCACAGAAATATAAACAAACAGCGTTTCCGCAGCTGTATGAAATTCTATAATAAAGTGTGAGGCTTTTTTTTAATGTTTTTTTTTCGAACTGACTATACTGTTAGCCATAAGGGCTCTGGAGCCTCGAACGGCTTTTACAGCTTCACCCGGGCTTGGTATGTGCGGCGTCACGCCTTCACGGCGCTCCTCTGTTTATATACGAGTAGCTCATACGAGTAGTAGAGTAGAGTATCTCCATAAAAATAATTTTCGTAAATGAAATTGCCGTTTTGTATGAAAAAATTTAAACGATGTTTTTTCATGTATTTTTATTTGTATTAATCGAAGTAATCACCCATGCAATCAATGCATCTTTGCCAGCGCAGTGGCAGTTTATTGATGCCCTTCTTAAAGAAATCAGCTGGACGGGAGGCAACAAATTCTTCAAAGGCATTTTGTACTGCCTCTCGGGTATTGAATTTTTTTCCCGCCAAGGAGTTATCCAAATTCTGGAAAAAGTAGTAGTCTGTAGGCACAAGGTCTGGTGAGTAGGGCGGATGACGGAGAACTTCCAACCCCAGTTCTTGCAACTTGGAGACCATCTGTTGTGCAGTATGAGGTCGCGCGTTGTCGTGCAGGAGCAGCGGAGACGAGCGATCGACAAATGCTGGTTGAAGATGTGCCAGCTTCTCCATCATTGTGTTCAGTTCTTCACAGTACACATCTGCAGTAATGCTCACCCCGTTTGTTAAGAAGCTGTGATGAATCACACCGGCGCTAGACCACCAAACAGTGGTCACTGTTCTAGGGGTAAGTTTTCGTTTAGGGCATTGTTTAGGTGCTGAACCAGGATCCAACCAACTTGCTGAGCGCTTGCGGTTATCAAACAGAATCCATTTTTCATCGCAGGTAACAATGCGGTTCAAAATTCCTTCATTTGTGTGTCTGTTGAGCAGTGCAAGTCGCGTCTCAACACGTACTTCGCGCTGGCGATCATTGAGTTCGTGGGGCACCCATTTGTCAAGCTTTTTTACCTTGCCAATTTGACGCAAATGAACCAATATTGTTTTGACGCTAACGTCGAAAGCTGCTGCTAATTCAGCCGTAGATTGTGTATCATCAGCTTCCACAATCGCCTTTAATTCGTCATTGTCGACCAAAGTCTTCGGACGACCGCGAGGTTCATTTTTCAGGTCGAAATTCCCAGAACGGAAGCGAGCAAACCAATAACAGGTGGTGAGTTGGTTTGTAGTGTTAGCTCCGTAAACTTCGTTGATGTTGCGTGTCGCTTGTGCCGCGTTACTGCCACGACGGTACTCATATTCCATAATTACTCGAATTTTTAACGTATCCATGATGACAAAAAAGATTAAAATGCGATGAAAATGTAACACTAATCAATAAACAAATGACTACTTTTGGAAAAAGAATTCCATGTATTTAAAATAAAATTAATTTGAAATTAGAATTCTTAGCCAAACAAAAATTATTTTGATTTGAAATGGCCAGTACTGCAGAACGGCAATTTCATAGGTAAAGACCTATTATATAATATATGTAAGTGGAAACCCGAGTCATCTCATAACTGAAAACTTCGTAAAAGGGAAAATAATGAAAAATATAAGAACGGCCTCTCTCCCCGGCAGAAACTTCTAAATTATTGTTTGTGAACTTAGAAGAGTTTCACAAATACACACACACACTTACGTACTATAAGATACAGTTAGACGGACAAACCTAGCGGCTTTTTTTTTTCGAACTAACTACACTGTTAGCCTGAGGGGCCCTGGAGCCTTTACGGCTTTTACAGCTTTACCGGAATTGGGGGCGAGCGCTTAGGGCACTCAGCCACGAAAGCTAAGCAACAACATCCGAGGGTGCCAAAGTGGTCGAACCTCGGCTCGGACTGTTGCGCGTATGCAATTAAGTCGCGATCTGACTAATTTCCTATCCGTAACTCGATCTAAACTAACTATACATATATACATGTTTCTGCCCCCTGGGAGGAGGAAAGGAACATGTGTATGTGTATTTAGTGGTCTGAAATTTTTGTCTACTCTAACTAGGAACAAAAAGAAAAAAAAAGGTCCCTTACAGAACCTATGTACCTATGTGTGTTGTGCATGTGTGTATAATGCAGTGTCATGTATGGCTGTGAAAGCTAGTGATTGTAGAGTCACTTGTATAGCGCAAGCGGCTGCTTGTCTCAAGGGCTCCATGCCGATGGATCGGACCTAGGCTTGAGTTGCCGCAGAGGAGGGCGGTCGTGGCGGGTGTGCGGGAGCGAAGTTAACCGTACGTCCCCTGCGGAGGGAACGGTGGTTTCGCGGGCGTGGGCGCGAGCACGCATATGTTGCGGGAGCGGACGCGTAGAAATTGTTAGCTTTCTCGATGTCGTCATCGGGATCGACAAAGAGATTTCGCGGACGGCGTTTATAACGTTTGGCAACGGGGATCGAGTTGTCTGGGACGTAGTTCACGGTGGATTTTACGAGCGAGTTGGGGTGATTCGAAGCGCTATCGAAGTATCTTCTGGTGAGATATTTCACATAGGCTTCTATCGAGGGAAGCCTCATGTCCCTGTGGAGGTCCATGTTTCTAACGAAGGCTGGAGGGTCAAGCAGGCGACGGAGAAACCGATTTTGGACTCTTTGCATGCGGACAAAGTTATGTTTGGACATATGTGCGAACGCTGCGCAGCTATATGTCAAGATCGGACGGACGCACATCTTGTATAGTGTAAGCTTATGTCTTAAGGACATTTTGCTTACCGAACTGAGCAAGGGTCGCAAGCGGGAAAGGATCCAGACGGCCCTATTCCGGACTATAGTAACGTATGCGTTGAAGTTAAGCTTCGAGTCGAGGGTGACACCCAGATATTTAGTCTTGGTGGCCCAAGGGATATTCCTACCGAATAATGAGAGGGGTCCTACCGTGCGTGGTAGTTTACATGTATGCGGTTCGAACATAATCGCGGCGCTCTTTACCGGATTAATAGCTATTCGCCACGTTCGAAACCACTCCCCGAGAGTGGTTACGGCACGTTGGACTGCGCAGGCGAGATTTTTTCTGTGTCTGTTTGACGCGTATATGACTGTGTCGTCAGCGTAGAGCCCTACATCGATCCCGGGGGGCTTCGGGAGGTCGCTGACATACAGATTGAAAAGGCAAGGTGCCAGAATGGAACCTTGTGGGACGCCTGAGCGTATAGGGTGGACGGTAGATAGTACTCCTTCCACTCGGTAGTGAAAGGTGCGGTCGCGTAGAAAATCATGAACTAGGTGAACTAACCTATCCGGGATTTCTAGTTTATGTAGCTTGTGGACTAGTCCGGCATGCTAGACCTTATCGAAGGCCTTAGCTACGTCGAAAAAGATCGCAAGCGTACGGGCGGGGGCGATACTACTTTTGGCAAAGTTGCTCGTGATGTGCTCCGTGAGGCGGTGCACTTGATGTGTACACGAGTGTCGGGCGCGAAAACCGAACTGTTCGGGAGGGTATAGGTTTTTAATATCTATAACGGTTTTGAGACGGTTCAAAAGGAGCCGCTCGTAAAGTTTTCCTAGTGTGTTTAAAAGGCTGATCGGGCGATAGCTATCGGGAAGCGAAGCTTTTTTGCCGGGCTTGTGAATACCTATAACTATAGCTTTTTTCCAGACGGCTGGAAAATAGCAGTGGGCTATGGCTAGATTGAAGATGCAGACCAAAAGAGCTATGAGTCGATCGGGAAGAAGTTTAAGTACTTCATCCTGATACCGTCGGGGCCGGGGGACTTTCTAGGCTTAAGGCCTTTAATAACCGAACAAATCTCCAGTAAGCCAGATGGGACGGCTTGAGACCCTCTAAGAGGTTATCCCACCGGTGACCTCTGTACTCGCCGATGCGAGTTCTAACCTCTCTCTGAAGTCGCCGTAACCTACGGGTGTTATCCCTCGTTGGATAAGAATCGTGTGCACGTGTCGCGGCGTTCTTTTCCGTGATTAACGCTCGTAAGCCGTGGGGGAGTATAAAACGGCGTTCGTTCGCCGCTTGCACCTCTCTCGAGGCCTCCCTTACGCCGGTTTGGAGTTAGTCGACCAGGGAATCGATTGCTAAGTCGGCGTCTGCTGTTGACTCTAATACGTCGGGGATCCTAGCTAGGCTGGACGGGGTCGCGTTATCGGATAGGTAGCGATTTAAGATCGTGTAGTCAACTACTTTGACTTTTGGCGGACTGGGGTCGAACGGTTGCCCGAGTTGTAATATAACCGGGCGGTGATCGGAGTCTAGTTCGTGTACGACTTCTATAAGTCGTAACCGAAGTGAGACACCTTTGAGGAGGGCTATGTCAAGTACTGTCGGTTGACAATTATCTTGAAAGTGCGTGGGCTCTAGCGGTGCTATGACGTCAAAGCCGAGCACATCGCATAGTAGGTCGAGTATAACCCCGTTAGGGGTGTTACGCGAGTTGTTGAAATGGGTGTGACCGCTATTGAGGTCGTCTGCTATTATGACGGATTGACCGAGTGAAAGTAGCGCCTCCAGATCGGACTGAAGGAGTCTTTTACTCGGGGAGAGATATGCAGAGACAAGCGTGATTGACGGATGGCCAGTCATGCCTATTCTACAGACGGACACTTCCATATTGGTAAGTGCGGGAGGGTCTATTGGCATGCAATAGAGGGAACGCTTGTAGTAGATGAGCGTGCTGCCTCCTCGGGTGGCACGGTCATTTCTGACTATATTGTAATTTGCTATCTTAGGGTCGCGCCTACTGGGTTTTAGAAGTGTTTCTTGTAATAGAAACACGTCTATCTCCTGTTCCCTAAGAAAGGTGGATACTAAGTCCCGTTGTGGAAGGAGGTTTCGCGCGTTAAAAAAAGAGATGTTGAGGCTCCTAGGTTTAATGCGAGCCATTTCTAGTTGGTGTGTTTAAAGCTGCACCACGGGACACACGCTGGAGCGTAGCTGTCAGCTGGGGAAAGCGTTTGATCGCTTCAATCATGCCGTACTCAGTGCCGCACTGATCGTACGCTAGCACTTCTTGGAAGTCGTGCTCGAGAAGAAGCATGGCCATATAGTCGAGACCGAAGCGTTGACTACATAGCGGGGAGGCCTGAGCCTTGGGAGGTTGCAGGTGGGGCCTGGGGCCCCATGCTGCCTGAGGGGCTCGCAATGGCGGAGGAGGCGCACGGGGCGCGGGGGCGGGTGCCACCGGGGTGCTGGAGGCGCCCGGGAGGCTGGGGAAAGCCTCCGGCGTGATCAGGGGCTTTGGCTGTCCTTCGGCGGGACGTGCCCTCTGAGGAGGGGTGTGTCGCGTAGGGCGCATAGGTCGCGTAGGGCGCGTAGGGCGCGGGGCACGGGGACAGCCGCGATAGTTCGCGGGGTGACTCTCGTTGCCGCATAGCACGCAGCTCGGAGGGGTAGATGACTCCCGCACTTAACGCACCTGGGACGGAGATGGCAGTTGCGTGCCGAATGCCCGTACAACTGGCAGTTGTGACACTGCGGTGGACTGCGGTTCTTGTGTGGGGGCTCTACGGCTACTCCGGAGAGCTCACACACTTTTCTGACATTAAAAATGGCTCTGCCCTCGGGGGTCAATTCCAGGATGACTAAGACCATGTCGAGTGGTCTGTTTTTAGATTGTCCGCCGTGCATTCTGTGCACTTCGCGGACAGGGAGGGCCTTCGCTAAGAGGTCAGTTTTGACCTCCACGGGTGTGATTTCCACCGGGATGCGGCGGATTACAACCCAGAGGTGACGCTCTTCCTCCATAGAGTAGGTAAAATATTGTAGGTTGCTGTCTCGGAGCAATCTGGTGAACTGTCTATGTTCGTCCGAGGTGGAGACTTGGACGCGGATACCGTTGGCCGTGTTACTGGCCTGGGTGTAGTTAATGCGGAGGTCTCTCAGTTTTTCTGAGAGTTTTGTCCAGACAGACTTGTTCTGGACCGTGACGGGGGGCTGGCGACGCGCCTTTCTGCCGGCAGGTACCGGCAGGCGCTGAGGGCGCTGCGGGGCAGGGGGCGTGGCTGTTTAGCCCGGTTTTTTGTGCCTTTTGTGGGCGGGACTGAGTCTCCGGAGACTCGGGACGCGAACGCGTTGCCCGTTTGGCGGGCTTATTTTTTTGAACGAGGGTGAAGCCCTCGTTATCTCTACCTATCGCCGTGTCCATTTCGTTGGACTCGGGTTCGGAGTCCGGGCTAGCGGGCGAGTAGCTGTCGTTTGTTGCTACAAGCGACGGTGTCTCCGCTTCGGGGACTAGTGAAGCAAAAGAGTTTTTGATCGGTAGCGCAGAGGGTGCTGAGATCGCGGCTTGATTGCCCGGGGAACGCGAGCGCGATGACGGCCGTTTGTACGGAGTCTGACGGTGAGCGCGGGGTGCCGTTGAGCGGGAGCGCGAGACGGGCTTTTTATCCGTCGCGTGGGGCGCGGCGGGGTCGCTGGTGGCTTGTGCGACAGCAATGGCGGGTTGCGCGGCCGCAATGGCCCTATTGAAGTCCGTCCAAATCGACGGGTGAAGGTTCGTTGCGAACGCAACGAAGCTTTCTAGGTCTGGCGGGTTTGCCATTCCGGCGGTGGCGGTTGAGCGGGCGGGAGTGAAGTTAAACCTCCCTGCTGGAGAGGTAGGGGGGTGCGCCGAGTGAATTTAAGCGGCTATCCCGAGCCGTGCAAAGGGACCTGCGGGTCACGGTGTAATGACTCGCAGGAAAGAACCTACCGGGCCCTACGTGGAGGTCCCTATCAAACCCGAGGCAGAGAACGCAGCCGGTATAAATACCTAGCTACGCCCAAACAGACACTCGGGGATGGATGTGTAGCAGGATCGGTAGGGTGGGAAGGAGACACTTGGGGCTTGACTATGACTCTATCAAGGGCCAAGATTCCCAAGCCCGGCCAAGTACTGTCGTTTGCCTCTGAAGGAGGCAACCGAGGGGCGCTTGGGTCACGCACCCACTTGCCTTCTGTTTACACCGAGAGGTTTCCGGCAAGCGACCACTAAAGTGTGGATTTTGTCAAATAGAAACAATTGCACTTAAAAGTGAACGTACACAACGTACTGAAAAGTACGCGACACAATGAGTGCGAGCGAGACGGCGATATGCAGGTGCGCAGCAAAACCGGTCGGTCGTAAAAGGTCACAAAGGCGGCAGAGAGCGGTCGTAAACACGTCCGTTCCCGCCGGCGGTCGTGATCGGTCTCCCAAACCTAGCGGCCAACAAATTAACGAATAATAAGATTTTTATTTTATTGAAAGTCATTTTTTCTTAATAAATAAATAGAATGAGACGTTTATATACGAGTACAATTTTTTAAAACGATATGTATCCTTTCTGTAACGTCTTAGGTACTAATTATGTTTTGATTATATACATGTCGAGATTCCGAACCGCTGTCAGTACATTTAGCGTAAATTGAGTATAAATGTATTTTTGCTCTGGCAATTATAATTAAAAATGGTGGTTTGTGTAATTAAACTTTTCAAAAACACTTCCTAAAAACATTAGAATAAGAAAATTATATTCCATCAGTAAGTAATGGATTCCATATAATATATGTCACTTAAATTCATTTATACAAAAATAATTATTTCATAAAAGTTGAGATGTAATTTCTTGTCAGTGTTGCTGGTATAATTGTATAAGAATTCCCACTGAAGGTTGTTAAAATTATAACAATATAATATGATAATTATCATTTGCAATATAAATACTATTCAACTATACATACTGTATATATATGTCGGAAATGGAACGTAAGAAAGAATGAAAGGAGCGGACGAATGACTGAGACGGATGAATGGAAAAGAATATGGCGATATACGACGACCCGAACGCACGCTGTGAAGTTGTATTTTTTGTAATAAATATTTAAAGTGGTATTTGGCTGTTTTTTGGCTTCTCTGATTAATTCCCACATATAGGTTGAAATTATTAACCCGCGTTCGATAGTGACGATAAGGCAGAATGCCTTGCCGCAAGCTTGGAGAGCCAGTGCTCCCCAAACTGCGACAACGTAAACACTGCCCACATCGAAACTATCGAGACCACCGTTCAGGAACTAACGTCGATTCCCCCCGCGGAAACGTTAACCCCGGTCACGCATGACGAGATTTGTTCTGTTATTAAAGGCCTTAAGCCTAGAAAGTCCCCCGGCCCCGACGGTATCAGGAATGAAGTACTTAAACTTCTTTCCGATCACCTCATAGCTCTTTTGGTCTGCATCTTCAATGTAGCCATAGCCCACTGCTATTTTCCAGCTGCCTGGAGTAGGTATTCACAAGCCCGGCAAAAAAGCTTCGCTTCCCGATAGCTATCGCCCGATCAGCCTTTTAAACACACTAGGGAAACTTTACGAACGGCTCCTTCTGAATCGTCTCAAAACCGTTGTAGATGTTAAAAATCTATACCCTCCCGAACAGTTCGATTTTCGCGCTCGACACTCGTGTACACATCAAGTGCACCGCCTCACGAAGCACATCACGAGCAACTTGGCCAAAAGTAATATAGCCCCCGCCCGTACGCTTGCGGTCTTTTTCGACGTAGCTAAGGCCTTCGATAAGGTCTGGCATGCCGGAGTAGTCCACAAGCTACATCAATTAGAAGTCCCGGATAGGTTAGTTCACCTAGTCCACGATTTTCTACGCGACCGCACCTTCCACTACCGAGTGGAAGGAGTACTATCTACCGCCCACCCTATACGCTCAGGCGTCCCACAAGGTTCCATTCTGGCACCTTGCCTTTTCAATCTGTACGTCAGCGACCTCCCGAAGCCCCCCGGGGTCGAGGTAGGGCTCTACGCTAACGACACAGTCATATACGCGTCAAACAGACACAGAAAAAATCTCGCCTGCGCAGTCCAACTCTCGGGGAGTGGTTTCGAACGTGGCGAATAGCCATTAATGCGGTAAAGAGCGCCGCGATTATGTTCGAACCGCATACATGTAAACTACCACGCACGGTAGGACCCCTCTCATTATTCGGTAGGAATATCCCCTGGACCACCAAGACTAAATATCTGGGTGTCACCCTCGACTCGAAGCTTAACTTCAACGCACACGTTACTATAGTCCGGAATAGGGCCGTCTGGATCCTTTCCCGCTTGCGACCCTTGCTCAGTTCGGTAAGCAAAATGTCCTTAAGACATAAGCTTACACTGTACAAGATGTGCGTCCGTCCGATCTTGCGCCGCATTCGCACATATGTCCAAACATAGCTTTGCCCGCATGCAAAGAGTCCAAAATCGGTTTCTCCGTCGCCTGCTCGACCCTCCAGCCTTCGTTAGGAACATGGACCTCCACAGAGACATGAGGCTTCCCTCCATAGAAGCCTATGTGAAATATCTCACCAGGAGATACTTCGATAGCGCTTCGAATCATCCCAACCCGCTCGTAAAATCCACCGTGAACTACGTCCCAGACTACTCGATCCCCGTTGCCAAACGTTATAAACGCCGTCCGCGAAATCTCTTTGTTGATCCCGACGACGACATCGAGACAGCTAACAAGTTTTACGCGTCCGCTCCCGCAACATATGCGTGCTCGCGCCCACGCCCGCGAAACCACCGTTCTCTCCGCAGGGGACGTACGGTTAACTTCGCTCCCGCACACCCGCCACGACCGCCCTCCTCTGCGGCAACTCAAGCCTAGGTCCGATCCATCGGTATGGAGCCCTTGAGCCAAGCAGCCGCTCGCGCGATACAGTGACTCTACAATCACTAGCTTTCACAGCCATACATGACACTGCATTTGATACACACATGCACAACACACAGGTACATAGGTTCTGTAAGGGACCTTATTTTTCTTTTTTTGCCTAGTTAGATTAGACAAAAATTTTCAGACCACTAAATACACATACACATGTTCCTTCCCTCCTCCCAGGGGGAAGAAAAATGTATATATGTATAGTTAGTTTAGATCGAATTACGTATAGGGAATTAGTCAGATCGCGACTTAATTGCATACGTGCAACAGTCCGAGCCGAGGTTCGGCCACTTTGGCACTCTCGGATGTTGTTGCTTAGCTTTCGTACATTTGCGGCATACAGCACGATCATCTCAATGACTGCAACGTATATCGTTTTAATAATATATGAGTTCAAGCCCCAACTCAATCTTGCGGTACATGCCAGCCGCTTATAAATGTGGTTTTGAAGCAATGATAGCTCAGTGGTAGAGTGTACGACTTCGCGTTGATTGACGTGAGTTCGAATCCCTGCAATAAGCGTGAGCTTTCGGTGAAAGAAAACATCGTGAGGAAACTAGAGCATGGTGGTAAGGCTTTTTCTAATACCCGCCTGGCTAGTTGAATATCTGTCGCCAAGCACCAATAGGTATGTTCCGGCAATTGCACTTGAGAGCCAGTCTTCCACTAGGTTTAGCGTATTATCATCTTGGGCCAAATCGTCACTTAACATCAGGTGAGATTGTTACCACTACGCCAAACCTACAACGATAAAAAAATGTCAGCAGCCTTTTTACAGGCAGTAGTGGCATGTGGCCCAAAAGTGAGTTTGCTATCGATGATCAGACCAACAGGGAAACCTTGTTTCCTTGAGGCAACTGGACTCCGCTTATGATAATGACTGGAGCGTGAAACTTAAGCCTCCTTGTCAGCGCCATCGCCTTTGTTTTGTGTGGAGCAAAGGAAAGCTTATTCTTGACGCCCCACTGCATTACGGTCTACAAAGTCCGGTTTGCTATTTCCTGTAGAGGTCTGATCTCCTTCCTGGAGAAAACTAAAACGACATCGTCGGCGAATGCCTGACAGTACAGTCACGCAGATTCGAGCTTCACCGACAGAGAGTTGAGAATAAGGTTCCAAAATGTTGGTCCTAATATTGATCTATGGACGCAACCTTTTGAAGACTCTCAACTCTCTATTACACGGAGTTCGATTCTCCGGTCCGTAAGGTACGACAATCCCATACCATATAAGTTCCTAGGGCATCCTTTAGCTACGAACTGGGACTTCAGCGCTGGCCACCATGCATTGTCGAAGCACAATGTGACTGTCGTTATCGTGTTTTCATAAAACTTTATAGTTTAAGAAGAAATCGTTGGCACTATTTGTTATTTTTTATGTTAGCCAGTTTTAACCTGAATATACACTGGCCGATTCCGAAATGCGATAAACCAAAAGAAAATTACTATGGCAATTTATTACCTTTTGTATAGTAGTCGCGATCCCTACCACTGGACTTACTTACTGGACATACATCGGCTGATACGGGGAATCGACTTACAAGGTTTATATCCCTCTAAGCTTGCTACTATGGCTGGTGTATAGTGGTCGCAATCCAGTGACACAATCATATCCCCCAGCACAATTTCCTTTCATATCTTTTAAATTATATTTTACAATTAAGGTTTCAGTCGAAAACAATTATCTTTAAGCAGAGCACACGCGTATCAGAGACCTCTCAGATGTGCCTGCCCAATTAGACCGGTGTGTTTTGGAATAAACTTATATAGTATTGTAAACCAAAGTAAAATCAATAATCATTTTTTTGAGTGACACTGTAGACTGTAGCGTGTATGGTGAGCATAAAAATATAAAAGTCTAAGCTATAATTTTCTATCTGTGGGAACGAGACAATGACGTTTCGTGTCGATAACCAAAACCGCAGACAACGGACGAGAACTCAAAAATGAAAACATTTGTTCGTCACACGAAATAAACGCTACTAAGAAATACATAGTTTTGTGTGGGGTATAATATACCGCTAATCGTTAATGCACTAATAGATAGTTTCAATAACAGTCCTATAATCCTACTATAGACTACCTATAAGTTTCGCGCTGCGGCTAGAGAGTCGGAGACATTCATAGAGTATGAGGGAAGGCTGAATGCTTGGTGCGAGTACCACTAGAGCAAGCCAAGAAGCACGATTAATTCACCGATATTGAGTTTCAATACACGAATTACCATGCGGACGGGGTCACGGTCAAATCTAGTAAATAATATAAGACCGTTCAAACTCTCATAATTTTCCTCACTTTTAATTATTAAGGTAAAATAAATATTGTTAAATAGTGTAATATGTTAAAGTAAGTTAAAGTAAAATATTTTAATTTGGTATCCCCTATACAACAAAAAAAACAGCTAACGCGAGTGTACAGTAATGCTTGCACGCACACTGGGCTAGCAAAGTTGTGCTGCAAATATGTCATCGGTCTCAAGGCTAGACAAGGTATCTCGCTCAAGATATCTAGACCTGAATATAATCAAAGCAATTATAATGATATCAATATTTCAAAATATGAATTTAAAATAAGTTCAAATTTTCTATATTGATAAGATCAAAAATAAAAAAGCGATAAACGTTCTCGTCACTCGAAAGTTTATTCATTTCACATCAACCCGCATTTATGACACGTCATTTAAAACATTTTGCTTTTAATAAAGAAAAGCCTTTCTCTTAAATATTCATGAGGAAACGCTGAACAAAATAGGAAACTAATATTTGTATTATTTTCCCTCGCAACTGTATTAGCTAAATAAGATAACGTACATCATATTAAGACAAATGGGATAACTTAGACTCGCTACCAGCCGACATCAAAGCGATGAATTTAAAAGAAAAAAAAAATTTTAAACGATCGAATCTGTATAAGATACATATTTACTAACCGGATATGAATCCCGTGGAACATCAAAGCTGTTTCTCATTATTTACATGATAATATTATGTACCTACATACGTCCTACATTGACGTTGGAAATAATAACCGACAGAACAGAAACAACACATTACATTATACGTAATCGGTACAATTACTTACACTTTTACTTTTATAAAATATATATATATTAAATATGATAGGTGAGTGACGTTACTGTAGGGCCGGTGGTCGACGCGCGGTCGCGTGCACCACCGAGTAACATTAACGTTTCAGTTATAATAACATCTCTATCTCGGCAAGAATTCTTTTCATCTCGTACAATAACGGCTGCGTGTAGAAGGACGCGACGCACCTACAGGGAGAGAGAGAGAGAGAGAGAAAGCGCATTGTTGTCACTAAGGAGGTCAGCGAAGCAACTTGCTTTCCCTCGGGAGGGTGACATTTTGTAATTAAAGTTAAAAAAAGTTGAACTGTGAGAACATTTTAAACGTTTCAAAGCTGAAAATGGTTGTCTCGAAGCGTATAATTAATATTAATCTAAATATATATGAATAATATTAACATCGTCTAGATGCAATGACGACATTTTACAATGTACCTGTGTACCACCGCCCTCAAGTCGAAAAACGGCCGGCATACAGATACAATTATAGGTAGGTATGTGGTCGGCGGCAATACTCGATTACCAGTCCCGCAGATGAAACCTGCTGTTTTCATCTTCGACTATAATATCATCTTTAACTTCAGGTGACTCTATAGACAAACACTAGCACATAAACAGAATATAACATGTTTCATACGTGTAGACAGACGTGTACACGCCGGGGGATAAGAGACAGTACGCGACTTGCGAGAACAGCACCCCGTCCCCCCCCCCCCTCGGCCCGCCCCGCGCCCGCTTCGGTCTCGCTACACACATACAAATGTATTACCGTGTGCGACGACAGGAAAATACATTAACAGTACTACGACTTTTATTCAACGAACTTGTGATTTCTATTTTCTAAGAAACCGTTTCCAAGAACATAAGCCTACTCATTATAAGTATAACATAATATAACACAATCATTATATAACTCGAGACTTCTGCCTGTGTTACTGTTACAGCTTTCAATATATAGATTTTATTAGATTAATAGGATTTACAGTACCTAAATGTTGTGATGTGAAAAAGAAAGTGAAAAAAAGTGAAAGATGTGAGAAAAAAAGATGTGAAAAAACTGAAAGCTCGAATCTATACAAATAAATAAAATCGAAGTGTCTGTTTGTAATGTCAAATAAATTTGCTTTTTACTGAATACATATAGGAAAGAATATACGGCACTTAAAACAAAAAAAAAAAAAATTTGTTTGTCTGTTTGTTCCGGGTAATCTCCGATATGATTGGACTGATTTTGAAGGGATTTTCACTGGCAGGTGGCTGATATTTTCAGAAGTAATTTAGGATACTTTTGTTTTAGATACTGTAATCCATGCGAGCGGAGTCGCGGGCACAGCTAGTCTTTTATAACTTTGACCAGATTAACAAGTGCCCAGAAAGCTATAGACATCGGTCGTAATAAAAACATTCATTGATTTTTATAATGTATTATTCTTATCTAGTTGTTTTGCATATGAAGTAGCCACTCGGCTGCATCAATTCCTGATACTTTTTTGATTGAAATATTAGTAGTACATTTAGCTGATCGGATGATCAATTTAAATTAGCTTAAGTAAGACACAAACCCACAATCACCTTCATTCGTGTTTATACTCGTATGGACATCAACCGCTACAATTGGTATATACATTTCACTTATGTGATAGGAGTAGATCCACGGCAAGAGACATGCACCCGACCGCGACTCCGCCCCACCTCGTCCAGTCGCCGTGCCCCGCTTTATACAAATAAAGTGCTATGATAAACACAAAAAAAAATTCGCTCTCCTGAAAAAGAGAGGTTTATCCCTTAAGTTAATTAATACTTCCAGTATGAACAAATACTAATATAATAAAGCTGATGGGTGTTTTTGTTTGTTTGTTTAAACACGCTAATCTCTGTAACTACCAGTCGGATTCGATAAATTGTTTTTCTATATGATAGGCAGATTCACGAGGAATTTTACTGATGCCTTTGCTTTACAATCATGAAACGGGAATCGAGAAAATCTTTGTTTTTAAAACGCTTGTTTTTAAAGCGCTAATTTCGGAAATAAATGGAAATCATTTAAAGCAAGGTTCATTTAAATGAACCAACTAACAGGGCTGGCAGTTTACAGAATTCATAAATTCTTCAGGTTTTCAGGCTTCACGAATTATTCTATTAAAGTAGATTTATAGAAATGCGAAATAGATTCAATTTACAAGATTCCATTTTGTAAAAAAATGTTAAACTATCTAGTCAAACTTGGAGAAACAGCCGTAGCGTTAAATAAAATACAAAATTAATTAAATCACGAATTGAAGTTTAATTCATTTGATTTCTTAGGCGAATAATTACAGACTAACTTACTTACACTCTATAGATTAAGCGTAAGCTATGATGCACTCTCACCTCACAACATACGACATCCGGTGCGTGGGCGAGCGGCGACACACCGTCGGTATAACAATCTTTGTTAGTACAATGCTAGGAATACAGGGCGATCGGATGATGTCGCTGTCATAACTATCTTGTACTGGTTTATTTTTAAATGAAGTTAATGCAAATATGTTACCGTACTGTTGTGATTTATATTGTAATGTACGAGAGAGCGCTCGCAAGGGATGTACAATATTCATTGCAATGTGTACGTGCTGCAGTTGCCAGCGATATACTAAGCTCAATGTATACCTAATTTATAAAGGACATATTACGTGTTGAAACTGCTGCAGACAGATCAGAATGCGTCGCAGCCAGGCGGCGAGGCAACGATACCGTGTGAGGTCTCGCTTTGAACATAAAAGCTTATAATTTTTCGTAGCAGAATATAAAAAGTTGTAAAATGTTAGGTTAAAATTAATTATATTTGTAAAGGTTAAGAAGAATGTTGAGTAACAGCGGGGCTCGGGGTGTACTGAAACTTGGACGTGCCTGGGAGTGCGGGACGCGGGGTGAGAGGGGCGTGAGTGTTCGATGATAAACGTTTTAATATTAAAGGGTTGCAGGCTCGTTTTACTTCGGTGACCGTACAGTAATACAGTACGGCGAGTACGACACGGTGCGACAGGGTGCGGTGCGGTGCGGTGCGGTGCGGTGCGGTGCGGTGCGGTGCGGTGCGGTGCGGTGCGGTGCGGTGCGGTGCGGTGCGGTGCGGTGCGGTGCGGTGCGGTGCGGTGCGGTGCGGTGTGGTGCGGTGCGGTGCGGTGAGGTGCGGTGCGGTGCGGTGCGGTGCGGTGCGGTGCGGTGCGGTGCGGTGCGGTGCGGTGCGGTGCGGTGCGGTGCGGTGCGGTGCGGTGCGGTGCGGGGCGGGGCGGGGCGAGGCAACACCGTTGCAAGTTTTGCACCGCGTCGCCTCGGTGAGATACGATAATTAATGTTCATTGTAGTCGTTACTATGTAATTTAATGGTACTGAATCCACAGCGCGCAGTGCACAGCTTAGCGCGAGCACAGAACACCTAGTTCATATCATCTCGTAAATAAAAGCGAGCTGCCGATGCCGTCTCTTCCTGCAAAGCGTTCACGTGCAGTGAACGCAGGAGCGTCCGGAATGCACCATGGACTGCTGCAGCAATTACCAAGCTACCACTCATCATCATTGATCATCAATGGTGTAATCATTTTGGTATAATGATTTAATATAATATGTAGTGTTTCATTTTGCGATATCTGCTGAATCAAACGAGGCGTGAAGAAGTATCCCTGAGGCCGGTATGACGGCGACGAATGCAGATAGAATTTGCCATCGTGAGTGCGCACTTCGCTTCGCGCTGATGAAAACTATTTGGTACTCATTTTCGGAACTATTTCTATATCTGTTTTGATATGCTAAGTGAACCGGCTACTGTTGTACTACTGTAACGGTTTGTTAATCATACAGTCTAGCAGCTAGGGGGAACTCATTTAGTCAGATCGCGACTTAATTGCATACGCGCAACAGTCCGAGCCGAGGTCCGGCCACTTTGGCACCCTCGGATGTTGTTGCTTAGCTTTCGTGGCTGAGTGCCCTAAGCGCTCGCCCCCAAGTCCGGTAAAGCTGTAAAAGCCGTAAAGGCTCCAGGGCCCCTCAGGCTAACAGTGTAGTCAGTTCGAAAAAAAAAAAAAAAAAAAAAAAAAAGGGGAACTCGCGCTCACGAAAAGTCTATGCTTTTTTAACTAATAGATATTCGATATTATTGCAACTATTTTTCATCGGGTAATAATTGTGGTCTGTTATACTTACTAATCTTCAAACAGATCTATAAGCCACAAATATTTTGTTAACTGTTAGGTTATCTTCCTCCTGCTGGTAATGAGGGTGCGATATGCATGGAACTGGAGCTCCTCTGCGTCAGTTACATGCGTTACACAAACAAATCAAGATATGACTGTACATTATACTGTACTTATAGTGAAAACTGTGCTATTACTATTGTATACGAGTAAATATGGCTGTAAAGATCTAATCTCGGAACTTTTGTAGAAAATAAATTTTATTTAGTTACTTCTAGCAGGTATGAACACGTCTCCATCCACACCACTAGTGACCGAGCCTCGCGCCTCACGCGCGCATAATATAGTACAGCTTGTGGAACTAGTACATTCACTAACCATTATTCAGATTTGAATAACAATAATCAAATCTTCTTCGAAATCTGTGATGATGACTCACTTAGCTAGATCCTGTTTTCTGATGAAGTACACTGGGCGTAGCTGCGACCAAACCCAGAACCACTCATTGGCTCATCGTTTCTCATTGCTAAAATAACTTACCTGGATTGCCAGACCCAAAAAAAATTAATCAGACAAAAAAAATCAGCGTGTTAAATAGGATCATGTAATGGAGTTGGATCCCGGCTGCTGGTTCTTAAAGTACCCCCCGAAGCCAGTCAAACGAAGCCGAGGCTACCTATGAATTATACGTGAGATCTGAAAGGGTGCGCGTTCAGTACACCCACTTTGTAAGCAAAGAGAAAATGTTTTGATTTGCGTTCCGTAGTCCGCAGGTACGAGCTCGTCTCGCGCTTCGCATTACGTATGTACTTAAATGTGTATTGAAGTGTTTAGGATTATCTGCGTTACATTACAGGTGTTCGACTACAAACTAGCAGGAATTCAGCTTGATAATAAGAAAAACTTCTAAAGACGTGTCTCCTGTGCGTCTTCTTATAGGTACGAGTATGTACTTGTCCTAATGACTGTGACTGTTGCTCTCACCGCCGCCGCCGCCACCGCCTTCTGTATCAATTCTGTATCTGTATTGGTTAAATTTTTTTTAAACATGTTACCAGTTGTGCCCACGGCTCCGCTCGCGTTAACTACAGAATGCCGTCGGTCGAGCGCACGCGAGAATCGTGCTGCCTGCGCTCAATAGACGAGAGACAAAGTGCTTATTGTGGGTGATCCTTAGAAGATATGCTATTATAGATATGCCTATCGCAGACTTTTTTGTAGGTCTTTTTAACGGTTTATGGTTTTGTCAGTGTAAGTTTAATCAACCCAAAAGTGTATTTTTCCGAATTGATTCACCTTTATCGCCACTGCTTATTTCGTATGTTACTTTATCTTACAGAATATATCACATGTTCTCGTCAGATAACACAGCTATAAATTAAAATAAAAAGCATGTAAGTCGGATAAATAGTTTCGCTTGAAAATAACATAAACAGACACACAGAGAGACGTTGAGTTTAATAATATGTATAGAATATAGATGGTTTTATTAGAGACACTCAAAAATTAAACAGTTTATTTAACAAAGAAGTAAAGATACCAACTACTGAACTTGGGTAACCTGTACGAGTATGTATTGGCATTTGGTTCCTTCCAAGATTACATTAATATTAGACTATATACATAAATAAAATCATACTGTCTGTTTGTAATGTCAAAATAACACCTTTTTATTAAATGCGTACGAAAGTATATATGATACCTATACCTAACAGAAATACAATTTTTAAAACTTTTGTCTGTCTGTCTGTTTGTTCCGGGTAATCTCCGAAACTGTTGGAGCGATCTAAACGAGACTATCACTAGCAGATAGCGAATGTAATAAGGAGTAGTTCAGTGCACGCCCGCCGGTATGGCGACCGTATTGTGGTGAAATATAGTTTCTGGAATGGGTACATAGATAAAGTTACATCTATACATATAGTAAAATTCAAGTGTCTGTTTGTAATGTTGAAATAACACATTTTTACTAAATGCATATGTATTTACATATACACGCTACCTATAACAAAAACCAAGTTTTAAAATTATTGTCGGTCTGTCTGTTTGTTCCGGGTAATCTCCGAAACGGTTGGAGCTATTTTGACGGGACTTTCACTGGCAGATAGCTGATGTTATAAGGAATAACTTAGACTTTTAATAATAAATAATAAAAATAATTAGAGTTCCGTACAAAAAATAAAAAAGATTTTTTAGTAGTTCACGCGAACAGAACCGCGGGCACAGCTAGTTTTAAATAAATCTTTAGTAAGCAGTTCTTTGATATAACTTTACATTTAGATCACATCAGCGGATAAATTAGAAACGAATTGCTTACTGTATGATACAGCGCACTCGTACCAGGTGAGCACAGTACCTATGTGGTCTCGTTCAGACAGTTCACTCCTGTCACATATGAACGGGCAAACCCGGTTTCATACGGGGGTTAACAATGTTACTTGGATCAAATAGAAAAACTGAAATACCGAATGTAACTGACATAGCTCTACAAATTGCTAGTCTTAAGTGGTAGTGGGCGGCGCACATTGCACGTAGGACGGATGGCCGATGGGGCCGAAGAGTTCTCGAGGGGCGGCCATGTACTTGAAGACGCAGCGTGGGCAGACCCTCCACAAGGTCGATCGACGACCTGGTGAAAGTTGCGGGACCCGCTGCACAGTGTTACATTTAAGCTGAGTTGCGGACATGCATGTTTTAATTTTTAGAGCTCCGAAGTCAAAATGAACCCTTATAGTGTCGCTATATCCATCTCTCTGTACGCGACTTGGCTCAGAGTTTCTTAGTATTAGAAAGCTGTAATTTGGTATGGGTATAATAGATATTAGTCACGCCGATAAAGTTATAAAACAAAATCTTGAAAAAAAATATGTTTAGGTTACCTTCCCTATACGTAAGGTGAGAATGTTTTTTTTTCTCGTCTACTATATCTACAAGTAAATGCGTCTATCTCATCGTGTGTAGTATCGATGTATAGGCAGTTTAAATTTATTGTGAATCTGTGAAATCAATGAATCGATTCAGGGATCCGTTTGTGAAATATTAAGCTTTAATGTACTAATTTTTGTAATTTTTTCAAGCGTCCCCCCCCCTCCCGCCAGCTAAATAGTTGTTGTTGGATATGTGATAAAAATTCATGGTAGTAGTATATATATAATGAAATTAAAAGGAAAACTATCACAGGTAAGTAGACTTTACAAGTTAACTAGTAGTAGTCAATAAAATTATAAATGTATGTGAAGAAGTAATTTCGTACAAATTCCATTGAAGATTACTTAAAGACCCCTCCCTAAAGGATGATCCATGTTACACTGGGCCGCGCTAGATTCATGCGACCGTGCCCGGCGGGAGCACGGACCCGGCCCGGTGTAGTATTACATAAAGAATGATTAATTATTTAGATTAATTGATGATGATAACTACTGAAAGGAATTTTATCGGATTTTGACTCGGAGCTTTACAATGTTCTAGTCAACCTATTAAATTAATAAAAAGGTATGTTCGCATCTCGGCCCAAATAATAAGCCTGTGCGCTGGATACAAACAGCGCAGGACCGCTCATTGTGGCGATTATTAGGGGAAGCCTATGTCCAGCAGTTAACGTCTTTCGGCTGAAATGATGGTGATGATACAGCCGTCTTGTCAGCCGCGGGATTGATTCAAATCACACTACAGAAATTTCAAGAAAAAACTATAACAGTGTGTTCAACTGAGGTACTTGGCAGCGAGATGATATTTTCCGAACCGATACAAGTATGTTGACATTCTTAAGTGCCTTGTTCTAAATCGAATAAAGTATATTTAATTCTGATCAGTTTTGATACTTGTCAAATGCGATCAACCGTTACGATATCTTTAATTTATTTACTAGTAACAGCGCTACCGGAAATACTACGGAACAGTTACAATTGTCAGTAGAGAAAATAAAATTTCCGATTCAAATATTTGTTAAGATTAATACTTTGTTAAGAGGCTGTATAACAATAAAGAGATACTGGAGCTAACCCGTTCACGCGCCGACGACGTCATCTGAAGTGTTATCGGAGGCCCGCACCGATACAGCGACACCTCAACACTTCCTCACGATTTATTGGAATTCAATTAGTATAATTCCCACGGGAATCCTATCGAGCAACTCACGCCAGCCCGCACCCGTTTCTCCGCGTCATTGGAATCTACTAGTTGATACTGATTAAAAAAGCGAGTGCCTTTATTAATTTTATATTGAACATAGTCCGCAACACTCACTTGATTTTATCGGACATCACGCAGTACAAACGTAAAGCATACAGCATACATTTGTAACACAAACACAACATTACACAACGCACTAAAAATGGATTTTATTGTTTTAATTCACTAAGGGATTCGAAAATATTGAAGTCTCTATTACTGCCAATATAAACTCCAGTCGGTTACACGACTAGTATAAAATCAAACAAAAAAGTGTCAGGAATGGATGATTTGTTTGTTATGGTTCCAAATGCATTTTTTTTTGTTGTTAGATTGGAACAACTATTTTTCATTTTGGCGCAGAGTTTATGATGCATCTGTCATTAAATATAGCGATGTTTTTAGTTAGATCATATCTAGTGTGTATTGCGAATTTCATAAAGGACAAAAACAACGAAAAAAGAGTTTGTTTTAAATTTTGTATCAGCAATGGAATTTAGGAGGCGACCTTAGGGAACGTACCCATACTAAGAGACCCATTTTTTACAAGTTCTATGGCCCTCCTCCCGGTGGCCACCCGTAGTAAATATCAACACTCCCCTTCCCCCTCTAATTCATAAATACGGTTTTAAATCATTTTTTGCAGACAGAAACTAAAAAAATATACATTGTCTCATATTTGTCTTTATTAAATAAAACTGTGTGTTTAAAAAGCGCTAAACGCTGTGCGCTATATTTGAATATAGCTCAAAAAAGCGTGAGATTTCCCAAAAAGATATTGACTACGTGACGAAAACCTAAGTCCTCCTCCCGCCCCTGTTACCAAGCGTGGTATTTTGATGACCCCCCTCCACTCTCGGAACGGGTCACACAGTATGGGTATGTTCCCTAAGCTCATCTGTCCTCAGCAGAACTATTGCTTATCATTTACAGGATTTTAATAAAATATTTTCAGTAATAATTATAAAGTTGTTTCTGTGATATATTTATATTTGGAAGTACATAAAAAATAAAATATACAATTAAATTAAATAACTATAGAAGCGAGCAGTTTTATAACATGACTTCAGTTCTTTCGGTACTTTTAGTTGACCTTTTTGGGTGTTCGCTTTATTCCCGGTAGCGGCCGCGACACGATCCTACTTTTATTTAGCGTTTATTTAATTTTACAAAAGTGAATGAATAAAAGACATACAATACGGAGGTATAAAGGAGTAGAATCCAAAACCGACCAACACTAAACAATAAGCCTCAAATAAAACAGTAATTATTGCAAATAATATGAGATTATTCATTGTAAGGAAAGAAACCAAGAGGATTGGTTCATTTATTCTGCCTACTGGGACAGTGCAGCGATACGATGTCATTTCATTATATAATATTGAAGTGTATGTGTTTGTGTGTGTGTGTGGCGAGCACGTGCTATTCACTTATAAACTTGTTATATCGTGAAGATAGGTTGTTTCTTTATAAGTTTAAACAATTTTATAAAACAGTGAGTTGTGTGCACTTTTAAATTTAAACTCTCATTTCTTAACTCGATTCGAAAGTTTAATCGTATGAAAGAAGATGATGGTATAACAAGTAAAATTAAAATGTGTAGATTGTATAGAAAAACTTGAGACAGACGGAGTGTAATTATCTCAGCGAAGAGCTGCCATTAAAACTAAAAAGCCGAATACCGAACAATTAAATGACGTCTGGGAGGACGTTATGGTTTTTCCTCAATTAGACAAAGTTCATTTGATTGTGGCCCCGCGCTCGGTTCACTTTCCTGAATCGCTATTTTATTGTCACTGAGTATCACTGTGGGGGGTGGGAGGACAATCTCGATGGGTTTTAGATCAATTGATTAACCCCGCCCCGCCCAGGCCCCATGAACAATGTGTCAGTATAGTTGTACCCCATGAGCTTTGGTTATATACACGTGTAAATACCGCATCGCCTTGAGACCGCTGTCATTTTTGCGTTACAACTTTGCTAGCCCAGTGTGAGTAAAAACATTGTGGTACACTCGCGTCGGCTGTATTTGTGACTTGTATAGGGGATACCAAATTAAAACATCTTACTATAAAAGTGAGGGACATTGGGCATACAAGCTAACAGCGCAATTTAAATGTACTGACAGCGGTTCGGAGCGAACCATTTAGTTTTAAACAGTTTGAGACATACCGCTTTGACATGTCGGACTAGAAAATCTAGACGTGTTTATAATGAAAATCCATAGGACTCTACTTAAGATTTCTATAAAAACGGAAAAGTTAATCAATACTCTCGAAGTGGTATCATACCGTTTCCATAAGCCTCCGCAACGCGACCAGATGGACAGTACACAAATTACGTGAAGTGCAATAATTTTCACGTAATAACATAAAACATAAATCTAAAAAATAAAAAAGTCACATTATAACAATAAGGTTATTAAATCAACTATAAAGGCTCGCTTTTTTAACAGAAACAGATAAATAGGTTAATCTTGTAACAACAGTAAAGATGCGTTGTGTATACGTAATAAGGGGTTACAACATGTACCCCGTGCCCCGCGGTGCGGTGCGGTGAGGTGCGGTGCGGTGCGGTGCGGTGCGGTGCGGTGCGGTGCGGTGCGGTGCGGTGCGGTGCGGTGCGGTGCGGTGCGGTGCGGTGCGGTGCGGTGCGGTGCGGTGCGGTGCGGTGCGGTGCGGTGCGGTGCGGTGCGGTGCGGTGCGGTGCGGTGCGGTGCGGTGCGGTGCGGTGCGGTGCGGTGCGGTGCGGTGCGGTGCGGTGCGGTGCGGTGCGGTGCGGTGCGGTGCGGTGCGGTGCGGTGCGGTGCGGTGCGGTGCGGTGCGGTGCGGTGCGGTGCGGTGCGGTGCGGTGCGACGAGGCGTGGGGCGGTGCGACGCGGCGTGGGGCGGTGCGGTGCGGTGCGGTGCGGTGCGGTGCGGTGCGGTGCGGTGCGGTGCGGTGCGGTGCGGTGCGGTGCGGTGCGGTGCGGTGCGACGCGGCGTGGGGCGGTGCGGTGCGGTGCGGTGCGATGCGGTGCGGTGCGGTGCGGTGCGACGCGGCGTGGGGCGGTGCGGTGCGGTGCGATGCGGTGCGGTGCGGTGCGGTGCGACGCGGCGTGGGGCGGTGCGGTGCGGTGCGATGCGGTGCGGTGCGGTGCGGTGCGACGTGGCGTGGGGCGGTGCGGTGCGGTGCGGTGCGGTGCGGTGCGGTGCGACGCGGCGTGGGGCGGTGCGGTGCGGTGCGGTGCGGTGTGGTGCGGTGCAGTACTCACCGCACTGTACTCACGCTGCATTCCGCAATAGACCACAAAATAACATCACATGTATAATCATCGTTACACAAAAATAAATTTACCTAATCTCTTCGTAACATTTTAGAAATTGTTATTTGTTTATTTTTATTGTTACCCTTCCCCTAGACATAGTAATTACAAAGATAATGTTACGAGACATCACTACGTCCGCGTCACTCCGTTACTAATAAATGTTGCAATAACTTCAAAACTAAAGTACAAAAAAATGTATAAAAATGTTTATTAAACGAATTAAAGATATCTGTTGGTTATACTGGAGCTTTGTAAACATTCAAATAAATAATATTAGCTAGACTAATCAAATGTGCTTATGACGACAATATTACAGTTCACATTACTCCAAGGATTAGAATATTAATACTTCTCTATTTAACTGTACATTTTTAGAATGCAGATTATTAACCACAAAATGAAGCTCCTCAATAACTTAAACATTGAGCAGAAACTTACACACTTAATAAAAATAATAGTAGTGCTATGCGATGCGACGCTATGTGCCGCCCGGTGTAGCATGGTGAAGGGTCGTGTAGCATGACGTAGCAGGACATGGAGAGACGTAGCGTAGTCTGGTACGGAGTTAATGTGTTTACTTCTAAGACAATATGAGTAATGTGTTTTGTACCTGATCTTGTTTTTAACTTCAGCAAAGAGACGTCGAGCGTTGTCTACCTCAATATGAGAACACCCTCGTCAGTTAACCATACCATTGCGCAACACCGCCGCACCCGCGTCGCACCGCCACCACGCCGCACCGCCACCACGCCGCACCGCCACCGCGCCGCACCGCCACCGCGCCGCACCGCCACCGCGCCGCACCGCCCCGCGCCGCACTGCCGCACCGCGCCAGGTGGATTGAGAGAGAGAGAGAGCGGTTTAAAGCTTTCATAATTAGCACGTAATGAGTTTGACAATTATTTGCTTTAAATAAATTGTATTAATATTTAAAGAAAATATATGATAATGATGATTGATGCAGCATACAGTTATCTCTTATAGCGTCGCCAGTATACATTACGAGCATACACGACAACACTGACACTAGACACACATATCGACATTAGTGTCGAAGGCGTCTACAGGAGAAGCATTTTGTTGTGTCACAGTTTATGAAGCGAGTGTCCGGGGTCTAGTGTGAATGTAACTATTGTATTTCAATATATAAAAAAACGTCCTCGTAAATAGATAACCATTTGAGTTAAAGAGCATACTGTACAGCTGAGGGTTGAGGGCTGAGACAGAGTCATCTGTTATTTGAACTCAAACACGATCATCCTAGAATACTACAATACCTTTTTTCGGATAAATCACTAAGATTGAACAAACTTCAACTGCAATTATGAACCAAGACACGATAATATGAGATCAGTTATGAGTTATGAATAGTGTGGAAGAATGTTTGTCAGCGACTTTCAAATGTTGTGATATGCCATAGTACTGGCAGTGCTGTAATAAGCAATTCAGCTTTTTGTTTTCTCTGTATACCATGATCTGGCTAATAGAAAGCTACATGGTAACAGTGTATCAATTAAAAAAGTTATTATGAATCCACATAACTTGATACTATACCTCATGTGAGATAAGTTCATATATCTATTACATAATCGCTTAGAACTCGTAAAACTTGATACTAATAAAGAATAACTAAGAAATTATAATGTTTGCCACCTCATACTGGTGACAAAGTAAACGTGCCTGTGAACTAAGCCGCGGCAACTGTGTGGAGCTTTACAAACTGCTCTCATAAATGAAGGATCTCATAAAAGAAGGAGGAATTTGTGTTGTTGATCCCGCGGGATGACTCGGTCGCGGTGCGGGGCGGAGTGGGGTGAGAGGGCGCGGTGCGGGGCGGGGTGCCGAGCGGGGTGCGGGGCGGGGTGCGGAGAGGCGAGTAGCCTTGGTATTCAAAACTAGTGCCGTCGACAACGTGCAAGGAAAATGTTTCACTATCAGAATAGGGTCGCTTAGCCGGGTAATTGTAATCAGTATATATAAAGGTGCTTTGACAGAATATTTTTTATGGTATTGACAGTGTAGTACAAGAGTATCGGCAAGTGTCAATCAGCACAAGGGGTAACGATCGCCGTAGCACAGTCAAAAAGGTCACATAAGCCAAGCTAAAACTGACATACTTATACATTAAAAATATTACATCACATTTAGTGTGTACATTCTGTAATATCTTTTGTGAAAAATTTATACTTATTCTAAAATTTTTAAAGTAGGTAAGTAAGAACAATAGAAAAAAGTTATTAAAAACGGCCATCAGACGCCCGTTCATAACTTTTACAAACGCGAAGCTGAATGTAGCGATCTTAACCTAACCTGCATGAAGTCCGTCTTTTCTGCCTCGTCAGGGTCTTCTAACTAAAGCATTAGATTAGAATCAGTGGATACGATAACTTGTACCTGTAGGTTTCATCAGTTCTTCTCATCTAAAAAGCAATCTCGGCGGGGCATCGCATCTCAAGCAGTCAAGTCCGGCATAATGAATAAAGTACTTGACTTTTAATAAGTTTTCTTAATTTGAAAAAGAAAACAATTGAAATTATTATGAAAATTTTACGAAATTTAAAAACGGATTTGAGAAAAGCCAGATGAAGAGTTCGGAGCAACAACATTGGAACCTGAATTTATCAACCAGGTGACAACAATGTAGAAATACGTGCCTCGTAAGGTCACCGGGGTAATGATAATAAGTGCCAGTATTTCTTTATTGAATGGTTATACCACACCTACCACTCCAACGGTGCAGTTCATTTCATTCTCTCATTATCATTTAATATTTCTTGGTTGTTCAATTTTTTTTAAATTACCTTAGATACCCATACATAAAGGATCTTATGCAACTAACCGTAGGCAGTAAATTGCTCGCTATTGTTTTCGCTTTGTAACCATATAAGGTAAAACCACCAGTAATTGACACTGCAAAAATAGTTGACACTCTGACGAAGAAAATTAAATATTAAGAAAAAAAAGGAGGCCAAAGATCGAGACGGCCAAAATCACTGATTACTGATATATTTTTAATGTTACAAATACATATAGGTACAGTCAGTTATAAAAGTCGGTTAACAAACTCAAGACTTGAAATCAATTTAGTATCAAATATTTAACTTTCTTCGTCAGAGTGCAACTATTGGTGCAGTGTCAATTACTGGTGGTTTTACCTTACGTGTTTCTTTCAGTGTTTTCAGATAGTTGTCAAACAAATATAATTTAAGTATAGTCTATCTATATCTATACATATTATAAAACTCAACGTCTCTCTGTCTCCATTTATGTTCTTTTCACACAAAAACCACTTATCCACTTTACATGGTATGTGTATTGTATGCGAGGGTTTCATTCCGAGATCTTCCCTACTCTCTTTCTCTCACATACCACATGGAGCGGCGGTTTTAAACTTGAGTTGCCTGCGTCCTGGACTGGTGCGGCCTTCGATATATAAATCAGTGAGCAATGGACGACAGATATATCAAATTTATCTTATTGATATCTCTCTTGTTGCATAAGTCCGAGTGTGCGTATGCATATCACACACGGACAGAACTGTGGACTTAACCTAGTTTTAAACACAGTATGGAGTATTCGAGTCGTAAAGTCCAGATCGCGGCACGACCACGTCTCCCGTAATCAATATCAGGAATAAATCTGTTGAACTGTTAAACTTCTCACATAAATTAGAAGAATTCGATAACGCGCTCGAAAGTTACATTAAACTCGATAAGGCTCATAAATTCGGCAGCTATCACTTCACTTAATATTTACTAGCTCTACCCCACGGTTTCACCCACGTATAATTTAAAAGAAATCGCTGATTGATGATTTATACCTCAGTATAGACAATATTTTTATCGGGCGCCAGGGTTATGCGTCACAACTCACACGACTTGTTCGCGCCACTACACCTAAGTCATAGACCCGACCCGACTGTTGTATTATTTTTATTTTACATTATGTACCAAACTATTCGTGCAAAGAACATGCTATAAAGGGCAAAGATTATCTACATAAAATTATCTTGATGATGAAGTAACTTTCGTTCGTAAGGATTAATGTGTCAAGCCTAATAATAATGCTGATAAATAGCTTTTAAATCTTAATAAAACTTTTTCACAAAATACCTTATTGTGGCTTATATATAAGGGCTTATATATATTATTTTTTTAAATGTACTAAGAGGCAATATTTTTATATAACATTGTATTTACATATCACTAACCATTGCGCCAGCGCACGCGGTTAAAGCAATTAGGATGCGCTATTTATCCAGACTTACTTAACAAAAATCAATATTTAAGGCTAGTTAAGAGGTGTAGCCTCATGAATCTGGGTATCTTATACAAAAATATTTTTCCGACCCGACTGGTAGTTCCAGAAATTAGCGTGTTTAAACAAACAATTAAACAAGAAAACTCATACGCTTTATTATATTATTAGTATAGATTTACTATTACTCGTTAACTTGTAAGCATCCACTTACCTGTGATACCTATGATTTCCTTTTAACTTCATTACTACTAGGTATCATGTACTTTTTTATTAATAAACATATTACTGATTTGCCGGACAATGAGTTCAAGGACCATGCCAAGCAGGTTTTACAGTCGAAAGGTTATTTATTATAGAGTGGATAATTATGTTAATGATAGTAATGTCTGGAAGTGACTCCCTCTCTGTGCCTCCACTAAATTATTAACTTTATATATTATTTATAACAGTTTGAAAAAAAATATAAAAAAGATAAACGCGATCGAGTTTCTGGCCGGTTCTTTTTGATGACTGCGATGTTTTCCCAACCGGTAGTAGTTTTAGAATTTCATAAGTGCCTTCTTAGAGCCTAAATTGAATAAAGTTTTTTTATCGTTACAGGTTTGTCGTAGTGGCCATAATCTCACCTAATGTTAAGTGTGAATGTGGCCCAAGATGATAACACGGTAAAGCTAGTGGAAGACTAACTCTCAAGTGCATCTGCCGGAACACACCTATTGGTGCTTGTTGAAAGTATTTTTGTTTTTTTACTAACCATCACAGTTGATTTTCGTCAAATAAACTATGCTATGTGCGCGTTTATCACGTAACAGTTTTAGCTAATGCAAATAGCATAGTTTTTTAGCGAGCACATTTCACCGTATAGATAGAAGTCTTTTTATACGAAAGTTTGGTTGGTCTGTTATGACTAGTCATAATAGTCAAAATGACGAAATCTCCAAAATGTGCACATATCAGATATTGATTTGACAACATTTTACCAATTGATAGTTTTAAAAATTCTATGTTTATGTCAATTTTATTTAGTAATGTACTAGTATCTGCGCGCTGCGCCTCTCATCAGTCACCAAAGATATCTGCTGTATCTTTATTCATAAACATTATTTACTTTTTAGTTCAATAATTTATAAATCTTGTTATAAGGCATTTTTATATATTATTAATTAATTATAATTAATTTATTTTTATACTATTTAGTTGTTTCTGTACTTTAATAGTGAAAATATGAATGTTAATGAGCCGTTTGATTGAAATTAACTTCATTAATTTACGATTCTTTGGTTTTATTATTTTGATCTAATCTAATTTTAAGTAGCGCTGCATGTTGTAAAAACAATTCGTAATCATTGTATCACAAAAATGTATAGAGGAAGTTATTTAGGATTTTGTCGAGCAAAATTATTTAATAACGTTTATCAGTATCAACATTTTTTTTATGTCATGCAAGCCTTCGTGTGATGAACAAGGCATACTGGCCCGGCAAGTCGTTGTCCGTCACGTCGCGACAGTCGACATTGTATTTCAGTACAAGTTGTGTATCGGCAGGCGCCGCGCAGTTCTATTTCTATGACAATAAAAAAAGAAACAGACAGTAATGGTCGTAAATGCGCTTCTAATAGCGCAAATCAACTTTATTAAGACAACAAATTGGTGCCAGCTGCTGAAAACATTGTTTGTTATATGTTGCAGCGGAACATGTCAATTGTCGCTACAGCGGCTGAAAATTAATTTTCAATTAGAGATTCAGAGCGCACCGCCGGTAGTGTAGGTGCCTCGAAAGAACATAGTATTTTTTTATATTATTAGGACAAAGTGACATGCCGACAGCACTCTGCCTGATGGTACGTACACTAGCATCCAGAAACAACGGCGACCATCGAGAGAACGGCGATCCATTGATGGCCGTCGCAGTCATGCCTGGCTGGCATTTTTGTAAGCATATCACCAACTGGAAATACATATACTGGCTTTTCTCGAAACGCGACATACCAAAAGGGAGACACTGTGACGAGTTTATTACCATGTGTATGGTGGTCGCGATTCACTCAGGTATAGATACCCGTCCACCCCGCTTGATTACTGGGTATACCCCGGCTGAATCCGGAACTCGACTCGCCTAAGTATACCAATACAGCGGGCGTTACACAGATGTCATGCCTGACCCAGCAAAAAAGCTTTCTTCGCTTGGTGTACGTAGAACACCACGCACATTGGGAGCAGCCATTGAATTTGATATGAAGGCTCCAAGTGATTAAGAATCTGTCGCCCCTATGACAAGAATTCTTACCTTTAGCCACGTACGCTCGTTCGTCCAGCAGTTTATGTCCAGGGTGGTCAGGTCTGGGGAGCCGGAGTAGGTAACGCACGCTTGTTCTTCGATGCATACCACACAATCAGCACTGAGTAGTTCCTTACATTTTCTAATAGTTTATATGTAATTATGTTCTAACGAACCACTTTGAAACGCACGCAGTCGCGTTCACCGGCGTGAAGACGAAAAGACTCAGACGCCATACTTGATGACGCCATGACGAGACGTTTTGATTGGACGAGAACGTATAATCGGTTCACAACGCTCTGCTATTGATTCGAATCCCATCACAAGAGGCGACAGATTCATACGATGTTCACACCGGTATCCACACAGATTAGTGCCCAAATATTAATTGTGAATACCAGTTACTGTTACGAAACACCTGGTATATCTGGTATTTCTTCACTTTTATATCTAATTAGATATAAAGCTCAAAATTTTAGTAATAAAACGAATAACAAACTCTACAGCATACAAGATATCTATTACATTGCGTGTGCTGACGTCACTGAAACTCGGCGTCAGCGCGCCAGAATGGTAGCGTTTAAATCGCTCTATTCTTATTGCAATTTTAAAATATTTATTTTGATGTCAAATTTCAATATTTTTATCAATGTTTTTATTTTGACGGTTATATGCCAATGTAAATAATTGATAAAATATATAATTAATGCATATTCCCTATTCGACAAGTTTCATACCAGGACAAAGTAGATTTATAATAAAGCTTTGTAAGGAGGTGCTTTGTAAGGAGGTAAAATATATAAGATAAAATGAAAATATCTTTCAGTTTAAGGCTGCGTATCCACCAGAGATGTGCGAGGTAACTAGGCGGTGTGCGAAGAATAAATCTACCATTAGGATTACTTTATTTTCTTAGCCTCGCTTAGCTTAGCTATGACGGATAAAGGCAAGCGGAGCTACATATTTACTCATATAAAATAGCAAGGAATGTGTGCGAGAGATGTAAGCAAAACGGCGTGGAGAACTATAGCTACTACTACTACAGCAACGAATCTCAACAGCACAGAGGCTCCTCGCACAGCTTTGGTGGATACGCAGCCTAAGCACAGTGAAGGCTTTTTTTTTTTTTTTTTTTTTTTTCATTCTAAATTTTTAGAGGCTTTTATGCAATTCGCATATATCAGCCTCATCGTAGCGTAACCCTAATATCTGGACATACGTAACATAATTATACATTTAATAATAATGAGCAATTGATTTGAACAGACTAGCCGCCTCCTCAGTGGACGTATCACCCAATATTTTATTATACATGCCAACGTCTAGTTTGTTCGAACAAAAGGCATTCATTAAACTCTGCCTAACTGACTCGAACCTGACACACTCCATCAGAACATGATAAACGTCATCCACTTTTTGACATACGTCACAAAGTGGCGATTGTTTTAATTTTAACATATATTTATATTTGTTTGATGGAATATGTCCGGATCTCAACCAATGTGCAACAGAAATTAATTTCCTACCTAACTTTGTCGTAGCACACCAGGGTATACGAGGAGGCTCACACTGTAAAGTCCTATACCAGATTCCTTTCTCACATGATCTTACGTCAAAATATGTTTTCCAATCACTAAAACAAATTTCTTTAAATTTTGGTAATAGTTCTGAATAATCTGGTAATATATTAATAATTTTTCCCCTTACAATACCTAATTTAGCAAGTTTATCTGCCTTTTCGTTACCCTGTAAACCAATATGTGCTGGTACCCATTGCAATTTCAGATCCACTCCGGTACAAAGTAAATCATGTATTTTACTTAGTAAGCTGTAAGCTAACGAAATACCTCTGAGGCCAGAGGCGCATCGAGCTAAATGCTGTAGTGCGCTTTTACTGTCACTACAAATAACAACTTTTCTAAGATTTAATTTTTTAATAAATGAGAGTGCTTCTGAAATTGCAATAAGTTCAAGAGACATAATACAAAAATAACTACAATTAATTTTAAAACACTCCTGATATGCTGAAATTCCTGGCTTACCAGGAAAAAAGAAGGCAGCTCCGGATCCATAAGCACTCTTTGACGCATCAGTATAAACAACATTACATTCAGAGTATTTTTCTTGTAATTCTATTATAATATCATATCTTAATAAATTTAGTTCATATTTATTTTTTGCTTTCTGAATAGAATTTAAATCGGTTCTAATAATATCAATAATATTCATATTAGTTATCCAAGTTCTTAAAGTAAACATCTGTAATGGAAGAGAAGAAGCAATACATTCACCTTTGAGATGATTGTAAACCTCAATAAGTAAAGGATTTCCTCTTCTACCCCAGTAACTGTTGTGACAGAGAGTGCTTAGGCTAGCCCACAGTTCTACAATTTCACTGTTGGACCAAGACATCGTTTTTAAACAAAATTTTATCGCTAAATATTTTCTACGAAAGCTCAGAGGAGGTAGGCAGAGTTCACTCTGCATGACATGGATTGGCGTTGTTTTTATGAAACCCCCTATAATTCTTAATGCTTGATTTTGGACTTTTTCTAATTTGTATAAATTTGATTTGGCACTATCACTATAATGGAAACAACTATAATCTAAACGGCTTCTTATTAACGATATATATATTCTGCGTAGGTTTTTGGGATGCACCCCCCAAGACGATCCAGCTAAGACTTTAAGTATATTTAGACAATTTTGAGTTTTCCTTACTATTTCGTTTATGTGTATGGTCCAACGTAGTGAGTTGTCTAACCATAATCCCAAATATTTATAACAGGAAACTCTTTCAATTACTTCGTCATTTAATATTATTTCTGCATTATGACTTTTGCGCCCTCTGTTAAAAATACAAAACTTAGACTTCTTATTAGATATTTCTAAACCTAACTCACTTAAATTATACACATTTTGATCGAGAGCATGTTGAATAATCGTGGTACATTCTAATATGTTGTGAAGTGAACTGTATATGACAATATCATCAGCATATTGACAAATAGATACATTGACAATATTGTAAAAAATTTTTGATGTTAATATGTTAAACAGAATCGGAGAAATGGGGTCGCCTTGAGCTAAGCCTTTATTTGTATATCGAATACTAAAGTTATTTTTGCTTTCCTCAATCATAATTTTGAGGTGCCTTTCACTTAAATAGCTCCATAAGTAATTACATAACCTTTTTCCCACACCAATATCATCTAAAATATACATTAATTTTTCTATAAAAACATTATTGTAGGCATCTTCAATATCTATAAAGCATGCTAACGTGGTTTTTTTTTTTGAAAATCCTATATGAATATATGCAATTAATCTTGCCAAGCATTCTTGACAAGATTGTCCTTTTCTAAATCCTGTTGAAAAAGAATTAATAACACTATTTTTCTCAGTGTACCACTCTAACCTTCTCACCATCATCATATGAAAAATTTTGCAAACACAAGATATTAAGGAAATAGGTCTATATTTAACCAAGCTGTTAGGAAAATTATTCATTTTTGGTATAGCAATGATTACTACATCTCGCCATGAATGTGGAATTGTGCCTGTAGAGAAAATCAGATTATACATATTTAGTAAATACATTTTACCTATATCTGGTAAGTTATATATCATAGAATATGTGATTCCATCATCGCCTGGTGCTGTATCTTTCTTGTTAACAGCATTCCACATTTCATTTAATGTAAAATTATAATCTAAAGATGGGTTACTAGATTTAAATTCTGGAGATTGTGAAAGCTCATAATCTGGAGCTAGTTTAGATAATAGTAGTTCTTTTTGTTCTTTAGAAGCAATACAACTATATGACCCAAATCCTTTAATCCACCTAATGCGTTTCCACATATCCGAAGGTGTTATAGATTCATTAATATTTTCACAATATTGCCTCCAGTCAAGATTTTTAGCTCTTTTTATTGCATTTTTGGCCACTGTAGCTTTTTCTTGAAATAAATTTAAGTTTCGAGGCGAGGGATTTTTCCTAAACCTACTTAAGGCTAATCTTCGCTGGGCAACTAATTCAGAGAGATGGGGGGTCCAGTATGATTTTGGTTTAAACTTCTCAGTAGGTACGTTAGGTATTTTAATTAAGGGGATAAAATTATGTACTGCTAAGGACAACACATGTATGAAATGATTGTATAATAATTGTATATTGCTCTCATATGTAGGATACCCAATATGTTTTTCGACAAATGTCTTATACCCTTGCCAATCAGCAAGTTTATAGTTTCTTTTTTTTTTAAAGTGTAAGGTTTCATGATAATTAAATTTCATTTTTATAACCATATGATCACTCAATAAATTTTCATTCAAAACTTTCCACTGAAAACTACAAGCCAAATCAGAGGAAACAAATGTTATATCGGGTGATGTTCTTTGTATATTACTCTCTACAAGTTTAATCCTAGTATGTTGTCCATTATTTAAGGAGATATAACCAAATTCAAGAGCAGCACTACATACCTGTACCCCTCTAGTATTATTTTTACAGGACCAGTTGGTGTGGTGGGCATTAAAGTCTCCAGCAATTAGGCATTTGGAATGAAAAGTGGAAAACAAATTATCCCAATCATTTGAGCTTGTATAAGCCGAAGATGGACAATATATAGATATTATATATTCCAATATACTACAGTTAAGAAGCTTAACACATATTATCTCTATACTAGTATTATTAATTACCAGAGGAATATGTTGTACAGTAACTGACTTATGCACTGCTATAATTACACCCCCATAATGATCCTCTCTATCTTTCCGAAATATATTGTATCCACTTAAATGTAATTTAACCTCTGGTTTTAACCATGTTTCACAAATTATTGCAATATGAATTTTTTCTTGAATAATCATAAGTTCAAATTCAGGCATCTTTGACTTTAAACTCTGAGCATTCCACTGAACTATATTCAACGTTAATATTTGATCGTGTCTATCCATTATTTAAAAAATTTAAAATTTTGTTTAAAAACTCGCCATTTCCTATTATACTCAAAAGATATTGTATCAACTCCTCAATCAAAAAATTCATAATCAACTTAAACTTGACATCAAAATTGTTATTTGAAAAGCAAATGTTTTTAATTTTCTGTAACATTTCTTGAATTTTTTCGTAATACTTATGTTTTTTATCTGGCATAACATTAGGTGTTACATAAGACTCCGACTGTTCTGATCTATTTACAGAATTAAAATTAACATCATCTTTATTCTTTTCCGAAGCCACACAAGATTTCTTTTTGCCTTGTTTTTTCCCACTCATGTTTGTTGGTAATCCATTTGTTTTTTGTATTACTTCTACCTCCATATCGTTAGTGTTACTGTTTTCTGATTGAATTCTTTGAATGTTCGTTTCATTCATGAGTACATTTCTGTATGACATTTCATATTCTTTATTTTTTGTTTGTTCGTAGTCATGTATTTTATCATTACTGTGTACTACTTCTTTATATAATCTTAACTCATCTTTATTTTCATAAATCTGTAAGGCTTTTTTGTAAGTGCATTTTTCCATAGTCATGATATTTCTTATATTTTTTTCTTTCAAAAATACCGGACACTTTTTGTTCAGTGCCATATGTGAACCTTTACAATTTATACATTTGTACTCAGTGGCATCACAATTTTCGTGTTTTTTACCACATTTAGGACATACTTTATATTTATTCGGGCAAGTCTTTAAAGTATGCCCAAATTTCCAACAGCCAGAACATTGACTGACGAGAAAAGTGTAAGCTTCCACCTTGAACCGATATCCATACCCAAAAACGTAGGAGGGCAAAGTAGGCCCCTTAACGCATAGACGGATTGTCTCAGATTTAACCCACTGTCCATTAATATCTAGTCTATTAAGTCTCCTTACTGATATAATATCAGATTCACATTCCAAATTCAGCATGATCTCATCATCTTCCATATCTATATCTACATTTCTCATAATTCCATATGACAAGTTTAGTTCATCTGACCTTTGACATCTATATTGCAAATCATCCATTTTTTTACAATTCATTAATTTGTTTACATTTATTTCATCTTCAAATTCTATTAAAACTTTATAAGGGTTTCTGTACTTTATTGACAATATATTTTCAATATTTTCAGATCTAAGTAATTTGGCTAAACCAAATTGCTTAGGTAAAGTTTCTTTAGCTGTGATAGAGACAACATATCTTTCTGACTCTTTGTTGTTTTCGACCATACTTATATTAGGTGATTTTCTCAGATATCTTCGCTTGGCCTTTTTATCAACTATGGTGAAACCTTCATCATCTTCTATACCTTCTTCGTCATCCTGTAATATATCCACAGGATCTGGATGACCTCTTTTTTTCATAACACGATTCTCATCAATTTTTGGCACTTCCACTATCGTCTCAACTACTTGTTGATTACTTTCCACTTCATCTTCTATCACGTCACTCCCACTAGAATCCCAAAAACTTTGTTTTTCTGCCAATTTGTCCATTTTTTAATATATAATTTATCATGAGGGTACTTGAAAATATTTTATTATAGATCGTGACAATGAGCGCATGCAAAACGTACGCTTACTTCGGCACTTCACTATCGAATGAGTGAAGGCTTGTAAATGTCAATATGAGCATCGACTTGAAAACAAGAACCCTATTAGTGAGTATAACTATCAACACTTACACGCGTGTGACATGATGATGATGATGACTGATGAGGCATAAGGGATGTTATTGTATACTATATTAAACGAACCCCTTCATATCCACCGTGTTGTCTATTGTAACAATAAGCATAATCAAGTTTATAAAATAACGAATGTTTCGAAGCAAACATTAGAGTAGTTCATTCGACGTGCGCGTGCGGGCAGTTAACCACTCGCCGCTCACTCTCTAAAAAGAATGTTTGACCAAAAAATAATTCATGACTGTGTACGGAAAGTTTCCACGAAACCGTCATTATAATTGTCCACGCTGCTCTCTAGGCAATCAAAACGGTTTTAGAGTTCCAGGTGGAAAATCCCGGGGTTTTGTAGTTGGATCGGTGCTAGGCGGAGCGCAAACGTCGTCAACCGAGATCTTTCAATCTTCGAATTAGATCAGTAGTTGGCCACAATGATTTCCTGAGGTTTCCTACTCGAAATTGCCCCTATTCGCAGCTCTTCGCCGTCTCGTTTGCCCAGTTTTGCGTTGAAATCCACCATGACAACTGACAACAATGAAGTGGGCTTTAAAACTATGCATGGCTTTAGAAATATCCTCATACATAGCCTCCACCTCATCGTCGGAGTGAAACACTAATGTACTACTACCGGTTCGGAAAATATCCCCGTCTTGAAAAAAACCGGAAAGAAACTCGATCGGTCTTATCTTTTTTATTTTTTTCAACTATATAAATAATATTTACAGTTATTAATTATATAAATATCCATTTCTATTTTTATAAACCTATTAAAAACAGTTACAAGATTTGACCCATACTACTAGGAGGGATCAAAAAGTAGTGAGAACGACATACTCCTTGGCAAGAAAAAAAATAAATACTGGCAGGCATAGCTCAGATACATATTTGTAATATTAATAAAGAAAAAAATCTTCGATTCTCTTTTGTTTTTTTTCTGAATGTAGTCATTTGTTTGCTTCGTGTCGGAACGTATTCTCGAAAATGGAGAAAAACAAAGTGCGAGCCGTTATTAAATACCTCTGTTTAAAAAAGTTTACGACGCAAGAGATTCATTGCGATTTAGAGGCAACATTAGGAGAGTCTGCTCCGCCGTATTACACTGTCGCTAGGTGGGCTTCTCAATTTCGGAACGAAAGTAGGGAGAACGAGCACGGAAGACGAAGATATTGTTGGACAAGTTTTAAGAAGATTCTGAAAACTTTTTGTCTCGTTTCGTAACAATGGACAAAACATGGGTCCATCATTTTGATCTCGAGACAAAACAGCAATCTTCGCAATGGAAACGGCCATCATCATCGACCCCGAAGAAGTTTCGTGTGGTGGCATCGGCTGGCAAGGTTATGGTCTCAATATTTTGAGACTCACAAGGGATATTGTTGATTGATTACATGGAGCGTGGAACCACTATTAAAGGCCAATATTATGCAGCTTTAATTCCCAAGTTGAGGAATGCCATCAAAGAGAAGAGGAGAGGGAAACTTCGAAGGGGCGTGCTGTTTCATCACGACAACGCACCCGCGCACAGGTCGGCAGTTGCGATGGCTGCCATTCAGCAAGCTGGCTTCGAATTGGTTGACCACCCTTATTCACCAGATCTGGCGGGTAGCGATTTTTATCTGTTCCCCAAATTGAAATAATACTTAAGGGGAAACAGGTACGAAGACGATAACGAGGTGATGGATGCCGTGGAGAGCTTTTTGCAGGACCAAGACAAAACTTTTTTTGTGAAAGGGATAGAAGCCTTGGAAAAGCGCTGGACTCGGTGTGTAGAGAGACTCGGAAACTATGTATAAAAATAAATTATTAAGTTATCAATAGTCATTATATTCTATCTCATTGTCACTACTTTTTGATCCCTCCTCGTAAGTTAAATAAAATCTTGTAATAAAATAAAGCGACTGTTGGAGTCGTTAATATTTATGAATCTAAGTTTTTGATAACATATAATATGTACAATTTCTATGTTTTACGTCGACTAAAAACAACGATGTATTTTCAAAGCGGGTATCTATAGTTACATATTCACTTGACAAGTATATCTTTTGCGATTATTAAAATAATTAATACATATTCTATTTTTAAAATGCGAAACACTTTTCTCGAATTTAAATTTCACGGCCAATCACAAAATCCCCTTACCCCAATGTGGAAGCGTGTTAAAGGACCGTGGGAGGGCGAGGAACGATTGTCACCGTGAATGCCGCCTAAACTCAATCAATACAATATTATAAACTTATATCAAAGTACTTACCCTAATGTGCGAACTCGTCGAATCCAGGTCAGTCTTTATGCATGTTTAGATTATGAGGTTTAGTGTAAGTGTATGAGACGTAAAACATAGAAATTGCATATGTTATTAAAAACTTCGATTCATAAACAACTTAAAAAGTCAACTTATTTTATTATAAGCTTTTGTTTAACGTAATTTGTAATTTATAAAAAATGTAATGTAATTTGTAAATGTAAAATGTAAATTTGTAAAAAATAACAAAGGGATATTTTAACTGAATCAATTTCTTTCGCGATTCGTTATTTGATATAACAGAATATTAGGTATATAACTATGAAGATTTATTATGTATCTACATACGTAGACATGTGTTTATGTAAATATTATAGGTCGGTGTGGGGTGTGTACAGGTGTTGGTTCGTCCGTGACGTGGCGCTCGCTGCATGCGTTCACTGCCTACACCTAGAGTTACACACTGCAGGACTCAGATCATGTGTCAAATAACACATTATGATACAGCATTAGGACCAAGTCGCAATACCTGAATCTAGACATGGGATTAGTAAATACTTCTATAAATCCTGAGCAATCTAGACTAGTGATGGACATTATGTCGCGGTATAAGAACCAGATGAGCGTATTTACAAAAAAATCAAAAATAGTTTTTTTTCATAAAACGGGTCACATTTTGGTCCTTTATGAAATCTCAAAACGACGTAATGGTATATTCAATATTTACAAATTCCATAAAAGCGAAATGGCATAAGAACCACTTTTAATAGAACCAGAAAAACGAATTAATGAGTACAGCTAAATTAGATTTAATAATCTTGCTACCAGTTAGGGCTGTAGGAACGTATTTGCAAAAATAATATTTTTAATCGTAGAATATTGTTTGTTTCACAATATTATATGAACCATGTCAACGTAAAAGCTTATACCCTGTTCTGGGTGTTACAAAATTGTGTTTTGATGCTAAGTTTAAAGAGCCAAAGCAATGTTTATCTATGTACGTTTAATTAGCACAAGCATTTTTATAAAGTAAATAATTCAAATGAATGACCAAAGTGATGTAAACACCTACCAACTTACAACATTGGAAAATGTGTCAATGATTGATTTAAATGAGGATTTGTATCTATCACATTCGAGCAATGAAGCCGTGCCTACACACCAGATGAATGTATCTTATCATCAAGTGACTTTTCAACTTCGGAAACAAAAAAAATGTTATAACCCAAAAAACGTTTTGGGTTAAGAAAGAAATCTTCTGTTTCCATTTCATAAACGTCCTATGGATTTTTTCGGGAAGCTCTTTATAATTGTATAGTATCTGCATGGATGAAATATCGGTATATTCTTCTTAGCCAGTTTAATAATTGCTCGGATGTAATCTGCTTCCATTTGACTGTGTCCAGGTTCAAAATATTTTTAGCTAATCTCTGGTGTATTGAAAGCTTCAATGCAGTACAATAGTAGAGCAGAAATATATACATTACGACATTGACTCGCACAAGTATCTTTACTTGAGAGGTAAGATTCACCTTCTTTACCTTTATTTTTACTCAAATTCTTCAAACTCTTCTTTTTCAATTCTTCAAAAACATATAAAATAATACTAGTGAACCTGTTATTCCTGGATATACTGAATCTATTATTCCTGGCCAACATATATATATATATATATATATTAAATATGATTTGGATGATAACCATTTTAAAATGATTAAGATTATCAGAAGAGGCAAATGACTACCTGTGGAACAAATTAGATTGAAGAATGCATATGATAAACTTAATGCCTTACCAATTTCCGCTGACAAGTATGAGGATTTGCAATAAGACTTATGTAGACAAGGCATCATTCCAACGCAATACCACAGTTTTTATGAAGGATTTTTAGTTGGAACAACAGATAATGACGAAGATAATTAATATTTTTCTATTATGGATGGCTGTATGTTGATTGTATGTTATTATAATTAAAATTGTACTTACTTTTTCAGAAGTAAGCAAAGATTATGTTACGTTTGATTGATACCTATTTATTTTTATTTATCAATTTCATCATTACAAAAAAGAAAACTTAACTTCACAAATGACGTATAAATTAATTTAAGTACAGTACCTAACAACAAAAGTAAAAAAAATTAAAAGCCACGCTAACATAATATGTCAACCTAATTAAAAAATATATATTTTGTGTATAGGTAAGGTAAACGTAAATAAATAAATCATTCTTAACTTTTTCAAAGCTGTTATAGTATGCCAATATATCAATATATATTTTTCTTTCGTTCATTGTATATTTCTCTATTAAAAAGCTGGTAAAATTTGAAGAGGCGAATATTCACAGTTTTTTTTGCTTTCCTGTAAAATTTCGAAAATGTAGATACGTTCATCTGACTTTTACACCGCGATATTTTACATTACATTAAGAGAGGTAGGGCACAGAGAAATTTCTTTAGAGATTTCGCTCTATTTGGGGCAGTCCGACTGGTGGAATACCTCCACTCTACAGAAGATCGCAGCCAAATGACCTAGTGTTGTGTTTCTGCGGTGAGTAGGGTTTCCAGAGCTTCTTGGGGTAGGGGGGTTCAAGGTTAGCAACGCGCTTGTGATACCTATGGTATTGCAGGCGTTCATAGGCTACGGTAGCCGCTTACCATCAAGTGCGCCGTATGCCTGTTTGCCACCATTGTAGTATAAAACGAAACTATTTTTTATACAACAATGGTCGCAAACAAGCATAGATCCTGCCTGATGGTAAGCGGTTACCATAGCCTATGGACGCATGTAATACTATAGGTATCACTAGCGCGTTGCCGAACTTACCAGGAATGAATACTGAATAGTGTAATGAGGCTATGTTAACTAAAAGTCACTATTGGATGTGGGTCTTCTTTTCATATGCAGAAGATACTCGTCTATAAATCACTAAGATATAATAGAAATAAAATAATTTAAAATATACTTTTATAAATATTGTAAATCCAAAGATTTGCAGCTCCTAGTCGTAGTCGTACTGTCAATACGTGCCAGTTTAAAATGACTACAATAGTATATAAAGAATCATATTTACAACGAGTATGTTTGCTAACATGTTGCCATAAACATAAATTAGAAATGAATGAACTGAGGCTCTCTTGTTCTTGTAAAATATCTAATTGATTTATTTATATGTATCAAGTGTAAAGTGTAATCGTTTGTTTAGAAGTTGCAATTTTCAATTTTATTTCAAAAAGTTATTAGTACCTAGAGCGAAGTGTTTTACCATGTCTTTGTATCACATGGTAATGAGATTACCTTGGAGTATCGGGTAAATATTTTTTTTAATACTTTATTGATTTAGCTCTTGCTATTCACCTCATGCTAATATGGTAACAAGCTAAGCCTACAGTGGAACTGGCTCTCGACTATACGAGTAGCTGCTAGTACATATTAATAAATGTCTCTGTAGACACGAGAGCTTCACACAAGGCTCCTTCTACTATTCCTTATACAGAGCAACTTTTAAGTTTGACCAACTTATTCCATATATACCAATACATAGTTGTGTTATACCACGTAAGTAAGTAATTTCGGACTTTGGCTCCTTGTTGTTTTTACTTTATAGAAGTTGACAAAATTGTTAACTTTGGTTTTTACGTAAGATACTCTGTACATAATTTCTTACAAAAACAATAATATTCATCTTATTCTAAAAGTATAAATCTATCATCAAACCATGTTTCTGCTAAAGTGTGTAAAAAAGGTGGAGTATTTTTCTTTCAAATCAATGGAAATCAAAATCAGAAATACTATTCAGTGTAGGACCTGAGAAAGTAATTGTGATAACCGTTAAAACCCAACCGTTGGTTGGTTGGTTAACTTGAACTCCTGGAGCTTGAGCGCTTGGAGCTTGGGCGCTTGGGAAAAATCCCAGTCATCGAGACAAGCCGACAAGAATGTTCATTGGGTTAATCTAGCTTTTTTATAAACTAAGTTTAAAATTAATTTTTACATCTATACATATAATAAAATTGAAGTCTCTGTTTGTAATGTCAAAATAACAGCTTGCAATGCAATGAAAAGTACACACGGTAACTATAAGAAAAAAAAAACAACTTAAAAACTTTTGTCTGTCTGTCTGTTCGTTCCGGGTAATCACCGAAACGGTTGGACCGATTTTGACGGGACTTTCACTGGCAGATAGCTGATGTTATAAGGAGTAACTTAGGCTACACTTCGGTGCGAATGAAAATAATTCGGAAAAACGTGCACGATTCGCACGTGTGCCAGATCGACGGCATTCTGTATTCCACGCGAGCGCAGCCGCTAATAATAAAATTTTATTATTTTTGGTGAATGTACAGAAAGGGAGAAATTTCCAGACATCACTATCATTCATGTAATGTAATAAGATTTAGACAGGAACACCCGCTTCAACTTATAGTTCGATAAGTCGGTAATGTACTTTGTAACATTATTGTAGAACATCAGAAACTTTAGTCTTACTAAGACGAAAACTAAGGCTAATAAGATTTATTCGTATTTATTTCTGGTGGTAAAATCTAACTTATCTCTATAGATCTAGTCTCTGCGACCATACATTAAACTTTGCAGGATGTATTGGGAGGCCAAAGCTATAGGATACTAAATTCCTGAAACTTGTTCTTTATCTTCTTGCAAACCTTTTTCACTTTCGTTAGATTCATTGGACTCTTAGGGCATGCAAATCAGCTTCGAATCCATCACTCGTCTCTTGTCGGTACTCTTTCTACTTGATCTGCAAAAGTCACGGTCGAGCACGGAGCCAGGTCAGAGGGCACGGAGCGCTTCTTTCACAAACATTACCTCCACATCACGCTCTTTTCTGAATCTTTAATGAGTGACGTGGTCCACTTGTCCAAGCCAATCAAACAGACCTTTAAGTATTATTTTGATAGCGTTCTCTTTCACTCTCCATAGCATTCAACATTATAAAGAATGTAGGTACGGCTGGTGGTGGTGGTGGTGGAATCGTAAAAAAAAATTTAAATTTTTTTTTTAACTTACCTGATTTTTATGAAATTTTGTACACGGAATGCTTATGTCATTGTTCAAATGATAGGCTATAAGAATGTTCAATAATGCCTTTAGAAATTGTATAAATAAAATTAAAACCGAATTTGATGATGCTTTTCTATAAATAATATCGGTAATACCTATGAGTAAAAATAAAATTACGTGGTGAAAATAATGACTGCGTAACAGACCCGTGCGGAGCCGCGGGGCACAATTTTATCAGTATTGGTACAGACTTTACGCTACCATACGCACTTTAATAAATATATTTGGAATTGTTCTGATGTCCCCCACAAAGTATGATAATCCGCGACACTGAAAACAACAGGGGAACTTTTTCTTAGTATAAATATTGCCATACCTTTATCAGAACCTAACTTAAATCCTAGTGATGTAAAATTGTTCAAACTACGTTGTCTCGATTTTTTTCTCGAAGCAACTAGTTAAATAAAAGCCCATTACAGTTTTATCAACCAAATGGAAATCTTAATTCGGTTGTTCATAAACGTTAAATAGTGTATAATAGCATAATAGTCACGTCGCACAGGCTTTTCCTAACAATCCCATAATAAAATTTACAACAGGCTCATTCTTCAAAATTGTGGCGAAACCACAATCACATCATTACATCGAGGAGAACGTATATAAAATGTAAAATACGATACTGATTTTATTTTTTCGAGATAGAGTTAGAAGTCTTCTACTTTCGGCACTGAAAAAATGGCAAGCCCCTCAATTCACATAACCATGTAGTGTCACACAGCATAGGTGAGTAGTAACTTCCTTAATTATTCCTTCTAAATGAAGAGTGCTTTTAGCATTCATTTTATATAGTAAAGTCTTAGATAATTTACTTTTAAAATAAGACTAAGGCTAAAAACTTTTGCGTTGACGTCCATAGATCTCTGTCAAAAGTTCAGGTTTAGATGACACAATTCTACAGCCCGAGCGATCTTCAGCTTAGTAGCTGACTTTGTCACATAAACAGATCTCTTGCGAACACTTTGGAACCCTTGTTGCGTTCTATTGCCTCTTTACTAGAATCGCTATTTAATTGACGTTCGCCTTTCAATGACTTGGAGATCCATCTATTGAGCTCACTATTCCTCTTGATTACAGAATCATTTCACGCCTTTCCTCCATGAGGTTAAAAGTAGAGTCAGAGATTTTTTTGGTCTCGTTTGAACGGTGGACTTTAAATAACTTAGACCCGACCGTACAGTTAGTTTCCACAAACTCGTTAATATAATCACACAGCTCCTTGAGCAATCGAGACGGTACAAGGGTTCTCGGGGATTTGGAGTTATATTGGTGCTGGGAGGAGCTTAGATTTAATCAATCAAGATCTTTCCAGTTAAATATTAAAATCCAATTTACTTCGGATCGCTTTCGGTTTTGATAGGGTTAATAACCAAAACATAATTGAATATTTGCCTTTTCGTCAACATGATAAAATTTGTGCCCTTGTTCGCTACTCCGTCTGAGTTCATCGAAGTCCACTTTCTGTGCTCTCGCTTCCTGGAGAAGGATTTCATCATATGGAGTCCTTCCTGTTTCGTGACTCCATGACTAAGACTCCATACTGTATTTTTTTAAGATTTTATAATAAAATCTGTTTATAACAAACTGGCCACTAATGATTTTAGATGTTTTTATTTTATTTAGACCAATACTTTCTATTTATTTTATAAGATGTTTAGTAAGTTATAGACAAGTCTCCAAGATAACAAATTATTAATTATTTTTAAGCTAAATAATAAAATGCAAAGTTCAGACAAAACCGGTTTTTTTTTTTTAAATTAGCATGTAAAAACTTTCTTTTTATCAGTTTTTTCCTCACCTATGATTTGGGCAAATTTTATGTGATTGATTTAAACAAAATCTAGTTAAAGTATTATACAATAACATTTTCATATAAATAAACATATAACCATGTCCAAAATCACATTACCATATTGACCATCACATAACTATATCATCCATCACATAACCATATCACCATTTCACATAACCATGACTGTTAACATTGCCGAATAGGAAATATCTTCCTGAAAACAAGGCCATCAGCAGTGCCTTCTTCATTCCGAAGAGTAGGGTAGTCCACCATTCTTTAAATATGCTTAAATATTAAATTACTAAAAAAATATATTTTCCAATCAATTTCTAATGCCAATTGCAAGTTAATCCACAATTTTAGAGAATGTGTCAACACTATACAGTAAGTGGCCTCATTAAGGAAATAAACGATAATCTTTTAAATTCTAATGACGAGGATCCTAAACTTTGTATTATTGTTATTAAACTTGTTATTGAAAAGTAAGACACGTTCTAGACTCGCATTAAATATGTACAAAACGCGATAGTTTTAAAACTGTTAATACAAATTTGCAGACTATGAGATTCAGATTTTTTGTTTGGCATATGGCAACATCGACCTTCAATCCGCCGGTAACAGTCCTTAGACAAATATACGTATATTGTTCTCATTAGAATGGAATCTGCCATAGGGGTACATACGATAACCCTATTACATATTTTAATGGTTATAATAAACGAAGGTAACTCTACATAACCTTATAGAGTTATGATGCTTCCAATTAATTTCATTTTGTTTTGATTGTAATGATCGTCTGTAATATGTTCCCATATCAGAATAATCTATACTAACTCCTTACTTCTTCCATCTTCCATTACCGCGCAGCATTATCTTTGATTTATCAGTGAAAAGTACCCATGCGCTGGCCAGCTCCATTGATGTCGATTTGAATTTAAATGTTCGTGCGCAAACTGTAGGTGGGCTATTCCGTAACACGAATGAACGAGTCAGTTTGGGTCCATTGGCTGGATTTTGTGGTTTTAGTTCACGCTCATGTGTTATTGTATCTGCACAGAAGTCAGGCGCCGATTTCATTAGCTAGTATTGGAAATAAACTGACCTTGTCTTTCTATTGTTACTCGGAAATGAGTTCTTCCTGTTCGGGGAATTAAGTATCCAGTTTTTAAGTATCGATGGTACACTCTGAGCAGCAGAACAGCTAGTTAAGTTTATTTATTTATATCCTTCTTACACTAACATATAATATTAACAGCTACATGGTCAAAACATATTATATGCATTTACAAATAATTACTTGCTAATTTTAATTCATATTTAAACTAGCCACTAATATTTCTAAAGATTCTCTGAGTTTCGTCAGACTGTCGCTAAAAATGTCATTCTCCTTAGACAGAAAATTCACTATGCGTATTCCCCTAGCAATCGGAGCGTTAGTTAATAAGTTGGTGCGCATATTAGCGCCGGTTTGCGTCGATTCGCAGCGAATTCGTTAGGTACACAAAACTTCAATGCGGTAAGAATATCAGGCTGATATATCTGGCCTCGCAATAGCTTAATTAAATACATAGCTAATGCGATGTTTCTCTTTACCTCCAACCGATAGTAACCAACCATAACCCAATACGAATAACGTTGGATACATCAATGGATAGTAAGGATAGACACCGTATTGCTTTAAATAGAGAAATCGAACAAATTTATTTTGTAATTTCTCTAACATAAGAACATATTTGGCTTCATTGGGGTTCCAAATGATTGAATTCGATTCTAATCGACTTCGAACCAGAGCTTTATATAACACTTTCAATGCGGTAATACTATTTATATCATTTAAATAACATCGTCTCAAGATAAAGCAGTGTCTTAAAAGCTTTTTTACAAATTTCAACTATGTGATCACGAAATCTCAATTCTGGTATCATAGCAACACCAAGATCCCGCACTTGCGTGTCACGTTGTACACTAATGTTTCGTAGACATAGTCCAGAATGAATAAATGCTAACGGCTTGCGCGACTGATTCAAGTACACTATCCATAAATTGAAAGTCAAAATGAATTAAAATTATATATAAAGAGCCCAAGTAAACATTTTGAAAATGATTACCATTAAATAAAAACAGTACCAAAATTAAATTGCTTCTTCAATTGCCATTTTCTACAGTCTTATATTTTCAAATTAATGAAGTATGGTTTTATACTGTAATTGGAAACAATACTCACTGGAAAGATAAGTAATTGTGTCAACATTAAAAAGGCTTAAAATTTTTACCTTATATTTTATATTATACTAGTTGTGCCCGCGGCTCCACTCGCGTTGACTACAGAATCCCATTAGTCGAGCGCACGCGTGAATCGTGCTGTTCTCGTTCCCACCCACGGCGGTAGCCCGCGGGTTTTTTTAAGAAAAAATATTTGTTGTGGATCATCCTTAGAAGATAGACATAGTTTATTGATGACTTTTTGGATGTCTTCTTATGATCTACGATAGTACATTGATTTACTATACCTATCTTCTATGGTTTACTATATGTAAGCCATTTAAACGTCCCAAAAATGACTTTTTCTCCGAATTGATTTACCATTACCGTCACTGCTTATTTCCTACGTTGCTTTATATAACAAAATATATCCTATAACCTGGCCAGATAACATAACTATGAATAAAAAAACATGTAGGTGTGTCGGATAAGTTTTATAATATTTATAAAAGTAATGTCAATAATACGTTTAGAAAATGGTATGAAAATTATAAAAAAATGATTTTATACTGCGCGGTAAGTATTTGTCATTGTTCAACTGATAGGTGATACGTATTGCCGATAATACTTTTAGAAATCATAAAACATAATGTGTAAAAATAAAAATACGAGACGAAGTATTACTGCGTAAAAAACGTGTAATTAGCCGCGGGTCCAGCTACTATTTTATAAATTTGTGATAACTAATAATTGATGAAACACACAAGCATGAAGTGGATTTGAATGACACAACTTCCATGAGAGGTGAAGGTGGTGGATACATTTAGTTTTACTTTCGTGAGTCTCTCGTACTGCATTAAGCTTCAAGTTTCAAAGGATTGCGGTTGCAATAAGCGTAGAAAAAATAAGACTTGTTTTATTCTATGGCGGTAAGTGACCATTTTTTGGAACGGTTTCTCTTTTGAATATTTTCACCCATCGCCACTATTATAGTAATGAACTAAACACGATAATATGTTTATTTAAACATTAAAGATAAAGACAACTCCTGCAACATATCTATATAATTGTTTTTCATTTTAATACGTTTAATTAACGTTTTTTCAGTGAGCATCTTCAGTTGTAATTAACATGTAAGCCGTAGGTAAAGGACAGATATCGTTTATTTACATCCAATTTGCATTAATCAAAATGCGTTTAATCAACTGAAAACGTAAAAAATATGTAATATATTTGCTGTTAATTAGACTTATTTATACATTGTCTCTGATACTTCAGTGCAGCGAGTTTGAAATTTAAATCTTTATTACTACGAGCTAGTAAATAGTTGTAGAACATAAAATCATTGTAATGTACGAAGGGTTAACGCAATGTTCACGGCGTATCAGGTATTTTTATTTCATTTGATTTATATATTTATTACAAGGAAAACAAACAGTTACATTTTCGTATTACTAATGTAAAAAAAATAACCACAAACCAATATCAGTTTCCAAATGATTTCAATTAATAACGGCAAAAAAAGTAAAGAAAACAATTCAAAATATCAATAATAGCTAAAAATAGAGCTAAAATACAAAAGACTACAAATTAATAAATACAAGTTCATAAAATAATTTGTTGTATCAATTTTAGTGCACTAATATAGCATTAAAATATATCTATTTTATTGAAACATTCAACATACACATAATCGAAACAAAAAGGTATTTGCTACATATCTTATCTTTGTAATAGGGATATTAAAAAAACATACAGTCGAATTCAGAAGCTCCTTCTTTTTTTTTGAAGAAACGAGGAGCAATATAATTTCTGGGCTAATATATAATAATAAATAAATAAAAATATTTGATCTAACTCATTTCGAAGATCTGCAAAGATAGGCTGGTAAAGATAGGTGTCCAAAAAATTACATTTAAACATAATGTGTCTGATAAATGTATTCTGGGTGTCTTCAATTTGACTAATATATTTGTCATACTGTGTACTATTCCGTGCTTAGTGTTGTTGCTGGAAACATTACTTATTTATTTAAAGTGATAAATCTGTAAGTGCATGATTTATTTTTCAAATTTTGTATTACAATCACAAATTTTGTATTATTACAAAGATCAGTTCTCACGATAGTAGCACAGCGTAGTGTAGCTCGGTGCAGTGTACTGCCTAATGTTAAACACAGTACAGTCCACTGACAACGGCCACCACCAAGAGATCAGCAACCCATCGCACGTCACCGCCGTCACGCCGGCCTGCAAGCCTGCAAGTCTCCCAGTGACTGAAACGCGACAAACCAAAAGACAGTCACTGTGACGGGTTTATCACCGTGTGCATGTGCATGTGCATGGTGGTCGCGACCAAGTCGGGTACAACTTTCGTGTCCTACCACCCCCTGCATATATGTAACATTTTTGAATTGGTAACTTCTTGAGCATCTTTGTGATTTGAAACTAGATGAAACGATGTAATTAATTTGTAAAGCAATGATGGTTCAGTGGTAGCAGGTACGACTTCGTGTCGATTGATGTGAGTTCGAATCTCTGCATTGAACCTGAGCTTTCGGTGAAGGAAAACATCGTGAGGAAGCCATAGTATGGTTGTAGGGTTTTTTCTAATGCCCGCCTGGCTAGCTACCACCCTCAAGTTGAAAATCTGTCGCCAAGCACCAATAGGTGTGTTCCGGCAGCTGCACTTGAGAACCAGTCTTCCACTAGCTTTACCGTGTTATCATCTTGAACCACATTGTTACTTAACATCAGGTGAGATTGTGGCCACTACGCAAAACCTATAACGAAATAAAAAAGGACTCAAGGAGCTGACTGCTAATCTCCTGTAATACCATAATCCTATATGAATTCCAATTTTGAGTCATTAATTATTGTGTCCTCTTATCTATATTTGTTCTAGATTGATACTGAGCGTCACAGCATTCCTGCTATCGGCTGTGAAATCTGACACTATCCTGCAAGGGTTCCTGGACGTAATACAGAACGCGTACTCATTCCCCGCAGGCATCATATTAAAAGGTATAATTTTATAATAAATTAATGTACTTACAACCGTGGTGATTACTCACGTAACATTAATTGGATTTTGGATCGTAACAGATGGGATGGTGTGCGACTACATCGTGGTGGGGGCCGGCACTGCAGGGAGCGCTGTCGCTTCCCGATTGGCTCTCGCCGGGTTTGATGTCATACTACTGGAGGCTGGTGGTGACCCTAACATATTCACTAAAGTAATTTTATACTCATTAAAATACCACAAATATAAAAGTGATTTTATACTCATCAAAATACCACAAATATTGACTAGTTACACCTACTTTTTTCTAAAAAAAAATATATATTTTTGAACGAACGGATACTTTATTATACATTTTGTTTCATACAGTCGCGAACTTAACACCACAAGACATTCTCGTGTAGCTAACAAACGGTATTAAGAAAATAAATATTATCATGTACATGTTGTGTAAATAAATAAAACTATAAAGAAAATTATAACATAACGTAACATGTTCTCGTTTAAGATACCGCGGTGTCTCAAGACGAAAGTCTGTGACCAGTGTGTGTTGCCAGTGATTACATATGGTGCTGAGATGTGGTCGCTAACTATGGGCCTCATAAGAAAGCACAAGGTCACTCAAAGGGCAATGGAGTTGGCTATGCTCGGAGTTTCCCGCGTGATCGAATCAGAAATGAGGAGATCCGCAGGAGAACCAAAGTCACCGACATATCCCAAACAATAGCTAGACTTAAGTGGCTGTGGGCGAGTCACGTAGCTCGTAGAACGGATGACCGATAGGGCTAAAGAGTTCTCGAGTGGCAGCCACAGCGAAAGACACAGCGTGGGCAGACCCGTCACAAGGTGGTTAGACGATCTGGTAAAAGTTGCGGGAAGCTGCTGGATGCTAAGTTCAGCAGTGGTCGTCTTTCGGCTGAAATGGTGATGATGATGACAAGGACAAAATAAAAATATATTTATATAAACTAATACAAAAGATAAAGTTATAGTAAGTTATCTGATTTTGATATCAATAGTTGACGGCATAAAAATAATCAGTAAAACGACCCTCAGCTGCTCAAGTAATATGCGGTGTACTGTAGTATTGCTGATACAGTAGGTAGTAGTGAGAAGCTTTGAAAATGGTAAAAATAAATAAATAGTACTTCGGCTTAAACTTTGACGGTAGCCAGAAATATGGCCAATGCGTTCTATAACCGCACAAGAAGTGGTTGGGACTTTTACCAGGGAATGGATTTCCAGATTCGGAGTATCATTCGTCATTACCACTGATCAAGGTACTCAAATTGAGTTAAACTTATTTCGAAGATTTCTAAACATCTTTGCCACTATGCGGCGAAGGACGACCGCATACCACCCACAGACAAAGGAAATGATTGATTGTGCCTACAGGCAACTCAAGGCCTCTTTAATGTGTCATGATCAGTCCTGGTTAGGCGCTCTACCATTTGTACTCCTGGGTATGCGCTGCACTTTTTAGGAGGATCTCAAGTCTACCGTCGCTTATCTGCTGGCTGGTCATTTATCTTTGGTAAAATTATACATCTTCTGTCAATAATTAAAACGAATAAAAAATCAATTAGGAGTTACAAAAATAGAGAGCAATACATACGAGAATGGAATTGCATTTATTTATAATATACTAAATATCCTATAAACATATCCACAACATCTTCATCAGTTAAACCTATTCCATACATGACTTGGTCAGGGGTACAGTTAAATTTAAGCATGTGCTATGCCCCGTTACCGAGGTACTTTTAACTTTAGTTTATCTGTTCGTTAACGCTATCGGTTCAATAACTCAGCAAATTGTGTTTCTGAACACACCGTCATACGATAAACTTCAGTTAAACTTCGTTTATATTAACTGACCAAAATGGACCGTTTATCTATTCGCATAGGGTTGTTTGACGTTTCTTCTATCAAAAAAATCTGTTTTACATACACAGTGTCGGTAATAAAGCATATTTGTATTTCATTACGGTTTTACGCTACATGTAATTTTAAGGTGGTTACTTAAGAAGCATCATGAAGCGTCTTTAATAAAAAAAATACGCTGTCCATATTTTTTTTACAAGGTAATAGATTATGCACAAAGATGTTACTAAAAAAAATAATAGATACCACATACATAACACAAATACAAACTTTTTAATGTTCGATATTTTAACAAAGATGTCGCTTATACAGTCGTTGATAAATAATAAATTATCATGTTTTATAACTAAAAGAATTTTAGACCAATTATTTACCTTGAATTTTTTTATTAATAATAACATTAATAAATCAATAGTAATAAATAGTATCAATGACAAATTACAATAATAAATAATTTTCTGATTCGATCTTCTGAAAAGACAATATAAGGAACTGGTTACTTACTGATTTGATAGTAATTGAACGGCTCGTTGTGTGTTCAGAAACACAGTGTCAGTTAACCGAAAATTATCTTACGGACAACTTTATCGAATCAATAACTAGTGAGAGTTTAACTGAGATGTTCAGAAACCGGGCATTAGGTATATAAGATTAGTAGTATGTAACATAAGATTTATTTCTAACATAAGAATGTAAATATTATTAACTAGCTGTAATATTTTCATTTTTATTATTTGTATCTTAGGCTAAGAGTACGGTTCTATATAATATAAACTGAATATTACCTGTCCGTGCGCGGCCACGATCCTCATGAAACGCCTCTTTGATAAGTTAAAAACATCAAAGTGTCACTGATTGTTTCAGGACGAATCCTAAACTATATTAATTTTTCAAATGAGTTTTTCCAAGTAAACGTTCTGGCCCTTATTGAGTTTAATTTTATTGAACACAACAAACACTTTTAAAGTAAATAGATATATATGAAGAACAACTTCGACCAAGTTGTGTTCGCCTTACGTTTTACTTACAAATAAAATAACAATAAGATAGAATAGTACAAACTTTACTTTCACAGACGTTTTGTGAATACTAAGTCTGAAAAGAATGATCCATCATCAGTACGAGTATTCAGCAGTTAATTGAACCTCGTAGTATGTTCTTATAAATAACCGCACCGAAACATATTTACGAGTCACACTCATGTCGGTCAGCCGATTTCCAATTTACAAACTGCCTTTACAAACTGGTCTAAACTTTATTAAATTATAACATTAGCAAAGGTTCTCTTTTCCTTAAAATTGTTTAGCTCGTATTATTTCAATTACTTTTATGTATGTGTTTATTTATTTTATTTGTATTCCATAAGGGTAGACGGCCTTAGGATAAGTGTTTACCGTCGCCTATGGTCAACTGCGACACCAAGGGAGCGTGTTAAAGTCCCTTTTTGAAAATCCCCATGTAATAGCCCTGGGGGAAAACCGTGCTGGATAGCCTACTTCACAGGTCTAACCTAGACGAAAAAAGGGTTCTAGAGAACCTTACTGTGGTCACGATTCGGTTGGTTGTTATTCTGTGGGACAACGGAAGGGACGTGTTTGGAATGGTGATTTAATTAACATGTCTTGTTAAAACAAAATATATAGCCAATCGTATTTTTCATTGTTTACTCGGCCATAATCTTGTCCTTTATTAGTTCTTTGTAATACTGAGTTTCATAAATGTATATCTATCAATATATTATTATAACACAAGTTTTATTATTTTAACAGATACCGAGTGCATCGATGACTCTACTCGGTTCTCGAATAGATTGGCAATATCACACCATCCCTAACAATGTATCCTGTCTCTCATCTCAAGACAAGCAGTGTCGGTTCAGTCGCGGGAAGTGTCTAGGCGGTTCTTCCAGCATTAACTACATGCTCTACACTCGAGGGAACAGAAACGACTATGATGACATTAACGTTACTGGTTGGACGTGGAAAGAACTCAAGCCGTATTTCCTTCGGTACGAGGGTCTTCAAGTCCTGAACGAACTACCAACGTCATCAATCCCCTATCACAATACAACAGGAACAATGAAAATAGAGTTCTTTGATAATCCAAACAATCCCTGGCATTCAAGAATTGTTTTAGGGTTAAAGAACCTCAATTTTCCTGAAAATCCAGATGTTAATGGGAAATCTCAAATAGGTGTCACGACGTCTGTCGGCTACGTGTACAAGGGTGAGAGAATGAGTACGGCGCGCGGCTACTTGAGCCGAAAAGATGTCAAACAGAAGCTTCGCGTAGCAAAGAATGCTTATTGCACTAAAGTTATCATCGACGATAACAATGTGGCACGAGGAGTGACCGTGGTGCAGGCACCGAGGAAAAAAACTCTGAATCTGCGCGCACGTAAAGAGGTCATTCTAAGCGCGGGTACTATTGGAACTCCTCAAATATTAATGTGTTCGGGAATTGGGCCAGCAGATCACTTGAAGAAAATGGGTATATCGGTCCGATTAAACCTAACAGTAGGCAGTGACATGAGCGACCATGTACTGCCTCTCCTGTTTGTACTCGTAGACAAAGGATTTGGTATTGCGTCGGAACTAATCACAATCGCAAAAAAAGCCACCGAACTTGCAGAGTTTATCGTGTTACGAGAAGGATCGCTCGCTTCTGATGGTCTCGCTGATGTTACTGCTTTTGCAAATCTTGACTGCTACGACGAGACTCGGCGGCAGTTGAAAAACGAAAGCGAAGCTTGTGAATTGCCAACAATGCAGCTCATCCATGCTTACATAAGCAGGAATCTAATCGCTTTGGCGAAACCACTGGTGAAGCAGGGGCTAGGCTTCAACGATAATGTCGTGGATCAGCTGGCCAAAGCAAACGAACGTTATGCATTATTAATACTTTCACCAGTTGTCCTGCAGCCGTACTCGCGAGGATACATTCATCTAGCGAGCGCAGACCCGCTGCAGCGGCCCGCAATCTTTCCGAATTATCTGAAAGACTCACGCGATGTGGAGCAGATGGTGAAGTCGATACGGCTGGTGGAGCACTTACTGGCGACGGAGCCGTTTGCACAGTACAACGCAACCCTGCTCCGGCTGCGGCTGAGCGGGTGCACGGATGATGGCGACTCGTACTGGCAGTGCTACGCGCGACACATGACGTACGCAGTGTACCACGCGGTGGGTACGTGCGCACTCGGCCGCGTGCTGGACCCTCAGCTGCGCGTGCTTGGAGTGCAAGGGTTGCGCGTGGCTGACCTCAGTGCGTTGCCGTACGTTCCGCGTGGAAACACTGAAGCCATCGCGATCGCTATAGGGGAGAGGGTCGTGGACTTCATCAAGCAGGAACTTAAGTAACACGGGTGCATGAGCAGCTAAGACTACATATTAAAATATAACGAAATTTAAAATAGCAACAAATGTGCGTCTTTTTATACAAATATATACACACACCATCTAAAAATATATACATATGTACTAAACTATTTCCTTCTCTTTTCAACCATTTCAAATATTTATCAAGACACCATAAACGAGCATATACATATCGTTGAGTATATACATGTAGGGGTATGAAATAATATCGGAACAATTGTTAATAAACTTGTTTAATTTCAATTAGCAATTAATAGAAATATTAATAGTTAAAAATTCGATCGATCACTCAACGAAGCTATGAAGGCAGTGACCTCAAAATGCCCTCTATAAATGTTTTTTTTTTTTATGTTCGTATTCGTAAATAACGTTTCGCCATTGTCAATCCTACAACTCGGTCATCCTAACGAAAGTCTGGCCTCAGACTTTCACTATCTAAGTTAATTAATATTTCATAAACAATTTAGAATAATATACTAACATTATACATAGTACAATATTTTACAGATATATTAAACATCCTAATCAGTTCGGTACAACCCTAACTGTCTTCCCGTCCGCCGAACCAGTGCAATGGGAAGACGGGTCTCCCCTGGTTCGGCTAGGGCGGAGGAAGGAGGCGTGAACAAAACTCCCCCTCCTGCCACCCGTTCGTCTGCGGCGGAGAGGGCCGCTAAGAGAATCCTCCTCGCGAGTCCTCTCCGCAGTCTCCTTCTGTGACATCACGTCCTCGCAGAAGGAGACCATTGCTGTCCATGCTCCCTCACTGCCAAGCATGGCTTTCACCACGCTCGACAGCGAGATATAAACTCCTACCGCCGCGGCCAGAACGCGGCGCTGGCCCTCCCACGCAACACACTCCGAAAGAGTGTGCTGTGCCGAGTCTTCAAAAGCACCGCATTCATGGCACGCGGTGGTCAGCTCCCTGCGAGCGATCCGGTGCAGGTACCATCCAAAGCAGCCATGCTCGGACAACACCTGCACAAGTCTAAACGTCAAGGAGCCACGCTTCCTCGAGCATCATCTATTGAGGACAGGGCGAACGGCATCTATGCTGTAATTACGATAGCGCACATCCGCCAGGTCCTCTGCCCATCGCCGCATAACTGGGACCTCAGCAGGAGCCAGAGGCTCCCCTCTTTCTTTTCTCGCCGCCGTAAAATTATAGACGGCAGTGAGTATTTCAGCCTCCAGCTCCCACGGTAGGGAGCCGGCAATCACACAGGCCGCCTCTGCGGACACCGTGCGGTATCCGCGAACAACCCTAAGCGCCACAGTGCGCTGCGCACTGCGCAATATACGCTTGTTATGGGCGCTAAGAGCGTCTACCCACACTGGTGCCCCGTAGGCGGCCATACTCCGCACGAGTCCCGCATATAAGCGGCGGCAACTCGCTCCCGGTCCTCTCGAATTCGAGTGCCGCCGCTGTTCCTAGTATTCGCGGAAAAGCCCACGAAAGTACTTCATTTGGGCTCCAACTCCGATTCTATTACCCTCTATCAGGATGCTCGCCCCATGTGGTGGCCCGCGCCGTGGACCATGAAAGAGAAGGGCCTCGGTTTTCTCTAGAGCCACACTGAGGCCCAGCATCCTAATGCGCCCAACCACAAGAGTGGTACCCTCCGTGGCCAGGCGCGCCACTTCCTCCCATCCCCCTCCTCGAGCTACGACTAGAGTGTCTTTCCCATAGCAGATGATGCGCACTCCTGAAGCGAGTACGCCGCGGAGCACCCAGTTGTAGCCAATGTTCCTCAGGAGTGGTCTATGTCAAGTGCCACCGCCAACAACCTTTCTCCACTGTCAGTCGCCTCCGCGGACAGATTCTTTAAGGCACTCAGGGCATCAACAACTCGGAAGCCGAACTTTTCCTCCGATACATCCGGCCCCACTTCCTTCAAGTGCGAAACGACACGGAAAGCCACAATTTTTTCAAATACCTTCGCCGTGTCTTCCAACAATACCGGGGGCCGGTATGACGATGGGTGGTCCGAAGGGCAACCGTCCGTCCTTAAGACATAGGTCGAACAGTTCCCGAAGCTCTCTCGCCATGTAGTCTAGCGCCAACGCTAGGACTCGGCCGGGACCCTGCCGCTGGCCACTTGATATGGGCGCCCCCACGGATCCCCTTCCAGCGTTTGAACAAGCTCCTTTCAGGCCTCATCTTTGGCCCGGCTTATGGCCACCTGCAGGGACTTCTTGCATTCCCTGTAGGCACCATATAGTCGAATCTCCTCCCCGAGGTCCCGTCGGCGCCGCCGGCGGCAGTGCCCGTAGAGCCGCCTCGCCGCGGAGCAGGCCGTTTGGAGATCGGCTATCTCCGTCGATCACCAGAAAACCGCCATCCTCCGCAAGCGGTTACTACTCCGCGGCATCGACGCGTCGGACGCGTCGATTTCTTCAATTCCCGGGCCTAGCGATCTCCAGCCCTGGACGATGGCCGCCTGCTCCGCTAACTCGCGGTTGAGGCGGCCAAGGGCCCATCGGGGGAACGCTGCACCTTCACAAGGACGGGATTCCAAGTCTTCTAGATTAATAGAGACCCTGAACCTAACATAACGGTGGTCTGATAAAGTCTCCACCTCTTCCAGAACTCGCCAGCCCTGGACACGGCGCGCGACAGATGGCGTAGCAGACGATATGTCCACCACGGACCCTCCGTTATGCCGCACGCACGTTAGCACCGTTTCCTTGTTAAGGAGCAACAGTTCCAACTCAACTGCCCACTCCTCAACGGCCAGACCCCGTGGGTCCGTAGCCGTCGCTCCCCATGTCCGAGACTTGGCATTAAGGTCGCCAAGTAGAACGACAAGAAGCGGCGACAGCCGCCTCACCACCGGCCCCAGGGTGTCGAGGAAAGTCTCGAATTCCACCAGGGTTCGGTTTGGAGAGAAGTACACTCCAATGATTGCACTTTCTCCCCTGGCGGCCGCCACGAACCCAGAACTCCTGTCCTTGAGAGAAAGGGGCGACCTGAACTGAAAATCGCAACTGAGCCATCCTGATCCCCAGCACAGTAAGGCTCCGCAGCGACCGCAACGTCAATGTTCCACTCAGCCACAGATTAAATAAATCTTGTACTGCAGCGGTGTGGTTTAGGTAAGGTATCAAAATAAAAATAATAATTGGCAACACTAGCAGGCGGGTGTTGAGGTTATCTGTGAACGCGGTGGCGTAAGCGCTGAGAAAAGGGGCAAGGCCGATCCCAATTGGGGTAGGAAAAAACGGAGAGGTGGAGGAATTGTGATGGACGCCACGCTCTTCTTATTAAGACATTGTTACTTGCGACGGCAACCAGGTCGGAGCGAGCAACAGATTGGTAAGTGAAAATGGTATATCCAAGAGATAGTGTTATAAGATAATATTGTGCGAATCAGTTTACCGTCAATCAGTAACGAGGCTGTCTGCGGGCAGTACGTTGGTATGAGCAATTTCAGATATCAGTTACGATGCTCTTTACGGGCAGTGATCAGTTAACCAGTTCAGAATGTTTGCGAACAGTAATCAGTTCCATATCTCCATATCTTAGTTCCATCAGTCAAGCGAGGCTCGGGGTGGCTATAGGGGAGGTTGGAGGCCACTTGGTGGCAACACCAAAAAAACATCAGTAAGCAGAGGTAATAGAAAATCAGGTTGAACCACCCTTGTATTATGTAATTAGATTATCAACAGACAATCAGGTTGAACCAGCCCTGTATTGTGTAATTAGAATATCAACAGACAATCAGGTTGAACCAGCACTGTATTGTGTAATTAGAATATCAGCAGACAATCAGGTTGAACCAGCCCTGTATTGTGTAATTAGAATATCAACAGACAGTCAGGTTGAACCAGCCCTGTATTTTGTAATTAGAATATCAGCACACAATCAGGTTGAACCAGCCCTGTATTGTGTAATTAGAATATCAACAGACAGTCAGGTTGAACCAGCCCTGTATTTTGTAATTAGAATATCAGCAGACAATCAGGTTGAACCAGCCCTGTATTGTGTAATTAGAATATCAGTAGACAATCAGGTTGAACCAGCCCTGTATTGTGTAATTAAAATATCAGCAGACAATCAGGTTGAACCAGCCTTGTATTATGTAATCAGAGAACCTAATATATCAGTATCATGTATACTTAGGTATACATGCAAGCAAACACAATTCAGACATTCGTCCAGTACTTGCGAGTGCTTGGCGACAGAAGTAATAACCTAAATAATACTGTTTACTCTCGCAAGCGAAGTAAACGGACATTGCTTCCCAACATCATTAATATTCACCCAAATTTCTGATCACCGCATAAAATATAACTGTATAATAACTGGATAATATATAAAAATATTGTTTTGTTCGCGCGCTTACTAGAGGCCGCCAAGGTATTGATTGCAGACGAGCGCTACATGGGCTAGAAACGGCGCTGCGTTATTTGTTTAACCGCTTTTTTTTTTTTTTTTTTTTTTTTTTTTCGAACTGACTATGCTGTTGGCCCGGGGGCCTTAACAGTTTCACCGGACTTGTTGGCGAGCGCTTAAGGCACTCAGCCGAGAAATTTTGGGCAACATGCGCAAGGGTGCCAAAGTGGCCGAACCTCGGCTTGAGCTGTTGCCGTATTTGCAACATACGCGACCTAGCTAAATTCCTACGCGAATTCGAGCTAACTAACTATACATGTATGCATGTCTCTTGCCTCCTGGGAGGGAGGAAGAGACACGCGTACATGTATTTAGTGATCTGAAAAATTTTCTAAGGCTAACTAACCACAAAAAGAAAAAAAAAAAAAAGGTCCCTTACAAGACCTATGTACCTGAGTGTAGTGCATGTGTGTTCATACAGTGTAATGAATGTATGTCGGTAGCTAGTGATTGCAGTGTCACTGTATCGCGCGAGCAGCTGGCTTGAGGGCTCCCTAGCGGGGGAACGGACCTAAGCGGGGGAACGGACCTAGAGAGCGGGGGAACGGACCTAGTTGTTTAACCGCTTTCGTAGCGGAAACTTCGACGTGCAGAATGAACCACGGTAAAGACCAGCCTCTAAAGTAAATAACGGTGTATTGGAGGTGACGGTGGAAGCTGATCCGTGTCAACCAGAAAAATAATTAGCGGCTTGGTGTGACACTACATTAACATATATGAGGAAAATCGGTAAAAAAAAAAAAAGTTTAAATGGATGCCTTATGGTTTGTCTAGTACGTAGAGAGCAGCGCGCTTTAAAGCTTGCCTTACTTTGTTAAACCGGTACAGAAATGAAGGAATTTTGAACCAAATTGTAACCTTGTAACAGATCCATTTTAGGTACCCTTTATAAAGACAGGATTAAAACCAAATGATACAACTAATTCCATAATATTACTCAATTTCAGTCAAATAGTATTTAAAATAAAACAAATATTAGTGTAGTAAATTCATCCTCTAAGGGTGAAAAAAGGGGGTTAAATAGTTTGTTTGCGGTGCATTGTCTTTTGACTTGAAATTGTGTACTTAAACTTTTAATAAAAATAATGGAACACGTGTATCAGCATCTATCAAAATTCATCAGTAAAGGGTGTATAAAGAGGGGTTGAAAGTTTGTTTGGTAAAATTAATTTATGTATAACTCTTTTCTTATATTTATGCACACATAATATATCTATTGACCTGAAATTTAGCTCGCATACTCTTCGATTTATAAAAAATCATCATTTAAGGGTGTAAAATAAGGGTTGAAACTTTTTATGATTTTATTTTTTGGTTTTAAATTTCATGATATTTATTAACCAGACATGAATCACATATACTATCCAAAGGAAAAATCTAGATTTTTTAAAAAAAGTCACCTAAATTAAACTAAAGACTGTTTATCTTTATATACTCGTACTAGCGACCCGCCCCGGCTTCGCACGGGTGCAATGCTGATACTAAATATTACCTAACCTTCTACAGAATGTTATAGGCACGCGCCGCCGGCCGGACCGGTACCGCCGCAGCGCTATGTCCCTGCATTTTAATTCTGTAATATCTTCGGAAATATTCATTTAAATTACATGCTGTAAAGGGCTGTATTGATCTATATTAAATGGAAAATGTATTTAAGGTACTTAATTGGATAAGGATTAATGCTGTATTGCTTAAAATCACTTCGTAAATAAGCCATTTTTCCCGTAAAATGTAAATGATAAAAAATGGTTATTGTGGGTTATCCTTAAGAGATAGACATATACCATCGCGGACTTTTTTGTTGACCTTTTTAAGGTGCACAATACTGTAGTACATTATTTTGACTTATCTCGTGGGGTTCAGCCAGCGTTTGCAATGTAAGCGCAAAAAATGTGTTTCTTTACGACATCACATTAGAAACCTCTAAATTTATCAGTGTTTCTCTACAATATTATGCATGTATTATACATATAAACCTTCCTCTAGAATCACTCTATCTACTAAAAAAACAGCTTCAAAATCCGTTACGTAGTTTTAAAGATTTAAGCATACATAGGGACGGACAGACGATAGCGACTTTGTTTTATACTATGTAATGATTATTATTATTTTATCTATTTTTTTTCTCATATTATTATTATTCTTTGCTATGTTAAGCGTTGCCATGGTAACCTTTGCCATTTTAATAATAATAATATAAGTAAACTAAAGTCCTTCTTTTTAATTCGGTGTAGTCTATATGTCATAATTTAAAAGAAAAAAAAACTTGAACGATTCTTATCAAATTTTGTAGACGGGAAGCTTATGTTATTGTTATTGACAGGCTCCAAGAACTATTAATAAAACTTGTAGAAATTGTAAAAAATGTTTTGAATTAATTTTTAACCGATTTTGATGAACTTTTGTAGACGGGAAGTATATATCATTTCTCTATATATATTTTAGTAAAATGTCGTATCAGTTCAATAGTGTTTCGAGTCTATTGAACATTGTTGTGTTATAAATGGGCAATTTAGTTTGTTTAATAGTGTTAATAGGTGCGGCTGATAATCGTATAGACTGTAAGTAATTTATATTAATTTTCTATAATTTTGCAGGTGTACTTTTTTATGTAGTTCAACCTAACACAAATAAAACCATTTAACTTTTACACATATTTTACTGAACAAACTCTGTAGTTTTTTATTCCTATTATTGGGTCAGAATTACGTACAAATGTCATATTATGTATAAGTTGTATTTATAAATGATTCAGCTATACTGACGTGAGTGCAGCTCTAAAGCTTTTATCATCAGTGTTGAATGAGTTGGACCACCATCACCAGCCCTCTACCATGGACCCTCTCTTTATCTAGTAAACTTATTTTGCTCGATAATGATGACTGGTTCATATGTGCTTTAAGACTAGCTGGTTAATTATCTGATGATACGTTTGCCTTGATCTGGTCTTTGGTTTGGTATGTAAGGATAAACCTTCTATCAAAGCAAAACTAATAGTCTTCGTTGTCAGATATCATTGGCCAGTGCATCTTTCGTCAGGTGTTAGCCGGCCTTTGCTGACGTAACATATCGTAATGTAACGTATTTGACTCGTAGCTCGACTTCTATACATCTACTTCTGTCGAAACGCACAGATTTAGGGAATATTGACCAGAGGATTGGAGTTGGGCTTTGTTTCCTCTCCATTTACATCCCACGGTCCGTAGGGACTAACTAATTCACCCATGCAGGGAGGTCTGGATTGAAGCGAGACATTAATTTCTCCTTGGTTGACTTCGTCACCTTGGAGCTTTCTTTATCATATTGAAGTGTTATAGTTGACCTTTATATCTCCTATTAATACACATTATATTCATTTTGTTTGAAGAGTTATAGTTGACCTTTATGTCTTCTATTAATACCTATTAAATTAATTATACCCTTAAACTCCCTAGCAATGCTGGTGGTAGTTGATTGTTGGGTTTCACTATAAAATTATAACGCTTGTTAAGAGGCGAGTTTTTGAGGACAGCATGGGGACTCTTTACCTTCGGGGAAAATAAAACCTTTAGTAATTCTTAGTAATATTATAAATTTTATATAAACTAATATATCTAGAAAGGGTTTCCTTTGTAAATCTATACTGACGAGGAAATTTCATATAACAGTAGAATTCCATAGGGTTAAGGTTATTTTGAATATAACGCTTGCGCACTGATATAACTCGCATTTCGCGCAGAGTTTCATCGGTTTATCTATAGATCATAAGCTTCAAGTCAAACTCTACTTGCCTTTTTATAAAAATCACAAAAATAATCACCCCAAAAATGAAAATAACATGCAAATTCAGAGCATGGGGACTGTTTGGTTGATGAAATTCGGCCAGTCAACAGCCAACCTCTAACATCTGTCAAATTAGGGGTTCCTTTTGTCTATGAAATGCGTAAAGGTTGAATTTGCCGTATAGCGCCTGAATCGTCCCCTAGAGGAGCCCCCATCTTGACTATTGATTCCACTGTAAGTATAAGTAGATACTGTAGAAAATCAGTAAAAGTGCCAATTTTCGTTTAAACCGAATGTTTACCGAATTTCGGTCCATCCCTAGTAAATATATATACATAGTATTTGCACCTTGAAAGATATTTAAATTAACGATTGTATGATATTATAATTAATTAATTAAAAATAATTATTTCCATTAACAAGTCTATTTACATTTTATGTCGTTTTTATTTAATGATAAGTATAATACAATGCAAATAATTGCTTCCTGCTGCTGTCTGCGCTCTGCTCGTCATTATTACGTACTGTGATTCAAAACTTTTTATTATTTAGATAACAAGATAACTTCTGATAAACTGAGAAGACTTCTGGATAAATAATAAAAAGAGAGAATACAATATATTTGAACAATAGTTGAAAGAGAGAATTGTTGTGATATTCCTGAATGATATTCGCAATAGTGGAATAATTTAATAGCCAAAACAATTAAATGACAAGTTGTGAATGATTCCCATGAACCCACTTTAGAAATCACTGAATCAGTGGTAGCGTGTACGGAATTCGCGTCGATGGACGTGAGTTCGAATCCTTGCAATGAGCTTGAGCTTTCGGTGAAGGAAAACATCGTGATGAAACCATACCACGGTGAAAGAGCTTGTTCTAATAGGTGTGATTCGGCAGCTGCACTTGAAAGCCAGTCCTCCCACTAGGCTTAGCGTTTTACCATCTTGGGCCACATCGTCACTTAAGATCAGGTGAGATTGTGGCCACAACGCCAAACCTATAATGATAAAAAAAAACTGCATACCTACCTAAACAAAAAATATTATTCACTAATATCTCTTTCTTTCAGTTGGCAATCTCAGTGCCGACAACAACAGTGCAGAGTGTATTAACTCTGCGTAAAGCCTCGTGTAAGTTGCCTCCATCAATCTCAGTCTTCCTTTCCATGAAAGGCTGTGCTGATGGGAAATTCCAGAGCCTTTCGATAGCTTGGCCCGACCATCGCTCGCCTGCCTTTTTAAAGATAAAAATGTTTATTGTGGATGGTCCTTTCCTTAGAAGATAAGACATATAATATTGTTAAATATTTTGTAGTTCTTTTTAAGGTCTACAATTATGTAGTACATTATTTTAATATATCTCTTATGGTTTAGTCAGCGTACGTCCCAAAATCTTCTTTTCTCCGAATTGATTCACAATTATCGTCACTGCTTATTTCGTATGTTGTTACTTTATGTAACAAAATATTATATGGTATAACCTGGCCAGATAATATATCTATGAATTAAAAGAAAAACTATGTAAATCGGATTAGTGGTTTTTGCGTGAAAAGAACATAAACGGACAGACACACAGAGTGAGGTTGAGTTTTATAATATGTACCTATATATATTACAAGGGCAGTAGTTACCACGGCAACGATGCTGTGATGAATCACACCGGCGCTAGACCACCAAACAGTGACCATCACTTTTCTAGAGGTAAGTTTTCGTTTAGGGCATTGTTTAGGTGCTAAACCAGGATCCAACCAACTTGCTGAGCGCTTGCGGTTATCAAACAGAATCCATTTTTCATCGCAGGTAACAATGCGGTTCAAAATTCCTTCATTTGTGTTCCTCTTGAGCAGTGCAAGGCACGTCTCGACGCGTACTTCGCGCTAGCGATCATCGAGTTCGTGGGGCACCCATTTGTCAAACTTCTTTACCTTGCCAATTTGACGCAAAATGACCAATATTGTTTTGACGCTAACGTCGAAAGCTGCTGCTAATTCAGCCGTAGATTGTGTATCATCAGCTTCCACAATCGCCTTTAATTCGTTATTGTCGACCAAAGTCTTCGGACGACCGCGAGGTTCATTTTTCAGGTCGAAATTCCCAGAACGAAAGCGAGCAAACCAATAACAGGTGGTGCGTTGGTTTGTAGTGTTAGCACCGTAAACGTCGTTGATGTTGCGTGCCGCTTGTGCCGCGTTACTGCCACGACGGTACTCATATTCCATAATTACTCGAATTTTTAACGTATCCATGATGACAAAAAGGATTGAAATGCGATGAAAATGTAACACTAATCAATAAACAAATGACTACTTTTGGAAAAAGAATTCCATGATTTTAAAATAAAATTAATTTGAAATTAGAATTCTTAGCCAAACAAAAATTATTTTGATTTGAAATGGCCAGTACTGCAGAACGGCAATAGGTAAAGACCTATTATAAATAAAAATATATTTAAATAGTTAAATAAATAGATATTTTATATAAAAATTTCAATTAATCGATTTAGGAGTATTTTTAATTTGTTCAGTAATCATTTCTCTTAATAACAGTGTGTTTTATATCATTTATATGATATAAAACACACTGTTAGTTATTTGTTATATCAGGGATTTCAGATATGATTTAATGCGACGAAGTCGGAAACTTGATTTTTAGACGATAATAGAGTATAGTCTTAGCGCTTCGCATTCAGGGCATGCAATAATTATGTTCTGGCACATACTATACATATGTATACGATTTGAAACATATTTTAATTATTTAAATTATTATTATAATAATTATATTACTCGCTGCGACGTATTGTTTTACTGTGTCTGCGGCCGTTAGTTGATCCGTGAGCTGGAACAGCTCCTGTTCCAGTTCCTGTGTATTCTCTTAAAAAATTTGATTGTTGTAAGTAGGGATGGCGATCTGATATTGATTAATCAATTCTTCGATACATAGTACTAAATCAATCCAGTGGATCGATATTTAAACCTAGAAAAATAAGGAAGAGAACTTCACGTTGCCAACACTCAAAGTTACGATACGAATAATGTGTGTTATGTATATGTATATGTAATATATATGTATGTTCCGAATTTACGTTTTACGGCATAAAGTTCACTTTCTATTTTATATTATCATTGTTCATTTCATTATCGTGTCTTTTTCTATGGTGTCATTTATTAATTATAACGTAACAGCAAATTACCCAACACCAGAATACAGTCTTTTTTCTATACCTGATAATTTAGTATGGTTGTAAAAAATTATTAGTTAACAATGATAAAAAATCGATCAATATGGAATCCTCTTTTCTATAATAAGTGTTTATACATTTATATTGTACAGAAAAAGTCGAATAGTAAATCGAAAAAAGATCGACTTGTGGGAAATCGTACTTTTAAACCTCGGTTTTTTGTGAATCGATTCATCAGATGTCGATTCGAATTGATTTAAGGATTGATATATTTTCGTAAGAATCGCCATCCCTTGTTGTAAGGTTGCAAAGCGATCGACTACCATGAGTTTCGTTTTGCTTCTATTAATTACCAGACCCACTTCCTCGCTGGACGTTCCCAAACATATTAACAGTTCTGTCGTTTCTTCTTCCGTAGAGGCAAATAATGTGGTGTCAACTGTGGGAATCCGAACACGACCGTCGGCGGGAACGGACGTGTTTGCGACCGCTCTCTGCCGCCTTCGTGACCTACGACCGACCGGTTTTGCTGCGCGCCATTATCGCCGTACTCGTCGCACAGTATCGCCGTCTCGCTCGCACCTTTCGTGTCACGTACTTTTCAGTACGTAACACGAACGCCAACTGCACTTTTAAGTGAAACCGTTTCTATTAAACGAAATCCACGCTTTAGTGCGGTTAGTCCGGAAACCTCTCGGTGCCAACGAAGGCAAGCGGAACGTGCCCCGCGCGCCCAACGGTTACCTCCTTAAGAGGTAAACGGTAAACTCGGACGGGCTTGGGAATCTTGGCCTTTGATAGGGTCATAGTCAAGCCCCAAGTGTCTCCTTTCCACCCTACCTATCCTGCTACATATCCATCCCCGAGTGTCTGTTTGGGCGTGGCTAGGTATTTATACCGGCTGCGTTCTCTGCCTCGGGTTTGATAGGGACCTCCACGTAGGGCCCGGTAGGTTCTTTTCCTGCGAGTCATTGCACCGTGACCCGCAGGTCCCTTTGCACGGCTCGGGATAGACGTATAAATTCACTCGGCGCACTCCCCTGCCTCTCCGGCAAACAAGCCGCGATTCCCACGCCCTCGACGCTTCAAACAACTAACTCATTCTCAAAATTAGTTCCCGAAGCGGACACGCCGTCGTTAGTAGCGACGAACAACAGCAACTCGCCCGCCAGTCTGGATCCTGAACTCGGCTCCGACAATATGGACGCCGAGACCACTACAAATAACGAGGGCTTCACCCTCGTTAATAAGAACAAGCCCGCCAAACGGGCATCGCGTTCGCGTCCCGAGTCTCCGGAGACTCAGTCCCGCCCACAAAAGGCACAGAAAACCGGGCTTAATAGCCACGACCCCTGCTCCGCAGCGCCCTCAGCGCCTGCCGGTACCTTTGCCGTCCACCGCCGGTAGTAGTCCAAGACAAGTCGGTCTGGACTAAGCTCGCAGACAAGCTTAGAGACATGAAAATTAACTATACCTCGGCCAGTAACCTGGCCAACGGTATCCGCGTCCAGGTGACCACCTCTGACGAACACCGTCAGTTCACCAAGTTGCTCCGGGAAAGCAACCTCCACTACTATTCCTACACCTTAGAGGATGAGCGGCACCTCCGGGTTGTAATCCGCCGCATCCCGGTGGAATTCACGCCCGAGGAGGTCAAAACCGACCTCTTATCCAAAGCCCTCCCTGTCCGCGAAGTGCACAGAATGCACAGCGGACAATCCAAAAACCGACCACTCGATATGGTCGTAGTTATCCTGGATCTGTCCCCCGAGGGCAGAGCCATCTACAACGTTAAGAAAGTGTGCGAGCTCTCCGGCATTCGGCCCGCAACTACCATCTCCGTCCCAGGTGCGTTAAGTGTCTCAAGGACCACGCGACGAGCGAGTGCACGCGCACTCGTGAGTCCCCTACCCCTCCGAGCTGCGTCCTATGCGGCAGCGCGGGTCACCCCGCGAACTATCGCGGCTGTCCCCTTTGCCCCGCGCCCTACGCGCCCTATGCGCCCCAGACAAGAGCGTCATACCCCTCCTGAGAGGGCACGTCCCGCCGCCGTTCGGCAGCCTATGCCCCTGCTGCTCACGCCAGAGGCTTTCCCCAGCTTCCCGGGGGCTTCCCGCGCCCCGCGCACCCTCTCCAGGAGTCTTAAAATTTCTTTTTTTAACGCGCGAAACCTCTTTCCTCAACGGGACCTAGTAGCCACCTTTCTTAGGGAACGGGAGATAGACGTGTTTCTAGTACAAGAAACACTTCTAAAACTCAGTAGGCGCGACCCTAAGATAGCGAATTATAACATAGCTAGAAAAGACCGAGGCGGCGGCACGCTCATCTACTACAAGCGTTCCCTCTATTACAAGCCAATAGACCCTCCCGCACTTACCAATATAGAGGTGTCAGTTTGTAGAATAGGCATGACTGGCCATCCGTCAATCACGCTTGTCTCTGCATATCTCTCCCCGAGTAAAAGACTCCTTCAGTCCGACCTGGAGGCGCTCCTTTCACTCGGACAATCCGTCATAATAGCAGGCGACCTCAATAGCGTCACACTCACTTCAACAACTCGCGTAACACCCCCAACGGGGTTATACTCGATCTGTTATGCGATGTGCTCGGCTTTGACGTCATAGCCCCGCTAGAACCCACGCACATTCAAGATAACTGTCACCCGACAGTACTTGACATAGCCGTTCTCAAAGGTGTCTCGCTTCGGTTACGACTTATAGAAGTCGTACACGTACTAGACTCCGACCACCGCCCGGTTATCTTACAACTCGGGCAACCGTTCGACCCCAGTCCGCCAAAAGACAAAGTAGTTGACTACGCGATCTTAAATCGCTATCTAACGGATAACGCGACCCCGTCCAGCTTAGCTAAGATCCCCGACGTATTAGAGTCAACAGCAGACGCCGACATAGCGATGGATTCCCTGGTCGACTACCTCCAAACCGTTGTAAGGGAGGCCTCGAGAGAGGTGCAAGCGGTGAACGATCGCCGTTTAATACTTCCTCCCATCTTACGAGCGTTAATCACGGAAAAGAACGCGGCGACACGTGCACACGATTCTTATCCGACGAGGGATAACACCCGTAGGTTACGGCGACTTCAGAGAGAGGTTAGAACTCGCATCGCCGAGTTCAGAGGTCACCAGTGGGATAACCTTTTAGAGGGTCTCAAGCCGTCCCATCTGGCTTACTGGAACGTCGCCCGCTCTCTAAAGTTAGAAGCTACCGCCGTGATGCCGCCTCTCGAAAGGGGCCCCGATCTCCCACCCGCGTTCGATAGCGACGATAAGGCAGAATGCCTTGCCGCAAGCTTGGAGAGCCAGTGCTTCCCAAACTGCGACAACGTAGACACTGCCCACATCGAAACTATCGAGACCGCCGTTCAGGAACTAACGTCGATTCCCCCCGCGGAAACGTTAACCCCGGTCACGCATGACGAGATTTGTTCTGTTATTAAAGGCCTTAAGCCTAGAAAGTCTCTCGGCCCCGACGGTATCAGGAATGAAGTACTTAAACTTCTTCCCGATCACCTCATAGCTCTTTTGGTCTGCATCTTCAATGAAGCCATAGCCCACTGCTATTTTCTAGCCGTCTGGAAAATAGCTATAGTTGTAGGTATTCACAAGCCCGGCAAAAAAGCTTCGCTTCCCGATAGCTATCGCCCGATCAGCCTTTTAAACACACTAGGGAAACTTTACGAGCGGCTCCTTCTGAACCGTCTCAAAACCGTTATAGATATTAAAAATCTATACCCTCCCGAACAGTTCGGTTTTCGCGCTCGACACACGTGTACACATCAACTGCACCGCCTCACGGAGCACATCACGAGCAACTTTGCCAAAAGTAGTATCGCCCCCACCCGTACGCTTGCGGTCTTTTTCGACATAGTTAAGGCCTTCGATAAGGTCTGGCATGCCGGATTAGTCCACAAGCTACATCAATTAGAAGTCCCGGATAGGTTAGTTCACCTAGTACACGATTTTCTACGCGACCGCACTTTCCACTACCAAGTGGAAGGAGTACTATCTACCGCCCACCCTATACGCTCAGGCGTCCCGCAAGGTTCCATTCTGGCACCTTGCCTTTTCAATCTGTACGTCAGCGACCTCTCGAAGTCCCCCGGAGTCGAAGTAGGGCTCTACGCTGACGACACAGTCATATACGCGTCAAACAGACACAGAAAAAATCTCGCCTGCGCAGTCCAACGTGCCATAACCACTCTCGGAGAGTGGTTTCGAACGTGGCGAATAGCCATTAATACAGTAAAGAGCGCCGCGATTATGTTCGAACCGCATACATGTAAACTACCACGCACGGTAGGACCCCTCTCATTATTCGGTAGGAATATCCCCTGGGCCACCAAGACTAAATATCTGGGTGTCACCCTCGACTCGAAGCTTAACGTCAACGCACACGTTACTATAGTCCGGAATAGGGCGGTCTGGATCCTTTTCCGCTTGCAACCCTTGCTCAGTTCGGTAAGCAAAATATCCTTAAGACATAAGTTTACACTGTACAAGATGTGCGTCCTTCCGATCTTGACATATAGTTGCGCCGCGTTCGCACATATGTCCAAACATAACTTTGCCCGCATTCAAAGAGTTCGAATCATCCCAACCCGCTCGTAAAATCCACCGTGAACTACGTCCCAGAAAACTCGATCCCCGTTGCCAAACGTTATAAACGCCGTCCGCGAAATCTCTTTGTCGATCCCGACGACGACATCGAGAAAGCTAACAAGTTTTACGCGTGCGCTCCCGCAACATATGCGTGCTCGCGCCCAGGCCCGCGAAACTACCGTTCGCTCCGCAGGGGACGTACGGTTAACTTCGCTCCCGCACACCCGCCATGACCCGGCAACTCCGCGGCAACTCAAGCTTAGGTCCGATCCATCGGTATGGACCCTGAACCTAGCAGCCGCTCGCGCGATACAGTGACTCTACAATCACTAGCTTTCACAGCCATACATGACACTGCATTATACACACATGCACAACACACAGGTACATAGGTTCTGTAAGGGTTCTTTTTTTTTCTTTTTGTGCCTAGTTAGATTAGACAAAAAAATTCAGACCACTAAATACACATACATATGTTCCTTCCCTCCTCCCAGGGGGAAGAAACATGTATATATGTATAGTTAGTTTAGATCGAATTATGGATAGGGAATTAGTCAGATCGCGACTTAATTGCATACGCGCAACAGTCCGAGCCGAGGTTCGGCCACTTTGGCATCCTCGGATATTGTTGCTTAGCTTTCGTGGCTGAGTGCCTTAAGCACTCGCCCCTAAGCCCGGTAAAGCTGTAAAAGCCGCAAGGCTCCAGGGCCCCTAAGGCTAACAGTATAGTCAGTTCGAAAAAAAAAAAGTGTCAACTGTTCTGTGGCATCGTAGGTTCGTTATCTGAGTACCTTTATGGCAGTATTGTTACTATTCTTGTTATGGATGCACTAACATCAGACATACAGGAGGAGGCACCTTGGTGTATGTTGTTCGCAGATGACATTATCCTTGTTGGAAAAAATGTTACTGAGGTCCAAAGTAGGCTGGGAAAATAGCAGACAAAACTCGAGAACGTTGGACGGAAAATTAGGAGAACAAAAACTGAACATTTGTTTTGCGATTTAGGTGGTCCACCCAGTTTTGCTGATTTAGCCTTAAATGATGTTTTCCTATCAGCCTGCCTCAATTTTCAGTACCTTGGTTCATTAATTCAAAACAACGGTCACATTGACCGGGAGTGAAAAATAGGATAAATGGAGGGTGGATGAAATGGCGAGTGAAAAATAGGAAAAATGCAGGGTGGATGAAATGACGGCAAGTCTCGGGGATCACATTTGATCTACGAATGCCCTTGAAACTTAAGGGAAAAGTGTATAAAGCCATTATAAGACCAGTCTTGATGTACGGATCTGAGTGCTGGGCAACGAAAGAGACGGATGAAAGAAGATTACAAGTGGCAGAGATGCGAATGCTAAGATAGATGTGTGGTGTAACTAGAATGGATAAGAGTGAATGAGTATATCAGAAGAAGTCTTAAAATAGCACCAGTCACAGAGAAGTTGAGGGGTTATAGATTAGCGAGGTATGGACAAGTCATGAGGAGGGATGAATGTCATATAACTAGAAGAATGTGAAGTAAGAAGATGAATGGATATATGAGTAGAGGAAGACCGAAGAAGGTTGGGATGAACTGTGTGAAGAATAATATGCGTATAAAAGGGGTGAATACTGAGATGATTGTTAATAAAGTAGAGTGGAAGAGAAAAACATGTTGTGCCGACACTACTTAAGTGGGATAAGGGTAAAAAAAGAAGAAGAAGTATTACTGCTGTTTTGTGCAATCTATACTAATATAGTAAAGTGAAAGAGTGCGTTTGTTTGTTTAAACACGCTAATCTCTGAACTACCAGTCGGATTCGAAAAAATGTATATGATAGCCAGATTCACGAGAAATAGTATAAGCTATCTAGCATTAAGTCACACTTCTCAGCTAGCCTTAAATATTGATTTTTGTTAAGTAAGTCAGAATAAATTGTGGACCCTAACTGCTTTATCCGCGTGCGCTGACGTAATGGTGAGTGATACGTAAATACAATGTTCTAAAAAATATTGATCCTTAGTACGTCTTTTTTTTATCGTTATAGGTTTGGCGTAGTGGCCACAATCTCAGCTGATGTTAATTGACGATGTGGCCCAAGATGATAACACGCTAAACCTAGTGGAAGACTGGCTCTCAAGTGCGGCTGCCAGAACACACCTATTGGTGTTAGGCGGCAGATTTTCAACTTAAGGGTGGTAGCTAGCCAGGCAGACATTAGAAAATGCCCAACCATCATGCTATGGTTTCCTCACGATGTTTTCCTTCACCGAAAGCTCAGGCTCATTGTAGGGATTCGAACTCACGTCAATCGACGCGAAGTCGTACACGCTACCACTGCGCCATCATCGCGTCTAAAAAAATGTCTACGATACCATCTCTTATATAAGCCATAATAAGGTATTTTGTAACAAAGTTTTATTTAAATTGAAAAGTGATGTACAAGCATTAATGGTAGGCATGGCATATTGATCCTTACGAACTAAAGTCACACCATAATTAAAACAATTTTATGTAGATAAACTTTGCACTGTATAGCACGTTATTTGGACGCATAGTTTAGGAGATAATATAAAATTAAAATAATTTAACACTCGGCTCGGCTCTATGACTATAGGTGTAGTGACGCGAACCAGCCGTGCGAGTTGTGACGCATAACCCAGGCCGTCCGCTAAAAATATTGTCTATACTAAAATACCTATTATAAATCATCAATCAGCGATTTCTTTTATATTATACGTGGGTGAAACCACGGGGCACAGCTAGTATGGCATATGAAGGTACATAAATTCGCTTTGATGTGCAACAGAAACAGCTTTGTGAACTGAAACTCACTACTGGATGTGGTACATCTTACATAATAGAAAACAAAATAATTAAAAATGTACTTTTATAAATAATGAAAATCGAAATGTTTACAGCTTCTAACCTTAGTTAATACACATCTCAGTTTAAAACGAATACAATGAAATAGATAAAATTATATTTGATACGAGTATTTTTACTAACAAGTTGCCGGAAACATTTTTTTTAAAAGGTCTCCTTTTGTAAAGTACCTAATTAGTTGTTTTATTACTTTGTGTCAAGTATAACGGCTAATCGTATTTATAAAAAAAAATACCTACGCTTAAATTTTTTTTATCATTATTTGTTTGGTGTTGTGGTCACAATCTCACCTGATCTTAAGTAACGAGCCCAAGACGATAGCACGCAAAGCCTAGTGGAAGACTGGTAGTGGAATTAAAAATTAATTGTTTTTTTTTTTTTATTTATTTTTAAAAGTAATTCGTCTATCAAAGTGATTTACCATGTTTTTATATGAAGAGGTAATGAGATTACCAAGGAGTATCAGGTACATATTTTTAATAATAATATCTAATATATTTAATGTTTATATTAGCACAAAAAATATGGGCCAACCACACCTCCGGCATAAAATCTAAAACACATGACCACTTTTTGTGATTATAATGGAGTCTCTTAAAGCACATTTGGGTTTATTGCTGTCCAATAATGTAAATTTTGCTATTGACAAAACCATTAAGACAAAAATGTGCATCATCGCTGAAGATGATTTTTCGATGAAATGCTGGTTTTTTATTTTTATTTTAGCAGAGCCTAATCGGTGAACTTCCAGCACTTCAAATAACAAACATTTTGTCATCAAAAGGCTTCGTCAGTTCTTGAGTTGATTTGGCCTTGTAAGGTTGTAAACCAAAATCTTGACGCAAAATTCGCCACAATTTGGTAGGAAAATTCCCAATTCCAGTAATGGCGTGGAATCGACTGATTTGGCTCATTTTGAACTGACGCAATTACGGCTGCGATATTTTTAGTACTTCGACAAGTGCGTTGTCTCACTAGCACAGGAACTGGTAACATCCAATAGTGAATATTTTGACTCGAATTTATCCACTATAGCAGTCACAGCCTGCTTGGTAAACACTGCCTAGTATAAAGTTGACGTTATTTATACTGATTATGCGAAGTGCTTCGATCGATTGTCTCACTCTGTTCCTATAAAGAAACTTGAAGACACAGATATTCATGGTAATTTATTGGGATGATTGTTATCATATCTTGATAACCGATCTCAGGCAGTAAAAATAGGGGTGCAACATTCCAGGTTTTCATCCATTTCATCGGGTGTTCCCCAAGAATCGCATGCCGATATGTGCTGTCGATGACTGTAACAAATTGCAACTAGATTTAAATAGAATACGCGAATATTGCTCACTTGTTGTATGACCTTGTAGTGCTATCTCATCAGCGACTCTCTTGATTTGATATTATAAAGGATGGGGTATAATGGGACTGATATATTCGTAGAATAAAAGTCCCAAAAACAAAAAAAAAGGTGTGTGTGCGATTCACACACGATAGAAGTGAAACTTCATTTTAAAAGACATAATCTATTTTATTTAAACAGTGTGCAATATACATACACAGCGACATTTACTCTCTCGCTCTGGCTCACACAAAGAGGAGAGACCGATAATGTGCGTTAAACGTTTAACGTTTAACGCGTTGGAAGTCGTATAAGAAGTTTCAGTTCAATAATTGCGCACTTAATCTTTTAGATCGTAATGTGACCAAATACCAATGCAAAACATACACGCGCAAGAAAAATGTCCTTAAATATAACTATAGACTCAATAATACAATAGTTTCCAGAGAGTGATGCGTTAGGGATCTAGGAATATATCTCGATCATAAATTGTCATAATTATGTAGATCACTATGAATATATTGCTCAGAAATCTTATAGAATGTTAGGCTTCATAAGTAAATTATAAATTCCTTTTCAAATTATTCATCTGTTAAAATTTTTAAGCCGTAGAATTGAGAACATACAAAATTAATTTTTGAAGATACTGAGGTGTAGGGGTAAGCTTTGTCGACGGACATAAATGAGAACCTACGGGAGTTGGGTATGTTAACCCTGGAACAAAGACGTTTGGAAGCTGATCTGATGTTCTTGAATAATTTGATAAATAACAAAGTCGACTGTTCATGTTTGTTAGAACGAATTGGTCTAAGGTCTACAATAAAGCATACCCGTATGCCCAGGATCTTCCACGAACGCATAACTTAGATTTTTATAGTTATGCAGCGTTTAAAAGAAAAGCGATTGATATTATTCAGAATTCGTTGTATATATGTAATTAATACATACATAAAGACACACATGCGCGTGTGTACACACACACTCGCACAAAATACCATTACGTTCATTCCGATGCAAATAATAATTAATAGTTTCGTTACGGTATAAGATTTTTTTTAAATGTAAAACAACTGAAATCAATTTGGCTAAACCAATATGTTAATTTAGTATGTGTGGTATATTAATTCAAGAGCTGTAGATTTCTTTAAATAAATAAATAATTTTTATGAAGAAAATAAATTGTTATTAAATTTATGAAGATTATATTTATTGAAGTGAAACGTTAAAAGTGTCTTTTAAAATGAAGTTGCACTTCTATCGTGTGTGAATCGCACACACACCTTTTTTGTTTTCTAATTCTTCACCTAATAATTTTCTTCCCTAGCTAAAACAGCTATAGATTGATTAGTTTTTCTACATTTAATCTTCTTGTTTATTTTTTTTTATTATTTTATTAATTCTAATGTTATTTTTATTAACTATGACTACTCATGTCCGCTTGGTCTGTAACTGTGCCTGTGCAGTTTAAACAAGCCTGTTGCTGAATATATGAAGTAGCGTAGGACTACCTCCATTAACTGATCAAAGAGAAATTGTGTTTCGGTAGATTTTTGAAAATCCAATTGTAACTCTAGATCATTAATTATTTAGTTCTCATTGTAATTTACTTATGTGATTAAATGTATGCTCATGAGTCTCACTGCAGGATGTTATCATTTCTGCTCTCTATTTCTTTGCTGAGCAAGAGTGTCCATTATCTCAATGCGTAATTCGACTAAATCATTATTGAATATTGTATTTGTTGGAGCGGTAAGAGTGGCTGGAAGCCGAGGGTGTGCGGATGCGGGAAAATATGAAAAGCGGACTCACTGTTTTAACGGCGATTAGTGGTTTAAAGCCTTATTCTTGCTAACACTCACTCGCGGCGAAACTTCTTTACAAGAAGTCTTCACTGACGTTTTGTATGTTCAGCGGCGGTTGTTTCAAAGTTCCACTATTATATCACTTATGCGTGAGAGCGACGATGTCCTTGATGCGAATGCGCGCACGTTGCAAAGCGTTCTGTTGAGAGGGGAGTAGGGCAGGGGGGGTGGATGCGATAGGATAATTCTGCGGGCAACATTCAACAAGCCTAATAATTAACACGCGCCAACATACTCCCCCGCGTTGAGAAAATTTTATTTTCTCAAAGAAGAAAAAACATTAATCTAAGCGCGTTAATGCGAAATATAAATACATATATGAAAAAAACTAAAGTGTAAGCGTTAATTTATAATAAATGCGAATATGTGAACTTAATGCGGATTCAATATTAAAGTGCGGATGAAATATTTTAAAAATGCAGTATAGTTATTGCGAAGGTAAAGGACTTAATTTAACTACAGGTCGTTTTAGATGACCATTGGCGGTCTTTACTAAAGCTACTCTAATAACCCCGTCTGAACCAGGGTAAACTTCAACTATAACTCCCATCGGCCAACGTAATGGTGGGATGTCGTTCTCATGAATAATTACTACGGTTCCTACCTGAATAGCGTTAGATTTTTTGTCAAACCATTTTTGACGCATTTGCAATGTGTGCAAATATTCCAAATGCCACCTTTTCCAATATGATTGTACCATCTGGTCAAGTAGCATTTTTCTAGAAGAGAGACTATAAGAATTTATTTTACTCATATCGTAAGCAGGTAAAAAGGTAAGCGGAGATGACATTAAAAAGTGCGCGGGAGTAAGCGGTTCTGGATACGGATCTTCAGATAAAAGAGATAGCGGACGCGAATTTAAAATTGTTTCTATTTGTGTAAGAACAGTAGAAAATTCTTCGTAGGTTAATAATTGATTACCTACAACTCTGGATAAATGAGTTTTCAAACTTTTTATATTTGATTCCCAAATTCCCCCAAAGTGGGGTGCGCGAGGTGGTATCATATGCCACTGAATACGACGAGTAGCCAATTCTTCAGCTATAACTTTTGAATAAGAATGTGAAGAAAGAAACGTATATAACTCATCAAGCTTAGCTTTAGCCCCAACGAAATTTGTACCGTTATCCGAATATATATTAGCGACTGGGCCTCTGCGTGAAATAAAGCGTTTAAATGCATTTAAGAACGAATCTGACGTTAAGTCAGGCACTAGTTCAATATGAACTGCCCTTGTTACTAAACAAATGAACAAACAAATGTAAGCCTTTTGACCTTTTTGACCTCTGCGTCTGCATAAAGTTATTTTAATAGGTCCACAGTAGTCTATACCCGTATGTACAAATGCCTTTGCTTCTTGTACGCGATACGAAGGTAAGTCAGCCATTTTTGGACTCAGAAGCACTGGAGCACATTTAAAGCAGAAATTACATTTGCGTATGCGTTGTCGTATGACATTTCTAGCGGAAATTATCCAAAACTTTTGACGAATAATAGAACTAAGCAAATGAGCACCCGTATGACAGTGTGCTCGGTGATAATAATCAATTAAAAGGGAAGTAACGTGGTCCTTTTTTGGCATCAAAATCGGATGCTGGGCATCGAAGGGTAAGTTAGAATTCGATAAGCGACCTCCAACTCTAATTATGCGGTTTTTGTCTAGAAACAAGTCGAGCTTTTTTAAAGTGCCATCAGGTAATTTATCATTATTTAAGCATTGAAGAATTTGGGAAAAATTATTATTTTGGATTGCGCGAACTAAGAAAATTTCAGCGGTGTCTAAATCCGAAGCGTTAATAAGAATATTTTCCATGCGAGGTAAAATGCGTAAAGCTCTTAAAATATAAACAATGATGCGTAATAATTTATTATAAGAGGAAATTTTTAGTGAAAGTTCACATAGAACTAGCGGTACAGCGGTAATAGTAGTAGCAGCAAAGGACTTACTCTCCGGTAGTTCCTCAATGTTAGCGGGTGTTAAAGACCTTAGAGGCCAAGCAGATACTGGTAAACGAAGCCACTGAGGACCTTGCCACCACAAATGTTGGGATAATAATTGTTCAGGTAAGAGACCTCGTGATAGGCAATCACTAGGGTTCTCTGAAGTAGCGACATGAAAGAAATGTTTGGGTTCTAAATTTTCATGACACTTAGCTATGCGATTACTAATAAATATATTCCAGCGATGTGGAGATGAATGGATCCATGATAAAGCTATCTCTGAATCGGTAAAGGCAAAAATATTGTTAACTTTATGGCGTGTGTCATATGCGTCATATACAGTTTTTACTAATTTAGACATTAAGACAGCGGCGCACAATTCAAGACGTGCTAATGAAACTATTTTGACTGGCGATACTTTAGACTTGGCACAAACTAAGCGTACATGTATATTACCATGTGAATCGGTTACTTGTAAATATATGACACAGCCATAAGCTTTTAGACTTGCGTCAGCGAAAGCGGCGATATTGACAATTGAGCGTTTAAAAACATTTAAATGACGCGGAATAGTAAGCGAAGCAAGAAGCGGTAATTGAGCTTTAAATTTTTCAAATAAAGTAATGATGTGAGTGGGTGGTGTTTCATCCCAATCAACATGCTCAAGCCATAATTGTTTTATCAATAACTTTGCAAAAAGCACAACAGGTGCTACTAAGCCCAAAACATCCCATAAACGGGCAATAAGTGAAAGAATATTGCGTTTTGTACAGTCACGATTTTCTTTATTAACTTTGAATATAAACACGTCATTCGAGGGATTCCATTCCAATCCTAATATTTTATGCGTTTCAGATTTATCAAATTCAACAGGCGAAAGTTTAACTTCGGAAGGGATGTTTTCTAAAACTGCGTTACTATTACTGGACCATTTTAACAATTCGAACCCACCAGATTTAAAAAGATTAATTAATTGTTTGGAAATTTTGGTAGCTGCACTTTCATCAATTATAGAGCTAACTAAATCATCCATATATAATTCCTTTTCAGCGAGGGCTGCGGCTTGCGGGTAATTATGGCGCTCATCGTTGCATAGTTGTCGGACTGTACGCATAGCAAGATATGGGCTAGATTTCAAACCAAATGTAACACGGTTAAACTGGTACTCGCGGATGGGTTCCGTAGGCTCAAATCGATATAGTATTTTTTGATATTTTCTATGTTCTTCTTTGACGAAAATTTGCAAATACATTTGCTTTATATCTGCGGTTATAGCGATGGGAAATAATCTAAAGTTAAGCAAAAGCAAAAATATATCTGCTTGTAAATTAGGACCAGCATGTAATATATCATTAAGTTATACACCATTATGGCATTTAGCGCTTGCATCTAAAACTGGACGAACTTTAGTCGTATTTTTGTCAATGCGAATAACAGCGTGATGCGGTATAAAATAACCTTCCTCAGAATTATTTGGCGGAATTTCTGAAATGTAATTTTGTAAGAGGTAATCTTTAAAAACGTTATGATAACTATCACGAAGTTCACTATTTTCAAGTTTGCGTTCCAGTAATAATAATCTACGCTGTGCTAAAGCACGTGAGTTACCCAACTCATGCGGATCTCTACTGAAGGGTAAAGCGGTACAATAACGTCCGGAAGAATCACGGGAAATGGAGGTGGAAAATAATTTTTCACACTCCTTATCTTGTGGACTTAAAAATATTTGCGAAGGAACCTCTTCAAGATTCCAAAATTTTGATAGCGAGCGATCTAATGAATTGTCACTAGATATTAAAAAAGAAGCGTATTTATTATTAATTTCATTCGAGCTAGAATCTAATGTGCGAAGCGAATTATTATCGTCAACAGTAGTGGGTACGTTGCCCATAAGTATATATCCGAACACGGTTTCAATAGCCGGGGGCGCGGGAGGTGCAATTATCTTACCACCTAAAAGTAAATAAGGGAACAACTGTGCTCCTAATAAAAGGTTTACTTCCCCTGGCTCATACCAGTGCTCATCGGCGAGCGGAATGTTGACCAAGTGCTGCATTACGGAAGTGTCAATATAATCTAAAGGCAATCTATCGGTAATGCAATCAATTACTAAAGCGTTTATATTAAAATTAAAGTTATTATTTTTCGAACGAATCTGTAAGTTTACATAACCCTTAATAGGACGCGACGATAAACCGATACCCTTAACGTACGAATTAGAAAGCGGAATAATATTTAAATTTAATTGTTTACAACAAGCAGTTGTTATTATATTTTGCTGCGATGCATTGTCTATTAGTGAGCGTACGCTGCTATACTGACCGTTAGCGTTGCAAATGCTAACCTGCGCAGTGCTAAGAAGTACATTGCGACACACGGTCGAGTTAGATAGCAAGGAAGTTGAATTACGAGAAATTATATTTTTCGTGTTATTATTACATGAATTATTTTTCGTGTCATCATTATCAGAAGAATTTTTATTTTCCAAATTATTATTGGATGAATTTATATTATCAAAATGAAGTAGCGTATGATGACGTTTATTACAAATTTTACAATTATGCGTGGAGTTACACTTGAAGACTGTGTGTATCAAACTTAAACAGTTTACACAACCATTTTTAGATTTAATAAATTCGAATTTATTTTTGGCTGGTAAAGATTTAAACGCATTGCATTTGTACAAATTATCATGTTCGACTGTGTTGCACATGATACAATTTTTATTTAATTTAAGATCGTGAGTTATAAAAGAGTGGACTGTATTTTGCGAGCGTTTAACACGAGAGTTATAATCTTTAGTTTCAAAATTAGCGGAAGGCGTAATACTCGGTCGTGTCAAATTAAATGCGGGTTGAGTATATTACACTGACTTCTAATAAAATTAATGAAACAGTCGAAAGAAGGTATCTTTTCTTCTCGAGATTCCATTTCAAATGCGTGATTAGTGTTGACATTAAACTTTTTTAAAGCGATATGTAATATTATATAATCTGCGAGGTCATTCATTTTCAGGTTTTTTAATGCACCAACTGCGGATACATAATTATCTAAGAAATTTTGATAACTGGCAGCGGAAGCGGTTGTGTTCATTTTATTAATTTAACAACTGATCGATGTAAGAAGAAGCTAAGAGCCGTGTGTCCTCATACCGATCTACTAACGAATTCCATATTAATAGATAATTATCCGAACACGGTGTTATCCCAGCGAAAACAGATCGGGCCTTACCTGTCAACTTACCTAATAAATAATATAACTTATCGTCGTTAGTAAGCGAATTGTTATTATGAACATTCGACTTAAAACTTATATGAAATAAGGGCCAGTTTTGAATAGTGCCGTCAAAACTTACAATCTCTATTGGCGGAAGGCGGGACTGAGAGGTAGTTAAAGAATTCTCTTTTTTAATTGTAGCGGATTGCGAATCATCTTTATTGCATAAAGAAATCATGCGTAATATATGTGAACACTTATCATCGAAACTAGACAGTAATTTATAATCGATATTCGCGTCTGGATTCGAAGTAATTAGCAACGCGTTATAATTATCTAATGTTGTGCTAAATTGACTTCGAATGTCGTCAAGAGTTTGAACACTGCAAAGAAACATTTCTTTGTTTTCTTCGCTGCTAAGTGCACATTGTGCTTTCGAATATATATCATTTATTCGACTTTGTAACGCATCTCGTTTCGCTGTTATAATGATAAGCTGGTTTGCTTCCGAAATGGACGAAAAAACCTCTTTTTTAGGTGGCATTTTGAACAAATTTAATTTTTATATATGTATATAGAAATAGTTGCTATCCGGCTCGAAGTGACCAAAAAATATGTTGGAGCGGTAAGAGTGGCTGGAAGCCGAGGGTGTGCGGATGCGGGAAAATATGAAAAGCGGACTCACTGTTTTAACGGCGATTAGTGGTTTAAAGCCTTATTCTTGCTAACACTCACTCGCGGCGAAACTTCTTTACAAGAAGTCTTCACTGACGTTTTGTATGTTCAGCGGCGGTTGTTTCAAAGTTCCACTATTATATCACTTATGCGTGAGAGCGACGATGTCCTTGATGCGAATGCGCGCACGTTGCAAAGCGTTCTGTTGAGAGGGGAGTAGGGCAGGGGGGGTGGATGCGATAGGATAATTCTGCGGGCAACATTCAACAAGCCTAATAATTAACACGCGCCAACAGTATTCCTATCAATTATTTTCTTTAATTCAACTTCACTGTGTCTCTGTTTCTGCAACAACTGCTTACAGAGAGTCTTAGAAGTTTTAAGTTCCTCTTATGCCAGCCTAAACTTGTTCTCCATATCCTGTGCTGTGGCCTTGCGAGTCATTATGGCTTTGTTCATCGCAGTAACTCCACAACACATATAAAGCAAGCACAAAAGTTAAGCTAAGAGAGGTAAAGATAGAAGTAAACAAACTGAGTTAGTCTTCTAATTTTCTTCCACAAATTATCAAGCAAATCGAGACAAGTACGGTACCTATATTATAAGTGTGAATAAATAATGTGAACGTTGTATAGAGGATGAATCGGTGATGGTGTGATCTTAGAGTCAGTATAGTATTTATATAATATTATAAAACAATATATTCAGAAATACTCTCCAGATTTGTCGATTTAATTCAAATTATTAGTCGCCTTGAGTTCGCTGAATATCCGGGATTTTAATTCACAGTCCGTATACTTTGTGTTTAGATTAATATACCACAATTGTTATTATGTTAAAACACAGACTTTAACAGTAAATTAAGTAATTATTTAAATAAAATTCTTATAAAGGGCAATTTAGACGTCTAGTTCTTTTCTCAAATCTTTTCCAAAATTACATATACTGACATAGGTATATGGCTAGTATGATATAAGAAAATATTATTCTACTTTTTTTATGTTCTATGTCCATTACTCTAGATATTAATTATAATTTGGAGCCATTAAATATTATTTTCTCTTATTTGTTCTAGATTGATACTGAGCGTCACAGCATTCCTACTATCGGCTGTGAAATCTGACACTATCCTGCAAGGGTTCCTAGACGTAATACAGAACGCGTACTCATTCCCCGCAGGCATCATATTAAAAGGTATAATTTTATAATAAATTAATGTACTTACAACCGTGGTGATTACTCACGTAACATTAATTGGATTTTGGATCGTAACAGATGGGATGGTGTGCGACTACATCGTGGTGGGGGCCGGCACTGCAGGGAGCGCTGTCGCTTCCCGATTGGCTCTCGCCGGGTTTGATGTCATACTACTGGAGGCTGGTGGTGACCCTAACATATTCACTAAAGTAATTTTATACTCATTAGATATAAATAGATACTTTTATAAAAGACCTTGAACGAATGAATACAGTACTGCAGTAGTACCTGCATACCTGGTGAGCTCGATGCTACAAACTCACAAAGCATTATAACAATAAATATTGTTTAAACGACAGTGTGTCAGCCAAGTTCAGATAAGAATAGGGCGACACGCCGGCCAGTGTGTACGTACGTATGTATTCGAGATACTTTCGACCCCTCCATAAGTCAAATCTAATCGACTTAGACACTTGAAATTTTGTATGTTTAATAAACCTATTATAGTTCTTGAGTTATTAGGGTATGAATAGTAGCATTTTTAACACTTACTGACTCATCAAAAACCCAGACTACTTCTAGGTGACTCAAAAATTTGATATTTGGCACCATCGTTAAGCATATATAAAAAGGATACAAAGAAAATACCAAAAAGTACATTTTTAAACGAAATAATGCTCTTTTATTAACGGCGTTTCCATTCCCTCACCAACAGAAGACGTTGTGCTAAGTTAGCTCCTACATTCCTAAGACGAACCGTAACCTGAGCCTCATTAGAAGGGCACAAAGGCATAAAGGGAGACTCGGAATCGAGCCACGAAACCGGATCCCCCTCAACAGCATCCGTAAAGAAATCAAAACTCCCAGTGAAAGCGGGAAACGGCGTGACAACGGCTCCTTTATATCCTCCACCGTCTAACCCGCGCGCTTCAAGATCATCCATGAAACCCCCACCGAAGCCTGCTCCCAAGCCTACGCCCAGGAAAGTGGACTATGCCGCCATAGCGGCTAGGCCCACTCCACGGCCTGTTACACGGCCCGCCAAAGAGAGCGCGCCGAACCTCATGAGGACCGCAATCACCAACACGGATAAAACGCACGCCCTATCTAATGCCGGCCATCTACGAGGTGAATGAGTTACTTCTGATGCCGGGCAAAACAATCGAAGGCTGGAGGAGAAAGAGAAGACCCACGCAGTGCCGTCGCTGCTAGCAGTTCAAGCATTCTTCCCACCATTGTCGCCTTCTAATTGCCTGAGAACGCTGCGGGGGCACACCCCGCCCACCAGTGGGACCGCTTAAGATAAGAACCGGCTGCCTGCACCAATTGCAGGGGCCCACACCCGGAGAACAACCTGCTATAGTGCCCACTATTAAGACGGGAGGCGCGAAACCGTCGTGCGGGCACTGTAGCCCGGTCTGGCCTAAACGGAGGCCTTAACTCAAATAGGAAATCCGGGGGCCAAAACCCACCCAAGTCAATTGTCCAGGAAGCCGCGCAAGCCAGCCTAATGGTTCCGGTCAACGAAGCGACAACACACGCGGCACCGCGAGAGTGCTCAGAAACAAGAAGAAAAATCACACCCTAAGATTCCTCTCACGAGGCACTCAACGTCGGGGAATTGCTGGAGTCGCAGATTACCTGCGCCAACCACAAGTTTCTAGACGCCAGTGACGGAGGCAAAGAAGCAAAGGAAGGTTTCCTCGTAAGCTTGTTAAAAATCCATACCGATGGCAGCAATCAAAGAAAACCACCAGCATAAGATATCACCAAAGAACCGCCCCGTATTAACGGGACGCTATGATACCCACTGAAAAGGGTAAGAACCCTGTCACCGTTTCACCACGACCTCTTGTTTCCAAGCCCGGTAAAGCTGTAAAAGACGCAAAGGCTCCAGGGACCCTAAGGCTAACAGTATAGTCAGTTCGAAAAAGAAAAAAAACCGACCTCTTGCGAGGAGGGTGAGGTAATCTCAAATAAAAGTCTATTATTTATTTATTTTAATTTTATTTAAACTAAATAATATTCGTAATTAGCCTTGATTACAACGACATTTTTTATGTTTTTATCTGCTTAGCAATGGATGGCATTGTGCATGTTTTAAAAAACTAAAAGTAATTATATCCGAACAAAAACATAAATGTCAAAAAGGGGCCAAGATCGGTTTCGGTAGATACGACGTTCGGGCTATTATGAGCTTTTAACACATACTAAATTTTTATCAACTCGACAACCAATGGAGTTAGATATCTGAGACTGAAAATCTTAATAATTTATAGTGCCTAAATAACCTCCAAGTGTCATTTAAATATCTTTCCGATTCACCATGCGCATACCCCTAGGGCCATTATCATAAAAAAAATTAATTAATTTTCTTCACAATTCTCCACCAAATCGATAAAATTGAAAATTCTGAGTATCAAGGACTTTAGGAGAAAGGTTGTGTAAAGATTTGGTGACCGCACAACTAACTACCGAATAACTAACATTTTATGTATTATTGATCTTTTCCCGGTACTTTTTTGACAAAGTAGTACTTTGTATGACCCTGGCGGGCCCCGGCCCGATGTGTCGTGGTTTACTTAATACAAAAGTATGTACAAAGTCTGCATATTGTGACGGGCAACTACGGAACCCTACAATGCGCGTAGCCCGACACGCACTTGGCAATTATTTTTTTGTTATTAGTACCGTATATCTTTCACATGCATTTATTAAAAAGCTGTTATATTGGCATTACGAACAGACACTTCAATTTTATCATTTCATACATTGCCGGCTAGCTTCAGGCATTATATAGAATGCCTATGACGTATACATATGTTAAACACAGTTTATACCCAATGCATCCCAAATGTTTCTAAATACTATAAACTAAAATCATCTAAAAGTTCTACAAATTTTGTTCAGTAGCTCCTGCGTAACTGGCGTACAAACAAACTAACAGGCAGAGAGAAACAAAAATGACAAAAATTGTCGAAATATTTTATCTTTTATTATATATCTCGAATCTCGCATGATTTACTTCTCCTCCTCCTCGCGTCGTTTTCCTCATTACTGAGGGTCGTGACTCCCCTGCTGCATCAGTTTCTCTCGTACGATTTCCCTCCATCTGCTGCGTTCCTTAGCTTCATGAATGGCATTGTGGAAGTTGATGTTCAGAAAGATCGTATTTGGTCCGACCACCTCGTGGGCTTGCGTCCTCTGGGACGTTTGCCATCTACTTTGCCTGTCACGATCAGCTGTTCAAGATTGTGACCCTCTTTACGAGCAATATGTCCGAAGAATTCCAGCACCCTACGAAGGCATATAGTGGAAAGTCTAGTTTTGACCTTAAGCTCTCTCAGAATAGACACGTTGGTGCGAAAGGCGAAAGGCGATTATTACTCGATGATTTACTCAATGTAAGCCATTTAGCGCCCCGAATGCGTCTTATCCTGAATTGATTCTTCATTATCGTCACTGCTTATTTCGTACATCCTTACTTTATCCTACAAAATATATCCTATAACCTGGTCAGACAACATAACTATGAATTAAAATTATAAACAGGTAAATCGGATAAGTGGTTTCCGCGTGAAAACATTATAAACGGACAGACAGACAGAGAGACGTTAAGTTTTATAATATGTATAAAGATATGTATATATATATACATATACTTATATAAAAATAATAATAATAATACGGCACGCTTTCTTTCAGGCTCACTTCTCCTTCACCACTGTTTAGCTCGTCTTCTTCCAAGTAATTTTATTTCATTATCATGTTATGTACGTCACAACAAATTAAATAACCAATTGTATTTCTCATTTTCTGCTCCACTATTATGTTGTACTTTATTAATAATTTGTAATACTGAGTTCGATAAATTTAAATCTATCAATATATTATTATAACACAAGTTTTATTATTTTAACAGATACCGAGTGCATCGATGACTCTACTCGGTTCTCCAATAGATTGGCAATATCACACCATCCCTAACAATGTATCCTGTCTCTCATCTCAAGACAAGCAGTGTCGGTTCAGTCGCGGAAAGTGTCTAGGCGGTTCTTCCAGCATTAACTACATGCTCTACACTCGAGGGAACAGAAACGACTATGACGACATTAACGTCACCGGTTGGACGTGGAAAGAACTCGAGCCGTATTTCCTTCGGTACGAGGGTCTTCAAGTCCTGAACGAACTACCAACGTCATCAATCCCCTATCACAATACAACAGGAACTATGAAAATAGAGTTCTTTGATAATCCAGACAATCCCTGGCATTCAAGAATAGTTCGGGGGTTAAAGGGCCTCAATTTTCCTGAAAATCCAGATGTTAATGGGAAATCTCAAATAGGTGTCACGACGTCTGTCGGCTACGTGTACAAGGGTGAGAGAATGAGTACGGCGCGCGGCTACTTGAGCCGAAAAGATGTCAAACAGAAGCTTCGAGTAGCAAAGAATGCTTACTGCACTAAAGTTATCATCGACGATAACAATGTGGCACGAGGAGTGACCGTGGTGCAGGCACCGAGGAAAAAAACTCTGAATCTGCGCGCACGTAAAGAGGTCATTCTAAGCGCAGGAACTATTGGAACTCCTCAAATATTAATGTGTTCGGGAATTGGGCCAGCAGATCACTTGAAGAAAATGGGTATATCGGTCCGATCAAACCTAACAGTAGGCAGTGACATGAGCGACCATGTACTGCCTCTTCTGTTTGTACTCGTAGACAAAGGATTTGGTATTGCGTCGGAACTGCTCACAATTGCAAAAAAAGCCACCGAACTGGCACAATTCTTCGTGTTACGGCAGGGACCATTCGCTTCAAACGGTCTCACTGATGTTACCGCCTTCGCAAATCTCGACTGCTACGACGAAACTCGGCGACGGTTGAAAAACGAAAGCGATACTTGTGAGTTGCCAACACTGCAGCTCGTCCATGCTTACATAAACAGGAATCTAATCGCTTTGGCGAAGCCGCTGGTGAAGCAGGGGCTAGGCTTCAACGATAATGTCGTGGATCAGCTGGCCAAAGCAAACGAACGTTACGCGTTATTAATACTTTCACCAGTTGTTCTGCAGCCGTACTCGCGAGGATACATTCGTCTAGCGAGCGCAAATCCGCTGAAGCGGCCCGCAATCTTTCCGAATTATCTGTCAGACTCACGCGATGTGAAACAAATGGTGAAGTCGATACGGCTGGTAGAGCACTTGCTGGCGACGGAGCCGTTTGCACAGTACAACGCAACCCTGCTCCGGCTGCGGCTGAGCGGGTGCACGGGTGAAGGCGACTCGTACTGGCAGTGCTACGCGCGACACATGACGTACGCGGTGTACCACGCGGTGGGTACGTGCGCACTCGGCCGCGTGCTGGACCCTCAGCTGCGCGTGCTTGGAGTGCAAGGGTTGCGCGTGGCTGACCTCAGTGCGTTGCCGTACGTTCCGCGTGGAAACACTGAAGCCATCGCGATCGCTATAGGGGAGAGGGTCGTGGACTTCATCAAGCAGGAACTAAGTAACAAGGGCCCATGAGCTAAGACTACACATTACCATAAAACGAAATTTAAACTTGCAAAAAATGTGCGCCACTATAAATAAATTCTAAATTGTATTAAATGCATTCTTTACCTAAATGCTACTATATCCTTCTATTTGTAAACCAAAAGGCCTCAAATTGAAAACCTCTCGCCAAGTACCTATATAGGTATTTTTTGGCAGCTGCATTTAAAAGCCAGTCCTGCCAAGAGGCTTAGCGTGTTAACATCAAAGAAAAAAAATTGAAACATCAAACCACCACACTCGCTGAGGCACGCAGCTGGACACTATGATCTCTTCTATACTCTACACTATTCACCCTTCTTGAATAACATGTAACACATAGTAACGTAAACGTTTTATTAATTCAATTTGTTAATACTACTTAAAAATACATCTCACACAAAAACACAGAACATTCACAAATATCATCATAAAAAAGAATATATAATTGTAAAAAAACAACAAACTAATTAGAGAAAAATTATGTGTAAAAAGGAACTAATTCATAATAACATAGTATTTATTTTAACATTTTTCTTTTCAGTAAAAGCATATTTACCTACATTAACGTAAAAAAATATGAGAAGTTTTATTCTTTAAATAGATTTGAATACCTTACGCCAAGAGATTTATTTGTTTGGTCTGAGTTGAATATATGTTCTGGGACATCCATCATTAGAAGAACAAGTATCCATCATTAAAAAAAAGCGGGCATAATAATGCCCGCATTCTGAATATTTCAGTTAAACTCTTACTAGTTATTAATTCGATAAAGTTAATACATAAGATAAACGTCGGTTAACTGTCACTGTGTTGATACACTTCTAAATGTATTTTTAACTGTCACCGTACACGGTGACGTACTTTATTTACTAACGATATTATGATGAATGAGTGCTGTCAATCTTAGACCCACCAACTACTGTAGTATCATCACTTGCTCCATAACCTTACATCTTGGTCCTTCGAGCTTTACCATGGTGTTCTAGAATCTTCGCGGCGTTTGCAAAGCGGTATACTGTATGTATATACACAACACACAACAATAGTGAACATTAAGTAAGCAGATTTAAGTAATCGCCTGAGTTTGTTCGCCCAGAACTATTCAATGGGTACCTATTAGTGGGTATGTTACTATTATTATGATGTACGTACAAGTAAGTTACAACATTTCATTACCTGATTCTATTTTGTGAAGAAAACTCACAATCAGTTGTTCGCAATGAGCTATATCACAGCCTAGCTATCTTTACAATACCTCCCCAAACCCATACAAGATCACATAATAAAATAAATAGCATTGGTGTGTAACATGTACTCGTATAATTATGTATTTGAAAATAAAGTAAATAGTCCACCAACAAGCAATAAGGACGCTAGCATCTAGAAATTTGAACCGTAAGTTAACCGTAAGGAAATCAAGAGTCGATATTAGGGTTACCAACAATTAAATAGAAAGATTAAGCAAGAGCGGAACACGGCTAAATTATGATTCAAACATATACATTTGTAGTAACAATGGAAGAACTATTTACAGAATTAGCGGTTATTTAATATCTAGGAAAACGTCTGTAGTCTGAATAGATTTACATTCCAAAATAAATATTAAATGGTTTATGAAATGAAATTCAAAATTACTTTTTACATGTATTCCGAGGCAAAATTACGTGTTCCAAATTATTGTACCTGAATTAATATTTTAAATAAGATGAATCCAACTTCGGTCAATTTTCACGATCATAAACTGGATATCGATGGTCAGGCCGCAGCTCAGAAGATACAGGTTTAGGTAAATAGTCACCGTAGCCAGATGAAGTCGCTGGCCGTAGAAGTGCGCTGAAGCCAGTCGAGGAAGGACGATGTAGAAGGAAGATTGATGCTCAGAAATATATAAATGAAAATAGTAATAATTATAAATGTGTGTTTCTTCTAAAAGTACTCCTGAATGTTACCTTGGTGTATAACTTATATTACAAAGGTCGCCAATAAATTCTTGAGACTGTCTGTAGCAAGTGCTGAAAACACTTTTCTTCAGTTTCAAATTACATAAACCACTTATTGATTGATATTGTTATGAACCAATAATACAATTAAATATTCCAATTAAATCTGCTCTTTCTATTCAGACTCCTGATCGGTAAGTCAGTGACTTAAAAAATATCTGTCTTTTCAATTCTTCTTTAGTCACGTTCTCAATTTTAAATTCAAAAGATTCAGAAGATATTTCAACAATATCTAAATAATAAATGACCTAAAGATGTAAAGATGGCTTCGGAAAGCGACCGAAAAACACAATAAATGAACAAATGGGGAAACAACTAAGGTAAAATAAATATATATAAGTAAAAGATAAAAATGATTGAGAATCAATCATTACAAGTCTCAGGCCTCTTACGAAGCCTTCTCAGGTTAGGATTCTGAATAGGCCAGCAATTGCGATCCGGTTAGCAGCCCTAGCTGAGATGCAAATCTTCGGTTTTGACGAATTAGTAGTTTTGTTCATTTTAAGTAACGACCCTCACCTGAGCTGAATATTTAAAAGAAGGTCACTTTGAGATCGTGACTATCACTGGTTATACGACGCGTCGCCTCGTCATATTATTTTATTTCTAGGTTACTTACACGCAGAAAATATTCTTCTTAGAAAACATCCCGGACACTCCAGACACCCGAGACACCCCGGACGACCCGGACACTGTGTAGAAATACTATTAGTGTACGTGTGTGTGCGTGTGTGCTTGTCATCGTTATTCTTTGAACAATCACAGTGTAACACTCTATAAATCACAATTTTATTTATGTATTATGATTTAATAACAGTAACAGGAATTAACTCGAAGTATACCATATAAATTATACACAGGAACAGATTGCAGTTTAATAGCAACAGTCAACAGGAAATAAGTCGAAGTACATGTAAATTATACACCGAAACTTATTGAAGTGAGATCATTCGACATTAATATAGGTACTTGTGGACATACCAGTAAAAACAAAAGGAATAAAACGTGACGATTGATGGACAAGATGATGAACGAGATTCTTGCCGCCCTAAGGTTATGTCATAATTTGCACGATGTAACAATTTATGTTCTATGGACATGTCATGTAAGCCTTCGTAATTCGTATGATGAACAAGGAAATAAGTCAAAGTACATATAAATTATACACTGGAACTTATTGAAGTGAAATCATTCGACATCGATACTTGTGGACATACCAGTAAAAATAACAATATGATATAAAAATAATGGACAATACAATGAACGAGATTTTTGCCGTAGTAAGGTTTTCCATCCGAAGACAGATGATAGTTTTTATTTTTCCTATTAGTATTAATTTTATATTTTAGTTTTATCTGCTTTGTTTTTACATAGGTTTATTTTTAAGGGATTTAGTTTGTAGGATTTTAGTAAGTTTTTTAACTGATTTTTTTCTCGTGGGATCGCAATGATTTCAGAAACATTATGTAATCAAAATGACGGCGGTGTGGTTCGCAACCCATCACGTCTCGTTTCCGGCGGGGGCGGAAAGTGGGCTGCGGAAAGCCGCTTTGCTACTTTGAATGTTAGAGGAGGATTGAATGCAAAAATAGATGAAGTATATCAAATTATTGATGAGAGGAGGATTGATGTTCTATGCGTGAATGAGACGAAGAGAAAGGGTTGTGACACCACTAAGAATGGATCTTACATGGCCTATTGGTCTGGTATACCCAGTACCAAAAGAGGCTGCCAGGGTGTCGGTGTTATTTTGTCTGCGCGAATGAATGATTGTATGATTGAGTATGAATGTGTAAATCCTAGACTCCTCTGGATAAGGCTAAAAGTCGGGCTTACCCGTATTTTTGTCCTAGGTGTGTATGCACCTACAGATGTGGGTGTGAATGGGTCCACAACAGCCAAAAAGGAAAGGGAGGAGTTGGGATAGCATGAGAGAAGTTCTTATGAAGTGTAAGGGTAATGAAAGGATTATCATGTTAGGTGACTTTAATGGATGGGTAGGTGTGAAGCGTGATGGGTATGAAAAAGTTTTAGGCACTTTTGGTGATGAGAGGGTTAATGAAAATGGTAAAAGTTTGCTTGAGGTATGTTTGGAATGGAATTTTTTAGTAGCGAACACAATGTTTGCTCATAAGAGAATTCATGTGTATACAAGAGATGAATGTGGTTTAAGAAGTATGATTGATTTTGTGATCGTAGATGAAAGACTGAAAGGGCAAGTTCTGGATACTCGGGCATACCGCGGTGTCGGTATTGATACAGACCACTTCCTTGTGATGTCACGGATAAGTGGTCTTTTCAAACGATGGCGACATAGGAAAGTGGAACAACTAACTAATCTGGAACGTGTAAAAGTAGAAAGATTACAAGAGGATAAAGTGAAAGGTGAATACGTTAAAAGGTTGAGAGAACGATTTGTTGATGTGGATGAGGAATGTGAGATAGAGAGTTTTTGGAAATCTTTTAAGGAAGGTGTAGTTAATGTTGCAAGTGACGTATGTGGTATTACTAAAAGGAAGAGTGCAGAAAAATGATTGTGTGGATAAACAGGTGCAACAAGTTGTGGCTGAAAAGAAGAAAGCGTGGCTGGATTGGTTAGCAACAAAGGCCAATAAAAGAGTGCAAAAGGCGACATTAGAGGATGTGGATAAGGCAAGAAAGGTTTACAAAACAATGAAAGAGTTAGTAAAAAATGTGGTCAATACGAAGAAAGAAGAACGAAAGGATGAGCTTGACAGAAGGCTCTCTGATAATTTCCAAGCTAATATTAAAGTATTTTGGAAATCGATTAGATTGACCAGAGGAAAAACAGTGAACTTGGAGTTATCTAAAATCAGAAGTAAAGATGGGAGTATTATAAAAGACGAAGAATGTGTGTTGAAAAGATGGAAGGAGTATTTTGAAAGTTTGTTTGAAAGAGAAGAGGTACTAGCACAAATGCAAGCACCTCCTCTTGATGTGAATGTAAGTGAACGTGAAAGCGATATTAGTTTGGAAGAGATTATGAAAGCATTGAAAAGTATGAAATCAGGTAAAGCTTCGGGATATGACAAGGTGTCTGTCGAAATGCTGAAGGCTGGACAGGGTGTGGTAGCAAGTCAGTTGTACCACCTTTTCACCTTGTGTTGGAAAAACGGTCGGGTACCGGGAGACTGGTGCAAGGCTGTGATAGTGCCACTGTACAAGGGAAAAGGGTCACAACAAGACTCTAAAAATTACCGCGGAATTAGCCTTCTCAGTGTTGTCGGCAAACTGTATGCAAAAGTAATCATTGAAAGAGTTATGTTAGAAACAGATGACAGAATATGGGATGTACAAGCGGGATTTAGAAAGGGAATGGGATGTATGGATAAGATATTTTCCTTACGGTGCATTACTAGAAAATTTTTGGCCACAAACCAAAAAGTCTATTCGTAGATTTAGAAAAGGCCTATGACAAAGTGGTGAGGAATGAGTTGTGGTCAGCATTATCTTTGCATAGGGTGAGCAGCAGGCATTGAAATCCCTCTATATGGATTTCAGCGCTTGTGTCAGAATAAACGGAGCATACACCGAATAGTTTAATATCCAAAAGGGTGTTAGACAGGGATGTGTAGCGTCTCCATGGCTGTACAACCTATTCATGGATAATTGTCTGACAGATTTGAAAGAGAGTGACTGTGTACTGAGAGTGAATGAGTTACTTATCAAATGTCTTCTGTACGCCGATGATCAAGTATTACTTGCATCGTCGGCTAAAGATTTACAAGCGATGGTGACTATTATGAATGATGCTTTGGAAAGAAAGGGAATGAAAGTGAACGCAAAGAAGACTAAAATTATGGTATTTGAAAAGGAAAGGAAAAGGGAAGGAAAGAAGCATGACAGAAGTATGTATCCGGATTGGTGGCGATAAACTAGAGCAAGTGAATGAATGTGTTTATTTGGGATCAATGTTTACTAATGATGGAAAGTGTGAAAGTGATATTGAAAGGAGAGTTAATGCTGGTAATAAGATGAATGGGGCGTTGCACGCTTTTATGAATAGCCAGAAAATGGCTAGAAAAGCTCATCTGGCTGTAAATGGAGCAGTGTTAGTTCCAACACTCATGTACGGGAGTGAAAGCTGGGTGTGGCAGAAAAAACATGAAAGTAGAATAAATGCAGTAGAAATGAGAGCGCTAAGAAGTATGATAGGAGTGAAATTGAGTGACAGGATAAGAAATAGTGTAATAAGAGAACGTTGTGGTGTGAAAGAAGATGTAGTGACACGGATTGAGAAAGGGATGCTTAGATGGTTTGGGCATGTAGAGGATGAATGAAAGAAGATTGACTAGACAGATTTATAAGATGAGTGTAATTGGGAACGTTGGAAGAGGAAGACCTAGAAGAACATTCAACGACCAAATCGGGGACGTTTAGAAGAAAGGTCAGGTCCAGAGTACTCTAAACCGACGAGCATGCATGAAAAGATTGATGAATGTTGAGGAAGCGATAGTTGTATGTCAGAATCGTAGGAAGTGGAAGGACGTGGTCTCTGCCTGCCCCGTTGGGAAAGAGGCGTGATTTATGTATGTATGTATGTATTATGATTTCAGTTATTGCCTGTTTATTTATAGTTTTATTTTAATACCTTCTTGTAGCGTTACTCGAAGAGTCCTTAAAAAAATAATTAATGCGGGATGCGGGAAAATATGGAACTCATTGCGTTAATGGCCACTCGTGGCTGATGCGATTTTTTTTCTTCGACGATAGCTCTTGTTCACTTTTTATGAACCACTCGCGGCGAATGCGTTCGGAACCATATTCACTGGTGATTGTATTTTCGGCGGTGGTTGTCTAAAGTTCAACGATCACATATATTACTTAAGCGCGCGGCGTACTCCGCGTAACGATGCGCGCACGTTTCTAAGCGATCTGTGTTGCGAGCGGGGAGTAGGGAAGGGAAGTTGTGACAGGAATATTGTTCCGTATTTTATGTTAGCGCAAACTACTTTCTCTGTTATTATTTTATTTAAATGGAATGTATCTATCCACTAACAAACCAAAACGCACTTTTATCGATAACAAGCGCTGCCCTCTACCAAAAACAGTAGTATATGAGAGCCCCGTAACTAGTTAGCTGCTCTGAGAGTAACTGTTCCGTGAAAAATTATAAAATATATCAAAAACTGTACAAACCGTTAACAAACCTAGTGCCAGTGACGAATAAAGTGCCTTACTTAGCAATCAGCGACTTAAGCCACCAAGTCAGCCGGGGTACACCGAAGAAGAGGATCTCCAGGTGCGGGTAAGTGGTGGATACATGTCTTTTCAAGATCTATTTCCTATACAAATATTTTACGACTAACCTAACCTAACCTAATAATTATCATGCGCTAACAATACTTTTAATTGAACCTTGTGATAGCTGCTGTATTTTTTGTAGCATGATTTTTATAAATTATATAATTAATAAATACCAGATTGTAAGTAAGATTTCTCTGGAAAAGTTTCAGGATGTGGCAACTGGTATAAAAAAGACGCTTTTAAATCTCGGTTTTCATACTTGTATTTGTGACGGTGAAATACAATCACTTTATTTAGCTTTTAAAAAATCGATTTCATTGAGAAACTCATCTGAGCCCCTCAGCGTAAATAGTACAAAAATAATAATATTGTATCATTTATTTATAACATTATTGAAAGGAAAATATTAGAATATTTTTTAGGATAACAAGCACATTTACAACTCTGATAACACAAAATTTAAAATCTTACTGACTTAAATATGATATTATGTAAGGAGCTACGCGTACGAAACGAGTAACTGCCCCGACGAAACTCATATAAAATTCCTTTGGAAGGTTCGCTAACGTACGAGTATAACTAATTAATTATGAGGTGCCTGGCAAAGGAAAGGAGAATTTCAAATGTGTGCGATATCTATTCAAAAGCCTAATAACGTGCCTACTTGTTTACAAAACTTGTTACTTACAATTAAATAAGATTACAGAAAAAACTGAATATTTACCCATAGACTCGCTTAACAAAACTCAATACTAGATAGCCCGTACTATTCCTAGTGAATCTGGCTATCATATACAAAAAGATTTTTTTCTAATCTGACTGGTAGCTCCAAACATTATTAGCGCCTTTAAACAAACAACCAATCAAACGAGAAAACTCTTCAGCTTTATTATACTACTAGCTGTGCAACTCAAGCACAAGCTCGTTCAAGTATTACGTAACGCAATTTTTGAAGATTTTTGACTCTCCCTCGCCCCTATGTAACGCACCGTAACATTTTTCTGTACTCCCCTCCTCCTCCAAAACGTTAAGTAACACATATGTAACCATTTTTACCTAAAATTCATAATTATGTAAACGAATATAAAATGCAAACATAAACGAAAAGGGTTGCCAACTTGGAAGAACAAAATAAAAATGACGTACAATACAAAATGAGGGATTCCCCATAAAACATAAACGAAAAGGGTTGCAAAATTGGAATGTTTTATTGCCCAGTTTTTATATTTAAATAAAAAAAACAATGTTACGTAACACGTTGTTCGAAGCCCCCTCCCGCCCTTATAACGCATCGTAACGTTTTACAAGATCCTCCAGACTCCTACAGACGCTAAACAAAGGGGCAGGTTATACTCTTCGGTCTTCTGTATAACCTGCCGTAATGTGTGTAAGTGGTCTACGGTACTGAAGCCCTTTCGGAAACCTGCTTGTTCGGGAGGCTGGAAATCGTCGAACTTGCGAGCGAGGCGGTTCTTAATACCTCTCGAAAGCAGCTTATAAACATGGTTCAAAAGTGAGATGGCCTTATAATTCTTCAATAGGGTATTGTCGCCCCTTTTGAAGAAGAGTGATCCATATATAAGTCCGATCATCATAATTATTTTACTACCTGATGATACCATGGTCAACTCAACAAGAAAATCATGATGTAACTTAAAAGTGATATAATTGATAAAAAGTGTCCCTTATTTTACTGATTCTATTAGTCCCTCATATTTATTATCCATTTATCCATTACCCATAAATACAAGTGCCAAAGTTGGCAACCCTGGCTATCAATTGCCATAGCATAATTGTTTCTGTTAATAAATGCCAAATTATAAAAAATAATTGAAATAAAACACAAACACACTTTCTAGATTTATTACATTAAGTTATAACATATAAAACATATATTAACAACATCATACACATGTTAATTACATCTAGTTAGTTATCATAACGGACTCTTGCAACTTACAATATATCCCTAAATATTTTTATAAAACTCCATTTCCCCAGTCATCATTAATCAATAAACTTATTCTCTTGACTCCAAAACATAACAGATTTATATATTACTTACTTATCTTTTGACTAGTATAAAATAGTTTCCTCAAAATATATGTAAACCGAAATTAATAATTAGGCATTCAATACTGCTGTAACAACTTGGCTGGTGGTTCAGATTCAGAAGATGTAATGAAAGACGGATCCAGGTATACAATGTCTATCTGTGTATTTCATTAATCTTTTTCGATATGAGTACACTGTTAGCCATTAGAGCTCTGAAGACTCAGAGGGCTTTTATAGTTTCACCGGACTTGGGTGTGTTTCATACATAAACATACTGTAAACACGACGTACAATGAAGTCACAACTGCTACACGGAGCGCCGCGAACACAACTCTCCCAACAAGCAAACCAGACGTGAGTGCGCTTGTACTTAGTAAAGGAAAGTAAATGTCGATAAGAATTAATAAAGTCACTGTAATCCTAATCCGGTGTTTATGTTTTAATTGTTCACAATACAACTATTCCCTTCCAAATTACCAATCGTCTAATCATTTTCCTTTACCATAAACACAAATATCAGATGCAGATAAATGCACAGTCCATAGTGTGCACTGTGCAGTATTAGGCATGTATAGCGATAGTTTACTTGAAAACAAGCAATTAAATCCTCACACCTGCACTCCACTCACTAGGTTTTTATGTTAAGACTAGGGTTGCTAACCGGCCCGCGAGATACTTAGAGGATACATCCCGCGAAAGATAACGTGCAACGTACGAAGAACGCACGTTTTGCTATACTCGAGTGTTTTATGTTAAATTTTGTTATGTTGTATACTAAAGTGAAAAATATTCAATAAGATTGTTTCATATCTAAAAAAAAACTAAAATCCAATTTCTTACTACATTTCTCGACTTCCTATACTTTGACAGCTGGTTCCGTTTTTACCCACGTCTCGCATTATGATTGCAAATGTACCGCAAAATCTACGCACCAAGGTTGGCAACCTTAACTTATGAAGTAACAAACAGGCATGCAGTTCACCTGATATTACGTCACCGCAGCCTATAAATATGTATATAAGGAAATATAGAGAAAAGCGCAGTTCTGAGTCACACGAGGTCAACATACTCGTAGCTAACAGCTACTTAAGGGTCTCCAAAATAGAGACGTGTACTGCCAGGCCTTTGCGGATGACGTTGTCCTGGTATTCTCGGGACATCTGGCCGCAGAAATCGAACATGAGGCAAACGACAACCTCGACTATGTGTATGGGTGGGGTCTCGCTAATAAACTTAAATTTGCACCACACAAGACAAATGTCTTAATAATAACCAAAAAATTGAAATACGAGACCCCGGTCATGTGGATGGGCGGGATACCAGTTAACGTAGTTTCTGAAATTAAATTATTGGGCGTCACTATAGACGATAAAATGACATACAATACACATATATCGAATGTGTGTCGCAAATCTACAAACATTTACGGTCAGATGGCAAAGACAGTAAAAACCACTTGGGGTCTGAATCCCGACATTGTTAAAACTATCTATCTGGCCGTGATTGAGCCTATAATACTGTACGCGGCCAGCGTCTGCCACGAGGCAGCGGCCAAACAAAAATCAATTAAAAAACAGAGTGCAGTGCTGAGAGGCTTCACACAAAAAAATTGTAAAACCTACCGAACGGTATCATTACCTGATATTGGCTGGACTCCTCCCACTAGACCTGAGAGTAAGTGAGGCCGCCAAAATATATGAGGCTAAAAGAGGGAAACCTCTCGGAGAAATACTGGGCGACAGGAAAATAGAGAATAGGATATGCTACCTGAAGGCTTACCACCCAGCCGAAAAAATGGAGATAGAGTACGAGCACCAAAAAATCGCAAACCTGATGGTAAATGATCACCAACATGAGCTTGTAGCTACCATCTATACAGATGGTAGTAAGATGAACGGTAAAGTAGGTGCCGCTCTATCTCACTGGGAGCACGGAAAGGAAATAAACTCAAAAAAATACAAATTGGAGCCTTTCTGCACTGTATATCAGGCAGAACTATTTGCAATTCACAAAGCAGTACAAATAGCAAAGAAAATACCTAAGGTCAGGATACTCAGTGACTCCAGGGCTGCTCTGGAGACACTAAATAACCCGGATATCTTCCACCCCATGGCATTCGAGACCAGAAAAAATATAATGGAAATCCGACGCCAGTGTGGTGATGTAAAATTGTACTTGGTCAAAGCCCACGCAGGCGAGGCTGGTAATGAAAGAGCAGACGAACTTGCCAAGGAAGCGGCACTGTTCTCCAAAACTAGTGCAAATTACGATAAATGTCCGGTGTTATTTGTGAAGAATTACATAAGGCATAAAACAATCGTGGAATCGTGGAATAACAGATACACTACCGAAGATACTGCCGAAAATACCAAAGTTTTCTTCCCGGAGGCAAACGCGGCCTATAAAATCGTTAGGAAGATCGACATGATTCCTGCAGTAACACAAATACTAACGGGTCATGGAGCATTTACTGACTACTTACATAGATTCAAAATCAAAGACAGCTCCGCTTGTGTGTGCGACGACATAACACCACAAACAGCTATTCACATAGTTGTAGACTGTAATATGTATAACAAACAGAGATACGAATTAGAAATGGAACTGGGAATGAGGGTAGATAGAGGGTAGACACACTGCAAACAATTATAAAAGAAAAAGAACATTTTAAAATCTTTGCTAAATATTGCGAAAAAATTATTAAAATACAAAAAAGTATTAATAAGTAAATAAATACGTAACTATAAGTAGTATATAAGAAATTGGTAAGGAACGGTGTATAATGTTTATTTGTTAATAATTATGTATACACCATATAAATCACGATACAACTATCCATATATATGTATAGACACGAAAATACAGGCGCTATATACACTACTACGCACACATCCCAGACAAAACTAATTGCACTGAAAAATTTGGCTGCAACAGTACACGTCTATGATCAAGGAGTCAATACACTTACGCATCGCCACTCCATTTTCAACCCAAAACAGAACCCTGGTAAATTATACAGGGGCTCTACAGGTGAAAATACGAAATAAAAAAAATAAAAAAAAAAACAGTGGCCGATATCAACTGTACTTTTGAATACACCGTTGAGAACTAGAGCCTATATTCTACGATCACGATCACCTCTTAAACTAGTAATATAATAATTCTGTTAATAAATAATACTGCTAATAATGGATAATAACAATTATTTCCTTCCTTTAGTGAAATTCTGTAAACGTTTAAAAGCCTCAACAACGCCTTAACCTTAAAAGCTTTAACGTTAACAAAGCTTATATGAAACTTTCAAATATATAATGTTGTATATTTTTTATTTAATACATGTTTAAGTGAAATCTAAAGATTTATTTTATTTATTATTTAAGGATCACAGAACTGGGTTCGATCAATTGAAGATTTCACGATTAATTAAACGACTACGTACGCGCGGGACGCTGAAGGATTATGTTTGAAGGAAGTTTGGTGATTCTATGAAACTATTCTATTTTATCAAATTGTATATAAATTTGATATCCGCCACCTTTCCACGAGCCTGTAATGATTTCACTTTATACATATAATACGTGAGACGTTTGTAGTAAAAGTCTCTAAAGTACGGCATTAGTTATCGCAGAGAGAAAGGAAGTACAAGAATCGATTTTTGTATTAATTCTATTGTATTGATGTGAACCTGATAACAAGGGTTCTACCACACAGCACTACAATATTCAAGAATATTATCAACTATTAGTGGCAATGAAACACAGGAATATGACATGACACTTCTGGCTGGGGAGTCTGACCCCAGGGCCCAGGCCCCAGGCCCCAGGCCCCAGGCTCCAGGGTCAACAGTGCTCAACATGACTTATAATTGAATACGGTATAGACCATAGTGAATGTTTCTTGGGTGTCAAGAATTAATATTTTAGTTCGTGTTCACGTAAACTGACGGCTTACAGTCTTTAACTTTTTATTCTGAGATTTTAGTCAACTTATCGATCGTGTAATTTATTAGTCACTTTAATGAAATTAAAGTGTTAAAATAAGTTGTATCTAATTCGATCTCCGCGTTATATCAGTAATGGTTACTATAATTGAGCAGTTAGTTACACTGACACTTTTCGACAATCTTGCATGACTTTTTATAGTTTTAAAATATAATAGTGCAAGTTTTACATAAAAATAAAACTTGTATTATTGAGCATTGACGATGCACAGCATCTGTGAGAGGGCGTTGTATACTTCCGCTTGTTTTCCACCAATCACAGCGCTTTAAACTGATGACCTTGTGCTCTGCAGCGCCATCTACTGAGTTTAAGTCACAGGAGGCCGGTGGGGGCATTTAATCAGTCATAGCAGTCTCTCATCAGGAGCTTTGAAATGGATGCTGTGCATCGTCAATGCTCAATAATACAAGTTTTATTTTTATGTAAAACTTGCACTATTATCGGCATGTGACGATGCACAGCATCTGTGAGAGACGTGTTTATAACTCCTGGTGACGCGATAACGACGCTATGTGAAGTGGATGTAATTAGTATTATTAAGCTGTAATCACACAGAAATAATTTAAATTTAAACTAGTCACACGCTGACACTAGTAAAATAATTCTAAACTTATTTCCATGATTCATCCAGTATTCATCGTTTTAGTACAGTAACTATATATTTTTTTTATTATAGTAAATATTATTGGTAATAAATCCAATACTTATATTTATCGTCGTAATAATAAGTTATACGAGATAAAAATAACTAAGTACTACAACAGTTCACGAAGCAGCTTGTGTCTTAGCTTTCATAGTAATAAAAGACTAACTATTACACTCGGCCAAGTTTGTGTGGCCATGATACCAATTTCCACTGGCAGGATTCCAGAGAATATTAATATTATTTATTCTAAGATATTGAAACTCCATAGCCTCTGTCTAAGCCTGCGTCAGCTTTACACAGAGATGGGAATCAAAATGACAAGCATCGTTGTAGAGGTTTTAGAACGCCTGCAATAAAACTAGGCAGTGTAGTCGTCGGCCTGACGCCAAGAGCAGAATGCAAGCCTACATGACGCCTTATGTAATTCGCGGTGGATTATCCTAAAACTACCTCAGACACCATGGCACTTGGACACCAAATTGACGATTTCTCTGCTCTAAACTTACGAAGGAAAATTGCTTTTACATCCGTTTAACCAAGAAAAATTTGAATTGAAGCTTTTTCTATTACAACTCTCTCGCGAGTACATAATGTTTTAAATTATTTAATAATAATCGATAGGTAATAGAGATAATTATAATGTTAAGAATCTAAAATTCGATTCCACAGCTTGACCTAACCCATCAATCCCATGAGGCTTTGTATGTTTTCAATATTCTATAACTTAAGTTTAAACGTTATTTGCGGATTTGATCGGTCTGTAATGCCTTCTCTCCGAGTAATAAGGCGACTTCCTGGATGTGCTGTGTGACGTCGACTATCCTTTAACGTAATTTTTTCATAACTCTATTTGTATGGAAGCGAATGAATGTTTTCTGAGAATCCAAATAAAGGAATTTTGTCCTCGGCGCTGGCTACTCAGCTGCTTGCCTCCCTCGTGAGAATCTATCCGCGATGAGATAGTAGATATCAAATCAATGTAAAGGTGCGTGGGATTAGAGAGCATGTCCACTTTCTTTGCGAATATATAATACGGATTATTCCATTGACTGTCTGAACAATCAGGTTACGTATTTAACTGTGACCTATGCCGAGAGTTCTAGAAAATCTGTCTCTGTCAACGGCAGACTTTTCAGGGCCAATTATCTGCCGACCTGAATCCAATAGAGACTTTACGTGAATGACAGATACATCCCAAATATACATTCACTCACTCCTTCGCTTTGCATCTGGGCATTCGCAACAAAAGGTGCGTGAAAGTATGTATGAAATAAATTGAGCTAAACGATTCACTCTGTCCTCCGGAATTGAGGGATCTGAATTAAAGTGCCCGATTAGTGTTGTATATCCTTGACCTGGTTCAGCTGGGTCTTAAAGTGCCAATGTTTTAGTCAAAACCATGTCAAAGAAACTGAGCTTCGAGTTTCAGTCAGTAACCTTAAGAACATCATGTACTTAGAGGGTTCAGCACAGACTTAAAGAGCCAATGCTCTTGACAAAAATATGCTCGTAAAATGAATGGGCTCCGAGTTGCTGCCAGTCGTCAACATCATCGTTCACACCATCGTTCTTGGATTCTTATCATTTGTGACATATCAGAGTCTGAGCAGTCTGCCGCTTTCCCCAATACACTTTCGGAATGGCTGTCGTAAAATTTGAAGCTATTGACGATTATTAATTGGATGATGTTTCATTACGCTGACACTAGGTCAAACTTGGAGGGTGAACGGCAGACGTATTCCCATGATAATTTTGAGAAGGGCCTACGTACAGAGTCTGCCACTGTCCAGGATACGCTCGGGGACAGCCCTCGTAAGTTTTGTGCTGAAGCCACTGCTTAATTTAATTGTCTCTGTTACTTAAGGTTGAGTATAGAGGGTAAATAACAAACGCATTCTCGTAATAATCTCGAGAAAGGCCTACGGAGCCTACAGCGTCTGCCACTGTCCAGGATACGCTCGGGGACAGCCCTCATGAAAATTTGAATTGAAGCCGCTGATGGCAATTTATTAGACTGTTTCACAAGGCCAAACTTGAGGGTGAAGGAATGTGTCTGACATTCCCGTGAAAATTAGAAGGGCTTATGAGGCCTGCAGCTCTGCCACTGTTCCCGATACGCTCGGGTACAGCCCTCGTAAAATTCGGGTTGCAGCCGCTTATACAGAGCCATTTTAATTCGACTGTGTTTTAGAATGAGTCGAGAAGCTTGGGCTTAGGGGGTGAATGGCAGGCGCATTCGCGTGATACGAGAAGGCCTGTAGGGTCTGCCACTGTCACCAATACGCTTAACGACAGCTTTAACAAAGTTCAAAGGAAGCTTAATAAATAGACAGTCTTATTTAAACTTTCCCCCACTTTGATTGAAGGGGTACTTTAGAAAGTCTCACCCCATTGCTCGCCCTCCCTTCTCTTCGCCAAGAAGAAAATACTGGCTAATAAGCTTTGTTTGAGAATACATTTTTCAGTTTCAAACCACTGGATCCAACTATCTACTCCCCCAGTATCATGAGTAAGCTTCATAAAATTTTCCTTTCGAACAAACATTTTATTTCATTGTGACCCGATCACGGTGGCACTGCCATGCCAGGACGACCCGTGACATGAAGTGGAGTGAGCTCCCAAGCATCTAGTCAGTTTACAAAAATGTTAGTATAATATTCTGGTGCCGCGACGCGAGAACTCTGATCGGAATCTAGAGCAGCAAAGCGATAGCTGGCTCTTTGTCGAAGAAACAAAATTTTAAACTTGCGCGGATTTTACGCAAATCCTCACAAATCGATCAGGATACGCTCCTTGCCGTTTTAAAGGTGTTGTGACCATATGTGACCCCGTGTGACATATCGTGTGTATAAATCCGTACATAAAATAAATATGGAGTTTTTCTTCATATGCACACGCGACCATTTCATTGCCAGTTAAGCATAACTTGTACGATGTTTAAAAACTAATATACACATATGCACATATGGGTGAAAGATTTCAGTACTAAATAAAATAAATATGGGTTAAATCCCCATATTTACACCACCATTTAATTCCAAACTAAACAGCACTTATACTAACTATGGTTACTTGTATGTAAGTATGGTTGCCTGTACTGTGGATGGTTGCCTGTACTGTGGTTAGTACTATGTTAATATGGTAATAACGGCCGATATACACATATGAGTGCATGATTTCATTACTAAGTATGGGTGTGTGTCCCCATATTTGTAAACGACCATTTTATGTACACTTTGTAAGCTTTGGATGTACACATATATATTATAGGGTATTTAACACCCAGACAACTAATAATTATGTTCATATGCAGGGATCGAACCCGCGACCTCTCGGCTCAATAGTAAAGCTTACTAACACTGCGCCATGAGGTCCGTGACTACTACGTGAAATTTCGAATAAGGTGAGAAATCTCAAATATACTTTTACCATAATAATACTGTTTTGGCGAAAACATCGTACCAGAAGAAACATTACAGGTTAAAAGTTATTAAAAAATTTACTCCAGGTCTACGAGACCGAGTATTATTTTCAGTATCGGATACTTGAACGTATATCCAAGATAGACCCGATATGCAATCATTCCAAACGCTTTGAGCGTTCAGGATCAAAAACCGAGGTACTGTAATGACTTTTAAAGTATGTACTCACGAATTAAAAGGCGTGATTGTAAAGGAAAGGTCTCAATAGTAACTGCAGTAAGCTGCTTTTAAACCGGTGCCATATGGCACGCGTATTGGAGACCCTCCGATTTTAAAGCGCATAAACTATTACACATTGTTTTTGTAATAAAATATCCTCGCCCCGTAGCGAGGGTAAGTAAACTAGTAAATGAAACTAGACTCACCGCGTCTTCATGTGTAAGAAAACTAGTGATTGAAACTAGACTCACCGCGTCTTCTCCACGTTACCTCGCTATCCGAAAAATTTAGGAACAACGAATACCAGTTGAGATGTTTTTGACGAGCCCTGGCTGTCGCCTGTCGGGGGGCGACAGTGCTACACCGGTGTTAAAACGCTGCGTGCGCACTAACATTCATATCACTTGTACTAAACACTCGTCACTTGCACTATTTTTTCTATTTTATTTGACTTTTTTAAACGAACAACAAAAAATATAACTCAAATTTGCACAAAAAACCCAAGGGGTTTTTTAAACTTTGGCGAATACAGAACCACGTAGGTCTGTAGACGTGTTGCTCGTTCGGGAAGTAACGACGCTATGACTGATTAAATGCCCCCACCGGCCTCCTGTGACTTAAACTCAGTAGATGGCGCTGCAGAGCACAAGGTCATCAGTTTAAAGCGCTGTGATTGGTGGAAAACAAGCGGAAGTATACAACGCCCTCTCACAGATGCTGTGCATCGTCACATGCCGATAATGAAATATTTCATATTTTGCAATCGTTATTTTAGGGCCAATTTTTCAATCGTCAGATAATTTTATACAAGGATAAATTTTGACAGATAATGTATGGAAAACCTGTCAACATTTAAAAATTATGCCTCAAATAAAGTGATCTGTTCATTGAGAAATCAGCCCTCTGTGAAATTTGGTTACCTGCCGCTTCCGCGTCGCGGCCGCGTCCTCGAGCTGCCAGTTTATAAATCATTTAAAATATAATTTGTATTGGACTCATACCCTCCGACCGATAACAGCCAGCAGGTATAAGAATGTAATGAGGAGGAATGAAAGTCATATAACTGTGGATGGATTGTATGAAGAACAATATGCGTATAAAATATGTGAATACTGAGATGACAGTTGATAGAGGACAGTGGAAGAGGAAAACATGGAACAAGATAATATTTACTTCTAGTAACATTTAGCAAAAATGAGTTATTACTCACATTACAAACAGACACTTCAATTTTATTATATGTATAAATATATCTAAGTAGTATTTGTTCGTTTAAAAATGTGTAATTAAAGCGCACTAAGTATAATTAAGCTAAAGTTATCAATTCCTTGGTTGAGTGGCGCGTACGAGCACACACCTACGTACTGCCGCGCGCCCGACAAACAACTCACAAACGCCATGATATCTACTATTCAAGATTCCACCAATACACGTTATGGTACTAAGAGAACCTTTCTCCAACGTTCAACATCCTCACGATGCTCTCCTTCACCATCAGCGATAACATTACTTTCAGTACGTCATCATTTTGCGTGGTGATGAAGAGGCCTTCGCCCAGCAGTGGGACATTTACAACCTAGTATTATTTATATATACCGATACAAAGGTAACATTTAACTTAATTTATCATTTACAAAACCTATACTTTGTTTTTTCTTAAAAACGCGAACAGCGATACATTGTAATATAAAGACAGCCGGGACCCGCGGCCCCGCCCGCCTCGTGTTACATCTAAAACAACTTTGAAAGCTCAACACATACTGCTTTCGCAAATCATCTAGCTCCATACACACACAAACACATACACACACAAACACACACACACACACACACACACACACACGCGCGCACAAACGTGTACATGTGCTGAATATTCACGTATACTTTACTAAAAGTGGTCAATAGCCGAGATCTTCAGAGCTTACTGCAATATACACATACAGCCGGTAGTGAAGTAAATAAATATTAAATAAAACCAATAATTATCTATAAAACATAGATTTCAACAAATATACACTTACAATAGGTATAATAATAAAATTCTAAAATAAATGCAATATATTTGGTTATATAATTGTTGGGTTGTCGTATAAACATGCGTTTCTATATTCCACCTCACGATCCAATATCTTTATTAATTTGCCATCCCTTTGTGTCTCGTTGGAGAGAAGCGAGTTTACAGCGAGATACACAATGCATAATATGTAAAGGTTCTCTCTTCAAGGAGATGGAACAGGTGTAACGTAGTTCCTAATTCTTTATACTTCCCAATATTAAGCCAAGTTCCTCTAATACGTTTTCCTTCATCAAGACGTAGCAGCAGCGAACGTTCTAAACAATATCGATTGTACATCCAAACCTCATCTGCATCACTTCTTATAAATATTCCGAACTGTCCGAGAAGGTGTGCTGCAGGAGGAGTTCCTCAAAGCAGACAGCATTTCCCGATCTTCCTCCTCCGCCTGTGTTTCTCCTCCTGCTGCGGATGCGCCCGTATGATGCGCACCAACTGCGGCAACCGATTGTTTCTTACTCAACTTCTAATTCGGATTTATTAATATCAACATATCGGATATAAGGGACTTCAGTCAATTCAATCGTTAACAGATGTAGGTGAATTAAACCAATGACTGAGATGAACCAATAAAATGGTTGAAACGAGGGATAATGCCCGGGAACCAAAATTTGGCACAAGCTGGAACCGTTGGGTCTAGCGACAAGATAGTAAGTAACACGTTAAGCTAAGAGGAGGTGAGAGGTGATCGGCGACAGATTGATACAGATAAAGGCGGCTGGTGTTTCTAGACATAGTTTGTTACCTCGTGGAAGGCGGCGTCGATGTTGAGCGGCGGCTCCTTGGCGCTGGTCTCGATGTAGGGCGCCCCGAGCTGGCGGGCGAGCGCGCGTCCCGCCTCCGCGCTGACGGCGCGCGCGTGCACCAGGTCCACCTTGTTCGCCGCCACCACCATCGGGTACGTGTCCCTGCGAGTTGCGACATCTTCAAACTGAACCACATCGCAACTACTGCCTCGCCCGAGGTAAACACCAGGTAAACCTCGACACTCTGTTGCATACGTCTATTTAATTACTGATACAGTTTCGCTTATGCACACATACAATGCCCCTACAAATATGAATAAATTTAAAAATAACACAAAAAAACAACCTCAACTGGGCGACCCACAAGTATTACACTTTTCTAATAAGCGTGGTAGCCGCGGCAGCTGCTACTTCTACTACATGGCTAACCCGGCCCTGGCCAGCCCTACCCTTGAAAAATAACCCTAAATACTCCACAGTAAATTTAAACATCCAGAGGGAATGTAATTTAAAGATTAAAGAGACTACTTTCATTCAATAATTATCACGAATTGCTAATTGCTTATGTAAAACGTGTAATAAAACATCAGTACTATGTGGCTTGCCTGAGTGATATTACAGTTTTGCATTGGCAAGTGAGTATACATTGCTCGATGGACAACGAAACCAGAGTCAAAAAACAAACGCGACAGTCGAGAGGCAACGCCTGCGACAATCGGTTCAATAATCAGTTAACATTGAACTGATCCAAAACACTTGGTGAGTGACGCTCTTTAGTTATCGACATTCTACATAAAAAATGAAAATCTATTCTTGAAATTAGTGTATAAAGAAAAATAATCAAAACAACAATGATTGAATTCTGTTCATTATTCGAGGAACAAAGAATCATAAGCATCGACCAAGTATGTGAAGACTGGCATTGTAATACATAATTCTAGCTTCCAGGTAATCCAATTGGGATTCCAAGTGGAAGTTGGAAAAGTAAAAAATAACAAACATATATTATTTTAGATTCCAGCAATATATCACCTATAAAATTATTAGTAAATAGTGGCTGACCTGTCCTTGACCCTCAGTATCTGCGTGTGGAAATGCCTGACGTTCTCATAGCTCTGCTTGTCGGTGACGGAGTAGACGAGCAGGAACCCGTCCCCCTTGCGCATGTACTGTTCGCGCATCGCGCTGAACTCCTCCTGCCCGGCCGTGTCCAGCACTGGAGACATTCAAACCACTCATGACAATAACCTTAAAAAAATTCTGAAACAACAATTATGTGCATCTCATTTTAACGCATTACTAATCCAACAGAATTACCAAGATAACAGTTATATATATATTACGAGGCCTAGTAGTATGTTTCTACCTTTTTTTATAACATTCTATAGTTTAATATTTATCCGAAATTTCTTTGCTACTTCCGCATGCAATAAAAAATAATATAAATAAATAAAAACATAAATAATATAATATTAATAAATTAATATAAACATATTTTATCTTTATTATTATTTTAATGTATTTAAGATATTTATTTAAAATCAAACATTTTTATGTTATAGGTAGTTGAAACTACGATTCATCTATTGTAGTAGCAAGGATATTTCAATAATTATTTACGATGGATTTCCGCAAAGTAACGCCTTTGTCAATCAAGTTCAATAATAGTTTGAAAATTATCTGATCTGTTAATGTCTTAGGTGCGTCCGATGGTGCGTAAGCATATTTTGTATAACCAGTCTACCAGTCCGCTCACACCCGACTCTTCAATGACGACTTAAACGCAAGCTCCCTAATTACGTATTTTGCAACAGCAAAACGAAGCTACTATATAATACAAATTTGCCATTTTGAAGCCGATTTCTGCTACCACTTTGCTCTCGCAAAATACGTAATCAGGGGGAAGGTTTATGTTAAACAACTTAAGACTCAATTTATCTATTACTTATACTCACGCAGAATATATTAAGTAGTCAGCGTAAGTACCGTGTACATACCGTCAAGTATACACCATTGGCCATCGACTTCCGTGTGCTGAATATACGAATCCTCGATGGTGGGATCGTAGTCCGTGACGAACAGCTTCTGGAAGAACTGAATCGTGATAGCACTCTTCCCAACGCCTCCATCGCCCACCACTACCAATTTCACCTGCAATGTTTATAACATATTATGGTGTTATTCGCTTTATCTTATTAATCATTTACTCAGGAAGATTGTTTTTTGTTACCATTTAAATGGCTATTTAGAATACAAAATTGAGATGAGAAGTTGTAAGCTTCTGGTCGCTGCTTCATTCTCATTGTCTTCGAATGGAAGAACTCCCGTATCAGTTAGTTAAAAGTAGTTGCACTAACCACCACAGCATAACAACTCGCCAAAATTTCGTCGCAGTCGGGAGAATGGCATAGGAACAGATACGGAACAAACAAGAAAACATTTCTTTTATGGCACACGGCAAAATGCAAAATCACGGCACTGTGCCTCAAGGTAGTACACGATACAATCCAAATACACCCGTGAACAACGAGAGATCGCGAATCAAACGCCGGTAGTCATTGTCATGCTAGCCTCGATGTCTCTTCACGTTACGCTTGAACGACCACATGTCATAAGAAGACTCTTCCACAATTTAACACTAGATAAGATATTGCCACCTTTAGTACGTGCCAAGGTGCAGGTTAACATAAAACGGTGGCTCCGAAACCCGGCGCGCGTGATTCTCATGTGGAAGGGAAAAGTATTCATTTATATTTTAACGTACAGAAGGCTAGGTGTGCCCGCGGCTCCGCTCGCGTCGTGTACGAGAGCACACACAAATCGTACTGCCCTCGCTCCCACCCAAGCCAGTCGCCCGCCGGTTATTTTAAAAACAAAAATGCATACAGTGGGTGATCTTTACAAGATAGACATATGCTACCGATAAATTTTTTGAGTGTTTTTAAGATCTACAATTATGTATTACATTGATTTGATATATTTGTTATGGTTTACTTAGTATAAGGCATTTAAGCGCTTTTCCGAATTGATTCACCATTATCGTCACTGCTTATTTCGTATGTTACTTTATATAACAAAATATATCATTTAAACTGGCCAGATAACATAACTATGAAAGTAAAAAAAAAAATACATGTATTTTGGATAAGTGGTTTATGCATGAAGAATATAAACGGACAGACAGACAGAGACATGTAGAGTTTTATAATAAATAAATATATGTGGGAGATGGAACATAAGAGAGAATGAAAGGAGTGGACGAATGAGTGAGATGGATAAATGAATTATAAAAGCGCGATATACGACGATTAGTGCGCTGTTAAGTTGTATGTTTATTCAATAAATTATTTAAGTAGTATTTGGCAGATTTTTTGGTTTCTCTGATATAATCTCGCATGTAGAAGATAGCTCGCACTAAACTAAATATTATAATTTTATTTCCTAAACAAAGTAAATTGTATAAATTAATAATGGCGGTAGATCTATAATTTCAAATATTCTATTGTTCTATTCTATAACTAAAGATTATATATATCATAAGGAAAGGTTTCCAGGAAAATGATTAAATAAATACATGTGTTGGATTGTTATCTAAACATGGCAATACAAAAAGTATTTACATTAAACTACATAAGGAATTATCAATAAACATTATGTAACATATATATGAGAAGTCACATACACTGTCACTATCCTTGAATATTGACATATCCCCGCAATTACAAACACACTTCAATCTGAAAACAAATTAATGCAACTTAACACATAAACAATGCATTTACTGCAATGTGAGGAAACAAAATTACAAAGCAAAACATAATAGAAACGACTTTTGTCACTTTTTTATTTTTATGATAATAATGAACAATATTGTAGATTGCATAAAATATTCATTGTTCATATTTTTGTTGTTGTTCTGCCCTTTCTAGTAGTTAACGGCTCGACCACAGCGCCATCTATCAGTTTTTAACATAGTTGTTATTTGCCATTGTATTATGCATAGTTATGCAGGCTGGCATGGCAGCTGTGACTGTCGAAGGATTTCGATCTCTCGGTGGTTGTAGTTCTATTTGGATTGTACTGTGCTTACCACCAGGGACAGTACAACTAATGTGCCAAGCTATTATAAAAAAAATTATAAAATAAAAATTAACCAAATATATTATGTGAATAAGAGCTCAACTGGTCAAGTTGTTCAATTACACCATCACTACCAAATGCACACAAGATTTTTATATTTCAAATTACAATCATAACATAGTTGTGCTGATATGAAAATACAGTCAAATTTAATAACTTCTTTATAAGTTAAACAGCATAAACATAAATTTAAAACTATTAACTACTATTTAAACTACTGCAAACACAAACACTTTAGGAAAGGTAAGGACAAGATAAGCCCAATATGTCCATCATATATAAACCCAATACACTTAAAAAACTTCACAGTAACAAACAGTTACCAAATGCTTTACTAAAAATATAGTTTTTATTTAATTATTAAATAAACCAAACTGTTGCACATGTAACACAGATTTAAAATTCAATAAAAACAATCAAGTCTCTTACAGAAGAGATACAAGTAACTACTAGATTTTTACAATATCAATAACCCATTGTATGTTTAATTATGTTGATATCCTCATATACAACCCATATATTAAATATTAGACTTTCCTCCTTATTAAGACACAATAAAACAACACAATAACATGGCCTTATTGGAACTTACTCAAGTCTATACTAATAACAGATACTTATAATAGCATTGTATTATCTTCTTAGCATATAAATTTATTCTCTTCATAGCACATATTATCTTGTGGGGTAAACAGAAATATATTACTAACTACGTGTGCCTGTGGGTCACTCGCGTGGACTATTAAAAAGTCATATTATTTTATTTTGCATGGAACCCTAATTATTTTTCTAAAATAAATGTAGGCTTGGTTACTCCTTATAACATCAGCAATCTGCAGTGAAAGTCCTATAAAAATCGGTCCAAACATTTCAGAGATTAGCCGAAACTAAAAGACAGTCAAAAATTTTAAACATTGTTTTTTGTTATTTTCATATGCATTTAGAAAATAGGTGTTATTTCGACATTACAAACGGACACTTCAATTTTAATATATGTATAGATATACACAGATATTGTATCTATACTGAAAGCAGATTAAAATGAGATACTTTCATTTAATATTATTTAAGTTGCATAGCAGAGGTACCAACATTTTTGTTTTTTTTTTACTCTTCACAATTACAATAATTGTACAAAATATTTTATTCAATGTTTGATAAATAAATTATTCCATAAGAGTTAAAAACATATTCCTCTTCCTTCTTGGGTAAAAAGACAATGCAACTTTCAAGTATGGAAAAAGTAGTATACAAAAAACTTAATAAATATTGTTCAAAAATTATATATACTGGAGAGGTAAACAAAACCAATTACTGAACACAAGACAGTCTAAAAATACATGTAAAGATAATAATTGGAATATATAGTCCGCATAGTTTTCCAGATAAGGTTACTCATAAAAGAATTCTAATAATTATTCAGTCAATTTTGCAATTGTGACGGACAAACTATAAATGAACATTAAATAACTACATTATAGTTAGGTATAATACATTGTAACATGAAGAATAATTTACTCACCGTAGGTAAGTTCTCATTTGGCGGTCCTGGTCGAGTCATTTCTCCTTCAAATAACTCCAATTAGCACCAAAACACGACTTTTTAAGTCTTTGCTATAGAATCCTAACTATTTCTATCGGCGCTATACCCCAGAATCGAGAACTTTATCACACCTACACTCGCAACTGTCGTTAGATTTATCTACTTTATTAATTACCGACTATACAAACAAAATGGTAAATAATAATAAATCGAATTTTCCTGTAAAGATATTATTACCTTCTGTATTAGTACAACTGTAAAAGTCACATCCTAGTAACGATAAACAGTTCATTTTTATACAATATGAATTAGGTATTATCTGTGTTACGGAATACTATACGGAATTTTATACCTACGAAGTCTTATCAAAACGAATAACAAAAACAAATTAACATTACGACTTTCATTATTCTGCTTCTTTTTTGATGTGCATTTTATATGTATTATGTACACATTATGTACACAGTTTATTTATATTCACAATTACATTGTACAATTTTGCCAACTCAATAAAAAAATACGTTCTTTTTTAGTGATGTGATACTGTGTGTTGATAATCAATTATTTCACGAATTAAACGTAATCGATCAAGAAAGTTATTACCTACTCGATTGCTTTATCGATATTGAAAAATAATAAGGTGACGGTACATTGGGTCTGATTAACATAAGTTGGAGTATTGTATAATATACGGGTGTGTTTTTTTGTTTGTCCGTTTGGACTTAATGAAAAACGGCTTGACCAATTTTTATAAAACTGGTACACGGGAAGTATAATGCCACGTTGTATCATGTTCACGGAAATAAATATGTCATTTGTTAATTGAAGTAAAACTTCTTTAGGCGCGACTACGAAGTAACTGGACAATAATGCAACGGAAGTCCGTTACGGCAATATATGCAACGATGCTAAAAAAGTTTTCGCTTCAAAAAATAATTAAAGTGTCGTTGTAAATAAAGTCTCTAAGTACTCTGTCTGCCCAAGTGGCACGTTCAGTTGATACCTGTTGTTTCCACAGATTTAGCATAAGTTAAATCTATGGTCGTTACCCTACGATCCTCTGTGTTATGTACACCTGATTCAGTAATAAGGTTAAGCGTATGCTAAGACGCAGGTGACGCGGTAACGCACAGTAAAGATTCTGCAGGGCAGGCGAGGGAGACACATGCCACGAGCGCAATCTGCGATGCAGTAAGACATATTCGCATTCTCTGGTATAAAGAATAAACGTGTTCGAGTTAACGAGCAAAAAAGTTAAGAGTCGTACTCCGATTATGAAATTTACGAATTCTTGCTACTTTACAGTTTAAAAGCGTAAAAAACTATTTAATTCTAGATAAACCAAAAAAGCAACACTAAAAAGAGAAAAACACATAAATCTATAAGATTTATAGTTTGGTTTTCGGAAGGTTGCATTTCTACCGCGTGTGAACTGCACAAGTTTTTTTAGTTTTTTTTTTTACCACCTATTTGTATTGTGTTCCTATTACACAATATTTAACGGTTTTGGCAGCGTATTGCAAGAACACGTGCTGGTAGTGATTTTTATGTATTGATTTTTTATTGTCGTTACTTGAATAATCTAATTGATTGTTACATAACGTTACGAAATAAACCTAACACACCTTAAAAACATATGTAAAATATTCATCGAAATAGGTTAGGTAAGCTGTTCATGAGTTATAAGCGCACTAACACACGACAGATAGACCGAGAGCCTTTGAAGAATGAATACAAAAATAATATTCAAGTTGTACTATCCAATGTAATCAGTAGGTACGTACGAAAACCCTCTGGGCGCGAGTTCTAATCACTACTTGACTATTTCCATTTGTGACTACAGTACAATACATATTATACTTAGTTACCTACCAGCTACACTAATCCGCAATACATGTACACGGGAGAGCGCGGTGGAAGAATGGTCTTCAGTTGGTTCAGATACATGTGCAAGCTACAAAGTATTCTTTTTTTTTCGAACTGACTGTACTGTACTGTACTGTTAGCCTTAGGGGCCCTGGGGCCTTTGCGGCTTTTACAGTTCCACCGAGTCGTCACAACGCGAAGCGATCATTATTAAGAGATAGAATAGAAATAGTCAACAGCCTACCTCTACACTTTAAGGCCAACAAATTATGATCGTGTATGAATACTAGAGGCGAACAAGCAGAATGCAACCCATGCAGCATGCACGTTTGAAGTTCAATTAGATGTTGCACGTAACCGAACACGTTAACTATGTTATCCTATAGGCCTATAGCGTCACAATCACCGCTTTCATTCACGCCTCATTAAACAATGGATCACATCAAACACTTTACTTATTATGTTGAATTTAATTTCAATTTTACTACCCGTTCATACAGAGTTTATAAAAATTTAACCTTTGACTAGGTTCTAACTGGGACTTCATTTACCAATTTATTGATTTAATCTTCATTGTACACCGTTAATTATAAATCCAGTCGAAGTATCGAACATTAAAATTATATGATAAGTACAAAGGGCGACCTTATTGCTGAAAGCAATCTCTTCCAACATTATATTAGAAATAATGATTATATAAATATCAAATATAGAAATTCAATGTTAAAAATGATAGCTTTTATTGCGTTTTAGCTCAGGTTTTAAGCTTATGTAACTATAAATGATAATGCGGTTGAAAATGATAACATAAAACCTAATTGAAAAGAGGAATCATTTATAACTAGACGAATTGTAATAAATAAACAAAATGATATTATTATGTTTTTATCAGTTTCTCGTCACCAAATAATCAAGTTCATTGTTTATTCAATCGTTAAATTGTTTTTTTTTTTTAATTAAGTTGATTATAAATTATTTTCGACTGTCCGTTGCTCTCCGTTTTTTCTTGGAGTCGTTTTTTTTAAAGTTCCTTAACGACATCCCTAACGCAGATCAGGGATCTGTGTCTTCTAAAATAATTATTCCAGGTGTCCCTTCCTGCAATGAGTCCCAAATGTCCCCATGCTATATTGGTTAACAATTTTAAGTTTTACTTATTCTAAATTTTCTTAAAGACTTTGCTTCCCCTTCTCTTTTTAATAATCTTTTTAATAATTATCACCTTACCATCTCGTGACCGCATGTAACACGGCTCATTCTCAGATTTTCTGAATTTCAATCTCTTTAACGCACAGTGAAGCTTCATGCTCCACGTACGTGGCCTGCTTCAGACCGTATAGTGACTTTTGTAAAAGACAGACATAATTCTCCTTGCCATCTATCTTAAACCCCTCAGATTTTTTCATGTATAGGTACAGTTTCTCTTAGATCTCCATTCAAGAAAGCCGTCTTCACATCCATTTGATCAGTTTTAAGATTCATATTAACTGCTAAAACTATTAAAACTCTAAACGAACTGTGTCTTACTACAGGTGAAAAAGTGTCAAAGTAGTCAATGCCTCTGCGTTGACTAAAATCCCTCGCAACGAGTCGTACCTTATAACGAGACTTTCCCCCCGCCTCTTCTTTAATTTGAAATATTTGTTTCGAATCAACTATGTTGGTTGTGGTAACGATCTTGGTAGTTTCACAAGTATCCATGTTTTGTTTTACAATTACATAATTTACAATGATATGCAAAGAGATTACATTTTATAGCAAAGTCTCTTTGAACTCGTGAATCTTGTTTCAACTCACTTTGAAGATTACAGAAGACTACGAAAGATTAAAAACATTTACACTGGATAGAAAAATAAGAAGAAAAATCAGAGGGCATGGCTTTTCTCTTTATATAAATGACACATAAACTCATCAGGATCTGAAAACAGGAATAGACTTGGCTACATGGTCTTAGATACTTTTGCCTTTGCCTTCCATGAGGAAAGGAAATAAATATACTAAAAATAAAAACTTTATGGATTTCGTTGATTGTTTTCATAGTGTTATTTTATATAAAGTAAAATGTTTCCTTTACCAAGGGAAATATGGACTGAAGTAATAAAGTTGTATAAAAACATGCCGTTCCTCTGGGACAAAAAAGACCCCAAATACAACAGCAAGTATTCACGTGAAACCGGATACAATATAATATTGAAGAAATACAAGGAGTACGATCAAAACGCCACCTTGCCAATAATAAAGAAGAAAATTGATAACATGAGAACGTCCTACAGGCGAGAGCTAAAAAAAGTAAGTGCATTTTATATTTGGGATATTGAATGCAACTGAATCCCAAAGCAATCGGCTCAACTTTAGAATTGAGCCAAATTTTTATTACAGTTAGATAACTCTTTAATTAAACTAAATATAAAATTTTAATTTACTTGTTTGCCTACTTAGTAGTAAAAAGGAAAACTTGCATTATTTGTTTAATTTACCAGGTCCTGGCTTCTAAAAGACACAGATCCGATACAGAAGATGTTTATGTTCCAGAACTATGGTATTTTGATTTGTTGAGTTTTCTGAATGAACACATAGTCTTATACCACTACAAAAATAGTTCTGATGATGAAGATAATGATGTAAGTAGATATTTTTGGCCAGTATTTGTTAGTTTTTTATTATTTACACATTTTGGCATAAACTATGTCTGTAGAATGTGAATAAATATTACTATACCAATGTAAACTTTAAAAGGGCCACCCTGTAAAGTATGCATCAATCTGTACTTATATGATAAAACGGAAGAGTTCTTTGTTTGTTTAAACACCCTAATCTCTGAAAGTACCAGTTAAAGTTTACAACAAAACTTTTTTATTTACACTTTGTTTACATATATTTTAGTCACTTATATTACATAATTTAATATTATAATTTAGCTTGAATCATAACTAGACTCATCCTAAGAATGAGTTTCATCATCACACACAAGTTTTCCGCTCGCAAAAACAAAAAAAAATGTCTTTACCGAGATAAAAGTATCTGTGTGTGATACTTTATAAGCGGTGATAATTCAACATATTTCTTCTTTGGTATAATGGCACCTGTGTAGCAACACAATTTCGCCAATATCATGTAGATGTAAGATTTGATGTTTATTGATCTTTTTTACCAGATAGTAGGTGTGAAGTGATTTGAGTCAGAAGTTTTTTTTTTCAGTAACATGAGTCAGTAAATACATTTAGGATACTATGTCCTATATATAAAAATCCAACTAAATAGGTACTACATATATTTTATTATTTTCGTTAATTTTAATAAATTTCGACAAATATTCTAAAACTATAGGGTTATTATTTACTAAAACTAAAAGTGGCATAAGATTAGTAAGACGGGATATACATGAGGGCAAGGCATCATAAAGGGAATATCGATTTATAGGATAGCTAAAGAATATATGGTCATATGCTCCAGACCGCATTTGCAGAGGGAATGATCCCTGATCCTTAATTTAGCTAAGTGTACTGGCATGCAGGCATGACCCAGACGAAGGTTACAAACGATGGAGTTGAAGATTTTACTTACATCTCGGTATTTAAATAAACATGGCTTTCGAGGTATGCTAATTTGCAGAGAGCCATACAGTGTGCCTTTTAATTTGCTAGAAGCATTCCACTCTTTTTGTCATGCTTCAAACATCTTAGATTTCACCAACTAGCATAGATCTTCCATATAGATCCTATAGTGATCCCTTGATCCTGATTGGGCAGCATTTTTTGCACAGAAAGCTATTGATTCATTATCTGATATGCTACAGTGACCTGGTATCCAGGCTAACACTGTGGCAAGTCCTAAAGACTGACAACCATACAATGCTTTCCTAATTTTCAATATCATCCGGTGTCTATTTTTGGATCAAAATGGGTTTGAAAAGATTGACTATAGGCAACTATTACTGTCAGTAAAAATAATGGTCCACTCTAATCTGTAAGCGTTGACTTTGAGAGTTGACAAATAAGACAGCTTCGAGCCAGCCTCAACAGAGTCTTTGTGTATACCAAAGTCCAAGATAATAGATGGTTGGAAAATAACAGGGAAATAATTTGAGTTATAAAGGGGGGATTAATTGTTTTAAAAATAGGGCATGAGATACTGCCGGTCTTAGAAAAAGACTGGAGGATACAAGGCATCTCTTTTAATGATTGATAACCAAGGGACATCATTATTTATAAAAGGTATTGAAGTTTGGGAATTAAAGTATGACTAGATTTGCGAAAAATTTTGAAAAGGAACCTGTCTGATAAAAAATGTTTGTGGAGGGAGGTATAATGGTGGAACAACACACTCTACTTGCAGTGAGTGCATTGATTGGAAAAGATTCAATTGCATGTAAAGACTTCTTTCTAAAGTTATACTTGTTTTGTCGCGTTTAGTTATTGGGTAAAACTGAGAGCTGCGCGCGCATCACGTCACGGCAGCGCGCGACATGATACAGTTAGCCGTCAATGATAATAAAGTGAATATGTTATACAGACTTTTTTTAAACTATTTAAAAATAAATGTACCTTGCCGCGTTGTATAAATATACTAGCTGTACCCCGCGGTTTCACCCTCGTATAATTTAAGTGCACGACATGAGAGCATAAATGTTCAACAATCGATACTGAATGTTTATGAAGACGATATTAATAGTCCCGTTCCTCCCGGTAAGAAACATGGAACCGTCAAACAAATGCGTTATCGTTTAGATAATAAGAGAAACTTCAAAATTGCATTCTCTATCAGTCGATGACCGTGATACGTGTGCCTTGTACATTGCACAAAAATTTTAACCTATTGGTAGCAGCTCTTAACAAGAATAATGTATAGGTACTTCATGTAAAAGATTTTGATTATGGAAATCTGTTGTGATAAATATTATATAGATTGTCTTACTCGTCAGTGCACTATTTGCAAAGACAAAACGGTGCCATATAAAGAATTCTGAAATAATCAAGAAGTGTCAAGTAATCAAGATGTGAAGTAGTAGGGAGATGGTAAAAAAGAAAGTAGATACCAAGGTCATACAAATAAATTAAGAGGAAGCCAAATACCCCCTATCCGCGTAACTTGGTAATTAGAAGCGATTAGAAAAACCGAAAAAGAAACGAAGGAGAGAGATAATTACTTAACTCCAGCAAACAGTTAATTAGTTTTTAAGTTATGTTCGAGTGTTACATGTTGTTGTTACGTTCATTTTTATATTCATTTGATTGTTGATGTTTTTATTAGCCGAAGTTAAGTCCGCTGAAGCATTGATGAATCGTGAACACTGAAATCATTACATAGTATAATATAAAACAAAGTCGCTATCGTCTGTCCGTCCCTATGTATGCTAAAATCTTTAAAACTACGCAACGGATTTTGAAGTGGTTTTTTTAATAGATAGAGTGATTCAAGAGGAAGGTTTATATGTATAATACATGCATAATATTGGTGAGAAACACTGATAAATTTAGAGGTTTCTAATGTGATGTCGTAAAGAAACACATTTTTTGCGCTTACATTGCAAACGCTGGCTGAACCCCACGTTATAAATCAAAATAATGTACTACAGTATTGTACACCTTAAAAAGATCAACAGAAAAGTTCGCGATGGTATATGTCTATCTCTTAAGGATAACCCACAATAATCATTTTTTATCCTTTACATTTTACGGGAAAAAAATGGCTTATTTACGAAGTGATTTTAAGCAATACAGCATTAATTCTTATCCAATTAAGTACCTTAAATACATTTTCCATTTAATATAGATCAATATGGCCCTTTACAGCATGTTATTTAAATGAATATTTCCGAAGATATTACAGATTTAAAATGCAGGGTTTTTTTTTTTTTTTTTTTTTTTTTTTTTCGAACTGACTATACTGTTAGCCTTAGGGGCCCTGGAGCCTTTACGGCTTTTACAGCTTTACCGGGCTTGGGGGCGAGCGCTTAGGGCACTCAGCCACGAAAGCTAAGCAACAACATCCGAGGGTGCCAAAGTGGCCGAACCTCGGCTCGGACTGTTGCCCGTATGCAATTAAGTCGCGATCTGACTAATTCCCTATCCGTAATTCGATCTAAACTAACTATACATATATACATGTTTCTGCCCCCTGGGAGGAGGGAAGGAACATGTGTATGTGTATTTAGTGGTCTGAAAATTTTTGTCTAATCTAACTAGGCAAAAAAAGAAAAAAAAAGGTCCCTTACAGAACCTATGTACCTATGTGTGTTGTGCATGTGTGTATAATGCAGTGTCATGTATGGCTGTGAAAGCTAGTGATTGTAGAGTCACTTGTATCGCGCGAGCGGCTGCTTGGCTCAAGGGCTCCATGCCGATGGATCGGACCTAGGCTTGAGTTGCCGCAGAGGAGGGCGGTCGTGGCGGGTGTGCGGGAGCGAAGTTAACCGTACGTCCCCTGCGGAGGGAACGGTGGTTTCGCGGGCGTGGGCGCGAGCACGCATATGTTGCGGGAGCGGACGCGTAGAAATTGTTAGCGTTCTCGATGTCGTCATCGGGATCGACAAAGAGATTTCGCGGACGGCGTTTATAACGTTTGGCAACGGGGATCGAGTTGTCTGGGACGTAGTTCACGGTGGATTTTACGAGCGGGTTGGGATGATTCGAAGCGCTATCGAAGTATCTCCTGGTGAGATATTTCACATAGGCTTCTATCGAGGGAAGCCTCATGTCCCTGTGCAGGTCCATGTTCCTAACGAAGGCTGGAGGGTCAAGCAGGCGACGGAGAAACCGATTTTGGACTCTTTGCATGCGGGCAAAGTTATGTTTGGACATATGTGCGAACGCGGCGCAGCTATATGTCAAGATCGGACGGACGCACATCTTGTACAGTGTGAGCTTATGTCTTAAGGACATTTTGCTTACCGAACTGAGCAAGGGTCGCAAGCGGGAAAGGATCCAGATGGCCCTATTCCTGACTATAGTAACGTGTGCGTTGAAGTTAAGCTTCGAGTCGAGGGTGACACCCAGATATTTAGTCTTGGTGGCCCAAGGGATATTCGTACCGAATAATGAGAGGGGTCCTACCGTGCGTGGTAGTTTGCATGTATGCGGTTCGAACATAATCGCGGCGCTCTTTACCGGATTAATAGCTATTCGCCACGTTCGAAACCACTCCCCGAGAGTGGTTACGGCACGTTGGACTGCGCAGGCGAGATTTTTTCTGTGTCTGTTTGACGCATATATGACTGTGTCGTCAGCGTAGAGCCCTACCTCGACCCCGGGGGGCTTCGGGAGGTCGCTGACGTACAGATTGAAAAGGCAAGGCGCCAGAATGGAACCTTGTGGGACGCCTGAGCGTATAGGGTGGGCGGTAGATAGTACTCCTTCCACTCGGTAGTGGAAGGTGCGGTCGCGTAGAAAATCGTGAACTAGATGAACTAACCTATCCGGGACTTCTAATTGATGTAGCTTGTGGACTAGTCCGGCATGCCAGACCTTATCGAAGGCCTTAGCTACGTCGAAAAAGACCGCAAGCGTACGGGCGGGGGCGATACTACTTTTGGCAAAGTTGCTCGTGATGTGCTCCGTGAGGCGGTGCACTTGATGTGTACACGAGTGTCGGGCGCGAAAACCGAACTGTTCGGGAGGGTATAGATTTTTAATATCTATAACGGTTTTGAGACGGTTCAGAAGGAGCCGCTCGTAAAGTTTCCCTAGTGTGTTTAAAAGGCTGATCGGGCGATAGCTATCGGGAAGCGAAGCTTTTTTGCCGGGCTTGTGAATACCTATAACTATAGCTTTTTTCCAGACGGCTGGCATTGAAGATGCAGACCAAAAGAGCTATGAGGTGATCGGGAAGAAGTTTAAGTACTTCATTCCTGATACCGTCGGGGCCGGGGGACTTTCTAGGCTTAAGGCCTTTAATAACAGAACAAATCTCGTCATGCGTGACCGGGTTTAACGTTTCCGCGGGGGGAATCGTCGTTAGTTCCTGAACGGCGGTCTCGATGGTTTCGATGTGGGCAGTGTCTACGTTGTCGCAGTTTGGAGAGCACTGGCTCTCCAAGCTTGCGGCAAGGCATTCTGCCTTATCGTCACTATCGAACGCGGGTGGGAGATCGGGGCCCCTTTCGAGGGGCGGCATCAGGGCGGAAGCTTCTAACTTCAGAGAGCGGGCGAGGTTCCAGTAAGCCAGATGGGACGGCTTGAGACCCTCTAGGAGGTTATCCCACCGGTGACCTCTGTACTCGCCGATGCGAGTTCTAACCTCTCTCTGAAGTCGCCGTAACCTACAGGTGTTATCCCTCGTCGGATAAGAATCGTGTGCACGTGTCGCGGCGTTCTTTTCAGTGATTAACGCTCGTAAGCCGGGGGGGAGTATAAAACGGCGTTCGTTTGCCGCTTGCACCTCTCTCGAGGCCTCCCTTACACCGGTTTGGAGGTAGTCGACCAGGGAATCGATCGCTAAGTCGGCGTCTGCTGTTGACTCTAATACGTCGGGGATCCTAGCTAAGCTGGACGGGGTAGCGTTATCGGTTAGGTAACGATTTAATATCGCGTAGTCAACTACTTTGACTTTTGGCGGACTGGGGTCGAACGGTTGCCCGAGTTGTAAGATAACCGGGCGGTGATCGGAGTCCAGTTCGTGTACGACTTCTATAAGTCGTAACCGAAGTGAGACACCTTTGAGGAGGGCTATGTCAAGTACTGTAGGTTGACAGTTATCTTGAAAGTGCGTGGGCTCTAGCGGTGCTATGACGTCAAAGCCGAGCACATCGCATAGTAGGTCGAGAATAACCCCGTTAGGGGTGTTACGCGAGTTGTTGAAATGGGTGTGACCGCTATTGAGGTCGCCTGCTATTATTACGGATTGACCGAGTGAAAGTAGCGCCTCCAGATCGGACTGAAGGAGTCTTTTACTCGGGGAGAGATATGCAGAGACAAGCGTGATTGACGGATGGCCAGTCATGCCTATTCTACAGATGGACACTTCCATATTGGTAAGTGCGGGAGGGTCTATTGGCATGCAATAGAGGGAACGCTTGTAGTAGATGAGCGTGCCGCCTCCTCGGGTGGCACGGTCATTTCTGACTATATTGTAATTTGCTATCTTAGGGTCGCGCCTACTGGGTTTTAGAAGTGTTTCTTGTACTAGAAATACGTCTATCTCCCGTTCCCTAAGAAAGGTGGATACTAGGTCCCGTTGTGGAAGGAGGTTTCGCGCGTTAAAGAAAGAGATGTTGAGACTCCTAGGTTTAATGCGAGCCATTTATAACCGTTATCTATTTCCCGGCACGGGCCAGGCGCATTAGCGTCGCTGTCATCAGGGGAAAACGCCTGATGGATTCGGCGGGGCCGTACTCAGCGACGCACTGGTCGTATGCCAGTACTTCCTGAGGGTCATGCTCGCGGAAGAGCATGACCATGTAGTCAACGCCGCGGCGCGTGCTAACGGGCGGGGAGGCCTGAGCCTTAGGAGGCTGAGGGCGGGGAGTAGAGACCCATGCTGCCTGAGGGGCTCGCATGGCCGGAGGGGGTGCGCGGGGTGCGGGGGTGGCCGCCACCGGGGCGCGGGAAGCGCCCGGGAGGCTGGGAAAGGCTTCTGGCGTGAGCAGAGGCATGGGTTGACTATTGGCGGCGGGCCGTGCCCTCTGAGGAGGGGTGTGTCGCTCTTGCCTTGGGCGCGTAGGGCGCATAGGGCGCGTGGGACGCGGGGCACGGGGACAGCCGCGATAGTTCGCGGGGTGACCCGCGTTGCCGCATAGCACGCAGCTCGGAGGGGTAGACGACTCGCGAGTGCGCGTGCACTCGCTTGTCGCGTGGTCCCCGAGGCACTTAACGCACCTGGGACGTAAATGGCAGTTACGGGCCGAATGTCCGTACAGCTGGCAGTTGTGGCACTGCGGAGGGCTGCGGTTTTTGTGTGGGGGCTCTACGGCTATTCCGGAGAGCTCGCACACTTTCCTGACATTAAAGATGGCTCTGCCCTCGGGGGTCAGATCCAAGATAACTACGACCATATCTAATGGTCGGTTTTTGGATTGTCCGCCGTGCATTCTATGCACTTCGCGGACAGGGAGGGCCTTCGCTAAGAGGTCAGTTTTGACCTCCTCGGGCGTGATTTCCACCGGGATGCGGCGGATTACAACCCGGAGGTGACGCTCATCGTCTAGGGTGTATGAGTAGTAGTGTAGGTTGCTTGCTCGGAGCAACTTTGTGAACTGACGGTGTTCGTCAGAAGTGGTTACTTGTACGCGGATACCGTTGGCCGTGTTACTGGCCGAGGTATAATTAATTTTTAAGTCTCTAAGCTTGTCCGCGAGCTTAGTCCAGACCGCCTTGTTTTGGACTACTACCGGCGGTGGGCGACGCGCCTTTCTGCCGGCAAAAGTACCGGCAGGCGCTGAGGGCGCTGCGGAGCGGGGGGCGTGGCTGTTTAGCCCAGTTTTCTGCGCCTTTTGTGGGCGGGACTGAGTCTCCGGAGACTCGGGACGCGAACGCGATGCCCGTTTGGCGGGCTTGTTTTTTTGAACGAGGGTGAAGCCCTCGTTATCTGTGACTATCGCCGTGTCCATTTCGTTGGACTCGGGTTCGGGATCCGGATTAGTGGGCGAGTAGCTATTGTTCGTAGCAACTAGCGTCGGCGTGTCAGCTTCGGGAACTAACGACGCGAAAGAGTTCTTGATCGGCAGCGCAGAGGGCGCTGGGATCGTGACTTGATTGCCCGGGGAACGCGAGCGCGATGACGGCCGTTTGTACGGCGTCTGACGGTGAGCGCGGGGTGCCGTTGAGCGGGAGCGCGAGACGGGCTTCTTGTCCGTCGCGTGGGGCGCGGCGGGGTCGCTGGTGGCCTCGGTGGCCTGTGCGACAGCAATGGCGGGTTGCGCGGCCGCGATGGCCCTATTGAAATCCGTCCATATCGACGGGTGTAGGCTTGTTGCGAACGCAACGAAGCTTTCCAAGTCTGCCATTCCGGCGGCGGCGGTTAGGCGGGCGGGGGTGAAGTTAAACCTCCCTGCCGGAGAGGCAGGGGGGTGCGCCGAGTGAATTTAAACGGCTATCCCGAGCCGTGTAAAGGGACCTGCGGGTCACGGTGTAATGACTCGCAGGAAAGAACCTACCGGGCCCTACGTGGAGGTCCCTATCAATCCCGAGGCAGAGAACGCAGCCGGTATAAATACCTAGCTACGCCCAAACAGACACTCGGGGATGGATGTGTAGCAGGATCGGAAGGGTGGGAAGGAGACACTCAGGGCTTGACTATGACTCTATCAAGGGCCAAGATTCCTGAGCCCGACCAAGTACTATCGTTTGCCTCTGAAGGAGGCAACCGAGGGGCGCTTGGGTCACGCACCCACTTGCTTTAGTTGGCACCGTCAGGTATCAGGCAAGTGACCACTAAAGTGTGGATTTCGTCGAATAGAAACAATTTGCTCTTAAAAGAGCAGTTTTATGGTTGTGCAGCGCGACACAATGGGTGCGAGCGAGACGGCGATACGCAGGTGCGGCGCAGGTGCGATGCAGGTGTGCAGCAAAGCCGGTCGGTCGTAAAACTTCACAAAGGCGGCAGAGAGCGGTCGTAAACACGTCCGTTCCCGCCGGCGGTCGTGATCGGTCTCAAAAATATGCAGGGACATAGCGTTGCGGCGGTACCGGCCCTATATAACATGGTCAATATGTCATATTATGTCGCTCTTTCAAGAGTAACCTCTAAACAAAACATGTTTGTATTGTCTAATGACAAAAAAGCTGTAAACGTTGTTTAAGGACATTCTGTAGTAGGTAGGTATATTTAGTATCAGCATTGCACCCGTGCGAAGCCGGGGCGGGTCGCTAGTTCAAACATATACTAAGAATATGTTAATGATGATTAATTAATATATTTTTTATGTTATTTTAATAATTTTGTAACAATTCTATTAAATATTTGTTACAACAAATATTTGTTCAATGTTATTATCATTAGTGTAACCAGAGTTCTCATCAGTAAGTCACAAAATATCATTAGAGAAATTATGTGCCTCTTTTGTTTTACCTAAAAAAGTTGATTTTTGCGTGTTATTGCATTAAATAAGTGCTATCTTTATTTGTTATGTGTTTTTTAAATTAATGAATGCACCTAAATACTAAAATATACGAAAATCAAATAAATTTTAAATTCAGGGAATTGTTACTTTATTGGCCCCGAATTTGAAAACGACCCATGACATTTCATTTTACTCTGTGGGAATAAAAAACGCACTATAGTGACTCGGCACGCGGTTAGACCTTGTCGTGGCGATCTGTAACGAAGAATCGATTGCTCGGGTCAAAAAAATCGATTTTTAAATCGAAAATAGTACTGAATTGATCCAGTGAATCGATATTCCATCCTGGAAAATCGAGATTTTATTTTTTCTGTTTTGATAAGAACCATGAAATATATTTACAATTAGTTCAATTTACACCCAAATAAATGTAAATATATGATAGTTTTCTATACATATAATAAAATTAAAGTGTCTGTCTGTCAGTCTGTTTATTCCGGATAATGTCCGTAACGGTTGGACCTATTTTTACGGGACTTTCACTAGGAGATAGCTGATGTTATAAGAAATAACTTAGGCTATTTTTATTTTAGAAAAATAATTAGGGTACCGCGCAAACGAAATAAGCCTTTACAAAAGTCCATGCGAGCGGAGCCGCGGGCACAGCTAGTAGTCTATATAATTACCAAATTTTTCAGTGTAACCAATACATTTGTGAAATAAATAAGTTTCTGTATTTTTTGGGTTCCGAAATACTACACATTTACGGTTGTACTACTCATAAGCACGTGTTTTTGATAAAGTCGATTTACCGTAAACCTTCTATAACATTTTCAGTGTTTCCGAACACGAAATACCATTACCAAATATTTAAGACAAACTGTTTGTTCGATGTTTTGTCCATTATGAAATTCGCAATACACACTAGATATGATCTAACTACAAACAGCACTGCATTTAATCTAAATGACAGATGCAACTCTGCGCCAAATTGAAACACGATTGAGCCACTCTAACAAAAAAAAAAGACTTTAGAACCATAAACCTATCATCCATTCCCAATACTTTTTTAACTGAATGTATGTATACCAACACCACAAGAGGAACCCTCTGCATAAGATAAAACTACTATACTTATATAATATATAATTAAAAAAATAGTGTAATATCTTATTGATTTTTCTTTTGCAGAATGAACAAAGTTCAGAAGTACAGTCCTACCTAGAAAACCGTTTTAAATTAGAAGATTCCTCCATCCAAGAGTACTTTTTACCCGGCAGCAAAGAAAGCATACGGTCAGCAAGAAAGCGCCGGAAATCGGAACGACATAAAAGAGTCTCCCAGCCCACAATATCTTTGAGGACAGATGATTGGTTAGTCGTGGGCAAGTCCATCGGACTACAATTGAAAGGCTTGGATAATGATCAGGTGGTGATCGCCCAGAAATTGATTTCTGATGCAATATACTACGCTAAACTCGGCAGACTGACAAAAGATTCCTATATTTCACTGAGTGATTCCAATAATTATTTAGAGGAAGAATTAACAAATCAAAGTTAATGCTACTTTACTGAATGTTACAAGCAAACATCGTTGGATGCTGTCTCAGGATACTGTGAACTTCAAATAGTTTGAAATGATTCGATTTGTAGGAAGTGATTGTAAATACTATGTATGTGTTTATTATTAGCTATGTTATTACGTATATTAGGTTTGATATATTTAATATTGTAATTGAACGTGGAAAGGTAATATTAAGTTTTTTATGAAGCAAAAATAATTCCTATTTAATTAATTGCAATTTTTTTACTCTATTTTATTTTCTTATAATTCTAAGAGATGTAATAAATATACACAGTTGTTATTAAAACGCTTTGGCTGTCAACGTCACATAAAATGCGGGTAAAATTGGCATTAAACGCATCCTTTGGAGTAAGTTATTAAAAGAAAAGGTGTGTGTGTAATTCACACACGATAGAAGTGAAACTTCATTTTAAAAGATATTTTATATATGTGTGCAATGTGCAGTGTGCAATATACATACACACCGACATTTATTCTCTCGCTCTGGCTCACACAAAGAGAAGAGACCGATAATATATTGCTCTCTCGCTCTCGCGCATACAAAGAGGAGAGACCGATAATATGCGTTAAACGTTTAACACGTTGGAAGTCGCATAAAAGTTTCACTTCAAAAACAGCATGGATCCTCAAAAACTTTAGTACTTGCCACAGACATACATAATATTATGTAGTTGATTTGAACCTGGCTATTTAAGAACTCAAATTACCAAAATATATATTTGGAAAAAATAGTAGTTTTTTATCAGAACACAATAATACTATAAAAAATTTTGCCAAATGCGTGTCGAGCCAGGCACAGTGTAGGGTTCCGTGCTTATTCAACAAGTTAAAGCCGGCTTCGACGCAGTTTTGTTGTTGTTGTTCAGTGAGTTCATACGCCACCCACTTTCAGAGCTTTTATCTTCCTAATTTGACGTAAATGAATCAGTACCTACCATTTTTTTATCACTTACCTCGAAGGCATCGTATGATGTACGACAGCACAATTTTCAAATTATCTTATGTTTGTACTACAGGCTACTGAAAGAATACCATAGTAAGAAAATTAAAAAAAAAATTGAGTTTTCGCGGAATCTTGAGCTGCTATGTTGGGGTTGTTATCTTCAAATAATTAACTTAGGTTCTTTGACCCTATTTTTTGTAATTCTTTTACACTATTTTTTGTAATATTTGTGACATTTTGCGTGATATAGTTTGATTATTGTGCATTGGTGAAGTGAATTTTAATTATTAACGGGAAACATGCATTTTAAGATATCACAAAAACTCCTTAGATAGTTCTAAGGGAGGCACCACCTTGTTGGACCAACTTTGAATATAAATAATACTACGAAGACAAACACATTGTTATTGACAAGAGTTTTTGCGGTGCCAAAACAAGAGGAAATGTACAGATATCCTCTGGGTCGGAAGTCAGTAAAGTACGATAGTTATGGTCAAATATGCTATAATTTCCACGTTGCTGATACAAAAGCCGCGCTTCAGATTGTGAACCCTGGCAACCCCGACAGACAGTGCGCCGAGTATTTATTGTCGTAATCACCGAACCGTTGAAGCTGTAAAAGCCGTCAGAGACTCCAGGGTACTTAAGGTTAACAATATAATCAGTTCGAAAAAAAAACTTAAATTCTGGGGATTTTGACAGTCATACACTGGTCGTAATCTTTATTTGTCTCTGCTGGTTATACACTACTAAGTTAAATAGGAAATCAATCAAAATGTATTACATATAAACTGTTTTATTTAACTTTCTTTTTAATTTAGTAGGGTAATAAAACGTAGAGTTTCTATTAAAGATTTGGCTTTTGTAAACTTTGAGCTTTATATATATATATATATATATATTTATCGTTATAGGTTTTTGGCGTAGTGGCCACAATCTCACCTGATGTTAAGTGAAGATGTGACCCAAGATAATAACACGCTAAACTTAGTGGAAAACTGGCTCTCAAGTGCAGCTGCCGGAACACACCTATTGGTGCTTGGCGACAGATTTTCAACTTAAGGGTTGTAGCTAGCCAGGCGGGCATTAGAAAATGCTCTACCACCAGGCTATGGTTTCCTCACAATGTTTTCCTTCACCGAAAACTCAGGCTCATTGCAGGGGTTCGAACTCACGTCAATCGACGCCAAGTCGTACACGCTACCACTGAGCCATCATTGCTATCATTCATTTCATTATCAATAAATCATTCATCAATTTCATACGAAGCTTGTTAGATGTCGCTATAACCATATTTTGAAACAATGTCATTCATTATCGGGGTTACCAACCTCAATTTTAGATAACGTGCCAAAATTTGGTAGAAGTTTGTAGACTGTGAATGTAATTTCGGTAGATCTACCTACCTATCTTATCACCCAAGTTCAGTAAATTTTTGAAGATTAGAAATAAGTAATTTAAAGACAGATCTAGAAGAACTTTTGTTTAAATGTGAATAATAGACATCACTATATGTCTGGAAGTGACTCCCTCTCTGTGCATCCATTAAACTTTTATTATGATTATTAACTGTAGTAAACATTAGTTGTACAGTTGAAAAAAAACATAAACCCGATCGAGTTTCTAGCCGGTTCTTCTTGATGACTGGGATGTTTTTCGAACCGGTAGTAATGTTTGACGTTCATAAGTGCCTTCTAGGGGCCTAAATGGAATAAAGTGTTTTATGAGTTTGATTTTGTTTTCAGCTAGGCCGCCTTTTTCAATTAATATTATAGTTCAGTACGCAACAAATCTAAAGTATTTCATTTCATATTATTATTAATAGAAGAAAACAGTATCTCAACGTTGGCTCTGCTATGTGGGAAGGTAAACTCCTCAGGAATATGCCTAAGAGATGGAACATTGAAGACTGGTTTCCTTCTTAAATAGATTAAATATGCTAAAAGTGTAAAATACACATTTTTTTTTTCTTTGAAGTTGAATGCAATGTTCCTTAATGTTCTTCACTCTCGGTCCAATTAGGTTATGTATACTGGAAATAGTTCAAAAGAGAATAAATTAAATATAAAAAAGTAATTTTAAAATAAAGAAGATAAAATTAGTAATTTAACAAAACTAACCTGGAACTAAAACTCCTACGTGAACGTTATTGACAGTAGTATTTTAGCAAAGTTAAGAAATAATCACTAATTAACAACAAAACACAACTACCTTATGTAGTAATATATACAAATTACTTTATGACCCTACTTCACCATCAATTCATTCACTTCATTCAAAATCACCAGCAGAAATGTTTCACGACGACAAAGTAGAGATAAACAGGTCGGATAGATAATTAATCTTCATAAAACAAGTTTAATGATTCAGAAGCCAGGGACAAAGACAGACTACAAAATTTAAAAGGGAAATAGTATGGTAATACAGAGCAGTTACATAAAAAATAATCGAAGGAGACAAAGTTTAGTTGAAAACTATGGAAACAAATAAGTTAATTACGAATTTTAACCCAACACCGCATGTTTATGAAAGTAGACGTGATGGTGAGTGCGTTGTACGTAATAATGAAATAGGCCAAATATTCAGAATAAATGTACTATATTCGAAGAAAATGAAGATAGAAATATCCGGGACGTAGAACAGTATGCGAAAGACCATAACTCTAAATAAGTTGCTCTAAAGATTTAATGCGATTAAAAAGCTCCGATTTATCATTTGGTTACAAGTGGTGATAAAAAAAAGTAAATTATTAAGGATAGCTAAAAAAAAAACACGACAGTAGTACAAGAAATTTAAAAATAAAACTATTACAGCTAAGTAGGTTTTACAAGTTAACGAGTAATCATCGACCAAATTATAAAATGTACTTGAAGAAGTAATTTCGTACAAATTCCATTGAAAATTACGTGACACGTACTTGGCAATTTTTTTATTGTAAGATTGTTAGTGAAAACTGCTGTACGAGATAGGACTCGTTTGCTTCATGTAAGTCTATAATTAATACAAATGTATAAAAAATATAAAATAAATGAATGTATTTGTTACAGCTGTTGGCTTCTATTTTTCTTGGTAGGTAAGGCCCACAGAGTACATTTATATATAAGAGAAGTAGGATCACAAAGTAATTTGTATATGGTAGAGTGAGTTATGTTGTGTTGTGAATTTTTGATTATTTGAGCTTTGTTCAAATATAATAAACACCTACGGTTGTGCCAATGTGGACAAACTGTTTTCTTCTATTAACAATATAAAAACCTACCAGAAAAATAGATTCTGCACACACACTCAAGAAGGATTATTGCGTACTATACTAAAAGATTAATTGAAAAAAAACGGGCATCCTACCTGTGAACATTTAAACATAAATAAATAAATAAGTTCTTTTTGAAGAATTTATAATTTACCTATTCTGAATCTTCAAAAATCTACTGAACAAGTGATAGAGTAGATATGTATCTACCGAAATTTAATTTTATAGTCTACTTACTAATTTCTACCAATTTTTGGGACTTATCTACTGAATTTCTGAAATTGATGTTGGCAACCCTGACTCAGTGTGGACAGTGCGTCTTTAACCTTTGTAAATAGTGTACGTATGTTATAAGTAAGTATCAACGCATTCTTAAATACGAAAACAAAGATAAAACAATAAGTGAATGAAAGTGGTATTTTGTTTTATTTGTACTATGGATTACTAATATTCGTGTTGTGCTGTGAGATGAGGTGTCGGTAGGCAGGAACGCGTGGCGACGTTTATTCACCGATGACCAATTTAGAGGTTGAACGGAAGTAAATAGGTAAATTAATATGCTTTAATCTCTGCAATGTTGACATAATACCATATTATTTTTGGAAAAAGACGTGTTTAGTTTTAAGGGGTATTTTAAGTAATTTTGTAAATTTTCAGCACTTGTGGCAATTTGTAGAGTGCGTTATAGTATATGATTGCTATAACAAGCTATATGTATGATATTCGTATTTCTAATAATACAATAAATAAAATTTGTTATTAATTGTCGCCATCATTTAGAAATTTAAATTGTTTCTATCCATTACAATAAAACTTATCAGAATGTGATAAACGCAAATTAATTTTATAATGCGATATAATCTTCGAAAATAAACATTTTTAACCTAATATAATAAATAATACAATAGTATATTATAATAATTACTTATATAATAAAACTTGATTAAGTATTTCCTTGTGGGAGGTGGACAGAAATATAGGTAGGTAAAATACTTTTATTTATTACGCAATTATAAGTACGCTTGTTTTTCCTAAATAAAGAAATACTTAGCTACTTACTGTAGTTTACAAGTACATAAAATAGTATATACTATATATAACAGGTTTTCTAGACTATTCTAGGGTATACGGTGGGATAGCAAAGATTCACGCGAATATTGCGGATTCTGGGTACCTAGTTTGCGTTTCTGTTACGATGCATCGTAACATCGTGATGTTATCAAATAAACAATAATAATCTATGACGTGCCTTTGCTAGCGATATTTGAGTTTTTATGCGAATTAATTTAAAAGATTTACTATTTCTGTATCATATAGGTACATGCTAGATATACCAGCGCATTTTATAATACGTCAATCTCGTATCGAGACCGGCTAGATATCAAAAGCAATTCACAAAACATATCGACAGATACTTAGCTACACATTTTCAAATTTTTTCATGGTATGAAGTATCCAGCAGACTTGTGATACATCTGACTTAAGTGGTCTATCAAAATAAAAAATACTGTATTCGATTTAGGCTCAGATGATAGTTATGAAAGTTAAAACACTACTACCGGTTCGGAAAACATCCCAGTCATCGAAAAGAGCCGGTCAAAAAGTCGATTGGGTTTATCTCTTGTTTCCAACTGTACAAGTACTGTTAAAAATCATATGAATAATTTATTGGATGCACTGCACCTTATAGACGCTTATAACCAACTTCAAAAAGACATGGAAGTTCTGATACCCGTCATTAATAGGTTCCATTCCTGAGAACTGAGTTAGAACAACTCGTATACCAGTGTGCGTTGCCTACCACAGCTTATTAGATAGAGACGCAGCAGCGCGACTTGGCGGCTGAAATGGATTTTATGTTGGTATAATTCCGCAGTTCAAACATTCTAAAATAAAGTTTGGAACTTAAGTCTGGTAGCTAGCGTTGTAGCCAGGTGACCACTAACGACTGCTCTATTATCATTCTCTAACTTTATCATGATGTTTTTCTTCACTGAAAGCTCAGGCCATTGTGAGATTTGACCGCATACTAAAATATTGTTGAATTAGATCTAATAAGATTATTTCTGAAACCATTCATGCACTCTGTTAAATTAATTCATAAGGCTATAACACTGAAACGACGACCTTTCACCTTGTAAACCAGTCGTTAACCTTTCCCCCATTTAAAAGAAAGCTTCCGTGCAATGTGTTTGGCGCCCAACGTGGCGTAAACGGGATACGTTAAAAAATATTTTTGTTTTGTATACTTTATAGGTTTTAGCGTTTAACCTAAATCTCATCCAATGTTAAGTGACGATGTGGCCCAAGACGATAGCACGCTTAGTCTAGAGGAACTGGCCCTCAGCAGCTTGCAGCTGCCGAAACACACATTGGGTGATAAGCCATTTTGAGGGTAGTAAATATCCAGGGAGGGTACAAATTATTATGTAAATTATAATTAGAAGCAATGATGGCTCAGTGGTAGCGTGTACGACTTCGCGTCGATTGACGTAAGTTCGAATCCCTACAATGAGCCTGAGCTTTCGGTGAAGGAAATCATCGTCAGGAAACCATAGAATAGTGGTAGGGCTTTTTCTGATGCCCGCCTGGCTAGCTACCACCCTCAAGTTGAAAATCTGTCGCCAAGCACCAATAGGTGTGTTCCGGTAGCTACACTCGAGAGCCATTCTTTCACTAGGTTTAGAGTATACCATCTTGGGCCACATCGTCACTTAACATCAGGTGAGATTGTGGCTACTAAGCCAAACCTATAACGATTTAAAAATGTAAATACATTTGTTTTATTTTCAAAATGTGTTGTTTATTCGTCTTCCGATATCAAATATCGTTTTTGTTTTGCAAATCATATCCGGAAAATGAATTTCTTTTTATTTTCGTCACATTTCAACCCCCGGTAAAAAGTCAGGACGAAAAATAATTACAGTTAAGGTTTTGTTAGGCGGGCGGTGACCGGACGGTAAGCCTTCAAGAGAAACATGGTATTCGCATTCTAAATTTTATACTGGTGGTATAATGTAAGTTATTTATAATTTGTTAATAAATAAGTGCAACATTTCGTTGTCTTCCAGTGCCCCTAATAAACACTAAAATTATCAGTACAAAAACAAAATTTCTGACCGTAATTGACAACCATTATAACTCAACTAAATCTTCCGATGGTGAACAATAATAAAGGCAAGTAACGACAGAGGAATATCCATCGAGTCCATCGACTGTATTACTTCATTACACATAGTTGAAAGCTTGACAGTGACACGAGTACGTTGGCACATCACACTAGTGTTGGTAAAACATCGATTAACTGCCGTTTAATCGTTTAATCATGAGCACTATTGAACAATCGATTGTAGGCTAAAACTACCGATAGGCAAATCTTAGTGATTGAGTACAACAAAGATTTGCAACGAATGAGATATTTTTTAGCTCGTCAAATTACCAAAGTACGCAACCAACCAGTGGAACACGCGAATTAACTTTTTTTGTTATCGTCGCCTGTGCATACATTTCGTACTTAGAAACAATCGATTGTCAATTGCTTAATCAATAGTTATTTTAGAATAATCGATTACTATCGGATTTGCAAATCCGATCTTGAAAAATATTGATATGTTTTAGCTACACTATACATCACGTTTTGGGATCAGATCCGTTTACCAGAGTGCCGCGTAGGTTCTGCTGCGGTGACTGCAAGTCGACTTTGATAGGTTCTAATCCCACAGCGAACCTCGTTGCTTTTTGTTCATGTTGTATAAATAACAATTTAAGTAATTTTATTATAATTATATGTAATGTGACTAGTCGTGTACTAGGTTTCGTACCAATCGAGTCAGTCCCCTTTCCGCGAGGGTAACGACCTCAGTTGTAGGCACTAGCCACCCTCCGCATGTCGCGAGTGGCGCGGCGTGGGGCGGTGCGGCAGCATGGCGGTGTTGTGCAACACTCAGTATGTCTGCTGTCACCGTAACAATACGTTGATTACCTAAGAACTGCCGGAAATAAAACCGCGGCGTTACGAAACTCCGAGCATCGAGATATGTGTTCTAAAGCTTCGCAAGGCCGTACGACGATTTATGTGCTACATGAAGTTCTTAACTCTGTCGCAATAACTAAAACGTACCTTATTTAATGTTCCAGAATCGTGTTTATAACCCTATTCAATTTTTTTATTCGTCAGTAGTCCATTAAAATGTCGTGTTTATGAAATCCCAGAAACTGGAATAAATCTTCTTCAGCAGTCTAAAGATCTAAATCAGAATCAAACATAAAGCGATGTAGTGGGCGCTTTTGTAATTACAACAGTAATAATATATAAAATATTTTAATCGTTGAAACACAATATTGCGCAATTTTACGATGTTGAGTATGATATTTATGACGAAAGCTCGTACACATAGAGGCTATATTCGAAGTTCAATTCAGTCAAAATAATTATTCCGGACATACTCTAAACTCTTTTATATTCCATAACAATATAAAACAACGGCATATTGAATATATACTACAACGAGACAATAATTGGTTTAAATGGAATAATTTGTTTATTTGATTGTTGTGTAGTTCACTCCGTCCGGTGTTACACAGCAAAGTCTTCTAACATGGCAACAAGCTAAGCCTAGGATCAAGGACGAAGTCTGAATTAAATATCCTTCTTTATTTCTCTGTGTACGTAACCAGTGTCATTAACATTTAATGCTTTTTGTCTACAAATAAACAAGATCCTATAACTAATTATACATTCCAAGAACTTGCCTTTCTACTTAAAAAATATACAAATTGCACACTATACATTTGTCACCGTATTAAGCTTGTCACGCACATCGTAGTAGTTATGAGGATAACTTATCGTGGGTCTGTTTTGTTGCACACTAATAATATTTATATTTAATAGAAAAATACATATAAATAAGTTGGTTAAAAAATATAATAGTCAATTTCTATGAAAATATGCTTAGTGACAGAATAATAAAAATCTTAAACATTGGGAAACTGACTGTAATAATTTATAATATACTCAGTAACCACAGATTTGAGAAAAAGGCAGATGGAAACTGTCAGAACACGAAAATGTTTATTTGAAATGTTAAAATTAAATTAGTATTCAATTGTGTTAATTTTGAATTGAAACTGTCACGTGGACAATTAAAAATAGGTATAAGTACCGAAATAAATATATTAAAAGGGGTTATGGAAATGAAATTTGAAATAGATAAATAAGTGTAATCCGAAGGCATTTACATTAAATGAGATATAAAAACAAAGTACCTTATTAAAGTCTATTAATGATAGTAACATCTTCACTAGTAAGAAATGTCCAAGTTTTGAATATATCTGTAAAAGATCTGCTAGAAAAATGCGTCATGAGAAGCTTGTGTTTCATTAAAACTCCATTCTGTTCCATTTTTATATCTGCTTCCTCAAGCCAGCATGAATGAATGCATCCGCCAGGTTTTTCATTCGTTTTATAATTTCGAGTAAAAGGTTCCAACTCTTTCGAATACCGGTTATAATTCGAGAGGTCTCTTGTTGTAACAAAATAAGTTTTATAGACTCCAGATAGGTAGTGTAACTCCAAATAATAAAATAGATCAGAATTATAAATAAACTTATAAAAATCTTGTAAAAGACTGTACGTGTTTTTCCACAGACGTCTGATCGGTAAGTCATTCTCACGTCACATTACAATTATTTTTCGTATCCTTCTATATTTTAAATTTAAAAAGTTCTTCAGCCAAAAATACAATATTAGTATAAGACCTACTTATTATATATATATACGAATGTAAAATAAGTTTGTAATACAATATTTAAAATAATAAATTACCTATAGATGAGATGCCTTCGGAAAGGAGCATAAACACAATAAATGAATAAATGAGAAATCAAATAAAGTGAAATAAATATATATAATTAAGAGATAAAAAATGATTGATAAAACAATCATTACAAAACGTCATGCAATGTCAGCACCCCGAATGTTTTTACCCAGTAAAAGTTCTTCCTGAAGACAAAAAAGGAAGAGGGAAAATCGTTTCATAGGTAACAGAGCATATTTTGATATTATTTTCCGTGTTATTTGTTACCGTTTAAAAAACTACAATAGTGTTGCTAGGTTACAACTAATTATTTTCCTGAAATTTAAGAAACACAGATTTGAGAAAAAGGCAGTTAGAGCCTGACAGAACACGACAATGTCCCTAACAATTTTAGTATTAGTATTCAATTGTGTTAATTTTGAAAGGAAACGTCATGCAATGTCAGCACTCGTACGTTTTAATATTATATAAAAATCTGCCGTCTTGTGTATAATTACATAGTAAAAGTTCTTCCTCAAGACAAAAAGGAAAAGGGAGAATCGTTTCATAGATAACAAAGTTTATTTTGATATTATTTTCCGTGTTATTTGTTACTCATTACAAAACTGCAACAGTGTTGCTAGGTTATAATGAAATATTTTCGTTGAATTTATAGTAAAATATATGTATATAGCGTTGAAAGACCATTACACAAGACAACTATCATGAAACTAAAGGTAAAATTATATTTGTCACGTAATAGCGATAAATGAACGAAAAATTTTGAAAAATGATTGACTAAAAGTTTCACTTTAACAAATAAAGAAAACCAAAATATATTCATTGATAAGGAAAACAACCAAGATGGCAGATATGAGTTTAGTTGAAAATTGGTATGTAAAGAACCTTGGGTCCTTCATTTCAAATACTAAATCAGTTTTTTGATGAGGGATGATGAATTAACGACTACACTACAGAGGTGGTACAAAAACAGTAAAACTTATGTAAACTACGTACGTGTTGTTATCTGGTTGCCAAGGACACACAGCTAAATGAATGTCCCACTTTTGTTGTTTGTAAAGCTCCATCTGCCTTTTGCTCAAATCTGTGGCGGTAAGTGTTACCGTCATTTCATATTTTTTGATTCATATTATTTTACGTTGTAACTATGACATTATATAATACTTGCTGATGGTATATGATCACACCAAGTAATAACTTATTGTAGTATTGTTTTTACATAGTTTTACTATGGTTACTGGCATTATTTTTGAATTATTTAATAAAATACGCTGCATTTCAACGTGTTGTCGGCATGACACTGACTCGAGTACACCGATATGGGCTTAGTTTTAATTGTTACATACATACGTAAATCACGCCTCTTTCCCAACGGGGTAGGCAGAGACCACGTCCTTCCACTTGCTACGATCCTGACATACAACTTTCGCTTCCTCAACATTCATCAATCTTTTCATGCATGCTCGTCGGTTTAGAGTACTCTGGACCTGACCTTTCTTCAAAACGTCCCAGATTTGATCGTGGAACGTTCGTCTAGGCCTTCCTCTTCCAACGTTCCCAATTACACTCATCTTATAAATCTGTCTAGTCAATCTTCTTTCATTCATCCTCTCTACATGCCCAAACCATCTAAGCATCCCTTTCTCAATCCGTGTCACTACATCTTCTTTCACACCACAACGTTCTCTTATTACACTATTTCTTATCCTGTCACTCAATTTCACTCCTATCATACTTCTTAGCGCTCTCATTTCTACTGCATTTATTCTACTTTCATGTTTTTTCTGCCATACCCAGCTTTCACTTCCGTACATGAGTGTTGGAACTAACACTGCTCTATGTACAGCCAGATGAGCTTTTCTAGAAATTTTCTGGCTGTTCATAAAGGCGTGCAACGCCCCATTCATCTTATTACCAGCATTAACTCTCCTTTCAATATCACTTTCACACTTTCCATCACTAGTAAACATTGATCCCAAATAAACAAATTCATTCACTTGCTCTAGTTTATCACTCCCAATTTGGATACATACTTCTGTCATGCTCTCTTCCTTTTCAAATACCATAACTTTAGTCTTTTTTGCGTTCACTTTCATTCCCTTTCTTTCCAAGGCATCATTCATAATAGTCACCATCGCTTGTAAATCTTTAGCCGACGATGCAAGTAATACTTGATCATCGGCGTAAAGAAGACATTTGAAAAATAACTCATTCACTCTCAGTCCATAGTCACTCTCTTTCAAATCTGTCAGACAATTATCCATGAATAGGTTGAACAGCCATGGAGACGCTACACATCCCTGTCCAACACCCTTTTGGATATTAAACCATTCGGTGTATGCTCCGTTTATTCTGACACAAGCACTGGAATCCCTATAGAGGGATTTCAATGCCTGTATCAGACTACTGCTCACCCCATGTAAAGATAATGCTGACCACAACTTATTCCTCACCACTTTGTCATAGGCCTTTTCTAAATCTACGAATGCACAATAGACTTTTTGGTTTGTGGCCAAAAATTTTTTAGTACTGCACCGTAAGGAAAAGATCTGATCCATACATCCCATTCCCTTTCTAAATCCCGCTTGTACATCCCATATTCTTTCATCTGTTTCTAGCATAACTCTTTCAATTATTACTTTTGCATACAGTTTGCCGACAACACTGAGAAGGCTAATTCCGCGGTAATTTTTACAGTCTTGTTGTGACCCTTTTCCATTGTACAGTGGCACTATCACAGCCTTGCACCAGTCTCCCGGTACCCGACCGTTTTTCCAACACAAGTTGAAAGGGTGGTACAACTGACTTGCTACCACACCCTGTCCAGCCTTCAGCATTTCGACAGTCACCCTGTCATATCCCGCAGCTTTACCTGATTTCATACTTTTCAATGCTTTCATAATCTCTTCCAAACTAATATCGCTTTCAGGTTCACTTACGTTCACATCAAGAGGTGCTTGCATTTGTGCTAGTACCTCTTCTCTTTCAAACAGACTTTCAAAATACTCCTTCCATCTTTTCAACACACATTCTTCGTCTTTTATAATACTCCCATCTTTGCTTCTGCATGATTTTAGATAGCTCCAAGTTCGCTGTTTTTCCTCGGGCCAATCTAATCGATTTCCAAAATACTTTAATATTAGCTTGGAAATTATCAGAAAGCCTTCTGTCAAGCTCATCCTTTCGTTCTTCTTTCTTCATATTGACCACATTTTTTACTAACCCTTTCATTGCTTTGTAAACCTTTCTTGCCTTATCCACATCCTCTAATGTCGCCTTTTGCACTCTTTTATTGGCCTTTGTTGCTAACCAATCCAGCCACGCTTTCTTCTTTTCAGCCACAACTTGTTGCACCTGTTTATCCACCCAGTCATTTTTCTGCACTCTTCCTTTTCTTCTTTTAGTAATACCACATACGTCACTTGCAACATTAACTACACCTTCCTTAAAAGACTTCCAAAAACTCTCTATCTCACATTCCTCATCCACATCAACAAATCGTTCTCTCAACCTTTTAACGTATTCACCTTTCACTTTATCCTCTTGTAGTCTTTCTACTTTTACACGTTCTAGATTAGTTAGTTGTTCAACATTCCTATGTCGCCATCGTTTGAAAAGTTGATTTTTTATAGTACATCGACGGTGTCTAGTCGGAGCGCAGCGGAGACTAAATCATTAATCTATGGGTATAAGCGTTTAAACAATTTCATAACAGATTTTCATACTTATAAATTAAAAAAGTACAAATAAAATAAAATTATAATTATATGAAGCGCTGAATTCGTTCATTTAACAGTTTGGTAATAAAAGCTTATGAAGCGTATAATTCAGTAAACGAGAGCTTCCGTGGTTCGTGCTTTAAACGCATGAGACACGCTTTCCACATTTATAAGTTCATTACAGTTCGTTACAGTTGGAGTTGGACAATTGGACACAATTACTAAACTACCTATTATATATATATATAATATTATGTATTATATATATATATATATATATATATAAAATAAGCATTTTTATTTTCTTTAAAACTCTCTATTTTAACCTTTATTACAAGATTGATATTCTGTATTGCCGGTAGGGAGCATTAGTAGTATTCATAAAAGTTGAAATTCATACTAATATAATAAAGCGGAAGAGTGTTTTTGTTTGTTTGTTGAAACACGCTAATCTCTGGAACTACCTGGACTGTGAATTATTTAGCGAGGGATGACCCAATAATTACAGCGCTTTTACCCTTGATATTATTTTGACAGTTTAACTGCAGCTCATGACAATGACAACCTTAATTTGTCAAAATAAAGAACAGGGAGGGCGTAAATGTTTATAGTCGAGGGAAAGTGGAAGCTGACTTTTATATATATTTAATACTCATGGGCATATTTAGAGGAACACAAAAAAGAAAAAATAACAAAAAAACTTTTTTCATATTGGCCATATATACTAATTTTATGTAATTTGAAAAAAGAAGATTTTGAAAAGAATTTTACTTACGAAATTCATTTGCTATTTTTGGCTATCTGTTAATTTCTTTGATACTTAGTGTATGAAATTCCGCTGAATTCTTGTTGTTTTTAACAAATTTAACATTACTTGATATGTTTTTTTGACAAGATATCGTTATTATTGAGTGATAATGTATAAATATATATTAAGATATATTGAGATAATTATTAAAATATTCATTTAATAAGTTTGAGTGATAATGCTTGATCTTAGCGTAGCTCGGGTGTCTAAAGCTGTAACTTTAATTGAAAATGTTTCCACTTACACTGAAGTGGCTCAGACATTACTAATGTCCAAGTCTGTGATCTATAGAAAACGAGTCCCTGACTGCGGCAAAATAAGTATCAGACATTTTAGAGCAGAATGTGATGCCTCTTGCTACGTTCATGGAGAATAATTTTCTTTGAATGCACGATAATGCTCGTCCTCACGCTGCGGCGGTAGTATCGGAGTACCTGACTGAGGTCGGAATCCAAGTTTTGGTGTGGTCAGCACGCTCACCAGACCTAAATCCGATAGAACATGTTTGTGATAAACTGGGTGGAGGCGCGGGTTATATAAAAAATTAATTAGTGGACTGTATTTGCGGAATTATATTACATTAACACAACAGTGGGGACAGTGGGATAAAATAAACAGGTGGGGTACTTACGAGGATCCACGTAGCCGCTGATGCACTTTTAAACACTCTTCTGATACACTATGCGATCTTATGACCAGCAATCCAGCGATATGAACTTTGTACATATGGAGCGGGGTGAAATATGTTGCGTAGGCGCGTGCGACGGTGCGGGTGCGGTGCAGGGTGCGAAGCGTGTGCGACACAAAAAGTCAACCCTTAACGGTGCCGTGCGGGCGGCGAATGACACTGCGGTCATCCGCGGCTAGTGGTAAGAGGTGCGGTAGTGGTGAGGTAAAGGGTGCGGGAGCGGGGGTGGGTAGGTAAGTTTGAACGGAACACTATTGCGTTAATGTATGATCATAATATATAAAGTGGCGCAACCATTCCCCCCCGCCTTGAAGGTATCAAGGGATGCCTTCGAAAAAAAAACAATTAAAAAAATGAAAACTAAACTAAAACCTAAACCTAAGATGCGATTTGCGAAGCTACTTTATTATCTAGGTAAGGGACACAAGCGTACAACCGGGCGCAGATACGATACGGTAGCTGTTTTAACGCGTACGACACGCACCACTTCATCAGCCGCAGGGAACACCTCTTCGACAACCCCTAAAGGCCAATGCAGTGGAGACGAATTTTCCGTATTAAGAATCACGACGGTCCCTACAGTCACCGGATTCACCGGCGTGTTCCATTTATTGCGAGACTGTAATGTGTGCAGGTATTCCGCTCTCCATCGCTTCCAAAACGATTGCACTAACTTGTCCAATAAGGCATGACGAGAGAGAATATGAATTCTATCTTCATCGATATAGCGTGCGGGTAAGTACCGTAAAGGTGTCAAATTCAAAAAATGTGCGGGTGTTAGTGCAAGCGGTTCAGAAGGATCGCTAGATAGTGTCCGACAAAGAGGTCGCGTGTTCATTATACACTCTACTTGCGCGAGTACGGTAGCCATCTTTTCAAACGCCAAAACTTGCTCACCGACGGCATGAAGTAGATGCGTTTTCAGGCTCTTAATATTGGCCTCCCGATTACCACCAAAATTGCTAGCGGCTGGATTTTCAATACCAGACACGTGACAGAAACATTGTGAAGACAATAAAGAATGAATTTTAGAGACACGATTAGCAACAAAAGTATCCCACCTATGGGGAGAAGCGTGAATCCAACATAAAGTGACCGTCGAGTCTGAGAATGCGTATATATATTTAATGGGTATGCGGTTATTACAAGCGTCAATTATGTTATTAATTAACTTTGCGTGCAAAAGTACTGCGCAGAGTTCGAGTCTAGCCAGAGAAACAACTTTACGAGACGCGACCTTTGACTTAGCACTTATAAGGTGCACAGTGTTAACGTTGTCGTTCTTGACATGAAAATATACAACGCCCCCGTAGGCCCTCTCACTAGCATCGGCGAAACCAACGATGGTCACCTCACTATGCTTCGTGATTCCAACATGGCGTGGTATTGTGATTTGCTCAAGTAGTGGAAGCTCTTCCCTGAAACGCGACCACAACGAGATAATGTTGTCAGGAGGATCTTCATCCCAGTCACAATTACAATGCCAAAGTTCCTTGATGAGGAGTTTGGCGAACAAAATTACTGGAGCTACGAAGCCCATCACGTCCCATAATCTTGCGACACAAGATAAAATGGTGCGCTTTGTGCATTTGTCAGCGGGTTTACAAATTTTTAAACTGAAAAGATCCGTTTTGTGCGACCAGTTTAAACCAAGAATCTTTTGCGTATCAAACTCATCGAACTCCTTGACTGATGAAAGGCGATGCGAAGGCGGGATGGAATTTAAAACAGTCTGTGAATTGCTAGTCCACTTTACTAAATCGAATTGCCCAGCCTTCATAAGCGAGATAACTTCGGCAGATGTTAAAATAGCTTCTTCCTCACTATCGACACAATACACGAAATCATCCATGTAAAGACCCGTTTCAATGGTTTCCTTTGCCTTAGGAAAGGATTTACCTTCATCTGAGGCTAACTGTTTTATAGTGCGCAGCGCGTGGAAGGGGCTCGACTTAAGGCCGAAACAGACGCGGTTGAACTGAAAAACCGTAAGCGGCTCGTCAGGCGAAAAACGATATAAAAAACGTTGGAATCTGCGATCACACTCGCGGACACCTATACACAAGAACATTTGTCTAATGTCGGCCGAAATCGCAATGGAGAACAAGCGGAAATTAACAATTATATTAAATAAGTTTCCTTGCAGGTTTTGACCATTATACAGAATATCATTGGGGGACACAGACGTGCTAGTTTTAGCGCTAGCATTTAGCACGACGCGAAGCTTTGAGGTAAGTTTGTCCTCTCTGATGACCCCGTGGTGCGGTATTATATAGAAAGGTACGTCAGTATTCTCCTCTATTTCGGAAGGTGCGGGTGAAATATATTTATTTTCTAAATATTCAAAGATAACGTTATCGTAGGCCTGTTTCAATTTTGCCGAAGCTTGCATCCTCCGCTCTAGACATAGGAAACACCTTTCAGCTAAGCGCCGGGAATCTCCGAGAGTGGACGAATCCCCCTTGAAAAGGAGTGCGAGAGTATAACGGCCATTGCCATCTCGTGTTGTAGTGCGGTGGTAAACATCGTCAATCTCTTTATCGTCCGGGCTCAGAATTGGTGGTACAATCACCTCTTCGAGTTCCCAGAATTTGTGGACGGCGGACTCTAAAGTCTCAGTGAAGCAGCAACAGGATATAGTAGAATAAGTATCTAATTTAACGGGAGCGGAACCTACGATTACGTACCCTAGTACTGTTTCTACTGCGTGAGGCGTGACGGGTGCCGATTCACATTGGATCTTATGAGACAACAGGAGGTGCGGAAAAATCTCAGCTCCAACTAAAATATCAATATCCCCGGGAACATGATACGTGTCATCGGCCAAAGGTAAGTTTCTAAAATTAGTTAGTAGCGATACATCGACATTGACGGTCGGCAAGCGTTCGGTCACCTTATCAACTACTAATGACTCCATTATAAACTTTACGTTTTTATTGAAACGCGAACAAAATTTTACTTGTACTGAACCCTGAGTCATTTTAGTAGAACCCCCTATTCCCTTTACAATAGAACACGGGTTTTGGTGCGAGTTCAATCCTAAGCGATCACAACAATCGCGCGTTATAAAATTGCTTTGCGACGCACTGTCTAACAAAGCACGAACACTATGTTCGTAACCTTGAGCGTCAACCATTAAAACACGCGCGGTAGCGAGCAATACTGTGGTAGGTACACGCGGAACATTTTTATTATTATCTGAAAATGTGCATAACGCAACATCATCAGTGCGGGTACTAGCGGGCGGCGGTACGGGAATCGAAAATGAGTTACTCGCGGCCGCGCTTCCTTTAGCGGACGGCGATGTAAGTATGTTTCCGCACGGAACGGTAACCGTGAGCGATGTACCACCGATCGCGTTCGGCGTAGATGCGGTATTTTTATTTTCAAAATGTAACATTGTGTGATGTTTTAACTGGCACTTACGACAGTGTGAATTTGAATTGCAATTAAATGAGCGATGTTTTTGGCTCAAACAATTGATGCAGCATGATTGCGATTTTACATGATTAAAGCGTTCATTAGGCGTCAACTTTTGAAACCCCGGACATGTGTATAAATGTTCGTGTTGCGAGTCACATAACAAGCACTGAGGCTGCGAAGGTGCGGTTGTTGAATTAACATAAGCATGCGTAGACCTTTGTGGTTTCGATGCCACATCCAGTCGACGGTCGACACTTTTCTTAGTGACTTCTTGTTTCGAAGTGCGTTGTAAAATCTTAACTTGATCGCGAACGAATGAGACCAAGTTATCGAAGGACGGAATGTCGGAACCACGATTGTCCAATTCGAAAGCGCGTGCGGTTTCAGGATCTAATTTTTTCAAAGCGGTATATAAAAAGACCAGATCAGAGAGGTCCTTGACCTTTAAATTATTTAGTGCAGAAACTGAAGTTGCAAATTGGTCGAGAAATTGTTCAAGATTAATTGCACTTGCGGAGTTTAAAGGTTTCATTTCGAAAATCTGATCTAGGTACGAAGTCGCAAGCAATCGCTTGTCTTCGTATTTATTTATTAAACTATCTAAAATCATTTTGTAATTATCAGCGCACGGAGTTATTCCCGCGAAAGCCCACTGAGCTTTGTTTGTCAATTTACCTATTAAGTAATGCAACCTTTCCGAATCCGTCAAACTCGGATTTTCATGGACGGTGTTTTTAAAAGCTGAATAAAATAACGGCCAAGTTTTGATATCGCCATTAAAGTCGGGTAGTTCAATAGGCGGTAATCGCGGCCTTTCGCGTTTATAGCTGCGGTTATCATTTGTCTCAATAAGTTTCGCGGCGCGTTTTATGCGACTGTATAAATCGTCAAATGAAAGAAGAGGTTGGTAATTGACCACGTACTTAGAGCTTAAACTTAATTCAAGCGAATTTATTTTATCTAAAATGATTTCGAAATCTTCGCGTAACTTGTCGACAGTTTCGATCTCGCACAAAAATGTTTCTTTTGTATATTCATCCGAAAGGTCCTTTGACCTATCGGCAATAGACTGTATGCGAGAGAACATAAGGTTTCTTTTGGCGTGTAGAAGCGACAACTTATTCGCGTCGGACATGACGAAAGTACGAAATAACGAAAATGCGAAGTAAAAAATTTAATATTAACACTATCGTCCTAGGTAATAGGTACACGAATAGTCGCGATGCGGAATGAGCACGGATACACCTACACACAATACGCCTGGGCGATGTGGCAGGGGCGGGTAGATAGATGCGAACAACAAAAATGAATGCGGAATTAAAATATTAAACCAAAGGTTACCGGAACAATATCCGTGTCGAATGGACCATCTTATGGAGGCGCGGGTTATATAAAAAATTAATTAGTGGACTGTATTTGCGGAATTATATTACATTAACACAACAGTGGGGACAGTGGGATAAAATAAACAGGTGGGGTACTTACGAGGATCCACGTAGCCGCTGATGCACTTTTAAACACTCTTCTGATACACTATGCGATCTTATGACCAGCAATCCAGCGATATGAACTTTGTACATATGGAGCGGGGTGAAATATGTTGCGTAGGCGCGTGCGACGGTGCGGGTGCGGTGCAGGGTGCGAAGCGTGTGCGACACAAAAAGTCAACCCTTAACGGTGCCGTGCGGGCGGCGAATGACACTGCGGTCATCCGCGGCTAGTGGTAAGAGGTGCGGTAGTGGTGAGGTAAAGGGTGCGGGAGCGGGGGTGGGTAGGTAAGTTTGAACGGAACACTATTGCGTTAATGTATGATCATAATATATAAAGTGGCGCAACCACTGGGAAAACAAATTAAACAAAAAAGTCCAGCACCAGCTAACCTAAGGAACCTCAGAACTGCATTGGATGAGGAATGGAACTTAATGCCACAAAGTTTCATTGACAATTTAATAAAAAGTATGCCCCGACGGTTTGACAGCGAGAGGAAGTAATACTAAATACTGATTGTGTCACCCATTATGAAAAAAAGAACAGCGTGTTTAGAATAATATTCAATTTTCATTATGTTAGGTCAAAATTCCTTACAGTTATAATACAGCCACTAATTTTTTCTTTTTCGTTTAGTAAGTTTTTTTTGTTCAAAAATATTGATTTAATTAATTGATTCTATTCTAAGAATTTTAACAGCTTATATTATAACAAACAAATCTGTTTTGACTGTAATGTGCCCCTTTTTTATTGCGTTCTTCTAAATATGTCCATGAGTATTTTTGAATATTCTTATTCGGGAAAACTTTCTCGTCGTCGTTGAAACTTCAGGGTTTCTTTTTCAAAAGGATTCAAAATGTACTTAGCAGAGAATGTGTTTTTTCAGGCCGGCATGACAGCGGCGACCACCGATGGATTTCGATCTCTTGGTGGTCGTCGTTGTGTTTGGATTGTAGTGTGCTTACCATCAGGTACAGTACAGTCAATGTGCCGAGATATAAAAAAAATGTGGTTTATGATATTTTTGCTTTCAGCATTAAGCTTAACCTTTTGAAAAATATTTTTTTTTACAGAAGTTTATACCATATTTTGTTTACCTCAAAAGTTTTTACAGAATTGATTTTCGGCAAAATTACTCTGGTAAAATTAATCTGGTACCTAAACAAAATTACATGAGTGAAAATTAAAAAACATTCTTGAAAAGGTTCCACTTCTCATATCTGAATCTCGGCTATTCAGATTCTGGTTTACGTAGGCTGAACGATCTCACCCCACAGCGCGGTGCGGCGCAGCAGCCGGGGTGAGATATTATAACGAGGTTGTAACTAGGGTTGCCGGCCGTCCCGCGGAAGGTGCTACACGCAGAACGTTAATTTACACCTTTTTCGAGCAAAACTTATGGATTTGGTACACTTTATTCTAAAGAATTTAAATAGTAATTAATTTATTTGTCTTCACGCCGCGCCGCGCCGTGCTGCAATATATATTGAAAAATTCAAAGTGTTTTTTACTTATTACTGAACTCTACTAATAAAATTTCGCTTAGTTTGCAAATCCTTGACTAAATATTATTCAAGTAAAATACTTCTGGGCTTCGCATTTTTTTTGCTTCGCCATTTTCAGTATTTCCTACAAATCTCAGTCGCACAGTGAACAGCCCTAGCTGTAGCCCTCATAAATAGTTCTTGGAACGAGCGTCTGACTCATTGACTAAAGTCAACAACTTGCTATTTATCTACCGCCCATGAACCCAAGGTGGAATTTACTTTTAAGTTCAATGAGTTATTCGAAGTGCTAATATTGATATCTGCCGTGGTGATGCAATTCGGAAGAACCTGGGATTCAGTATAGGCCCATGATAATGAATAAATAATAATAGTAAGTAAGAGTCAAGGTGAGGCATTGGCTGTCAGCCTAGATATAGCGAAGGCGTTCGATCGGTTCAGGTACCGCGATCTTCTATCAAAGTTGCCATATTACGGACTGCCCGAGGGTTTGTGCAAATGGGTTGCTAGCTTTCTGTCCGGTAGACGCATAAGAGCCGTAGTAGACGGTAGCTGTTCTGAAATCATGAACATAAGGACGCAAGGTTCGGTACTCTCTCCAACGCTGATAAATAAATGATATGCTATCCTTTGATGGCATTCATTCCTATATAGATGACAGCACTGAATACGTTCTTTACACGGGCTGTGCAAACATCCCTCATTCCGTTGTGGAAGAAAATTGGAAACAGCTTGCGTCTGAAACCGAGAATAAACTGTACAGAGTTTCCGTTTGGGTTCGAGATGATTAATTCAGTTTCAACCCCACCAAGACACAAGTTTGCGCATACACCGCTAAATACGAATTCACTGTGTTCCAGGATACACTCTAACCATTTCAAAGAGTATTGAAATCTCCAGTGACGTTCAGTTCTGTAGTCATTTAGAAGATAAGGTCAAGCTGGCGTCCAAAAAGCTCGGTGTGTTGAATAGAGCAAAGCGGTACTTAACCCCGGGTCAAAGACTTGTTGTACAAAACGCAGCTTGAACCTCATATGGAGTACTGCTGTCATCTTTGAGCGTGAGCATCATGATACCAGCTTGGCCTATTGGACTAGGCTTAAAAACGAGCCGAGAGAATTGACTATCTCAAACTCACAAGTGGTATCAAACCTTTAAGTCTAAAAAGAGACTTTGCCTCCTTGTGCGTGTTCTACCGCTTAAGTAATGTATTTTGTTCCGAGGTATTGTTCGTTATGATGCCAACGGCTACCTTTCATCATCGCACCGCTCGCCATCGGCAGGGAGTTCATCTTCATACCTTGGAACCTAAATAGTCGCGAACAGTCCGGGTCCGAGTTTCTTTTCCAAACGCTCCGGAATGAGCGGAATGAGCGCTCTGCTGAGGTTTTCTTAGGAGATTACAGTATAGGGATCTTCAAAATGGCAGTGAATCGATTTTCAAAGGGTCAGCAACGCGCATTTGATGCTTCTGGTGTTGCAAGTGGCCATAGGCTGCGGTGACCGCATACTATCCGGCGTGCCGTATGCTTGTTTGCCACCATCGTGGTATAAGAGTATTTTACTCGGCGAGAGATATGCAGGTTGTCGATATATTGTCGGTGTTGATATGTTGCTCGAGGTTGTCTGCTACCTGAAGGGAAACACACTTTATTATAGATTAATTTAAATCCAACATAATCTTACGATCTGAATAAGAAAAATAGAAAAAAATTACCATTTTCGAAATCTCAAGAATCGTCTGAAATATGCCCGAAATATCGTGTATTTTTCATAGTGTACTCGTATATCGAGTAATCAGAGTCATAGGTTCGACGAAGCACACATACAAAGCCTTATCGCTTCAACTATCAACAAATAATGGGCTATAAATCAAACGTCCCTCTCTTTTTAAAAACGATGACGTAAATTGTTTACAACATGTTGAGGGTTCGAGCGCCTTCTAGAGACTTCATGATCGTCTTATTTGGGTATATAAGCGAGCCGTATCGCGAGCCACGACAGTTCTAATTTCGAAAGCGAAATGGAAACAACAATCGAAATAATAGAAGAACTACAAGAGCAACATACATAATAATTCTGTAAGTATACAGGAACGAGTTTTTTATTTTAATATTTTTTTTTGTTAATAAATTGTTTACCTGAAACGGCATTTTACTACCCACGGGTATAACAATAAAATGAGTGACCGCAAATAAGGTGAAATACCACACTGTGCATAGGTATCAATTACATACGAGTATTTAGCTAAAAGTCAAGGATTTATTTGGATTTTTCTTAAAATTCTTGGATATTCTTCATTCGCCAAAGTATTTTCTTTACTTTTATTTCCATGCCATGTCATGTCTTGAGAAGGAGCCTGTTTACAATGCTAGTAGTCGGTGTAATTAGGATTCGATGCGCATATTTTTTACATGCCACGATACGACACCGAAATGACTGCGTTCGACAGTTTGAGATCCTTCCTGGAGAGAGAACCTGCGTTTTTGTTCACATAGCAATATCAACAACAATCGAACTCGTAACGGAGTCTTGTCGTACGGTGTGATAACTCCTATATCATCCTTGTGTCACTTACGATGCTAGATTGTATAATGCGTCTGGATTGCGATCTAGATTTACTGTTTACATAAAAACGACATTGTATACTCACACATTCGATATTTATCTTGCCATGACATTTTAGTATTCTTTTCAAATATTTTGTTTCTGTTGTGTAATATTATTTTTAACCTAATTTTCGTTGAACAATAAAATCATATTACAAAAAAAGGTAGAGCCTTTTCAGTCTCTGTACAAAATAATTATTTGTCCATTTGGATCAAACTCCTATAGTACATTTCATCTACGTTAACAAAATACCTTTAATACTTAGGTAATCGAAATATTAGTAACAAAATATAAAATGAGTAGCCTGAATGTACTTAGAAGACTTACAACTATACAACACAAAAATAAGCATAAACACAGAACTAATTAGAGAAATAATATAAATAATGTAAAAGGTAGACATGCAGATACCTAAATAGATCAGAAAAATGAAGAAAGCATTTAAGTATATGCTGCATTATGCGCTATATGCGTCGAATGCATTTCAACATCTCACAATGTAGGTAGTCGAGACAAGGAGACGTCTTTTGTTTATTGACTAAGCGAAATCCTTTTCAGTTGATAAGAATAAATACTGCGAACCATTCTTCCAGAACTTGCCAGATTGCTTCTGGAAGTGAGAACAACAATAGGCCGGTGTGTTGATGGAGGCGTGACGCGGCACGGTGTGGCGTGGCGTGGCGCGCTAGAGAATTGTTCGAATAAATTAAACATGGGTGAAACCGTCGGTAACGCTTGTCTCTATATAAAACCCGTGGCATTTTAAGGTTTACGAAATACAAAAAAGAAGACAAGACACATCAACTGGGAATGGTTCGCAGTATTTATTCTTATCAACTGAAAAGGATTTCGCTTAGTCAATAAACAAAAGACGTCTCCTTGTCTCGACTACCTACATTGTGAGATGTTGAAATGCATTCGACGCATATAGCGCATAATGCAGCATATACTTAAATGCTTTCTTCATTTTTCTGATCTATTTAGGTATCTGGATGTCTACCTTTTACATTATTTGTTATTTCTCTAAAAGAAAAATACAGACTACTTAGATAATTCATGCATACTGTTACAATAACGTCGTAAAACAGCTGATTTAGGTTAAACTAGACATTTCAGTATAGTCCGTAGCCAAAAATTTACCAGTTCAGCCCCTAGTTAGAATCTCTGATAACCCGCCCCGCTTTCCACCTCGTCGCGTAATTTTCTACCCAAGCGTCCCTCACGGGACAAGAACCGATCGAACGAAACCATTCGTCTGGTAAAATTAAGCCTGAATTTCTGTTTATTGCCGAAGTATATCAATGTGATTATCTACGCTGATTTGTTCCAATGTGTTGTTGTTAGTCAGTTAATCGTTGAGTAAATAAATATATCTGAGTGCAGTAACAAACAATGTGTGATCTTCACTGATATGTTTTAAAATAAAACCAGTCTCCAGCTAAGAAGAGAAATGAAATTTATATATCGCGAATTAAATTTGCAAGTCATATTATGTAACAAGTATGTATCTTCTACGAGTATAATCTTACAACTTCTGTGAATTATCCCGTTTAAAAACCTTACTGACATAAATATTTAATACAAATCCTTTACAGATTCGGATGTGATTGAGATCATAATTATGGGTTTTAAGGGTTACGAATCTTACGATAGATCTCTCTTGTTATGTGTTTCTCGATTCATGTACACTAGCAAAAATTTGGTTTTCAATTTTGTAGAATATCAAAATTCAAAAATATTTTGATTATTACGAACTAGGTAATATTAAGAGAATATAATGCAAAGACGTAACAGCAACCCGCACTAGAATCAGCGAAAAAAGGTTGTTCTGTCGAAACCTGTTTGTATATAAAACAATCTGCAATTTCTATCAGAGATCTGTTTGTAAAACGAATGACATCGTTATCCCTCATACAAATAATACTAGATGTTTCCTATTAACCAACCAATGTTTACATGTAGTATACGATAACTCAAATACACCCCTAACTGAAGGGTCCGATTCTTAGTAAACAACGCTTATGCACAAGGTAAAACCAAGGGCCCGGTGTGCACCCCGAGGGAACCCATTTCATTTACCCTACGCGTTGAGAGCTGTTAGGGATTTCTTTAGACATAGGGACCGAATACAGTTTTAGAGCGACATCTTTGAAGTGTAAAGATGTGTGATTATAATGTGGGGACTGTGGAGAAGTAAAAATGAATATACCGTTATCGTATCGAAAGCTTATTGGAAAATGCAGTTTATAATATTTCATTATTTCGTTTACATTTGAAGTACATAAATAAGTAGGTTGGTATGTGAATATTTAATAAGTATTATTTTTTCCAAATTTCCAGATAGACTTCATATATAAAGTGATGATGAATATGCTTTTTTTCTGTATTCTAATTTTTATCTGTCTGTATATACATATTTTGGATTTAACTGATAAACGGTTCGGCGGATTCTTATGAAATGTTGTATACGGGGGAAGCTTAGTTGATTGCAATTAATAGGGTATACACATCGTTAATAACACTTTTAATTGAACCGGTGCAAATTGTTCACGGGAAGGATACTTCATTCCTCAGTTGAGAGGCTATATGAAATTATGAATTGTCAAGAATATGAGTAAAAATAAAACGAGACGAAAATAATTACTGCGTAATAGACACGCGCGGAGCCGGGGGGCATTGCTAGTTTATATATATATAGTTCTTCGAAAGTATATATATTGAAAGATCAAATATATTTCAACGGTTCGATCTTGTATCTTTAAACCATAACAAAAATAAAGCATGGATTTGTGATATCTTTATATGATTTGTGATATAACTTTAAAGTTAGAATTATAGATACAATACTGAAGAGCATATTTCATTGTTAAAATGTAGCTACATTTGATATTTTCAAAAATTCTGCATAAAATGTAATTACTTTACTTTTCAGATGATATGTGGAGCTCGATGGAAACCGGCGGTCCCAATGGTGCAGTATCCTCAGCGCCATGTGCTCGGGCCAAGCACTCCGCGACTCTGCTGGGCGGCTACGTGTACGTGCTAGCTGGGAGAGGATCGGGGGGAGCTGTGCCTCTGCGGGATTTTTGGAGGTACAGTTTAGGTACGTGAATACTTTGCATGATGTTAAAACATAGTTATAGAGAAAATGAAAGCGTTAAGTTTCCATACTGTAACTTTATAGGATTATTTCGTATATTGCAACAGTAAGCAGACTGTAGTGTACCTGATGCCAAGCCTAGTATTAAAAAACGGTAACCGTCTAGAAATAGCAACCTATAAACATTACCTACCATTTGAGCAGCCTGAAGTTACCGTAACAACAAATACATAGTCTCTGGATGTACAAACAACACACCCCAGTGTTTCATAAGCCATTATGACTAATTATTAACAAAAAGTTTATGCCCACCATTCAGAGCACAGACTACTGAGACGATATGAATCAGACAAACAAGTCTTGGGAACAAGTTGACCTATACCTAGGTTCTGTAAGGTCCTAAATAGCTGTAGTGATGTTATTGATGTGCACTTTAATAATATTGGTGCACCTACTCGAGCTCTATACAAGCTTGTAATGGGTACTTTATAACAGTGGTTTTTACTGATTTCTATCTTGGTTTTTATTTGTTGGGAGTGAGTAAAATGTATGTAACATCATCATAACACAAAATATTCATGCAGGTTTGTCTGTAAGAAGTTGTTACACTTATTAAGCGTAGACCGTAACTCACATAAATTTATTGTAATATTAGTGTAAGCAATTGCAGGTGAACGTTTCCAAATAAATAAAAATAAAAGAATAATTCCGTTTTAACCGGGCATTGTTACCAAGAGTTAAGAACCTGAGCATAGTTCAGCATACGAGCCGATCCAACTCAGTCCCAGGAATAGCAGTCTATTAATGACTGTGGGCTAAGCTAATAATTCGGTATTGAGTTTGGGTATAAATAACCATTGGCTGCAGTGACCAGTTCGTATCAGGTGAAGTGCATAACTGTTTGCCTCTTCATTTATCCAATTTTGTCTGATGAACTTTCGCTTAAAATACAAAACATTGTTAATACAATACCTCTAAACTTCATGACACGACGCCGGGCCGTCGCGGCTTTGAGAGGTCTTAGGAGAAATTCGTCAGTTTTAGCATTTTCTTTGAGCTACAAGTACATTCAACGAAAGCTATGAATTGAAAGCGATTTAAATGGATTCTCTTAAATCGCTACTGGGAGTTTTTTAAAGCATATGAGCAAGACCAAGCTTATCGTATATATTGCATTTTTCTATCTGTTCGTATTTCAATGTACTTCCACCGAATTAATTTAGAAATAAACTAGCTTCAATTTATTTAAAAGTAATAAGTAATTAAATACACCCATGAGCTCAATGTATGCAAACTTACTTAATCAAAAAACATATCAAAATAAAGAGAAGATGTAGGAAATTTCACTAGTAAACAGGTACAATTACAATTTAACCTGCTACGAAATGAGTTTGATTCTTAAATTGGTGTTCGTAGCGACGGGTCGTTGGGAGAAACTGGAATGTAGAGGAGATCCTCCACCCTCACTCCAAGACCACACCGTAACAGCGTACGAGTCCAGACTCTACGTTTTCGGGGGAGAAGCTGGCGCTCTATCAAACGAGACACCTCTTTGGATTTATGATACTGAGGTTTGCAACTTTATTATTTAGTAGCAGCTCCGCGGGGCTCCGTACGCGTTTATTAATCAACATTTATATTTTCGTCACTTAGTTTTCTTACTCAAAGACGATTGTTATATCCTTCGTATACTTCCCATGTACAAAAATCAACAAAATCGATTCAAACTTGATAAATCTTCTAGTTATTGATATTCGTATTATTGACAATTAGTATGATATTCCTATTATTGACAATTATTATAGCATGTCAATTAAGCAGTGACAAGCTTCTCGTGTACAAAATTACATAAAAATCTATGAGTTAAATCGGGACATGGAAACAGACACAGATTTTTTACATGTTTTTTAAATGCTCTCTTTAGTAGACGTTTATCGAATTTGTGGTTTACATGTATATATACACAGAACAATAGATTTATTAATGTACCCGGATATATGAAACATTTATTAATAAGTTTAACTCTTTCATCACGAGGATACATCATGTTCATAGTGACGATGATGAAAGCACTACTATTTTGTAGATTGGTAGTTATTTCAGCTTTTTCATGGAATTTGTAATTCAATAATCATCAGAATATGATATATCTCTACAAAGTAAATAAAGTCAAACATCTCATTGATTTTTTAATAAATCTTCTGGTTTATTTTGCAATTACGATAATTTATTTCTGTATAAATCTACTCTCTCTCCATTTATTTTAACAGAATCAAACGTGGCGCAAGCTGCCATGCCTGAGCAGCTACATCACCAAGAGACGAGGTTCGAAAGACCCACGCAGCGCCGGTGTTGGACCTCGAGGACGAAGGGGTCACTCTGCACATGCTCTTAAAGACTGTCTCCTCATATATGGAGGGTACAAAGATTTGAGAGGATCTACGAATGAATTATGGGCGTTTCATTACGGTGTGTTTGACCATCTCTGCTTCTTGTGTCTAATATTCTATCGCTAGAAGTAGGTACATAGTGCTAAACTTTTCTTTTGAGGTGTAGTCAGCTATTCGTAGTTTCGGGGTTGTTGTGTGATGAAGTGGTAGATGCAAGTGTCGTATGTCGCAGAGACGGAGACGTGGCAAGAGATCGCGTCACGCGGAGCGGGTCCGGCGCGGCACCGACACGCGGCGACGCTGCACGCGGCCGGCTTGTACGTGCACGGCGGGCAGTGCGACCTGCGCGTCACGCCAGACCTCTGGCACTACGACACGCGTCAGTATACACATCGCGTGCTAACTCATATCACTCGTGCACTTATTAGCAGTTAGTATAATGATATTGACGTGCACGCGGCGCCTGCAGTGTCGCGGCTGTGGCGGCAGGTGCGGACGGCCGCGCGCCTGTGCCCGAGCGCCCGCAGCGGACACGCGGGGCTGCGCGCCGGCGCACACTTCTACATCTTCGGCGGCGAGGCGCACGGGCACGCGTACAACGACCTATGGCGCTTCCACTTTGGTATGCATTACTTTGCTTTACAGATAAATCGCTGCTTGGAAACGTTTTTGCGTTTTTAGTACTGACTAAAACCAGAATGAACCAGTTTGCGCTAGCTACCACCTGCCTCGCATCATCCGCTTATAAGTAGCGTTAGAATTGTCATGCCATTTTGTTTGTTATTCTTTTCTTACTAACTAGTTCATTGATATCATTTATCGTGTGTTTTAGTGTCATTATTTGTTGCTTATTGTTATTATTTGATATTAAAATAGTTAATTAAAAATGGCTCCGGTGTTAAAACCTGGTCGAGGCTTTGACTTTCCATACGAAAAAAGTTTTGTAAAATTGGTACAAATATTACGAAAATGAGTGCAATAACAATCCGTGTATAGGTTCCCAAACTGTTTTGTTTGGCCCCTACTTACCTAACATTGAATTTTAGCAAATTTATCAACTTCAAATGTATTTTTAACAGCTAATATAGTACTAATTAATTTGAAAAGTTCTTCATAAAGTTTGTTGTTAAATGTGTTTAAAAAGTTTGTAATAAAATGTGTTGTAATTTTTTACTTCATTAGTAGTTTTATCTTTTATGTAGATAGATGATATAATATATTATAACGAAGTATTATGTATGTAAAGAAGTACTATTTATATATGTAGGTTTTTTATTCCGTTCATTGAAAGCCAAAATTAACGTCACAACATGCTTAAATGCCAGTATCGTTGACCTCATTTACATCTTATGGACTCCCCATGTTTTTCACTGACATGGACCCCTTGCAGGTCGTTGTCGACCCTGGGAGTCAATACAAACCACTTTAGAAATCACTCATGTAGAGGAATGAAGAAATGTTTGTTTACATTCTACATAAGAAAGAGGAAAAGGAATTTCAGGGTAGAGAAGACGGGGCTTCAGATACAATTTCAAAACGAATTATCGTTAACATAAATGATTGATCAGACAAAAGGGAGCATGAAGATGACTACGAAATATAACTATAAAAAGGTTTTTTTATTTATTTACCAGCTGACCGTAGACTACTACAAATGTATAAACGTCACGAGTATTTTTGTACCTTAAATCTATACTATAATATATATATATATATATATAATATCTACAATTATCATTAATATAATAAAGCGGAAGACTTTGTTTATTTGTTTGTTAAAATACAATTATCTCTGAAACTACCAGTTGGATTCGAAAAATTCTTTTAGCCAAATTTACGAGGAATAATATAGGCTATCTAGCATTAGGCTACACCTCTCAACTAGCCTTAAATATTGATTTTTGTTAACTAAGTCGGAAGAAACAACGCATCCGAACTGCTTTATTTCGCGTGCGCTGGCGTAATGGTTAGTGATAAGTAAATACAATGTTCTACAAAAATATTGCTCCTTCGTACATTTAAAAAAGTCTGCAATATACCATATGTCTATCTCTTATACATAAGTAACAATAAAGTATTTTGTGATAAACATTTATTGAAAATTAAAAAGTGATAAATGAGCATTATCGTGTATGGCATATTAATCTTTACGAATGAGAGTTACTTCATCATAAAGACAATTTTATGAAGATCTTCACTTTTTATAGCATGTTATTTGGAAGCATAATTTAGGAGATAATGGAAAATAAGTTTAAGATATATTTAGGGTATGTCGTATGTAGATTGTATAATCTCTGTTCCTAAAAATATTGTCTATACTGAAGTATTATAAATTATCTACCAGGGTTTCTTTAAATTATATGAGAGTGAAACTGCGAGGCACAGTAGTATTGTATGTATCTTTTTTGCGTTCAGATTTCTACTGTAGAATTGTTTCTTTATTTAACCCTATGACTATCCATGTTATTATCGGACCCACTTTACTTTATTAAAAATTGTGAAAGGATTTTTTTTATTTATCTTGTGTTATTATTGTCCAGCGACGGAGACGTGGGAGCGCATAGTGAACACGATACAGTGGCCTTCCCCCCGCGTCGACTGCCGCGCGGTGCTGGTGTCCGCGTGCCCCCCGCGCGTGCGGTCCGCGCCCCCGCCCCCGCCCCGGCCCCGGCCCCGCGCCGCGTCCCCGACCGCCCCCGCCCCCACCGCCGCCCCCGCCGCGCCGCTCGCGCCTACCTCTGGGTTTCTGCGGGAGATCTCGAAGTTGTCTTCTTTCCACATGAGACGCGCGGCGCGCTGCTCCTACACCGTGCTGAGCGGTGAGCGCGACTCCACAGAGAGCCTGGCACGACGCGACCCGGCCCCTGCTCATGCCCTGGCCAAGTCACGTTCAGCGCATATGCTCGATCGGCGTCGTCCCGCCGAAGGTAATGACAGCCCGCGTGAGGGGGACGAACCGCCCGCCTCCGTCCCGGCCGAGTCCGCGGCGCTGCCCAAGTCCGCATCGGTGCGGTTCGCGGTCGGCACCACTCTCACCGACGAGGAGGACGCAGAGCTGTCGACGTCGGAGTACGCGAGCGCCGAGCACGTGGACGGGGCGGCGGCGCGAGCGGCGGGCGCGCTCGGCTTCAGCAACCCGCACTACCTGGGCGCCGCGCTCACGCCGGACTCGGGGCTCGGGGACATCGAGCTGCGGGAACTGGGCGAGCGGCGAGATGACCGCAACCAGCTGCACCTGGTGCTGGTGGGCGGGCGGGAGCCGCTGCACCCCGCGCTCCTGCAGAGTCCGCTCTCCATGTGGACGTACCGCCTGCTCTAGTCCCCGATACGCTCCTTGAAACTCAACACCACCGGTACATTAACACATTCGCCTCCACTCAGTTTCCATAGAGCTCGTTTGCCGTCCCGCCGTACATTTAACAACTGAACTCTGTCATCGAGAATAGGAATGGGCTCGTCATATTACAGACTGTTTTTATTTCAAACTTTTATTTCAATTGCAACGTTCGTAACAGTATGTAAGTAACATTCAAAATTTGCAAACCATTTTTCGACCACTTGCTGTCATCCGATTGAGATGAATTGTATTTAACTTCCATGGCAATGCAATATTATGGTACCATGAAGCTGATCTGATGATGGAGCCGGGATGTAGGGACTGTAGCTCCCTGATTTCAAATCGTAGAGTAATTAATTTTAGGCTCATTTGTTTTGTTCTCTTGAGCAACTAACTTCCATTACACATGATGACGAGGATCTGAAAATGGAGCCTGAAGATCGCCAATGGAACTGCATGATGGAAACTGCAAAGATAGTTGGGTCTGGGCTCGTTTTCTTTGTTCTTATGAGCACTTTCCATTACTCATGATGACGAGGGTCTGAAGATGTAGCCGGAATATCACTAATGGAACTCCATGATGACCCTAGGGGGGTCTCAGAAATTTCCTTGTCAAATTTCTCTTGGAGTTTTTGGAGAATCCTGTGGGGTCGGGTTGGGGTCCCAGAAGATATCCCATCAAATTTCCCTTAGGGTCCTATGGGGGGGTCGATGGGGTCAGGTTGGGGTCAGGACATCCCAGAGGATGTCCGTCAAATTTCCTTTAGGGTTCCTTTGAGAGTCCTATGGGGGTCCCAGAGGATGTCCCATCAAATTTCGCTTGGTGATCGTTTGGGGGTCCTATGGAGGTCGAAGAGGGTCAGGTGGGAGTCACTGGCACTCAATGTGTTAATAGTTTGCTAATACCTTTGAGGATACCGATCAGACTATCAGACTTAAAAAAGATGAAGCGTATAGTAACCTTCTTAATTTTATCTATTTATATAGATTACAATTGTGTTCATTACATAAAGATTTGTTAAACGATAAACATATGACTAAAAGCAGATGGTCCAAGATATATTTAACAAGTTGTTGTATTTTATTTGTTTTGAAGCATTTATTATAAATAAATAAGGAATGCTGATTATATGTAAGTGAACTCTGCCGGCCATTCTGACGTCCAAAATTTTAAACAAGCCGTGGTGTTCAAGGATTATAAAGTTTTTGGTGAAAAATCCGACATAGTGTCTGAGCTCTGTGGTACTGAGAGCCGGAGTGTACGCAGGACGCGGCGGCCGCGGCCGGTGCGCGTGCGCGTGCGCGTGCGCGTGCGCGTGTCGGATTCATATGACAACAAACAGACATTGTATAAGCGTGTCAACAATTATATTGTCATTTTATAATTTTTAAGATTTTTACCAAATTTTTTCATTGTTTGTCGATAAGTTATTAATTGTTGTTGTATCTGTGTTTTTTATGTTATTAATTATATTCTACAGTTTTTGTTACAATAATAATAATTATTATTGTTATATTTTTATATACTGTGTTATGAACATTTTTTTAATTATGTGATAATTACAAGTATTTTTTTAGTATTTTGTTTAAAATTATGAAAATATTGAGAACTAAAAACGACATTAAAGTAATGCAGTATTGACATTCCTTAAAAGGATTAGGTTTAAAGGAAACCTATAGATTTCTCTTAGAACTGTAGGTGTCCTAAACAAGTGGTAAGACTGAGTAAAACCAACACAACACATAGACAGGCGTTAATGGCGACGCGGCGACGTGGCGACGCGATGGTCGAATCTACAACTTATAATCACGTTTAACTGCATTTTCTTAAAACGTTTAAATAAACTTGCCAACTGCAGTATTATTATGAAACACATGTAAATCCATAAATATAACGCTATAATATTCATTTTCTAACGTCAGGAAAAGTAGACATCCATTCGGAGGTGACGGATGAAATATTCAGAGCTTTAGTATTAGAAGAAGGTCCATAAAGAAATGTCAAATCCCTATATTGGGTTAATGATAATATTTCCAAGCCGCCGTCGGGAATCACTGCTGGTATAATATTTATATCGTATCGTGTGTAGTGTTCGCGTTTAGCGCACTTCCTACGCACTGGGGAACACTATTGTTGCTAACGTTATGAATGTACATGCAGTACATGTGCACCAGTTCAACGACCAGAACAAACAACACTCTGCTACATTGAACTCATGTACCGGATACTATTAACAAAACTATTGAATTACAGATCTGAGAGCGATTTTGAACTGAAATTTTGGTTGACCAACAACAGTATTATTAGTTCATTGAAATAAATATCAAATTGCAATATTTGACGCTTACGAAAATAATCTCGTTCTGTTGCGCAGATTAAAAACGTGTAGGTGACTGAGAAACTGCTTGTATGTGCAGTATTGTGTTTATTCTGGTCTGTTGTTCGAGTGCTTAAAGTTTCAACGTCTGTACCTGTACCAGATGTATAGGAAAATATCCAATGTGATCATATAGCAATGTTCCGGCAACTCGATTATAAACTGTTAACGAGTTACAGTGGCGTATCCTGACAATATCTCCGGGGGGTTGTCCCACGTTATGTACGCCTTTATTTGTTTTCTTCATTATTTTTCGCATGATAATTGTTATTTTTGTTAATAATGAGGCTTAATTGATGACTGTTACCGCCGGTTCACATCGCTCCCTGGATTCGTTACTGCAGAGGTGTATTTATAAGCGAGACCGCTAAAGCGTATTGGCTAATTGTAGGTTCAAGTATGTACGTTCTAAATAATCACGAGTGTATTATTGAACGCGCTTGTTGTGTTCGCGTTGTTTTACTAAGTATCCATGGAAGCTATGCAACGGAAAATAGAGTTATGATCTTTAACTTTAAAATTTGTTATTAAATAATTTAAGCTAACAATGAAGTATTTGTGGACATTCTCTGCCATTATATGTAAACATTTATTAGTAATTTAATAGTACAATATATTAAACCAGAATCACGGCTGACACGACCTTGTTTTATTTATTTTAGTAAGGTAGAAAATAAAATGGGTGATGGCGGAATTTTGTCGAACCTTCTTTTTAATTTTGCGTTGTCCACACGTCCACAGCAGCAACCAACATACAGAGAGGAAAATTATTTGTTTATGTACCAAGATTCCCTATGAATTTTAATGTTTCGGTGGGTTGTTTTTTTCAAACTAACTCTATTGTGCTTTGACAACTTGACCGAGCTGTGAACTGTGTGGTAAGCGCAGAGACACCCAGCCGAAATTGCAACAAGCGTAACGATACTAAAGTTGCCGAACCTACACTTGGCTTGCACTGTTGCCACGATTGCATTTTCGGCGATTTGAATCAAACTGATTCGGTCTAACTATATATATAGCACGTGCGTGTATGTACTCAGTCCATCTGATAATGATTACTTGTCTAATTGGGCAAAAAAAAGAATAAAATGTCTCTTAGAAGAAGAGAACTTATGTAGTTGAAGTGCATAGTAATGGATGTTGGACCAGTGTATGCTGAAAACAGTATACATGCACGCGAATGCAGCGGGCTCTATACGGTTCTGTAAGGGACCTTTTTTTTCTTTTTTTTGAGGCTAGTTAGTCTACTCCAAAATTGAAAGATTACTAAATACAATATATACTTGTCTCTGACCCTCCTCCTAGAGGATAGAGACAGGTATATGTGTATAATTAGTTTAGATAGAGTGATAGGGAACTTAGTCATATCGCGACTTAATTGCAATCACTACAACAGTCCGAGCCGATGTTCGGCCACTTTGGCACCCTCGGATAAACTCTAACGTGTAATAATCTATATAAAATTATTGAGGTTTACCGTTGTTGTGCGCGTTTCACGCAAAAACTAGTCGTTTTTTTTTTTGTGTAAACATCTTTCGTCTCGGTCGCTGGACATATTTTTGTGGGAGTGATTTTGGAAAAGGGACGGAAATGTGTTACAGGAAACCGGGGAAGCGCGCACTATTTGATTTGACCAATGAGCGGTGACCAGTGAGTTGGGACCACGACGTACTGTCACACAACATAATGTATCGAAGGGTAATAGTGAAAGGAGAACGCATCAGCTGTGCACTCATCTACAGTTATACAGTTTTGTGTATAAAATCGGTTATATTTATATGTGTAAACTTTCTTATTAATTATCTTTTACCCATTGAAAAGCTTGGTCCTTATCTAAAAAAAAATTATATCTTCATGAGCAATAATTTTAAACCCACGCGAGCGGAGCCGCGGGTACAGCCAGTCCTTGTATATAACAGAACATAAATGTAGAATGGCTAGTGCAGTGCGCCTTGCCAGAGACGACGGTAACGCCGTGACGGATTATTGATATACGCCGCCCCTGTACTACGCTATGTAGTTGAAAATCTCATGTCTCATAAATGAGTCGGATGTTCATTGTCGTTCAGTCTTTTACAAACCTGTCTGTACATATAACTTTTTATAATAGATACAGGTACTATATAAAGGACACAGATCAAGAATATGCCATTAAAAGAAAAAATTGTTTGTATGTCTGGATTTAAATCAAAAACGGCTTGACCAAATCTTATGAAATTTTGTACACGGGAAGCTTATGTCATTGGCCAATTGATATGCTATATGAATTGTCAACAATATGAGAAAAATAATATAACAGAATGAAATTAATTACTGCGTAACAGGTGCATGCAGAGTTGCGAGTGCTCCGCTAGTGAATTATATAAAAATCATAGACAATTATCATGAAAATATCTGTACTCCTTCCATAGGGATTGCAGTAGGTTAGTTTACATAGAAGTTAACTCCCACCGGCCGCCGTCACTGCTGGCAACCGGCGACCATTCCTTCGCATGACAACAATAAAGGTGTTTAAAATGTGAATAAAACTATACTGACTAAATCTTTATTATCAACTTACAATTATTATTCTAATATAAGGAGCATATGATCAAAATTATACTAGGAGAGATCAAAAAGTAGTGAGAACGACATATTCCTTGGTAAGAAAAAAAATACTGGCAGGCATAGCTCAGATACATATTTGTAATATTAATAAAAAAAAAAATCTTCGTTTTCTTTTGTTTTTTTCTGAATGTAGTCATTTGTTTGCTTCGTGTCAGAACGTGTTCTCGAAAATGGAGAAAAAGGAAGTGCGAGCCGATATTAAATGCCTCTGTTTAAAAAAGTTAACGATGCAAGAGATTCATTGCGATTTGGAGGCAACATTAGTAGAGTCTGCTGCGCCGTATTCCACTGTCGCAAGGCGGGCTTCTCAATTTCGAGTAGGGAGATCGAGCACGGAAGACGAACATCGTTGAAGCCGTCCATCGACGTCAGTCACCCAAGAAATGTTGCGAAAGTCGAGAAAATTGTATTGAGCGATCGAAGAGTTACCATCCGATACTTAATTTAAGAAACGGGCATTTCATATGGAAGTATTCAATCCATAATGAAACAATCTTTAAATATGAGAAAAGTCTCCGCAAGATGGGTGCCGAGAATATTAACCGACAGTCAGAAACAAAATCGAATGACATTTCGAAGATGTCGTTGGACAAGTTTCAAGAAGATTCCGAAAACTTTTTGTCTCGTTTCGTAACAATGGACGAAACATGGGTCCATCATTTTGATCCCGAGAAAAAACAGCAATCTTCGCAATGGAAACGGCCATCATCACCGACCCCGAAGAAGTTTGGTGTCGTGGCATCGGCTGGCAAGGTTATGGCCTCAATAGTTTGGGACTTAGAAGGGATATAAGGATATAAGGAGGAGGAGGAGGGGTATAAGGAGTGTGGAACCACTATTACAGGCCTATATAATGCAGCTTTAATTCCCAAGTTGAGGAATGCCATCAAAGAGAAAAGGAGAGGGAAACTTCGAAGGGGCGTGCTGTTTCATCACGACAACGCACCCGCGCACAGGTCGGCAGTTGCGATGGCTGCCATTCAGCAAGCTGGCTTCGAATTGCTTGACCACCCCTTTCCTTTTCCACAGATCTGGCGGATAGCGATTTTTATGTGTTCCTCTAATTGAAAAAATACTTAAGGGGAAACAGGTACGAAGACGATAACGAGGTGATGGATACCGAGGAGAGCTTTTTGCAGGACCAAGACAAAGCTTTTTTGTGAAAGGGCCTTGGAAAAGCGCTGGACTCGGTGTGTAGAGAGACTCGGAAACTATGTAGAAAAATAAATTATTAAGTTATCAATAGTCATTATATTCTATCTCATTGTCACTACTTTTTGATCCCTCCTCGTATATCAATTTGGAACAATAATCATTCAAATTTTCTACGACAGAAATGCCGTATTGTAAAATTTAGTTATATCAATATAAATCATAGAACATATAGATTTAAACATTTATATATAACATTACAAACTTAGAAATTGGAATTTGATCAAATTTAACATGTAAGATACATTGCAAAGCACAACGATAGAAATTAAACATGATATCAGCCAAAGAAATTTTCAAGTGTATTCTTAGTTGTCGGATATACACACATACATTATAATTCGTTATTGCTATGTATAACTTATAGAATTACAGATAAACTTTATCTAAGAGATTACTCTTAATTCTTATCATTACTATAATTTCCCTAAGATTAGGGAATACGCGTGAAGACACGCACACGCACACTAGTGTATGTATCCGATCTATACATATAGTAAATGTATGGGTACCGATGTGTGCAGCGCTCGACGTCGGCGAATCTGAACCCGGCTTAGAACGCGGGGACGGTTTCACTCGCGTTGGGTTCAAACTGCACGTCGAAGAGCTCGAGGCAAGCCGCGCGGGCGGCCGCCTTGCGCGCCTCGCGCTTGTTCGACGCTGTACGGGGGGAAAGGAAACAGATACACACACATCTATACGTTGCATATAAATTGATTCATTCGACAATAAATAAATAACAGTAGATATTCGACAATTCACTACTCGCACAATGAGTCAATCCATGTTGTAAAGGCAGAGATGTGAAAAATATTTAAATGCAAAATACGTATTTTAAAATACCATGATTCAAATGAAAAATAATGATTTTTACACGTTTTTTATACGACTGATTTTAACTAGAATTGTTCAAATATTTCGTATTTCATGTTCCATCTATATAGCCATGTATATTATCGTTCCACCATAGAAAAATAACTGTTAAACAAGAGTAGAACTTGGTAAAAACTAATTATTTAAGGAATACATTTTGGACTGTTTAAAAAATCAATGTTTTGAATCGAAGTATTCAATAAAATTTATATACAATTTCTATGCTTCACATCGAACAATAAGTCGCAATATTTTAAAAATGGGCATCCATAGTTACATATTCATTTAACAGGTATACCCTTTGCTCTTATTCAAAGAATGAATCTGAATTAAGCTCTGGTCCATTCGCAGTACGTAAGATTTAGAAGTTAATATTGACGGCCTTTTGTTGCGCGGGGGTAGAAAAAGAATAAAAAATACAAAGTAAAAGATAAAAATTCAAGAAAAGTATTTTGTTTTTTATAAACACAAAAAGTACAAAATAGGTACATTTTACGCGTCTATATATATAATATAATAATTGAAGTGTCTGTTTGTAATGTCAAAATAACATTTTTTTACTAAATACATATGCACGATACCTATAACAAAAAACTCATTTTGAAAATTATTGTCTGCCTGTCTGTTCCGGATAATCTCAGAAACGGTTGGACCGATTTTGACGGGGCTTTCACTGGCAGGTAAATGATGTTATAAGGCATAACTTAGGCTACTTTTATATTAGAAAAATAATTATGGTTCTGGATAAAAATGTTTAAAGGTTTGTAAGGCAGGCGAGTTCGATATTGTTGGTTACCTTTCCCGAGGTAGGTGAGCGAGTCGACGTCGAGCGCGACCGTGAACTGCATGTTCTGCGGGCGGTCGCCCTCCGCCGCCACGTCGCGGTACTCGAGCGCGGGCCGCATGTACGTCAGCAGCATGCACGGGTGCATGCGGCAAGCGTTCAGCGGCAGCACCTTCGCCTTCTTCGCCTTCGGACCGCCCTTACTGCTGCGCTTGCCGGACTCCGGCTCCGAGGCGCTGTCCCCGCCCTCGGCCTCCGCCCCCGCACCCGCCACCGCCGCCCTCAGCAGCGGCACCCTGTGCCCCTCCAGCTCCCACTCCGTGAACAGCTTGTGCAGCGCGTACGAGGCCAGCTGGATCATCGGTATCGTGTCGTCCTCCTCAGCAGAACCTTCTGCTCCTGTTCAACCCATTACATTTACTCTTATTCTGACCGGTGTGTAGCAACCAGAGCAACGACTACTAACCATCTTGTGAAGCTTTCAGCATTTTCTTGATCATGATATCCCGGAAAGCTTGCTCGGCAGCAGAGTTGCGAGCGGTCGCCTTGTTCTCGCCTGCAGATAATACACGAATAACTTTATTTACCAAATTGTAATTTTATAAATGTCTACATAAAAATGAAATATTAGGATTTAAAGATTACCATTTATTTATTTATTTATTCGTTTTCGGGAAACATACAAATTATATTACTTACAGCTAATCTTAAGAAACTACCTCATACACCAATTAAGTTTCCACAAATATTATCACACACTGCACGTCGTATTATGTAAGTAAAGAAATAATAATAATAATAAATTTACTAAATATAAATGTAGTATGTTATTCTAAAGGAATAATGAGCGATATACAATTCAATAATATCGGTTAACAATTAAGTTACATAATCATAAGTTATAAAATGACATCACATTTATTACACTTTTTTTTTATAAGAATTAATAATATTATTAAATATATCCACATCGCTAAAATGTAAATTATACAAATTACAAGATCTAAATAAGAAAGTGTTAGCAACATAATTAGTTTTGCACAAAGACACATCAAATAAATATTGTTTTCTGGCATTGGGCCTAGGACACTTAAATGAAAGTTCACCAAGAAGGTAAGGTGAGTCAATTAAATTATTAACTAATTTGAATAGACACATCTGATCTCTTTCCATTCTACGTTTAAGTAGGGAGGGTAATTTGGGAAGTAAGGGCTGATTATAAAACTTATAATTAAGATGTTTAATAAATTTGTATTGAATTCTTTCAATCATTTCAACATATTTATCATAATGCGGATTCCCCACTGTGGATCCATACTCTAGTATGGAACGAACTAAACTATTAAAGAGAAGAACCAGAGTTGGTAAACATTTAAAATCTTTTCCTGTTCTCAAAATAAACCCAAGCATTTTGTAGGCCTTGGCTTTTATTAAGGTAATATGATTATTAAAAGATAGTTTAGTATCAAGGTATACACCCAGGTCTCTCATCTCAGTAGTACGATTTAGTAATTCCCCGTCAAGGTGATAATTATATTTAAAAGGTATCTTTTCCTGGAATATGTGATAACATTACATTTTTTTTATATTAAGATTTAAAAAATTGATGTTGCAATAATAGGATAGACCATTTAAGTAATCTTGCAAAAAGGAGCAGTCTGAGCTATTTTTAATAGTTTTAAAAATCTTCATATCATCAGCATAAAGAATTATGTTCGAATTAATAAAGATTGGGGAAATATCATTAATAAACAGATTAAATAAAAGAGGACCAAGATGAGAGCCCTGTGGAACACCTGAAGTGACGGGCACAAATGAAGAACTGAAGTGACCTTTAATAGTTACCGCTTGACTACGTTCACGGGGATATGATATTAACCAACGCAGAAGGTCACCATGTATACCAACTTCTTCAATCTTATGTATAAGTAAAGAGTGGGAAATTTTGTCAAATGCTTTGGAATAGTCGGTATACACGACATCCACCTGGTAACCCTGGTTCAATTCCTTAGCTATGCGGTGAACAAATTCGCATAAATTAGATTCAGTCGATTTTTTATTGACGAAACCATGCTGTTGATCCATAATTATATGTCGAAGCAACGGGAAGATAGAGTAATAAACAATTTTTTCAAACAATTTAGGGATTATGCTAAGTTTAGAGATTGGTCTATAATTTTGTATATTATGTTTGTCACCTGATTTAAACACGGGGACAACATAGGATCGTTTCCAGATGTTGGGCATAACACAAGATTGAAGTGACTTATTAAACAAAATGAAAATTGGATATGCTCAGTTTTTATGGCAAGCTCTAAGGAAGTATGGTCTCTGATGAGATACGAACCGAAGACAAGGATATGTTATTGATTTGTGTCTGGTTTGATGGTACTATGTTCATATTAATTACATCATCAACATAGATTGAATGGAAGTAGTTATTGATTAAATTACTAATTTCTTTTCCATCCGAAGAGGATAAATCACCTTAATACATAGTGTCAGGTAAGCCAATAGAGGTTTTTTTAGATTTTACAAATTTCCAAACTTATTACAAATTTTGTGTTCACAATTAAGTATATATTTTTCATAACAATAAGACTGTACCCGCTTTTGACGCTCTCTCAATAAACAAAAGGTATCGTAATCACTAATACGCCTAAATTTTTTCCATTTCTTGTGATGTTTCAACTTCTCTGAGATAATTTTTTTAAGAGATCTGGTATACCAAACAGGATAATGAGTATTCGTTTTTGTAGATACTATAGGCACATAAGAAGCAATTACTTCTTCCAGTATTGAGTAAAACATTAACTGCATCTGAAATATCAAGTTCGGAGAGTAAACCATCCCAATTGATTGTTTGAAGGAGACTATTAACTATTTCATAGTCAACCGCTTGAAATAAACGTACAGTTCGCAAACAAGGCTAAATTGTGTGCATTCGAGAAAGATGTACCTTAATCTGCAGCGCTGGGTGATGTGCGTCTTCCTTAACAAGTGGGAAGTTAGAACCAACAACAGTACAAGTGCAGCTACTCATAACCAAATCAAGTTTTCTACCAAGAGAATTGAAGATACGATTATATTGCTTTAGGCTATTAAAACATAAAAAGTTGTGGAGGGCATGTATTGAAGTATCATTATTATTTAAGTTAGCCAGATTAGTTTTGTAATCTGTTACTGTCCAAATTGCACCCGATATGGTAAAATCACCCAAAACAATGTAATGATCATCAGGGTAGCAAAGGATATCATGAGATACTGCCTCAAAATAGCCATCTGCCATCACTAATATTACTATGATTTAAAAATATAGGAATTCGCAAACAGCAATCCATCAGGGCTACTTAATGTATCAGTTTAAACAAGTCTATAATACCCGGTCACAATATCTGTGCACCCGACCTCGTGACGTCATATCGGCTATCTGGGTACGGTGTGAAGTTTTTTGTACGCACAGGTGAGTGCGCGGAGAGGTGACAGGGGAAGCGGGAGAGGCGCCGCATTCCAGCGAGGTGCACAGATATTCTGACCGAGCTGTAAGTGTATCCAATCAGAAGCACGCTCGAAGTCCTGTGCCCAGTGGGCAATGAGTCGCCGGACATTCTGCCGGTCTGGAACGAGAGCGGGGGTGGGGGAAGGTGGGTGGGGGGACTGCGGTACGTGTCACTGACTGATTGTCGCACGCAGCCGTTGCGGGGTTCACAACCTGAAGCACGCCAGGCATCGTACCAGTAATATACAATTATCGCATATTGAATCAGAACAACCGTACTCTCGCTCCTGAGAACCATTTTTAGCTCGTCCGTGAACACAAAATTCCCTCTTCCACTCCAGTACGCCCGTTTGATTACTAAATATCGTACTATCGAAAAAATGTGCTATCGTGCTTAAATTTAAATATAAAAATGTTATACATGTATGATAATTGTCTTGTATACCCTGAGTGGTCAAAGAGATTTTTTACGTATTAATGTATAATTTCGCCGTTTATAATCCATTGTAATATCTGATATTAATTATTAAAAAGTAATGAACACGTTGATATGAAATTCTATTTTATTTTGCCATACGTTTTTCTCACAGGAATTCGAGACTTGCCACCATAATAAAAGTTGTAGATTATAAAAAACCTCTGTAACGACATATTGCTCATATTAGCTGGAGTGAGGGTCCATACATTTTGTATGCTATCAATACAGTATGAAGAATGAGCATTTAAAACAAATCTGAGAGTTATGTTCGAACGCTATGCACAAACAAGGCAACATGATGCACTGTACAATCGACGTTCTCCAGCCGCGCCATTACATATGTCAAATCAATATGAAGTGGTGCTGCTGAACCAGCGTGTAGCTGTAGGTATTAGCGAGTTGGTATTGTTACTCACCGTATCCCTTGTAGACGATGCCGTCGATGGTGAGTTCGACGCAGTAGCCCTGCTGGAACGGAATGTTCTGCTTAAAGAATGGGGAAGGTTGCGCGAGCTCGATCTTCGCATTCTGCAATAGAACATCGGATAGATGCAAGCTCACATTATTCTAGACATTTAGGTTTGTACTTTTTATCTAAAGTACGCTGAAAATGCTGCTACATTATCATACAGGTTATCAAAATGTCACATTATAGCAATATATAGTGCTAAGGAACGTTTACAAGTTTATAAAGGTGTTTCATTTTATTTGTTTAACCCTTAAACCTATTTAGTATCATATGTATTAAAATTGAATATCCGAGTAAGTACCCTTAAAATTAGGTAACACACAGATGTAACAGATGGTGCTTTAGTCAAAGCTATGACTAGTACATATATCTCATTATATTATGTACAAAGTACTCTCTCTCTCTCTCTCTCTCTCTCTGTGATGGGAAAAGCAAACAAAATATGAGCCGGAAGAAAAAAAAACACGATCACCAAGTTTAACCTCGATACTCCTGGATAAAATCGCGAGAATTGGTTATGTTTAACATATTTGTATAATAATAATAATACAAGTACTTAGTACTAATAGAGAGCTTGTGATATCAATAAACTCGGTTTAAATTAACTCAAAATCAGTTTCACTTTTAGCAGAGACTAGTAAAACAAGATGACTAGTAAGAGTAAAACAAAAAATGTAACACAAAAAATAATTTCCTTCTAGAGCGCGAGATGTCGCTAAATGTTTCAAATCGTTTATAACTCGGTCTATAATATTTAATAATAATTGCGGTGCTGTCAGCTCGTGTTTCGTTTAATAAACTTATACGGAGTACTCACAGTAGTTACTTGGTCTTTGGGTAACATTTCATTGAGAACCATAACCGCGTTCTTTGGTGTCAGGAGCCGCCTTAAGTGTTGATTTTGTCGACGGCGGCGCTCCTTGTTGGAGATCTTCTTCACTGTTGGACGTAATACAACTAAGTTACAAACAATCTACAGCTTTAAACATATCGTACGCGGTGTGTATAACATGATCACATGTAGTGTGAAAACCATCACTAAAAAATATATAGATTACGTAGAACATACCCTTCATCCAAGATGGGCGACTTTCTTCACTAATATCAGTTGTTTCTGAGGCAGGAGGTGTGGGCCATTTCTTGTCTTCAGTCATGTCATTCATCTAGAAATATTGCCACTTAAAATAAAAAAAACTAATTGTTATGTAAATGATTTGAAGAACGAACATTCCTACAGCTATAATTAAAAGAGTAGCTATGGTGCTTTTCATCCATTAAATCTCAGCTCTCTAATCGGTGGCGGGACATCGTTTCTACCGACTTAGGCCCCATTTTTTACATTTGTTTTTGTTATGATATCATTATAAAAAGCTACACAACGCTATCTATTGGTGAGCGGATAAAAACATTACAGCAGAGAATTAATACTATAACAATAAGAATAAAATTATTACGTCGATAAAAAAAACAGACATACAGAGATATAGGTAGGAAAGGTAGGATCCTGACTCAGAAAGAGACAGCATTATATGTATACAATCATACAAAATTAAACTACACTGACCTCCAACGATGGCTGATGCTGCATCTGCGGTGGTGTAGGGGGCGGTGGCATTACCTTTTCCTGTAAATAGTACATATAAAAATGTTGTTACATTGTATGTTTACAATACAAGCTAAAATAATTAAGGCTACGGGCATAGCTGGATAAGGAAGCCGAATCTGCACCCACGGCCTTTTCTATTGGCACGTAGGCGATCATTTAGATATGAAATAAAAAAAAATGGTAAAATTTTTGCTCTCAATCACAGGCATTTTTCAAATACCAATTTTTTATAACAGTAAAGTTAATAATTATCAAATGGCGATTTTTCCCAAATACTTATTTTGGTATTTGGTGTATGGCATGAAACCTTTTTTTTGTGATCTCGTATTAATTGCCAGTTTTTTTTAAATAAATAAATTTAAAATGTTTTCCGCATTTTTTAAAACATGCAATCACCAAATATTTACTGAGACTTCCTCTTATACTCTGGAATTATTATTTTTTTCATTCTTTTTGTGGCATCTTATAATTCATAAGTTGGTTCTTATTTATAATTCACTTCACTTGTGTATAATAACCAAATAAAAATAAAAAAAAAACAAATAAACGCAAAATGCTACCAATATTAATATAATATAAGGTTAAATGGCTAACCTTACTTTATGAATTAAAATAAAAACCACAACATACCAGATCAAGATCTGAAACTCACCTTCCCTTATATTGATGTTGTAAAAGTCTGTCTGTTTAGGTTAAAAAAATATTTACTCTTCATAGATGGCGTTTGTCGTTAAAACTTGAATGTTGTTACCGGCCGTTGTCAGTTAGTTAAAATTTTACCTAAGGTAATTAATATGTATTTACTAGTATATTTTTATGAAAAAACGAGAGAATATTTATTACACTGAATATTTTGAATCATATTTTAATAATAAAAAACACTGTGTTGTTATAAATGAGGATAGCGACAAAGTTAATTTGATTTTTTTCTTTAGCATACTTTGTTAATTTGATTAGTATTACAGCAATATAAAATGCATTTTAATGTTTTAAGTTTTTCTATTATTTAATGGTTAAATTAAATAAATAATTTGCCTGCAGGCGGAAGTAGCTAAAAAATTTCGGATAAATTGTTTATGATGGATTTCCGCAAAGTAACGCGTTCGTCAGTCAAATAAATAAATTAAAATAAAATATTTTTCTATTAAAATAATCTTTAATACAGTTTAATACTAATTTATCATAAAAAATTAGATTTATTTTCATTCTGATCTACCAAAACAAAATTGAAAAAATCCTGAGTATAAGAAGTCTCTGTCAAAATTTGGTGGTTGCATGTTCTCAAGAATGAGGAAAAAATTTTTTTTCATCGGTTATTAAATTGAGAAAAAAAATTTTTTTTTCATGTACAGTAACGTAATTATTTGGGAAAAATTGCCATTTGATAATTATTCATTATACTATTGTAAAAAAAACTCCAAAATTGCTTGAGATTGAGAGCTGAATTTTTTGCTGATTTTTTAAAATTTAATGTATAAATGATTGCCTAAGTGCCGGTAGAGGCCGTAGGGGCAGATTCTGCTTGCTTATTCGGCTATGCCCTTTATGCGCAACACTACTAGCTGCAAGCAAACAAACATGCCACTCATTCAATTATTTAATTTCAGGAACAGGCATTATTTATCAATTACCGAGTGGCTTTTATTTTGTCAATTCCAAGGCATGACAAAGATAATTGTCAATAAATCCTGATCAATACACAGTTATTGCTGTTTTCAGATTATACTGTCCATTATATCAGAAATTTTTGCTTTTCAAATATCAGCAAAAGTGCTTTTAAAGTGTCTTGTCAAGATTGTAACTATTCCTATAGACAAAGCCACATGGGTGTGAATATTGTTTAAGTAATTGTTCAAGAAGTGAAGTTATTAGTCTAACAATAATTAATAATAATTCTAATTACCAAAATAACAACCACCAGTGTACTATGAATAATTATTTTGTAAAATATTACTTACGTCAATGGAGCTATTAGCTGTCAGATATGGCATGGGCTGCACGTAGCCGGGCGGCTGCTGCGTCGGGGCCCCCGCCAGCTGGCCACATTCAGCCATGTGGGTCATATGCTACACCTCTCACTTACGAGCATACCTTCACTCATTCATGTAATTTGTCAAGCATGATTACATAGAAACTCATTCCTTGTTACAAATAATGTCTTCAAAACATTCAGCAAAAGCTAGTTTACTTCTGATAGTTAAAAATCAAATTTTATAAGTCGTAATGTAAAAAAATAAGCAATACAAAACTCAAATGTAGCACTGTATAGTTTCAATAAAAGTTATAGTAAAAATTTTCATGTGTCAAAACTACCTATTAAGTAGTACCTAGTAAGTATTAAGTAATTAAATATTATTATTTTAACACATTATCTCTTAACATTCATAAATTCATTCCTTACATTCGCAGTGAAAGTGGTATCACATAACCCATCAACACCCACATTCCCACCGTGTCTGTTACCCAGTAAAATTGTAACATTTTTTATTTGCCTCAAGCAATTGCCCTTTTTTGTTTGTGGCACTGGTCATCTCTGGTGAGATATGTTTAGTTACAATTTCAGCAAGATTACACACATGTCAGGATCATGGAGCAGCTTATGTACAATGAAGTCTAGAGAAAACTGTATGATCATGAAATTGTGTCTCATGACCATAATGCATTCTCACCCACAAAGTTATTCCCTGAGAGGCTCTTTTCTACGTCTTATCAATCCCCTTCACTTACTATCATATTATTATTTAAGAGTCATGTGGAATTAACCATATATATAATTTTAACATGATAATTTCACAAGAATACATTAAGGCTACAAAGTTTGACAAAACACTATTTGGAAAGGATACAACATGACTTTAATTTTTAGGAAGTACTTGTGAAATAATTTGTTTTTACTGATGCTGATGATAAAACTAAACTCCATAGTAATAGGTAGACTGCGAACATTATATGATCTGCACAGCAAAGTATTATTATACACCATGAGTTCATCTGCTATATTGATTGAATAAAGAAGTCAAAGCTCAGAAATAAGTCTCAGATTAAGAAACCCCTTGAAGGCATGGCTTTGCCAGAAATTTCTATTTATGCAGAATATATCAGTTATTAGAAAACCAAATCCAGATCCATCCATGAATCAAGCACTGTCAGGGAATAACCGTTGACTTTTGTTTGCCAACTGGCAGTATTGGTGGGGTGGTGTTGGAGCACCAAAAATGCTGTGACAACAGATGTCAATATTAAGAAGACTATACAATAATTTTATCTATACATTGTAATTAATATCATAATTGAGTGAGTTAATTATTAACTTATTTATAATTTAAGTTATAAGAATTTCATATAATTAGATATCGTTCTTTTTAAATTCATATCTTTAAATTAACATTTTAATTAATTTGGCTAGGTAAACCAATAAAACAAACAATAATGTTACCATCTTGATAAAAACATTTATTTTTGGTTTTCTATCAAATCAAGAGATTAATATTCAATATATTCACTTGCATAATTATGATATAATACTGAAAAATAAAATACTTAAAACAAAATCACTAAAGTGTTCTGGCAGTTTATGGATCTATAGGAACTTTGCATAAATATAAATAATTAGTTGGCATTAAGGTTACATTTATAAAATTTAATGCTCCTGGCAGGAGATATAGGGATTCAAAGTTTCAAAAGTCAAAGCTGAAATTTTGATATGAAAATAGAATAAGAGTGATAAGTGATAAAATTTACAGTTTGCACATTATTTTAATTATAGGTTTGTTTACTATTTTGACAAACTCCTCTGAGATACTATATGAAAAGTTCCGTTCAGGCTAAGTAGGTGTCTCATGTTTCATTTGATGAAATATGTTAAACATAGCGGACATCAATATTAGTAGAAAAATAAAATGTCAAAATTGGAATTTTGAGTTTAATACTACTGTTTGTTTTGGCAATAACATTTTTAAAGTTAGAATTATTTTTATTATTTTTCTTGGAGACTGTGAATTACCCTGCAATAAGTGTTGTATCAAGATAATTGGGGACTTAATCTCTATGGATTACAACCCCTTTCCACCTCAAATTTGTGTCAAATGATTCTAAATATCCAAGCCAGCACAAAAGTTCAATAATAGTATAATAATCATAAGATTCAAGATCAACTATATACAGCCTACTAACTATATGCCTACAAAGAATAGTCCGTGATAATAATATTAAAATAAATAATAATAATAATAACAAATACTAACCTCACCCGCCGACATAAATTGTCCTTTATTATACCTGCCTCCGGTATTCCTTGTATTATCTGTAAATTAACAATTTCATCAAAATAAGACCAAAGATCATGTATGTAGAAAACAAAATTATAAGAAACGTTATGAGTTTTTTATTAAAAGGCCCATAAAAAGTAATAATAAAAAATAAAGGAGTACATATGTATACCTACCATATAAATATATTATAGCTACAATACTACGTTTATTTTTATATTATACTAATTATGATTAGGTATGTAGGTACCAAAAATAAACATCAAGGACTGTTTCAATTTCACTTACATTTGTTGTATGACATCGTTGCTGGAATAAACACCAGAACAAAATCTCCGCTTAACTTCTTGCCTACCGTTTTGGGACAATTGTCAATACAATAAGGAAATTGTACAAATAATAAATATAAAAGTGCTATGTAATAGAAAATCTATAAGGTCCAAGCCCAGTCAACTTTCACAGTGTAATGTACTGTTAGGGTGATATTAATATATTATAATGTTCTGTGGTAAAGTACTCTGTGCTACTCACTACTCGGGGTCCGGGGTTAAGTTAAGAGCACAGAGTACGTAGAGGGACACAGAATATAACCCTAACGGGTTTAGGAGTAGTACAATAGTAGTAGACGATATACATAGAAGTATCGAGTAAATATTGATGTTTTTTATTCGATCTATCGACTATGCAAACCGGCTAGCATACTACCTACTCCTATAGAAGATTACTTCGCCCAATCTAACCGGCAGGCCTGAGGCCGGGTCCGTAGTAAGGTGGTTATAGGGATCGGGTAAGTAGAGACTATGATGCCATCTGCTAGAAAAAACTTCAATCTTCGTGATAGAAATTATATAAATTTTGCATAATATTTTTGATGAATTATTTATTTTAGTGTATGTATTAAGTGTACCTAAACGACATTTTGGACTTTTTAATTTATTTTTCTTTACCACTAACCACTGAGTTGCCGCACCTAAGTCAAAAATAGTATATACCCGCGGCGGCGCCAATCTGGGATGCGCCTTCTAAGACATATTCATTCATTTTGTTTAATTAAGAAATTTAACTACTACATTTATTTTCCTTCAAAAACAAAGGTGGTGAGTGCTCGAAAGCCGTGGTTTCTTTCATTCGACTCACTTTTTCGTCTTTAATCGCTCTATAGCCACCTGACTATAAAAGTGACCTCAGGCCTGCCGGTCAGCTTGGGCATAGGTAAATAATAGGTAGGTGTAGACGTATAGACGTAGGTGTAGGTCTTTTTAAACAAAGTTGTTAAGTTTTAAGTAATAAGTTCGACTTATAAGAAAGATTACTTTTTTTAAGTTATCAAATAGGGCCGTACAACAGGTGAAGGGGCGCCGAAATTTTATCTCGCTCCAACCTAAATCTGGGGCCGGCACTGCTCACGAGACGATCCGTATCATTTAAAATAATCACTTGGGTATGAAACATGATACCGCTCGGCTAGTCCTAAGAGACCTTAATTTTCTCCAAAAACTTAATCGCAAAAGAGTCACTGAGGATATACTAGAACGCTTCAGTTCTGATCAAACATTCACGAAACGCACTGTTACTGGTGGCGAGACGTGGGTTTACGAGTTTGAAATGCAAACTAGTCAACAACCTTCGGAGTGGCGCCTTCAGACTGAATCGAAACCGAAAAAACAACTCCACTTTTTCTTTCACTATCGCGGTGTTGTGCACTCGGAATTCTTACCGGAAGGTCAAAAGGTAAATAAAATATATTATTTGAACGTTATGCGGCGTTTAAGAGAGCAATTTCGACGAAAATGGCCAGATTTGTGGAAAGAAAATTTTTGGATTTTGCACCACGATAATGCGCCTTGGCACTAGGCCATAATTGTAAACAAGTTTTTGACCAAAAATTCAATAAATACTTTCGAGAAACCACCTTATTCACCAGATATGGCTCCAGCCGACTTTTTTCTTTTTCCTAAACTCAAACACTTCGTGGCACCCGTTTTCATTCGGCAGAAGATATAAAGGAGAATTCGCGTCGAGAATTAAACTCAATTCCCGAATAAGCATTTAAAAATGTTTTCATGACTGAATTAATCGTTGGCGTAAGTGTATGAAGGAGCATAATTAAGGCAATAAAATAATTTTGTATGAATAACCAACATTTTGTGTAATATTGATTTTTTCCCGGATTTTTTTTGACAGAGTAGTATATCATTACAGACCGATCAAAAAAAAAAAACTCCTATTCTTCATCAAAAAGTATTTGAAATAATAACATTTCTTCATCTGAGCTGTCCATCACGCAAAAACCACCAACTTCGATAAAGAGTCGCGATAAATGAACGATGCGATCGATTTTTCTGAGATGGGTGCACAGGTAATAATTGAAATTAGTCCCGACTCGATTCGATTCGCCGCTGCCGCTAATCGGAGCTGTAAGGGACGCTAAAATTTACTGTTCTGTGCTCTGATCTAAACTCTGTGATGTTGTCAAATAATGTCTTCCGAACGTTTATGTATTCTGAGTTGAATTAATTTACAAAATATGAAAATCGTCCTTATGTTTTTATGAAATTAGTTGATATTTATTTTAAAGGGCATGTATAGTCTATAACAAATCTATGAAACTGTGCTCGTTTCGTGTGACTAAAAAAGGTGAGTTTATAACCAGTAGCCAGTAGATGTTTTTATAAAAAAAGTAATTCAGAACGAGAATAATTTATATCTACTATTATTCTATAGACCCTTCATGGGTTCCCGTTATATGCTGTGTTTATTGTATGAATGATATCTACTTTTATAGAAGTATTGTTGACATTATTAGTACCGTAAGAAGTTTATCAATATGTAAACAAAGATAGATCAAATAGAACAATTAATATAGAAGTGTATGATATGAGTAATAATATTATGATTACACTATGGAATTATGTAAAATAGATGTACACAAGGATAGCTGGTATAATGGCTTCAAACTGTACCTTAAAATAATAAAGCTGTGCATATAAAGTCTCTTGAATTATGGTCGCCAATGAATTCATAATTATTAAATAAATAAAAACTTGCCCCAAGACTCCTGGACACTGTGATTTTGTTTCTATACAACATATTTAAAGTATAAAGATTTAAGGTTTTACTTATAAAAATTAACTAATCATCTGCTTAGTGATCAATTAAATAAGTATTATTTAACATCTTGAGCAATGATTAATGTTTTTGTACTTATAAACAATGCTTAACCCCTTGGGGATGATGGTGCAATAAAAAAATATTTTTGGCTCAAAATTCAGCATATATGCCGAATAAGATCTTGGATGGGTAAAAGGCAACTTAGATAATGAATGATTATTAACAACAAAAATATTTTACTCTTGCCAAACTTTGTTAGTACTACTAGTGGTGGGTAATAGTGGCTTATTTGGGAAATGAAATGTAACTATCTATTGAACACTGATATCGGCTTCAGTTTTTAATAATTGTAGTAGGTAGCTGATTAGCTGGCACGAGATTATAGTAGCTGTCATGTTTTAGAAATAATTTTATATGTTACGAAGCTATAGTTGACACTATAATAATATATAGCTATCTGTGTCGACACAGAATGCCGACACTATTGTGGTGACCGTCACCTGCCGGTTAAAATGCTTATTATTTAATTTGAGCGGAATTCTAATTATTTTTCTAAAATAAAAGTAGCCTAATTTACTCTTTATAAAATGATCTATCTGCCAGTGAAATTCCCCTCAAAATCGGTCCAACAGACCAACACACAGCCAGACATACATCAATTTTAAAAATTGGTTTTTTGATATAAGTAGGTACCGTGTATACTTCCATATGCATTTATTAAAAAGATATTATGTTGACATTATGAACAGACACTTCAATTTTATTAATGTTTATAGATTTAAAGGTAGATATAATTTTTTAAAGTTATTTTTGTTTCGGATTTGTATACTTTTTTGAGAATAATGCTGCTGACCATGGCCAGTTGCAGCCTGATATAATTAACTCTCGAGATGGTAACCATCAAGATGTAACCATAACTAGTTACATACCTGAAAAAACATAATTATTCATAACCATTAACTACTATACTATACATTATACCTACTTATTTTATTAGTAAATAATACTCATAAATATTATATAATAATATAAATATAATTATTGAATAATAATAATTAAATAATAATATAGATATTAAATATGAAAATAATTAGTAAATAATAACTGTTATTGTTTTATATGTATACCAAATTAAAGTATAATGAAATTGCAATGATGGCTCAGTGATAGCGTGTACTGCTTCGCATCGATTGGCGTGAGTTTGAATCCCTGCAATGAGTGAAGGAAACCACAGTATGGTGGTAGGGCTTTTTCTAATCCCGCCTGGCTAGCTACCACCGACAAAGCACCAAGAGGTGTGTTCCGGCAGCTGCACTTCAGAGCCAGGCTTCCACTAGGTTTAGCGTGTTATCATCTTGGGCCAAATCGTCACTTAACATCAGGTGAGATTGTGGCCACTACGCCAAACCTATAACAATAAAAAAAAAAAGATTTCAAAATCACTATGAAATAGTTCCTTTTTTATATTCACAATCACAATTAAAATTTAAAAAAAAACGAACTCTAAACACAACAAACACCTTAATTTATACTGCACATTTTACAAGTATTTATTATATTTAATTCAAGCCCACATTTCTATAGATTAGTCAAGGCCATCAACGGTCTATATTCCTATGTGTGGGAATGAGCTCTTTCCTTTCGTTAACCGCATCCTGTTATATTTATCTCACACGTATGGTTCACACGGCAAGCTGACACGACTGTGGGACATACAAGTTGTGCATACAATTAAATACTTAATACATCACACGTGTATCGAACTACGACTCGATAGCGATAATACCACGTTTTTCGTCGCACGGAATATTTTTGATTGAGAAACGACAGAAATCGCTACTAAGAAATATATGGATACAATAACCCGCTATCCGCTATTGCACCAATATATAGTTACAATAACAGTCTATGTTCATCACGGTGGTCATCACACCCTCCTCCTAGGAGGCGGTGAGGAAACTGTGTCAGGGTGTATTACCCTTTTCAGTGGGTATTATCGCGTTCTGTGAACATGGGACGGTGCTTTGGTGCCAGCTTATGCTGGTGGCTTTCGTTCTTGTCTGTTGTTGTTGCCACCGGGTGTGGAAGGCCTGAGCAGCATTCTACGACAGAATTCCAAGGCTTCTTCGTCGCCTTCGGCTGTCTTGCTCCATGTACATGTAACTCTGAGCTCTGACGGGTTTAATAAAGGGGATGATGCCCTCTGTGGGTAGTGCTAGTTGCGACTTCTTTTTTAGTGACGGCGTCGGCGTTATTGGCTGGAGCCATCCGCGGCTTGTTGCCGACGGTGGCTTGTGTGGGATTTGTTACCCGGATTTTTGGTTCGTAATACGGTACTCGTGGCCCGACCGTGCTACAGTGCCAGCGCGCCGGTTACGCGCTTCCCGTCGGAACACTGGACACTGCAGCTGGTTATTCGCCGGATGTGAGCCCCTGCAGTTTGCGCAGGTGGGTGGTTGTTCCTTGGGGCGTTCGCACTGGTGGTCGAGATACTCCCCCCCCCCCCGCAGCGAACGCAGGCTATGGGACGGTGGCATTTGTGGGAGGAGTGTCGCAACTGTTGGCACCGCGGTGCACCCCTCAAGACTTCAATTTTTACTCTCGCCATCAGGAGTAGTTCGTCCTCCTCATAGATGGCCGGGATCAGATTTGGCGTCCTTGAGAGAATGTAGTGGAAGACGCATCCGGGTCTTCCACGTCTTCCCTTAATGGGTCTGACAAACTGCGGCTCAAAGCCCATGCCTGTCAGGGCTGCCATGATTTTTATTGGTTGCGTACTTGTTGGGAGGCCGCGTAGCGCGACCTTAAGGCCTCTTTCTTCTGGCTGTGAGTAGGAGAACCAGCTTAAGCCTTCCTCCTGTTCCAGCGCCGTCAGATATCCCTGGACAAGGTGGTATTCATCTGGATTCTCATCTGAAGTTGAGGTCACTACGAATATCCACACCTAGGATATTAAGGCTTTCACCAATTGAAAGCGAGACGTTCATAAGAGTGGGGCGGGGAGAAAACGGATATTTTTTTGAAGAAAACGCGCAATTTGGAATTTTGTTGACATTGAACTCAAACAAGTTACTCTACCAAGTTCAATGACAAGTTTCTGCCGTCACTTTTCAGTGTCTGCCCGACAGACTTCCTGTAATAGCACCATTAATGGTGCTATCATCTCCATAGCAATGAGTATGGCCTAAAGGTAACATGTCATTGATATGCAGAAGAAACAGAGTTGGTGAAAGCACAGAGCCTTCAGCAACTCCAGAGTTTATCGACATAAACTGCGAATCACATCCTTTTACAAGGACACGAATTCTGCGTTCATGTAGAAAACTGGAGATCCAGTTACAGAGATTGTCAGGAAAACCGTACGCCGGAAGTTTGGAGAGAAGTCCATGGTGTCAGACCCTATCAAAAGCCATTACTATGCCAAGACTGATCGCCAGAGCCTCGCTATGCTTATCAATTGTCCCCCTCAGCGGTCCTTATGACAGAAGATCACTAGTTGATCGATTGTGGCGAAAACCATATTGACGATCATCAATCAAAGAGTGATCTTCTAGGTTACGGACAAGCTGGGTGTTGATGATCTGGTTCATGATCTTGCACAACAATAAGGTTAAGATAATTGACAGGGTCTGATCGATACCCCTTCTTGGATATCGGTTGCACATTAGCCTCCAAACCCGAAGCACGACACTAGAGAGATAGGACAGGCAGTGAAGGCTTGTCAACACCTGGAGACAACTCAACTGCACATTTTTTGAGTAGTACCGCTGGGATACCGTCCAGACCACTGCACTTCTGAATATCGAGCGATCGCAATTCCCTAAGCACGTAAATCAGAACAAGATAACGAATAAATGCATAAAAATCATGTTTTCAGTTTATATAAAACTTGTTATATGTTGCGATCTTTGCCACTAATGTGTAGGGGGAAATGTGCTATCCCTACCAATAAGTATATTATGAATTGTCAAAAACAATTTTAATACTTTAATTTGTAATCAACTAGCTGTGCAGCAGCTCCGATCGCGTTGAGGTACCGACCACCATACACATATTACATAAAATAATGTCGATGTTTATATAATTTATAACGGATTAATATATTTTTTTAAAAGTAATGTTATGTCATATCAAAAACAGTGTCATATATAAACTGTATATTTACAATCCTACCACCCCGTTGTCGCCATTCCCTCGCACGTTACTCAGCACGGCTTCACCCTCCTTACATCATCATCATTTCAGCCAAAAGACGTCCACTGCTGGACATAGACTTCTGAGAGAAAATAACTCCCGCAATTTTGACAAAATACTTCATATTACGCAGTGAAAGAATGTCACAGCTTATCACATAATCATCAGAAACATTTAAATATTCTATTTACAAAAAACACTACATTATTAATCCCAATTCACATAGGTTGTTTTTTTTTTAATATTATTAAGTTAAGTATACCACATGCTATGGTAAAACCTAACTCGTTGATTATAATTATGTCTCGATTAATACAATATAAAATCAATGTATTACCTATTATTTGCCTGGTATGTGGTTATTTAAAACAACGCCTCACAACTTGCTGGTTTGTTGCCAGACCGTGCCTTATAAAGTGGCTCGACTCGAGGCAATTACCTCCAATTCACGATGTTATTTTAAGGTCTTCAATTTCGTAGCTACCTTATAAAATATTATTGCCTTTATTATTTTATCTGAGCGATCATAGTATGAATCAGAACTACTTTTCGGTTAAATTTCATCCAACAACATTGCAACATTATTTGTGCGTTTGTGTTCGTGCTGGTAAATGTAAAACTACGTGTCGCTTATGCACACATTAATTTTTTTTGGCTTCAATATGCATGAAACTGTCACTCTGAACGTAATAGCTCTATGCTCGCATTGCTTTGTGCACGCCTCTTACATAATACTTGTATATTAACCCATTACAATATTTTAAAGGTTTATTACAATCACACATACAAAGGATCAATATTATTTTCAATAAACCATAATACTGAATATTTTAAAATGATCTTTATAGGTGCACAGTGATGACATAGAGAATGTCTTCAGTCCACTGTGTGGTGGTTTGGGAGTGGCAATCCAATGGACACTGGCTGCCACACACCCCGGCAGTCACACGCACACTAGAGAGAGCTCACGCAAAAAAACTGACAAGAGTTGTCTTAGCCGATGCCGATCCTGCATTGAAGGGCTATTATGTTAACTTACGTACCCTGACACAATGTGTCGATATGCCTGGTAAGTGTAATTTTCATAACTTAATGATACAGTTCACTTTGTGTCACATAAATAATATCAAATATGTGTTACATTTTAATTTTCTTTTGTTAGAAGTAAATATTTAAAATGAATATTTTAAAGACAATAAAATAAATATCATGCGAAAATTTTAAGTTCACCAGGTTGATCCCAAAACAAAAAAGCCAATGTTGAGAAGTGGCATTCTTAACAAATGTATTTTTCACGAAAAACTATATTAGAGATTTTGTTCATTTGGTAGATGGTGGATCCTTAGAGTGTCGCGTCAGGAGAGCGTGCTACAGCGTGCAGTCCCCGGCAGGGCGAGGCGCGCGGTGGGAGTGGGCCAGGTTCGTTTCCCCACCAGTAGCTGGGGAGCTCAACTATGAACCTTTACCCATGGAGGTAATTGATAATTAATTCAGTCATGAATTTTTCTATATTAACCTGTAACATTTCTTTGGAAATTTAGATGCAGACCTTTCTAAATTTATCACTCATTTAACAGAGGAATAATTTAGTAAAATATACACCATGAAAAAAAATACAGCTTATATGAATTACTATGGTGAATCAACCGAAACACAATATGTACCATTTCCTCAGTAATAAACTGTTGTCGGCGACAAACGTCTATGATTAGTTTATCTATGTGAGTTTTTACGATTATATAATAGAAATATTTAATAGAAAACGTGTTAGGATATAGTATATCATAATTATTGAGCTTTCGACATTCGATGGTGTAGCGAGTACCGAACAATAGGATTTTTACTTGTCATATGCGTTCTGTAGTTTAAGGAACGATCAATAACAGACGTACAGAATTGATTTATGTTTAGTTATAAAGATAATAAAAATATAATAAGATTAGATATAACAAATAAAGAATTATGGGATGGTGTCATATTTTTTACAAATTTTTTTGTTTTTATGATACAACATACAACCCAAATTTTCACCCCTCTACGATCAACCCTGCGAGTGAAGCCACGGGCACAGCTAGTATATACATATATAAAGAAAACCACTCGGGTACTTGGATAACAAAATTATATTTTACAATAAAAAATATGACGGATGTATTCCTATAGAAAAATATATAAAAACGTTACAACCCTTATTGTAGTTTTAAGATTACAAATGTTACAAATACATTTAGCTTCCTGCCATCAGGCAAGAGGTGAGTCTATGAATCCGAAACGACTCAACTCGGCTAGCTTATTAGGAGTAGTGAGTTGTAAAAAAAGGTTAAATATTATTTTAGAAAACGTGGGGTATCTAAGGCAAGCGTCTGTGTAAGAAACAATAGTGGAACGTGAAATGACTAAAATAAGATCGGAGATCACGCAGACACGTGGCCTATATGACCATGAAAGATCGCCGCACTCCGATAAAAATGGTGAGGTTAATTCGACATTAGCGCGGATTACCGATAAGATTACCGGTAAGATATTAATCTTACCGGGGTTTCTAATCACCGGCAGCGTTAATGAGGTGGAGAACCTTCCACGGTTCTACCGGTCGGAAGATCAGCTCGAGTGCAAAGTGTCACCACGAAATAGTCATCAGCGTAAAAGTAGTATCACTGGAAAAGTAGTAATACTGTTACTCTACACGTCGCTTAGGGAATTGAAATGCCGAAGCTTGAAAAATAACTCCAAGAGAATACTCACAGTTTTATAAAGGTAATCACAGGTGGATGACCACAGTTGCCGAAGGAGAAGACCGAGGTAGAAGAAAAGATGACAAGAATAGAAAGTGCAGCGGGCACGATCCATTTATACCACTCTCTGGTGGTACTACTGGTGGGTATTGATTAAAATGGCCGCATAACCTAAATGCAATCATAAAGGTTCGTTTTTACTGAGAGAAAATAAATTAAAAAAGAATGACAAGTATCTTTTGATGTGTACGTCTTTTCTTTCCCACTGGCCAAATAAAAGAGACCAAAGTATAAATACACTTCATACAGCCAAGTTGGACAAATGAATACCAAATTGTTAACTTGTGCTGTCATGTAAATTTAATGTTATATTAATTAATTTTAAAAGGCTGGATTGTAGGTTATTTAATTTATGTAATATTAATAGGTTAACGAGACGTTGTAGTAGCGATATTCAGTCGGCAGATGTTAATCCGCAAGATAGTCCGCAACGAGAATACATGAAGATTTGGTCGACCTGTGAACCAGGAGCGTTTAATTGAAGACTTCGGTGTTTTACTTTCAGAGCGTCATCTCGGGTACCCCGTATTATTGCACCTCCTCCCCTCGGACCTATCACCTCCACCTTGACTCGCCGGAATCCTAGTAAAGGTGTCACGAAACGGTCATCCGGCATAAACAAATTTGCCTGTCCAACCCGGAAACCCGTCATCCCCCTTCCCACTCCCACTGAGGGGAAGTGACGTGAACCCAACCACTATATTGATGACTATGAGTAGTTAAGAAAGAAAAAATAGAGGCAAATGTTATATGATATTTATGTATATTAGAATTATGAAGGTGTATTATTTGATATTGCTGTTAATATTGCCAATAATCAGTTATGTCTGGCTAAAATAAAATACAGATGAAACTTACATATGTCCTCTGTATTACTGAATCACCTTGGCCTGGCTTTATGAGAAATACAACAAAATATGAGTAAGAGTGGTTCAGCCAGTGTAGTGCAAATGTGCAACTGTGTGTGTGCAGGTGCAGTGCCTAGTGGAGGAGGCGTGGGAGGGCGCCATGGAAGTGGTGCAGTTCGAGGGGTGGCTGCTGTGCCCTGGCCGCATGACGGCTCGGCCGCGCGAGGGCCGCGCCCTGCGGCTACTGCGGCGCGCGCCGCACCCGCCGTACCCGCTCGTACGCTCTGTCCCGCACAACAACCAGAGTCATCAGCAGAGCCAGCAATTCCAACAGCATCAACAACCAGATAGTCTGTATCACTGTACTACTGATAATACACAATATATGATCTGATATACCTAGAAGTTCACTGCATACTAGTGATCCGTCTTATTTGTTTTGATCGAAATATTTTTCTACATCAAAAAGTTTAATAACCTTCACAAAGGTTAAATTAAGTATAATCACTACATAGTACAAAACAAAGTCGCTGTCGGTCTGTCCGTCCCTATGTATGTTTAAATCTTTAAAACTACGCAAATTTTGAATACGCTAATTTTGAACCTTTTTTTTAAATAGTGATTTAAGGGGAAGGTTTATGTGTATAATACATGCATAATATTATAGAGAAACACTGATAAATTTAGAGGTTTCTAATGTGATGTCGTAAATAAACACATTTTTTGCGCTTACATTGCAAATGCTGGCTGAACCCCACGAGATAAATCAAAATAATGTACTACAGTATTGTACACCTTAAAACGGTCAACAAAAAACTCCGCGATGGTATATGTCTATCTCTTAAGGATAACCCACAATAACCATTTTTTATCCTTTACATTTTACGGGAAAAAATGGCTTATTTACTAAGTGATTTTAAGCAGTACAGCATTAATCCTTATCCAATTAAGTACCTACATACATTGTCCATTTAATATAGATCAATATGGTCCTTTACAGCATGTAATTTAAATGAATATTTCCGAAGATATTACAGATTTAAAATGCAGGGACATAGCGGTGCGGCGGTACCGGCCATACATACCATGGTCAATTATGTGTCGCTCTTACATGAATAACCTCTAAACAAAACATGTTTGTATTGTCTAATAACAAAAAAGCTGTAAACGTTGTTTATAAGGACATTCTGTAGTAGGTAGGTATATTTAGTATCAGCACTGCACTCGTGCGAAGCCGGGGCGGGTCGCTAGTTAAGTATAAATAACATATTAAAAATAATGATAGTGGTTTTTATTTTCAGATCGTAGAACTCGCATACCGCAACAGCACACTGGTTCGTCAGTGCAGTCCGTGCAGTCTGTGCAGTCCGTACATTCCGTGCAGTCCGTGCAGTCGGTGCCAGCGATGTCATCGCAGGTGGTGCCGCGGAGCGCGTCGCCCCGCGAGCGGAAGCCGGGGCTGGCGCGCCAGTTACTGCACAATCTGAACATATTCAGCAGTAACAGTAGCAGCAAGCAAGTGTCGCAGCCGCACACCAAGCAGCAGGCGGACCTCGCACAGGACCCGGACCACACCGACACGGAGTGCACGAGCTCGCGGTCTGGTCGCCGGCACAGCATCGACACTGTCTCCACGTACCTCAGCCATGAGAGCAAGGAAAGTTTACAGGTGAACAATCTCGATAATCTTAAATATTGTGTGAATCTGTTAATCTTTGCGTAATTTGTAAATAATCTGATTAACTGAGCTAATATTCACATAATATATTTTCTCTATCGAGGCAATAAACACATCACTCAGTAACATCGTAGGATAACTTTTTGGCTAAATTCGGTTTTATTCATGAAAATAGTCTCCTTCATGAGTGATACCTTCATTCCAACGCTTCTATAACATTTCTCATGCCTTGCTTATAGAATGGGTTGTCTCGTCTAAATATGCTATTCAGCAATAATTTCCTTATTTGAGCTATATCTTTTACCACTGAGCAGTTTTTTTAGATTTGCGAACAGGCTATAGTCCCTGGGGGGTAAAACAGGAGAATACCGGGGGTGCGGAAGTAATTGGAATTACAATTTGTGCAATTTTGCAATTGTTGCGATCAGTTTGTGGCATCGAGCATTGTCATGATGAAAAAATACTTTTTTTCATTTGAAGCCATTTTTTCATGACTTCATCTTTCTAGCACTCTAATAGTGCTATGATATATTCGCTATTAATTATTTTTCCCTTTTCAAGATAGTCTATGAATATTATTCCATGCTCATTCCAAAATACGGACGACATTACCTTCCCAGCCGACATTAGCATTTTGGTCGTTTTGGATGACTTTCGCCAGTAGCTGACCACTCAGCTGATTGTGAATTAGACTCTGGAGGGTAGTGCTGGGTCCATGTTTCGCTCAGTGTCACATACCGCATAAAATCCAGTTGCTTGTGATTGCGTGTAATCAGCGGTTCTGAACAAGAGTAACAATATAACAAACAAATAAATATTAAATTTGTAGCAAATATCCCATTGTTTTTTTCATACATCGCTTGGCCTGACCTAAACACCAACTTAAAAAAAACATTAATTATAATTAGGAATGAGCATTTCAGTTTTTTATCCAAACGAATATGCAAATATCAGTTTTTAGATTTTGAAAATGTTATCAAACCTCGTTTTTAGAAAACGATTTCAGTAGCCATTTGTTTTCAATTGCAAGTTTTTTAAATTGCAAACGTTAGACTAAATTAGATCTTAATACTTTGAAGTGTAGTTTAATATCTAAACTAGCCATGCCCCGCAGTTTCACCCCTATTAAAATTTAATAGAAATCGCTGATTGATGATTTATACTACTTCATTATAGACAATATATTTATCGAGCGCCAAGGGTTATGCGTCCCAACTCACGCGGTTCTTTCGCGCTTCTACACCTATATATATTTCTCGCGGACTTTTTTTAAAACGTAAGAAGCAATATTTTTGTAGAACATTGTATATTTACGTATCACTAACCATTACGCCAGCACACGCGGATAAAGCAGTTGGGATGCGCTGTTTGTGCCGACTTTCTTAACAAAAATCAATATTTAAGGATAGCTGAGAAGTGTAGCCTAATTAGAATAGGTAATAGATAATTCTATTCCACGTGAATCTGGAAATCATATACAAAAAGAACTTTTCGTATCCGTCTGGTAGTTTCAGAGATTAGCGTGTTTAAACAAACAAAAACTCTTTCACTGTATTATATTAGAATGTATGTGAAACTTCCGGTGCAATATATATCGAGCGTACTAAAAACCGGCCCATCTTTTTTAGTCTAACTAAGCACTTAGAAAGAGATAAATGATGAAGTGAGATGAACTGTATGAAAAATGAGATATAAATAATCTCGATAAAAGTATATTCCTTCAAAGACACTTTAAAAACGTGGAAATTGGACAAGTTTTTGTTTTAAAATATTGTCTTCGAGTGACGAACTAACAGGCTATGTGCTTTTGGGTGGTAAGGTTTTTTGTGCCGTGATGGCTTGTGACCATCGTGTATGCATTTTGTGAATAAATGAAATTAGATGCTGAGTTTGCCCGGCTCGACTGCCTCACTAATGTATCATCTGGAGAACTCTTTGATGCTTATTGACGGACAGAGAGTATATGAAATAAATAATATAGTTATATTGTGTTGCAGCAAGGATCTATCGGTGAGCTCCTGAACTGCAGCACCAGCAGCGACGAGGCGCTGGACAGTGCTGCGCCCCCGCCGCCCCCTCCGCCTCCGCCCCCGCCGCCCCTCTCCAATGAGCTGCCCTTCGACGACGACGGACTCGGCGGTGAGCTTCCTCGTCCCTTTCAGAATCTATATTTATCTTTTATTTGAATGTATTAGGAATATAATTCATGCACATTTATTCATTTATTTTCTGTTATATTAAATAAAAAATAAGAATACTTTATAAAGTTTATGCCCAGGAAGCTACTTATGAATGTCAAAACAATGCCACCAGTTTGGACGAACAAACCAATCTTCAGAGAAAAGCCGGCAATATATACTGAGTGTTAGGCGACCGCTTCCGAAAACGAAGACAGACGATAGCACTAATGACACCTTTGATGATGGCACAGAAAAAAAAATCGATCCTGATTAAAAAAAAATCATATTTTTAAAACGTTTTATTAGCTTTATTTACGCTCCATCATGTTAGTGCAGCTTAAGAAGCGATAGTTTCATAAAAAATACATTACTTTACTAAAAAAAAAAACAGCAATGAAATACACATTCTAAACAGCTGATGCTCGGATCAACGAACGTCCGGACGCCGGCGCCCAAATACTAAACATAATAATCAACCCCGCCAAAACAAACCGCTCCCTTTGCGGTGGCCCGCGGGCGTTTTGATCATTTCCACAGATCAATAAAGCGTTAGACATCCCCAACTTTTATTTTATAAGCTTAAATATCTCTATTGACTGGTCTTTTTTTGGAATTTAGAAGTTATAACTCTATTTTTTTAATACAACTATACAATTAATTGTACCCTGACGTATCAAGAAGCTCGTTACTACAAAAATGATATAAGAATATTAAATTAACCTAATTGGATACTCACGTACACAATTATAAAAACTATTTAATCTTTATCTTTAACTTTGTACAAGACCTCAAGCCCGGGTGAAGCTGTAAAAGCCGTTCGAGGCTCCTGAGCACTTATGGCTAACAGTACAATCAGTAAAAAAAAATTGTACAAGAAATTAAAAATGAAATGGTACAGAATAATTTGATATTTAAAGTTAATTGCAATTATGATCAACAGTTAATTAATCTATCAGAATGAATTTAAAATAGTATTCTTATAATTTATGTTAACAGACTTTCCGTTTTTAGTCCGACCAATACCATAATTTGAAAACAGGTAAGTACGTCACTACTATCTAAAATTACTTGCAATTTTTATTGTGAACCCTTTTAAGGTGCCTGCAAATTTTGTACCTACAAAGTTTTAAATTTTGGGGTGCGCGGTAACAAAGCCGCGCGGCGCCGGCGTCCGGGCGTGGTCGTTGACCCGAGCATCAGCTGTTTAGAATGTGTGTTTCATTGCTGTTTTTTTTTTAGTAAAGTAATGTGTTTTTTATGATACTATCGCTTCATTTAGCTGTACTAACATGATGAAGCGTAAATAATGCTAATAAAACGTTTTAAAATTATGTTTTTTTAAATCAGGATATTTTTTTTTCCTTCCCATCATCAAAGGTGTCCTTAGTACTATATTCTGTCTTCGTTTTCGGAAGCGGTCCCCTAACACCCTGTATGTTATGTTAGACTCAGATTTGGGTATACCTATTATGGAATATATTCGTTATCTCATATTAGGTTGCCGTATCTGTTAGTCAAGTAATACTCATGTCATCGGGTCGATATTCGTTACCTACTCGAATTCTATTCTGTATTCGTAATCTCGTTTGCTCTATTCATGTGATTATTTTATAACATAACTAATAACTTTAAAGAAAGAACCCTTAAATACACACATGACAAGATAAAAAAATGTGGAACTCAAATCGTTCTTAATTATATGACCACAACTGTATATGATCGACATCTGACGCGATTGAGTCATTACATGTGACTATTTTTTACATTTTTGAAAGACTATGAATGCTCCTCTTACCGGTGAAAGGATGACCGTTTTTTATTTCTACCATCTAATTTTCAAAACCCAATAGATAAAACATTGACATGGTGGTACGGCATGTTTTAATGCCCACCTGGCTAGCTACCACCCTCAAGTTGAACTATCGCCAAGCACCAATAGGCAGCTGTACTTGAGAGCTAGTCTTCTCGCTGGGCTTGGCGTGTTATCATCTTGGGCCACATCGTCACTTAACAATTACAGGACAGTCATTTAAAAAATCTATATTAGCCAAGTTTGTGAAAAGATACATTAATTTCTTTGGCAAGTTAGTGGAAGAGTGTCATGTTTGCGAGTGTTACAGGTCTGTCATGGTTGTGTGAGGAGGGGGCCGAAGGTTGGTCGGAGGTCGGTGCGAGCTGGTGGGCGGCGGCGCGCGGGTGGGTGCGGGCGGAGCCCCGGCCGCAGTGGGGGGCCGTGTGCCCCGCGTGCCTGCGCGCGTTCGACTGCACCGGGCCCTGCGTCGCGCTCACCCGCTGCCAGCACCTCATACACCTGCAGTGCCTGGACGCGGCACTGCGCAGGCTGCGCGACGCACAGGAGCCGGTGCACATCGAGTGCCTGGTCTGCGGGCAGGCGTACGGGCGGGAGGAGGGCGCCGAGGGCTCGCAGCCGCCCGGCAGCATGGCCTGGACGCTGCAGCCGGCCGCGCTGCCGCAGCACCCGCCCTGCTCCACCTCCATACTCGTCACCTACAAGTCAGTATGCACTGCACTCTACACACATTTCATGTTCACATTTCACTTTTCGTTTAGACCATTTAGGGCGGCCTGTACCAACACTACTCGTGAGGCGCTAAATACGATTGCCAAAATATTGTTACGGTTTGAACAAAAAGAAAATATAAAAAAATCACCTTTCAAGAAATTTCAAGAAGTCACCGCAAGATTGTGTATTTATCATAGTGCAGTCGTGTTACGTGTAGTCATAGGTTCAACGACACACATATAGAAAGTTTTATCGCTAAAACTGTCAGCAAACAATGGACTATAAATTAAACGTTCCCCTCGTTTTAAAAAGCGATGACGTTCAGGGACCATCTAGAGATTTCGGGATCGAACCATTTAGATATATAAGGGAGCCGAGTTGCGAGACACGGCAGTTATAAATTCGAAAGCGAAGTGGCAACAATAGTCTTACTCTGTAAGTACCTACAGGGTTATTTTGTGAGGATATTCGGTGGACGATTTATGTGTTTGTTTTGTTTCTGTTTTTTTTTTATTTTAATTTGTAATATCTGAGTACAAATAAATTAGTTTTGTGTGACATTACGGCATTTCATTACCCACGGACGTAACAACATCAAAGTTAAATACATTCTGAACACTATTTAGCGCGAGTAAACATGTTTAGTGAACTGTTTATTCGAAATAAATATAAATACGTATATACAACTTATCTTGAATTCCATATACAATAAAAGCAAGTTTAATTGAACAAACAAAATCTGTTAATACCACAATAGTATTGTTATTCACACTTTCACAATACGTAATAGATAATTATCACATTCATTGCATATAGGAGTTCGGAAACTAAAATATTTACAAATATAAAATGTCAAAGCGTTCATATCGTAATAATGAATATTATTAACCCACGTTTCTATAACGCATAATGCTCGGATAATGAAATTAGGTTTTATTTAAATTTTTGTTTAATTATAACTGAAGCGAGTAACATTATTGACTACATTTTCGACTCCATAAATACATTTAGCTGTAAATGCATTTAAAAAATCAAACAGTTGCTAAAAGATATAGATAAATACATTTAAATTAAAAGCGTTTACTACTCGAAATGCATTTACTTAAATTAATTTTACATATTTTTAAATGGTGTTTGGTACAAGTCGCCTGTACTGTTAGTACAGCATTATCAATTGACTTGAAAAAAATTCTAATAAATAAAAGTGCAAACGGACAGCTTTATATGACTATGAAAAAATACAGTATAACATGTAACAGCTGGGCCGAGGTGCCGGAGCTCGTTAGAGATAGGCTGACAGGTGAACCGGTATGTGTTAGCTTCGAGTCGGGGCGGCAGAGCGCGCTGCACCCGGCGCCCGGCGCGCCCTACTACGCGGTCGGGTTCCCGCGGCACTCGGTGCTGCCGGACACGGCGCTCGGGCGGCGCGTGCTCGCCGCGCTGCGCACCGCCTGGGAGCAGCGGCTGCTGTTCGCGGTGTGCGCCTCGCAGACGACGGGCCGCGAGCACGTGGTCGCGTGGCGCGTGCCGCCGCCCCCCGCGGACGCCGCGCACTACGCGCCCCCCGCGCACGTCTCCCGTCTCCTCACCGCGGCGCTGCGCCGGCTCACCGCGCTCACGCTGCTCGAGCGCAACTACAGCTCGTTACACATCGACACGCACCACTCCACTACACATTCTTAAAAGGAACTTGTATAACAATATCGGGCTGCATTATTCCGACTCTAACAAATTCCAAGAGAGGACGCATACCCACCAGTATAACACCGAACACATCGTTTTATACCCCAGGTTTTAAATAAACAACAACAGTACACGGACTGCGAGCCGTGCCGTGACGTACCGTGACGTGCGTGACGTGACGTGCGTGACGTGACGTACCGTGACGTGCGTACTGTACATGTCTACGTGTACGTGTATAAGCGCGGTACACCTCGATTATGAAACGCCCGTTATAAATAAGTAAATACAATTAGTAGTAAATTGTAATAGTTGACGTAGCGAGAGGCATTCCTTCACTCGGTATTTTATATTCATATAAGAGACTGATATATATGTATTTATATCATTTATATTCATTTATTATGATTTTACAATCACAGTATATTTGTATACAGCGTCGTGTTGAACGATGCATTTATTGGAAAAACGTGTTTGTGAAAAAAACCTCAAGACGTTATTAATTCATATTTATTTTGTTGTCGTATATAGAGGTGTATGCGGACCGTCTGACTGTACTGAACTTGTATTAGATCTGTATGACGATTAATGGCCGAGTTTTGTCTCAATATACGAGATATTTAAATTATTTTATATAGGATAAAAACATATTTTCCATGAGACGTAGTTAGATATATTATCTTGCCAGAGTAAGTGCCTTAGTTTTTATATAAGAACAAAAATGTATTCATGTTAAAATATTATATTATTTTTAGAGCAGCAATGTTGCCATTATAAAAAATATTCATTTTTATGACCACAAATGTATTTGTGTATATTTTTAATTCCATAATAATTATTGAACCGACGACAAGGGGCGCGGCGGGTGCATTTAGTATTATAGTTAGTTTTCTAAGACCATAACCATTGGTAACAATAACCTAATGATTATTGTTATGTATAAAGAACAATCGGTATCTTCGAGGGCCGGGTTTATAGCGGTCGAGGGGTCAAAGGGGGGGGGATAGAACCGGGAACTTCAACCCTAGGGTTCCTACTTGAGAAGGGCCATTACAATATGTTTAGTTTTTGTTTTAATAGAGCAGCTGACGTTCACGAACTTTATTTATAATTCATGTTCAGAATTATTGAACGCGTCCCGTTCTTTACATCGAACCCGGCAAAGAATAATCATTGGCAAATGTGTCCAAAACTTGTCGTGTTTTTATCGGAATATTGATCTGTAATTTGGTAGTTTTTATTTTAATTCATTAACTTAAATTATTTATTTATCCCATATTATATAAAATATTACATCATAGGCAGGCAGAAAAATGCATTTTTAGTTGCCACAAAAACTCCTTCGACATTTCTAACAAGAGAGCCAACCGCCTTGTAACGCTTGGAAGCTTTGACACTGGCATGTTTTTCAGCGACAACAAGATAAAAAAGAAAACACTTGTTGAGTATCGTTGCGAGCGGTATTTAAAAATAGAAATTAGCCAGTTTGTGAAGCCTGGTAACAATGGCGTCAGAAATGAATTCACGGGATACTTCGAATGTACTTCGGTACAGTCGTCGCATTGTACGACTGCCAGATAATGATAATGAACTAAAATAATGTATGTAGTGTTGTTATTTTAAACATCTGTAGACGCGACGAGCGCTGTACAAGTACAATGCAAACTGTTTTTATATAATATACAAAAGAAAATAAAATTTTCAATAAATACTTGGTGTTTGATAAAATGTTTCAAATACTTAATAAAACAAACATATCTTTCTTCCAATTATAATTTCCCTCGATATCGGTTCTTTTAATGTTTTAATATTATTTGTATGTTTTGTGTAAATAATCGCAATGATGTAGTCTTCCCGCAGCAATACGTTCTTCCGTTAATCATTATGTACCTACGTGATATATAAAATGTCTCATTTGAATATCACAGTGGATGTTAATGTTAAATCTAATTTTATAATATAATACGCATGTAAATTATAATATATTGAATAATTATTGTTATTATAATAAAGTATTATACAAGTGTTTTGTTTTATTTTATAATTCAAACTAGGTCTTTCGGAAAGTCTCATAATTTCAAAATTGTAAGTTTCTCGAAAAATTCGTTTTAATCTTATTTTTTTCGAATTTAAATATTTCTGTACGTTATTCAGTAGTTCCCGAGATTTACGTTGACAAACATACATACTAATAATATTTATATTTAATAGAACAATACACAAATAAGTATTAGGAAATTTGATCAATATTATAAAAATGCGCACTGAACAATAGAATTATCTTTTGTTGACACATCCGGCGCAGTGAACTGAGTTGACTTGTTTGCGCGACGTAGCGCAGTGTCTTACCCATGCCTATTTTATGTTGAAAATACAGATTTGAGAAAAAGGCAGATGGAGCTTTACGAACAACAAAAGTAGGACTGCTGTGTGTCCTTGGCAACCAGATAACAACATGTACGAAAATGTTAATAATGTTGCTAGGGTAGTTAGCATAAATTTTACTGTTCTTGTACCACTTCAGTAGTATAGTTGAAAATCCACCATCCGTCATCAAAAATCTTATTTTGTACTTAAAATGAAGAGCCCCAAGTACATTTTCATACCAATTTTCAAGTAAGCTTATATCATACATATTGATTTTTTTCCTTATCAATAAATATTTCTTGGTTCTCTTTATTTATTTACTGTTGTTTTAACTTACCATACGTATTGTCCAGGGTTCTCTATAGTTATTACTTAGGAACCATAACGCTTTCAGTTTTTTAGCTCGTCAAACGAACAATCTATTACGTGACAAATATTACCCTACCTTTAGTTTCATGATAGTTTGGTTGTAAATAAAGTGATCTTCCAACGCTACATACATACATTTTGATTATAACTTTCAGGAAGATATTTCATTGTTACCTAGCAACACCTTTACAGTTTTATAATCAGTAACAAATAACACGGAAAATAATATCAAAACAAGCTTTGATCCCTATGAAACGTTTTCGCTCTTCTTTTTTCATCTTCAAGAAGTAATTTTACTTTGTATTTTTACACACAATACGGCATTCTTTTTATATAATATTAAAACACACGGGGTGCTGACATTGCATGACGTATCCTTCAAAATTGACACAATTGAATACTCAGACTAAAATTGTTAGGGACTTTTTCTTGTTCTGTCAGGCTCCATCTGCCTTTTTCTCAAATCTGTGGTTTTCGGATTCAATGACAAGGTTTTTGAAGTCAAACTTCTTATGCGACTTCCAAGCGTTAAACGTTAAATGTTAAACGTTTAACGCACATTATCGGTCTCTCCTCTTTGTGTGAGCCAGAGCGAGAAAGCAAATGTCGGTGTGTATGTATATTGCACACTGTTTAAATAAAATATAAAATATCTTTTAAAATGAAGTTTCGCTTCTATCGTGTGTGAATCGCACACACACCATTTTTTTCATACTAGAAGCACATTTAGCGTAAACATGGTTAAACCGAAATTCTAAGCATTACATACAGTAAGCGAAACGTTTGAATTTAAGAACTACGAGGAGGGATCAAAAAGTAGTGACAATGAGATAGAATATAATGACTATTGATAACTTAATCATTTATTTTTCTACATAGTTTCCGAGTCTCTCTACACACCGAGTCCACCGCTTTTCCAAGGCTTCTATCCCTTTCACAAAAAAAGTTTTGTCTTGGTCCTGCAAAAAGTTCTCCACGGTATCCATCACCTCGTTATCTTCTTCGTACCTGTTGCCCCTTAAGTATTTTGTCAATTTTGGGGAACAGATAAAAATCGCTAGCCGCCAGATCTGGTGAATAAGGGGGGTGGTCAACCAATTCGAAGCCAGCTTGCTGAATGGCAGCCATCGCAACTGCCGACATGTGCGCGGGTGCGTTGTCGTGATGAAACAGCACGCCCATTCGAAGTTTCGCTCTCCATTTCTCTTTGATGGCATTCCTCAACTTTGGAATTAAAGCTATGCATAATATTGGACTGTAATAGTGGTTTCACGCTCCAAGTAATTAATCTACAATATCCCTTCTGAGTCCCAAAATATTGAGGCCATACCCTTGCCAGCCGATGCCACGACACGTAACTTCTTCGGGGTCGGTGATGATGGCCGTTTCCATTGCGAAGATTGCTGTTTTTTCTCGGGATCAAAATGATGGATCCATGTTTCGTCCATTATTACGAAAAGAGACAAAAAAAAATAGAATCATCTTGAAACTTGTCCAACAACATCTTCGAAATGTCGATTTTGTTTCTGACTGTCGGTTAATATTCTCGGCACACATCTTGCGGAGACTTTTCTCATATTCAAAGATTGTTTCAATATGGATTGAATACGTCCATATGAAATGCCCGTTTCTTAAATTAAGTATCGGATGGTAACTCTTCGATCGCTCAATACAATTTTCTCGACTTTCGCAACGTTTTCATGGGTGACTGACGTCGATGGACGGCCGCAAGGATGTTCGTCTTCCGTGCTCGTTCTCCCTACTCGAAATTGAGAAGCCCACCTTGCGACAGTGGAATACGGCGGAGCAGACTCTACTAATGTTGCCTCCAAATCGCAATGAATCTCTTGCGTCGTTAACTTTTTTAAATAGAGGTATTTAATAACGGTTCGCACTTCGTTTTTCTCCATTTTCGAGAACACGTTCCGACACGAAGCAAAACAAATGACTACATTCAGAAAAAACAAAAGAGAACGAAGATTTTTTTTCTTTATTGCAATTACAAATATGTATCTGAGAAATGCCTGCCAGTATTTATTTTTTTTCTTACCAAGGAGTATGTCGTTCTCCCTACTTTTTGATCCCTCCTAGTATTAAACTCGTGCTGGCTCAGATTATTTATAATCATATTTTTGTACAAATAATTAAAGATTAATTAAGTACATTAGTCCTTCCCAATACATTAGGGCGAGATCGCGTGTGTGCGTGAGCAACACACGCGTACGATGATATGATGTGGTACTCTGATCTATTGACAGGACCGTAGGAGTAGTGCCCCAAGTTGGTATGATATCTGCTGTTCTGCAGTTTACAGGCATGCTGCTATTAAGCGCACTGGTCGTTTAATGAATGACGCTTGCCTTATATATAACTAGTAGTAATAGTACTGGTACTTACATACATACATAACAGTTTATAAAAACAGTTTCCAGTAAATAAAATAAATGTATATGAAAGTATTTTTCTTATAGGTAAATGAAAAATGTTGGGGTAAGAATGTGAAAAATGATAACTTATTTTATATAGGTTGCAGAACTCTGTCTACGTAATCACGAAATTTACATTCCTGACTTCAAAATATTTACTCATTAATTTATGTGAGAAATTAAAATAAACGTCCTTTACAATCGGACGTTAGTAGGTACAATGTCTTGGCAAACAATATGTATGTAGAATTATGTGAATACAGATAAACTCTGTATTCAAACATATTTTATGCTCTGGAATCTCACTAATATTAATAGCAGTAAAAAGGAGACAATCTCGGATTGCAAATTTCCACGAGGCCACTCGATTCTAAACTGAGTGCGTAGGTAGGTATTACTTTCCCTAACTCTAAGACAAGGGAGAAGCCAATGAAATTATGCAACACATTTATATAATAGATATAATACCCAGTCATAGAACTAATAATAACTTATCGTACTCCTCAGAATAATGCTTACGCTGTTCGAGAATCCAACCCGCGATCACTCGGTAGCTAAATCATTACGCCGCGTACTCTTTAAGAGTGCTTATGCACTCTGGCAACAATTACAATTATTTATTTTGACGGAGAGTTTTAGAGATATCTAACCAACCCGAAAGAGAATTATATTCATACCGTGGGACAGTGGACGATTTAATATACAGTATACACACTCCTGAGGATTAACGTTTCTTCTCTGTAGAGCAGTACGGCAAAGTGAAGTCACTATACCCGACGGTAGGCACAGTACAATTAAAAATCAACGGCGACCATCAAGAGATCAGAAATCCATCCCCGATCGTCGCTGTCTCACGGCAGTTGAATATACCTACACTCAACACAAGCCAAGATAGAGTCACTGTTACGAGTTTATTATGCGACCTACTCTTGTACATCTTAGTCCTACCACTCTACACTCACCCGCAAGTTGAAATGACTCTTGTGCCAGAACATGTCGTCAACGATACATTTCAACCTGGCACAGCAAAGCAAACAGTGTAGTTTATATGGGTGATTTCGAAAGAGATTGTTCTTGATACCTATTCATAAAAGGATATGTCTTGCGTAACTTAGAAGCAAGAACAATTATTGACGTTCGATTCGACATAAAGTCTTAACTCAAATACCTGTAAATAAACTTTTATCTATTTCTCATTGTGTTTACATATTTACACATCTGTCACGATATACATATAAGTATATCTATTGTTATCTAACTTTCCTCTGTTGTTTAACAGAATAAAGTCAAATTTACGCGTTTTCATTTGTTTGAATACCTTTTCGTACTGGCGTTCACGGGACGCTACAGAACTGAAAACGCATAAAACCGTGTCTATAACCGGTTTCAATAGGTAACGACCGTAACTCCAAACATAAAATAACGATATTGAAGAGTTACCTTTATCTTGTAGTACTTGTAGTAGTTAGTAAATGGAACCCCATTTCAGTCCAATCAACAGTAATAATATATGTTTTATACAATTGGAGTTGTCAAATGTTATAGAATATTGAACAAAAAATTCTTCCACATATTTTATACAATTTAAATTGGTTGCTTAACAAAATTTATTTTTTTACCTAATATGATTAATTCGTCAATTTCAAGTAAAGACAAATAGTTTTCCCGAAAAACCGTCGAAAGATTTATAACGTCCGATTATTCAGAATATCAAGGTTCATGATCTATGCTGGTTAGTAGAACCTCGTGCTAAATAATTTGTATATCGTGTTCTTCTGATCATTCTCTTCTGTGTACGTTTTACATATGCGTATATTGTGTTACATCTAAAATAACCGTGGTTGTATTAAAAGAAAGTTTACAAAAAAGGTGTGTGTGCGATTCACACACGATAGAAATGAAATTTCATTTTAAAAGGCATTTTCTATTTTATTTAAACAGTGTGCAATATATATACACACCGACATTTACTCTCTCGCTCTGGCTCACACAAAGAAGAGAGACCGATAATGTGCCTTTTTTTCTATTTGACATCTTCTCAGATACAGAAAGCAGCTTGATATTCTTAACTTTGGACTCGAATTTGCTCTCCAAATTCTTTCTCGCCCGAAGTGCAATGTTTTGCAATTTGGCGGTTGCCTCAAGAAGGGTTAATGTTAAATTGAATTGCAGCACTGTATAAACTGTACTTAATTATTAAAAAAATAATTTGGAAATGATTTAAAAACGCCCGTGCCCTCCCACGCCGAAAATGGGCAGTATCAGTGTGCCACAACAATTAATTACTTCAACACAACAGCATTATCTTAACTCATTATCATTATTCTATGATCATTACCATAATTCTATGATCATTACCATTCCCCATAATAGTGGATGGTAAATTATGGTAATGACATTTTTGTAGTTATTTTAGATTAATTCCATAAATAATAGTAAATATGTAGGTTAAAAAATCATAAAGTATTTGAACTCGATAATGATTAAATATGTTGGCAACCACAATACAATAAATATTAGCAGTTAACTCGAAATAATGTGGATGGTAATGAAAAATTAATGCACCAAAGGTTAAAATCTCGTCTTTTTTATTTTGTATTAAAAATCTGCAAGCTTTTTCCCGTTCTCTATTCACTGGCCGACTAAGTAGTGATCTTGTGCGCAAGAAAAGGGGGAGCAAAACTCCACTAGGTGCATCTACAAGCTGATTTTGTTATTAGAAGTTGAATGAACGATAAAGAGTTTTTTATTGGACAAATTTGTTTTATCTTGGTGAACGTAAATAATAATCGTAATGTATTTATTAAGTTCGTAATGCTATTCCTTAACATAAACATATTGTTACGACTAGAACAAAAAGAAAATAGAAAAAAAAAATCTTTTTCGAAATTTCCAGGACCGTTCGTAAACATCGTGAATTTATCATGTTTACAAGATGTTAGGAGTTCCTGGACCTTCCAGAGATTTCGGGATCGAGTCATTTAGATATATAAGGGAGCCGAGTTGCGAGGCCCCAAGCCCGGTAAAGCTGTAAAAGCCGTAAAGGCTCCAGGGCCACTCAGGCTAACAGTGTAGTCAGTTCGAAAAAAAAAAAAAAAAAACTAGACGCGGCAGTTAATAATTCGAAAGCGAAGCTACAACAGGAAGCGAAATAAGAGAGAAACAAACAGTGTTATATTAATATTCGGCGAACGATTTATGTGTTTTGTTTTGTTATTGTTTTTTTTTTAATTTTAATTTGTACTAGCTGAGTACGAATAAATTACTTTTGAGTGACACTACGGCATCTTATTACCCACAAACGTAACAATATTAAAACAATAGTACATAGGAAAACATCTATACATTTTGTTATTAATTTAAAATTCGCAAAATTCGTTTGTGCTGGTAATGATTTCAGGCATGTTTTCTTGTTTTTTAACTTATTAGTTAATCACCTAATTTGTTTTGGATGTAAAATATACCTGTGCAACACATCTTTTTTTATTTTTTGTTTTTTTTTTTCGAATTGACTATACTCTTAGCCTTAGGGGCCCTGGAGCTTTTACGGCTTTTACAGCTTTACCGGGCTTGGGGGCGAGCGCTTAGGGCACTCAGCCACGAAAACTAAGCAACAACATGCGAGGGTGCCAAAGTGGCCGAACCTCGGCTCGGACTGTTGCGCGTATGCAATTAAGTCGCGATCTGACTAAATCCCTATCATTCGATCTAAACTAACTATACATATATACATGTTTCTGCCCCCTGGGAGGAGGGAAGGAACATGTGTATGTGTATTTAGTGGTCAGAATTTTTTTGTCTAATCTAACTAGGCAAAAAAGAAAAAAAAAAGGTCTCTTACAGAACCTATGTACCTGTGTGTTGTGCGTGTGTATATAATGCAGTGTCATGTATGGCTGTGAAAGCTAGTGAATGTAGAGTCACTGTATCGCACGAACGGCTGCTTGACTCAAGGGCTCCATGCCGATAGATTGGACCTAGGCTTGAGTTGCCGCAGAGGAGGGCGGTCGTGGCGGGTGTGCGGGAGCGAAGTTAACCGTACGTCCCCTGCGGAGGGAACGGTGGTTTCGCGGGCGTGGGCGCGAGCACGCATATGTTGCGGGAGCGGACGCGTAGAAATTGTTAGCGTTCTCGATGTCGTCATCGGGATCGACAAAGAGATTTCGCGGACGGCGTTTATAACGTTTGGCAACGGGGATCGAGTTGTCTGGGACGTAGTTCACGGTGGATTTTACGAGTGGGTTGGGATGATTCGAAGCGCTATCGAAGTATCTCCTGGTGAGATATTTCACATAGGCTTCTATCGAGGGAAGCCTCATGTCCCATGTTCCTAACGAAGGCTGGAGGGTCAAGCAGGCGACGGAGAAACCGATTTTGGACTCTTTGCATGCGGGCAAAGTGATGTTTGGACATATGTGCGAACGCGGCGCAGCTATATGTCAAGATCGGACGGACGCACATCTTGTACAGTGTGAGCATAAGCTCATTTTGCTTACCGAACTGAGCAAGGGTCGCAAGCGGGAAAGGATCCAGATGGCCATATTCCTGACTATAGTAACGTGTGCGTTGAAGTTAAGCTTCGAGTCGAGGGTGACACCCAGATATTTAGTCTTGGTGGCCCAGGGGATATTCCTACCGAATAATGAGAGGGGTCCTACCGTGCGTGGTAGTTTACATGTATGCGGTTGGAACATAATCGCGGCGCTCTTTACCGGATTAATGGCTATTCGCCACATTCGAAACCACTCCCCGAGAGTGGTTACGGCACGTTGGACTGCGCAGGCGAGATTTTTTCTGTGTCTGTTTAACGCATATATGACTGTGTCGTCAGCGTAGAGCCCTACCTCGAACCCGGGGGGCTTCGGAAGGTCGCTGACGTACAGTTTGAAAAGACAAGCCGCCAGAATGGAACCTTGCGGGACGCCTGAGCGTATAGGGTGGGCGGTAGATAGTACTCCTTCCACTCGGTAGTGGAAGGTGCGGTCGCGTAGAAAATCGTGAACTAGATGAACTAACCTATCCGGGACTTCTAATTGATGTAGCTTGTGGACTAGTCTGGAATGCCAGACCTTATCGAAGGCCTTAGCTACGTCGAAAAAGACCGCAAGCGTACGGGCGGGGGCGATACTACTTTTGGCAAAGTTGCTCGTGATGTGCTCCGTGAGGCGGTGCACTTGATGTGTACACGAGTGTCGAGCGCGAAAACCGAACTGTTCGGGAGGGTATAGATTTTTAATATCTATAACGGTTTTGAGACGGTTCACAAGGAGCCGCTCGTAAAGTTTCCTTAGTGTGTTTAAAAGGTTGATCGGGCGATAGCTATCGGGAAGCGAAGCTTTTTTGCCGGGCTTGTGAATACCTATAACTATAGCTTTTTTCCAGACGGCTGGAAAATAGCAGTGGGCTATGGCTACATTGAAGATGCAGACCAAAAGAGCTATGAGGTGATCGGGAAGAAGTTTAAGTACTTCATTCCTGATACCGTCGGGGCCAGGGGACTTTCTAGGCTTAAGGCCTTTAATAACAGAACAAATCTCGTCATGCGTGACCGGGTTTAACGTTTCCGCGGGGGGAATCGTCGTTAGTTCCTGAACGGCGGTCTCGATAGTTTCGATGTGGGCAATGTCTACGTTGTCGCAGTTTGGAGAGCACTGGCTCTCCAAGCTTGCGGCAAGGCATTCTGCCTTATCGTCGCTATCGAACGCGGGTGGGAGATCGGGGCCCCTTTCGAGGGGCGGCATCAGGGCGGAAGCTTCTAACTTAAGAGAGCGGGCGAGGTTCCAGTAAGCCAGATAGGACGGCTTGAGACCCTCTAGGAGGTTATCCCACCGGTGACCTCTGTACTCGCCGATGCGAGTTCTAACCTCTCTCTGAAGTCGCCGTAACCTACGGGTGTTATCCCTCGTCGGATAAGAATCGTGTGCACGTGTCGCGGCGTTCTTTTCCGTGATTAACGCTCGTAAGCCGGGGGGGAGTATAAAACGGCGTTCGTTCGCCGCTTGCACCTCTCTCGAGGCCTCCCTTACACCGGTTTGGAGGTAGTCGACCAGGGAATCGATCGCTAAGTCGGCGTCTGCTGTTGATTCTAATACGTCGGGGATCCTAGCTAAGCTGGACGGGGTCGCGTTGTCGGTTAGGTAACGATTTAAGATCGCGTAGTCAACTACTTTGACTTTTGGCGGACTGGGGTCGAACGGTTGCCCGAGTTGTAATATAACCGGGCGGTAATCGGAGTCCAGTTCGTGTACGACTTCTATAAGTCGTAACCGAAGTGAGACACCTTTGAGGAGGGCTATGTCAAGTACTGTCGGTTGACAGTTATCTTGAAAGTGCGTGGGCTCTAGCGGTGCTATGACGTCAAAGCCGAGCACATCGCATAGTAGGTCGAGTATAACCCCGTTATGGGTGTTACGCGAGTTGTTGAAATGGGGGTGACCGCTATTGAGGTCGCCTGCTATTATGACGGATTGACCGAGCGAAAGTAGCGCCTCCAGATCGGACTGAAGGAGTCTTTTACTTGGGGAGAGATATGCAGAGACAAGCGTGATTGACGGATGGCCAGTCATGGGGTGCGATGTCAGGAACCTCCTCGTGGTGCACCCCGGGCAACGTCGACCACTCTGGTCGGCGGCTGATACCTGACGCGCTCCTCCATGTATCCCTCTGCTTATCAGAGGGAACTATGGAGGAGTGCCGGCTGGAGAGCCTTAAAACTCCTGGGTGTGGCATGTGCGCGGCGCACCCAGTACCGGGCTGGGGCCGATGAGGGCTCAGTTTGAGCCCCAAGGGCCCAGTTCCGGACAGCGGCTGGCGGGATCGGTTGTTTCATACCGGTCCCGGCAGGCGTACCGCTAACGGACGGATAAAAAAAAACGACGAAATGGACAGAGCAAAATTAAAAATGGTATTACCCCAGGAGGGTACCCGCAAGGGAGAATCCCTCCCCGAGCTTAGCTCGGGCTGCCCCGCGTCTTCTGGGGGGGGCAAAATTTTGCGCGATGATACAAATACGACGACTCAGGCTTCTTGTGAATGGACTTCGAATATGCATACAACGACGACTTCAGCTTCCATACGGACTAATGCTGTGCCCATTGTGAGACTGGATAGGGTCCCCTCGTTGGACCGCTTTGCAGTCAAACATTGGAATGATGGGACTAATATATTAGGGCCTGCTGCTGTGGCCGTTAAACGTTCGCATGCTGTAGAGATCGCTGGTGCGGAGGGGGTGTAGGCCACTCCTAGCAAGGTTACCACTGCCAGGAGGGGCAAAGCCCGTGAACCAGGCTCAACAAGTGGATTGACACGTGCGGCAGCAGTCGGAGAAGCAGGGGGGTCCAAGGACCGTCCTGTTGTCAAGCCGACCAGCCCTGACGAGGTGCCTGTTGTTGCGGATCCGGGGGTACTCGAGGGTATCGAGTTTCTCGACCCCGCGAGTCTGAGAGCCCTCGCCAAAAGGACGAGATCCTTGAGGTTGCCAAGAAATCTGGCAATCTCAAGGGTACGTTTGTTAAGACGTTGAAGGAGGCGGCTTGGACACTCCAAGAAGTGACAGCCACCGCTCTCACGCGCACGGTGGCCAGTGAGACCCTCATCCTTCGACGCGAAACGAGAAAGCTCCGTCAGGAGGTCGAAGACCTCAAGGCGGAGCTCGCCTCGTTGCGTAGTCGAGGTGAGGTTCTACCTGCGCTACCGTTGCCGCAAGAGCTGCCGGATTGTCTAAGCCAGGGGCCGGATTCCCTGCCGCAGGCGTTGGTGGACGCGTTGGGGGTCCACATGGACAGGATGGAGCGGACCCTCCGGGTCTCATTGGGGGAGGTTATCACCGCCCGCATTGAGGCCTTGGATGACCGTCTCCTTCCTGCCAAGGTGGTTCGCCCCCCACTGGCTGCCGACAAGAAAATTGTTTCAGGCACCGCTGCTTCCGGGCCTGTCGGTCCCAAGGCTTCAGTCTGCAAGACCGCAGTGCCTAAGGCTACCGCGCCAGCCCCTGCATCTCGTGCGGAGGGTGCGACGTTTGTCAGCCGTCACAGGCAGACTCAAGAGATGGAGTGCGACGTGATTGGAGCTGATGTTTCTGCTTCAACCTCTGCAGAGCCGAACGTCGAGGGCTGGACAACGGTGTCGCGTCGCCGCAGGAAAAAGAAAAAGCCCTCAACAACACCGAGGGCTCCCGCGGTAGTGGCTCCTGCTTCTAAGCGAAGAGCGCCTGGGTCTAGGCCCAAAGTGAAGCTCCCCTCGACACCGCGCTCAGCTGCAGTGCTTATTACACTGCAGCCAGAGGCCTTGGCGGGGGGGCTGAGCTATAGTGCGGCTCTCTTGAAGGCGCGGGATCATATCGCGGTGGCGGACCTTGGGATCGAGGATATCTCAACTCGACCCACAGCTACGGGATCTAGGATCGTCGAGGTCCGAGGATCCCGTGGCTCCGAACAGGCGGATCAGCTGGCCGAGCAGCTGCAGGCGGCATTGGCGGGTGTAGCCACTGTGGCAAGACCCACCAAGATGGTGAAACTGCGTGTTGTCGGCCTGGACGACTCGATATCAGTCGAGGAGGTGGTGACGGCCGCAGCAAGAAAAGGTGGCTGCGAGCCAGCCCTTGTCAGGGCTGGTTCCATACGCACGTATGGGAGAGGAATGGGAGCTGTCCTCCTTTCGATCCCAGTCGCCGCTGCCAGAGTGCTGATTGAGGCGGGACGTTTATTGGTTGGGTGGAGTGCGGCGCGTGTGCGCCTTGTTGAGAGTGGGCCCATGCGCTGTTACAAGTGCATGGGTGTGGGCCATACTCGCCCGCTCTGCCCGTCTACTGTAGACAGAAGTCAGCTGTGCTTCAGATGCGGGCAAACCGGACACAAGGCGTTGGAGTGTGTAGCTGCAAAGCTCCACTGCGCCTTGTGTGCCGACGCCGGAAGGCCGAAGGAGCACTACATGGGGGGCGCTGCCTGCAGGCCGCCCACCTCAGCCAAGACGCGAGCACTACCATCCGCACCTGGACCTGGGAGAGGTCAGGCGCAGACGAATAGATAGAGATAGGAGGGCGTTCCATCTGCCTTCTCCTCTACCTTGCTGAACCAAGGGGAGATTGGGTCGGGGGGCCCGTCTTCCCATTGCACTGGTTCAGCCGTCTGGGAGACAGTTGGGGTTGTACCAGACTGTCTCTCTTTAGCGCCGGAGGCCCGATTGGGGCCGGCCGCCGGGGCGACGCGGTTAGTGCTACTGCGATCCCGTTTCGCCCCATTGTGGCGGCTGATGGTACACCGTGGAGGTTTAGTGAGTAGGAGTCTCACATAACCACTCGTCCCCCCGGGCGGGTGTGTACCCATGAAGGGTTCCTCCACGTTAAAAAAAAAAAAAAAAAAAATTGCCAGTCATGCCTATTCTACGGACGGACATTTCCATATTGGTAAGTGCGGGGGGTCTATTGGCATGCAATAGAGGGAACACTTGTAGTAGATGAGCGTGCCGCCTCCTCGGGTGGCACGGTCATTTATGACTATGTTGTAATTTGCTATCTTAGGGTCGCGCCTCCTGGGTTTTAGAAGTGTTTCTTGTACTAGAAACACGTCTATCTCCCGTTCCCTAAGAAAGGTGGATAGTAGGTCCCGTTGTGGAAAGAGGTTTCGCGCGTTAAAGAAAGAGATGTTGAGACTCCTAGGTTTAATTCGAGCCATTTATTACCGGTATCTATTTCCCGGCACGGGCCAGGTGCATTAGCGTCGCTGTCATCAGGGGGAAACGCCTGATAGATTCGCCAGGGCCGTACTCAGCGACGCACTGTTCGTATGCCAGTACTTCCTGAGGGTCATGCTCGCGGAAGAGCATGACCATGTAGTCAACGCCGCGGCGCGTGCTAACGGGCGGGGAGGCCTGAGCCTTAGGAAGCTGAGGGCGGGGAGTGGAGACCCATGCTGCTTGAGGGGCTCGCATGGCCGGAGGGGGTGCGCGGGGTGCGGGGGTGCCCGCCACCGGGGCGCGGGAAGCGCCCGGGAGGCTGGGGAAGGCTTCTGGCGTGAGCAGAGGCATGGGTTGACTATTGGCGGCGGGACGTGCCCTCTGAGGAGGGGTGTGTCACTCTTGCCTTGGGCGCGTAGGGCGCATAGGGCGCGTGGGACGCGGGGCACGGGGACAGCCGCGATAGTTCGCGGGGTGACCCGCGTTGCCACATAGCACGCAGCTCGAAGGGGTAGACGACTCGCGAGTGCGTGTGCACTCGCTTGTCGCGTGGTCCCCGAGGCACTTAACGCACCTGGGACGTAAATGACAGTTACGGGCCGAATGTCCGTACGTAATGGCACTGCGGAGGGCTGCGGTTTTTGTGTGGGGGCTCTACGGCTATTCCGGAGAGCTCGCACACTTTCCTGACATTAAAGATGGCTCTGCCCTCGGGGGTCAGATCCAAGATAACTACGATCATATTTAATGGTCGGTTTTTGGATTTTCCGCCGTGCATTCTATGCACTTCGCGGACAGGGAGGGCCTTCGCTAAGAGGTCAGTTTTGACCTCCTCGGGTGTGATTTCCACCGGGATGCGGTGGATTACAACCCGGAGGTGACGCTCATCCTCTAGGGTGTATGAGTAGTAGTGTAGGTTGCTTGCTCGGAGCAACTTTGTGAACTGACGGTGTTCGTCAGAGCTGGTTACTTGTACGCGGATACTGTTGGCCGTGTTACTGGCTGAGGTATAATTAATTTTTAGGTCTCTAAGCTTGTCCGCGAGCTTAGTCCAGACCGCCTTGTTTTGTACTACTACCGGCGGTGGGCGACGCGCCTTTCTGCCGGCAAAAGTACTGGCAGGCGCTGAGGGCGCTGCGGAGCGGGGGTCGTGGCTGTTTAGCCCGGTTTTCTGCGCCTTTTGTGGGCGGGACTGAGTCTCCGGAGACTCGGGACGCGAACGCGATGCCCGTTTGGCGGGCTTGTTTTTTTGAACGAGGGTGAAGCTCTCGTTATCTGTGACTATCGCCGTGTCCATTTCGTTGGACTCGGGTTCGGGATCCAGACTAGCGGGCGAGTAGCTATTGTTCGTAGCTACTAGCGTCGGCGTGTCCGCTTCGGGAACTAACGACGCGAAAGAGTTCTTGATCGGCAGCGCAGAGGGCGCTGGGATCGTGGCTTGATTGCCCAGGGAACGCGAGCGCGATGACGGCCGTTTGTACGGCGTCTGACAGTGAGCGCGGGGTGCCGTTGAGCGGGAGCGCGGGACGGGCTTCTTGTCCGTCGCGTGGGGCGCGGCGAGGTCGCTGGTGGCCTCGGTGGCCTGTGCGACAGCAATGGCGGGTTGCGCGGCCGCGATGGCCCTATTGAAATCCGTCCATATCGACGGGTGTAGGCTTGTTGCGAACGCAACGAAGCTTTCCAAGTCTGGCGAGTTTGCCATTCCGGCGGTGGCGGTTGGGCGGGCGGGGATGAAGTTAAGCCTCCATGCCGAAGAGGCAGGGGGGTGCACCGAGTGAATTTAAACGGCTATCCCGAGCCGTGCAAATGGACCTGCGGGTCACGGTGTAATGACTCGCAGGAAAGAACCTACCGGGCCCTACGTGGAGGTCCCTATCAATCCCGAGGCAGAGAACGCAGCCGGTATAAATACCTAGCTACGCCCAAACACATACTCGGGGATGGAATGTGTAGCAGGATAGGTAGGGTGGGAAGGAGACACTTGGGACTTGACTATGACTCTAGAAGGTCACGAAGGCGGCAGAGAGCGGTCGCAAACACGTCCGTTCCCGCCGGCGGTCGGTCTTCGCAACACATCTAGAACATAAAAAATGTTTGGTGGTTTTAGATTATGTAGTTGTGTTTTTTTTTTATGGACATCTGATTTGCATGAAACGAGAGAATCGCCGAAAAACGCTGTGTTGTACTTTAGCGTCAATATGAAACTTATAACTTGTGACCTAAAAAACAAAGAATCTATTATTAGGTAGGTATAAAATAGATAAGATGCACTATAAATTGACATACTTAATTATTCTTATCACAAACATTAACAGACGACCAGATAGCTGCAATATGGTCTCTCAAAATTTAATGAATCTTGAGGATATTTTGAATAAAAAGCAAGTAAATTACATAATTAACTCGTCACTGGGCCGTGAATGGCAGCTAGTGAGATGTGATATAAGGCCAGCAGCAGACGGTTTGTCTGGTTTCCTAGGAGATCACGTAAAGCTGGTTTTACACGTTGAGTCCAAGGGAGAGATAAAGAAAGTGAATTTGTTCGTGAAAAGGTTGCCAGTCGGGAATAAGCCAAAGGCAAATTTTATTGATACCAACAACTACTTTCGGAGGGAACAGTTATTATATAAGTTAATTGAAAACTTTAAGTGGATCGACGGTAAGTTAGTTTCTAGATTTAGCCTTCTTGTAGGGGAAGTACGTACAAAATGACATAGGGTCTTCTTTTTAGGATATAAGGCTTTAATGATAATACACAGAAATTATATATCAATCATCTTTGGGTCTTTATTTATCGAAACTAATTATCTTATATAGAAGAAAGTAACAGAAAAAAACATATTCAATGTTTAACTAAGATCGGCTAAAATCCATTTTATCCACCCTAATATGGGTTTAAAAACATAAAATTGTATTTTTAACGCACTGGCCACTTTGAATAATGCATAGTGTTTTGGACATTTGACTCTAACAAAAGGTAGCACTTTAAAGCTTAATATTTCGCAAAAGGATCCTTGAATCAAAAAATGGTTTTTACAGAGCCACAATATTTTTGAAAGATCTCTCCAACGACATCCCCACAAGATGTGATAGACGAGAAAAAAAGCATTCCCACTTTACGTGTAGAGGAGGTAGCCTAAATAATTATTTTTTTCAAGATTTTATTTTACCGCTATGTCGGCGTGATTAATGTGTATAACTATACCTAATTACAGCTTTCTAGTACTTTGAATCTCTGAAACTATAAGCGTTCCTTTTAATATCGGAACCCTAAAAAGACGACATTTGATGTTCGACTTTCAATTGTTTTTATATTCTGGTTTTAACGTGAACTTTGATTATATAGATATCTAGGAGTACCTAGTACACAGTACACAGTGTACAGAGTTACACAGTAGTGTAAAACGCCATTTTTAAATATAATTGCGAGAGCAAAAATAAGTTTATACTCAATGGCTCACTAAATGTACTGACGGATGTTCGGAGCATACTATTTATATTTAAATAGTTTGAAAAGTACTACTTTGACATATGAATCTAGGCTTAGATAGCTTGTTAGATGGCTTAGGCATATAATCAAAGAACAAAAAGATGGATACAGCGAAAATCATAGTAGATAATATACTAATTCCGACGTGGAACTAACGCAGATCGCTAACTGATCGTAACTTCAATGCTGTGTTTGGAAAGGATACGGCTAACTAATGCACCGTGCGTTATAGGAATAATCGCTTTCGTTTACCAAAAAATTATCGGCATGGTTTGACTTTAGCATACCTACAATATTAACTACAAATCAATAAAAATACAAAAATTTGAAAAATGTTTGCCTCATGATATGCAGAGAGAAGCGCGCGTTAAAACTTACCGTACCTTGTTAAAACAGTACATAAATGAAAGAATTTTGAACAGAATTGTGACATTGGACGAAAAGTGGATCCTTTACGATAATCGCAAGCAAACAACGCAATGCCTCACCACAGGTGAAATGCGAAAATAATGCCCTAAAGCGAAGTTTACCCACAGAAAAGTGATGGTAACTGTTTGGTGGCCACTTCACGACGTAATTCAGTACAGGTTTCTCAGATCCGATCAAGCAATAATAGGAGATATCTCTACTGTGCAGAACTCCCAACAGTGAAGTCGAAACTCGCAGCAAAACAGCGCAACAACAATCGTTCTTCACCATTATTACTTTATGATAAAGCTTGTGAAACAGTTATAACTGCAGTTAGAAACCCTCCGTCATCCTCTATACTCGCTCGACCTTGCCCCAACCCACTACCACTTTTTCAGCGAATTTGTATTTTTTTTCTATTTTCTTTTCAAGAAACAATACAAAATGCCTTCAACCAATGTATGGAATCCAGGTTCACAGAGTTTTATTGGAAAGGTTTAAATAATGTTCCTAATAGATGGCAGAAATGTATAAACAACGAGGGTAGATGCTTAGAGTAGAGGGGCTTAGAGGGTAGAGGGTAGATGTTTATGTAAATAAATATATGACATCGTACAAAAAAAATATTATAATTTTTCATTTCAAAACGGCAATTTCATACTCTAACACCTAATATATAGACAAATTACGATAACACTTTTTAAACTATCGCGTTTTGTATTCATAATAATTTAATTAATATATTCCATGCGGGTCTAGAACGTGACTTACTTTTTTATTTACTCTACGTTTGTGCCTGGTTACACTGGCCGTGGTCACGAGCAGACTGAACTACTGCGGTGCCTTCGTTAGCGACGGCAGTTACTGGAAACTACCCTCATCTGCTCATTATCACTAATATGCTGTTCCAGCACACTACACTCACTGTATCTGGTGCGATATCCGTCGTTCGCTTCCGAGGTTTAAGTCATCCTATCACCGGACTCCATGCCGTAGATAACTTTAGCGCGTAAATACGATCGATTTTGATATAATATGATTCCTCTATAAAAATTGTCAATAATACTTTTAGAAGACATAAAATATTTGTAAAAATCAAAATACGTGACGAAGAAATTAGGTAAGTACCACGTGATAAACGCGTGCGGAGCCGCGGGCACACACAGTCATAATATAAAATCTATATGAATGCCTTAATAATTATAAAACTAGATTATAATTTTACTCTTGCTACGTTTACATCCAGCGTGCTAAACAAATTTTCTATGAATTTGAAGACTTTGTTTAAAAAACAAATTTTAATGTCTCTGTTACATTTAATTACAGGTGAAAACCCGTGGGGAGTGCGGGCGTACGTATATACAGATTCATTATTCGTTTTACCCGATCTTTCAATACAAGGATATGCCTCGCATGATTTACTGGAAACCTTCGATCTGCCGCATTTGAAACTGGTCATCGCAACCCTCGCTCGCTTTCACGCCGATTTTGCAAATTTTGAAACAAAGAATAGCATAAACGGAAGGCCGTATAATGTTCTTCAAGAATACGGCCACATTTTAACAGAGCCTACTTTCAAAGACTCGCCGTGGCTTCATGCTGCTTCGAAGTTAACAAAAAGCTTACTGATTGAATTCTCTGAAAAATATATAGACACGTTTGCAGATATAGAGGAAGTTTTGACTAAATTGTATATAGAAGCTTGTGACACCTTGAAGGAGTATGAAGAGACGCTAAATGTCCTCATTCATAAAGATTTGTGGACAAATAACATCATGTTTAAGTACATCGATGGAAAACCGATCAACGCTGTGCTTATTGATTACCAATGTGTTAGATACGCTCCGCCGGCTTTCGACGTAATGATTTTATTATATTTAACTACTACTAGGAACTTTAGAGACAGGTACGAAGCAGAAATCTTACATCATTACTATGATATATTCTCTGAGTGTATAGAGGAAGAAACGAAGGTGAAATTAAAAGGTTTCGGTTATGATGTCAATGATTTTTTGTCCTGGTGCGAACGCGGACGCATGTTTGCGATGTTTGAAGCTGCCAACATACTACCTTTCGTCCTTATGGAGCCCAAAAGCGCTGAAAAGGTCTTCGACGATCCAGAAACGTATGAGAAACTTATGACGGAGGATAGAACAGAGCCCGTTATTGCTTATTCTAATATATGTAAAGAGTATAAACAAAGAAATTTGGAAGTATCTGAAGAATTTGTGGAGAAATATGTTTTGAAGTAGATTGTTTAAATACAAATTATCTCGTGTAAGCATATTAATTCTACATTTTATAAATATAAACAGAATCTTATTATTTTGAAGGTCATGAATGATTTAAAAGCTTCATAAATAATTATAAAACTCTTTGTATTGTTTCCGATTTCTCCTTACACATACATATGCTATGCTTAGTTTAGAATCGAATGTGCCTGTGTGTGAGATTACCCTAAATATCATCATATATTATGTAACTATGCACAAAATAGACTAGTACAGAATGTCAAGTATGTACGAGTATAGCATCCTCTATATTCGTAGTGAAACATCTGTAACGCGTCGCTGTTGGTCAGTGCTCTTAAATTAAGTTGAGCCAAACCGGGTTAAGCCGTACTAGGTCGAACCAAGCTAAACCAGCCAAACGTAGTCATACCCACATCAAGGAACTCTAAAAGAATTATCATATCATAAATAACATCGTAGTAGTTGTGGCTGAAGTAATAAAAAACAGCCGTTAGTAATCCGTCATTACCATGTAAACTCCAAACTCAAAACACATTTAAATAAATTGTACATTTTATTCAATAAGTCAACTATTCTTTCATTAAAATCGCCACCAAACTGGTCCGGCTTGTTCCGAAATCGCCAATAGGCCGTGCGTCTGTGCTTGACGTAGTGAAACGACGCGTTGTCCTGAGCGGACCTCCTGCACTTCTAGGTATTTTGTGACCTAGACGTGTGTCACATCATTAAAGGCATGTAATGGATAGTTTCAAATATGAGTCGCCGGAGCGGGTCCTGATGCAAGCGACCATATGGCCGGCATATGGCCGGCTATGGGCGCACTAACTGTGTCACCTGACCTCCGCTGTGCAAGACTTGTCTCGCCTTATCTGGCAATGAATTTCAAATGCTGTTGTACTTATTGCGCGATTACTGTCTTTGGTTTTTTTATACTTAAGAACAGGTTTTTTATACTCCCTACTGACCGTCCTCTTGATGCTAAGTAAAATGTGGTTCGAGAGCAGGCGGTTGGTAGTATGTTAAAAGGTGTGAACTACTGAGAGCCGCCATCAGCATACCTCGGGCATTCGCTTGTGGGTAAATACTTGTTGATCCAGATACGGACTGAAGCGAGTCACTATGATAAGTTTCACAAAAGCCCTACGACTCCACTTTTGAAATGATATTGTTTGTTGTGAATAGCGTGTACATTGTGCATTTAAGTCTGGCTCGGGAGTGTAAGATTCTATCATAATCACTGATGTTACCTGACAATGTAGACAAATATATATACGTTGAACTAAAATAAAAACAACACAAGCATCATTTTCAGTCTCATAGTGTCATGCGCTAACCAGAGCAAGTCTGAACAGATGTCCCATAACATGTGTAGGGTTCTCTTTGCTTTTGATCCTTCCAACTTAAATATCTAGTAACCATTTTAGGTAGAGAGTTTTTAGCTGTAACTTGATTGTCTTTGTTTTGTTAAGTTGGCAAATAAAATTTCATGGAAATAAAATATAGAAACTGGCAAAAGTCGGGAAATGGAGAAATTTTTGTCATAGAATGATCTAAGGCGAACAAAGAGTCTATTACATAAAAATGGATGAAATACGTACTGTAGCGCGAAGCGTGGTAACCGTGGAGGTTGGAGGTCGCCTGGCTTCAAGTTGCACAACCAGTTTTAGCGTCTCTCCAACCATGACACGGACGGTACCAACTGCTTACTCTTCTCGCTTGAAAAGGGGCACTCGGTATCGAAATGTCATAAAAGTCAGTCACTTGGTACAATTTTATGCTCTTTTAATATATCAGTGCTTTCAGTATATACGTCTTGTTTTAAACAATACAGTGACACAGTTTATATTTACGTCATAGGTTACTTAAACGGTCTATTTAATTAATAGACGTACAAATAAAATTATTAATTTAAAATGCAACTATTTTCCTTAATCTTTTCCCTTGTATGTTTTTAATTTATAAAACATATTAATATAAACAAATATGTAAATATGACACTACTAGAAAATAACCCTTTCTGAGGGAGAGCATTGGTCTAACCACCACGATAAATCGTGACGCAATATATACACTGCTTTAATCGTACATGAATCGATATCAAAATAAATAAAATAATTTTATTCATTTAAGGCTATAAAAAGGCACTTGTGACAGTCAATACACTACTATGGGTTCCGGAAAACAACTCAGTCATGGAGATGAACCGGCATCATTATTAGTGGATGTACAGAGAGTGTGTCACTTCCAGACATCACCGTCATTCACGTAACTAGCTTAATATGATTCTTGAGCTTATTATCCGGCAAATCAGTAATTAATCTGCTTAGGAAGTTTATTGTAGTACATAACATAAATACATAAAAAACGTATTTGTCTCACTAAATCTAAAAGTTGCTATTACTATTTCATGTTTGTTTCTTGTATATAAATTAAATTAAAATTTAAAAATTCAAAGTTATTTAAAATTTTCTGAACAAACATTAAATGCTCTAAAATATAATGGGAGGCAAAGTACTAAATTCTTGAAACTTGTTCCTCAGTGATTCGAGTGGTCCCATGTCATAGATTGCTCAGTAGTCTGTACTGTGCCAATTGTTCTATACATTCCGTTAGATGACGGTAATAAGAGTACATTTAAGGCAGAGGCTCTGAAACTATTTCAGTTCTTGGTGCACTTATAGGCTTAGTATTTTATCACAGTGCTCAAAACAAACTGCGTGAAAAATTGCACTAATCACTAATAGGGCCAGAAATATAAATAACATTTTAGATATCATATTCAGGGTGAGTTAATTACATATCAGATTTTTTTACTTTCTACCAGCTCCTGTTCCCTATTCTCTTGAACCTAAAATCATTTAGTTTTCAGTAAAGAGTCCACACAATCCCGGGGTACTGATCCGAACACTTTAAGAACCTCTAGTCTAAGAGTCACCACAATATTTTTCTTCACCGTTAGCCCACAGTATCTATATAAATAAAAATGAAGTGCTGTTCGTTGGTAAGTGAATCATTTGAGATCGGCTGCGCGACTGAACCAATTTGAATATTAATAAGAGATAAGTTTTTTTTTTTTATCATAATTCGAACGATAGATATGAGTAATTCTTATTTTGTTTTGTTCGTTACGTTCTGGAAATGTCATCAGGTTAAAAATTGGGATAATAAGTATCAAAGGGCAGAACAATGTCTGCGGACTGCTTGTTATTAATAAAATTCATATAAGTAATAATTACACACGTAAATTGGAAAGAATTGTAGTCACATGTTATTTATGATACCTGTTATCTTTTTATTGTGCCTTCATTTTGATAAACCCAAATAGGTTATTTCTACGGTAATAATAATTCAAATGAATATCCTATCCGTACAACTATAATATGTACTTTCAATATATACATAGATATAATAATAAGTTGGTAATTCACAAACAATCAACTACTTTGACATCGCTATGAGATAACAACTTCATTTGTATTCAACAAATAGGAATGTATGATAAGTGATAGAGTCGTTATAGTTAAATGCTTTCAGAGTGATACGACAATCATCATGATCATTAAATCATTACATATTATAAAACAAAGTCGCTATAATCTGTCCGTCCCTATGTATGCTTAAATCTTTAAAACTACGTAACGGATTTTGAAGCGGTTTTTTGTAGTAGATAGAGTGATTCAAGAGGAAGGTTTATATGTAGTATAGTATTTAGTATAATACATACATAATATTGTAGAGAAACACTGGTAAATTTAGAGGTTTCTAAGTGATGTCGTAAATAAACACATTTTTTGCGCTTACATTGCAAACGCTGGCTGAACCCCACGAGATAAATCAAAATAATGTACTAAAGTATTGTACACCTTAAAAAGGTCAACAAAAAAAGTCCGCGATGGTATATGTCTATCTCTTAAGGATAACCCACAATAATCATTTTTTATCCTTTACTTTTTACGGGAAAAAATGGCTTACTTACGAAGTGATTTTAAGCAATACAGCATTAATCCTTATCCAATTAAGTACCTTAAATACATTGTCCATTTAATATAGATCAATATAGCCCTTTACAGCATGTAACTTAAATGAATATTCCCGAAGATATTACAGATTTAAAATGTAGGAAAGTGCGGCGGTACCGGCCCTATATACCATGGTCAATTATATGTCGCTCTTGCAAGAGTAACCTCTAAACAAAACATGTTTGTATTATCTAATGACAAAAAAGCTGTAAATGTTGTTTATAAGGACATTCTGTGGTAGGTAGGTACATTTAGTATCAGTATTGCACCCATGCGAAGCCGGGGCGGGTCGCTAGTGTCTTATAAATATGAAATAAATTCCTCATATTTAGGAAATTTAAAATAATGTAAAAACCTACTAATTTTATTGCAATAATTAAATATTTGGGTAAAATATTAATTTACTCGATATAGAGTAATTGACTAGTAAAAGGAGAACACTACGTCGTAGGAAAAACTAACTGAAGAAACATTTGCAGCTCTGTCTTGGTGTTTCCCCGTAGACTGCTTCGTTTTATAGAATTTAAAGGTATTTACAATATACATAATGCATTCGCTATTTGTGGTAGGTACAATTCAAACGGACAAGGTATGTTTACATTTAGGTTTGATGCAATGATGGCTCAGTGGTAGCGTGTACGGATATCGCGTTAATAGACGTGAGTTCGAATCCCTGCAACGAACCTGAGCTTTCGGTGAAGGAAAACATCGCAATAAGAGCATAGCATAGCGGTAAGTCTTTTTCTAGTTTTCACCTGGCTAGCTACTCTCAAGTTGAAAAACTGTCGCCAAGCACCAATAGGTGTGTTCGGGCAGATGCACTTGTGAGCCAGTTTTCCACTAAGGCTTAGCGTGCTGCCACCTTGGGCCACAACGTCGTTTAAGATCAGATGAGATCGTGGCCACAACGATAAAAAAGGTAAGTTTTAACTAACGTGGTGACGATATCCATATGTAATGTCGGGTGATGTGTGTAATATGTATGTTATTGAGGAAACTTTGTAAAAAAATAAGTAATACCTTATGAAAATAATTAATTGTATACGTGACAAATATAACGCATCCTTGACTTACTAATAAATTCTTACACTAGAACATTATTATTTCATTTACATTAATTTGACCTAATTATTGATGATTCTTACCCTGGCCGTGAGAAATGACGTCATCGGTATTTTCTAGAATTTGAAAATATAAGACAATATTATAAGTAGGTGGTAAGTATAGGCGTGTCTCGATTAAGAACGGTGACAGTAAGTTAGGCTGCTTACTTTATCTGTCAGGACTGGATTGCGAACACCAGCTCACCTTTTTTAACGTGGAGGAACTCGTCATGGGTACACACCCGCTCGGGAAGCGAGTGGTTATGTGAGACTCCTACTCACTGAAACTCCACGGTGCACCATCCGCCGCCGTAATGGGGCGACACGGGATCGCTGGTAGCATTCTATCGCGTCGCCCCGGCTATATGCCGGGTCTCGGCGCTAATAGGAGACAGTTCGGTACAAACTTAACCGTCTCTCCGTCCGCTGAACCAGTGCAATGACCCAACCCGTCTCCCCAGGGTCGGCTTGGGCGGTAGAAGGAGGCGAACAAATCGCCTCTTCATACCGCCGGGTCGTCTGCGTAGGAGAGGGTGAATAAAAATAAAAATAATGTAAATAGGATAAGTGGTTTTCGCGTGAAAAGAACATAAACGTACATACAGACAGAGAGACGTCGAGTTTTATAATATGTACAGAAAATATGAAAAAGAAGATGAGTCAATTATCTGTCGTTCTATGAACACTTTGTCAGTACCGAATTACAATTTTAATGACACACTGGATATATTTATTAGCTAAGTATATTATATTTATCACAATATAAAAAGTGGGTCTCGAGTCGGTGTGAGGGTCGGCAGTCGGCAGTCGGCACAGAGTGACAAAATAATGTAACGAAGGTCAACGAGCTAGTATCTACATAGATACGTTCAACACGTTCAAAAACTTGTAATAACTTTTCAGTAACTACTTACAATATATTATAATCTTTTTAGCTTTTCTTTATTTATGTGTTGCGGTCTGCCCAAAGCATCTTTCCACAGGGCCGCCATAAGCTGTGATGCGATGGAAAGATATCCATCTCTTTCATTTAATTTCTAGATAAAGAGCCTGACAGCTGTCACTGAACTATATACTATTATACTTGTAAGAGAATCGTGTCTATGTCATTATTTAAAAAGAAATCATGTCTCATAGTAACTAGATAACAGACCTGTCAGGTATTCAAATATACGGCGTATATAAAATAAATGGAAATAAAGTAGAGATGACGCCACGCGCTCGCAACAGGTGTGCTCTGTGATTCACGCAACCACATAAGCAGACAACGACGGGCTTGAAGGATGGTTCTAGCTCAAGCCCTCGTTACGTGCAGATCTCCATTAATATTGGATCCTAAGATTGTTCGAGACCACCTTCTAAGTCGGAACCCGAAGAGAAGATTATTCTGGCTGGAGCTTGACGGATCGTGAGGATGTTCAAGATGAATTACTAGGTCACCCACGGGCAACGATAACACAGATATGCGAGGCATGGGGTGGCTATAGGGGAGGTTGGAGGCCACTGGGGGCAACCCCAAATAAAACAGACATCATGCTCACTAGGATTGTCGGACCATGTGCATCTCTACAATGCTTGCACTTAATCCAGATTACGTCCACAAGATTTATTATTCCGTAATGAAGAATGATATCAAGGAAAACCCTGGTGTCTTCGATAGTATATTCTGATGTCTCTCTCTCTCTCTTTGACATACTAATATATACTTTTCAGTACATATATATCTGTACTAGCTGTGCCCGCGCCTTCGTTCGCGTGTACTACAGAATGCCGTCGGTATTGTGATGAATGTCGCCCGCCGGTTGTTTTAAAGATAAAAATGCTTATATTACTTTATATGCGCGGAACCCTAATTCTTTTTCTAAAATAAAAGTAGCCTAATTTAATCCTTATAAAATCAGCTATTTGCCAGTGATAGTCCCGTCAAAATCGATCCAACATTTTCCGAGATTAGCCGAAATAAACAGACAGACAAATTTTTTTAATATTGTTTTTTTTTTATATGTGCCGTATATACCTTTGTATGCATTTAGTAGAAAGCTGTTATTTTGACATTACAAATGAATACTTCAATTTTATTGATTTGTATAACTGTATACCTTGTCCCGTGGACAATTAAAAAGGTATAATTTCCGAAATAAATGTTTTAAAAGGTAATGGAAATGAAATGCAAAATAGATTAATAAGTGTATTCCGAAGGCATTAACATTAAGTGAGATATAAAAAAACAGAGTACCTTTTTATAGTCTATTAATAATAGTAAACCCTTCACTAGTAAGAGATAGTCCACGTTTTGAATATATCCGTAACAGCTGCTAATAAAGAATCCGTCGTGAGAAGCTTGTGTTTAACTAGATATCCTTTCTGTTCCAATTTTTATAACTGTATCCTCAAGCCAGCATGAATGAATGCGTCCGCCAGGTTTTCAAGTCACCTTCAATCTGTCCGAATTCAATTATTTTTAGTATCTTCTATATTTCAAATTTAAAAGGTATTTTATGCCAATAACACAATCTTTGTTTACGGACTACTTATTTGATATATATATCGTAAAAGAAGTTTGTATTAAAATATAATAAATGAACTAAAGATATGATGCCTTCGGAAAGGAGCACAAACAATAAATGAAGTAATGAAATGTGAACTAAGTTAAAATAAATATATATAATTAAAAGATAAAAAATGATTGATAATACAATCATTACAACCTATATGATTATATCTTAGAAATACTGTTACCTATCCTTTTAAAACCAGATAGTTACTTATTCGATAGTTGCTATACGTTTCTTTTATATGGAGATACTAACCAGAGAGGAAAAAAACGAATACTAAAATGATCGAATATCGTAAAGGTTTCTTATATAATATATTATCATGATCTAATGTTGTTTATAATTTCAAGGCGTATAATGGTTCATCTAATGGTAACTTAATATGCTTTTTGAATTAATACTTATATTATGACATATAATTTAGTTAATATTTGTACAGATTGTAAATAAGATATGAAATTTATTTTAATCGAGATGTTGGATAAATGTTTTGTATTGTTATAGCGTAAGTTCGCGTGATTAAACCCATAAAACGAAAGGTTCCAAATAAAAACACGGGAACTCTTTACTGCGGTAATGGTCTTGTTTCATTGTTAAGTACTTGTTTATAAGTTCATAATGTTATATTTGTAAGGTTCATGACCTAAAGTATTACAAACTAAACAAAGGAAGCGACTGTTTGCTTCAATTTCAATTAAGTTTTAAAAAATAGTTAATTTTGGTGTTCGGGATGTCGAAACGTCTCAGGATACCAAAACCAACCTCGCATGTACGTAGTATATCTCACCGAAAAACAAATCTCATTTAAAGGGAGGGGTCAATAAAAATCTCTCATCGAGATCTTTCTTTAAAGGATATACTGCACTTTAAACGTAGTATTATTTTTCTGTTATTTTACAGAAAATATGTAGTGCATAGAATATATTATACTAGCGTTTAGATATGTTAGTGGTATTTATATAAAACTACATGTAGTTATTTAAAACCTTATAGAGTAAATCTGACGTGAGGGAGAGAAGGTCCGAACATATTTCAATCACTATTTCTTTCACTTTTACGATGTTAACTTTAGTTGAAGATGTTGATGGCCTACCAGGGCGAGACAAATCTTCCAGCATATCTCGACCGCTTTTGAACGCTTTGTACCACTCATAAGCACGTGTTTTTGATAAAGTCGATTCACCGTAAGGCTTATGTAACAATTTCAGTGTCTGCGAACACAAAATTCCATTGGCGATGCAAAATTTAAGACAAACTCTTTGTACGATGTTTTTGTCCATTATGAAAAAAATCCCAATACACACTAGATATGATCTAACTAAAAACAGCACTGTATTTAATCTAAATGACAGATACAAATCAAACTCCGCTCCAAAATGAAAAACAGTTGTGCCAATCTACCAACAAAAACCATACCATAAATAAATCATCCATTCCCGATACTTTTTTGACTGAATGTATATAAACCTTATATTTCGCCTCTTTGGTTGAAAGTTTGAAACAAATGGCCGTATTATGTCTAATTATTATTATTATAATAACTATGTGCAGTGATCAGTGCTGTAGTTTATTTGTTTTTTTTTTTGTTTTAGCTGTTCAACTTAATACCCTCCTCTCCCTTTCATTACAGAATCACACGCGCTGGGTTCCAGAGCCGCATTTTTACGGTAACCTCCATCTCGGCACGAACAAAGTTTGCTACGTCTTATTTTCCCGTACTGTGAAGCTGTAGAACTGTCTCCCGGTCGGTGTGTTCTCTCCTTCCTACAACATGTATTCCTTCAAACATAACGCGAAGCGACATTTGAGCAGGCCGGCATCACAGCGACGTATTGTTAATCACACAGTAGTCGCCGATGTTATTGGATTGGGCTGTGCTCACCATCAGGTACAGTATAGTCACTTTGCCGTGTTTCGATAAATAATGCTTGCTTTTATCGTTTTTATCCAGTCCGACACAACAGTCGTGCCCTACATACAGCCCAGCAGTGATATTATAGTCGAACGATGGTATAAATAAAGATAAAACAAAAACAATATAGGTACATTATATCTACAGTTTCCATTCGTAAAGTTACAGTATTTTAAACAATCATTGAACATAAAATTATTGAAAGTTGTCGCGTATGATCATGTGTGAGACAGTGAAACTTGGCAGCCCTGCCTCTCACCCCACTCGACTGTGCCAAGGGCGGTAGGTCGCCGGATATGGTGCGACACAGCGACACTACCCGCGAACCATCGCCATACCAAATATCCTCACATAAATAACTTAAAATATAAAATTATTTTTGTATGCACATTTATTTCAATAGTGTTTATCATACAGATTCCACGAACTATAAATTCCTTACCGATTTAAATCGTGAATACATCCTGAGCTGGTGTGGCGATTAACACCGCACCAATCCCTCTGGAAGAGCCGAAGGACCCTTTGTCCAACAATTAAATATCTTCTAACAGGTGCGTACCAAATTCATTTATCATACAACTAGAAGTTCCATCCTACAACTTCTATCAAGAAAAACTTTAAGGGTAATTATTATGCAATTACTGCATTCTACATGATAATAATTTATTGCAATTGCATTATATATATTATTTTATAGAGAAAGCATAAAAAATTGTATTTTCTATCGGGTCTTGGTTAAATATGCGAACGCACTGCCCGAACGAATAACACAAGTTGTATATAAACTATGTCTAAATTATCAACTTATCAAATCATGCAAACAAACGCTTTTTGTATTCGTTTAAGTAACTTGTCTCGGTATTTTATTTATAACAATTTAATGTAACATATTTACGTACATTACGTCATTTTGAGATGTAAATAATGACATTATGACAAATAATGACATGTTTTGCATTTTGTTGTGCAGTGAGCGACAACTAGCGGTCATTTGACACATTACAAGTCTATCTGTTCATAAACTTATACGGTATATGAATCAAACCCTTTTTTACTTTATTATATATTTTATACTTATTGACAAAACGTTATAAGACGTAAAATGTTTTTTTTTTTATAAACAGTTTATATCTGAGGTATATGTGGAGCCTGGTTAACGCTACTCAACGACACGCTAGCCGAACTGTTGCGGAAGGAGTTGACGGACGTAGCCACCGTGATAAGGCCGGTCCAGAAAGCGAATATTTGCTTATTGGGCCTTGACGACTCGGTGTCGGTTGAGGAGGTGGTGGCAGCTGCGGCTAAGAAAGGGTGCTGTGAGCCAGCTTTAATTAGGGTTGGTGAAATACGCACCTATGGTAGCGGTTCATCTTTAGCTCCCAGCTACCGCTGTCAGGGTGCTTGTTGAGGCGGGCCGTCTATTGGTTGGGTGGAGTTCGGTACGTGTGCGCCTTCTGGAGAGTCGGCCCATGCGCTGTTTTAAGTGCATGGGTGTGGGCCATACTTGCACACTTTGTCCGTCAACAGTGGTGAATCGGGGGGAGCTGTGCTTCCGGTGCAGGCAAGCCGGCCACAAGGCGATTAAGTGTGAAGCTGAAATGCTCAACTGTGCTCTGTGCGCTGCCGCAGCAGGCCGTGGCAGGCCGGTGGGGCAATATATGGAGGGCGCTGCCTGCAGGCCGCCCACCCCAGCCAAGAGAGGAGCACCACCATCCGCACCGGGACCTGGGTGAGTCTAGGCGCAGACGGATTGGTAGGGATAGGAGGACGTTCTATCTTCCCCTCTACCATGCTGAACAAAGGGTGGATAGGTCAGGGCCCACCTTCCCATTGCACTGGTTCAGCCGTTTGGGAGACAGACGGGGTTGTACTAAACTGGCTCTCTTTAGCGTCGGTGGCCCGATTGGGGCCGGTCGTCAGAGCGACGCGGTGAATGCTATCGCGACCCCGTTTCGTCCCACGCTAGGCGGCCAATGGTACACCGCTAGGTTTTAGTCAGTAAGTGTCTGACATACCCCTGTTGCTCCCCCGAGTGTGAGGCTGGATCCATGTAGGAATTTCCAGCTATAAAAACAAAAAAGATCACGCATTTTAACCAATAAGAACACTCGAACGTTTTTCTTCGAAAGATTATACTTTATTATCCCGCTACAATTTTATAAATTTGAAAGTTTGTATGTTTAGATGTTTGCTGCTCAATCGAGCAAAACAAGCTGAACGGATTTGGATGAAATTTGGCACACAGATAGCTTGCTGGATTAAGACTTAGGATACTTTTTATCCCGATAAAGACCCAATTCTGACGCCATGCAGACAAAATTTTGAGCAGGAACTAGTTTGAAATAAATGTATAGTATGATTTACTTGCAGCAGGTACACCTACATCATAAAACATAACATGATAACATAATAATTAGTATATGATGTTATTTTTCTATGTGTACGTTTGTGTCTGCAGTTCTGTAGTGGCGCCTGTTTTTAAAAAACGGCATAACTTTTGTATATTTTTTTTATTTTTCAGTACAAAGTGAATTATAATCCGGCGGTAAGATAAAAAAGATTCATGATGTGTTTCTTTAAAGGCTTATGGAAGTTAATATATCTTGAGTTAACTCATTTCGTTAAACGCGTTAACCACAATTTAAGAGGAAAATTATGTAGTTCTAGTAAAGTCGTTCTGCGCCGTATTCAGTCTTGCATGACGTCACGACATTGGCCTCTTTAAGTATAATATGTATATTTTCATGTTAAATGTTAGTTTACTGTTAAATTTGCATTGACTAATTATGTATTTGCGATAATGCGCTATTTTTAACAAATTATGCGTTTTCTATTGTATACTTTGTTGTTGTTTATATTAATTTAATTATAATATTTGACGGCTTTATTTATTTGGCTTTTTACCCAAGTTATAACGAACGTTTACGAAATACTTAAGCATAAAAACAATTTTTACCTAATGTTTTAATTTATTTGTTAATGTTAATCTAACTGGTTATATTGTTGTATTCAGGGTTCCGAAATCAAAAGGAACCCTTATAGTTTCGCTGTATCCGTCTGTCTATCCGCGGTTTAGCTCAGAGTTTCTTAGTCCTAGAAATCTATAATTTGGCATCACACCAGAAAAGTGTTAAAATAAAATCATGTAAAAAAATTGTTTACCCTTACATTTCAATGGGAAATATTGGAATGATATTTTTTTTCGTCTATTACATCGTGTGAGATGTCGTTGGATAGGTCGTTCAAAAATAATGTGGGTCTGTGAAAACCATTTTTCGATTCAGGGAACCATTTGTGAAATATTAAGCTTTAAAATGCTAATTTTAGTTAGAGTCAAGTGTCCCTCCTCCTGCCAGCGGAATGGTTATTTTTGGATATGTGAAAAAAATCATGGTAGTAGTATATATAATGAAGTTAAAAAGAAAACTATCAGAGGTAACTAGGCATTATAAGTTAACAAGTAATAGTCAATTAACTTATAAAATATACTTGAAGTAGTAACTTCCTATAAATTGTATTGAAAATTACTTAAAGCCCCCATAAAGTCTGCATATTGTAACAGGGAACTACGAAACCCTAGACTGCGTATGGGCCGACTTGGTAAATTTTTATTTTTAATTAAACATTTATATCGTATTTACTTTTGTGATATTTCTTGTTATTGTACACGAATGAAATTAATTCTAAATAATATCAGGACACGTAATTTCGTGTTGTTTTAGAATATCCTTATAAAGTATTAAGTAAGGGCCACCAGTTCATTGTAATGGATAATGTTACTTAATATACTTTAATATACTTACATAATAGCTTAGTTGTGGAAGAAAATCAATATCAAAAATACTTTATTCAATTATTTATGCTTTAGAAGGCGCTTATGAACGTTTTAATACTGCTAGCTACCGGTTCGGAAAAATATCAGTCATCGAGAAGAAAGCTGGAAAGAATCTGTGAATAATGTTTACAGTTAATAATTATATTCAGAGAGGTAGAAAACAGTTGTACAACGACATGGAATTGAAAAATTAATTTCAAGTTTTTTTATGCCAAAGGGCGCAAACATGCAGACGGTCCACCTGATGGTAAATGGTTACCATCGCCTATGAACAACTGCAACACTAGGAGTATTACAGCCATGTTCCTGACCTTGGAGACTGTATTTCAATCCTTTTTTGAAGAAACCTATGTCTACGACTCGCTATGGGAATGGGCTACGACTAGCCCTAGGGGAAAACTGTGCTGGGTAACCCATTCCACAACCCTAGCTTACGTGACAGGAAGGTACTAGAGAACCTTACTGCTGTCGCCTTTCGTCAAGGTTTTGTAGTGTGAGGGTGAGCAGCGAGCAGCGAGCCAACGGCGGAAGGTGTGGTTTTGGAACGGTGACAAGGGCACCATATCGAAAAGTTCCTTAGAGCATTCTCCATTGTACATGCGGTAAAAGACACAAAGAGAACCGAAGTCTAAGTTCTAAGACGTTTTCATGTTAGCTCAGGATCGCCGACAATGCGAAAAACACGTCTTTACACGGAGTCAAGAGGAGAAAGCTGGTAGGCAGAAGCACCAGGCCATAAGTTTGATCAGTACTCCATGTGAGGCCGTACCTGCGCTTTATACAGCACAAGCCGTTGCTTTGGTGTGTAGTACTGCTTGGACCGATTGAGAATACCCAGTTTTTTAGCTGCCAATTTGGCCTTGCTCTCCGAATGACTCCGGAAGTACTCGAAAAGAGAAACTTTCTAACTTTAGAAAGAATTTAGTCAATTAAATATAGTAAGGGATACTGTGGCGGGATCTTGAGCTGTCGAGTGCATTGAAGTATTATGTACGTACGTAGTACATAGTCAAGTTTGCGGAAGCAAGGTATTAATAAAAAATAAAGTAATATAAAATTTATAATTAAACTAATTATAATATAATTGATTAAGATTAATGATTAATTTTAGAGCGTACACACAGATCCCGATGGCCAGCACGAATGACCTGCTTTCTAAGCTTAACTCTGAGCTTCGCAATTGTTCCCATGAGTTACACGTTTACCAGGAATTAACATGGTTACACCACGTTTTCGTGGTAACGAGTTGCTATAGTTAGTCCTGGTGACCGCATAACTACATAATACCTCAATGATCGTGTGGTGTTTTTTATTTTAATTCATTAAATTAGATTATGGCAATACGGGATGTAGTTTGGTTAGGTGAAGTGGGTTGTAAGTAATAAATAGAAACATGCATTTTTAGTTGCCATAAAAACTCCTTAAATAGTTCTAACAAGAGAGCCACCATCTTGTTAGACCCTACTTTGAAGACTAAAAGAGACTACGAAGTTAGGCTTCAAAATATTCGTCGCCAAAACAACAAGAAGAAGTGTAATAAGAAAGAAATTTATGTTTATACAACGTGTATTATCTGAAACTCAAACTTTATATTGCAGACCATGTGTTTTCACGCAAAGCAAAACCTCAGAAAGGAGACTTACTCCGGTATGATTTCATCATTATGTTTCATCCTCACTGATAGCTTTACTTCAATATACATCACTACTGCATCATTAAATTCACCGTTACGATGTTTTTTTTTTAATTTGCACTCTCACTTTATCCTTGTCACGCAGCTGGAACCTTAGAAAGTGATTTATCTTTTCGCATTAACGCCTTTATCTTGGGTTTAATGCGATGATATTTATTTAAATGATTTAAAGCCTTACCGGGTATATCGGTATCGCTTTATTAATGTTCCCATCACAGACAAACGAACACAGATAGTGCAATATGAAGTTTGTGGTAAAAAGTTTTTGTCTTTGGTCAAAGGTATTCCTAAATTATTCTTCACTAATTAAGTACTCTGACTTGATTGGATAAAAATTAAGCTTAAGGTTGTGTTAGATATTGTAGTAGAGACCACTAGAGTTTTCGCCTTACTGTTATTTGTATTAAACAAAAATAAGTGTTATGATGACCAATAATTATGTATTTTTTTTATCTGATGTGTGGAATTAATACTGCTAGTCAGTGGTCCTTATATAAGTATTATCATATGGACAAGCCATTTGGAACAAAAACTCTATTTCAAATTCGGGCGTCTAGGTAGTAGAGTGGATCGCGTGGAGTTCGGGCGTCATAATGTAAAGTTATTGATAGCCATGGTCATAGCCAGGTACGAACGCGGGTTCCGCTGCATACCAAGATGTTAGTAAGTGCGGAATAACCGTACGAAAAATGTAAAATGGTTATCCTGTTTTCGTTCTTGTATTAGGTCCTTCAAAGGAGGCATTAAGAGGCATTTCAGCATGCCCCCGTAACGGCGACGACTGGCCATAGAATCTGTCACCGATGGCCGCCGTTGGTTGTGGACTGTACCTACCATCAGGTGCTGTACAGTCATTTTGCCAAGTTTAGTAAAAAAAAATTACATTCGTTTTCCTTGGCCAAAATACTGGCTACGCCCATGTTGACAGCACTGCTCGCACTAATATAATAGCTGTATACAACTGTACTAAAATGTCTGCATACGTTATAAATGATAAATATTATTTTGTAAGATACGAAATAAGTAAACTAAATAACATGAACTTCAAAACAATAAAACGAGTTGCAGAGGCGTGGCGCGGCGCGGCGTTAACATCCGCAGGCAAAGAATTGTCCGAGCTGCCTGTTTTGGGCTTTCACAAGGTTTCTTACTTGAAGGAAATTATTTGATGTGACAGCGATTTTAGTTTTGTTTAACTTTTGTGTTGTGGTACAGTTTTCATAGAATGATTACGCCGCGCTGTTCCTACTGGCTTGTGGCCACCGAAAGCGTGGTGTCAAGTCTTGTCGTGGCGACGCGACGCGGCGCTTGTCTTTCTATAATATATTTCCTTCTTAATTCCATTACATTATTATAATTTATTCTGCATAAAAACAAGAAAATTGTTTTCGTTTCAAACATTAAGTAAAATAATTTTTGATAGCATATTTATCATTACTAATTGGTGGTACACATATTACAGATATTGATAATAAAATGATCAACTTAGAAAAAAATATCTCTCTCCCACATTTTTTGTTCATTAAGAAACAAAAAGGAAGGCTGCGTTGATGTACGTGCCTTTGAAACTTTCAATGTGTCTAAGCTTCCGGAATGTCTAAAGTAACAGCGGATTTTTTTTAAATATTAATATTTTTTATCTGTTATCTCAAATCCAAACTCTGTTGGTCAGCACTTAACGATGTAGGGTGCTATTCTCTAGGGTGATATTCACCGGTGTCAAATAATTGTAAAACCGATAGTCGGTAATTCTCAATGGTACATTATGTTTGACATAATATCTGCAACATATTACTAAAGAGTACGTAACGATACAGTTATTGGTTAGTGGTTTCGGGAATTAGGTTTCGAAGTGTTCGTTACAGAGATTTCAACATCGTCGGCTCTGCGGCCGAACTTGCGACATCTCTAACGCAACATCTAGAATACAATGATTTTAATATTTTTTAAATAATATGTAATAATATTAGACCTTTAATGTCCCACGGCTGGCCAAAGGTTTCTTTCAGATGAACGACACGAGCTTAATACCCAGCCCAATGTATTTTCACTTCAAACTTCCAGTAATTTGTACATTTTTATTTTTACATAGCTAGGTAATAAGAAAAGTCACATAATAAATAAGTACAGAAAAAATACTTAGCAAACTTAGATTTAAGTTACCTACGTTCGACTGCAGTGCTAAGGCACCTACAATATTGTATGAAAATATCGATACGTCGATATATATTATTTAAATGCATTTAATTGTAATATATAATAATGTAGTAGTAGTATTTATACAAGAAATTACATAACAATTTCAATAAGATCGTTTATTCACTGTCAATTCAGAACCTAGCGTCATAATAACAATAATTTAGACTAAGCACGTACGTACACTTTCGACCGGCGCGACCGACCGACCGACCGACCGACTTGACCTAAGAACCTCTTGCGCCGTTATCACTCTTTGTACCTTTCTGTATTTTTCTGTTTTGAGGTATAGTGGTACTACTTAAATGTAAAAGGAAGTCTAAATTAGCATAAGTCACAATTAACTAGGTGAACGGATACAGGGATATCAGAAGGCCTATGAAGGTATGTATGAACTATGTGAAGAATTATATCTGATTACTGAGATGACAGCTGATAGAGGGCATTGGAAAAGGAAAACATATTCTGCCGACTCTACTCAAGTGGAATAAGGGCTACAAAAAAATACTTGTAATGCGAAAACATTTTACTATTTTTTAATTCGCTGATAAATTTATCGTTTGGCCACAATCTCACCTCATGCTAAGTGACGATGTAGCCCAAGTTGGAAGTGCTAAGCTAAGCTTAGTGGAAGACTGGCTTTCAAGTACAGGAACATACCTATAAGTGCTTGGCTATAGATTTTCAACTTAAGTATGGTAGCTGGCCAGGCGAGCATTAGAAAAAGCCCCTACCACTATTTTATGGGTTTCATCACGGTATTTTCCTTCACCAAAGGTTCAGACTCACTTTAGAGATTCCAAGTTACGTCTATCGACGCGATGTCCGTATACGCTACCACTGAGCCATGATTGCTTGAGTTTTAATTTTCCTCATAATGTTTTATTTCTCCGTCAACAGATAGTATCACTAAGTAATTATAATAAATCCAAATTATGGAATGTATTGCAAATTCATGAAAAAATGTTAGTATATGTTAAAGTTCAAACGTTCGGACACCGGATCGATATTATTCTAGTCTTAATTATTCGGCACAAACGAGTTTTGTACGTTTTAAAGGTTTGATCACTATTTTAGTTGTTGTTAAGGTCAAACTCAAAAGTGTGATTGTTTCACTATTGTAGCTGCCGGAGAAGTGCAAATTGCTCTTGACAAAAGATTTGCAAACTAAGAGCAATAGACGGACAGGTAAGCACTATGAAATGCCCCACAGTAATGCTGACAATGCTGCAAACCACCGAAAATACTATTTCTTTTCTTTTTATAATGCGTCGCGGCATGGAGTTCATTATAATGACGTACGTATGATATCGTGATCCATGTTATAATCTGTAGGGCCACGAATAACAGTAAGTAACATGGCCATCGTATAGGGCGCATGACTCGTGCGCACGCGCAGGCTGCGCCGCGCCACGCCGTGTCGCACGTGCGTCGCTAGACCGCATTTACATGGCAACACATATACATTATATCTAAACAAAAATAATTATGAGATAAAAAAAATCGGACAAGTCGCGAGTAGAACTGATTACATTACCTTCCGTACATTATTGTGCCATCTTATATTACATAAATAATGTTTATATATTATCCTTATATCCTTTAATGTATCTCGGTCTGTCCGTTTGTCTGTCTATTAGTGCACTTATTATAACTCAAGAATTACTTAACAGATTTCGGTTAATATTTTTATTATTTTATAGATGTTTTCACTAAAAAGGTTTTAGGCTATGATTTGAAACGTTATGTAATAAAACACAAGGAAAAACAAGTAATGATAATATAAAATCAACTTGGGAAAAAATCACTACCAGCACGCTTTCTTTGAATACGCTGTCAAAATCGTTAAACATTGGAAAATAGAATCAAAACACAAATACCTAGGTGATAAAGAAATCTCCTTATACAATACCTCCTTATACTATAAATCTGTGTAAACTAGAATTATCTAAACCCTTATACACTATAACTAGCTTTAATGTTTAAACCAAGATAAGTAATTTAATATTACAGTAGATATCAGAAATATTTATGTTATGTTAAAAGTATACCTGAAATAACAATAAATGAATTTTATCCTCAAAAACACGACCGGGTCATTGTTTACTTTTATTTGGATAACATTATATTATGCATCATAATAACGATTAACAAACTTTATATAATTTTATAGAAATTCCTTATTTTTCTATTTATTCCTAAACTCTTGTTAAAAGACCTCCTTTAGTGCCAAATTCCAAGAATGTAGATCTGCGGGAAGTTCCCTATAGGTTTTGATAATCGGTTCATGAGCTATATTTATTGATATTATTTTTAACAATGAATTAGGCACTTAATGCGTTAACCTAAAAAAATAGTTTTTTACAGCAGCATGAGGGTGCAAGCCTCTAAGTATATGATATTAATTTCAACTTTATACGTACAGTCGTTTTTGAAAATAAGTGTCTTGACACACGGACAGACAGCCAGCTAGTCAAACAGACGTACAACAAAGTAATATAAGGGTTCTGTTTTATTTTGTTTTCAGGTACGGAATCCTAAAAAGGCGTTAATCATTACATTTGATTTTGGAAGAATTATAACGCAACGTTCATTCAAATCATGAACATTATTAGGAATGAACGCCGCTCCGCCCGCGCCGTAGAGACAAAGCTTAGTTAGCTATGTCGTTCGCGATCACTGCCGCTTGATTCAGAACTATCTGTGTAGGTATATTAGCGTCTAAGCACAATTTCATAAATGAGGATATAGCCGAAGACAGTGATCGTGCTAGGATAGAGACTGGCTCAGAAGAACGGTTATTAGAACATACCGATTGGCCCTTGGTGAAAGATTTTATACTTCTGGATAGTAGTAAATTAGACGAGCATTTAAAAATGCCCTACCACCATGATATATGCTATCAGCAAGATTTCTAAATATTAGTATAGTTTAGATTAAAACCCAAGTCGATGGACGCGGAAACCGAGTGCACAGCCACTGCACAATTATTGCATCGGTTCATCTTTTCACCATATAATGTGCCGTGATTGTAATCCAGTTGAGTTCGTGTGTAAATAGAACTTACGAATTCAAAGATTTCATTATGACATTGAAGTCTAGACAGCTGTGTAATATAATGAATTAGTTTCTCTCAGACGTTTTGTGTCGATGGTTTTTATGACTATGCCAAAGTAATATAATGAATCTAAACATATTAAGCATGCTGTGTGTGTGTAAACGAAAAGAAGGTCCGTCGTTAAGAATAGTGTAAAATATTGTAATATTTTATTATATGTTACATAATTAAAATTTATGATTTTCAAAAAATACGATGCTAAAATAATAGAACTATATACTATGAAGTTTAATAGATATTTATTTTCTTATATGTAATTGTGTTTCGTTATAGAGATATGAAAATCTTCATGTGGGGGATGCGTCAATACCCCTGGGTGGGGACGGGTGACAGCTCCTGTTTTGGTCGGGCGTTTTCTTGATGTGCTGGATACTCGTCTCGTACACCCTTACGAAAGATGACTGGCGAGTCGAGGTGACGAAGAAGGGTCCGAGAAGTGCAATAATGCATTGACCATCCGAAAACAGCGGTACAATAAAATAAAAGACGGTCTTCTATTGCACTTCGAGTCCACAGGTCTACCGAGTGTTTTCTTCACTATGCTCGTGGTACCGCTACGAATGTTGATACAACTGCTACGGTTTGTATAGCGTCAATAGCGTCCAGACTCCCGGGTCCCGACTAAGCTTAAGTAGGTGGGTGTGTCGGGACGTTAACGTGGGAGACCGATCACGACCGCCGGCGGGAACGGACGTGTTTACGACTGTTCTCTGCCGCCTTTGTGAAGTTTTACGACCGACCGGCCTTGCTGCACACCTGCATCGCACCTGCGTATCGCCGTCTCGCTCGCACCCATTGTGTCGCGCTACACAACCATAAAACTGCTCTTTTAAGAGCAATTGTTTCTATTCGACGAAATCCACACTTTAGTGGTCACTTGCCTGATACCTGACGGTGCCAACGAAAGCAAGTGGGTGCGTGACCCAAGCGCCCCTCGGTTGCCTCCTTCAGAGGCAAACGATAGTACTTGGTCGGGCTCAGGAATCTTGGCCCTTGATAGAGTCATAGTCAAGCCCTGAGTGTCTCCTTCCCACCCTTCCGATCCTGCTACACATCCATCCCCGAGTGTCTGTTTGGGCGTAGCTAGGTATTTATACCGGCTGCGTTCTCTGCCTCGGGCTTGATAGGGACCTCCACGTAGGGCCCGGTAGGTTCTTCTCCTGCGAGTCATTACACCGTGACCCGCAGGTCCCTTTGCACGGCTCGGGATAGCCGTTTAAATTCACTCGGCGCACCCCCCTGCCTCTCCGGCAGGGAGGTTTAACTTCACCCCCGCCCGCCCAACCGCCACCGCCGGAATGGCACACCAATCTGAGCTCGAACGCTTCAAAGCGTTCGCAACGACCCTGCATCCGTCGCTATGGACGGACTTTAATAGGGCCATCGCGGCCGTGCAACCCGCCGTCGTCATCGCTCAGGGCACCGAGCCCAACAGCGACCCCGCCGCGCCACAAGCGATAAACAAGAAGCCCGTCCCGCGCTCCCGCTCGACGGCACCCCGCGCTCACCGTCAGACGCCGTACAAACGGCCATCGTCGCGTTCGCGTTCCCCGGGCGTTCAAGCCACGACCCCAGCGCCCCCTGCGCTACCGATTAAGAATCAATTTTCTTCACTCGTCCCCGAAGCGGAGACACCGTCGCTTGTAGCAACAAACGACAGCTACTCTCCCGCTGTCCCAGACCCCGAACCGGAGTCCAACGATATGGACACGGCAATACACACAGACAACGAGGGCTTCACCCTCGTCCAAAAAAACAAGCCCGCCAAACGGGCCTCGCGTTCGCGCCCAGAGTCTCCGGAGACTCAGTCGAGACCCCAAAAAGCGCAGCGAACCGGGCTGGATAGCCACGCCCCCCGCTCCGCAGCGCCCTCAGCGCCTGCCGGTACCTTTGCCGGCAGAAAGGCGCGTCGCCCGCCCCCCGTCACGGTCCAGAACAAATCGGTCTGGACAAAACTCTCAGAGAAACTGAGAGAACTCCGTATCCACTACACCCAGGCCAGTAACACGGCCAACGGTATCCGCGTCCAGGTTTCCACCTCGGACGAACACCGTCAATTTACCAGGTTGCTCCGGGACAGCAACCTCGAATATTTCACGTACTCCCTGGAGGAAGAACGTCAACTCCGGGTTGTAATCCGCCGCATCCCGGTGGAAATCACACCCGAGGAGGTCAAAACTGACCTCTTAGCCAAGGCCTTCCCTGTCCGCGAAGTGCACAGAATGCACGGCGGACAATCCAAAAACAGACCTCTCGACATGGTCTTAGTCTTATTGGAACTGACCCCCGAGGGCAGAGCCATTTTTAACGTTAGGAAAGTGTGTGAGCTCTCCGGAATAGCCGTAGAGCCCCCACACAAGAACCGCAGTCCTCCGCAGTGTCACAACTGCCAGCTGTACGGTCATTCGGCACGCAACTGCCATCTCCGTCCCAGGTGCGTTAAGTGCCTCGGGGACCACGCGACGAGCGAGTGCTCGCGCACTCGTGAGTCGGCTACCCCTCCGAGCTGCGTGCTATGCGGCAACGAAGGTCACCCCGCGAACTATCGCGGCTGTCCCCGTGCCCCGCGCCCCACGCGCCCTACGCGACCCATGCGCCCTACGCGACACACCCCTCCTCAGAGGACACGTCCCGCCGTAGGACAACCAAAGCCCCTGCTCACGCCAGAGGCTTTCCCCAGCCTCCCGGGCGCCTCCAGCGCCCCGGTGGCAGCCGGCCCTGCGCCCCGCGCACCCCCTCCGGCCATGCGAGCTCCTCAAGCAGCATGGGTCTCCACTCCCCGCCCTCAGCCTCCTAAGGCTCAGTTCCCCCCGCCCGTCAACACGCGCCGCGGCGTTGACTACATGGTCATGCTCTTCCGCGAGCATGACCCTCAGGAAGTACTGGCGTACGAACAGTGCGTCGCTGAGTACGGTCCCGGCGAATCAATCAGGCGTTTCCCCCTGATGACAGCGACGCTAATGCGCCTGGCCCGTGCCGGGAAATAGATATCGGTTATCAATGGCACGCATTAAGCCTAGAAGCCTCAATATATCTTTTTTTAACGCGCGAAACCTCTTTCCACAACGGGACTTAGTATCCACCTTTCTTAGGGAACGGGAGATAGACGTGTTTCTAGTACAAGAAACACTTCTAAAACCCAGTAGGCGCGACCCTAAGATAGCAAATTACAATATAGTCAGAAATGACCGTGCCACCCTAGGAGGCGGCACGCTCATCTACTACAAACGTTCCCTCTATTGCATGCCAATAGACCCTCCCGCACTTACCAATATGGAAGTGTCCATCTGTAGAATAGGCATGACTGGCCATCCGTCAATCACGCTTGTCTCTGCATATCTCTCCCCGAATAAAAGACTCCTTCAGTCCGATCTGGAGGCGCTTTTTTCACTCAACCAATCAGTCATAATAGCAGGCGACCTCAATAGCGGTCACACCCTTTTCAACAACCCGCGCAACACCCGTAACGGGGTTATACTAGAACTATTATGCGACGTGCTCGGCTTTGACGTCATAGCACCGCTAGAGCCCACGCACTTCCAAGAAAACTGTCAACCGACAGTACTTGACATAGCCCTCCTCAAAGGTGTCTCACTTCGGTTACGACTTATAGAAGTCGTACACGAACTAGACTCCGACCACCGCCCGGTTATCTTACAACTCGGGCAACCGTTCGACCCCAGTCCGCAAAAAGTCAAAATAGTTGACTACGCGATCTTAAATCGCTACTTATCCGATAACGCGACCCCGTCCAGCCTAGCTAGGATCCCCGACGTATTGGAGTCAACCGCAGACGCCGATTTAGCCATCGATTCCCTGGTCGACTACCTCCAAACCGGTGTAAGGGAGGCCTCGAGAGAGGTGCAAGCGGCAAACGAACGCCGTTTTATACTCCCCCCCGGCTTACGAGCGTTAATCACGGAAAAGAACGCCGCGACACGTGCACATGACTCTTATCCGACGAGGGATAACACCCGTAGGTTACGACAACTTCAGAGAGAGGTTAGAACTCGCATCGGAGAGTACAGAGGTCACCGGTGGGATAACCTCTTAGAGGGTCTCAAGCCGTCCCATCTGGCTTACTGGAACCTCGCCCGCTCTCTGAAGTTAGAAGCTTCCGCCCAGATGCCGCCCCTCGAAAGGGGCCCCGATCTCCCACTCGCGTTCGATAGCGACGATAAGGCAGAATGCCTTGCCGCAAGCTTGGAGAGCCAGTGCTCCCCAAACTGTGACAACGTAGACACTGCCCACATCGAAACTATCGAGACCGCCGTTCAGGAACTCACGTTGATTCCCCCCGCGGAAACGTTAACCCCGGTCACGCCAGATGAGGTCTGTTCTATCATTAAAGGCCTTAAGCCTAGGAAATCTCCCGGTCCTGATGGTATCAGGAATGAAGTACTCAAACTTCTTCCTGATCACCTCATAGCTCTTTTGGTCTGCATCTTCAATGCAGCCATAGCCCACTGCTATTTTCCAGCCGTCTGGAAAAAAGCTATAGTTATAGGTATTCGTAAGCCCGGCAAAAAAGCTTCGCTTCCCGAAAGCTATCGCCCGATCAGTCTCCTAAACACCCTAGGGAAACTCTATGAGCGGATCCTTCTGAACCGTCTCAAGGTCGTTATAGACGACAAGAATTTATACCCGCCCGAACAATTCGGTTTTCGCGCCCGTCACTCGTGTACACATCAAGTGCACCGCCTCACGGAGCACATCACGAGTAACTTCGCCAAGAGCAATATTGCTCCCGCCCGCACGCTTGCGGTCTTTTTCGACGTAGCCAAGGCCTTTGATAAGGTCTGGCACGCCGGACTGGTCCACAAGCTATATCAATTAGAAGTCCCGGATAGGTTAGTTCATCTAGTTCACGATTTTCTACGCGACCGCACCTTCCACTACCGAGTGGAAGGAGTACTATCTACCGCCCACCCTATACGCTCAGGCGTCCCGCAAGGTTCCATTCTGGCGCCTTGCCTTTTCAATCTGTACGTCAGCGACCTCCCGAAGCCCCCCGGGGTCGAGGTAGGGCTCTACGCTGACGACACAGTCATATACGCGTCAAACAGACATAGAAAAAATCTCGCCTGCGCAGTCCAACGTGCCGTAACCACTCTCGGGGAGTGGTTTCGAACGTGGCGAATAGCTATTAATCCGGTAAAGAGCGCCGCGATTATGTTCGAACCGCATACATGTAAACTACCACGCACGGTAGGACCCCTCTCATTATTCGGTAGGAATATCCCTTGGGCCACCAAGACTAAATATCTGGGTATCACCCTCGACTCGAAGCTTAACTTCAACGCACACGTTACTATAGTCCGGAATAGGGCCGTCTGGATCCTTTCCCGCTTGCGGCCCCTGCTCAGTTCGGTAAGCAAAATGTCCTTAAGACATAAGCTTACACTATACAAGATGTGCGTCCGTCCGGTCTTGACATATAGCTGCGCAGCGTTCGCACATATGTCCAAACATAACTTTGTCCGCATGCAAAGAGTCCAAAATCGGTTTCTCCGTCGCCTGCTTGACCCTCCAGCCTTCGTTAGGAACATGGACCTCCACAGGGACATGAGGCTTCCCTCGATAGAAGCCTATGTGAAATATCTCACCAGGAGATACTTCGATAGCGCTTCGAATCACCCCAACCCGCTCGTAAAATCCACCGCGAACTACGTCCCAGACAACTCGATCCCCGTTGCCAAACGTTATAAACGCCGTCCGCGAAATCTCTTTGTCGATCCCGACGACGACATCGAGAAAGCTAATAATTACTACGCGTCCGCTCCCGCAACATATGCGTGCTCGCGCCCACGCCCGCGAAACCACCGTTCCCTCCGCAGGGGACGTACGGTTAACTTCGTTCCCGCACACCCGCCACGACCGCCCTCCTCTGCGGCAACTCAAGCCTAGGTCCGATCCATCGACATGGAGCCCTTGAGCCAAGCAGCCGCTCGCGCGATACAAGTGACTGTACAATCACTAGCTTTCACAGCCATACATGACACTGCATTATACACACATGCACAACACACATAGGTACATAGGTTCTGTAAGGGACCTTTTGTTTTCTTTTTTTGCCTAGTTAGAGTAGACAAAAATTTCAGACCACTAAATACACATACACATGTTCCTTCCCTCCTCCCAGGGGGCAGAAACATGTATATATGTATAGTTAGTTTAGATCGAATTACGGATAGGGAATTAGTCAGATCGCGACTTAATTGCATACGCGCAACAGTCCGAGCCGAGGTCCGGCCACTTTGGCACCCTCGGATGTTGTTGCTTAGCTTTCGTGGCTGAGTGCCCTAAGCACTCGCCCCCAAGCCCGGTAAAGCTGTAAAAGCCGTAAAGGCTCCAGGGCCCCTCAGGCTAACAGTGTAGTCAGTTCGAAAAAAAAAAAAAAAAAAAAAAAAAAAAAGACGTTAACGTTAACCTTAAAGAGAGCCAAGGCAAATCGTAGCGCTCTTGGTTCTTTTTTTACTTTGGTTGACCTGTTTTTATTTCCTTTATTTTCTCTTAATTGTTACATATATGATTTATATATCAAAAAGTTTCATTATTCTATGCTCTATTAATTACATATTAACACTTACTCGTCTATACAAGTATAAATAAAATTGAAGTGTCTGTTTGTAATGTCAAAATATCAGCTTTTAACTAAATGCATATAAAAGTATATACGGTAATTATAACAAAACACATCCTACGTCTACTTTCGGAACACATTATTAGGTTCTTACCCACAAACTTTCAACTTGATGTTAGTAGTCAGTCCAGCGAGTACTGGAAAAAATATTTTATTTATGTATTAACATTTTGCCACTACTTAACCTTACTTGGTCTGTTTTTACCCTTATGATAGTTGTTCTTTTTACAACTCAGTAACATAGTATGTTGTTTAATCTTTGTGCACTCGGAGCCCTGGATAATTGAATTTATATTTTGTGTAACCTATCAGTGAGGAGTTCTGACTGGCTATGTGTCACTAATTGTAATTATTTATCTTTATTATTAAAAAAGTTGCTGGTCTTACTAAAATAAAATAAAAATGCTTTATGTATTTTTTGCTATGTATTTTCTTGCTATAGATAATACAAGATTATATTTATCTTAAGTAATAATAATTATTGAGTGTGATTTCATTCATAATCGTTGTTGGCAGAGCGTTCGGCCGCGACAGCGCGGATGCGTAGGCGCCGGTGACGTCACCTTACCAAACAGCCCTTATATGGTGACAGGTCTCGCCAACGCGCCTGCCGTCAGGTGAGCTTCTAAGTAAATTGTGTATTGATTCACGTTAATTACTAGATGTGTGAAAACCGCAGGATAAGCCATTTACCTTGGCCTACTGGTGAGATTTCGATGAATATCCTTACATCATACCTGATGGACGTTGAATTTGATAGAATAGCGGACACAAAACCGAGTTAAAACGCTTGGCGGTAAACGGTTCCAAACCCAGCAGAAAGTGGAAAGGGCTGTAAGAACAAAATACAGATCGCCCTGGCGGAAAGGTTTTTGCCGACTTAAGTCACTATATACCAATAACGCTCAAATCCTGTAAATACTAAAATTTTCATATACGCAAACGTCCCACGGGAGATGAAATCGCACATGTAAATCCGTTTCAGTTCTTTTCAAGTTACTAGTAATAAAAAATTGGTCCTGGGTTTCCTAACGTCGCCGCGTCGATCGGTATTCTTTGCAAAATAACTTTTATTTTCTCTGCATTAATGCATTTACACAAAGATCTATATTTATAATATCAAGGTTCTAAAGTCACTAACATTTCCTCACCAGTTAAGGACATCGAGAATTTCAGCAAAAACATTATTTAAAAGCACAATCTGTCATTGTTTGATAGCAATCTTTTTGGGTGCGCGTGGGCAACGAAGCGACATACTTGACATGATCTATTAGATCGCAGATAAATAATATATTATACTCTAAAGATGTGGACGTTTCACGACATTCAATGAACGGAGTGAGATAATCAAAGTATTATTTGTAGCGTTTTAAAATGTTATTTTTGTAAGCTTAAGCTCTGTCTAACCAATTGGACCTAAATGTGGGGATTAATTCCGCCATTTCTGTTATTCTTATATCTCGTTTTACTAGATAACTTTTACTACTAAATACTAATTAATTACATAACCTAATCTATACATATAATAAAAATGAGCTGTCAATTTTTAATGGCAAAATAACAGGTTTTTACTAAATGCATATGACAGTATACACGGTTCATATAACAAAAAACCCGGGTAATCTCCGAAACAGTTAAATTGATTTTGACGGGACTTTCACTGGCAGATAGCTGATGTAATAAGGCATAACTTAGGTTACTTTTATTTTAGAATAATAATCAGGATTTCGCGCAAAAAATAAAAAAACCTTTTTTTAGTAGGTACAGCTAGTCAAAAATATAAATATTTTTACATATGTACTTACATTATCAATAACTTCTCAATGACCAACATTGATTATGTTAATCTATTTATAGTTTTGAGAAACTTAAGCCTACCTGGTAATAGTTTCTATTATTATATATTCATTTAAAAATAACTCATGTCTAATATGACGAATTGGTGGTAGATCTACGAGGAATTAATGCGGGTGTTAGATTTTTAATTTTATTGTGTATGTATAAATATTTTAGTTCTTAAGTTAAACTATATAAATAATACCACGTAATCTATCTATACATATTATAAATCTCAACGTCTCTCCGTTTATGTTCTTTTCACGAGAAAACCACTAATCAGATTTACGTGGTTTTACCTTTAATTCGTAGATATGTTGTCCGACCAAGTTATAGGATATATTTTGTTACATAAAGTAACATACGAAATATGCAGTGACGATAATGGTGAATCAATTCTGAAAAAAGACGCCTTTGTGGCTATTAAATGGCTTACGCTGAGTAAACTATATGAGATATATCAAATGAATGTGCTACATAATTGTAGGTCTCAAAAAGAACTACAAATTAGTCAAAAATAGCATGTCTATCTTCTAAGGATCACCCACAATAAGCATTTTTGAGGTAGCACTATTCGTGCCTGCGATCGACCGACAGCATTCTCTAGTCCATGCGAGCGGAGCCGCGAGCACAGCTAAATATTAATATGCTTTATATTAAATATTTTAAATGAATCTACAACCAATTCGGAAGGCACTTGCCCTAGAGAAGAATTGGTAAGAAACTCTAGGCTTGCTCTTTTAAACCAATCTCTTTACAATAATTATTAACATTCAAGTAATACAACATTTCAACCAAGAACCATCACAAATACATTACAAAATAAAGCTCAAAAAACGCGAGAGAACCGTACCGTCGAACGATCGTTCACGGACTCCTAATAATTGTTCCAGTCTAATATTTTCTTAATAATCCACTCCAATGAGGTTTTGCATTTAATAAAATAAAAAAACAGAGGTTGTTTGATTTATATTAATATTTTGACGCGCTTGTTATGACAAAATCAAGAGTGACTGGCCGCTAATTATTGTCTATTAATGTCACTCTAGAGCGGAGCGTCGTGTCAATGGTAGCGGATTGGCAATCTTGAAGGGTGACTTTTGAGAAAAAACGAGAGCTGTCAGCGTACCACGTTTGCGACGAATCACTCCAATGCCTTAATCAAAATATTTTTAAACCAAATTAATGTTGATTGTATGATTAATAAGTGAGTAAAGAAAGAGAGTGAAAAAGTGAGTTAGATGATTTATTTTGTTCCAAAGAAGTTATTGTGTTCCGATTTTCCCAACTGCATAACCAAGCCCTTTTTTCGATCTTACTATACTGTTAGCCTTAGGGGCCCTGGAGCCTTACGGCTTTTACAGAATCACCGGGCTTGTGGGCGAGCGATTAAGGCACGCACACGCGAAAGCAGTGTTACAAGTTCCGAGGGTGCCTAAATGGCTGAACGTCGGCTTGGACTGTTGCCGCGTATGCAATGAAGTCGCGATCTGACTAATTTCCAATCCGTAATTCAATCTAAACTAACTATACATGTAACTAACTATATATATATATATATATGTTTCTTCTCTCCTGGGTATAAATTTTTATCGCTAATTACGGTCTTGAGACTGGTGAAAGCTCTCCTGAGCTTTTAAATATGTACTTTAAAGTTATTTGGTTTTATCCAAAATATGTACCATTCTGTCACAAAAACACATATAAAATATATGATATACTATTACAGGCAATACATATTAGAACTTATTGAAAATACTGTTGATGCGCTGTATTTATAGTCTGTATTTGGCTTTAGAGCACATAAATATAAATTCACATTCAGGTCAATACAAAGAGGCCTTTATAATATAACATTTTTTCTTAAAGTTAACCTGCTGCAGTTTGAAACACACATGATGCAGTTGGCTATTATAGCATTTATATCGAACTTTGTCAGTATTTCAATACTATTAAATAGTTCGTTTTCTGTTCCACTGCCAAATTTAATACCTCCGTGTTCTCTGTCGTGCTTACTGCGACTACATATTGTGCTTATATCGCCAATTTAGGATGCATTGCGGATTAAATTGTACCTTAAGTAATTAGGTTTATAATCCTCTTCTATTCAGTAAGCATTGAAGATTGCAGGATAAAAAAGTATTATCCAAAATTCATCAATAACGGTTGTATTCATAGGGGTCGAAAGTTTGTTTGGTAAAAATAATTTATGTATAACTATTTTCTTTGCACACATAATATGTCTACAGACCTGAAATTTAGTACGCATTATATTAAATTTATAAAAATTCATCACTGAAGTGTGTAAAATAAGGGTTGAAACTTTGTATGGTAAACTTTTTTTGTTTATAGATTCGATGATAATTATTAACCACCTATGAACCACATATACTGTCCAATTGAAAAACCCAGCTTTTTAAAATACTTCACCTAAATTAAATTAAGTGATGAAATTTGTGATGTATGATTGGATAGGTAGATAGTGTAAGAAATCAAATAAAAAAAGATTTATTTTAATAGTATTTTTTTTATTTTTAAATGCTCTGCAAAATGTGTGCACTGCAGTACTGTGCAGTCCAAAAACAAGTGCTACCGCTAGTGACATATTCCATTGGCAGTTGTTGTCGTCACGTCGGTCTGCGGAGAATCTCCTGTCGCCTCCTTCGAAGAACCTGGTATCGTAGGAAGGAGGGAACACGCTGGCCGCGAGGCGATTTCTCACCTTCACAGTATGGCAAACATAACGTTTTGCAAACTTCTTAGTTTATGCCGAAGAAGTAGATGGAAGCTACGTATAGCTGTGGTTTCGAATACAAGTTCATGTGAATACCCTTGAACACTATGTCGCGTTACGTTGTGTCGCGTCGATCGATACGGGTTCAAATCCTACAATCAGCTTGAAAACACCCTGATCTAAACAAAAGTAAAGTGTAAAAGCATGTGCTCACCTATATCAAATTGAAAATCGTAACAAGTCAGTCACAGAATAAATACGTACAGAGTGTCCTATTCAGCAGGCATTAATTATAACTACCTACTCACAGTCGACAGTACTTTAGGTAACCGCAGAATGCTGATTTAAGCGTACCAATCACACGCGCTTTTTACGGTAACCTCCATCTCGGCACGAACTAAAAAGTTCTCTATGTTTTATCTTTGTCGTACAGTGAAACTGTGGAACCATCTCCTGGCCAATGTGTTCCCTCCTTCTTACGACATCGAGTCCTTCAAGCGTACCGTGAAATGATATGCAGGCCAGCATGACAGCGACGCCTGTCTCAATGATCCAGTGATCATCGTGGTATTTGAATATTCCATAAGGGATGGTGCGTCAATTTGCCGAGCTACTATAAAAAATATAATTAATATTGAATTATGACAATTAACAAAAACCAAAAGACAAACACAGGAACATCACTTGCGGCTCGATATAGCTGTTATATGTATGCACATATTATTTATATTTGAGACTGGAATGACAAAGCGACGAAATGTTTACAAAACGAACGTCGCGGATTCGATTCCGTCGCATCGCAGCGCACCGGTCCAAAACAATGAAACGATACACACCAAAAAGTTTCTGCATAATTATACTAATTGAAGCCTTTAAGTTATATTATGCTTAATACAATTTTCTAAAAGTATATTACATAGTGCATTATATAGCCATTTATATTCGGAAAAAGGGCGTCCAATAATTAAGTGAGGCAATTAGGGGCGGGAGGGGTCGAGCCGAATCTCACCCAATCTCATTTGGGGGACAGAGAGGGGTCTCGGCAAATATCACGTAATTTTTTTCCCACAAGAAACAGGCTAAAATTAATAGAAAACTGGGTAAATTGAGAACAACACGTTCCTCCACTAAAACATGGCTAAATCCCATACAATAATATTTATCGCGGTAATATGTGAACGCCACAAAGTAACACAGTAGCCCATCGACTGTTTTCCCGCATTGCTCAAGTTTACGTGGAAAAGAGATGCTACAGTACATGTGGCACTACTTTTCATCCATAAATCTCTTAAATAAAACTATTTATGCAAATTATATTATTTTAAACAAATTTACTGCAAGCGATTGAAGCGATGATAGCGCAGTGGTAGCGTGTACGACTTCGCGTCGATTGACGTGAGTTCGAATCCCTACAATGAGCCTGAGCTTTCGGTGAAGGAAAACAGCGTGAGGAAACCATAGCATGGTGGTAAGACTTTTTCTAATACCCGCTACCGCTAGTAGTAGTAGTGAGGGTGGTAACCCTCAAGTTGAAAATCTGTCGCCAAGCGCCAATAGGTGTGTTCCGGCATCTGCAATTGAGAGCCAGTCCTCTCACTAGGCTTAGCGTGTTACTAGGGCCTCTTTGTCATTTAATATCACATGAGGTTGTGGCCACAACACTAAACCTATAACGATAAAAAAAAACAATTTCGTCAAGCACGAAGCACCCATCAGCGGGTTCCCGTGGCTGCACTCGAATCTATCCCCTTTATAAGTCTTACTTATGTATCACAGCAAGTTAGATTGTGGTCACATTTCATTGTCCAATTAAAGGGACGTTCACAATAGACACTGGCTGGGCGATTTTGATGCAAATTGGTGACGTCACCGATACACTGACGTCACTACGTGGGCAGCCAATGTCAATTGCAACGCGAATGCATCAAGAAAGCTCGCAAGCCGGTTTCCATGCAACACCTAAACTTATTCCGATTATACTAACAATTTGTATAAAATGAATAAATTAAATAAGTAGGTCTTTTTCATATTCGGTTAACATATTATGAACGTAAACTTGAAGCAATTATGTCTCAGTGGCAACGTGTACAGACAATCCCCACAATGAGCCTGAGCTTTCGGTGAAGGAAAACATCGTGAAATCATAGCATAGTGGTCCTAATGTCTAGCTGTCACCTTCAACTTGTTAATCTGTCGCAAGCACCTATAGGTGTGTTCCAGCAGATGCACTTGAGAACCAGTCCGCCCGCTAACTAACAAGGCTTAGCGTGTTTGTAGCTAAGTTTTTAGCTAAATGCTAAACGTATAAAGAATAAATAAAGTAAAACTCACTAATCTGGTCATGAGTTTTGAAAGTTTACAAAAACGATCAAACATTTCGTATCCTCTCATACGTGCGATACAGCGATGGAACTAATATTGTAGTTAAAAAAAGGTAACGGAGCGGACATTTTAACAACTCACTATATTAGTATACAACTATGCAAGTCCTTCAATGTTATTTACATTGACTTGTAAATTTCTATAAGTAATCGCATTTATAAATATGTATGACGTATTTTAGATCAACATAATGGATCGAAGAAAACTGAGTCATGACTTTGACTCACTTAGGTCACGTATGTATAATAAGTAATAGCTTGTAACTTGGCAGAATCCGCTTCACCGGGGAACGTTCGAACGGAACGGCGATTACAAGCGCCAACAATTCAATTATTTTTTTATTTATTACTAGATGGCGATACAATGAAAACATTTAAAAATTCCAGGTTTGCTAAGGAGGTTTTACCACCGACAGATGTGTATACTATGATCTAAAAATGCAAAGAACGAAGAATACCTGTGCACAGTTTAGCAAAATTTGTACATCAGTTTAGACCCAAGGTTCATGAAATAAATAAAATGCACCTAATAAAATTCTTAACAGTGACTGACAGAAAACGCATAGCTTAACGGTAGGCGTAGGTATAGCGGTAGGTCTGGAAACATACAATTTTGCACAAAACTTGTGTATATAAAGTAGGTGAGCATTAAAAGGATTTTCCTTTAGGATTAAAATTGAGGATCCCCTAAAGCAGTCAAAAATAATCCTATTTTCCATTTGACACGCGGCTTGTATTTTATACAATAATGTAATACAGAGGTCAGTGAGACTTGTTTTTAACCCTTTATCAGAGGATAATAATCTCGAGGTTCATACATATTTATATATTACAATGATTACAGCAAAGTAACTACATATAATAACTTACATTACTGCTACCTGCATATAATTATAATGAAAGAAGACATACCATACCTATATTTAAGTAAAAATTTCTCGGAGTTTGAAATCGTCAATACACGCCGCGCCGCTTATATATTTTACGTAATTACAGTTTTGAATATGGACGTCTCTCTATTTGTAAAGAATAGAGGCAAGTACGCCATAACGAAACAATAAATATCAAAATTTAACCATCGTGGTATTTACATGAGTTTACATGAGTACACAACACAGAGTTATGTTCATTTTAAAGTATTAGATTATTCAGCTGAAATCCCATCATGTCGGCCACTATTCACAATTCGGAGTGTGCCTTTAATCTACTACCCGTCCACTCGATGAGTATCGCTTCCTAACTAGATTCCTTTAACTATTTCGCTTGTAAACCTTCTTAGCTAAGTTTAAATTGTATGTATTCATATTGTAGGTACATAGTTATTAAAGCAGTGAACCAACTCTGCTCTAAATGAATATTGCGGAACTTGGTTTTGCAAAATAGCTTCACAACTAAAACCTAATTAATAAAATATTTTAATTTTTTATTAATCGGATAAGTGGATTTCGCGTGAAACGAATATATAATGGACAGGCAGACAGAGAGTTTTATAATATGTATTGGTCGCCATCCGTCCGCCATTCCGATCTAAACTTTTGATTGAATTTTGTGATCAGCCGGTTTAGAACCCAAATGCGTGAAGTAATTATCAACAATCGGATGCGCAAGAATTGAATATATGGACGCACTCTAAGAGAGGTTTATTCAGCAGCAGACTTATGTAGTTAATAATGAAGATATGTAGTAACCTCAAAACTGAAAGATGGGTTACTGAGAAACGGTTCTCTAGTTGTAAATGTGTAAAGCGTTTCGCCGTGGTATTTACAAGCTGGTGTGAGAGAGTAATGATCATTGGACATTTGTCCCTCTTTAATAGTAATGTACTAACCATCATGTAACGTCATTATTATATTTAAAAAAAACTATCAGATTGGAATTACTGTTTCATTTGTTCCTACGCAACAAAAATACCAAGAAACCGTGAGACTCTTAGATTACTTATATAACAATTAACAAACTGTTTCTATATGTACCGTTAATGTTTTACCTTTTAGTGATGTTTTTATTACTAACGTATTTCGGAATGTGACTGACCTTTGTTTTTTTCATATAATATAAGTTTTTTTTTTATTTTTCTTCTTGATATTTAATAATTGATCGGCTTTGCTCTTACGCGTAAATATTTATTTATAATACTTATAGTTTAAGAACCATGACTCCATAATTTATTTCATCATCACTGTCTTTCTAAATAGGCCACTGAATCCAATATTCTGTTCCAGGATTCAGTTATCGCAAAACTTTACGCAGAAACATCTTTCAGGGATAGCGTTTCATAATTTTATTGGCACGACACGAATATTGAAGGAAAAAATAATCCTACAAGGAGAACTATACTTAAGAACTCGTCTTCTTCATCCGTTGTTGGGTCGTCTTCAATTATGATCACGTAATTGTCAAATCAACAATCTAATCTATTTAGTTCTTTGACATGACACCTCATTTAAATTTTATCCACACTATCACATTCTTATTAATCAATTAATAAGTATCCGTTAGAACATTTTGCGTGTCCTTAAAACTCTTAAATGTACTTAAAATACTTTGTATTTTCTCAAGTATCGAACTCTCTCTACTGATTGGTCCGGCTAACCCATTAGTTATCTTTGAACATACATCTCGTGCTAATAAATCTTGCTCGCGTCTCGACCGGACCGGCTCCGCAGTGCCTTTCCTTGAGACTTGAGACCTTCATTGTCCACAACCAGTATCGTTGGTTCACCGTCGTCCTATTGTCCATCGCTAACACTTTCTTGTACCTATTGTCTTATCTCTTCACTTTTGTGCCTTGTGCCTTTTCAATCTGATTTCTAATTGTGATTCATTTTTCTTTTGTTATCACTATTTCATAAAGCATTTGTATTATTACCGCTATTGTCAATGCGAACAAGGGAAATATACATTGTGTAAAAATAACTACTCAATTGAATATCGACATTTTTAAGTAGGTAGTTCTAAATATATTTGCGCTTGAGCTGATTTATTTTAGTTACTTTTTAACAATTCAATGTAAACTTTTTTTTGGACAAAACTCGTTTAATGTAATGAATGAGGTATTTTTGTAACTGTTTTTAGTTCGACAGTCTGAAGGCGGAATGCGAACTGTTACGATTTTAATAAACTACCCAATTCAGACCATAAACATCAAAACCTACATAACGGACCAAAACAGGCTTTTATAACATAAGAATAAATAACACACTTAGAAGTAATTAAATAGGTATGTGTGTGTCACTTTCTCGGAACGCGGCCGATAATTTTATCTTTTGGGGCATGAAAGCATACGAAAGCCTGTTGGAGTCTCGGAGAGGGATGAGGAGGCTCTTAGGGCCGGCGCGGTGCGATGCGATGGCGCATCTCATGGCAATGCGCGAGCGCAAGTCACTTAAACTCGCAAGCCGCAACGTTCAGTGATCGCTCGGACGCCACACGTACTGCACGGTTACCTACAAACGTTCGCTAACAGCGCGATAAAAAAACACAAACCCTACCGACCCCGAGTGACCCCAAAAAGTGCAGAGCGCAATACGAACGAAACGAACGCGAATTATAACAGACAATTTAAAACTAACAACGCTTCGCTAACACGTGAGCTTCATAATTTTATTAATACAAACGTGATAAATCTGTGAATTAATCATTTTTTGTTTTAAATGTTAACGGGCGGCCTGCTGTAGAGGCTGTAGGGGCCAGCGTCTGATCCATTTGTACAGGTATGTTTATTTTTATATAAATATTTTTAGTAGTATTATACAAACTTCGCTTCACTATTGAAGGGTTAAACTGGTGCAAAGTATAGTAAGCATAGAACTGACAAGAAAAAAATATTCAACGCAAAGATTCAACAGTATTTGTAAACGTATATTTAATATTATTTCACGCCGGTATATAACATCGTTTACATAATAGATGTTTTAAAATATTTTGATCAGCTGACAGATATGTAAATATTTTATTATTCTTGAATCTTGACACAAGAACATTTTTTTACACCTTACAGTTGCATTTTTTAATACAGTGGCGCTGATCTTACTACTACTCATAACTAGTATATTCCTGGCAAAGGCACAATGGTCTATACAGCCTTGTTTTAAGGCTTCATTTTGTGGAAAGTATATTTTTATTACGACGAATGCATGAGTAAGCGTGGTTATCGAATGTATAGAGTCTTGTTTGCTTACATAGGTATCTGTTTGTCTCGATGCAAGAATGCGTTGCTTTGTTCTCCTGTATTGTGATCATTACCAACGTCTCTGAGACTTGAATATAGTGTTATCATAAACACATTAGTGAGTTAAGGAATTTACCATTTATCAAAAAATATTGTCTAAGTATACCGTATGTTAAATACGATTATTTAGTAAAATTATTACGACGTTATTCGTGTTATTATTATTCTGTTGGAGTACTGATTGTATTTCGTGTATTTCGTAGATATTTTAATGAGTCATATTATTACACAATTAAATGATATTAACATATTATATTACGTCTGGTTGGTTTCGTAAAATAGTTTTTAAGGGCTTGATATTATGCAAGTTAATTTCTTATAAGATTTGATTTTTGCTTAACGAGGAATTAAACATAAAATTAGCATGATATATGCAGCTTTACTTTCCTATATGTTTTTAGTCCGATGTAACTGCAATTATCGTACAGATACGCAGCAAATGATCATAAAAAATATGAAGATTTAGTCCTTATAATTAATTCATTACCAATAAGATTTTATTACACATTAAACTTTTTGTGTGTACAAACATACACTGATAAAAAATCATGGTAACCATTTTAATTTTGTAACTTTCAAAGAAATTAACAAACTAATATACTTTATGTATACATAAAATTAATATTGTACACATAAAAAATTATTATGTAATTGAGTAGGAAATTAATTATTATAAAATGGTAATCTTATATCTGTTGGTGACTTGACTCATTAAATAATAATTAAACCATGGCACGAGTTTTTGGTATCGTTCGCTCTGTTTAAACACCTGTGCTTTGAATTCTTATGAGGTTTGTATCGCCAGTCGCCACCACACTGTAGATAAATAACATTGATACCTAATAATTATTGTTGCATTTTATTGTTTTATTACATTACATTTTCGTTATGTTATATTACTTTTAATAAAGATTTAAGGTAAATAAAGGAACATGTAAGAAAATATAGCAGTACATTGGTATGGTTCGGGTTTAGGCCGAGTGTATCTCGAGTACTACACATATGGGTAGAAACCCATTTCAGTGTTTCGCTTCGGTGAGTTATATAGAAAGCTTCATAGGGAAATAAATGTATAACAAAAAAGAAACATGAAATAATAATATATTATTGGAGTATATAATTATATTATAAGCGAGACGAGAACCATTATTGTGTTTACTCACCTAGTTGTAGTGGGTGGTGTTATTATACACCTATTCATATGCGAGTAGGTGATTTGAATTTAAACAAAGCTAGAAGACTTCTTAAGGCCGTACAGCGCTTGGCTTAACCTCGAATTAACTGTAATATAAAAATAATACTGGCTTATAAATGTTTCAACTCTGAGCAAAGCCCTCTTCCAGATGGAGAGGCACGGGCTAATCACTACGCTAGTAACTATACCGGAGATTTCAAATGCGTAGTAATATATGACAGTATTATTGAAACATTTCTCACTGTCCAGTTTTCTTCATCGTCAGGCAATATTCTGTTGCATCCTGTACAGGGCGTAACCAGGTACGGGTAAGGTGATAACTGATTCCTCCCTCCAATGCTGAGTGCTGAAGTGTTGACACGTGACCGACGAATGATTTATGAACATTCAAGCATCACATCTGCCATCAAATACCACTCTTTAAAAAAGAAATTAAATGAAGGACTAAACTATGTACAGCAGAAGCCACTATTACAGATTTTTGACTATATGTATGTAGTCTCGATATGTCAGGAATCCTTTTTAAGGGTTAAGGAGTGATTATAAACATACCTGTATGCAGCATGCAAACTGCAAAGAAACATCACACTCTTGACTCAGTACCGGCGCGCGGAACGGCGCGGCGCGTCATCCATTTCTCGAAACTGATTCACTGCATGAATTAATAATAATATTGAATTCATATAGGACGAGTCAGTGTATCTTCAGACCGTAAATGTAATAACTAATAAATTCGTTTCAAATTTGTATCAACAAGTTCATTACGAGAGTAGTTCGAGTGGACCTCCAGCATTTTAATACGGTGCAAAGAGCAATTTTATAAGCTTGTAAAAAATAAAAATATTTTACTAGAGTTCACTTTAAATATAATAAAAAAGCATATTGAGAAGTATAGGGGCGTATAATACATCTCCCGCACTGAATGATTATAATTTATGTAAGTTCGAAATTGTTTTAATTATCTTTACGCCATATAATCAAAATATCAGAAATACTTTACTATTCAATTTAGACTCGAAGGAGGCACTCGGGAGCATCACCACCAGTTAACAGCACTACTACCGGTTCGGAAAACATCGCAGTCATTGAGAATAGCCGGCAGGCAACTCGATCGAGTTTATAAATGATGTATTTATAAAATATTTTTACTGTGTAAATATTTTTACAGTTTTATAATAATTATATAATTTTAGTGGACGTCATAATACAGTATTGATCAATTTTTTAATATAACGATACCTTGAACTGATCTCAAAGTAAAACTTCATTATCGGCTTTATCGCTATCGCTGTTTGGCAAAAACTTTAACCGAATGTTGAAAATTAATTATTAAAAGTTTACCCGATGACGTAACGGAGCAAAACGTAACGACTATGTAGTTATTAGCCCTGTTAGGAGAAATGAGTGATCTTAATTAGTAATGTCATTTGTTTTAATTAGTTCTGCCGCGTTATGTATAAATTCCGTGACCTATGAAGATAGTTATGTTGTTATATCAGGAGATGTAATGTTATGTGACTGATATTATCCAGACAAAAATTATTTCATTACAAAGCAAAGGTTTGTTTTTCTTTTATTTCTACTTAGCTATTATTAACCGACTAGCCGCCTTTCTGCAGTGATCATGACCCGCAGATCTTATTAGTACTGCCTATATTCTTAACGGCCCTTTGACTTTAGTATGAATTTAGTAATGTATTTTTCTACATCAATAAGTTTTTTGTAAATACATATTGTGTTTTCTTTTAAAGCTATAAGGTTTTTTCTTTATTTTTATAGATGATTTTTATTTAAAAATAATAGTAAAAATTGTAAAGGATTAGCTTTTTTTTTTTACAAAAAACGTATTGATATAGAAGGACATCACTATGCATTCTAGTCATAAATAGAAAATTACAGTCTACTTAATCAAATTCTTCACGAGTTCCTTGTATAACATAATGGTTATACAAGGAACATTAAGTTAAAAATAGGATAGTTCCTTAGATATTGCTGATGATTAATCCCATTAGGATCACGGCTTCTCAAATATCAGATTGGGCAAGTCAGATGTCAGAACTCTTTTTGTTTGATCCATTATAAAAATCTTAATCAAAAATATTTTATTCAATTTAGACCCTTAGAAGGGTAATAATAATTAATGTCAACACATCACCACCGGTTCGGAAAACATTTTAGTCATGCAGAAGAACCGGCAAGTAATTCGATCGGGACATTCAACATTATTTCAAATAATTGTTTGTTTTTACACTTTAGACATTATTATTCACGTAACAATCCACCCTACAATACCCTTTTAATATGCTTAGGAAGTTTATATACAATATCAATACAAAACTTGTATTTGACTTACTAAGTCTAAATGGTCTCGATGTATTATTAATTTATTTGCGATGTGCTTTTATGAATTAATCATGTGATGCTGCGTTTTATTTAAGTCTGCAGGAAGTGGTCGATGTTGGCATAATGCATAGGAAATAAAGCGCATTTACGTTGTCACATCTGGTTAAGAGCAGGATTGAAGTGATATTGCAAATTGTTATTTCTTACAACGTTCTACTGTTCGGAGACTTTTTTCTTTAATTATAAAACTTCTTATTTTAAGTGTATAAGCTATTTTTTAAATCTCAATCATGCTTGATCCCACTGGCAGTATACCATTTGAATTTCTACGCTACATAATTTTATTATTATGATTCTTGTTATAACCCGCTCATTTTTGAAAACTAATTTTATATTCAGTACGTAATTATGTTAAAATACTGACAAAAGGCTTGTGACAAAAGGTTTTGTGTGTCTCAGTCTGTAGAGCAAAGTATTATAAAGATTTTTGGCGGCCATTTGAAAAGTACGTAAAATTCAGTAATTGTTTTAGTTTTTACGATGTATTTCGAGTTATTTTGTGGTGTTTCACTGAAAATAGTTCAACGAATAAGAACAGGAATAGTAAAGTAAAACAATGATGTATAATGTTACTTTTCCCGTTGGCATCGAAAAGTCATGCAACATTTTATTTAGGTATGTATGATCGGAAATATCAGTTATATTCAAAAAATATTTTTGACCGCAGATATAGAAAGAAAACAAATGAGCATGGATAAAAAACAATACTTAGGAAAATGTAAAATACACATGAAAACATGATATATTTTATAGGCAATGTATAGAATGCCTGAACCTAGCAGACAATGTATGAAATAATTCATATTTCATACATTGCCTAGGCACTCTGTAGAATGCCAAAATAAAAAATCCGGCAAAGTATGAAATACATCTCCTATTCGTTTCGAATATCGTGTGAGAGTTTTTGGCGGGACTTCAAAACGTTATGCGATTGAGACAAATACATAGATCTATAGGATTTAGCCTGCGAGAGAATGCGATAACATAAGCATACATAGTATTAACTATGTTGCATTATTGTTGCGTTAGCAAGTCCTGATTTTCACAACAATATTCGTCAATTAATAGGCCTAACGGTGTAACGACCAGACTTGTACGAACTGTTGTATTGAGGTATGCGCGTCATTTATAACATTATCTTCAATTGTTTTTATTAATTTAAGATAATAATCAGATTTTATAATAAAAATAATAATGTATAATCGAGACCCCTGTTTCGCGAAATAAAAATGAAGAATTCATTGTAACTTTCAAAATGGTAGCATTATGCATTAGTAGGTAAAATACAATCATACCTTGGTGAAAACTAATTTTAATTGTCAAAATAATGTTGTTTAAAATGATTAAATGAATGTAATAGATGTGAAAAAACGGGGGCACCAGTTTATATCAGTTGGTAGTCTCAGCCGCAGGTGTGTTCTCCACATCGCGAGCGGCCAAGGCCCACGGTTTGAAAAACGCAACACTGACGTGTGACGTATGACGCGTGACTCCAGCACTGCATGCGTGCACTATCATCATCTAGTTGCATTTGTTTTGTAAAATTTACATTTATATCACTAGTGTTGTACACAATATATTAATAATACATTGCATAATAGTTTATTATTACCTCAAGTTATCAGTGTAATGGATACGCTACTAACCTACGAAATATATTATGAACGCGTAATCTCACCTGATGTTAAGTGTGTCGATGTTGCTCAAGATGATGACACGCTAAGCCTAGTGGTGACTGGCTCTCAAGAGCAGCTGCCGGAACAAAACTATTGGTGCTTAGCGACAGATTTTTAACTTGAGGGTGGTAGCTAGCCAGGCGAGCATTAGAAAAAACCCTACCACCATGCTGTGGTTTCACATCGATGTTTTCCTTCACCGAAACCTCAAGCTCATTGCAGGGATTCGAACTCACGTCCATCGACGTGGTGTCCGTACACGCTACCACTGAGCCATCATTGCTTCAGCATTTTCACCAATTATATTTTTGACAGGCTATGAATTATGCCATACTATTGAGACGAAAGTTCGTGAGTTTGAAACTCGCACCAGACTGACTTATGCGTGGTTGAACAATGAATATAGTGTGTGTCTTGGTGTTATTTAATTATGTATAGTATATTTGCTGTTTAGTCGGCATAATATACAAGCCTTGCTTCGTTTTAATAAAACGGCCCGGTGTGAGATTGTGTCCCCATTTTTACGAATGTGCAACATATAATACACACTGGTAGTTCTGAATCTAACGAAATTAATTTCAATGTAAACTATTGAATAATACAAATTTTAAAAGATGACCAGTAATTTCTTTATTTAAATACTGCCTGTCTCATTCTTTTGAAAGCTATTTGTTTGGTAAAATTATAATATTATCAGTAGATCCTCTTAGGCAATTATTATTAAATAATCAGAGACGGTTAGTAATAAAGTATAATGTATGCGAGTTTTGTGATGTATTGTTGTTTCGTTACGATTGCTTGTTGGTATTATCACGCAAGCGATGAGCTTAGGCTCAGCGGTACCGTGTTCGGACACCGCGTTGGTCGATGTGGCTTCCAATACTACAATGAACCTGAGCTTTCAGAGAAGGAAAACATCGTGATAAGTAAGTATATAATGTTGGTAGGGCACCCGGTTATCTACCACTCTCAAGTTGAAAGTCTGTGTTCAAGCACATGTAGGCGTGTTCCGGCAGCTGAACATGAGAGCCAGTATTCCTAGGCTTAGCGTGTTACCATCTTAGGTTACGTCGTCAGTTGGGATTGTCGTCAGATGCAAAAACTAAAACATTTCAAAATAATCATGTAAAATTATGTTTTATCGTGAGTATATTATCAGCGAACTACAAGATGAGGTGATGACTGAATGTTTCGCAGTCAACGATGTATTTATTAACACAAAGCTGTTTTTTGTCTATTTATTATACGAAGCTATTTTCACTAACATGAGATATTACTCAAGCATATTTTACATTAAGTTTTTTTTAAGTACATAAATCCAGTATAATTTTATTTGGACTTTCTAATTGATCCAAAATTATACGCAATTTAAAACAGAGAAGACAAATGAAAAAAATACTTCTCGATACTCGGTTTATCAGCAGTTGAGTCGTTTAAAAATCACTTAGAGTTGATTACACGACACGGCTTGCTAACCGATATCGCCCACGTTCTTGTCCATTAGATACATTACTGTCATCGCTGATCCAATGCTGACAACGTATTCAGGGTTACCAAAACGTACACTGTTGACAATTCGATGTTTACCAACTTCACTTTATTGCATCGTGATCATGGCATGTATAAATTATCAATAAGTAAAATATATAATATAGAGAGATATGATTATTTTTTAATACACGTAAATCAACTTTTAAAGTATTAGAACGTTTGATTCAGCCAGCCATGTTTTCGTAAAAATGTTATGTTCAATTTATTCCTTTATTTCGAGGAGAGGCAAAGTCAATTTGTTCGTAAAGCCATAACTTTTATTATAATTTCATTAGTTTTAATGAAATACATGAAAAACAAGCATTATATTAGGAGGCAGGTTCTTATATTTAGGTCTTTACCTATGAAATTGCCGTTTTGTATGAAAAAATTTAAACGATGTTTTTTCATGTATTTTTTATTTGTATTAATCGAAGTAATCACCCATGCAATCAATACATTTTGGCAGCGCAGTGGCAGTTTATTGATGCCCTTCTTAAAGAAATCAGCTGGACGGGAGGCAACAAATTCGTCAAAGGTATTTTGTACTGCCTCTCGGGTATTGAATTTTTTTCCCGCCAAGGAGTTATCCAAATTCTGGAAAAAGTAATAGTCTGTAGGCGCAAGGTCTGGTGAGTAGGGCGGATGACGTAGAACTTCCAACCCAGTTCTTGCAACTTGGAGACCGTCTGTTGTGCAGTATGAGGTCGCGCGTTGTCGTGCAGGAGCAGCGGAGACGAGCGATTGACCAATGCTGGTTGGAGATGTGCCAGCTTCTCCATCATAGTGTTCAGTTCTTCACAGTACACATCTGCAGTAATGCTCACCCCGTTTGTTAAGAAGCTGTGATGAATCACACCGACGCTAGACCACCAAACAGTGACTATCACTTTTCTAGAGGTAAGTTTTCGTTTAGGGCATTGTTTAGGTACTGAACCAGGATCCAACCAACTTGTTGAGCGCTTGAGGTTATCAAACAGAATCCATTTTTCATCGAAGGTAACAATGCGGTTCAAAATTCCTTCATTTGTCTGTCTGTTGAGCAGTGCAAGGCACGTCTCGACGCGTACTTCGCGCTGGCGATCATTGAGTTCGTGGGGCACCCATTTGTCAAGCTTTTTTACCTTGCCAATTTGACGCAAATGGACCAATATTGTTTTGACGCTAACGTCGAAAGCTGCTGCTATTGTGTATCATCAGCTTCCACAATCGCCTTTAATTCGTCATTGTCGACCAAAGTCTTCGGACGACCGCGAGGTTCATTTTTCAGGTCGAAATTCCCAGAACGGAAGCGAGCAAACCAATAACAGGTGGTGCGTTGGTTTGTAGTGTTAGCTCCGTAAACGTCGTTGATGTTGCGTGCCGCTTGTGCCGCGTTACTGCCACGACGGTACTCATATTCTATAATTACTCGAATTTTTAACGTATCCATGATGACAAAAAAGATTGAAATGCGATGAAAATGTAACACTAATCAATAAACAAATGACTACTTTTGGAAAAAGAATTCCACGTTTTTAAAATAAAATTAATTTGAAATTAGAATTCTTAGCCAAACAAAAATTCTTTTGATTTGAATTGGCCAATGCTGCAGAACGGCAATTTCATAGGTAAAGACCTATTATTTGGAACACAACTGCAATAACTTATACCTAGAGTAATTGAAACGTCAGCGTACTACACTTTATTGAAGTATAATTTCTGACTATAAAGCTGACCCATTTAACCCTTAGCGTATTGGACTAAAAAGACTGAGATCTTTTAATAAAGCCGTTGTAAACCCTGAGATGTACTGCGTCGGCGCAGACTATAAACTTTTGATATACGCGATTATAATCGAAAACGGTTAGTGGCGTCATTGGGTCTCGGGATGACATTGTCTATTCGTGTTCAGGTGGAGCGCAAGGGGCCTTTTACATGCCGACATTATCGCATCATAAAATTCAATATGTAAACCCATTATTATAGTTCTAGGTCGTATGGGGGTAGTCCATTTACAAACAGCAAACCAAAATATCGAGCGTGAATCCTGTTGTCAGTTGTCACGTCAATGACCTGGCATAATTCCAATGACTACGATACTTTATTGTTATTTTAGATGTGTATATAAAAAAGACGTACGAATTTGTTTGAAAAAAAAAATGGATGGACTTCATTGACTTCAACGAAAATGTTTCATTTGGTAGATAATTTATAAACAATGCATACTGCTGTTTTTTTTGCAAACAATTTTGCTTACTAGATTACCGCTGTAACATGTTTTAAAACTTTTGAAATATTATACATACCCAGTCGAACTTCTTAGGTTGGTAGTTTTCTATTGGTGACATGTTCAATTTGGATAAAATAAAGCATACCTTACTATAAAAACGAATTAAAAAATAGCACAGTTTTAGCGGCATGTGATTCGTCTTTGTGGATGTTATGCGTGGGCGCAGCGATCAACCGATTGTTTCATCTATCCATAACCCACCCCCGCTACGGGCCCACGAGCTCGATGTTTGAACTTGATCGGCACTCGCCCGTCGCGTCGGCCGTGTATCGCTAGTGCCTGCGCCATACTCGTGCACCTTTGGATTCCTTCCTATTGCATTGGTGAGTGTGCTGCATTTACGATGTTGTTATTATTCTGATTTCTTTAAATATTTTTCCTTTAAAGGAGAAATAAGAATTAGAAATTTGAGATAAATTTTTATCCAAAGAATACAAGCTTTATTTTATAATGTTTGGTATTTACCATGGATGCACAGGGAGAATAAATCTTGTGTTTTTATATATAATCCTCGGAAATATAGAATGTCACTATTTTGTCTAATTAATTTGGTATAGTGTTTGTTTAATTTTTAATTCTTAAGTTCAATGATTTTGAAATCTACAATTTTTGTTTTTAAGATTTAGTTTTTCTGGATTTTGTGAATAAAAAAAAATGACTAAAATTTGATATACTTAATTTAAAAATAGCTCACGAAAATTTATTTGCCCTTTGAATAAATAATAGGAATGAGTTTTATCGAGAAGACTTCGTAAGACACAACACAGAATTTATAGAAATATCTAGAAGTATTAGAAATACCTTGGCCTAGTTATTTGTAACACGTTTAATTATCTATGGAAAATAATTGAAAAGCAGAAAAAGGAAATTTTCGCATCTGAACGGTTGAAAAATAATAATTTAATATTGCCTCTCTGAACCTGTTCGACCGTCTATAAAATCATAGGCAGAATTCTCTAAAGCTGGTTAACTTAAATCGCCAAAAAACCATACGTTCTGAGTTCTAAAAACACAGCTCTATAGAAATCAAAAAAATCTAACCAAGACGTTGTGGAACCGTTTCTCATCCAGCGAGATCCATCTAGCATTTAGCATTTAGTCCACTGATCTTAATAATATAAAACATTTATACAAGCTGACCTGATAGTTACAACTAACAATGTATTCTTAATCTGTCGGTGGTTGCCGCTGATTACATTTTTAGATAGTGTGCTTACACTGCCGCGCCCTTAGGAACAACACCGACATTGCCGTGCTAATGTATAAATAATCTTATTAAATAACTGCTTATTGAAATATTTTTATACAAACAATGGTTAAGATATGGTTGCATATATCCTTGTTTGTAATCATTTTATTTAATGATTATTATATTGCATTATTTTTTGTATATTCTGCCGATTCATTTACAATGTAACCGTACCACAATATGTACTTCTATACTCAAATTCGTTTCTTTTTCTTAATCTTAAAAATATCCTTTCAGTTAAATATATTAAATTAATTAAGAACTTTTTTTTAAGTTACTTATCGACACCCCTAACTTAGATCAGGAACCTTGTGTCTTCTAGTAATAGTTTTAACTCAGGGTCATTCCTACCATGAGGAAATCTCACACAATAACCCCACGCTATAATATTTACAAATTTAAGATATAACTTAAGTCTAACAGATATTTTTTTTTAAGCGAAAGCTACCCTTCTCTTTTTGTTCTTAATACTACCAAAGCTTCGCCTTCTCTTTTTATATTTTTCTTACTCTAACACGACGTACCCTACTATTTTCACATAAAGTGTTTTACAATATTTCGCTGCAATTCCGAAGTTCCGAAAATTTATTACTTCTGAAGTATTTACGTTGATCGGATTAACTTTTTTATCAAAATAATACTGTAACACGGCGACAATTGTGGCGAGTTGTGGCTAAACTTCTGAATGATCCAACCACTATACAACTGTTTAAACTTTGTCTCTAAACCTAGGTGTTTACCTTTTAACAAGAATATCGTATAATTAATAAAATTCTTAAAACTAACTGACAATGCATTGCACCGGCCATTGCATTGGCCGGTCTTGCTAGAAGCATGAAATTTAGCACCGAAGTTCCTTGTATAACCTAAATAAGCATTTTTGGCAAATAATTTGAAAATGTATGAAAATGAAAATGTATGTCCTAAGTTAGTTAAATAGGGAGTTTAACATTCCTAAGATTGTTACCAATGGGACATCCCATCGGACACACGGCAAGTAATTATATACCTAAAGTTTCACCGATACATATGTTTCCTCGTATATATTATGTACGAGACATATTTAAATGAAGGTGAAGGAATGCAAGAAGTGCTAATTAGCATAATTAACGTTAACGTTATCGTCTCGCGGTTAGCGTTTCAGGTTAAATTAAGTCTTATTTTGTTATGTTTAATTGGTGTTGTTACGAAAATTTTTATGACTACTATATTATATACATACCTTAAAGTATAAATAGTATTCATCTATACTAATATTAAAAAACGATAGAGTCTTTTTGTTTGTTTGTTTAAACACGCTAATCTCTGGAACTACTAGTCGGATTCGATTTTTTATTTTTTTTGTATATAGTAGCCAGATTCATTCAGCATAGGCAATCTAGCTTTAGGCTACACCTCTTAGATAGCCTTAAATATTGATTTTTATTAATTAAGTCGGAAGTAATATCGCACCGGGAATGCTTTATCCACGTGCGCTGACGTAATAATTAGTGATCTGTAAATACTATGTTGTACAAAAATATTGCTCCTTAGTATATCAAAAAAAAAAGTCCGCGTTACCGTATATCTTTCTGTTATATATAAGCCAAGTTGTAATTGAAAATTTATATGTGATTTATGAGCTTTATTATTAGGTATGGCATACTAATCTTTACAAACGAAACTTACTTCATCGTGAAGACAATTTTATATAGACAATCTTTGCCCTGTGTAGTATGTTATTTGAACGAATAGTTTGGGAGATAATGTAAAATTTAAATAATTCAATAGTCCGTTTGGGTCTGTCTATAGGTGTGTATAAAGAGAATATTTATTTAAAAGGTTCTTGTACACTTTCCTCTGTAGAAATTCATGTAAAAACTTAATCTCACTTAAAAGTTTTATTTTTATCTAATAAAATATAGATACTTAAATGTGACAATAAAAATTAAGCCAAATTCATGATATTTTTAATGCGGGATAAACCTATTATAAAAATAATTTCGTAATTATACATTGTTATCATTATCAACGAACTTCCTTGTAATGTCTGAGAAAATTTAAAACTAATAAATCAATTCGTATAGCGCCATATGTACAATCCTGAAAAATACATAGGTTTGTCTTTATTATTTCTATTGAAAATTATTACGTGAAGATAAAATAATTTGGATTAATTTCGTATCATTTCACTATATATTTTAAATATATTACAGTGTTACATATACATACATTCCTTTTTAATATGTACGTAAATTAAACCCAATTTATATAGAACATAAGAATGTCCGTACGTATAAAAATGTATCCTAAATGTACCTACAGACTATAAACTACATTCATACGCAAATTCACCAAATTTGGTCCAGTAGTTTCTTTCTGCCTGTTTGGCATACAAACTAACAGACAGACAGACAAAAATTTCAATGTACATGTTCAGATTTCATGTACAGATTTCGACTCCTTACTGTTTTATTATAGGTAAGTATGTATAGTTCAAATAAACCAAATGTCATGCTCATTTTTATGTCACTTTCGTTTGAGATCTAAGAGCCTTTTAACCCATCGACAACAGATTGCTGCGTGATGATAGATAGTTCAGATAATAAAGGTCCTTAGGCCTGCAGCCTTGACACAAAATGTCTGGGTACAGACATATACAGGCATGAGTAACGAGTTTACGGTTTACTATTTATGTGAATGGGTATCATTGTTACTCCTTATTCGTTGTTGGTGAGAATGTATTGCGGGTTTGAAGCTTGTTTTATTTATTTTCTCTAAATTAAATTAACATCTGAAAATGATCGATTCTTCGTTAGACCAATTTGAATGTTTTTATATATATTTATTAAAGGAATTATCTATTTAGTATTATTTTTATCGAGATGAAACAACTCACGCGCGTCTATTATGTATTTGTTGTGTTTTTATTTATTTAGCAAGTACATTAAGTAGTAATTCGGAAGAAGAAAAAAAATTGATTATAAAGTTATATGTATTAATAATACGCATTACAGAATAAATAAATTCAGGTTTTCGTTTTCGCCTGTCATAAATGCTAGTAGATCGTATATTGAACTGCCAGTTAGTGGTCTTTGACAGGGTTAGTATAAAATTGCCAATTAGTTTGAGGTTGGTTTCAATGATTACGGTCGGCAGCCACCAGTACATGTTTACAGCCACGATAAAGGTGACTCAATTCGGAAAAGGATGCATTTGGGGCGCTTATATGGCGTAGGCTGAGTAAACCGTATGAGATATATCAAATCAACGTTATAAATAATTTTAGACCATCAAAAGACCTACAAAAAGACAGCGATAGCATATGTCTATTTTATAAGGATAACCTATAATAAGCATTTTTGTCTTCTGTCTTTGAGCGGGGGCAGCACGATTCTCGCTTCCAATCGACCGATGGCATTCTGTAGTCCACGCGAGCGGAGTCGCGGGTATAACTAGTATTTGCATATTATACAGCATGTTACACAGCAACAAATTTAAACATGTATTATATAAGGCGAAAAATTCTTGTTTGAGGATGTGAGACTGTAAATAGTATTCCTTAGTTTCAAAATAATACGAGACGACAGTTGTAACTTGTACATTCGTGTTTCCTAATGTTTACATTAATGCCAAATGAATGATAGATTAGAATAGATTCTCAGTATTTCACTTGTTTGTATTTCAATTTATAATATATTTTTGTAAATTTTCCTCATCCGTTTGTTAGTGAATTAATATTTTCCGTCCTTATATGTAATTATTTGTAATTATTTGTAACACTTCGTAATATTAACGTAAATAAGTTCTGATGAATAAGTTAGCGGGAATCAAACCTTATAAAATTATTTATACATTTATTTTATACCAGTTTGTTTACCGCGACTTGGTCTGCTTGTTTTTAGTATTATCTCGTTCTCCAAGTCCTAGGCTATCTCTAAGCCACATTTCGTTACGACGGTTCGGAGGTTTAGTCGTAAAAAGGTACCGATAGACAGATAGACAAAGTTATTTTCGTAATATTTATAATATTCGTGTGGATTATACGTCTTAAACATACATCTTAAACAATTGGGACTAGAAGCATGAAATTCGGCACTGTCCTTATAATTAATGTAGGCGAGTTCTGAAAAGAATTTTTAAACTTGCACCCACAAAAAGGTTGAAAATAGTTAACCTCCTATTGTTACCGATAGGGAATTCCATCGAACACACGGCTTAAATAATTGTTTATGTGTTTGACAATTATATTCAAATTAATAATTATATAAGGAATAAATTACACCGAGGAAACTTTATCCTCAGTGTATTTATATGGTCTAAAAGTAAATATTTTAATTTTACCTCAAGGCAAGTTTTCCTTATTTAGGTAAGGTATTCATATTATTATGTTAATTGGTAATTTGACTTACATCATGGAATCCAGAGACGATCAATTAAAACCATATATTTTATATAGTTAAAAAGACGGACTTTAATATATTATTATAACAATGACAACAGTCAACGTAGCAACGCAAAGGTTGACATAACAGCAGTTACCTTATAGATGAAATAATAATAAATTGGTTAAAAAAAAAAGTAAAAAAATCAAGGTTTCTTAGACTACCTAGGTATTTAAGTATAACACAACGTGTACCTACAAACGAAATAAAATACTTTATATTACAAAAATATTGTAGAAGTTTTCGATAGGAGTATATTCAGCTAGATAACAGATAAACTAAATATTAAACTACAAAACTATCATAATATTATTATACAAATATAAATTATGAGTAAGAGACATGATGGCGCCTCGTAAAGACCTCACAACCAAATCAAATATCCAAACATGTATTTGTTTAATTTAATAAGTATATCGTTATTTTATTTTGATTTCCTTGTATACTAGTTAATTTTATAGAGAATACGTTTCGAAAGTTTTGATTTATCATTATCAACATGATAATGTTAAATAAAAATTCATAAAAATGGCGCGCGCCAGCACGTAAACATCGGCTCTGTGTTTAAAAAAATACAATAAATCTGTTGTCGCGTTATTTACATTAAAAGTTGCGTAAATGTGGTTTACCAAACACGAAGTGTTCATACAACTGTTATCCACCTAAACTATACAGTGTAAATAACAATAAACAAACAATAGAAAAAAACATTTTGAACAATCATTGGAAGAATGAACAGTGTAATATCGAGCTTTGAAACTGTGTTTATTGTTGAATAATTGATAAATTGTGGCTAACTTTAACATTTGTGTGCAAAATAATAGTGATGATTGACTAAAATCAATAGAAGAGTGAGATAGATCAAGTGACTCAAAGTGATAGTTCAAATTATTATTTTTTTGAATCTACCCTATCACTACATTGTTTATACATATAAATTTGCCAGTACCAGAACTGTATTTCGCCAAAGTTTGTAGTATACTATTAGCCCGTCTTTAGAAACGGCTGGGTCGTAGTATAGCGCGCGGTGTGGCGCGGGTTCGAATCTCACTATCAATATTGTCTTTTTGGATTCTTTTTTTTTTACATAACACTTATTTTTACATTATATATCGTTATTTTTAAACAACCAAACCACAATGGCATCGATTGGTGAATGTTCTGGATGTCATAATGTTCTCGACTGCGACCCTTGTCTTGGATGCTTCAGATGTAAGGCTAAATATGACCTTGTTTGTGCAAATGTTGCCTCCTCTGATTATGAGCTAATGGACGCTAACCATAAAGCGTCATGGAAGTGTCCTGAATGCTGCAGCAAGGCGCCAAAAGCGGGCAACATTTACACTCCTGTGCTTTCGACTCCATGCTCAGACGCAAAAAATCAAGAAGAAGATGTACAAGGACAATCCAATGTCACTGTTCGCAAAAGGCCCAAGAAATCACCGCTGAAACCATCGCAGAGGCCACTGCAGAAACAGCAGCAGAAATTACCGCCAAAGTCATCGCAGAAAGCAGCAACGCAATTATCTCAGAAGTCTCCGCCGAAATTGCAACCGCAACCATCTCTTGAGCCGCAACCGCGATCGCCACAACTCCTGGAACCTATTTATGTTACTGAAAATAAGCTACGTGAGATTCTGCAAGAGGAAATCTCTACCGCCTTGAACACCACTATTAAAAAAATTATAGCGACCGAGTTTAAAAATGTGCTCGACAAAATAGATGGTTTCCGAGACTCTCTTGAATTTATGAGCACTAAGTATGAAGAGATGAAATCTAAATTCGAAAGTGAAACTGCAATTATCACCGAACTAAAATGTGATAACGAAAGGCTTGAAACAACCATTAGAGATCTCACTGCTAGGCTGAACGTTATTGAACTACATATGAGAGAATCAAATATTGAAATAAATGGTATCCCGGAAAGTCGATCTGAGAATTTGGTCACCACCGTCATTCAACTATCCAAAGTCATTGAAAATCCGCTTACTAACGAAGATATCCAACATGTTGTCAGAGTTGCTAAAATTAGCAATGACAATCCACGTCCTCGGCCAGTGATTGTTAAGTTGCGTAGTCCTCGTTCCCGTGATAACATCTTGGCCGCGGTCAGTAAATTTAATCATAAGGATCCCGAGAAGAAGCTTTGTACACAGCATCTTGGAATTGGAGGAACTGTAAGCCCTGTCTACGTTTCTGAACATTTGACTCCGGCACTTAAATCACTCCACGCTGCAACTCGTATAAAAGCCCGGGAAATGTCTTATAAATTTGTATGGGTTCGCAATGGACGAATTTTTGCTCGGAAATCAGTGGAACATCAAGCTATAGCAATTAAAAATGTGGATAGTCTTAAGCTTTTAGTATAAGTTGTCAATGTATTTTGCTAATAATGAATTGGTGTATTTGATGATCGCAATGCTTGACATATACTACCAGAATGTGCAGGGCCTTAGAACTAAGACTAACGAGGTTTCAAAAAATATTCTGATGTCGAATTATAAGATTATTGCATTTACTGAAACCTGGCTCAATTCAAGTATTTCTAATCACGAATTGATCGATGACAGATACGTAGTTTATCGCAGGGACCGATCAAGCAGTAGTAATTCTAAAAAGGACGGCGGTGGGGTGCTTTTGGCCGTTTCTAGGGACATACCGTCTGCTCGTGTCAAGAGTTGGGAAACAAATGTGGAGGACTTGTGGGTCACTTTGCAGATTAATATTGGCTCAAGTACTAGGAAGCTTGCTATATGCGTTGTATATCTACCTCCACCAGTTAAAACCGAAACTCTTAAGTATTTTTTAGATAGCGCAGATAATATTGCCGATCGGGCCGATGATCTTGTTATTTTAGGTGATTTTAACTTGGGTTTTATTAATTGGGACCCTTATAAAGATGGTAATTATATGGTACCCTCAAACCATAACTCTCCTCTGGGACATTCTATTACTGACTTTATTTTCATTAACAATCTCTTTCAAGTCAATGCAATTGCAAACAGTGACAACAGGTTTTTAGATTTAGTTATAACTAGCTGCCAAGATGCATACGTTGTAGGCCCTTCGAGCGAGCTGAGCAAATGCTATAAGCAGCATCCTAATCTACTGTTGAATTTACCTTACAATAAAGTTGTCTATCTAAAGCCCAAATGCAAGCCTAGATATAACTTCTATAGAGCAGATTATCCATCCATAGTTAAAAATCTGAAAGGTGTTGATTGGCAAACAAAGTTATCGGGCTGTGAAAATGTTGACTCAATGCTGCTAAAATTTTACAAAATAGTGGATGATCTCTTAGAAGAATGTATACCGAAACAAACCCTTAATAAATCGAAGTTCCCTCCATGGTTCAGCACTTCGTTCATCAAACTATTACAAAAAAAAGAAAAAGTTCGGAAAAGGTTCAAAAAATACAGAAATCCTAGAGACGAAATTGAATACCACCTGCTCCGCTCTAGATGCCACGCAATGTACGATAAGTGCTACTCAGAATATAGGAATAAAATCGAAGCCAATATCCCAAAAAACCCTAAGCTTTTCTGGAACTTTATTAAACATAAAAGAGGTGGTGACTCGTCCATACCTGCAACTATGAATTTAAAAGATCAGGTCGTAAAAACAGGTCCTGACATTGTGAATCTTTTTGCAGAACATTTTGGATCAATTTACTTGCCCAGCTCAACACCTCCGGAGAACTCAACGCTTAAATCTCAGTGTTACGGCTCCCCTCAACAAATATTGTGTTCATTGGCTATCGAAGAATTTGAGGTGCTTAAAGCGATTAAAAAGATCGACTCTGCGAAGGGTGCTGGCCCGGATGGGATTCCGCCGGTATTTGTGAAAAGATGTGGCTCTGCGATAGCTCTGCCTCTGTCCATAATATTCAACCGATCATTAGCGGATGGGACATTTCCGTCCGAGTGGAAAAAAGCGCGCATTGTACCAGTCTTTAAGAAAGGGGAAAATTCTGACGTTAAAAACTATCGCCCTATTTCCATTCTGTCTTGCTTCTCTAAACTATTTGAATCGATTGTCTATCCTGTGATCTCTCGGCTTGTAGACAGCAGCATCTCGGATTCACAGCACGGTTTTAGACGTGGTCGCTCAATCGTCACTAACTTGGTCCCTTACATTTCCAATGTATCTAATGAAGTTGACTCAGGCAGGCAGGTTGACGCCATCTACACCGACTTTAGCAGTGCTTTTGATCGGGTTAACCATTCAATTCTTTTGAGGAAATTATATGGATTCGGTGTGGATGGCCCGCTTTTGAAATGGTTCGAGTCTTATTTGCAACAGAGACCTCAGTCAGTGTCTGTAAATGGATTTAACTCGAGAACTTATTTTGCAAATACCGGTGTGCCCCAGGGATCACATTTGGGACCCCTTCTTTTCATAATCTTTATTAACGATATAGTTGATAAAATAAGACACTGTAAAGTGTCACTATTTGCCGATGACCTCAAGATATACAAAACCATAAATTCTGTTGTCGACTCTCGCCAATTGCAAAGTGACCTAGATGCGATCCTACAATGGTGTCGCTGTAACAGTATGACACTCAACGCAAGTAAATGCTTTCACATTAAATTCACTAGAAAAAGAAAGCAACTTGCTACGGAATATAAGCTTGATGGTACAGCACTGGCAGAAGTTAACGAAATCCGAGATCTTGGCGTGATAGTTGACAGTCAACTTAAATTCACCTCGCACATTAACAAGTCTGTCACAAAAGCAGCTCAAATGCTTGGATTTTTAAAACGTAACTCGGGCGGATTTAAACATCAGCGCACCAAAATCTTGCTTTACCAAACCTTGGTGCGCAGTCATCTTGAGTTCGCCAGCGTTGTATGGAATCCGTATTATGCCGTGCATTCGCAGCGAGTTGAGAGCATACAAAGAGCGTTCACTAGGCACCTTGCTTATAATACTAGCGGTTTTTCCCACAGAAATCCTTACAAAGAGCGCCTAATTAGGTTTCAAATGCGTTCTCTTCGTGAACGGAGACTTTTATTGGACATGTCCTTCTTTCATAAAATTGTGAGCGGTCAATATCAGTGTAGCTACTTTCTGGAGAACATGCCTTTAAAGGTTCCCCGTACCTATCCTCGCGGGAAACTCAAATATATTTTCTACACCCAACCTGTAAAGTCTAATTTGGGACGGCAAGCACCTCTCCGTAGAATAATTGATGAGTATCATTACCTTATCACAGTGATACCCGATCTTGATGTGTTCCACGATAAATTGCGTATATTTAAAAACGAAATAAAAATGCACCCTAATTTTAATCGTTAGTCATTTGTTGTTTTATAACTGACTTGTTGTTTTACTTGATATTGTATTGACGTTTCTTCTTTTTTTTTTTTGATATTACATGACATTTATTGGACATTTATATTAATATTTCAAAATACTGTATTATTTGTTAAATTTGAATTTCAAAGTATGTTTTGATTAGGTATTCTTTTTTCGTTTTTTAAATTAGTTATTGTATTCTATCTTCGAGCCGATGAATTGCCAATGTTATGTACGCCATTATTGTCACATGCATCAGGCAATAAATAAAATAGTTTAAGTTATTTTCAATGTTAAATGTTTGTGATGTGGCAGTGCTTTTAAAATAAATAAATAAATAAATAAATAAATGTTTGATTTTCCAGCCAGGTCGGCGCGAACCGACGTATAGGCTCGTGTTTTGTAAGACAAATCGACCTGCGTCTGGTTTTACTTCGTGTACCTGCGACGCGTCAGATTATAATTCACTTAAATATGCAAATGCATTATTTGCTAATTTAAAGTATAATGAAGCTTTACGTTATCGGGAACTATTGTTATAAGAAACACGTTATTTTTAAAATCAACTATGACACTGTATGTACATATAGAATAGACATCGTTAGTGGCCGAATAAAAAAATTGGCACCTTTATATATTTTAGTTAAATTTTTAATTTCAAAATATCTGATATTTCACTTTGAAATGACACAAATTATTTAATTTTAAAGCATTTATTCCTTTTATTCATTCCATTTATTCTAAGAGTAAAATTTGAAATAAAGGTTATTTTTAGACCTCAGACTGAGAAAGTAACATGTGGATGTGAAGCAGGTTTATACTCTTGCCTGTACGTCCTGTTTGACTTGCTTCTCGTTCTATACATTTGCGTAGGTAGAGAATCAGAAGAACTCCTTAATAAGGAAAGCCCGGACTTTTATTCGCGATTCGTCAAAAATATCTTTGCCCTATTTAGGAAACCTGTTCACCGCTACAAAAAGTGAACTGGGCGCTTTAGATTTTTATTGTTTTAAGGCACTTTGATCACATGTTTGATCAAATTTTCAAAGACCCTGTGAAAATGCTTATCGATTCAAACAACATCGATCTTGTGAATTTATGAATATTAAATTAATGGCCGTCTGCCGTTAATTTTCATAAACATAATAATTAATAATAATATAAGTGATTAGCAAACTTGGCCACGCGTTGCTATGGCTCAGAATGTTTTTTTATCCGATCGCTACCAAACTCTATAGGTTCACCCGCTGAGCTAATGTGAAGATTGTCTGAAAATTTTATCAAAATATTTCCAACCATTTTGTAATCAATAGGGAACATACATACAAACATCAATTTATATATATATATATATATAGACTCGCTTATACGCGTTGCGTTTCGTGATCAGCCGACGCATACACAGTTTGTATTTAGGCAACTCGGCATCACTGCGGCTACTGCCGCTGAGTTGTTGCTTTCTCAGTGGTGGCCTCCTAATCCAACACCTACATATACACGGAAAGAGTCCTCTGTCTAGTGGTGAGACCCTTACAGGTCGGTTTAACTTATAATTTTTATAAGTGAAAAAAAAAACGATATTATCTTTAAATATTTTCGTTGATTCGACACGATTATGTATGAAACATTTGGTCAAACATTTGCCAACTATGCCCCTTATCGTGCACGTTTGTTCCAACCGCACGACACAAAACAAAAACAAGTCGTTCGGACGCCAAACCAGTTTCGCCAGGATCTGGTGAGCTCGCGTCGCGCCGGTCTCGCGTAGGGCTGCTAGCATGCTGCCTTATTCTTACTTAATACCTCTTATATTTATGTATTTAACGATAAGTTATATTGTGACTTACTTGTATACATACAAGTGCGTTTTTGCGTAGTAATTATCTACGTGTTGTAATTTTATTTTTACTGATATTTTACGCTTTTTAGATTATATTGATTACATAGCCTATCAATTTCTAAATGACATATACTCCCTGTATACAAAATGTAAGTAAAATAGGTTGAAAACATATAATGCTCTGTCAAAAAAGTACCGGGAAAAGATCAATAATACACAAAATATTAGTAATTCATCCAAATTTATTTTATCGCGTTCAATGTATGCTCCTACAGAAACAATACACTGACGCCAAAAAATAATCCAAACATCAAAGAAATTATGAAACGCTTTTTCCGGAATTGAGTTTAGTTCTGCGAATTCTCCTTTATATCTTCTACCGAATGAAAACTGGTGTCACGAAGTGGTAATTTCGAATATGTTAAAGATGTTAATTAAGTCTAGTAGTAGTGGTAGAGCTGGTAGTTAGAGGGCATTTACTAATGCAACCTTTAAAATCTATAAACTTATCATCGTTATTAAAGGACCTATATGTGGTTCTCGGCAGTTACATTAAAAACCAGTACTGTTTCTAATCTTAATTTGATATTCATCCATTGAGTCCATAGACTTCCACTGCTGGACATAGGCCTCGCTCAAAGATCGCCACGACGACTGGTCCTGATATGCTGTAACATAATTAATGTTTATTAAAAATTAATTTGATCATACTACGACAGTGAGTTGGCTGGTGACAATAGTGCCCGTGCCGGAGTGGGCGGAGTGTGAATCATTGCAGTATTTGTTATTTACAGTACATTATGCTTCACGTAGAACCTTGATTTTATGCAACGTCGACGTCACTTTCTTATGTCAGACATCGTGCGAAACATCTGGAATTAAACTGCAATGAAACTACGTTCTATTTTTCTACATAGTTTAGGGCTGAAACAGTTTTTGTTGAAGATTAGTCTCTATGACTTTTTGTATTGAATGTTTCGAGATCAGCTGGTGCATATCCCAATTACCTGAAGACGTTGCTGTAGTGTTTAAGAGTCGGTCGATAGTTTCAGGTTTAAATCTCAATATATTCTATTTCACTTATTTTTAAATTTAAGTATGATACGTTCTACTATTAATTACTTTCTTTCTATTGGACTTTAAATTGCAAGGTATTAACATATTTCATTTAATTGTTACTACCAAATAATATTGCAGTTATACAAACATTTGCCGTTTAAGATGGAAATTTAGAGCCATTTAAATATGGGCACAGAATTTAACATAAGGTTATTTGAGTCCAAACCAAGCATGGATTGTATTACGGTAAGTAAACAGCTGTTATAGGTACCATACATATATAGATATTTAACACACAGACACAGAATTGACAATTATTCTCATCACACAAAAGCTTGCCACATGCTGTATCTATAATAGGGTATTTGATTGACGAATGCGTTACTTTGCGGAAATACATCGTAAATAAATTATTCAATATTTCGCCCGCTAGCTACGGAGAAGTCAACATCGACCTGAGATGCCTCGTTGAGAGGTGAAACACGTGTGAACGGCAACATAGTTTTTTGATATTAAAATATAAAATAGATAAATATTAACATATATTATTCGTATTTTTAATTATTTAAATATTATTTTTATATATTATTATTATAAATTTGATATAATATTTTTTTTTTATTTTTTTTTTTGAACCATTATTATCACTTATTTAAGACATTAATTTACACATTTATTTATAAACAAATTTATTTACTATTCAAACGTTTTATGTTTGTAGATCGAAGAAACTATTGATAATCTATTGCAGGTGGAAGCAGCTAAAATATTTGGAATAAATTATTTATAACAGGGCTTCGATGTCAAGGCATTGATTAATTTATTATTATTTTGATGTCGGGTAATGAGAGAATTATAAAAAATATATCTGAGAAATCCAATTTTTAAACATAAATTGCGACATAGACAAAACCACACCGTGAGATCACTCCGAGCGAGAGGATATAAATATGGTCCTTACTTGTTAAACGTTTACGTCATCGGAAATCGTGCCTAGTCTGTTTACCTTGCAATATTTCGTCGTTTAGTTTTACGGGCAGGTGGGCCGTGCGTCCGTATCGCTACTTAACTATTAAAATTACCATGTAGACGTTAAGATTTATGATATCCTGTGACATTACAACCTAATTCGGTCATGTCTGGATTGCTGTTTTTAGTCAATGTCATTTTTTATTAACTTAAATAGGTCATTTTTTCCACTACACATATGTGCAATTATGTTTTTAATATTTATCTATCTATAAATACCAACAGGAATAGGCAGAAATACGGAACACCCGTTGTTTGTATATTTGCTTTCTTCTGGTTCATTAATAAGATCGCTTTTCATTTTCATCTCATCATCTTCATCTGAGACTCTACAGCTGCGGGTGGGCTTTATAGCCTGATCCAATATATCTCTCCAGATGGGTCTATTTGTGGCTTTATCTTTCCATCTTTTCACACCCACTGTTTTTATATCATTATGAACGCCATCCAACCATCTGAGTTTAGGTCTGCCACGATTTCTATGTCCGTCTATGTCCGTTTTTCCTTGAGAAGTTTTTCGGTTATCCGGTCTCGGTCTTCCATCCTTACGACATGTCCTGCGATCTGCTAATGCTATTTTGATTATTAATTTTTATATTTAATAGCACTTTATAGCTAAACGTGTGATTTGATTACAGTCAAGCGCTATCCTATATGCAATAAAATGCATTACAATTATGGTTTATAGTTTGTAGGAAAGGAGTCGTAGCGTCGTTACATTAAGGACCGAAAAAAATGTGCTTTGCAATTATTATAATCAAATGTTTTTTTTTTATCTAAACCATATATTTATTTACATAATTACGTATATCTGTAATCTTCACAGCGAAATATTTAAATATAAAACTGCATCCGGACATCGTGAATGCCACATTAACGCATGAAAGCCTTCATTGCCAATAAATATTGAATTCTCAGTAGTGTAGAGTGACGTCATCGCGTCTGCTGCACATACTTGTTCGGGTTGCCATAATGATATCAAATTCAGATGTCACAGATAAAATAAATTATTTTGTTTATGTTAATTTTGCACGTCGTCGGTTGCGTTGCGTCGTGTGAGTATTATTGCAGTTAATATAATGCTGTACTTACAAATAACTAATTATTATTATTTATTTTATCAATATATAAATAAATATTTTAATTGGAAGATTCAGAATATTAAGTTAATATTTTTTAAAGAACTGCCTTTATGGTATGTTTTAGCTTAATAGGCAAAAGTTTTGATTAGGTATAAAACAAGATTGTGTATCAATGACTGAAAATAGTACTGGTTGTATAGAACGATCACTTATCCATATAAACGCCTATTAATTAAATTAAACACTATCTGGTAGACCGTATGTCCTATTAGCTATTTATGTTATATTAAAGAAAAAACATTGATGTATTAACGACGAAAATATTTTTTTTTTTTTTTTTGAACTGACTATACTGTTAGCCTTAGGGAGCCTGGAGCCTTTACGGCTTTTACAGCTTTACCGGGCTTGGGGGCGAGCGCTTAGGGCACTCAGCCACGAAAGCTAAGCAACAACATCCGAGGGTGCCAAAGTGGCCGAACCTCGGCTCGGACTGTTGCGCGTATGCAATTAAGTCGCGATCTGACTAATTCCCTATCCGTAATTCGATCTAAACTAACTATACATATATACATGTTTCTGCCCCCTGGGAGGAGGGAAGGAACATGTGTATGTGTATTTAGTGGTCTGAAAATTTTTGTCTAATCTAACTAGGCAAAAAAAGAAAAAAAAAGGTCCCTTACAGAACCTATGTACCTATGTGTGTTGTTCATGTGTGTATAATGCAGTGTCATGTATGGCTGTGAAAGCTAGTGATTGTAGAGTCACTTGTATCGCGCGAGCGGCTGCTTGGCTCAAGGGCTCCATGCCGATGGATCGGACCTAGGCTTGAGTTGCCGCAGAGGAGGGCGGTCGTGGCGGGTGTGCGGGAGCGAAGTTAACCGTACGTCCCCTGCGGAGGGAACGGTGGTTTCGCGGGCGTGGGCGCGAGCACGCATATGTTGCGGGAGCGGACGTATAGAAATTGTTAGCGTTCTCGATGTCGTCATCGGGATCGACAAAGAGATTTCGCGGACGGCGTTTATAACGTTTGGCAACGGGGATCGAGTTGTCTGGGACGTTGTTGGGATGATTCGAAGCGCTATCGAAGTATCTCCTGGTGAGAAATTTCACATAAGCTTCTATCGAGGGAAGCCTCATGTCCCTGTGCAGGTCCATGTTCCTAACGAAGGCTGGAGGGTCAAGCAGGCGACGGAGAAACCGATTTTGGACTCTTTGCATGCGGGCAAAGTTATGTTTGGACATATGTGCGAACGCGGCGCAGCTATATGTCAAGATCGGACGGACGCACATCTTGTACAGTGTGAGCTTATGTCTTAAGGACATTTTGCTTACCGAACTGAGCAAGGGTCGCAAGCGGGAAAGGATCCAGATGGCCCTATTCCTGACTATAGTAACGTGTGCGTTGAAGTTAAGCTTCGAGTCGAGGGTGACACCCAGATATTTAGTCTTGGTGGCCCAAGGGATATTCGTACCGAATAATGAGAGGGGTCCTACCGTGCGTGGTAGTTTGCATGTATGCGGTTCGAACATTATCGCGGCACTCTTTACCGGATTAATAGCTATTCGCCACGTTCGAAACCACTCCCCGAGAGTGGTTACGGCACGTTGGACTGCGCAGGCGAGATTTTTTCTGTGTCTGTTTGACGCATATATGACTGTGTCGTCAGCGTAGAGCCCTACCTCGACCCCGGGGGGCTTCGGGAGGTCGCTGACGTACAGATTGAAAAGGCAAGGCGCCAGAATGGAACCTTGCGGGACGCCTGAGCGTATAGGGTGGGCGGTAGATAGTACTCCTTCCACTCGGTAGTGGAAGGTGCGGTCGCGTAGAAAATCGTGAACTAGATGAACTAACCTATCCGGGACTTCTAATTGATGTAGCTTGTGGACTAGTCCGGCATGCCAGACCTTATCGAAGGCCTTAGCTACGTCGAAAAACGACCGCAAGCGTACGGGCGGGGGCGATACTACTTTTGGCAAAGTTGCTCGTGATGTGCTCCGTGAGGCGGTGCACTTGATGTGTACACGAGTGTCGGGCGCGAAAACCGAACTGTTCGGGAGGGTATAGATTTTTAATATCTATAACGGTTTTGAGACGGTTCAGAAGGAGCCGCTCGTAAAGTTTCCCTAGTGTGTTTAAAAGGCTGATCGGGTGATAGCTATCGGGAAGCGAAGCTTTTTTGCCGGGCTTGTGAATACCTATAACTATAGCTTTTTTCCAGACGGCTGGAAAATAGCAGTGGGCTATGGCTACATTGAAGATGCAGACCAAAAGAGCTATGAGGTGATCGGGAAGAAGTTTAAGTACTTCATTCCTGATACCGTCGGGGCCTGGGGACTTTCTAGGCTTAAGGCCTTTAATAACAGAACAAATCTCGTCATGCGTGACCGGGTTTAACGTTTCCGCGGGGGGAATCGTCGTTAGTTCCTGAACGGCGGTCTCGATAGTTTCGAAGTGGGCAGTGTCTACGTTGTCGCAGTTTGGAGAGCACTGGCTCTCCAAGCTTGCGGCAAGGCATTCTGCCTTATCGTCGCTATCGAACGCGGGTGGGAGATCGGGGCCCCTTTCGAGGGGCGGCATCAGGGCGGAAGCTTCTAACTTCAGAGAGCGGGCGAGGTTCCAGTAAGCCAGATGGGACGGCTTGAGACCCTCTAGGAGGTTATCCCACCGGTGACCTCTGTACTCGCCGATGCGAGTTCTAACCTCTCACTGAAGTCGCCGTAACCTACGGGTGTTATCCCTCGTCGGATAAGAATCGTGTGCACGTGTCACGGCGTTCTTTTCAGTGATTAACGCTCGTAAGCCGGGGGGGAGTATAAAACGGCGTTCGTTCGCCGCTTGCACCTCTCTCGAGGCCTCCCTTAAACCGGTTTGGAGGTAGTCGACCAGGGAATCGATCGCTAAGTCGGCGTCTGCTGTTGACTCTAATACGTCGGGGATCCTAGCTAAGCTGGACGGGGTCGCGTTATCGGTTAGGTAACGATTTAAGATCGCGTAGTCAATTACTTTGACTTTTGGCGGACTGGGGTCGAACGGTTGCCCGAGTTGTAAGATAACCGGGCGGTGATCGGAGTCCAGTTCGTGTACGACTTCTATAAGTCGTAACCGAAGTGAGACACCTTTGAGGAGGGCTATGTCAAGTACTGTCGGTTGACAGTTATCTTGAAAGTGCGTGGGCTCTAGCGGTGCTATGACATCAAAGCCGAGCACATCGCATAGTAGGTCGAGAATAACCCCGTTAGGGGTGTTACGCGAGTTATTGAAATGGGTGTGACCGCTATTGAGGTCGCCTGCTATTATTACGGATTGACCGAGTGAAAGTAGCGCCTCCAGATCAGACTGAAGGAGTCTTTTACTCGGGGAGAGATATGCAGAGACAAGCGTGATTGACGGATGGCCAGTCATGCCTATTCTACAGATGGACACTTCCATATTGGTAAGTGCGGGAGGGTCTATTGGCATGCAATAGAGGGAACGCTTGTAGTAGATGAGCGTGCCGCCTCCTCGGGTGGCACGGTCATTTCTGACTATATTGTAATTTGCTATCTTAGGGTCGCGCCTACTGGGTTTTAGAAGTGTTTCTTGTACTAGAAATACCCTAAGAAAGGTGGATACTAGGTCCCGTTGTGGAAGGAGGTTTCGCGCGTTAAAGAAAGAGATGGTGAGACTCTTAGGTTTAATGCGAGCCATTTATAACCGTTATCTATTTCCCGGCACGGGCCAGGCGCATTAGCGTCGCTGTCATCAGGGGAAAACGCCTGATGGATTCGGCGGGGCCGTACTCAGCGACGCACTGGTCGTATGCCAGTCTTCCTGAGGGTCATGCTCGCGGAAGAGCATGACCATGTAGTCAACGCCGCGGCGCGTGCTAACGGGCGGGGAGGCCTGAGCCTTAGGAGGCTGAGGGCGGGGAGTAGAGACCCATGCTGCCTGAGGGGCTCGCATGGCCGGAGGGGGTGCGCGGGGTGCGGGGGTGGCCGCCACCGGGGCGCGGGAAGCGCCCTGGAGGCTGGGAAAGGCTTCTGGCGTGAGCAGAGGCATGGGTTGACTATTGGCGGCGGGACGTGCCATCTGAGGAGGGGTGTGTCGCTCTTGCCTTGGGCGCGTAGGGCGCATAGGGCGCGTGGGACGCGGGGCACGGGGACAGCCGCGATAGTTCGCGGGGTGACCCGCGTTGCCGCATAGCACGCAGCTCGGAGGGGTAGACGACTCGCGAGTGCGCGTGCACTCGCTTGTCGCGTGGTCCCCGAGGCACTTAACGCACCTGGGACGTAAATGGCAGTTACGGGCCGAATGTCCGTACAGCTGGCAGTTGTGGCACTGTGGAGGGCTGCGGTTTTTGTGTGGGGCTCTACGGCTATTCCGGAGAGCTCGCACACTTTCCTGACATTAAAGATGGCTCTGCCCTCGGGGGTCAGATCCAAGATAACTACGACCATATCTAATGGTCGGTTTTTGGATTGTCCGCCGTGCATTCTATGCACTTCGCGGACAGGGAGGGCCTTCGCTAAGAGGTCAGTTTTGACCTCCTCGGGCGTGATTTCCACCGGGATGCGGCGGATTACAACCCGGAGGTGACGCTCATCGTCTAGGGTGTATGAGTAGTAGTGTAGGTTGCTAGCTCGGAGCAACTTTGTGAACTGACGGTGTTCGTCAGAAGTGGTTACTTGTACGCGGATACCGTTGGCCGTGTTACTGGCCGAGGTATAATTAATTTTTAAGTCTCTAAGCTTGTCCGCGAGCTTAGTCCAGACCGCCTTGTTTTGGACTACTACCGGCGGTGGGCGACGCGCCTTTCTGCCTGCAAAAGTACCGGCAGGCGCTGAGGGCGCTGTGGAGCGGGGGGCGTGGCTGTTTAGCCCAGTTTTCTGCGCCTTTTGTGGGCGGGACTGAGTCTCCGGAGACTCGGGACGCGAACGCGATGCCCGTTTGGCGGGCTTGTTTTTTTGAACGAGGGTGAAGCCCTCGTTATCTGTGACTATCGCCGTGTCCATTTCGTTGGACTCGGGTTCGGGATCCGGACTAGTGGGCGAGTAGCTATTGTTCGTAGCTACTAGCGTCGGCGTGTCCGCTTCGGGAACTAAAGACGCGAAAGAGTTCTTGATCGGCAGCGCAGAGGGCGCCGGGATCGTGGCTTGATTGCCCGGGGAACGCGAGCGCGATGACGGCCGTTTGTACGGCGTCTGACGGTGAGCGCGGGGTGCCGTCGAGCGGGAGCGCGGGACGGGCTTCTTGTTTATCGCGTGTGGCGCGGCGAGGTCGCTGGTGGGCTCGGTGCCCTGAGCGATGACGGCGGGTTGCTCGGCCGCGATGGCCCTATTGTACTCCGTCCAGAGCGACGGATGCAAAGTCGTTGCGAACGCTTTGAAGCGTTCCAAATCAGTAACGTGTGCCATTCCGGCGGTGGCGGTTGGGCGGGCGGGGGTGAAGTTAAACCTCCCTGCCGGAGAGGCAGGGGGGTGCGCCGAGTGAATTTAAACGGCTATCCCGAGCCGTGCAAAGGGACCTGCGGGTCACGGTGTAATGACTCGCAGGAAAAGAACCTACCGGGCCCTACGTGGAGGTCCCTATCAAGCCCGAGGCAGAGAACGCAGCCGGTATAAATACCTAGCTACGCCCAAACAGACACTCGGGGATGGATGTGTAGCAGGATCGGAAGGGTGGGAAGGAGACACTCAGGGCTTGACTATGACTCTATCAAGGGCCAAGATTCCTGAGCCCGACCAAGTACTATCGTTTGCCTCTGAAGGAGGCAACCGAGGGGCGCTTGGGTCACGCACCCACTTGCTTTAGTTGGCACCGTCAGGTATCAGGCAAGTGACCACTAAAGTGTGGATTTCGTCGAATAGAAACAAATTGCTCTTAAAAGAGCAGTTTTATGGTTGTGTAGCGCGACACAATGGGTGCGAGCGAGACGGCGATACGTAGGTGCGGCGCAGGTGCGATGCAGGTGTGCAGCAAAGCCGGTCGGTCGTAAAACTTCACAAAGGCGGCAGAGAGCGGTCGTAAACACGTCCGTTCCCGCCGGCGGTCGTGATCGGTCTCCACGAAAATAATGTTCGTGATTAATTGTATTACGAATACTATTATGCAAATAGGTGTATCTTATGGAAAATAAATATTCTAGTTTTGCCATTAATTTCATTTTGAATAATTTAAGACTGTAATTGTATGTGTTGAAAGGTGACCTTTTCCAATTTTGTTGACTTGTGCGTCGCGCTCTCTTCTTTTAAGGTCAATGTAACTATTTATAGATAACTAGTACCCGCCCATGACGAGAGGTAGGGCACAAAGATATTCCTTTGAAAATTGATCTCTACTTGGGGCCGTCAGACTAGTGGAACACCTCTGCCCTAGAGAAGATCGCAGCCAAATAACCTTGCGTTGTGTTTCTGTGGTAAGTAGGATTTCTAGAACTCCTCGGGGAAGGGGGTCAAAGTAGGCAACACGCTAGTGATGCCTACGGTATTACAAGCGTCTATATGCTACGGTAGCCGCTTACCATCTGGCGGGCCGTATGCTTGTTTGCCACCTTTGTAATATAAGAAAAATTCAAAATAGAAATTAATAACAATTAGATTATAGATTATATAACTCAAAATAATGTAGCTCCCTATTAGTGAATGAAATTTCAGAATCGGATAAGTAGTTCGAAAGATGACAATCTACGTCCAAACTTACAAAAAAAAAACTTTTGCTAATATAATATTATTTATTATATTATTATAGTATGTGTTTATATATTTCTTTGAGATTATTCCATATTAGTTAATGTCTAGCTTTTTGTTAAGTGACACATGATGATTGTGTCTGTCAACAGTTCCTCATCCTCAGACAAATTATCCACTTACTATCAGATGGAGCGGAGTCTAAAGCCAACATGTATAAAAAAGATTCCGTTCATCTAATTCAGATCATTTTAACTCGTAGCTTTCTCTAACCATGGCAAATATCAACAGATCGGTGCGCGGCAAGCGACATATTATAGCATTTTGTATTCGTGTTGCGTTCGTTTCTAGCATTCTTTACGCTATGACGTTTCCTCGGTACATAGTAAGTGATTTTTAAGAGAGAGTTTAGCCTTAGGTTAATCTGATAACCATGAGTAACTTATTTTTTTTATTATTCTGTTAAGTGATGATGTGTCCGAAGATTATAACACGCTACCGGCCTGGTTCTCAAGTAGAGCTGCCAGAACACGCCTATGGGTGCTAGGTGAGAGATTTGAGAGATGTTATATCTTGAAATTAGGGAGATATCGTTAGCATTTTGATGTTGCTAACTACATCCTTCGAACCGGAAACAACAGCGTGAGCATTTATGATTTTTGCGGCAGAAACAAGAATCGAATAACTCTATTATTGCAGTCGAAACTTTCATAGGTTCTACCAATTATATAATTGCTACTGTCTCGGCTATCTACATACTCAATCTTTGCTACGCACCTATGAGCGTGGAGAACGTTCGAACTGTACATTTATGTAATAATTTAGAAAAATTCTAATTTACGCATATTCACCGCTCAAGCAAATCTTCGTGGCGTAACCAAAACTCCAATTATCCAAAACTACTGTAAGCTATATATTTATGTGTTAAAACGTTGTTCTTTTGTTCTTTTATACATTTTATTGTTTGTTGTGTTTTTGATATGTATTAACTAATAAATTAAATGAGGAGAAAAAATATTCACATTAACATCACGTTAAAATCTTTTTCATATAAAACTCAAAAACATATAATTTGATTTTAATAGGCTATTAATATTGAGCCTAGATGTGTCGATTTTTATCTATTTATTAATCTATTCTGTTATTATCTGCTATTCTATTATTTATATTCTATTTATTTATGTCATTTATCGTCGATTCATGTATTTATATTACACGAAAATATACTATGGACGTTACGTTATTATGTCCATTGCGTGTTAATACTGCCATAGATTAAATTCATAATTCCAATTTATAAAATACTGTATACTTAATTTCATAGATATTATTGTAGTATTTTGACAAATAAACCATTGAATCTAGATATTATTTTGGGCTTTATATGGCGCCTTTCCTATGGTCTAGCGGTAATTGAGTTCGGCTCGATGAGTACGTGAGTTCCATTTTATTTTTAACTCTAATTACATGTGTATTTACGTCATATTTGATAAGTGATTGTTGATGATTGTTGGTTGGTTGATTATTAATAGCTTTCTATCATATTTTTACACATGAGAACGATACATACACTTCAGTAACTTGATCGAATAAAAAATACTACTACTTAGGTAGCAGAATCATCATAATCTTATAATATGTAATCAATATCAGAATATCAATGAAACAAATTGAATTAATATTTCGCGCCAAAACTTACCTCTTAACTTTGTCACCAAACTTGTGGTGAAAAATTCAGCTATAATATATTTTTTTAATATATCTAAACTTCTATCGTATTTCCTTCTAGAATTTAGTCTTTCGAGAGGTTGCTTGAATGAAATTGCTTTCAAGTATAATCACGCTTGTTTTACTAATACATAAATTACTAAAAAAAAGAAGTTTTTTTTTACGTCCTCATCTTTTCTTTAAAATCAATTGCTATTTAATATAATCTCTAAATTAGTTTTATAAATGATTGTGTTGGCAAACTTTGTGGGTTGTATGTGGGTAGGCAGTTATTCTTTTATTTAATACAAATTCGTGATATTTACGACTATTAAATACCTACTTGTATAATGCAAATATGTTTTTGCGAACACAATATTTACTAATGACAAGCTGTGCCCTACGGTTTCGCCCGTGTAATTTTATTCGGCCAACACTCCACTGCATCACCGACAACGCACCAATGTAGGCTATAGTTGTTGACACTTCACGCACTTACCTTCAGCTTTCCAGATTGCTCATGATTCATGGTTACTGCTATAGTTATATATAGTTATATACCTTTCTCGATACATAGGTTTCAATTTTTTGAACTTGACTTGTAGTTATTGAAATTGGCGCGTTCAAACAAACGTAGTATAGATGTTGAAATAATGTTACTTATATTTTATAATACAAAGGTGGCAAACAAGAATACGGCCCGCCTGATGGTAAGCAAATACCGTAGCCTATGGACGCTTGTAATACTATAGGTATCACTAGCGCGTTGCCGACCTTGAACCCCCCGCCTTACCCAAGGAGCTCTGAAAACCCTACTCAGTGCAGGAACACAACACAAGGTTATTAAGCTGCAATGTAGGGTGGGTGGATGTATGGAATTTCTGAACGATAGAACGAAACTGTCAAAGTCATCGAATCTATAAAGTTACGATCATTTGAAGTGATTAAAGTCGAGATGGTGCCAATCGATATGGCGAGAGTAAAAATGGCCGTATTCTAAATGACCATAGTCGACGACATTTGAGGTAGCGGCTGTCGAGATGGCGACAGTCGAAATGGCGATAGTAGAAATGGTGACAGACGTTGCTCGCTAAACCTTTTGGATTATTGTACGAGTAGTGAAGATAGTCACACTTGATGTTATTTTTGAAGATACATTGTTATCTAGGATTAAATTAGGAATATTGATTCATTTTAATTCAATAAATTAATGTTCTTGAAAATTAAAAATAACTTTGATCACATCAAAGAAGTATTACGTCTAACGCGACTACGTATAACACCCACGTTTTCCGTAGTCGAATTCGATGATTTGAACTCTGGTCAGGTAAGACTATATATTTGCATTCTAGACTTAAGGCTGAGATAAGTCTCAGTACGCTCTATAGATCTTTTGTCACACACTCAATAATCTTCGGAGCTAAAGATCTTTTCAGAGGTTTACACGGAAAGATGTACCAGGTGGGAGATTCTGTGCGTAGGTTCGAGTGTGCTAGTGTCACAGATAGGCCTATTTCTGCAAAGCTGAGCTCAAGTTATCCCTCTTGAATAATGAGAGCCTATCACTGACTGATCACGACTAGAAGGACAGCAAGCGTTGAGAATAGTTTATGGGCTGACAAAACAATAAATCTATCAGTTATCTAGAATGATATCAATGTATTTTAACATGAAATGTGAATGTTACAAAACGACGTGAATATTTCGATTTATTATCGTAAAATGTAAGGTTTGTCTAAGTGACAGGTAAAACCGATTGCAAAGCTATTCTAAATGTGATTTCCCATTTGTCGCTTGTGATCATTATCCAATTATCACTTAGTGACGGCGGGTTGGGTGATGTCATGCGTGGTCACCATCCCGACATGAGCGCGACCGCGCCGCGCTACACTGCGCTACGCAGCGCCGTCGCGCCGCGCCGTCCTGCTATGATTGCATGTGCTGTGCGCCATGAACAATCATAGATAATGTGTGAAACATTTTTCTTATTACTATAACTCATTATTTAATTTTATCGACTCTTGTGATTTTATGTACATTAACAGATAAAAAAACTATCCTGTTAAGGTTCGCTTATTTTCATTATTGACTTTATTTTTATCCACCACTTTATTTTTATCATTAACCACCACTGAATTTCTCCATAAAAATTCAAATAAAATTGAAAAGAAATTTGGGTTATTGAAACCGTGATGTCATTTGGTCATCAATACGTGTTCGCTCGTGTTTGTTTGTCTCAATAATGCCCTTTCCACAGCTGCAGCTTTAGGTATCAGTGTAATAAATACAGACAGTGAACTGGACTAATGAGAATCATAAAATGAATACTGAAGATAGGATTGTCACTTAATTTATTATCACATTGTTTTATATCGAAGTTATATTGTATGTGGTGGTTAACTTTATAAGTCGCGAGACATTTTGACTATACAAATTAAATTATAGAGTATATAATAGCACACAATTTTATTATTTTTTTAGCTATATTATTTTATATTTAAGGTTTGGACAATAAACAATAAGGGATTTCCTTATGTAGATGAATATGTTCGTTAATTTAATGTACATATCTGTAATTTGTGTCATAGAGAAAAACCAAAAATTCAAGCTTATCGTGAAAAGCTATTAAAATTGAACAATAAACAGTGACAACCCTAATGAACTGTATAAATAAATATAAAAATTCTATTATCTTGACACCAATTTTTTTAACCTCACCTTTCGCAATACATTACATACAGCACGTTCAATGAGATAAAACCGACTCCATATAAAGGTAAATCTTGGAAACGGTATGAGGGACAAGGACGCCTCGTCTGGCACACAACTGTTCCTTTTAAGGCTCTGTATATCCTTTTCATACTGTTTACTTTTGTATACTGTGCTACATACTGATCGTTATGTCGTGTAAGCTATTTATTATCATACTGTTTGCTTCTCAATGTCAGTAGAAAGCTTGAGACAAATAAAAGATGCGATTTATTTCAATTTATGAATAATATCGTTATTTTAGTGATTTTGTTTCATAATATAGGATGTTTCTGCTGTTATTGTGATATTATTACCGATTGTACATGAATATAATATCAAAAGCGAAGTGTGAGTAGAGATTTTCCCTCCGGTGTCATAGCTGAGACCGTGTGCGGATACAGTAAGACTGTATGTCATCAAAAATATAATCACTTTATTTAATTATTATAGATTTAGATGATCAAATTAAACTTTTTAGAATTTCATTCAACTGTATATATAACAAAAACTTTATAGGTATATCTAAACTAAGGGTAATCATAGTCTAAAGTTATTAGTATAAAAAGGTAAAGTTTGTAAGTTTGTATGAGGTAAACACTGAAACTACTAATCTGATTCTAAAAACGCTTGCACTTTAAGAAAACTATGTTATTATAGGCTATGTTTTATTTTTAATAATTTTCATATTATAATTAACGTGTTCGTACACGAAGTCACGGTTGGTTACTAGTTCTCGAATAAAAGCTTCTAATTTTTCTTACTTACCTCATTAATTTCTAAGTAGATAATTGGCATTGAGCCTTCAATAGAGAAATAAATCAATTAAATACAAAGTCTTCAAAAATTGCAAACGGTTAGCTTTCCAACGCTTTTATTTCTGATAAAGATTCTGATAGAGGTGAGAAGTGAGTGAGAGGCGCGCAAGAGAATTTGCAAGCGCAGCGTAAATATTTTTAACACCTTCCTAACGCAAAAACTGAAACGAAGTTCGGCTTAACTTCGACTTCGGTATGATTTCAAACCGAATATAAACGGCCCAAGCTAGGTTTCGGTTTAAACCACACTCGACCCATCTCTAGTAGACCTTATGACCTTACACCGAAAATCTATTGCTATACTTGAGTCGGTATTCTCTGGCATTTACTCTTGAGATACTTAACCACAAATATACAAAAACAGCGTTGCTTTGACTCTGACTGAGTTGCACCTGATTCAACATATGTAGGTAGTAACGTTTGAATTACTTTTCAAGTTCAATTGATGATCAGAATAGGTGCGCCATTTGCGGCGATGACACTACACTGAACACTCTCAGACGACCGCCATTCGACCAATTGACCGTCGTGATTGCTTAATTATTATAACTGCTACTCAATGCACTGGGACTCGGACTGCACATTAACAATTCTCTATCATCACGACGGGTTTACACTGGGTTAAGTAGAAAGAACCCAATTTTTTGTATATATAATAATGAGTTCAGATAACCCTTTTTAACGATAATTGCCAAAGCTTTTTTTTATTTAAAAATTTTTGTCTGCTTGGTCTGAGTAAAATATGAGGTCATACTGAGAAATTTTTGGTCCATGGACTGGTTCTCGAACCAACTCCACGATAATGTATTTAATATAAAGACTCGAGTGGTGTTCTATTTTATTTCAAAAACAATAGTAGTCGGTCATAAGTCGGTGATGTTATGGCACGATGCGATCGAAATTCATCAACACTAAATACACTAGCTATAAATGTGTAGGTAAGCGCTAGAAATATCCTACTTATCTAAAATCATTGCTAGCTAGTTTACCTACGTAATACTTGAACGCCCGCCCCCCTCCTATTGCAGGATTACAACCCGAGTCGATCTGACGTATCCATCAACGGCGAATCCAGTCAGCTTGGGGAATAAGAGCAGGTGTAACAACCGCTATGTTGGTACTCGTAGACTTGTCGCGTTCCGTGATCAGCCAATGTATATCCAGCTGCCGAGAGGTTTATAGGCCGGCATGAGACCGACGATCGAAGAAGTTTTGCTGATCTATTGATGGGGCAGTCGCCGTTGTTTTCGGATTTTATCTGTCCTGTACAGTACCACCACTTGACTGTCAAAATTGTAAAATTTCTTTGTGCACTATTTGTGCCCGCAGCTATGCTCGCGTAGACTACAATGCGCACGTGAGAATTGTGCTTCCCCAAAAATGCTTATTGTGGGTTTGAATATAATACACATGTGCTTTTGAGTAGGTCTCTTTAAGATCTACAATTATGTGGTACATTAATTTGATATATCTGTTATGGTTTAGTCAGCGTAATTATTTAAGCGTCATTTTTCCGAATTTATTACCATTGATCATTATCATCACTACTTACTTTTTATGTTACTTTATCTAAAAAAATATAGTCTAAAACCTGGCCAGATAACATAGCTATGAATTAATAAAGAAACATGTAAATCGGATGTGGTTTTCGCGTGAAAAGAACATAAACGGACAGAAAAACAGAGAACGAAGAGAGACGTTGAGTTTTATAATATGTATAGTTATAGATGTATATGTATGTATTTATAATAAGTAATGATTACTATTTTAAAATAATTTATACACATAAATATTACCATAATTATATATAAACAAACGTAATAATATTTCACATATAGGTATGTGTTTATTTAGGTCGTAATTACACATAAATATACCGGTAAAACGCTTTGGGGTAAATTAAAAATATAATGCTATTTTCACTTATTGTCGTTTAAAAAATAACATTACTTAGATAAGGAGTTAATAAGCGTACGTTAACACCGGGACCTGTTTGGGTTAATTCACACGTATCTATGCAAATACACGTTCTTCATTATTTCAATACGATATCATTTATTACCTTACGAGTATCGAAGTCAATGACATCAGAGTGAGGGATAGAAATTTCTTAACAAAAAAATATGGGTTCTTTGTCTCAATTGGACTTACTAAATAGGGACACAAACGTACCCTATGAGAGCATTAAAATCGTCATAGATAGTTGTTTTAATTAGTGAAAATAAACACAGAACAAAATAATTGTTACAAACTTTTTGTCTGTAGTGGGTTGCGGGATTTTACGGAAGTCATAATATCGAATAATTAGCGAGAGTACTCAACTAATCTATACTTCTATTTAAGAATAAATGATATATGTATTATAATATATACTAAGTTAACAGTGCAGTTTTATTTATGATACATGTAAGAAAATACAACATGAATTATTTAGTTACCAAAATAATGGTCAGGTCATGTAAACAAAATATACATTAAAATTATTTCGATGAAGTGACAGGGATATGGCAACAGGACTCGGGGGTCACATGTAATCCCGTTTGTAGGTAATTAGAATGGGATAATATTAGGAATAGGTATTCTATTAGAAGAAGTATGAAAATAGCACCAGTCACAGAGAAGTTCAGAAGTACTAGGTTAGCGTGGTATGTATGGGCATGTTATGAGGACGGATTAGAGTCATACATAACTAGAACTGTCAATAGGAAGGTACGGATATAGGAGTAGAAGAAGACCAAAGAAGGTGTGGATGTATTGTGTGAGGAATGATATGTGTATAATAGATAGGTGTGTAGAATACTGATAGAAGAAAAAATATTCTGCCGTCACTATTTAGGTGGGATAAGGTTAAGAAGGAGAAGAAGAATATGGTAACTATGCTAGTAAACTAAATGAGTAGCATTTTCCTAATTGTTGCGTTGACTTTCTTCACTTGACACAACGTAGATCTCCACTCGTAGAAAATGTATGGACCGACCTGGACAAAGGAAAATGGACGGACCTCCATTGTGTATTTTTCTATTTATATTTTTATAATACAATAATAATATAGTCTGTTGTTTGTCCTCAGTATGTCTGAAGGTGACGTGTCGCTGATTCGCGACGAGGACGTGTTGCGCCGTTTGGTAAGAATATTTATTTAGTGTTGTCCTATCCTATAATCAAATGGTTCATAGTTCTAAAATATTTGAATAATTCAAGATACTAATACAGTTTTGTCAATTGATCATTTTGATTGTATTAATAAAAAATGTCACTCGCTTTAGATAATGAAGAAAATGAATAATCATTAATAGCATCAACATGCGTTTTCGCTCGACAAAACAAATAGCACTAGTAATAAAATGTATTATAGCTATTAAATAGTTTAAGGCGCTGCCAAACTATTTGTTATTAACGTATTCAATTATTTATGTAAGTTACTAATCATTTCTTAGCATATGTATTTTTTTATTACAAACATGTTAATATTGTCTCGGAAGCTGCCGTAGAGACCTGACTTGTTACCATCTGCCACATCGTTCTTTAATATTAGCTTGTTTTACCCTTATCTCTGGTATTACGTGAAAATATTATGAAACACTTCTCTATGACATAAATAACATACAGACATGCAAACCAAACCGTTGAAAAGCTCGCCAAGTCCCAATAGGTGTGTTTCGGAGCAGTCCTCCAAATAAACGTAAGTTTAACGTTTAACTTCGTCGCTGACCATCTGGTGATATTGTGGCTAAAACGCTATATCTATAAAGAATTAAAAAATATACTTATTCACGTACCTTTTGATATATTTGCAGTGGCAGCAGACCGAAGACTTCTCCCGCAAGAAAGAGATCCGAGCACACATGTATCGTTTGCGTGAGGAACGTCTTCGGAACCTGTACTCGCCGGAGCCCACCGCTGATGGGACCAAAGGTATTAACTATTTTGTAATTTATTTTAAAAACGAGTTAACTCCAACAAGATGAAATGAGTGACACTCTAAAGTGGTGAGTGTAGTTCTGTTATGCGACACGATGACACAATGTAATTGACACTTTCATTACTACCTAACATTATTTTAATTATGTACATATACCTCGATCAATAGACCAGAGGTAAGCTAACATTATTTATAATTTCAATGAAATTATATTGTCTTAAATACTAAAAAAAACATTTTAGCTTGTTCATAAACAATTTTAAAACAGTGTTTAGAAGACACAATATTGCCTCCACTGCTAATATATCACAGTTGTATTTGTAAAATTTTTAGATAACTTAACAATATGTAACTTGTGTTTTATTATGTAAGCAGAAATATATATTATATATATTAAGATGTCCGTTATTTACCGAGATGGTTTTTAATAACTTGGTGATCGCGGATGTTTTTTAATTGTGTTTTAACCCTGCCTAATTGACAATACTTATCTTATATTTATTACATTTATTGCTGGACTTTTCCACTTTTTGAAAATATTTTTGTTCATACTTACTATATTCAATAACTTAGCAAAGTGAGTATTGTTGATTTTGCTCGTATTGTATATCTTAAATTTTTTTTTAATTTTTTTCCTTTACAAACTTTATATATGATATGTTTTCGAGCCATTATTTTGTTATAGAGTATGAAAAATTGTAAACGTCATATAAGATCTTTTTTGTAGATCGTTTAATTCCCTACAAGTATATGTTTTCAATTTCACTGAAGAGTAATTCATTCGAGCGCATTAAAATGCCAAATAAAATATTCTCGTGTATTTTAAATGGAAAATTAAAAATCACTATGAGCCACCTCTTAGTATTAATATTAAGCGCTCAAATTTAAAATTTTTGTTTTCTTTCCTTGTTTTGGACGATATTATCATGGTAACTAAAAAAAAGAAGTTTTTTGGCCCACTCTAACATCGATATCTTATATTCTATATACCTACATGTTATAAAACTCAACGTCTCGTCTGACTGTCTGCCCGTTTATGTTCTTTTCACGCGAAAACCACTAATCAGTCTTACACTGTTTTTACTTTAATTCATAGGTATGTTATCTGGCCAGTTTATAAGATATCTTTTGTTACATACGAAATAAGCAGTGACGATAATTGTGAATCAATTCGGAAACAAAAACGTTTTTAGGGCGCTTAAATGGCTTACGCTGTGTAAACCACAACAGATATATCAAATTAATGTACTACATAATCGTAGATTATAAAAGGACATAGAAACAAGCCAGCGATAGCATATATCTATCTTCTAAGGATCATTCACAATAAGCATTTTTGCGCACAGCAAGATTCACGCGTTTGCTGAACCGACGTTATTTTGTAGTCCACGCGAACGCAGCCGCGGGCACAAAAAATGTAGAAGTACATTTACGGTTAACCGACATAATTTCATTTTCTTATTTTAAAATGTAAGCAAATAATAATGTAGTTCCAAAAAGCCCAAGTACAAAAAAAGACAACTCAGTAAATAATGGAATCCCTATTATATATATTCAGTATAGTATATATACAGCATAGTATATAATACTTATATACTATACTGTAATAAATTACTAGTGTAAGGACAGCAAAACCTATTATTTCAGTTATTGAATGTACTTGGTATGTTTGCATAGCCATATCATTTTGAGCTCTCATAGCCTTGTAAATGTTCCTCTGTATTTATAATAGTTGTTGCACATTCCACACGACTAGACCAGTTATGCGTCGACAGGTTGTGAATTCACGTCGCCGCAGGGACACGTGCAGTCCTTCGCAGACCAGACCTTCCAGTCTATGAAGAGCAAGGAGGTCCGCGACGCTGGCTCTCCTCCCAAGGAGTTCACTTACCGCGGCCAAGGTGCCAAAAACCGAACAGCTCTCTAATCATCACTAACTTGCTTAATAACTGGTAACAGCGGTTTGGGAGACGCATACAAGCATATTATCAATGCACGACCAAATAAAAGCTATTTTAATATGTTTCCAGATCTAAAGGATCTCTCAAATGCTGGATGGAATGTGGAATCAGAGGACAGGACTACGGATGACGGTCACACCCATGTAAAGTCAGTCAATGCTAACATCGAAGGGCGTTACGACGTGGAAGGTGGGAAGGGACAGTTTGCAGCAGTCGACCGTCACACTCAATCTATGACCGAATACCAGGATGAGAATTCTAGTCTAAAACGCAACGAGAGTTCTTCGAAAACAGCTGCTCATGAACAAGTGGTGCGTAAAACTGACGACGGTTCTCATTTCTCTTCGACGACCAGCTCGTCCACGACCTCTAAATTCCAGCAAGTGTCGACAAGAAACGAAACAGTGCCATACACCGACGATTATGACCAACGAATTACCGATACTAACAGAAAAGAACAACTAACTAGAGATAACTATGAACAAACGCTTAGAAATAATGATAATGGTGAATTGATGTCAAGGAAGGTGGAATACCCTGATGATAACACAAGAGTTATTGTGGAGACTCGACGTCTACCTGACGGAACTAGAGTGACCAGTACTCGCCGAGAGTTCCGTGTTCCCGTGCAAAGCACTCATTCTGAACATCACTCGCAGTCGAGAACTGAAAATAAATACAGCACATCGCATAAGACCGATCAAACGGCAACTTCCAATATTATTCACCACACTGACAATACAATTAAAGACATCGTCGACTCTCAAAGGAACGTCGACAACTATGATTTCAAAAAACACATTATTGATGACAACTTATCCGAAACCCAAAGTGTTAAGAATTATGAAACTAATGTCACTAGAAAAGTGATCGATTCAACAAACGATGACAACTACTCGACATCGTCTCGTCATGAGACCAGCAGAGTGAGCAAAAAAATTATTGATAATTCTAACATTGATGATGCCTATTCGGTTAATCAATACGAAAAAATTAACAAAAAAATTATTGACCGTAATGAATCAGAAAATGTAGATTTTCAATCTATTCGACATGAAAGTAATAGACAGTTTATCGATCATTCAAAGAGTGATGATGATTATTCTCAAACTGTACAATATGTGACTAATAATAAAGTTACCGATGATAATGATTTTGACAGAAGTCCGGGCAAGCGTCCTGAAGGTTTTGATGATGTCGATCGACGTGAGATTACTATTATTCGGGACGATAAGAATATACACCGAAGAGACATAAAAGATACCAGGAAAACTGAAGATAAAATTCACATAATTACAAGAGATACTAAAGAACACATAATTGATAAAAAAACAACAACTGATCAATATCAAACAACTTATCAAACAGACTACGCACAAAAAAAAATTAGTACTGATTGGAGCCCAAGTCATCAAGCTTGGGCCAGTACACTTCGCTCAGATACACCATCTACGACCCGGCCATCAACTAGGGCATCGTCTCCTGGCAGTAAAACGTTTAAATCCAGCACATCCTCGCTGAGAAGCAGCGTTAGTCCAGATAAAACCTTCAGAAAACCTTCAAGCCGTGGCACCAGTCCTAGCAAAATTGATCGCTGTTCTCCGTCTCGTACTGTTTCTGACAGATATTCCAGCACTCACTCCACACATTCTGTTACTGAAGTCAAATCTACAAAGCACACTGGCTCTGATGGTAGACCACCAACAGGCCGTTCCCCAACTCGGCCGACCTACAGCCCTGACAGAAAGCTACAAGGTTATCAAAGGCCAAGTGTTAGCCCAGATAAACGTCCTCATGGCCACACTGAAAGACTCAGCGCTAGCCCTGAAAGAAAACCTGTGCACAAGACTACTGATACTCACCCTAAATCTCCCATTCGAACACCCGAAGTGCCAGCTGGATTACGTCAAAGTCCCGATAGAAAGCCTAGTTACCAACCAACTAACGTGAATCCTGATGAACAGCCATTTGGATGTCGAAATGAGTCACCAAGGTCAAGTCCTGATAGAAAACCTGCTACTCGTACACCTAAGTACCGTGACTCAAGTCCCTCAAGAGGTGTCACTAGAACCACATCTCCTTCTAGTCCCTATTATCCAGATGACACACAAAGGGAACCAAGTGTTAGTCCTGACAGGAAGTCAACATATAAACCATCTGAAGACCAATCCAAAAAATCTACAGATAAAACTCCAACAAGACAAAATGCGAGTCCTGACAGAACACCAGGTTATATGAAACCGACTGCTTCTAGTCAATCAACTAAGAACTTCAAGAGTCCGACAAAGCTAGCCGACTTCATATCTCCTGCAGAAGTTTCTGATAGTCACAGGCATCAAGATCACACTAGAATTTCTAAGGTTAAAGAAGATCATTATAAGTTTATTAATGAGGAAACAAAAGTATATAAAAACACTGATAAGATAGACACTAAGAGAAGTAGTAAACCTGTATCGGATAGATCACAACCTAATGAAAAGAGCCCCTCATTGGTTAAAAAAATTCCCGCAGAAGTGATTCCCGATCATGAAAAAATCGCTCATGAAAAAGAACCTCTTGTCCAGTCTAGAAAGAAAAACACAATTTATGATGATGAGTTTGATTCGACAAATGTTGTAACGACAATAAAAAAAGTACACGACATTATCGAAGATATAACTACGCATACATTAGAACCAAAAGATGTAATGAACCCCGATCATGGTAGAGAGGCTTCTCCCACCAAATACGGTATCTACTATAAAAATACTCCAGATACAACATCTAAACCACATAGAGAACCGTCTCCTACTAAGTATGGAACTAATGACAGGAAATATCCAAAAGACGATGTCATAAATCAAACACCTAGAGACAAGGATTCACCAACATCTAAATCACATAGAGAACCGTCTCCTACTAAGTATGAAACTAATGACAGGAAATATCCAAAAGACGAAGTCATAAATCAAACACCAAGAGACAAGGATTCACCAACATCTAAATCACATAGAGAACCGTCTCCTACTAAGTATGGAACTAATGACAGGAAATATCCAAAAGACGAAGTCATAAATCAAACACCAAGAGACAAGGATTCACCAACATCTAAATCACATAGAGAACCGTCTCCTACTAAGTATGGAACTTATGACAAGAAAAATCCAAAAGACGAAGTCAAAAATCAAACTCCTAAAGACAAGGATTCGCCAACATCTAAACCACATAGAGAACCGTCTCCTACTAAGTATGGAACTTATGACAAGAACCATCCAAAAGACGAAGTCAAAAATCAAACACCTAAACACAAAGATTCACCAACATCTCAACCACATAGAGAACCGTCTCCTACTAAGTATGGAACTAATGACGGGAAACATCCAAAAGACGAAGTCATAAATCAAACACCAAGAGACAAGGATTCACCAACATCTAAATCACATAGAGAACCGTCTCCTACTAAGTATGGAACTTATGACAAGAAAAATCCAAAAGACGAAGTCAAAAATCAAACTCCTAAAGACAAGGATTCGCCAACATCTAAACCACATAGAGAACCGTCTCCTACTAAGTATGGAACTTATGACAAGAACCATCCAAAAGACGAAGTCAAAAATCAAACACCTAAACACAAAGATTCACCAACATCTCAACCACATAGAGAACCGTCTCCTACTAAGTATGAAACTAATGACAGGAAATATCCAAAAGACGAAGTCATAAATCAAACACCTAGAGACAAGGATTCACCAACATCTAAATCACATAGAGAACCGTCTCCTACTAAGTATGGAACTAATGACGGGAAACATCCAAAAGACGAAGTCATAAATCAAACACCTAGAGACAAGGATTCACCAACATCTAAATCACATAGAGAACCGTCTCCTACTAAGTATGGAACTTATGACAAGAACCATCCAAAAGACGAAGTCATAAATCAAACACCTAGAGACAAGGATTCACCAACATCTAAATCACATAGAGAACCGTCTCCTACTAAGTATGGAACTAATGACGGGAAACATCCAAAAGACAAAGTCAAAAATCAAACACCTAAAGACAAAGATTCACCAACATCTCAACCACATAGAGAACCGTCTCCTACTAAGTATGGAACTAATGACGAGAAATATCCACAAGACGAAGTAAAAAATCACACACCTAAATACAAGGATTCACCTAAATCTCAACCACATAGAGAATCTTCTCCTACTAAGTACGGTACTTATGACAAGAAAAATTCACAATATGAAGTCGAAATTAGCACACATAAAGAAAAGGATTTACCAAAATCTCAGCCACACAGAGAACCTTCTCCCACTAAGTATGGAACTAATGACAGGAAACATCCACTAGACGAGCTCAAAAATTACACACCTAAAGATAAAGATTCACCCACATCTCATGTAGACAGAAAACCATCTCCTACTAAAAATGAAAGATATGATAGGAAACACTCGCAAGATGAGCCTAAAGATCACATACCTGAAGACAAGGATTCTCTTAAAAAACACCATAAACCTGAGAGAGAACCATCTCCTACAAAATATGGTAAAAATTTACCTCCCAATAACAATTATTCTCCTAAAGACGCGCCCAAACTACAGGATAAAAGAACTACTGTTATCGAAGACGATACTATAAGAACCACAAAAGAAAGTACAGATGTAAAATACGATTCATTAACAACACAAGAAAAAAATACAAAACAATCGTCTGAACATCCTGCGTCGCCTTCCAAGAAGGCACCTAGAAATAGCGTTTCTCCTGTTAAATCACCTACAAAAGATAGTAAATATAAGCATACTACAGAGTTTCTTGCAATCGAAAGATCAACTGAGGAAATAAATAAAAAGACGTCCACAAAATATCACCCCAGACAGCTTGTTACTCCTTCATCCAGCCCAACTAGAAAACCTAAACCTGAAGCTGAACCTTCGACCGGTCAAAGTTCTCCTACAACATCTGTGAGCGGGTTTGTCTACTTTGGATCTCCTCCTCAAAAGAAAACGGAAGTAACAGATTTGGATGATCAGGAATACTTTACTGAATCGACAAAAACAGAAATACGTAAATCACACGAGAGACCTGACACACTCGATGTACTCCGTACACCTTCGCCCTCGAAAGTACCTTGCCGGTCTCCGTCGCCTGAGAAAAGCACTGCTTCACCAAAAGATATTCTTCCAAGGAAGAGTTCTCTTAAAAAGCCTTCAGAAACTTATCAACCATCACCCACAGAGAAAGCTCCATCTAGTTTTCGTATATGTTCAACTGATGATCATGATGACATACATAATAAAGTTGTAAAGAAAGACCGACTTGAACCAAAAGAGTACGAGGAAGTGTCTAAACCTAAGGCAATATTAGAAAGACGCGAGACTTACGAGGATCGCTGTAAAAAGATTCTGGGTATGATCGATATAAAGGAAAATTTTACGAACCAAAAAACCCATAAACATGAGCCACAGGCAATTTTGCATTCTCCTAGTGTTACATATTGCGAAAGTTCAGCTCCAGAAGACAGCTCACCGTTCAAGGAAAGTGTATCGAAAAATAATACTAGTGACGTAACAAATTTTATTGCTCATGAAAAAGAAAATACTATTATTACTACACGCCACCACGATGTCCTATATGATGAAAAACCTAAAACTCCAAGAGATAGCTCCCCTACTAAACTTCAAGATATAATTACGTCATCTAAATCAGTAGATAACTACAACTTAACAGAGAAGAACCTGAGAGAAAGCACTGAAAGGGAACCTGAACTTAGGCCGCTTGAAGAGAAACTATCAGAAAAATATACTCATCCAGATAAAGATTCTGAAAAAACATGTGAAGTCTCAAAGTCTACAATAACAAGAGATACACAACTTGATTTAACTTCAGGCAATCGTCCGAAGCCCGACTCACCTTCAAGTCCTAGTCTTAGCCCTGAAAGAAAGCCAGGCTTCAGGAAAACAACAACTGTAACTTCTAAGCACAACACATCGTCCATTGACGATGTTCGAGAAGCTTCTAGTACTACAGAAGAAAATAAATACTCTTTAACTACGTTCGTCGAATCACCCAATCGTATTTCTCCAAAAACTAAAGGTGATCAGGCAAGATCCATTTCACCAACTAAACATGTTCCCAAAGAGGATAATTCTAAGAGAGACATCTCTCCTACGAAGCAGACTCCTTCAAGTATTATTCCAAATAAGAAACATGGTAATACGTATGAACAAACCTTATCACCAGATAATTCTGAAATATTGCCACACTATATGAGAACTACCAACAGTGTGTCGTCAAAATATGATACTTATGAAAGAGATAAGAAGACGATTATATCAGAAGAAGAAGAACAGTTTCTCACAAAGTCATCAAAGTTTCCTAGCCGTAGAACCCCAGACCATGAATTACCAGGAGCTAGAATACCATTGAATCAGGACAAGCATCCAAAGGATCAAAGTCCAGAAAGGAAACCGAGATATGAACAACCTTTGTCACCTACAAAAGACGTTGCACCAAAAAGCCCTGAACATAAAACTCTTCGGGAACCATCTCCAAGTAAATCTGACAAATCGCCTGGATATACAAGAATAAAAGATGTATCTATAACTAAACATGATACGTCTACTACAGTAGATGTAAATGAGATAACTGCCACTAAAACCTTAAGAGAGACATATCCAAAAATACCATCAGAATCACCAACACGGATTAATCCAGAGGAAGATGTGCCAAGAAACGTATCTCCATCAAGACCTATAAATTTCAACGATGACAGACCTACAGACTTACAGACAACTAATAAAAAGCAGACGTCATTACCAACTGACGACTTTGCAAAGAAACCTTCTGCCAGCAGCCGTCCCAGGGAATCTACTCTTACTAGTCCTAGCAAAACTCCAGGGTACATGAAAACTACAACTGCTATTTCTACAAAACACGACACAGTTTCCTCTAGTGAAGAATTTGATAAAACAACATTTGTAAAAACCACTGAAAAGGAACTCTCGACAACAAGGATATCCGAATCTCCAACGCGCCAAATTATTTGTTCTGAAAACAATTCACATCCAAAAGATAACTTGTCGGTGAGAGATAAATTAAGCCCAGAACGAAAACCAAGGTATTATCGACCATCTACACCAATTCAGGATTCTCCGACTAACAAGCCAGGTGAAAGTAACCTTGAAGATACTTCTGCTACAAGCACTGAAAAAACGTCCAGCGTCAGGAAAACTACAACAGCATACTCAACTAAGTATGATAGTTTAGAAGATACAGATAAAATGTTATCGTCTCAAACAATTGATAAAAAACATGCGAGGCCTTCCGTATTACCAATTCAACATAAAGACCCAACTAAATCTACACCTGAATACCCTAGTACCACATCTCCATCAAGATCTGGATATACTAAAGATAGTACTCCTTCTAGAGATAGTCCAAAAAGAAAACCAGAACATCAACGACCTACGGTAACAAATCAAGGAGATCAAATACAAATATCTGAAGAAGATATCCCTAATAAATCTTCTCCAACTAGAAAACATTCGAGCTATATAAAAACTACAACTGCTGTCACAACTAAGCATGACACTAATTTATCTTCGAAAGATGTACAGGAAACTATAACTTCCAAATCCGTACATAAGGAACACCCAAGTAACGATGACTCTCGTACTCGTCACATTAATGAGCACCCTAAAACTACTTCTGAATATCCCAGGACAACCACACCTTCAAAACCGAGATATCCCAAAGATAGTTTTCCAAAAAGTAATAGTCCAGAGAGAAAACCAGCAGATCAGTCATCTTCGCCAATACAACTTATTTCAACAAAGGAACCTAGAGAAAGATGCCCAGAAGAAGCATTTATTACAAGACTTGAAAATAGTCCTGGTTACATGACGACTACAACGACATTTACGTCTAAAAATGATATTGTAGAAGAGATTCTGGTATCCAAAATTACAGAAAAAAAGCCTACTGAATCTACGACAAGACAGAATGTAGAATCTGAACATCATCGAATCACATCACCGACAAGGTCATACGTATATTCCAATGAAAAGTCCCCGGAAAGAGATAGCATTAGTCCTGAAAGAAAATCAGGTTATACAGACACTCCTACGAAAAAACCTGATAATAGCCATCCAAAAGAAACCTCACCAACAAAAAAAAATACAACTCCTAAACAGAAATCTCCTATAAGAAATAGTGCAAGTCCTGAAAGAAAACCTATACATGAACATTTTACACATCCACATGAAGAGACACCAAAAATGAAACCAGGAGATAATCATCCTCATAACACGTCTCCATCTAGGCCTGATAAAGCACCAGGATATATGATGACTACTACATCCGTGACATCTAAATATGACACCTCTATAAAAACTGATAATGTTGTAGAATCTGTTAAAACTACTCGTAAAACTACAGAAAAGTCAGAAGGATCATCTACTCGTCATTCCGTAGGTTATTCTAATATAGCTACCGAACACCCTAGACCTGCATCTCCCTCAAGACCTACACATTCTGCAAAAATTCAATCTCGAGACAACGATGCACCAGAATGCCAACCAGGGAAAGGGGAGCCTAAGGATGAATCGTCTATAAAACCCGACAGAACTCCAGGTAACATAAAATCTACTACATATACTAAGAATAAACTCACAGGCGAAGAAGAGAGCGTTACCTCAAAAACATCCATAGAAAAAAAACATCCACCTAAACTGGGTACATCGCCAACTTCTGCAATCTCAAAAGATACATTCTCCAAGCCTATCCCAGGGCAAACTAGAACTATGTCACCAACGAAGCTAAATCCTAAAGGAGGTTCCCCTGTAAACAAAACAGGAGCTCAGCCACACTCTATCCCAAGAAACAGTTCAATAAAGAAACCAACTTTAGGTGATAAACGTACAAAGATTTCCTCTACAAGTAAAACTGAAGAACAGACAACTACATCTGTCATATCTCAATGTGATACTACTTCAGAAGAAGATATTGAGGAATACGTCACATCAGAAATAGTCCAGTCTCCATCATCAAAATCAAGTACTTCACCTACGAGGTATGGGCCTGAAAAACCAAAAAAACCTGAACATATTAATAAAGCAGAAGAACGCAGACAACTTCGAACTCCTTCTCCTATTAAAAAAAATATTAGAGTGACAGAAGACAGCACTGATTTCATAATATCCGAAAAAGAGCAGGAAGTTCTAAATAGAGTTCAAAAATCATTGAGTAAATTGTCACCGGATAGAAAAGATAGATCGCCTAGTCCTGGAAAGAGTCCTACTAAAACAACAACTAGCTTATATGACCTTGATATCAAAAAGACTATTGAGACACAAGAACTTATAACTAATGAAATAAATGAAACTGATGACAAATTGGTAATGGTTCACGCCCTACATTCTATACCTAAAGATGACAAACTAAAAGAGCAAAAAGGTACGAGTAAAACACGTACGGTTTCTCCAATTAAAAAGTCAGGTATTTCGAGCCCTACAAAAGTGGATAAGAAACCAGAATCTCCGACTAAATCGAGGAGCATATCTCCTAAGAAGCCATTTAGTGATCGTCCACAGTCACCGCAGGTACCCAAAATTGGTAGTGCAAAGCCTAAAGAACAAACACCAGTTTATATGACCCGAAAACCTATACCGGCAACAATAACAACAACAAAAATTGAGAAAGCAATAACCATGGACGTGAAAAAAGCTATAGGCACTGCAAAACAAAATATAACTAAGACCACAGTGAAAGCAACAGCAAGTAAATTTATGTCACCTACAACTAAAGCTGAACCAGAACCGAAGCGGGTACCAACTCCTAAAGGCATTAAGGAGTATCCTAAAAAAGATACCGACACAAAAGTTACTCGTACTATCAGTGATACTACTTTGAAGTCTAAGAAACCGACACCACAACGCATGAAGTCAAAACCGGAAATCCAAGTAAATGATATATCCACTTCAAAAACACCGAAATCTTCTAAATCAAGTAAAGAACCTCAACTAAAACTTCCAAGCAAACCAAAGTCCGCAACATCTCTAAATACATCAACTGATGAGGACGACATCATCATAGATGTTCAACAATCAAAATCATCACGTGAAAATTCACCAGATCGCATCTGTCCAACACCAGTTAACTTCTCAGATGACGTTGGTACACCAAGGTTCCCTGATCAAGTGAGCGAACCAGATGATGAGTTGCGTAAACGAACTCACAACACCATCCACGAAACGGAGTCTTTAGTCGATGATATCGTAGAGATATGTGAGGACGATGAACTGTTTGTCAAAAGAACTAACGTAAAAGAGATTTCAGAACACGACGAAAGTCTTCTTAGTGTCCACGATAAAGTTTCAAAGTTTACAAACAAAATTGAAACTGTAACTAAACCGAAAGATACGACTGCAATATTTAGAGATACCGAAATAAATAGACACTCTGATTCCCTCGATCAGAATTTGAAATCTGATGAATGCTTACTATCTGTTTCAGAAAAAGTTAATAAATTTGCTAAAGGGCCTCACGACACTAGAGACAGCAAAAGTCCTTCACGCAGAATCCTCGACGAGTATGACAAACACACTATTTACCAAGATGACTACACTAAGTTGAGCGTAAATGACAAAGCTAATTTATTCGTAGAAACGGCCGAAAATATTAAAACAATAAAAACAAAACCTGCACAGAGAGTGGAACGTCCTGACTTAAGTAACATCGATGAATCATTGAAAAGTGACGACTGTTTACTTAGCGTGTCTGATAAGGTGAATAAGTTTGTTAAAACAGCCGAACAATTTTTCACCGACACGCATGAAGTCGACGAGAAAGACAAAAAAATTAAAGAGCAACACGATAAAATAATGAGGCAAATTGTCGGAGATTATGATGACGAAACTACGGAAAAAACTGAATACAGAGAAGAGATCATAACTGAAAACATAGACCGGGTTGGCATACATTCTCCTGATCATTGTGAGGAACAACCACTACTAAGTACCAAGGCAACAACACCTTCACGCCCTAAAGGTAAAGATTACAATAGTTCTAAACTAAAAGTCACAGACCGTACACCTACCGTCAAGATAACGACATTACGCAGTAGCGAGGCTGTTAAGAAAGCCAAAGCTTTGTTCGAGAATATTGCAAATACTACTCAGAAGATTGAAAAAACTTCTAAACCGGCTGCTAAGTTGACAGAAATTGGTGTTAATAAAATACCTAAGACGGATACACTTCCCGTTTCTCATAATACTGTTGAAGATTCCTCTTCTAGCGTAACTGATTTGGATACTGAAGTCGATCCTAGTCCTCTAGATTACCAGGAACCCACATCAACCGAAACTAATCGATCTCATCATAGTAAACATCGCAGCAGTCCCATTCGCAATATTATAACTGAATCTCCTGAAATGCCGCTATCTAAATCTCCAATACGGCACACCGTAGAAACATCAACTACTAAGACAGTTTTGATAAAACACGTAAGCGAGCCAGGATCCGATACTTCACGACATCGGCCTGAGACCGATAAATCGAATAAAGTACCCGGCTACTTGCGCCCTACGAAAACTAGTCAGATTAAGGAAGAAAAAGTCATCGAGGATTCTGAAGTTAGCAGTCGACGAGGTAGCGGTAAGTTTGGAGTGGAACTACGGAGGACGAGCGTCGATAGAGCGACTCCGACAAGTGAAAGGCGACGTAGCGTCGAGCATCCCTCCATCGAAGACATCTTTGATTTGGATCTCTTGGAACAAATGGTTGGTAAATGCCCCATATCCATATTTATCATTTTCATATCTATTTTAGCAACCTATTTATTTGTTTACTAATTTTCAGTTGGAAAAGGTCACGGGCTACGAGCAGAGACGACGTATCCGAGCCCAGATAAGAGTGGCCAGGAAAGGAGATGAAAGCAACAGTCTTACTAAAACCACCAAAACAACACTGGGTGTGCCGAAGAGTAAATCTTCCGATTCGTCGAAATCTCCTGAACGATCTCTAAAATCTCCACAGAAAACCTTATCTCCTGACCGTAAATATACCCCAAACAAGGCTGTTAGTCAACCGAGAGAAGTTTTAAGCACTAACGGTCACAGTAAAGAAACAGTTCAAAAACCGCGTAGTCAGCCACACGAGAGTCCAGAACAACTGATTACAAAAACGACTCCTAAGAGTTCTACTCATCTACCTAGTCTAGAAAAGAAGGCTCGTCCGCAATCACCCACAAAAACAACTACAAAATCCAAGGCAAACCGTTTTAACGAGTACGCATCCGCGTATATGAAAAAGGTTGGGTTGAATGAAACTTCTAAATTGAAAACTGCTGAGACAAAGAAATCTGATATCCATAAGACCTCTCAACAAATCGAAGAACACACAAAAGTGGAACATCACTCCACTTCTAAATCCTTCACGGAGAGAACTTCATCCAGAGATGTCATAGAAACCTTAGAACTGAATGGGAAAAGATCTCCTTCTCCTGAGAAGAAACAAAGTCCTGAACGAAAAGTAAGTCAAGTGAGACAGGAACGATCACTAAGCCCTGAACCACAGCGGCGAAAATCTGACACAACCCAAACTGAGACATCGATCAAAACTGCCTATGATGTTGATAAAAAGACCCAAACTAAAGTAATTCAGGAAGAGAAACCGTCTTGGGTAACAAACAGAAACTTAAAGAAGATCACATCAGAGACACGCACACTTAGTTCGAAAACAATAGAGCCCGAGAAACCGAAATACCGAGCTGCCAGTCCTTCAAAAGTAATTTCGAAACCTTTGGACGCGATCACGTCGAGCTACGGCCCTGGGCCGCTGGACGCTGATGGAAAACCATTGTTCGGAATCAAAGCCTTACGGAACACTAGCAGCAACTACCAAGGTAAACAAATGTAATACTATTACTTTATGTTTTAATATAACGGAACCAATACTCCTAAACTATATTTAGAAAACATTTACTTATTTACCTGTAAAAAAAAATATCAGATAATAAAAAGTCGTGTCTAGATTAGTTTACCAATAACGTAGTACAGCCAAAATGTATACAAATAATACAGCAATGAAATAATATTCATAATAAAATATCTTTTAACTCTCTTGGTTAGACGGTAAAACATCTGTTTTTCAGGTCCATTCGGACCTCTAGTTACTGGATTTACGAAGTTTAAAATGAAAACACAGCTAACTTAAGGATAGTCCTAAGCATAGGTATCATGTCTACAAGCGTAATATTGTAAAGTAACTCCAAATATTGGTATGTATAGGTAGAGTATGTAGGTACTATTATATATTGATATAAAAGAGGAAACTTATTTGAAGATTTCTCTCTATTTGGTGCAGTCTGACTGGTGGAATACCTCCACCATACAGAAGATCGCAGCCAAATAACCTTGTGTTGTGTTCTTGCGGTGAGTAGGATTTTCAAAGCTCTTTGGGAAAGGAGGTTCAAGGTCGGCAATACTTTAGTGAAAGTTATGGGTGTTACAAGCGTCCATAGGCCGCGGCAGCCGCTTACCATCAGGCGGGCCGTAAGCTTGTTTGCCACTATCATTGTATTAAAAAAAAGCATTGACCAGGAGTGAAGATGAGGGGGGGTTCTTCATAGTTTGAGAAACTATAGCCAGCACACAAGTAATCTTTTATCAAATATTTGCACAAGTGAAGTGAGTAAGACGCATGAGTAGGCATCACACAGAAATGTGACACGTTTTGATGAACGATAAAACAAGTGATTTCATTTTGCAATATTTCAAACCACAAGTAAAGGTTTCTTATCAAGTTGAACATGCAAATAATAATTGTGAAATTAATTGTTTCTTCCAAGTAGTTCAATGTTGGGACGAACCAGATTGCATACTGATTGTTTTATGCTGACAGATGTAAATCATTTTTGTATTAATTATTATTTTAAAACTTTCATACTTGTTACTGGCTAGATGATTAATTTCCTTTTGTGGGCGTTTTTCATAGTTGGTAAAATGAATGCACTGCACCTTACGGTAAGTACATTACTTGGTAAATGTATCAACTATGGGTGAAAGACAACAGAAATATAGAGATACACATCGACAATCACCGCCACTACTCCAGCCTAGTACCACGATGATAAATTTGTAATCCATATTTATGAAGTAATTTACCTCCAGTGAAAGGTACTGTGATTCGGCAAGAGTTCCACTCGCGCAACGGCGGTGAACCCGAGGGTACAGTCTCGGTGACCGCGTATTCTACGGAACCCGAGGAGCTAGAGAAACTGCTACAGTCGCAAGGGGCGCCACCCTCGCGCATCCACGGCCTCACCGCTATCACCACCACGAGGAAGTTTGGAGGAGACACGGGCACCACCATACACCAAGCGCACGGCGTATGTTTTTATGTATTCATATAACTTCAAGATTTATTATAATACCTTAATTTATTGTAATGTCGTTGTCCCAAAATATTTTTGATAAACTTAGGAAAAGTGTCCTATTTCTTTCTTGATAATTATTTTTTTCTCAAATATAATTCAAATTAATTGCAACATATAATATGTAATTAGGTTTAAGGAATACGTAAACACGGCGCGGGGGCGTGGCGTGATAAGTTCCCGCCCTCCCCCTAGGCTAACCTTATTAACATCTAGAAATTGTATAGGGATACAAAATATCGATAAGATAAAAAATCAAGTGTAAATAGTATACATAAATAATATGTAATGTACTGTAATTATAGAAGAATAGCTGTGAAATTCTGTGGGTATTTACCGATTTCGGTTTTTTTGTTTTTTTCTTCGAACTGACTTTACTGTTTACCTTAGAGGCCCTGGAGCCTTTACGGCTTTTACAGCTTCACCGGGCTTGGGAGCGAGCACTTAAGGCACTCAGCCACGAAAGCGTTGCAACAATTCCGAGGTTGCCAAAATGGCCGGACCTCGGCTGGGACTGTTGCGCGTATAAAGAAGTCGCGATCTGGCTAATTTCCTATCTTTCGAACTAAACTAACATATATACATGTTTTTTCCCCCTGGGAGGAAGGAAGAGCCATGTGTATATATATGTATTTACTGATCTGATGTATTTAGTGTGATTTAGGTGTACTTAGTGTGTTGATGCGACTTTTTACAGTTTGGGTTTATTTCGTAAAACCCATTATTGTAATGCTCTTAGACGGTTTCGATTTCAAATTGCGATGTTGTTATGTCTTTCGAAACATTTAGATAAAACCAATGTTAATTATTAGTTAATCAATTTACACAAAAGTTTAATTAATTATAACCTTCCTCTTGAATCACTCCATCCATTGATGAAAACCGTATAAAAATCTGTTCAGTAATTTTTGAGTTTATCACCTTCAGACAGACTGATGCGGCGAGGGACTTTGTTTTATAATATAGTATTAATATATGTTTGCAGTCAATATCTTTATTCAATAAATAAGATTTTATTAAAAAGATATGAAAGGATATGGCCAAATTTTTATGTAAGTATATTTTATAAGGTAGTAAATTCACTACAATCTCACGTGATGTTAAGTGACGCTGTCACTTTTTGCCTGTACTTAGATAATTGCTTATAATTTGGTGCTACCTTTTTCAGTAAGGAAGTACGCTTTTAATGTAACATATAATTAATTACTGACCTAATAGGAATCTATTATGACGATAGTTTCTCTTATTGTTTGTAGAAAGATGAACGTGCTGTGTTAGAGCAGTTCACACATAGCGACCGGCGAGTGTCAGACTTCGACTTAAAGTCGCAGGACGACAGTTTCGAAAGGATCTCGGAAACCAGGCGAGCTACTGTCGAAGAACTGGACGCGCATGAGGACATCGAAGACACTGTGTACAGGGACGAGAACGTGAGAGGGCAAAGGACTGACGACAACGTCCGCGAAGCGAAAGACAAAGAAATAATGGGGGATAAGAAAACAGTGAGAAAGAGCTCGGTGAAGTCCCTCACGGAGAAATACATCAAGAGTGCCAGTAAGTCATTTTTTATTGCCTCTAATGATGTCTCCATGATTCCATCTTGTCCCCATTTAAAATCTTATACACACAAAAATTATATAATGGAGTTTGGGTAAGTCCGGGGCAGATGGCCTTTTTTTTGATTGTTTTAATTAAATCACACACGTTACTATAGAAATCTTTATTTCTAATTTAAGCTTTGAAGATATGATATTATAAACATAAAAGTAACAATTTCTAATGAGAACCCTTATTAATATAAGTTTATTTTTAAATCACAATTGGCCATCTCTCTCTAGGTGTCCGGGCGTGATGGCCATGACATTAGAGGTAAGATGGCCATAACTTAATTTTTGCCTTACAATTACTTCTTGATCTTATTTTCCACTTTTAAGTCTTCTTTTCTCTTAATCACATATGGAGGGCATATTGTCGAATTCAGTGCAGTGTTCGTTAACGCAAAACTGGCACACTGTGCATTGAAACCAGTCTTAACGGGAAGTGTTTCGTAGCAGTTTTCGCCACACCCACGACAGTTGTTCTTTTCCTATTTTTATTGAAAACAGTGTTAATAGCATATCGTCACTACTCACAGATAGTCACGACACAGATAGTCTTCGAATGGCTGTTCTTTTGTTTACACATTGAACAGTGTCTTTTATTGCCTCTTCTTTTTCGTTCTTTATTTTTACTTCAAGCCCGGTAAAGCTGTAAAAGCCGTAAAGGCTCCAGGGCCCCTAAAGCTAACAGTATAATCAGTTCGAAAAAATTTTTTGACGAGATTTTTTCGCCAATTTTTTTTCCTTACCTATCACGCACGACACGCAGCAAACTACACAGTAAACAGCGACAACTAGTCAACGAATCGTTGAAATATTTCGATGGCCCATCTCTCCCTTATGGCCATCTACCCCGGAATTACCCCTATATGGTGTAAGATGTTCGAAATATGAGGATTTATTTTCCAGAAAAAACAACCCTGTAATAAAGATAAAAATATGCTGCGATAACCATTACAATTAAAGATTATCTTTGGAAATAAAAATAACAAACATTTGTTTAAAATGTTTGTTTCACATTTACGGAAATTTATACGGTGTTATCGAAATGAAATGCGCGAATGTGAATCATAATCAGTACAGATTATAATTTCACCAGAATTCACTCGAATCGAGTGGTTTCTGGCGTTAAGTGTCCGTACATCATTTACTTTCTTTATGTTCGCGTGTCACGTTCACGGTCGGCGTCGATCCTTACATAATAACTTTCTTACATTTAGGCGTCTCGCAAACAGAGTCTGCTTGCAGTAAACGTACGGCTCTACAAGTGACGGTACCTTAAGCTGTCGATATGTTCCAAGAGTACGTCGATATTATTAAAATGGTTAAAAGTGAGTGCAAAGATAGCAGTTACGTTTAAATGTGTAGCTATTAGTAATTTTTGCGCCGAAAGTCCCTGATTCGATTACTGTCCTATGTTGTGATGTTGTGGGCGATTTTTAGTTGTCCGGGTTTTCAATTTTATATATTCAAATTATTTAGTGTATTCTAGAAATAGATTTATTAAAAAAATTTGCAGTGTTTTCGTAATACTACAAAATTGTCATCAAAGAAAAAATATTTAATCTAAAGTAATTATTAATTTTAATTCTACGTTTGTGAGATACCTGTTATTTCTTACATCGAAAATTTTAATTTCCTAATAATTTCTATGATAAAAAAACAGTTAATTAATATAAGTTTTATTCAATATTATTTTTCTTATTGTCGTTATAAAAGTCGACCACTGTTGACAGTTCTGATAAAAAGGTGTTTAGCTTACCCCTAGTACTTGTGGATAGGGGTTTTACACGGACCTGCACGATGTTCGATGTGGCTCATTATCTCTATAGCGCGTAACCTACGTTTCGATGTTTTTTTTTATCGCGTGGTATTTTTGATTGTTTTTATTTGTTAGAAAAGACAATTGTTTGCTTTTCTACTCTGGTTGTCATATCCCATGTGACCACTTCATCTTGAATTAGCCTCTGTCAATCATAGTACTGTAGCCAAAAAAGGTTCTGTGCATTCACTTTCCGAATCGCGAAAAGGACATGAAGATAATTTTATTTTAATTTACCTACTTACCGTTACATATTTTACTTTCGTACATGTCCATAATGATATTTTTTTTGGTTTTTGGTACTGCGGTCATAAGAATTCCTAGCTACGGCTCCTATATTTACCTTGAACTAAGAATAACCTTTATATAATTATTCAATCAGTTTAGGTATTTGGCATTTTGACTGCAGTATTACTCCATAGATGTCGCAATAATTTTGTTTACTTACCAGCAAATGGTATTTCATTTGACCCAAATCAAATTCAAAATATGAATGATTCCGAATTTGTAAATTTCATTATGGTGGTGGACCATATACTAGTGTTCGCCTGGATATCTACCACCCTCATTTGATAATCTGACACCAAGCACTTACTGGTGTGTCACGGCAGGTTTTTTTGATCTAATTTCTTTTTAGACTTAACGACTACATCAAATGCGGTTTTAATCCAACGCAAGTTTATGAAGTTTTTTTTCACCAATAAACTTTTTTAAATAAGTATAATCATGGGCAATAGCTAGTCAAAAACAATTAATTCAAGGCGTAAGTAATGTGTTCTGTTATTTAATGTTTTTTATATTATGTACTTATGTTCTATAGATGAGAGTTCGAAAACGGATCGCACTAGTTATCCAAAAGCCGGGCTAATCCTGCGCACCGCTACCATGAAGGACAGCGTCTCCAGCGATTCCTCAGCTCACGCAGGTATCTATTAACTATTTACACCTTATCCCAACTGTGGTAATTAGACAGGAAACAATTTTTTTTCTTCAATATTTCATTACATTTCAAATAAAATGAATCCAAGAGATAAATAAAATATATACTCGTAGGTATATTGAAACATATTTTTAGGTTAAAAAGAAAACAAATTTAATAGTGAAACAGTTTTATTTAATTTTTCATTGTCTTACCCAGCTCTTTTAGTTAGTAGAAAGATACAAAAACTTTTCGTGCATATCTACGAACGTACGAAGGTAAGTCAACTACATAGTATGCCGGCGTCACGGCCGCCGGGCATGCCGCCGGCATAGCCTGTAGGAGACTTTATACTTCTTTGACGAACCAAAACAAAAATAACTCCGAAAATTTTATCCCGCGTGACAAAAAATAAGTAATTTATTAAAAATAATGTTTGTTTGTGCACACCATTACAAAAAGTGAGTATAATTAATTAAAATTATATCATTATGTACTTACTTTATTTAATATATCGCACTTCCATCACATTATGCGTAATAGAGCTTCCGCTTATCAACAATATCATACAATTTTACATATATTACATACTAGCGAGCGCCCGTGGCTCCGCACGCGTTTGTTACTCATATATCTGACAATTCATATAGACTTTCAATTGAAAAATGACATATAATTCCCGTGTACAAAAGTTAATAAGAATAGGTCATCCCGTTTTTGAGTTAAATCCGGACATAAAAACTACACAGAAATAAAAACATGGACTTTAGTATATTATTATTATGAAAATGGTAACGTTTACCATGGCAACGCTTACCATAGTAAAGGTTAACATAACAACAGTACCCACATAAATATATATATATATATATATATATATATATATATATATATATATATATATATATATATATAGATTTATATATATAAAATCAAGGTTTCTTAGACGACCTATAAAATCACACAACACAAATTTCATCCCTTAGTTTAATTTAGGCGAAGAATTAAAAAAAATCTGGATTTTTTAATTGTAAAGTATATGTGCTACATGTGTGGTTAATAATTATCGATAAATCTATAAACAAAAAAAAATTTCACCGAACAAAGTTTCAACACTTATTTTACACTCTTAAATGAGCTAAATTCAGGTCATTATTATGTGTGTATAATAAGAAAATAGTTATACACAAATTATTTTCACCAAACAAAGTTTCAACCCTTATTTATACACCCTTTACTGATGAATTTTGTTAGATGCTGATACACGTGGTTCATTATATTTATTAAAAGGTCTACCAAGTAGACAATTTAAAGTCAAAAGATAATGTTTGCACCGCGTACAAACTATCAACCCCCTTTTTTCATCCTTAGTGAGCAACTATGCTAAAACTATGGATACTCTATACAAAGGCGCAGCTCTTTGAAGCGATGATGGCGCAGTGGTAGCGTGTACGACTTCGCGTCGATTGACGTGAGTTCGAATCTCTACAATATGCCTGAGCTTTCGGTGAAGGAAAACATCGTGATGAAACCATAGCATGGTGGTAGGGCATTTTCTAATGCCCGCCTGGCTAGCTACCACCCTCAAGTTGAAAATCTGCCGCTAAGCACCAATTGGTGTGTTCCGGCAGCTGCACTTGAGAGCCAGTCTTCCACTAGGTTTAGCGTGTTACCATCTTGGGCCACATCGTCACTTAACATCAAGTGAGATTGTGGCCACTACGCCAAACCTATACAGATAAAAAAAAGGAGTAACTATGCTAAATTTCAAGTCAATCGGACCTATAGTTTCAGACATCTCGTAATGTTATGTATAGATCATTAATTACCGAAAACTTTTTAACTTCTTACCTTACAGAGGATTACGGGTAATGAATGTTATGTTTGTTCATAGGTCTAATGCGTACGGACAGTGAGCACAGTCTCGGTTCCATTGACGATACCGTGATGACTACCACTTCGGAGCGAATTGGGGACGGCGTACGCACGACCACAACCACCACAACAACGCGTCACCATGAGCGCTCGTTCCTCGATGACAGTTCTAAAGTCACCGGAGTCCAGGATATACTGACCAGAATGAAGAATGCTGATATTGGTGAGTAACCTCCTAAACGATTATACATGTATATGTCACCGGATAATTGTACGAACCCTTAGTTTATAAATTATCTAGTACAGTTTTTTTTTTGTTTGTTTCTCTATTTCCTTTAACACAGTTCAGATATTTTTTGGTTCTTTTTATTTAGTTAAGCCTCCGTCTTAAAGTACATCTAAATTTTATTTCCTGTTCCCTAAACTCTTAAACTTCTTAAATTTCTACGCATACCACTTTATTAATAGTCAGATTGTAAACGGTCTATAGATTGTGAACGGACACCAACATTTGCAATCTAAGGATTACATTATAGTTAGTTAAATTAACCAGTTAGTTTAGGTCGAAACTGTGACCGTAAGGCACGAGCCGAGCGAGCAAAATTCACATTTTGCAAGTTCTTGTATCATGATTTTGCTTATTTAATTTTTGAGCTTAACTCAATCCTGTCATTCAACAGTGATCCAAGAAGGGGATACCAGTGAGGACACGGAGGCGCGTGCCCTCCTCAACAAGTTCCTGGGCGCGACGGTCCTGATGACAGGGATGCAGGGCTACGTCACAGAGAAACCGTCCGGCAAGGTCGTCGTTAAACAAGTACGTACACAAAGCATATGAATATACTTTACGTATTTTAGCTATTTTTCTATAATAATTAATAATGGGTTCATGAGATGTACGAATATGATTGCTAATCGTGAGTAATAATTGTGGAAGGTTGAATAAGAAATGTAATTTTGTTTAAGATATTCCTAGGCTGCGCTGAGCTTGCCAGTAAACTTAAATTTCTTTCGTTTTTTATCTAGAAACGACTACAAAGTCAGATAGACTACTTTTATTTGATTTATTGCATAATAAATAAATAAATAAGTCTATCAACGTAGCGTATACAGACTCGATGGAAAGAGATATTATAATTGATTGCATGAGATAAAAGTGATTCAGCTATGATGGGTACTGGTGGCTACTTTTCTCACAAGTCAACGGCCGTCACGGACGGTTCTAGACAAATATTTTTTTTTCCAATAATTTCCGTAAAAACCTGTTATTTTCACATTACAAACAGACATTTCAATTTTATTATTATATGTATAGATAAATCATCAATCAGCGATTTCTTTTAAATAAACCGCGGGGTACTGTGCAGATAGTAGAATTATAATTGCTTAACATTATAGGACAAAGAAATTATAACCAAACAACTTTATCCTAATTGTATGCATATGCTTTATCAAGGTGTATACGCTAAACGTTTATTTAAAATTGGACTGGTTTTAGTGCCAAAGATTTTATTAAGAGAACTGACACAGTTTCCCAGGAAGAATTTAATTAATCCCGACATATCTACTCGTATATATTACCGCTTAGTTGGTGTAACGTCTTGTTCCTGCGTACTGGTGCATTTTTGCGAAGCACATTGATAGCGCGTATACTCAATATAATTCGTAAAGCTGCTATAGCAAAACAATGTTTAAATTAAATTATTGGATATTCCGAATAATCGCCTGTATAGAAACGATTCTAATACAATGTCCGCCTGTAACTCTTTATCGGATCCGTGAAATCCTGAATCTGGTGACATATTTCAATTATTCTCTATTTAAAATTCTCATATTTATACACTACGCTGTGCCCACGGCTCCGCTCGCGTAGGTTACAGAATGCCGTCGGTCGAGCGCGTGTGCGAATCGTGCTGCCCTCGCTACAAAGACGGAAGATAAAAATGCTTATTGTGAGTGATCCTTACAAGACACATATATGCTACTTGTGATTATTTTGTAGGTCTTAAGATCTACAATTACGTAGAATATTCATTTGATATATCTCGTATAGTTTAGTCAACGTAAGAATTTAAGATCCGTATACGATTATTTTAAGATTTATCCTGTAGCATATTAAAAAAACTATAATCCACTAGGTTTGTTTACTTGCTATAACATATTGTAACACGTTATAGTTAAATGTCTAAATATGAACAGTCTTCTTCCCGAAGGTAGATTACCACTTCAACTCGTCACGTATCTTACAAACTGATTCTATATTTTCCTCTATTGGGTGGTAATTCGAGTATCTACATTTTCTAAGTGTTCGACCCCGTAGTATTTTGCAAAAGTAAAGCGATATCAGAAATCCAAATATATCGGCTTTAAAATGGCAAACTTAATTTATTTTTGGTACATTATGGATGGTACATTATATGAATTTGCCACTTCTTGTATCATTTTGTTTTAACAAAATACCTATGTAATTAAGGGATGAGTTTCCTCGCGATTTTGCCTTAATTCTTAGACGATATTCTTACTAATTAAATTCAAATGGCTTTAATAATTTGCCCATTAGGTACAACTTTTTTTTCACGTTTTGGTTTTACCATTGAAAATTCTTGTTCTCGCTTTTTTATCTTGTAACCCTAAATTATCCGATCCGACCTTGTCCAGAATCGTAAGTTGTTATAAACAAGTCAAGACAAGTGCAAGTAAAAACATGATCTATTTGTGTGCGCGCGGGATGGCGCGGGTAAACAAACTCGAGATATAAACGCGCCAGCACAGGCGTGTGCGCGTATGTCGACTACTGGCAGTGCTGAGCGCTGGCTCGATTCAGATTCGCGTGCGAAATATGAATGCCTATAGCAGATACTAGAAAAACAAGTAGTCTCTGCCTATAGTAGTCTATTTTAATGCGTGTTTTTATCGGTACAGTTTCTACTACGGACCGACTCGACGGATGTTACTCTGAAGTGGAGGAGGCGTGTTTGTCGGACATTGCGTACATAAAAATGCGATCATAAAGTATATTTGAAAAACGTTATTTTAATAATAGATTGATAAGAATTATTACTTTATGCTTCTAGACGTTTTCTTCCAGCTAACAGTAATGTGGTAAATACAAAGAGAGTACCGAGTACGATTTACAAACAGACAATGGAAAGAAAAAGGAAGTAATAATATTATTATAAGTACAATGAAAAAATCTACATACAAAAAAATGCGTTAGGAAAATACCACAAAGAAACCCGTACATTACTTTAAGAGATGGTAGGAGACAGATAAATGTTTTGGAGATTTTTCTCTAGTTAGGGTAGTGTAGGGTTTCCAGAGCTCTTTGGGGTACGGAGTTCAAGATCGTTAACGCGCTAGTGATACCCACATGGTATTACAAGAGTCCATAGGCTACGATAGCCGCTTACCATCAGGCGGGCCTGCTTGTTTGTCACCTTCATTATAAAAAAAATATTAACAGGGGTTAATTTATCTATTGATGACGTTAGGAACAGAATACAATTGTAATACAAGATTGTACTTGCCAGCTTCGAAATGTCATAAAATACAACAATATAATGAGATACAATGTTAAAATAGGCGTAGGAAAACATTATTATCACATGGAATACTTAAAAATGTATGTAAAAGAACTAGGTTATCCCGAGTAACATACTAACCCACATACATTGTTCCTAAACAATTTTCTTAGTAAACAAATGTACGCAGCAAAATTACTCTTCGCTTATTGCCGTTTAAAGACAGGCGCGGATAGCGAAGAAAACGCGCCGGCAAAAATAACACGGCCGCGCGCCCGGACCGACATTTCACCGCTATAACAACCTGCAAAAGTCGTAACTATAAATCGTATACATGTAAAAGTAAACTCAATGCACTCCTTTTTACATGTATTTAAGATAGAAAATGCTATAATTCTCCAAAGGCGCTATATTTGGCAATTTGACGTCAGATATAGTTGCGCGCGCAGTCCGCAACCCACTCCCGCGCTGTGCGGTTCGCGCCATTCTGACATGACATAATTTTTTTTTTAAATATATCATATTTATAGTATATATCTATTATATTATCGAGCTATACTAAAATAATTAATTAAAGTGGAATTGGCCGATCACTCTATTGCGGAACAGTGAAACTTTAATTCCAGGATTTCTTATTAAAAAATCTAATATTAGGTGAGTTTGTTTTAAATTGTTTTTATTTAAAGTGAACCAATAAAAATGTAGGCTCAGCTTTGGAAACGCTACCGTCGGAATCACACTCGCACTCCTTTTTTACAGTTAGATCACTTTATAACTAGGCTTATTATAAAATTTTACACTCCGGAAATTTATAGTTTATGAGATAATCACAAGTTTATTTTTATTAATTAAATTTTAAAAATCGTATTTAAATTAGTAAATTTGACAATACAAATGTCAGATCAAGCTATTCTGAACGTATAGCACAGAGTACGTAATGTATAGACAAGAGAATTTCACTCATAGAGCCTAATTATCTTAAAGTTTCTGAACGTTTTTTTTGAACTTTTACAAAATTTTCGTATATTATTGCATATTATTATTAATAATTAATACATATTGTTATTAAAATACAAGCTTTTAGTTATATATATAATTTAATTTAAAATTTCGTATTTTTTTCTTAATTTGTTTTTATTAGTTTTTGAACGATCAATGTTTTGTTTGTTTATTCTGTTCCGAGTTTTTCGTGTCTGGGTTATTTTCTTTGTTCCGTTTGTTATTTCTTGGTATTGTTCGTTGTTATTGTTCATTGTTATTGTCAGTTTGTTTTACTGTACTTTTGTTTTTAACTATGTTGGATTGTATGACGAATGCCGATTGCTCGGATGAAGCAGCTGCAGTTGTGGCTGCGCAAACAACGCTGACATCGTACTGTATTGATACAATTGGTTAGGTTAGGTTTGTATCGTGAACAAAACGCACGAGCCGAGCGAGCGAAGCGAGCGGGCCGCGGGAGCGGCCGGCGAGTGCTAGAACACTAATTACCTGTTGGGAATTTATATACAAGTCTCAGTAGGTAACATAATTTTGCTTATTGAATGACTTAACCTCAAAATTTTCAAATATGATTTCTCGAAAACTACTTGTTTCCGCACTTTTTCTTTCACTGTGGAGTTCCCTTTCACCCTCCCGACCCTCCTCCGTCCCTTAGCGTCATCAAATTTAGCGTAGGTGACCTAATTTTGCTTAATAAATGACATAACCTCAAAATTTTAAAAAAATAATTTCTCGAAAACTATTAATTTCCGGAATTTTTCCTTTATAGGGGGATTATCTTTCACCCTCCCCCCCCTCCCCCACCCCCTTCCATATTCAAATTCAGCGGTAGCGTTTCCAAAGTCCAACCAAAATGTATATTGTAAAATAATTATAAAGCCTTAATATTTTATTCTAAAATGTCAATTCCTTTTCATCACTCGGTTACATCTTGCTTTTAATTTTTTATTTTACCAATAATATCATTTAATGAGCATAATATTGTACAACGTTTTCCTAAAAATATTATATTCTTTTTTATTATAAATGATACAAATAGTATAGTGTGATTTGTTAATATCTAATTTTGAATATGATTATATTCAAAACATATTGTTTTTATTTCTAATAACTAATGGTAACAAAATCTAACACTAGGATGCTGAACGAAAAATTGCAATTTTTTGTATTATATGCGTTCAGCAGCGTCGTCCAACTTGACATTACATCTGTCAGTGCTCAGTCAGGCGCGGGGCTCGAGGTCGTGACATACGACTGCGTTGATGACACAACAAAAATAAGAGGAACAAGAAAATAGATTAGGCATTTACAAGCTTTCCAAATGATATTTTTCTATAGAAACCTACCATCTTGGCAGCTAAAGTTTCTCAGGATAAAGTTTTTCTTTTCATTTTGTATTACCAAATAATATACATTATACATATATTGGTTATAAGGTGGTCCGAAAACCTGGTAAAGGTTGCGCGGATGAGGGGCAGCATAGGATCGGTTGTTGTGGCGATCTTTGGGGAAGACCTATGACCGGCAGTGGACGTCTTTATGAAATGTCTGCTGAAATGATGATGATGATGATTTTGTTTAGAAATTATTAACCATTACAAAAAAATAATTAAGTTAGTGTAAATAAAGCCAATAAATCTGAAGAGGCCTACGCTCGTCGCTCGTCGCGCCGTGTTGTTACTCTTACTATACATTTGAGTTTCTCAGTGTGCTATAAGTTACTAGTTTATTCAACAGTCAATAACCTGCACATTCCAAAGAAAATATCATACGTAATAAAGCCTTCACACACACCGCTGCCAATAACAACGATTATAATGCACTGTGTCCTAGATGCAGCATCCGGAACAACCATTTAGTTCTATTCATGTGTTGTTCCGGGCACCACATTTATTTACGAGTTTTAATAAAAAACTATTTAATTTCACTACTCTAGAGTGACTTAAACTCAAATTTACACTTTTTTTCGTGATGTACAACATCAGTTCACATAATTACATTTTATAATCTTATCTTTTTAAATATTTATAGGTTAAGCGTTTAACCACAATCTCATCTGATGTTAAGTGATGATGTAGCCCAAGATGGTAACACGCTAGTCTAGAGGAAGGACTTGTTCTCAAGTGCAGCTGCCGGAACGCACCTACAGGTGCTCAGTGACGGATTTTCAACTCAACTGTAGTAGCTAGTCAGGCGCGCATTGGAAAATGCCCTACCACCAAGCTATGGTTTGATCACGATGTTTTCTTTCACCGAAAGCTCGGGCTCATTGTTGGGATTCGAATTCACGCCGCAATCGAGCGATGTCCGTACACGCTACAACAGAACCATCAATGCATCAATATCTTTTTTACATATTATAAAACTCAACATCTCTTTGTCTATCTGTCTGTTTATGTCACTTGTCGTCAAACTGCGGCCCGCGACATAGCTAACAATTTTAGTAGACAATGACAATATTACCTATCAATACTGATTATGCACATAATTTCTCAAATAATAAACAGATAATGGCAGAAATAAAAAACGGCGCGTTGTCGGTTGAATATTTGCCACGACACATGTTTGAGGCAGTAATTGATAGGTTCAAAAACTGTAAATACTTTCTAGCATGTGATTCTAATATGGATATGTCAAATTAATGTTCTACATAATTTTAGATCTTAAAAAGACCAACAAAAAGTCAGCGATAGCATATACCTATATATATATATATAATATATCTTCTAAGGATCACCCACAATAAGCATTTTTGTCTTCGGTCTTTTGAGCGGTGGCAGCAGGATTCGCGCGTGCGCTTGACCGATGGCATTCTGTAATCCATACGAACGGAGCCGTGGGCCACAGCTAATTAGTTATAAAACAAATAAATTTCCCACGATGTCTATCTTGTTTTTCTCGTAATCAAAGGACATGCGACGCGAAAGAATAATTCAAATTATCAGACTTGCGCATTAAATCGCCCGTACCGCAAAGATGTTCTTCCTATGCGCTAATCTATGCATTTTTTTCGATGGCTGATTAATTAATATTTTTAAGAAAAGTTTGTGGCATATTTCACTACGAGCACTTACTGTATATCATAGAATGATACACATTTTGCCAGTTGAATACCATTTTGTGAAGCCTTTCTAGAAATATCAACTACAAAGAGATCCTATATAGAGGAATTCGAAGCTTTACAGGAGATCAGTGATGCGGTTCGCATCTGCGGCCGTACTGTACTCGATACAGTAGTGGACTTTAATAACACTATTACCTTTCAAGCGGAACAGCTCTATGTTTTATCGGCGTTTACGAAGGCCGAAGTATTGTATTACCTAGCGTCTACATGATATCATATACGATTATATTTACGATATACAATGTGAGAGTCAAGTGAGGTGTTTAAAATATTATAAAATGCTATCAATCGTAATTTTTTATTAATCTTTGCACTTTAATTAAGCTTTGCCCTTGACTACTCATGGGATCCAAAGCCCAGTCCATCTCATCCGATATGTACCAGACATTATGCGCAATTACACTTCCATCTTCGCCCATACTAAGCTTAAAAGGTAGGAACAGTCCAAATTGGTTAGAAAAATAATATCCACCAGTTTTCATTAGCCTACTGGCTTACTGTCAGCACTCATAACAGAACGAGAAGAATATGAAAAAGCCTTACAGGAATATCGTATCGTCTGAAATGCCTTATATATATCTAGCCGTATATATCTACCTAACCCCAGCAGGTGAATCAAAGCACAATACGTAACCTGAACTGCGTGAGGTCATTCACACCTCAATCTAATTATACTTCGATACTAACGCCGACTATAATCTCTGCCCGCAGCGAATTGGGTCAATTGTGCAGACGAGCACCACTTGAGCTGGATTCGAAGAGTATTTCTGATGATGAACAGCAATTTAAAGAGCTATTTCAGTGATAGCCTTATATATAAAATCCATAGTTAGGTTTCTTATGGCAAAATGTAAATGACGCATAGTTTATTTTCAAGATTTAATAATTTAAATTGAAGCATTCAGATGTTTAGCAGCATGTTGATTCAGCATGATGATGTTTGGGAGAGGCCTATGTCCAGCAGTGGACGTCTTTCGGCTGAAATGATGATGATGATGATGATTCAGATGTTTTAAATTCTATTTTGATCATGCAAGAACTTTATTGATGTTTGTTTGAGAAATTGAAAGAGCAGGAAGCGGTTTTTACTTTCAAAAAATGTCCAAATATTATGGAAAATAGCTAATGGTTTTGTTTACACTTATTGTTCTTTTACCAACAACTGTACTTTTATGCAAATTTTAATTTCATGGTTTATAAGGGACCAATAAATTCTTAATAGTCAGTGATTAGTTTGTGTTGTTCCATCCCTTGATATAAAATCTAGCACTGTATAGTAATTCTCTATGATCTTGTTGGCGAAGGTAGAAAACGTGATGCAAAATTTAAACCGTGCGCTTCTTTTAAATCTTATGACAAACAGGTTGTTATGGTTCCAATAAAAATAAGTACTCTCTTATACAGCATCAATAAAATGATACCCATACAATATAGGCTTTGTTTTGGCACTGCTTTGTAGGAAATACACATTTACACGATGACGTCAGACTAACGAAGCTCACTGATTCTGCTAGTCATTGAATACCACGTAGCCAGGAGATAGGGGTGTCAACATGTAACGATGTTGGGAACATTTCCTTATCGCCCTCCCTTTAATCGTAGATATTAGAACAAAAGACATTATTCAATTCAAAATCTGCGAAGATAGCTTCATATACAAAACACAAGAATTTGAACTTTTTCTCGAATTTTTATTATTTTCATAACTTCATTTTCATATCTCTTGAACTTTAAATGTAAAGACGGATGATCTAGCGCCCGCAAAAATAAGACTGGAATTCATTTAAGATACAATTCAGCTCAGCCTATCTCAGCGTAAAGTAATTATGTACCTGTTTCGTCGTCGAAACCTGCGTTCTAATTATACAATGATCCTCTGTTTACGGAGGAGGGAAATAGTGAAGCAACAACAGCACAATGTTCGAGTATATTCCATTGCTGGCTAGCCACTTCACTCAAGTTAAAAATTTGTTGTAAAGTACAACAATAGTTGCGATACGACTAACCCATTTGAGATCCAGCCTCCTTTCTAAGCTATGTGAAATTAAGTGTGATGATGGTTATACAATACAGTTCCTATATTACAATTAAAGACACGCGTTTGTTTAGAAAATTATATAAATGTATTTATTCAAAATATAACACTAACTATAAACAATATAAAATAATCCACAACGATCGATTTGTCCGCACTAACGTTACACTGAAGAAAATTACGTTATTAGTGTAGAGGCGATATTTAAAATAGATCAAGGTAATTTGTTTGTAGAATGATGCTGTTAGCTATTTCTGTGTTATCATAGACTATGTGTTGAGAACGATAAATTTCACTTATTCTGCAATATATATCGTGAGCCAACTTGGGTAGACAGAGACTCGAAGCGAAATCATAACTCAGTGTCCTGGTAGATATAGTACAATAAAAATATAAAGTTCCTTGTGTCATATTTATTCGACACAGCGCAGAAGTGTACCAATAAAAATATATTGAATCACCAAAAAGGTATTTCTTTGTTATCCTTTCATTTCTTACTGTCTTGGTATCTTTTTGCTGTAGTATCTTTTGTTTTTAAGTCAATACGCTGCATGCTGTCTGTGTAAACACCTCGTTTATGTTCCAGCCAGACACTTTTCATACCTATATTTCAAGTGTACTACAATATTTTCAATAACTAATTTAGTTGTATGTACCGAATAAACCTATGACCATAGATCACAAAAGTATGTCTTTTCTTTAATTATTTTTTTATTATAGTTTTTAATATTATAATTATGCTGAAGATAAAATTACGGACAACGGATAGCCCTGCGACAATTTTGAAAGATTGCCAACCACGCACTTGTTGAGGGTGGATCGTGGATCGTTGACCTCAGTGCTATGTCTAAGCTTCCTCCATCACCACATTTGGTGTTTGGCGCGCCTATAATTTTACCAAGAAAAGGGATGGACGGGTGACGGCCACATTCGTCTAACAAAGAAATGACAGTAAAAAATTTTCGCATCCAGCTGAATGCATTTTCTTTTCCGGTATAGACTTATTCATATTGTACAACCCAAAACAAGACACTTTACAATTTGAACATCAAATAGAAATATTTTGGTTCTTTAAATAATAAAGTGTATAAGTCGGATTTATGATTTTGTTTCGTAAAGCATAAAGAATATATTTTACATTTAATAAATCTAATGTCCCGACACCATAACAAGGGATTTTACAATCAAATATTGTTTGGTAAACACGTTTTATTAACAGTATTTATTGTTTCCAACTATAATAGTTCGATGTGAGGGAGCAATGGCGCTCAACTAGTCTTACCAATTAATGAAGCATTCTCTAAACATAGACAATACCGAAGCAAATTCAACAAATTTGTGTTGAAATCAAAAAAGGTCATTAAGCCAACAAGAAAATTTTAACAACTTATTCTTCTTTGTTTTTATGGGAGCATTAAAACTATTACTTTTTATCTGCCACATAACAACCGATTACCTTGCAATCTTAATAACGAGTTATTGCAGCACCATGCAAATGAGATATCGACTTAACTATTAACCTGAAACATGCAATCAGTGTTAAAAGTACCTACTTTAAAAAACAGAAACCACAAAATTAGGTTCACGTAATAGTTATGAAAACAAAAAACCATTTTCCAACTTTCTCCAGCCACTTATTTGAATATTGACACTAAGTAGGTAGTAAATTTTGTAAGAATGTAAAAACGTTAGCCATTTGTTTTTGACGTCGAAACAAATAATAACTTTGGTCTTCGGTTCACAGGCCATGGTTCTTTTTGTGTTGCCAGTTATTATTTGTTCTCCTCAGTCAGATTTGATGATAACTAAATATGTTTCAAAGAATCTACGCTAAGCATAGAAAGGTACAGCTACAGGAATTCGCCAAAGGTCCTTCTTGGTAGTACTAGGCAACTGTCCTTTTAACGTTGCATCTGTCTTTCCTTCCCCTAAAGCTCAGTTCTTATTGGTTTCAAATATACGTCTTTCAAAGCAACATCAAAAGCAATTACAGTGGATTACTTCGCCTTAATCTTGAATAGGTTCAAGCAATCGGATATATTCGACTACGTTCTGAGAAGTACAGCAAGCGTACTCTTGAAACAAACCGAATCGAAAATCAAGATCGAGTTACGATCGAATCATATCAACGTCGTTATCTATATCCGGTCATAGTACACACACAAGTCACCGTAATATATAAATCATTACTTGGATTATTTTTATTCAAACATATTTTATGCTAGATAAAAAGCGATCAAGTTCGTTCCGATTCGAGCCACAGCACGATCGTGCGCTAATGTAGATTTAAGAGTGCCAAATGGCTCGAATGCGTCAAGAGTAAGGCGGCAGGTCATGTGGCTCATAGGCGATTAAATTTATGGAGCCTATTATGATATTTAAAAACGCGATGAATATTTTGTTTCATACATTAACCAGCATTACAAAGTAACTAAAAGTCAGTGCATAAGACGAAACATGTCAGCGATCAAAACTCGTACCTACTAGAGAGAAAAGAGTAGTAACATACGCTCTGTGATATTGCGCAGGTTATAATGCTATATAATAATTATAATGCTAAGTTATAATGTTATCGGGCTCATTATACGCTTTACTTGTGATTTACATAATATAGAAATTTAATATGTTTAAGTAGTTAAGTTATGGCCGCTTATACTTCATATATTTCAATGATTCGACATAAGAACAGGGAAATTCTAAAAATTGCAACGGTATCGTAAAACACGTTCAATTCTTTTTTTTAATAATTCGGAGCAGTTCTTGTTTATTTTTGTTTTTTCTTTTTAGAACATTATTTCGTTTTATGCTTGAGGGTATTGAAGCGATTGACTAAAATGTGATTAGCTTTGATAGCGTTTTAACGTTATCTTCGATAATAAAAAAATCTGATCGACTGAACTTTCCTCAGTATCTTGCACTATCTAGATAAACTTGGAAAGTAAAACATATCTTAATATAAAATTTTATCTAAATCGTTAGATCCGTTAGTAACCAAAAGAATTTCTCAGTTAAAAGTATCAGATAAATCGCCTTAAATGTGTGGTTATTAAAATTGACACTGGTTATTAAATTGATCAACAGCTTCGTTCGTCTCGCGCACACATGCAGATAAAAATTTGTTTGAAATTAGTTATCTATAACAACCAAATCTTTGTAACTTCCAGCAGGATAATCTAACTAGTGCAAACAAAAAGTGTCATTTCGTTTGGAAAATTATATCGGACGTATGTTTTCGCTCTCGCTGACGATAAAACACAATATTTATTACGCCGTGTCTCCTTAATACTGACGTCGTCGTCTTGTCTGTTTTATTATCTTGTTGTAATTTTTATATTTAAATATTTTATTTAACGAGTTTTTGTATTTACCGAAACACTTTCTCTATATTTGTTTTTTTTTATAAGAAGAGAACTTGTTTTTTAGCAATGTATTCTTGCAAAATATAATAACACCATTTATACTCGTATATATCTACTTATAAACTTATTAACTGTCTGTCAAAGACATAAGTCTCACGATCCTTGTAAATCTAATAACACTGAAGACCGGAACCAACTTCTCATCGTCCAGTTTGTATCCAACTACTTGTTTATAACAAGTACACAGGTCTTCATCATAAATGCTCGAGCAGCGGATAGGCAAGTTCTTAAGATATATAGATATATATCACTATAGATATTTTATAGATATTTTTGTTGCTTTAATGATAGTTTCTACTTATTTTTTATTAAGATATATCACGAGATATTTTTGTTGCTTTAATGATAGTTTCTAGTTATTTTTTATCTTAAATATTTCGTACTAGGTAATGAAGAGCTTACTGTACAGAGTAGTGAATTTTAATTCCTAAACAATGTGGCTTAAAACCAACCCATGAAATGGCTATGACCTTTTTTGATCACCAATGTTCATTCATGTATCAAATTAAAAATTATTTATTAAATACTAGCTGTGCCCTGCGCTTTCACCCACGTATAATTTAAAAGAAATTGATGATTTATAATAATTCAGTATAGACAATATTTTTATCGGGCGGCCAGAGTTATGCGTCACAACTCACACGGGTCGTTCGCGCCACTAGACCTATAGTCATAGACCCGAGGCGAGTGTTGAATTACTTGAATTTTACATAAAATCGCAAACTATTCGTCCAAATAACATACTATAAAGGGCAAAGTTTATCTACATAAAATTTTCTTGATGATGAAGTAACTTTCGTTCCCAAGGATTAATATGCCATGCCTAATAATAATGCTCATAAATCACTTTTCAATTTTCAATAAAACATTGTCACAAAACACCTTATAGTGGCTTATGTATAAGAGATAGTAATATGGTATTACAGACTTTTTAGATGTACTAAGGAGCAATATTTTTGTAGAACATTGTATTTACGTATCACTAACCATTAGGCCAGCGCACGCGGATAAAGCATTTCGGGTGCGCGGTTTTGTCTGACTTTCTTAACAAAAATCAATATTTAAAGTTAGCTGAGAGGTGTAGCCTAATTCTAGATAGCCTATACTATTCTACGTGAATCTGGCAATCATATAGAAAAACATTTTTTTAAATCCGACTCAATCCAGAAATTAGCGTGTTTAAACAAACAAACAAAAAAACTCTTCCGCTTTATTATATTAGCGTAGATTAGTATAGATAGGCTCTATCTAAGAAGGCACTTATGCATGTCAAAAATATTACGGGTTGGACAAAAGGCCTATTCAATTAAAAAAAAAAACATTTTACACGTATTATAATTTGTAGTGGATGTACAGAGAATGAGTCATTTCTAGACATCACTATCACTCACTCTAACCATTTCGACAATAAAACGTGTTATACATGATCCTTGAGGTTATTGTCCGGTAAATCGGTGATGTACTTAGAAAGTTTACTGTAGAACCGAAACAATTGGTTAAAAATCTTATATTTGTCTAAATAAATGAGATTATATGCCGCTCCTAGGCAACTGTTTATTTTTGCCATTACGTTAACTCGCCACTGTCTGTGTTAAATTCTATTTATGTAACTGCACTAGGTGACTGCATAGGAAATATTTCGGTCTAACTATTAGATGCTAAGTGGTTGATATTTATAAATTCGCGGCCGCGCGGCGTGCCCTGCCAAAAATCTGGCCTAATGATCTTCTTGTTCGCTCTGGCTTCTATACAGTTCCGGATGTCTAGAAGATTACGTTTACTGGTTTATAGATATGTTTACTTATGACTTGTCTATTAACATAGCCCATCTATACATATATAATTAATTATCCTGACTGACTGACTGATTCATCAACGCACAACCTAAACTACTGGAACTAGGACCGTGAAAATTTGCATGCGGGTTCCTTTTGCACTGTAGGTGAGCACTAAGGAAAGATTTTTGGAAATTCAACCTTTAAGGTGATGAAAAGGGGGATGAAATTTTGTATGAAAATCCATCATTTTTGGAGATAAATCTGACATTGGTGTTTATTAATTCAGTTAGAAAGTAAAAAAGTCGTGGTTCATAGTTTTTGAAAGTAAATACTTATAAAAAGATGGGTGAAATTTTGTATAATACAAGGAACGACATCTATTAGCCAAAAGCAGTACTAACGAATGCGTTCAAGGTGGATTACACTGTTAAAAAAGAGGCTATAAAATTTAAAATAAAAGATAATAAGTCAATGTGTGATTGTTACTGGCCAATGCCAATCGCAACCCACTGTTCTTTTTACAACATGACGGACATTATTACTTTGACCACAATTAATGCTTAGCGATAAATTCTTAACTGACTATTTCATTTTCTAAAAGTCGTTTCAACTAGTCGGATGATATGAAAATCTGAATACTCTTTCGACCGTTAATTTCAAATTATTCCTTTTTGCTTGAACATGGACAATTCCGTCTCGATTTAGACTGGTTCCTGCAGAATAGCTATAAAACTGCCGAGGACTCGACCCTGACTCATCACCAATTAATGTCATGATAATGCTTCTTTTACGATGTTTATAAGGTTTGAACAATAAACCACATTTACAGTAGCATATTAAATTAAATCTAATATTTATAGAAAACTATTTTATTTATAGTAATGAAGTGGTACGGCAAACGAGGGCAAATGAAGAAACCGCCATACACATAATATCGATCATAGTTTGGCATTGTTCTTAAATTGAATCCTATTTACCATAAAATAAAATTCAGGTATAAAATTGAGTAACTAAAATAATTCCTATAGCTAGACCCGGGAGCAGTAGTGGCTTCAATCTAGTATTATTTTTTACTTTCGCCTTCTGGTTATTCTGTTACGCGGGCAAACAATGGGAAATTTTGCTGTTTCATTTTATTTCATGAACGTCATAATACGTTACAAATAACATTAGGTATATATATCATTAAGCCAATTACAGAAATAGCTTAATGAGATTTTATTATATTCTTCTTAAGTTTTTTATGTCTCTCTAATTTGAGCATTACTTTAATTGAATAATGAAAGGAGGTAATAGTGAAAAATGATCTATCTTAATATACATTATCGTCTAACATTAGTAAATTGTTTCGATAAGCTGATGAAAACAAAATCTCTAAAATTCGCCAAATTTCACTTTACGTAAATTTTCTTAAAATAAACATACAAAGTGGTACAAGTCATAAATTTTTACAACTCGAATGTAAAATTCAAGGCTGATTGTAAAAGATAGACTATTTTAATAGTTATTTGAAGCAGTGTATTAAAATCCAGTCAATTTTCAGTTACAGAGTCTACAGCTGTCTATGCTATTGTTGTGACTTATATATTTGACTTGATAGTCGCATGATTAGTTCACTCGAATAGCGATCTGATATCCTTCAAAGAGGCAATATGAATCGAAATATTTATCAAGTTTACGTACATGCAGTCAAATTGATTGACAATGAAGGTATTCATCGTGAGGAACTTATATGCTCGAGAAATGTTCTCATTTTATCCTATCTAACGGGACAGCAGTGAACCATAAATTATCGGTGTTTGAAATAAGCAATACGTTGGTTAAATGCCTTGCCCGGTAATGACGTTTAAAGGTTGGGGGTAATTACAAGAGAACTTAGCTACTGACGTGCATTAAAGTTTAAACCCTATGTTTTGTTTACTCGCTTGTTTTATTCTGTATATATAAATAGATACATTCTATCAAATAGTGTAAATACGTCGTAACGACATTAGGCCTAAATTAAATTGAATTGTTGCTCGAGTTCATAAATTGGCAGAACCAATATTCGATGCATCTCTAATATGTATTATTGCTACGGTTTTCGCAAATAGGAAGTGACGTGAATTGCTAAAATTTCCTTAACACTGTCTGTCTGTAATAAAATATGATACACAAGTATTAGCTGCTTGACCTTCTGTTCGTATAAAAAACATTACGCTCGCTCGTATCTTCACGGTTATTAATATTCTAGAGAAAGTGGAATCAAAACTGAGGCTTTTGTACGGACAAGTGTTTAGTGTTTTTGAAATCTATTCATTATTAGCGTAGATCATTATATTTAGATAGTAGATCGTAATCATATTAGTTTAATTGGCGAATTAGTTTTGTATGATTTAAGATTCTGCTTTTCAGACGAAATTAATAATTCATGGACTTACTGAAAAATGAAATTTATTCGTACTTTCTACAAGATCAGACATTATGTTTCAGCTTGAATTTCTACGAAGTAATTTCATTAAATAAACTGTTCTTGTATTCAATGTAAAGTAAGTAACCAAATGATAAAAAAGATAATGAATTTTTAGCTACCCATTTAAGCAGTAATTGATTTGAAACTGATGACTCAGCCTGTCACTGACATGTGTAGCCGGTCAGTTTGAATAAAAATAAACGACGTCAAGACAATCATCACGGCCGTTCGAGGTTAAACTATGGCTTTTTCGAATTCTCATTCATTTTAGCTCTCGTCTATATCTATTTTACATTATATAATATAATACTCGATCTACCAAAAATAAAATTGTTAAAACTAAATAAAAAAAACTATTTTTAAACTCCTCATACCACTTTTGAGTATGCCTGCCCTAAGATACCTGAGGTACATTTAATATGCGGCTCTATTAAAGTAAATAGAATCACATAAGCAGTATTAATGATTTCATAATAATGAAACACGTAAAAATTTTGTAAATTATGAATGAGTTACTGAATGAAATACTTTATTGTCTATTAGTTTTGTACACTAGAGTGCCCAATGCTGCAAAGGACGCTCTTCTAGCTGACTTAAGTTCAGCTTAGCTAAATTATTATTTGTATTATTTATGAATTTTAAAGCTTTTGTTTAATTGCAAACATAGATCAGTATCAGCATGTGACCTATAAGTTCCAAACACCGCTTTTACTTTTTACAAGTCTTTAAAAATATATTGAAAAATTCTTACATTATTTTAAAATTGTCACCAGGAGACAGTTCGAAGCAGTGGCGGTAAAGTGAGCAACAGTCGAACCATCGAAGAGATCGACTTGGACCAGTGCTGGGACGAACGCGTGCTCAAAAAACTCGTAAGCATTCGTTTAAGACAAATTAGCGAATTCTCAGGCTCTACCTGACGATACCGCTGTTCTTTTTGTATTGTACATTGATCTACTAACACCTTTTTAAGGCTTCCGGTTTCTACACGATGTTCTCCCTCACGGTCAACATATACCAACGGTACTTTTAATCATTAAATTTAAATTACTAAGTGTACGAGGCATCCGAAGAAACCATTGTTACCAGCCGAAGCATAAGTTGTTCGACATCAGACATCGAGTCACGTCAATAAATATTATGTAATAACAAAATATTCATGACAAAACGTAATAGTTATAAGTCAGAATCGTGAAAAGTGATTTGTCATGGCTTGATTGTGCGACGTCACATGACATGCGAATGACTGTACGTTTTGTGCCTTTTCACCGTTCTCGTATAAGCGTGAAAAGTGAGAGTGTTCGCCGCTTCGACTTATATACAACGACTGCCATTAAAAATAACTGCTTGATCTATAACCGTGACGTTTCCATCTCTGAGTAAGCAGAAACATTTTTTTATTAATTTGCCTATTATTACACAGACTGCTCGTAGATGTAGGAATTTAAAACTTAAGGTTTTCAGCGTATTTCTGGTTTTCAGAAGTAAGTCTTATAGAGATAAATTTGTCGATATTTTTTTAGTTTTCCATAATATTATTTTCGAATAATATGATACATAAAAACGTACTGAATACTGATGTTACATTAGAGTTGAAAAGATGCAGAGAAATAAAAATAAATGAGCATTAGAAATAAATGTAGGTAGGGCAAAGGCAAAGGTAGGGCACAAGGAAATTTCTTTGAGATTTCTCTCTACTTGGGGCAGCCCGACTGGTGGAATACCTCCTCCCTACAGAAGATCGCAGCTAAATGACCAAGTACCTTATATATTATACTGTCATATGCATTTAGCAAAAAGCTGTTATTTTGACATTACAAACAGACACTTCAATTTTATTATTTGTATTATCTACACGTGGCAACCCTACCAGTGAGTAATATTAAAACTACATTACAACAAACAAAGGCTCGGCAAACAGGACGGACAATTTTCGTTTTCCCGTGTAACTACTTCCAGAGTATTAAACTCTCAATTATTTCTATATGTATAATATCGTTAGAATACATAAACCAAACATTTTATATTACGATTTACTTTGTTCCACGTACGAGGCAGGCAGAGATAATTGTAAGCTAAATCGTTAGGTTTCAATCGTCATTACTGCCAACTACAGCAGCGGCAAGCTATGACGGCCGTTTTGACACATTAGGATAGTGACTGAAATGTAATACTATATTCGAAAAAAAAATGATTCGTACCTATCTATAAGGTTTTGGATTTATAACTAATATTGCAAGTAGTAGCTGATTAAAAAGATTTAACAAAATGAAAATACATATGTTTTGTTTTGCATTGTGCATTGACGCGAGTTTGCCGAAGGTAGTAGTTGTGTTGGCCAGCGATAGTAAATGTGACCATCGTATTAGATATCATATGTATTTAACTTTCGAATTTTGAAAAACATAAAGGCGTGTTGTGTGTACTTAAGTAACATAAAGTACTTACACTAATAATATAATTATGACCATTAAGGATTCTGTCAAATGGTGTTTTTTTTAAATAAAAACGTGATTGGATTTGTTTGCGGGATTATATTACATGTTAGACCATAATATATATAGTTTAGAAATCAGTGTAATAATTTTGTGTCCTAAAATTATACAGTCGATAAATGATTAACTGCACGTCACTATTAATAATAAAGAACAGCAATTTGCTCCTTCAAATGTAGTTATTAATTTATACGAAACTTCATGAACGGCCATCATAGCGTACCTCTACTATATATTATACTAGCGACCCGCCCCGGCTTCGCACGGGTGCAATGCTGATACTAAATATATCTATCTACCTACTACAGAATGTCCTTATAAACACCGTTTACAGTTTTTTTGTCGTTAGACAATACAAACATGTTTTGTTTAGAGGTTACTTTGGAAAGAGCGACATATAATTGACCATGGTATATAGGGCCGGTATCGCCGCACCGCTATGTCCCTGAATTTTAAATATGTAATATCTTCAGAAATATTCATTTAAATTACATGCTGTAAAAGGCCATATGAATCTATATTAAATGGACAATGTATTTAAAGTACTTAATTGGATAAGGATTAATGCTGTATTGCTTAAAATCACTTCGTATATAAGCCATTTTTCCCGTAAAATATAAAGGATAAAAAATGGTTATTTAGGGTTATCCTTAAAAGATAGACATATACCATCGCTGACTTTTTTGTTGACCTTTTTAAGGTATACAATACTGTAGTACATTATTTTGATTTATCTCGTGGGGTTCATCCAGCGTTTGCAATGTAAACGCAAAATATGTGTTTATTTACGACATCACATTAGAAAACTCTGAATTTATCAGTGTTTCTCTACAATATTATGCATGTATTATTAATATAAACCCTCCTCTTGAATCACTCAATCTATTAAAACAAACCGCTTCTAAATCAGTTGCGTAGTTTTAAAGATTTAAGCATACATAGGGACGGACAGAGCGACAGCGACTTTGTTTTTATACTATGTAGTGATTAATAAGTAACCAGTCGCGACTTCATTCGCGTTAATTACATTGTAAACTTTAATAAGAATAAATAATAGCCAGTATAACTCGGGTCAGCAATTCCGGAGATCAACTCCTACAAAAAAACTTTACCTTTTTATAATAGTAGTGTAGATATTTCTAAATGAGTAAGTTAATATTTTATACTTCAATGAATTCTTAAAAATCTCGACATTAATCAAGAACCTCAGTACTAGTGTTGTAGGAACTATCAATATAGATCAATACATACAACGAAATGGCTGACCGTGTAAACATTTTAGATAGGTCTGGCAATCGTAAATTATTGTTCCGTTTCCTTATATGGCTACGATATCGTAGTAAATATTAATTTTATATTAATAATAATGTGACACACCTAATTCCAAACATATCCGCACTTGGCTACTACGTACGCGATATACAGTCACCTGATCTCTATTAATCATTCGCCAGATATTAATATTATATTCGCCATAAATTCAGGGTTGCCAAAGTTTTGTAAACACCCGAGACCTAATGTATGCCCGCGGCGATGATCAGATACGCTGTTCATCAAGCCAGAACGAGTGCTCTCATTACGCGGTAGCATGGCCGTGCTCTGCACTCTTACATTTTTAAATTAAAACTTCGGCCTTCCAACAAATCTTCTATTTGGATTATGAAATCTGTGACAACAAACGTGATAAAGTGTGACGTATAGACTAAAATAAGACAACATCGCCTCAGCAGGGCGAATGATTGAAGCGATGATGGCGCAGTGGTAGCGTGTACGACTTCGCGTCGATTGACGTGAGTTCGAATCCCTACAATGAGCCTGAGCTTTAGGTGAAGGAAAACATCTTGAGGAAACCATAGCATGATGGTAGGGAATTTTCTAATGCCCGCCTGGCTAGCTACAACCCTCAAGTTGAAAATCTGCCGCCAAGCACCAATACCAAGCTGCACTTGAGAGCCAGTCTTACACTAGGTTTAGCGTGTTAGCATCTTGGGCCGCATCGTCATTTAACATCAGGTGAGATTGTGGCCACTACGCCAAACCTACAACGATAAAAAAGGGTATTCTTACCCGACTCGGTCTTTATTTCTGGTCCGGCAAAACGACCACGATTCACCTGATAGTAAGAAAATATTCTTTTGGTAGTCCAAGTGCAATAATGACTGTCGAGGGGATTTCTTACAACAAATTATATCATACCTCTAATAAGCATAGCCAACATAGATTTATTATATCTTCTATACATATTATAAAACTCAGCGTGTATGTCGGTTTGTCCGTTTATGTTATTTTTACGCGAAAACAACTTATCAGATTTACATGTTTTTATTTTAATTCATAGCTTTATTATCTGGCCAGGTTATAGGGTTTACATTCAGTCAAAAAATTAACGTGAATGGATGATTTGTTTATGGTTCCAAATTATTATTATTTTTGTTAGATTGGCACAACTGTTTTTCATTAGATCATATTGCGAAAATTCTTAGATTTTGCACCACGGCCCTCATTGTGAACAAATTTTTGACCAAAAACTCAAAATAGCATCTAGTAACCACCTTATTCACCAGATATGGCTCCAGTCGACTTATTTGTTTTTCCTAAACTCAAATTACTACTTCGTGGCACCCGTTTTCATTCGTTAGAAGACAAAGGAGAATTCGTTTCTAAACTCATTTCCGGAAAAAGCGTTTAAAAAATGTTTTGATGATTGGATTATTCGTTGGCGATGCAATGCGATAAAATAAATTTAAAATAACTAACATTTTGTGTATTATTGTTCTTTTCCCGATACTTTTTTTGACAGAGTAGTATTTTGTAAGATAAAGTAACATACGAAATAAGTAGTGATGTCAAATTAATGTTCTACATAATTGTAGATCTTAAAAATACATACAAAAAAGTGAGCGATAGCATATATCTACCTTCTAAGAATCACTCACATTAAGCATTTATGTCTTCCGTCTTTTGAGCGGAGGCAGCACGATTCGCGCGTGAGATCGACCGACGACTACCGGAGCCGCAGGCACAGCTAGTTTATTATAAAATAAAATACTAATAAACCTTAACGTTTAAAACAAAATTTTAGCCATCTCAAACTTCTCTAATCAAAACATCTCCAATTTCGGATCTTTTCTTTTTTGATCATGAAGTTCAACTAGAAAGGCTATATAGATAATTAAATATTGCTTGTTTCTATAACTGAAAAAAGAATAAACCCGCAATTCTGTAACAAGTACGCAGTGCATGTACCTGATCAGACATCGCTCCACACCTTTTTGGGGGAAATAACACCAACAAATGGAGGAAGGAAGAAGGAAGGAAGCAGTTAATACTATTGATTGCTCCATGTGCCTAGGGCATTAGATGTGTACTGTGATGTGATACATTTGTTCGCGTTACAGTTGGAAGAGTGCAGCGACTACGAACAGCGTCGCCGCCTGCGCGCGCGCATTCGCACACTAATGGCCGAACAGGAAGGTCAGTCTCTTGTTTAATATCAAAATCGTTCGAAATCATCAAAAGTATGCTACATTCATAATGAAAAAAAAATATATCTAAAAATTTCAGAATACTTACAATGTCGACAGTAGACCATAATTACATGACGAAAAAACGTAATTTAATTCAATTTTAAAAACATTGATTTCAAAAAACGACAAGCGACCTTATAAAATTAAATAACATTTTTTTTGTATTTCTAATATAATAATTAAAATGAAAATATATAATAATTTAAAATGAATATACGAAGAGAAACGGTCAGTTTTTTCAATATCTTAATGTTAAAATCTCATTTCACAGCATGCGCGAGCGCAGTCACCGAAGCGCTGGCGGCTGCCGGCGAGCCAGAGAACACGGAGAGCGGAGAGACGCGAGGTGAGTCTCTCCTGCTGCCGTTATTGCAGGGTCTGCTCGGTGGCGCCGGTGACAAGCTGCTGGCCGGGCTCGGTGCCGCCCCTGCTGACGTCGTCGCTGATGTGCGGCGCTCCCTAGCACGGCTCCGCGCCGCGCTCGCTCCGCCCACTGCGCACCCCCAGGCGCGAGCTCTGCTCACCCTAGCGGATAGACTGGAGGACGCACTTGATACCGCCGATCGCCTCGACGGCTGCCGGCGCAAGCCTAAGAGAAGGAGTCGTGCCGCGAGGTACACGGTGGGAGTCACACACGAGGAGCTCGAGGAGGCCAGACGGCTCGTCGACCGCGAACAGCTTGACCTAGGCCCGGAAAGAACAGAGCCGCTTTCCTCGTCAGGAGCCGCCTCGACACCGTCCACTGCCGCCGAAACCGAGTCCACAACGCCCGAGCGTAAACCGAGCTTAGAAGAGGTTAGCTACCACGACGCGGTACCGGCACGACGGAAGGAGCCTCCTGTCGCTAACACGGTCGTTTACGAACCTCCGAAGATCACTAGAGATTCTATCAAGATCGAGAGAAGAGCTCCAGCACCGAGGAGACCAGAATTTTTCCGGCACTCGGTCGCCAATACAAACCGAACAGAATCGTCAACGCGTGCCGAACGCCGCCCTTCTGATTCTAACACAAGTATCGCCGCCATCGCCAACAAATTCGACTCCCACGCACAGATAAGCAAGGAGTCGTCAAGGCCTGGGCCCAGAGATACTTCGCCCCCGGCGCCGCGGCAACACTCCCGTGAGGAACCAAAGCGTAAGAGTCTATATGTACCACCTCCACCCACGTATAACTTCGCGGCACCTCCATCTGCCCTTGACGACTCCACCAAGTCCGCCAGCAGATTTAGCAATAACAAAAAAAATCGTATGAAGCGCGCAAATACCATCGACATCGGGCGACCACTCGGTGGGTATCGAGTAGACAGCGACACTGACGAGGAAGGGCAGAGGCGGCCGGCAGTCCCGGATTTCACGCCGCAGACCGAAAATGATCGAAAGTTTGTAGCTTTTATGAAGAAAAACGAGCAATCGGACCGTGACCCCATCGCGCACTCTAACTGGAGCAGTAGGTTCGGAAACATAAAGAACTCATTTGAAAGCCGTGAACGCAATGAAAGCGCGCGCTCCTCTAGTGCCTCCTCCGCTCGGAGCTTCTGGAAGGCTAATGAAGTAAATGCACCATCACTTCGTCCTCGCAAGTTCTTCGCTGAACCTAACTCCGCGGTAATAAAGCCTCCATGGGTGACGGAGCACCGCGAACCCGTTCGTGCGAACTTCTCGAAAGCGGTTCCTCCTGCGACAGTTCCCGTTGCTCCATCCGCATATTCTTATGCGCCGCCCGACCCGGTACCGCCCCACGTTGCGGCTCAGACAGCTTCCAAAATGTTGCAATCTTATCCCTCAGCACCCACTGTTGTCCAACAGACCCGAAATCAGTTTTCAAGTTCCACAGGTTCTTCAAATCTTTCATCCCCCCAGCCACCAGTTCCGCAACTACCGCAAATCCCGACTAAACCTTTTGTCGTAAAGCCATTCGTCACGCGCCCAATCCCCGTCAACCAGTTTTCGCACGCGCCGATGTCAGCGTTCAAGCCGCCAGCGAAAATCGCATCGCCCACTCGGAACCCTACACACGTATGGAGTCCACCTTCTACTGGTGCCGCCCCATCGCCTGCCTCGGAAGGTCCTTCGTTCCCGTTCCCATATAACAATGTCTCTACAGCCCCACTCGCATTCCCACCCGCTCCTCCACTGTATCCGCCAGTCTCTGATCAAGCCGCATTTGACGCGTCACCCCTCACACCGCGTGTGGCACCCGTTGGCCGTGAGAGCGACAGGCAACCTCTCCCGCGGTTCCGTCCCCCTGCGTACGATGCGCCGGCACAATCAGCTCGCGCGCCTCCGCCGCCCGCGGATCATGCCGCGCGCTCATTTTCTAACCAGAGTGAGCTGTCGGCACCGCAGCTGGTGCGTCGCGCTGACGATGCTCGACTCCTCGACACCAAGCCGGACACGCAGCGCCTACAGATAGAGTTTTACGAACGTCAAATCCGAGAGAGAAACCGCCGTGACTCGGAACCGCGGCCGGCTGATCGCAAGCCGCCCGCCTACACCATCACTGACTACACGCCACCCGGCGGAGTCACTGCATTCGTCCCGCTCCAGCGCACACCGGACATTGAGAGAACACGAGCACACAAGGTTGACTACTTGCCCGACGTCGTCACCAATGACACGGATCGACTTCGGCTGGACCCTTCGCCCCGCCATCCGCCCTCCCCCCGAAGCCCGAATCATATATCGTCACCCCGTGCCCTGGCGAATGGCGATTCTCCACGCGTAAATGGCCACCACGACGATGTAGCCACAGAGCACGGCAGTGTAGTGACGCGCGTGATGCGCGGTCCCGTACGCGGCTCAGCCACCATCACAGCAGGGGTGCGTACGCGCGGGGAAGACGCACGCGGGCCTGCCGCTGATAGCCTACGGGGTGCGCTGGACAAGCTCTCTTCACCAAAACGTGACGTGCTCGCACAGATTGAGCGCAGGCGACGGGAATCAGCGTTAGGAGCGTCCCGTGAGTCAGTCGGCTCAAGTTCCTCGGCCAGCATGGGGAGCGCCCCACTGTCGCGTTCTGGCTCGTGGCAGGCGGTGTCGGCGGCAGCAGCGGTAGGGTCGAAGCCGGCATCGCCGCGGCGGGTGGTAGCACGCGCTAAGTCCATGCACTTGCTAGCGGTGCCGAAGCTGTACGAAGGAGGGATTGCACGCGAACAGGTCGTCGAGAAAAAGCGAACGGTGGAGGCGTACTTTGCGGGACGAGTTGAGGGCGGTACGAGGACGCGGGGAGGACGTGCTCGGGATCCACCTGCCCCCTACTCGCTGGGGCGTAGCCGAACGATGCCGGCGGTCACGGAGCTGCAGTTCCTGGACGAGAGCAATGCAGACGACGCGTTCGAAGACCTGGTGTCGGGGCTTGCATAGCGCCCGGCTAACATTCCACTAGTTAGGAGCGAGAGACGCGAACGAGACGCGCGTGAGTCGTGTGTGTGTGGGCTGCCTGTCGCCGCTTGTGTCGCGCCACCCCCTTCACCCCACAATCCCCCCTGAAAATCAGACCCTGTCGCATGTGCCCCGACCCGCCCGTCGCCCCGCGGCACTGTACATATATACATCCGTGTCCATTGCGTGCCCCGTAACCGTGTTACTTTGACTAATAGCTTATAAGTATCGTTGTATATGTTTTGCTGGTTGTTTTCCGAGTGTTACGAAATAGAAATAGTTTTGAGTTTTTGAGTAGTTTGTTTGTGTGTGAGACGACTGATGCCTGACGCACCGTTTCGTTTGCAGAAGAAGCGGAGGTGACAGTGACATCGAGCGTCAGGAGGGATTCTTCTGAAAAAATCGTTAGCAGTAGCACCACAACAAAAACTTCTAAAGGTATATATTTCTTTTAAACTAAATCTCAAATTAGTATTAACGAAAACATTAATGATTACCTTGTTATAAGAAATAATTCCATTAATATTATACGTAGTATATTATAGTAGTAGTATAGTATACGTAGTGGCCAAAATCTCGCCTGATGGTAAGTGACGATGTGGCCCAATATGATAACACGCTAAACCTAGTGGAAGACTGGCTCTCAAGTGCAGCTGCCGGAACACACCTATTTGTGCTTGGCGGCAGATTTTCAACTTGAGGGTGGTAGCTAGCCAGGCGGGCATTAGAAAAAGCCCTACCATCATTTATACACCAATTTTAGTATCTGACTAGCAACACTAGAGGTCACGCGATTATAAGATCGGTATAATAATACTCAACCTATACATAATTTAAAAAAGAGAACAATTTTCCATTACAAGTTCCTTATATAACAACCAAAGTAAAAATATCGTGCGTTTATTATTAACTAAAGTAGGTTATTAGCCCAGCTAATATCTAACATAAATTCTCCGCAGTGACAGAGAGCATGACGCGACCGGCTCCCAAGCCCGTCTCGCCGTTTGCCAAGTTCCGTCAGCTCGAAAAACAAAACTCCACCACCAGCCCCAAGTATGTGCCGCTTCTTACAGTACAAAATAAACCACAAACCAACCACACAATATCTTTTCAAACAGTCAATGCGTTCATTTCAATCTCTTCATATATTATATCAGACATTATTGTTTATCTTATAGCTTCATTATTTTATTTAATGCAATGTATTTTTATTTATTCTTTTCCGGCAGCCGATAAATGAGAAACGGATAAGGAATAATTTACAAGTAATTATATTATACATAAATTCATAACGTTAATCTAGTTGCTTCATTTTAAAAATACATAATCATCAAGAAAACTTTCGCTTCGGATTACTATACTACTCACTCAGGTTATCAAATAAATGCACGTGCGTACAGTCACGTATAGAAATACATGAGCACATAACTTCTCTCATATTACAAGGCACCGGCACCGGCCGGCCGCGGCCGATCATGTTTATGAAAATTATTACTTATCATTCTAACTAAGCGGTGATAACAGAGATATCATTTCATGTTTTTGTACTTTTAACTGTGACTGAACATAACCTATGTGTCGCGCCACGTCATCGCGCCACACCGTTCTTAAGACGAAGCTCGGCCAAGACAGCCGCGTCACTTAGATCTAGTTGAGATGCCGCACGTGATTTAAACTATCCCGGTAATTAATCAACAAGCACGACGCGTTCTCGAAGCACTCAAACTAATGGACGTGCGAGACTAACAGCGCGTTCGAGAGACCCACGCGATCTTAACTAACATCAGCCGACGGTTGTAGCTCACCCAAGACACCGCAGAGCCCGGGCTCTCCATCGCAGCCATACTTCAAGTTCACGGACCCAGCGCTGCAAGCCAGCGCACTCACTATTAAAGAACGGTTGCTGCATTGGTGTCGCGACAAGACCCGAGACTACGAGGTACCCCCCTTCCCCTCCCAATCCACCAGTCCGCTGCACTCCCCAATGCGTGCACTCTCACGTCATATGGCTAGCTGTACATATGTAGTTATGTAACGAATATTCGCTTTTGTGAATTGAAATTTACTAAATTTCGCCTCTGTAAATTGAAAATCACATAAAAATATATCCCTATTTAATATGTTCAGTCTATATTATAATGATTAGAAATGTCTGAATGAATCATATTTAATATTGATTGATAAATTGATAATTGATATGAAAAACAAATACAAGTATTTTTTTCATGTTAACAAATTAAGAAATAAAATAGTAAACATATCACACATAAGCGATAAGTAATTTACGCCTTTGTAACAAAATTTACTTTCGCAATAATGTGTAAATAATTGTATTATGCAAGAATACGTATATAATAAAATTCGTAATATCATTACTATATACAGCTGCACGTACAATGAGTAAACAATTATCATACAATGTAAAAAGTACACGCTGGAGTGGTCACCGCGGCACCGGTACAAGTACGAGTACTACCTACACGAGCGTATTGGGGAGATATCTGACTCGCAGTAGGCAGATGCATATTTTTTCTACCTCCGGTACCAATTAGGTACTTTTATATTTAAATTTGCATCGGTCTACATAATTGCGTATGGATATAACGGTTTTAGAACGTTCTCGTTACTATACAGCATGTTGGAAATGTACGCTGCATAAGCGCACGCGCACGCGCACGCGCACCCATCCACGGGTTAACAAGCGACACGTCACCACTTGTCACCGCCCACGCTTTCATTTATGCTTTGTTTGGCTGCGCTATTCTTTATATTGTATATATTTTTGTTTTTCATATTTTACTGGACTATTATAATACTTAAGTGACGATTTAATTTTAAAATTAAAAATAAGTTAACAAAACAAATGGAACTTTTTATACCTACTTTATTATACGATTAACTGAACATCTTAAATGAAATAATCGAGATTGAGTTATATATATATATATTATAAATATATTAAACTGAATCGTCACTTACTTGAAAATATAATATTAAATGTAATATTAAATGTATCATAATATTTATAATATAATATGTATATTATAAACATTTCATTACACAACCAAACGGTTCGCGGTTGTGCGTTTTGGTTTCCTTCATATTTCATTAATTTATTGTATTTACATATTAATTTACACATGACCATTCAGTTAGACTCATTCTTTAATTAAATAATATTATAAAAACGAATGTTTGACTGTAAAATTATTGTGATTGGATATTTTTACTATTTACCTACTAAAATAATAATAATAAATAGCATGGTGTTGCAAAATAAAATAAAAATTCAAGAGTTTACAATTAATCCTAATTTTGAGGCACGAGTTTTATGTGTTATAATATAATAATTGACATACATTGTTTGAACTGGAAATTTTTGTTTTGAAAATCTATACCAAATGTCCAGTTTTTAGGAAATAATTTCTTGTTACTCTTAGTCTCAATTACAGAGTTATATATATTTCTTAAATTCATACCATTTAGCAACACAAAAAATAAATTCAAATGGAAATATAATGCCTTTTGATTGTCTCAGACGATGTACTTTAGTTGGATAATTTTCAAATATAAAGAAAACTTATCATGTATAGGTTGGACCAAACTTTTTTTTACTTCTCACAGGAAAATATGTTAAATTAACATGTTTTAAGAATTCTCACCAAAAATCAACCCGATAAAAAAATTTAAAGGTACTTTTATTTTTAATTCCACATTTTTTTTTTGGTTTTACATTTTATAATAGACATAAAGACTAATACTAAACTGTCTCGTGCTTTATTTCTATTGTTTAAGATTTTTTACTACATGTAAATTTGTGTAATATTTACATTTACAGGTCACTCGAAAACATAAAGTACGCAACTTTAATAAGAAACAAAAATCGTAACAGACTTCTATGAAATTAAATAACAAATAACACATTATAGAATACTTATAACATCACCAGTTTCGTACCATAATACAATGACGAGAAAATTTGGAAAAAACGAGTTGATTTTTGATGAGAAGACTTAAAACGTTAATTCAACATATTATTATGTAAAAAGTTTTTTTTTTTGGCAACCTATATAACACTAGAAGCGCTCCTAACGGATACGCTAAGGAACTAATATTGACAGTTTAAAAAAAAATTTAAATAACTTTTGAATGATTGTAATATATACTTATTGTAGAAAATGTAATAAATACAGTTAATGTCCCCGAGAAAATAAAGTAGATGCAGTTAAAATAGTGTTAATGAACGTTAACACAATACCTCATGAAACATATATGTGGTGATGCAGAATGTGAAGCTGGAGAACTTCTCAACGAGCTGGGCGGACGGGCTGGCTTTCTGCGCGCTTCTGCACCACTTCCTGCCGGACGCTTTCGACTACTCGCAGCTGACGCCCGACAAACGCCGACACAACTTTACGCTCGCCTTCAAAATTGCCGAGTCAGTATATTATTATCTCTTATTGTCTTTTCTATACAATAATACCTCGGACATACAAACCAGGTTTAACCGCACGCGGCAACAACTAATAAGGTAATACTGCTAGTTTCGATTGCGACCACTTTACAAACATTGTAAAACTCATGAAGCCATTTTGTACTAGCCTGGCTATGTCTAGTTACTAGGTTCACAGTTTAGAAAGCGACCAAGTTTCATGTCGTTGCGTCCTGCGCCATTGCAGGTAGTTATAACGACTTTGAGAATGCCGTCGTTCTCGAATTTTGGGGTGAAACCTGACAGTGAAAAATGAAAACTTATACTATATATACTTATTAAATGTAGCAAATGTTTGCAAACCCTCTCCTAAGTGTTTTGTGTAGTGTGTGTGTGTACATAAGAAGCAAATGTAGAGAAACAAACTGAAAATCTCGTCCACCTGGGAGTTTCTATTCGCCCCCAGAAGCTCAATTTGCAGTCTCGGATGCCACTCATCATAACAAACCCTACTGCTAATTCGTTTTTTGTGTTAACAATGTTAGTGTCTCCATGTTTATGATGTATTAAAAAAAAAACCTTGTGTAGCTGTATACAGCGGGCTCGGGCCGCTTTTATGTGAATACTTGTCTGTTCGGACGCTTTTAATATTCCCGGCCGCGGCACTGCTTCACTCTATCATATGGTGTTTTATGGATTGCAGCTGAGAAGCTCTTTCCTTTATTTTGATTTCTTTCAGTTTTCTAACCTTTTTACTTTAACACCATATATTATAACAGTAACTATTCCACACTAACGTTTTGTATACGCAATTGATAAATCTTGACAAAAGCTGTCAATTGAAAGTAAGACGAGCGTCGTAGCTTCTACTTCTCATGATTTATATAAAATAGAAATTATGTTATGCGGCGAAACAACATGGCGGCGTGTTCCCTCCCTCCGCGCGAGGCGTCACATTCCTCGCTCTACGTAACGAATCCTTTGATCCTTCATCTATCGAGTAGTATAATATTTTGTATGTAGATGCAATGCCAAACTGTATCACCACATATTATAAATTTTTTGAATTACCTCGACGAGCAACGTTCTTCGTTTTGACGTAACGTTTACGTTACGTTACGTTTAAACATTGCATTGTATACGACAACTATAAAAATGCCTTGATTTTGATAAAAAAATTCTTCCCCAGCCCTGCGTGTTCAACGAAAACGCATAGGTACATCTACTTGTCATCCATTATTATAAAACTTAAAATAAAATATGAATTGCATTTGAAGAGTACGTTTCAATTTTCAGTGAGAAGGCGGGCATCTACCCCCTATTGGACGTGGACGACATGGTGACGATGCGGAAACCAGACTGGAAGTGCGTTTTCACGTACGTGCAGTCTATCTACCGACGATTCAAGGACCAAGACTGAACGTCACCAACTCGCACGCCAATCGACACAAATCGATACATTGTCTCGAGTAAACTAATATAAAATAACGATATATACGAGCTATTGATTCGTAATCGTATTATGTTGCCAGATGTAACCTGCAGTTATATTCATGTTACTGATTTCTGTCTCTCGTGCTTCTTTAAAAGACACGTTATTGATAGAACCTAACGTGATAATGTGATTTATAACATACTTTGATATCAAAATCATCCGACAACTTTGACAGTTGCGAATTAAAAAAGTAGTTATAGATAATTTTATTTATATTTCACATAAATCTACTTCTATTTTTTTAATACCCGTCTGTAAAAAGTTACCAGGTCTGAATAGTTTACTCTATAAAATGTATCGACATATGTCATGTTAGGGATCGCGGTGTTAGTTAAGAGTAGTCGAACGTTTAAGTCACAAATTATAATATTGTTTGATACTTGAAAATTTTTCCAAAGAGAGAATGTTATTGTTAATTTGTTTGTTTGTTTTTTTTATTAATGTTTTTCTTAATGTCCGTGTCCGCCCAACTCGTTTCTCCAAGCGTTGTCTCGATGCTAATCTCATATATTTATTGTTATCTCGAGATGTGATTTTCTTAGTGAGTAAGTACTAACATAATATAATATATCGGTGATTAGGTATTAGGGCGGAGTGTCACAGCATTGTTTCGAGGATCGCTTCTTCTTATTTATAGGCATAAGGGAGTGGAATCCTCGAGCGTCGCGTCACACTGTACACTCGGCGTCAGCGATGAATATAATCGATTTTATTTTAACAAATATATATTATTTAAATGATCATTTTGACATTTTATGTATTTAACAGCGGCTTGATGTATTCGCCTATTGATTTTATCAAATTGATATTATAATAATTATTAAATCCGATGTTAATTTATATTTAATACTGAATTAATGAAATAAATATTAAATAACATATCAGTGTATTATTTTCGATTCTTCAAATATACTTTAATTATCACCATCATCGCTCGGTCATTGTGAGTCTTTGGAGCTATTATAATAGAAGAAAAAACATTTTTTGTAAATTGTTGATTTCCTAAATATTAGTTAAAGAGAAACATTAATTTTCCTATGTACAAGTATTATCTGTTCTACAATACTGATGAATATTTTACGTCCGAGGGCAATTAAAAATGATGTGTATTACGTTAACAAAATAATATTTCTAAGAAGCGAAAACAGTCTAGACCCTCTAATCACAGTCCTCTAATTCCTAAACACAATGTATACACACTTTTATAAAACAACTTGGTTAGAGTTCGCACTATGTACTCAATCGCAGTACTTACTCTCGTGCATGTAGGTATTGTCCGATTTCGGTTTTTATTCGCTCTGATTAGACTGAACTGTATGATCGAACAGCGGTCTGTTTATATACCTTTATTAAAACAAGTTCGAGTTGTCTTTTTTTCTATTTTAATGATTTTATTGTTTTGTTTAAGTAATATCAGCTTATCACTTTATTATATCCCTGTCAACCTGTTCATTGTTTCGGTTTCAAGAATCTTCTATATATATATAACAAAATTGAAGTCTCTGTTTCTAATGTCAAAATAACAGCTTTTTACTAAATGCATTTAAAAAAGTAAACACGGTACCTACCTATAAGAAAAAAACAATTTCAAAAACTTTTGTCTGTCTGTCGTTCCGGGTAATCACCGAAACGGTTGGACCAATTTTGACTGGACTTTCACTGGCAGATAGCTGATAGGGAATAACTTAGGTATAGGAATTTAGGTATAGGATTTTTTTCTTTTCAAAATCTATCTATTAGTTTCTGCGTGATTCATGCACAACGGCGTCAACGGCAAACCTCTATCATTTTATTTATATAGATATAATTAACATTTTAAGAAATAAACAATGTGCGCATTTTTTGTTGCATATTTTGTAAATGTTTAAAAACTTCGGATATGTAGGTACCTCTCACCAGTCACAGAAAAAAAGACCGACGCGACGTCTCGCCAATTTTAAGTATTACTAAAAACATTTAACAAAAACAACACAAAACACCATCTATTTATTAACAACTTTTAATTGTTTCATAATGCTATTTAGTTTTAATACAATTTTAATAACTATTCAAAACTTTGTATCCGCGAATTACGACAAATCATCAGCGACATTAAAATTATGAAAAAGGCTAAAGTAGTGATTCCTACATAGATGAAAGCTAACGACATATTTTACAGAAGTAAAGACCCAGAGGGGTTGTTGTGACTTGATAAACACCTTGTACTGCTATGGTACCTGAAAAAGTATTACTTATACTTTTTTTCTATTACCAAAACACAGAAAATAATATTTTACTAATATCAGCCTGTATCTGTCCCATTCAACGCAATGGCCTCTTCCCAAAGAAAGGCACAGGCTTAATCACCACACCAGCCCACGATGTATTGGCGATTTCAAACACCGAGAAATCAACAGTTCTACATTTTTCCCACTTACCTACAGTGGTACTCAAGAGTTTAGGTTACCTCACGATGTTTTCCTTCACTGTCAGTCGATAGTGTTACCAATGTGAATTAGAAAAAGTACGTGAATTTCGAAAAATTCGTTGGTCGGGGCTTGAATCTGTTCCACCGGTTTTAAGTAACCACCAGGTTGAGAGCACCAAACCTTTCGACACTCGCGCAACAATTAAAGTGAAGTACAGTGAGGACTTATTACCACCTTAAGGATCAGGCAGAGCGAAAGGCAGAGCCACCATGAATGGATCAGCGACATTCGTACTCCTATCAGCGGTGGCTGTCCCTTCCAAGTTTCCAACGACGGTTGCGTCCGAGGACCGCGAACTGAGGATCTCCTCCTCATCAGCGAGGTTGACACGCACATGGAGCGTGCTGTCTCGCCACGCTTGCCACGATAACTGGTGCTCTTGGATCTTCAGCAGCATCCAGGTGGTCAATAATCCGTTCAGTGCTCCTGAGACATACAATTATTTTGTGCAGACCTACGGACATGGGTTTATAAAGACAAAAAGAATGTTTAAACTTTTAAGTAATTGATAATAGTGGTCCTGAACATTAAATTATTCTAATCATACAGGTTAGGATACGTTCAGATGATAAAAATCTAACGCGCGTATTGTAATCACGTTTTGAAATATATCTTTAGACGCCGGTAATAGCGTGTTGGCGCGCGAAATCGCTCCTTCTGAACAGTTAAGCGACGTCCTATACTTACTTGTTACAAAGTCATTATGTATAATATGTTAGTTGCGATCGTTCGAAGCGCTTCTTGAAATGCGACTGCGAATGCTTGTCTTGCTGTGAGTTTCCAGCAAAATTTAAATACTTAACCATAAAGTGTAATTTTCTTATTTGCGTAAAAATTAAGGAAGGTAGCCTAACCGATGATCCCAATAAGTAGGCTTGAAAATAGATTGGCGGCGAGTGCGGCCCCGCCCCCCCTGCGGGCCCCCGCCTGCAAGGCTGCGTCGCAAGCGTGCAACGCGCGTGCTGTTCCTAGCGCGCTGCATGCCCCGAGCGCCAGCGCGCGCCACGCGTCGCAAGCGAGCGCCTGTCCGTGCCGCGACACCACCCACTCCGCCACCGAGCGCGCCCACGACCACCTGTCCAGACCATCACGTCTCATTGAGAGTTACCGTTCATTCATGTACCACTAATCTAACGTAAAACAGAAATCTATCCGCAACAACTATGAGTATCCATATTACTATATAAATTTATTGCAGACAAGCATTGTGGCTACGAATGTGAATAAAACCTAGACACCCGTGAGTTAACACTATTTCCTAAATGCTTCATCAGGAGCTTTGTACTTACTAAGTTAAAAAAACTCACTATAGCCATGGCATGAAGGGTTTTGTAAACCTTGACAATACTTTCAATAACATCGTTTAAAAGTTAAAATCATTTATAATCGCAGAAATTGAAAGCCTTAAATGTACAGACTTATGGCTCCTGGTAACGATGTAGTGATGTCTGCAGAGCTCGCAGTAGGACGTGGCGGCTTGCAGCAGCCAGCGCTCGAGGCAGGAACGATGCACAGCGGCGATGGTGCCACGACAGTCGCACGGCCGGACCAGACGCTCGGCGCTCTCCCCACCGAAACAGATGCGGCAGATGTTGTCCGAACGAAGGCTGCCGGTGAAGCTGGACACTTCTTTAGCAGCCTGCGAACCCTGAAACGAAATTTAATATTTTTATCGACTTACGACAAGGATAGAATTTCAATAATATGTTTAAATATCACCAACGAACCACAAACTTGTAAAATTATCTTACATAGCGGGCCCCAAGTGCCTTATTCTGTTTTAATTCTTATTGAAATGCAAACCTGTTTATTTAGAAGCAAAGCGCAGACCGATCCAAGTATAGACATAGAACGACCAGAAGGCTGCAACAAAGATGACGCCGGAGACGCAAACGTAAGAGAGTCTGCAATACGTCCTGGCCGCAGCCATTGCTCCTCTATATCCGATACTGTTATACAAATAAAATTAAACATCACAATCTCTAAATAATTTGAACCTTAATTTTTCAACTAAAATAACGTATTACACGGCCTTCATTTGCTGGAAGATGGACGATAATGGAGTTTAACCGTTGAGAAAAGGTTATTTGAAATTGTCGAATATACCAAATACAAAACTTCTTTACTAATACCTATGAGAGCGATAAGAGGAGTACCTACTGTGTAATGTTATCAATAATTGTATAGATTTCAACTAAGCACTAGGTAATTTAAACAAAATCTTGTAATTCATTTAATTCACCTGGTGATGCGATGCCTGAAGAATATCTGCAGCTGATATCCGTCTGCTGGGTTGTGGATCTAACTTCTTTGTCACGAGCATTTTGCCCCTTCAAAGCAAATATTTGAAACATTCTTTAATGTCTTTAGGGCTATGTAAATAACATTTTTGGGCTGCTTACAATACCCTTAGCCTAAATATTTCTACTTTTTGTTGGTCTATAATACCTCAGATGAGTTACATAGAATTTTTGAAACATTTGATAAGGTACAGTTCCCGAGTAGGTCGTAATTTCGAGACAAATAGTCCCAAGTACGATCTCAAGCAGAAAATCACTGTCAAACTATATAAGTTTGTTTATATTTTCGACATTCGATTAATTTGAATAAAAAATATTTAGAGTAGTAGTATCTTAATAAGAGTTTACAAGTTCAACAGATAGGTACCTACATGAAACCGGTTTAGACACTTACAGAGATATGAGTCACCGAGGAACAGCTAGAGGTAGATATGCTCATTGTTATCTTGCTGTCAGAGCGCTCCCAGCTCCAGTACATCAGCACCGTTTCACCTTCACCAACATTACAGTCCTAAAAGGAGATTATTATTTTAGATTAGCTGTTCCGATCGCACTGACCATAACTACCATTGTGAAGAAACTCCATAGAGCGTGACCGTCATCATACTTCCGCCGGCCTGTCCTACGGCTCCGCTATCACCATTTATTCGTTTCTTGTTCAGTAAAATACAAATGAGCTGGCTTGGAAAATGAGCACTGTGTATGAGAATTCTGTACTCCGTGAATGAACCTGCACTAGGTAGGCCACAGAGAAATTTCTTCGCAGATTACTTTCTACTTGAGGCAGTCCGACTAGTGGAATACCTTCACCCTACAGAAAATCGTAGCTAAATAACCTAGTGTTGTATTCCTGCGGTGAGTAGGGCTTCCAAAGCTCTTTGGGGTAGAGGGGTCGAAGGTCTACAACGCGTTAGTGATGCCTATGGTATTACAAACGTCCATAGGCTACGGTAGCCGCTTACCATCAGGCGGGCCCTATGCTTGTTGGCCACCTTTGTTGTATAACAAATAAAAACTAGCGGTATTTAGAAGCGTCACGAGTGCTGCGTTTTTTAACAATATAATGTGAATTACATAAATCTAGATAGCGCGCGTCTCAGTTGTATTTTGCAAGGGTTTTCAATGATCACGCCATCTATAGTTCGACAGAGGTATAAGAATAAATATATGAAGAATACAGTAAATTAATTTAAATAATACTTGATCCTATTCTAAAAGACTACCTATGAATCATAGGCTATGTATGATATTACAAAATAAACATCGTTCAAAAGTTTCACGTTAGACATTTAAAGAAAATAATGTTTTACCCTGATTATGTTGGAAAAGCTACAAGTTCGGTGATATTTGAAATGAAGTCTTTGCAAAGCTTCTTGTATCCTCGGCGTGTATGCAGCTGGGGCGAGAACAGCCGACCTTAAGTTTTGTATAGCATCGCTCGGGAACGGCTCTATATTGCTGCAATCTAGAAAACAATTCAATGCTACGAATTTTCGCATTTTTTAATTGTACCAGGTGAACATTTCGTCATATTTTTGCATTTTGATATGTTTTATTTGAAATAACTTTTACATGTTTTTTATATCATGGAAGCTGTCAATAAAATGTATATAAATATCACAGATTTAAGAAAAACAAATCTGTGATAAATAGGTACATTGTCAACAGCGACAGATGCCTAACAGACAGATTTATAACCATCCTAATAAAAAATAAAATATTACATTTTCTTTTATCGTGTGAACGCATTGTTATCAGTTTAGCAGGTTTGTCGAGTTACAAATGATGAGTTACTAATTTTTTATGAGCCACCTTCAAGACTATTTTAGACATTTTTAGCTTGATGATATTTATGACCAGCGATTTTTTGTGATATTTGAGATATCATATTTTACTTAATATTATTATTTTTTTAAGAAGTTCGCAGCCCCGAGTATTCCGTTACTTGTGTTCCATACAGCAATGTCGATAATTGTTTTTGTACAGCATAAGAGAAAAACATCATAGGTTGTATTGTCTGGAAAGTCGCGTGGGTAAGGAATATGAAACAAGGTTAGAGATACAGACTATTAAGAGAATGGTTAGAGTCGAGAGGTGGTTAGAGGCATGGTTTTTTTTTTCGCAATTTTGGAGAACTGAACTCTTTAGGGAAAAGTATAAGGAATTTAAAATCCAGTAAGGGATTTTTTTAATTATTTTTTTAATAAATCTATTACATTTTAAACCGTACTCGCTAGTTAAAATATAATCTCAGTAATTTATTAATAATAAAATATTATGAAGAATGCCGCTCGATCTCATACCGAATATGTGGAACATTCTGAGTTGACCTCTGGGACTGGACTATTGGTTCCAGTAGAGGATAAATTGCTGGAACTATTTGATCCGTAACTACTCATCTCTAGGCTGTATATGTGAGCTATATCTGGTAAAATACCTGATCCTGTTCCAGATAAATAACAATTCCATAAACCTGTTTCAAAATAACAAACTGTACATGATGATAACTCTTTCTATTACTATAATTGAAAAGACTATGATCTTTTTCCAAGTCATATTTGTTTGTATCTCTATCTAACAAAGTAAAGATCCTTAAGCTTGAATAGAGCAGATCTTGTTCCTTTACACAGTTTATTTTTGTGTCACACCCCAGTATGTGGAATATGTACGTATCGCATGTGGGACAAAGTGAAAGGCACATGGCAGATTATTAGATATATATATGAATATGTGAAGTTGACAACGATTCAATGATTTAAATAAATATTGCTCTAATTTTTAATATGCTTCTATCATCCAAATGATTTTATTAATTATGTATTCCGTACTCTAATACGCACATTGAAATTAAATTTTATAATGCAATATTTTGTCTACTATTGATTTCCCATTTTTCAATAATTAAGCTAAGATTAAAAACGCAACCTTAATACACAAAATCCAATAATTTTCCAAAAATTTTTAGGTAAATGCCTACAAACTGAAAAAATGTTTCAATTACATCGTGGTTTCATAAAACCACATATAAAGTTTTTTAATAAACATTTTTACTTTATTATTTAACATATCATTACATATCATTTTCTTAAATACACATTTAAAAATATCATTTATTATTAAATAAACGTACTTGTATGTCTTTGCATTCGGTATATTTTCGGTTTGAAAAAATAATAATGTTGCAAAACATATCATTTTGGGGAAAAAAAGATAAATATGGGGAAAATTCAGAAAATCGACCTACCAACCACAGAGTACATTTGTATATAGGAGAATATATTATATGCTACCAACCATTGTTAGAGGTTAAAGCTGTCAATGTGACAAATAACTCTTGTCTATCAAATTTGGGGGTTTTATTTTGTTCCCACGCGACTTTAGGTTTTCTTACTTTTCATATTATTGTGAAATACCAAGTAAAGTAAAAAAAGGACAAAATCATGGCGGTTCGTGTTCAATTTGAAAATAATAACGAAGTGGGAGTGTTCAGTAAATTGACAAACTCTTATTGTCTCGTCGCTATTGGAGGTTCTGAAAACTTCTACAGCGTGTTCGAAGCAGAACTGGCGGATACGATCCCTGTGGTGCATGCGAGCGTCGGTGGATGCCGGATCATCGGCCGTATGACAGTTGCAAATAAAAATGGACTTCTCGTCCCGTCTTCAACCACGGACACAGAATTGCAACACATTAGAAACAGCTTACCAGACGCTGTTAAAGTACAGCGCGTCGAAGAACGTTTGAGCGCTTTGGGTAACGTAATAGCCTGTAACGACTACGTAGCTCTAGTGCACCCAGATTTAGACAAGGACACGGAGGAAATCCTTGCCGACACGTTAAACGTTGAAGTGTTCCGGCAGACCATTGCGGGAAACGTCCTAGTAGGATCTTATGCGGCATTGACCAACCGCGGTGGCATGGTTCATCCAAAAACAACAATACAAGATCAAGATGAGCTATCTTCGCTTCTTCAAGTGCCTTTAGTAGCAGGTACTGTGAACAGAGGCAGTGATGTAGTTGCCGCTGGCATGGTCGTCAATGACTGGTGTGCATTTTGTGGTCTGGACACAACATCAACAGAAATTTCAGTAATAGAAAGCGTATTCAAATTGAATGATGCTAAGCCCACTGCAATAACATCCACAATGAGGGCATCCTTGATTGATAGCATGTCATAACATAAGATTATTACATGGTTTGACAATTTTATGTTTTATAATTAAACTGTAAGAAGTTTATATTTGCCTATAAAATTCTGTCATAAAGACTAGAGAGTTTTATATTACACAATATTTTTTTGTACAAAGCTAAGCTTTATTTGTTTGTATTTTATAACTAATGACACAAATAAATTTATTCATTATAACTATATATTTGTTGTATATGTATAAATCTTGTTTGTGTCATGTTAGTTATCCTGTAATTTCTGAACGACCAGACTGATTGAGATCATCTTCACTTAATATATTTGTTTTGTCAAGACAATGGTTCATAACTATGTTATGATCTGATAGGTGGTGCTGTTGTGAACCATTAACTACTGGAAAGGGTAGAATAATTCTGCTGGACCAGCTAATTATATAAATATATATATATATATGCTGTATCCTTACATCTATCTATTTATATTGTAAACTTGCAAGGCAACTATTATCTACAAAAATAATTTAATCCAGAGATTTATACAAATATTCTACATACTGAAAAATAAATATGGAAGAATAATGTTTTGTAATGATGACAAAGGGAACAAGAAGCAACACCCAGGCTAGCAATTCATGTAAAGAAAATTGTTGAAAAGCACAAAGAATTGCTAAGTGAAGCAGCCCACTTTTGCTGTCATATTAATATCATGTTTGTACATTAATTGTAGTGTAGATATGGGGAGTGCACTTTACTCATCATCAAATTTTAACATATTAGTTTCATATTTTATAAATAACTGGTTGTTATATGATGATTTCAAAAAATAGAATTTCAGGCAAATATAATACAAATATAAAATATTAATTAAATGGTATATTTGTATGTGACAGTGATTGTTTAACACCAATGAGTAATTGATGTTTTTCGCATAAGGTAAATAAATGTTTAACTGTAAATAAAATTGTTTTATCTATCATCAATCAATCTCTTTGAACTTAATATGCCCATTTAAGTACATCTCTGTTGCACAAATACTAATTATATAATACTCATCAAAAATATATCAGCTACATTGTAATTTAAATGTGTAATGTGTTCTTAAATCTTAAAATTGTAGTTTTTTATCAAATGTTCTATACATAAATTGTTATTGCTAAAATCAAATTAAGAAAATGTTAATTATGTGTAACCACATATCTGAAGCAGCATACTACCTCGTTAAAAAAATTGCATTCTTCTGTAGCTTTATTATTTTAATTTACACTAATATAATAAAGCTGAAGAGTTTGTTTGTTTAAACACACTAATCTCTGGAACTATCAGTCAGACTCGAAATATTATTTTTATAGATGATAGCCATATTCACAAGGAATAGCATAACTTCATTCTACGACCCTAAGGAGCGGAGCAGTAACTAAGAATGTCAGAAAATCTGGCAAGCTGTAGAGGAAGTGGAGCAATGATAGGGCAACATGGGTGCGTTGGTGGCTGCACTGTGGAGAGTTGCTTGAATAAATTTAATACGAGTGAAACTGTGATATAGCTAGTGTGAATTTATAAATCGTGACTACTTTTAAAATTTTTTCATTAGTTAACAAGACTTGTTGGCAAGTTAGAGATGAATATAGAGATAGCATACCCGAGGGGAGGAATGATACATTTCCACAAATATATCGCGACCACAATACACATTTAAAAAGCCCAGTTTAATGGTATATAATACATATATGTAAAGAGTTCCATTATGATAGGTGTTTAAGCTGCCGTTGACGACAGCAACTGTTGACGTATTATCCTGATCTCTCAGAAATCAGTTGCTACCAACAGTAGTAGCATACCATAGTGGTACTTAGCATCAGGGAAGAGCAATCATTTATTTTGCCGAGGTTGGATACGAAATCGTAAACAAACAATAATTGTGCAACAATCTCTAGAATATATGAGTAATCGTTTTTATACCTATAAGCTATCGCTGTGCATCGACCCAGAGATCCAGACGCAAAATGTAACAAGCAACGCGACGGTGCCTTTAGATATATTAGAAATATATCGATTTCAAATATTTTTACCTCAATTTATGCGACTTTTAGAGTTTATTTAGGCTAAAATTAGTTTTTTGTTGTGTACAACAGAATGAAACAACAAAAATAAATTATAATAAAATTTTATTCGAAAAAGGTTTTTACAAACGCAAACTACCCAGCTTAACTGTCAGATTAGTTTCTTCAACAGTACGTATCAGAAATAATTGGTAACAATTAAAAAACTTTAGCTTGTGAGCGAGCTTTTTACTAACATTTAATTGATCATTTCAATTTTTCAAAAACATTCACCACTGGTCTTTCAATAGATTGAATACACAATATTATTAGAAATTAAAAATAACTAAATAAATTATGTAACATAATATAACTTTTAAAATTACAGTCTCCATTATTTATCAACACAGATTAGTTTATCGGTAATTTACGGAACACTGTGCCTTAAAGAATTACGTAATTGTTATAATCTTCGAATAAAAAGTTTGTGTAAATAAAAAAATATTACAATAATTATTATTCATTATAAAAACAAGCTGTTCAATATTTCAGTTGTACTGATTTTATTTTCGTGTTTTTTCATATCGATACCATGGGGTGCATAAAAAATAACTGGTACGTCATCTTTGGAAATCCGCCATATTGGATTTAGAATGACGTCACTTAGCTAATCATGCATTGTGAACCAAATTAAAGTCTATGCAAAATTTCAGCTCGATCAGTTGGGGATAACTGTTGAATTCAATGTAAAATTCTGTCTTAAGATTTGACCCATACTAACAAGACAAGTTAAATAAAAGCTTGTAAACAAGTCTTAATTAACAAGCTTTATCTTCAAAGTGGGATATCATTATGAAATGCGCATACAAAATTTCGTGTTTGGGCGCTGACCGTTGATGTTCCTTCGTCGAAAACCAACTCTGGATGCAGCAGCCAAGCCATGGTACAGTTTAAAATGGGCAATTAAAATTAAATATGACTTGTCTAAGCTGTCGCCCGTTAAGAAGTTCTTTTGTATGGAGTCAATCATGACCTTAAAGTATAAAAATCAATTGTCGGAATTTAATCAATGTGTACAATTTCAACCCCGTATAATAAGGAGGGAGTGGCTCTTTAATTTCAATACATGAACATCTAAATCTATATCTTCTATACAAACATATAATAAAATTGAAGTGTCTGTTTGTTCGTATTATCAAAATAACTGCTTTTTTATTAAATGAATATAAAAGCATATACAGTACTTTTAACAACAAAAAAATATTTAATGTTTATTTGTCTGTCTATTTGTTCTCGGTAATCTCCGAAACGGATGGACCTATTTTGACGTGACTTCCACTAGCAGATAGATGATGATATAAAGAGTAACTTAGGCTACTTATATGTTCGAATTAATTATTTATACACTACAGGTAAATTTCACACGAGGGGGTAGTTCCTCCTCATCTTACAAACATTCAACAATCGCAATTGAAAAACTAACATAATATTGACATTGGATATTTCATTATGTTATTGGGATATTTCATTGGATATCATTGAGAGGTGAAACTAGGTCAGAGGTGACATATAGTATGTAAATTATAATATGTTATTTACAAAATAAAAAGGAAGAATTAAGCTCAATACTTTACAAAATATCACAAAATGTGAATGAATTATTAATCTAATTAAAAGTGTATATATATTATTAGGAAGAGACGACTTTAGAAAAATAAGGTAAATCTAGATTTATTATCAATAAGGAAGATTAAAGTATTTACAATTTAGATGCACAACTTTTTTTTTGCAATTATAACGAGAAAGATGTGGTACTGCTTACTTTTAGTAAATTGCGTACAATAGTAAATAGCAATTTACAGTTCGTTTCAGCTGATTGTAAATTGTTGCAAAGTACCAATAGTAATTTCTGTATGATCGAATATTACTTACAGATATGAGGTAAATGCATGTTAAGTTTTATACTATTAAAATAAGTTCTCTATTTTCATTTTATGAATCTCTTCATTTGTAACATTTTTTGCGTTACTATGTGTTGTAAATTAATTGTAAATCATTAGCAATAAAATAATTCAAACACCGAGAGAGCTCGGGATCTCAAGTCGTGCGTGCAGCGACCCCGAAGTAAAGTTGTATCTTGTTCTTCCATGTTATTAGGCTAAAAGTTTTTCATATAATCGATTGCAATTATTTTAATTACCGACTACCTATCCAGTTAAACGTATATATTAATTGCACGGAAAAACTTTGTTAACTAACTGTGCACGTACGAAGAAAATGAGTCGCTAAAAGTAGTGACGGTCGATTCTGAGATGCTTTAACAATGATTCAATCGAATCAACAAAATAGGCCACTCTCAGAAAATTAGTGAGATGTTGCTCGATCGTTTAGAGATCGACGTTTCGCATGAGCAAAAGGCACACGATGCGAGCAAGCATTCGAATTTCACTCAAGTCTACTAATTTAAACCGCGTGTGTGCCGTTCATGCGTATTATACCTACACTATGCGTAAACGTTTCATTATTCTTATTTGATTTAAATACTTCATTACCATAAAACTGGCTATAAAATCATATTTTGTTTAATTTAGTAGATTTCATTTAGATTTCTATGGTCAAGACAGAAGTATATAGTATTAGTTGTAAAGAACATTAGAATATTTTTGAGAAACTAGTAACATTAGCGGATTATCACGATAACAAAGGTAACTAACATGCAAGTAGAATTATCTCACATACACAAACAAATGACTGTGTTCAGGCGCTCAGTTACGTTCGTCGGATGCGACTATGCAGGTTCACGGAGACGGTATTTATTTAAAACTCTATTAACAATAAATACTTAACAAATTAAAGCCTCAGTTCGACATTATTTTCGCATTATTAAACGCTGATGGTGTTTCTGTATCGCCTATTAAATATTGTTTGAAACAATTCTAATAACGTACGATTCTGACAACTTAAAAGTATACGTCAGGTTTTATTACCAGTAACAAAATGTTCAAGTGATTTTATACCTTACTAGCTGTGCCCCGCGGTTTCACCCGCGTATAATTTAAAAGAAATCTTTGATTGGTGATTTATAATACAATAGTATAGACAATATTTTTATCGGGTAGCCAGGGTTATGCGTCACAACGTCATACGGCTCGATCACACAACTACATCTATAATAGACAGACCCGAGCCGAGGATTGCATTATTTTATTATTACATTATCTCCCAAACTATTCGTCCAAATAACATGCTATAAAGGGAAAATATTATCTTAATGATGAAGTAACTTTCGTTTGTAAGGATTAAATGCCATGCCTAATAATAACGCTCTTAAATCACATATCAATTTTCAATAAAAAAATCATAAAATACCTTATTGTGGCTTACGTGTAAAACATAAGACAGATAAGTGTGATAGACATATGGTATCGTGGACTTTTTTTAGATGTACTAAGGAGCATTATTTTTGTAGAACATTGTATTTACGTATCACTAACCAGTACGCCAGCGCACGCGGTTAAAGCAGTTCGGGTGCGCGGTTACTTCCGATTTACTTAAGTACAATATTTAGGGCTAGCTGAGAGGTGTAGCTTAATGCTATATAGTCTATACTATTCCAGAGATTAGCGAGTTTAAACAAACAAAAACTCTTCCGCTTTATTATATTAGTATAGATTAGAAAGTTACAGGTTACTTAGCATTTCTGTAACACCGTTTTTCTTTTAAAGTATGCCAAATATATAGTAAAATTCTTAAAATCGTAACTTTATAATAACATAATGTTTTCAATATCTATCAACATCAACTCATTTTGTGTTTTATACCGCTTGTTGTTTTAACGTTCTAGAGCGCCGCCGACCTAAAGTTGATATATATTACCATTAATGTTAATTTAGGTTATATGTTCTCTTTATAAGGTCTTACTTAATGTGTTGTTATTTTAAAAAACATCATAGCATTTATAATGTATATTATGGCTTACTTCTTATGGCTTTTATAATGGCTCAGACAAAAAACCGGCAGGAATATTTCAAAATTATAACATGACTGAGCATGGTTGACCTCGGGGTCACAGTCGATGGTACGATAAAAGAAATAATATAACCAAACTAAAAGAAATCATTTGCAAATAACTTTTTGACGTGAAATCGAACAAAAACAACGTCGAATGATTGAGTGGTCGAAGCTTCGCGAAGGACGCGACGGTGACCTGTGCACGTGTGTACCTGCGCACGTGTGCTCCTGTGCACGTGTGCTCCTGTGCACCTGCGCACGTGTGCTCCTGTGCTCGTGTGCTCCATTCGGCGAACTGAACGATACTGGTATACAGGTATACATGGTAAACAGGGCATTCATATTTAACACTTTGCACTCCAGCGGATTACTGTTAGCTTGTTAATGTCGCAAATACGGCGACAACGGAGTGCAAAGGGTTAAACATTTCCGTATACACTCGTCATGTAAATGGTGGTTCTGAACTCAATACACTACATACATATATACATACATAGCATTTATACTCCGCTTTTTAATTTTGGAAAGAGTAATTTGACATTCACCAATGTCAAATTTGAAGTAATGTTGTCACACTAATTTTCCTATTTTTGACCAACGGTTTATCTGAACCGTAAGATTTTAAATAATGATTTAAAAGTTTTATTTAATAAATGAAATATGTTTAATATTTAAAACCATTCGATAATTAACTAATATCGTAACATAATTTAAAAAATAAAAATCATACAGTTAAACCTATGAAATATAAACCTTTTGGTTGGGTCGTGCAATCGCTATTTAACGAAACTTTTTTATAAAACTTAACATAACGATCAATATCTCGTATAGTTTAACGAATAGTTCCGATTGCTCGACATCGCCATATTTAATCTATAGATTGTCAAATGTCATTTTGCACAACGGACTATGCTGATGTATCTAAAGTTATTAATGTTCTCTAATTTTATTAGGCAGGTTTTCATACAGTATTTCCTTTAAAACAATAATAATTTTGAGGTTTGAACTTCCGACTTATAATATATAAATAATCAGCTACTTCATATTCGATAAAAAGTACACAAAAAGCGTATAATATAAAAAGGATTCAACAAGTAGGTACATGTCATAGAGAATGCGACAGTATACATATAATAAATAGTCGCAACAATTTACAAATTCATTGGACACAGCCGGAAATCGAACAGTATTGAAGATATTTTAAAAACACTGTCTCTTAAACTTGTTTATACAATAGTATTATTATATAGTTTGAATACATATGCAGACACTTGAAGTGATGTTTGCGCGCGGCCCTGTGTGCGTGCGTGACGTCATACGTGTGACGTCAGTCGTCTTCCGATCAATCACGAGGTTTCATCGCTTTGTTCTACGGGTACAGTCGGTTATCAAAATGTCTGCTTCGTCACGAACAAAATGTTTCACCTAACCAGTAATTGTGCTTGACAATGTCTTCTACCACAATCATCAAAATATTGGAAAACTAAATTATAATTTTGAAAAGATAGAAATTCAGCAATTGCAGATAGATAAAATACTCAGCAATATGGTATAAAATTATTTGTCAACCAACATACCATCCTAAAGCCTATCAAGAATATTTAGAAAATTTAAAAGTATACATTGTTTTACATAACACTGAACAAACCCAGACAGAAAATAATTATTTGGTATTACTAGTTGTAGTGATACGGAATAATATAATGTTCAATAACCATACATAAACATAATTGAGCTGTTGATTTATTTTAAATTTGAAAAAAAAAACAAGCATTTTTTAGCAATTATAAGTAAAATAGCTAATAGTTTAATCTCTTTGTGTACTTGATTGTACCTCTTGACACGCACACATAAGCACTGTATGTATACACGCTTCACGCACACACAGGGCCGCGCACGCTAATGACTTGACACCATAAGTGTGCTCTTGGTGGGTCAAGAGTCAAAAGCGAATTGTTAACAAAGCACAAGTTCCATTTGAGCCAAGGTTGAGAAACCCTAATACAACCCGCACAGATAGTGATGTAACATGGGTACGCTGCCAGCTTTACGCAGGAGTATTAGAAATGGTGCGTCCCCGCAGCGGACAGTGCTGCGGAGTCGGGCCGGTCCCGCTGCCTCTCGTAGAACAGCATGTACGCCGAGCAGCGCAGCACCTCCTGCAGGGACACCTCGTGCACCAGCGTGTCCGACGTGTACCACCATCTGCAACCGTCACGTCCATCCTAACATTACCGGTATACATTGCTTTCCGAATGCTACTTCACAGTAAACTGCAGAGCAATGTCATTTAAAAAATACAAATTATTTTAAATCAATTTATTGTAATACCAGATATAGAGCAGATACTGATGTAACACATTAAATGAGTACAGAAATTTTAAACAAATGACAAGTTATGCTTCACTTGCGACCGACATTTGCGCATTACCTTTCACAGCCAACGTCATACTGATGGATTTTCATAAACTAACAAATTTTACTATCTTTTTTTTTTATTGTTATAGGTTTGGCTTAGTGGCCACAATCTCATCTGATGTTAAGTGACGATATGGCCCAGGATGGTAAACGCTAAACCTAGTGGAAGACTGGCTCTCAAGTGCAGCTGCCGGAACACACCTATTGGTGCTTGGCGACAGATTTTCAACTTGAGGGTGGTAGCTAGCCAGGCGGGCATCAGAAAAAGCCCTACCACCATGCTCTGGTTTCCTCACGATGTTTTCCTTCACCGAAAGCTCAGGCTCATTGTAGGGATTCGAACTCACGTCATTCGACGCGAAGTCGTACACGCTACCACTGCGCCATCATCGCTTCAAAATGATATACCTAAAAATTCTTAAATAAAAAGCTTATTCCTTGCATATTTCAGTAATTGGAAATAATGCTTCACATGATTATATGCTACCTAGAACAAAGTAATTTAATTTTCGAGCCACGTAACTATCAGGGTTGTAACGATACATAATTTTGCCGATACGATACCGATATATCGGTCTGCCGATTACATCGGCTGATATGTCGTATCGGAATCGTTACATCCCTGATAATTATATCCAGTGTAGGACCCTGCTATTGACGCAGACCCTGTGGGCGACACGTACCTGTTAGCCTCGAAGCCGTTGCCGCGCCTGTACGTTGCAAAGTGTCCGGAGCGGGGTCCGCCCACGTGCACGACGGCCGCCACCAGCCTGTACGCGGCGCCGGGCTCTGCGCTCGCGCCTGCACTCGCGTTCAGCGCAGACAGACCCGACCGGAGGCGACCCTCGCCCACCAGCGTCACCAGGTCGATCTATTCCGACCACAACGATAAACACAAGTGATTAAGCCCGTATGGCTAACTAACACGCTCAAGTTGAAAATCGTTTGCCAAGCACCTATAGGTGTAGTTCTCGTAGTTGTACTTGGAAGTCAGCCCGTTGGATTTAGCGTGTTTACTATCTCGGGTCTCATCGTCATTTAACATCCAGTGAGATTGTGGTCAAATGCTAAACCTATAAAGTACAAAAAACAAGCACTGTGGTTTTTGTGACTAGACCACAAAAGCAAATGAATAGATGATTCACTTATGCACGGTATAGACATAGGAAATGTAGGATCCGAGACCAAGAGGTGAAGGAAACTCCTTAAAAAAATACCGAGGAAGAAAACCTTGTTAAAATTATTAGAGGGTGGAGGATGCGCGCCTCGTTAAAAATCACAGCCGGAATAGGGGGATTACTGACGATGGGAGAGGAGGAAACCTCAATAAAAAACCAACGCCGGACTAGCAGCGGAAGAGGAACGTTCATCCGCCTCCTTCCCCCGCCATTTGCCATAACACCAATGGTAAGAGGCAGAGGAGAAAACCTCTTTAAAAAACCGAATACCGGTCTATACGTTCGTTCGCCTCTTTCCCCTGCCAGGCTGAACCAAAGGGAGATGGGTCGGGGGGCGCGTCTCACCATTGCACTGGTTGGGGGACGGACAGTAGGTAGTTGCGTTGCTTCAGAATGCTCGCACGATCCTGTGACACGCCATTAGCGCGGCAGACGGTACACCGTGTAGTTTTACTGAGTAGGAATCTCACATAACCACTCGGTCCCCCGAGCGAGTGCGTACCCATGAGGGGTTTCTCCACGTAAAAAAAGGAGCTGGGACATACGAAACTATAAAAAACTTCCTCAATCAAAAACACAAACATGGCACAGATAATGTCGATGTCTTACTCCTATTTTCGGAAGATATTTTACCCGAATATTTATATATGTATATATTTTAGTTTATTAGAAAGTCCATATCCCCGTCAACATGTACAATGTTGAGAGTGTTGATCTCCAAAACTATAGGTCCGATTGATTTGAAATTTATTAGTTACTCCTTTCGCGATGTAGATGCTCACTGAGAACGGATTTTGCAAAATTCAACCTCTACGGGTGAAACAAGGGGGTTGAAAGTTTGTATGGGTTGCAAATAAATCTGCTCCGCACGCCAGGGTTGTGAAATGGATTGCCCAGAACGGGCGTGGGGTTCTTCAAAAAAAATAATGAAATACAGTCTCCAAAGTCGGCAACATGGATGTAGTGCCCCTGGTGTTGCAGTTGTCCATAGGCGACGGTAACTAATTACCATTAGGTGGGGCGTCGGCCTATTTGCGCCCTTTGGCATAAAAAAAAACAAAAGAAATAAGGGTTGAAACTTTGTATTGTGATTTTTATTGTTTAGATATGGTGATAATGATTAACCTTAAATAAAATAAAATTAAATTAAGGGATCTAATTTGTGTTTTATAGGTAGTCTAAGAAATTTTGATTTTATTAACATTATTTTTATCTATATGTATTATTTTATCTATATGGTAACTGTTGTTATGTTTACCTTTGTTATGGTAACCGTTGCCATTTTAATAATAATAATTATACTGAAGTCCGTCTTTTTAATTTCGTGTAGTTCTTATGCCCGGATTTAACCTAGAAACAGCGTGATCGATTCTTATGAAATTTTGTAGACGGGAAGCTTATATTATTAGTCAAATGATAGTCTATAAGAATTTTCAATAATACTTTTAGAAATTGTAAATAACATGTTTTTAATTATTTAATTATTAAACGATTTTGATGAAAGTTTGTAGACGGTGAGTATATGTCATTTGTCAATTGATAAGCTATATGAACTGTCAACGATATGAGTAAAAGTAAAATGACGGTATAAAAGTAGTGAGTGCGTGACGTACGCACGCGGAGCCGCTGGTGTGCTAGTGTGAGACGTACCTTGGGCTGGTTGAGGAGCGCGTAGGGCGCCAGCGAGAGCGTCTCCGGGAACGCGACGTGGTCCGCGCGCTTGGCGAGCGCGCCGCCGCTCCACTCCACGCGCGCCACGTGCACGCACAGGCAGCCCGGCAGCTGCACACACACACACACACACCGCTCTCACAACTGACTCAACAATACAAGTACAGGTAACGAGGAGGCCGGATACAAACGCTGACAGAACCAGCGGCAATAAAAGGTCTTGAATATTTTTTTAATATGAATATAAATAAAAAATATTTTTAAAAAGTGCTTCATGAAAATGGGTCTCTATCAGATAAAAACAATGAATATTGTTATGGAAACCCTTTTCGTGTAAAGGCCTCGGGGCAGACGTCTCTATTATGCTTAAATCCAGCCCCACCGTCACCAGTCCAGGTAATATTTAATCATGCTATCCCGATGTGAGAAGTTGGATGAAGCTCTCACTAAATAGTCATAATATAGCATAAAATAATTGAAGTGTCACCTTTCCAAAGCTAACAGTGCGTATATGCTTAGTGTATGCCGGCGGTGAGGGCGGAGCCCCGGGCTGCGCGGGCGCAGGGCCGCATTTGCTGCATTCCACACCCTTCACCATCTCCGGAGCCGTGAACGCTCTGAGCAAACCTGGGGAAGTTGTGTCTAATAAAGCAAATATCAAACATCTTCTTCATTATATAGAAAACAATAAATTCTGAATTATTAGTATATTTATTTAATGTTATAATATATCATTCATCAGCTCAAAAGGTTAAACTTTATTTCCTATATAATATAAAGTATTAAGTAGTAAGCTGAGCAAACAAAGTAGATATTAGTTATTGAACCTAATAACCGAATTCTGATGGTCACCTAACCAGGATAATTGCATAATAAATAATTCCCAAAATTTCATTATTTGCAATGTATATCATACATGAGGGAAGGCCCAAAGCGTACTATCTTATTTGAAAACTGCAAGCTCAAGTAAATCTCTGATTGTTTTACATTATAACGCAAGATAAAAGGGTGAATTTGTAGACATTTTTCGTTACCCAGAAATAAGAAATACGAAATGTATTTCTGAAACCCTTTTTACTATGTCGTGTTAGGTGCTCATTAGGTTATCTGGTAGGTGCATATTTGATGAATGAACTTGCGATGTATGTGGTGTGTGGTCCTCGAATGTGCTTGGGTGTTGGGTCAGGTCAGGGGACTCACCCGCAAGGCTGTAGGTCCCGGTGAGTCCGACGCCGGCGCTCGCCATCGAAAGCGATATACTATCGAACTTATCGTAACGCACCGGACTCTGGAATTTATATTAACTAAATAAAACGCTGTCTCTGAAATTTCTAAAATCTCTTACAACCACTAAAGGACTTGGTAGTGATAAAATCTCCCCACTTATTGTTAAAGTGTGCTAAAAATCTAGCTAAAGCCAATAACGGATTTATTTAAACCTTTCGCTCGATAAATATTATTGCTTTCCAGATAAGTGGAAGGAGGCTTTTATAGTACCATCACATAAAATTTGAACTAAAACCGACATTCAGAATTATCGACCTACATCTAGTTTAAACACCTTAGGATTTTTTTGTTGAGAATCTTGTTTATAAATGTATATTATCTCTAATCTTTAAATATAAAGATAAATACCAAGTCAGCCAAATGGTTTTACGAGCAAACATTCCACAATTACTAATCTTTCTATTTCCAACGGATTACATATTAACTTTTATGGGTAACAACCAGCAGGTTGATGTTATTTACACCGATTTTGAAAAAGCGTTTGATCGTATGGACCACCGTATCTTCTACAGAAACCAGTTTCATTGTATTTGTGGAAACTTATATGGGGGGTTTTAATCTTACATTACAAATAGGATGCAAGCCGTTGTAGTCGTAGTTATTAAAGGTTATTAGTTATTACATTAAAATCCCCTCTGGAGTACCGCAAGTATCCAAACTAAGGCCACTACTTTATAATGCTTATCTTTTCAACATAGGAGATTGTTTTAAATACTCAATTTTTTTAATGTTTGCTAACGACAAAATCATTTACCTAAAGATTAAATCTGATAATGATTATATAAACATTCAGCAGGATATTAACGCATTTAAAAATTATCCGCGGGCACAGCTAGATTATTTATTTTTATCGTAGCACGGCATAGTGACTACACAGTGCCTGATGGTGAGCACAGTGCAATCCAACATCATCGGTGACTACCATTGGTATTACAATACATCGAAAGTCGTCACTGTGATGCCGGCGTGCTTAAATGTCTCTTCACATTATGTTATTTTGAAGCAATGATGGCTCAGTGGTAGCGTATACGATTTCGCGTCGATTGACGTGAGTTCGAATCCCTAAAATGAGCCTGAGCTTTCGGTGAAGGAAAACATCGTGAGGAAATTATAGCATGGTGATAGGTCTTCTTTTAATGCCCGCCTGGCTGGCTACCACCCTCAAGTTGAAAGTCTGTCGCCAAGCACCAATATGTGTGTTCCGGCAGCTGCACTTGAGAGCCAGTATTCTACTAGATTTAGCGTGTTATCATCTTGGGCCACATTGTTACTTAACATCAGGTGAAATTGTGGCCAACATATAAAGATAAAAAAAAGTTTGAAGGACTCCATATTGTAGGAAGGAACGAAACACTGGCTGGAGACAGTTCCACAGCCTCACAGTACGGCAAAGATAAGACGTAGCAAACTTTGTTCGTGCCGAGATGGAGGTTACCGTAAAGCTGTGGCTCCGGAGCCCAGCGCGTGTGGTTCTGTTATGAAAGGGAGAAGAGGTATTGCGAACAGCCCGTCTCTGCAACCTGTCCAGGGCTTTGAGAAGGTATTTTGCGGATCCGTCCCAAAGGTGTGAACAGTATTCCATACAAGACCGGACTTGTTCTTTGTAAAGCAGATACAGCTGATCGGGCGTGAAAAACCGTCGCACCCTGTTCAGGATTCCGAGTTTCCGAGATGTGGCGGAGATGACACTCAATGGCAAATAGCAATGGTACCCAAAGGTAATAAAATTATTGATATGCAGAAGTAACAGATAGGGCGAAAGTACAGAACCTTGCGGAAATCCAGCATTTACTGACATAACCTGCGAATCACATTCATCGAGTAAGACACGAATTCTACGCTCATGTAGAAAGCCAGAGATCGATGTGCAGAAGTCGCTGGGAAGTCCGTAAATCGGAAGTTTGGAGAGAAGTCTAGGGTGCCATACTCTATCAAAAGCTTTGGTTACGTCGAGACTAATAACCAATGCCTCGCCATGTTTATCAACCGTCTCACCCCAGCGGTGCGATACGACGCTAGATCACCCGTCGATCGATTCTGGTGAAAGCTATAACTATGCATATCATAAAACTCAACGCCTCTCTCTGTGTGTCTGTCCGTTTATGTTTTTTTACGCGAAAACCACTCATCTGATTTCCATATTATTATTTTTTTCAATTCATAGGTATGTTGGCTGGCCAGGTTATAGGATATATTTTATTTCATAAAGTAACATACGAAATAAGCAGTAACGATAATGGTGATACAATTCAGAAAAAAGATCCTTTTCGAAAACTTAAATGGATTACGCTGAGTACACCATAAGATATATATCAAATTAAGGTGCCTACTACATAATTGTAGATCTTTTACTCTCTAGAAACATATCTTTACTCTGCTAATATTATCTGTTGTTCACCTGAAAGTGATGCGGCTAACAACCAGGTAGGTATGTATAATTCGATAAGCTTACACGCCTTCATATTAACCCGGTGATTTCTTTTCAACATTACAAACTTTATTTATACCAGTGGTGAACTAGGCGTAATGAATGTTATTTTAAATTTTAATTAATAGATATAAATTTGGTATACCTTAGCAGAGCAAACAGTACACTGGAGGCGCGCAGCGAGGGTCCCGCGAAAGGGCGGAGCTGGCGGAGGTCGCGTCGGTCGAGGGGCGGGGCAAACCCAGCGACGTCCCACCGAGCTCAAGTGACAGAATGAGCGGGACACGCCCTTCGTCAGACGCGGCGGGTTCGGTTCTGTAGACACAAGTTTTACTTATCATCAGTGTCAAGAAAACAGCTTTAAAAACTTGAAATCCCATTAGTGATGTAAGTAATTTGAAAATATAATACATACTACAACATTATCCGTTTCAATTTCATTTCTAAATTGAACTGAAAATGAAGTGATCAACTTTCAGTACCGCGTTATAATTATTATGTATCCTATCAGTACAATAATATACATTTGTTAACTTCTTGTTATAACTCAGCCGTGCCTCACTCTGTGTGAATGTCTCTAACTCCAGAGACACAGCGTGACACTCACGGTTAGTAGTCAGCCGTGCCTCATGCTCTTCATTACTTTTGATCGATCGATATTCTACTATACATTTGCGCTGTGAATTTCCCTACAGATTTCTGGATCGCGTAAGTTTTTCTTAGTATCTTTTTCAGCTGCGAGTCTCGTCTTAGGGTATTTCCACGTTTACTGTGAACAAACTGCTCTCTCTCTTCGTTAGAGTAATGGAATACAGACAAAATTCTATCCACTTTCTACCAGGAATTTTACCCATATGCAAATTACAAGTTAAAGACAGTGATTCAATCGCATAATTTAATTTAAATCTTAACTGTAAAACCATTTTAGATATTAACTGATATTATCCAGAAGACATATTAAGGGTTGATTAGTTCAATATAAAAATGTACGGTTGCGCAAACCTTTAGTAAAAGCAAAGTTTTATTTAATAATTTTATTTTTATTAACCGCTCGCATCCATTGAATAATGACGCATTATATTATGCCTATTTACCATAACAATTTAATAAAAATCACTATAGCGTAAAAAAAACAAACTACGACATGTACCATAGAAATAGACCGAACTGTAAAATGAATCAATAAGAAAGATATGTTAACAATTTTACTTTAAAAACAATTTTATAATCTACAAAATGAATAAGGCCCAGCCTTAAATTATTAATACACGACCTTACGTAATATTTACTTAAATGTGACAATAAAAATCAAGCCCGTGATAATTTTAATGCGGGAATAGTTCTTCCTGGTAATGTCTCAAAACATTTAGAAATCATTACGTATAGCAGCATCTATAAAAATCCCGAAAAATACATAGGTTTTGGTTTATTATTTCTATTGAAAATTATTTGAAGATAAAATAGTTTGGATTAATTTCAGATCATTTCACTATATACCTATTTAAATATATTACAGTATTACATATACACACATTCCTATCTTATATCTACACAACTTAAAAGCAGTTTATACACCATACAAATGTATATATGTATATGCATCCTAAATGTTACTACAGACTATAAACTACAATCATACCATATTCATACTATATTCATTTCATATTTAGTCCAGTAGTTTCTGCGTGATTGGAGTACAAAGTAACAGACAGACGGATATACAAACCAAAATTATATTTTGTCTGTGCTTGATTCTAAATCCCCAGTAGTATATTGGTCTCGTAGGCCAATAGCACTTTCATGGTTCTTGTATCCCATCTCGTTTCATCACAGGCATATACTATGCCTGTTGAGCTATATATATATTAAATCTATAGTTTGTACTAATACTTAGACAGTAGTAACCATCACATCATTTATTAATGTATGCACACAGTGTGTAACATGTAAACAAATTACGGACCAAGTGTTAACAAAATTATTGTTATAATAAAGAAAGAACCTCACGATAATTGCTGACCTGGATCCACTAGATCAGGTTCATCGGCCGGTGCGGCTGACGCAGGCCTCGTCGTAAGGGAGGAGGGCGTGGGCGGGGTCGAGTCCGCCCTCAGCGGGTGTGACGCTGATGGAGGAGAAGCAGGCGACGCAAGCGCCGACCATGCACGAGTGCCCAGACCCAATGCATCTGATAAACATCCAGGCTGAGAAAAGAACAATTAGTACATTTTATTTCTCTAAATAGATTATTTATTTCTTTAAATAACTAAGCACAATGTAACTATAACATAAAGTTTGTTGAGAATTCTTAGGGAGAACTCAGAAACAAGAATCAAAAATTACTTAGACCAGTTTTAACGGCACACTACAAACTTTGAACAAAACAATCCCTTTGCCTATTTTTGAACCCTGGTGTTCATCAGTAAGTTACAAACATTAAAATTGCACAATATCTTTATATTCATAAGCACATCCACTGGGTATTACAGACTTCTCTACTTTAAATCAGGTATAAAGGATATCTTGAAAACAGAAAAATCACACATTCCAGGTGATGCCGGGTATAAAAATATTATTATTTTTATGGATTAACTAATAAATAACCTTTTTAGACATAGCTGTGGTCTCCTCTTCAATGCATGACAACAGAACGTGAAGTAACTCATGAGCATCTTGCTGATCTGCAGGTACAACCCACCCAGCTGCTCTTAAGGATTGCAACACTCCTAATGGACACACTGGGGTCCCTCGGGCAGATTCATGTGTTCCATTTACAACTGAAGAAAGAACATTTTATTCAATTTTGGCTCTGACAAGACAAACTTGAATATGAAAAATACTTTCACCAGAACACATTACTGTCACATTCAGTGACAGCAAGAAAATAACTAGAATTTCAGTACATATTGGGGGTTAGCATATATTATTAGTACATACAGTATTAATTTATTAGTTCTGAATAATGGGAAAAGGTAATTATAAAGACTGCTTCAATTTTTTTCATGCATTAGGAAACAAGAAGGCATTTAAAAAAGCCAATGGCAGCAAAATAAGTATGCAAAAAAACAACATACATAAAAATATTCATAGAAAATGATGTACATTAGGATAATACATCAAAATTGTTATGAATGTCCATCAAAATGATCCAAGATAAGCTTGGTTATCTACTTACACAGTGTATTACTAAAGTCTTATCTTTTTTACATCATCCATTCTGATCATTTCATATCTTTTAACCAAATTTTTTTAAAAACTCTTCTTTATAGAAAGAATAAACTGTAATACCTTATTATAATAATATTATAGTAGTTTCACTAGTTGCCAAAAAACCTCTTCCTAACAAACTAAGTACAAAGGTAACTCTAATTAACTTTGCCTTTAAAAGAATTGTGGTTGGACTTCAGATTACATTCAGTAGTTTGAGAGAATTACACCACATGGTTGAAATATCTTTACCAATTTTGCAAAAGTGAACTTTATGACAACCACTTTGAATGGACATTTGTAGTCTATACAAAAAAATGGGATTTAAAAAAAAATGTATAAACCATTTGTTTCCGCAGTGTTAAATTTTATTATAATCTAAATATGAATTAAATACAAACCTTCAATTACAGTATACAAAGTCGTGATCATACTATTGTGACTATTAGTTTTGGCGTATTTTTTCAACCATTCTATAAATGTAGGACAAGCAGCCAGTGCCTGTAACAATGTGTTCAAAAAACACGTTCTCCCCAGGTTTTGGAGTCCTGCGATTTGTCCTCTACGTTTGCGGACTTTCGGAGCACCTCCTGGACCCCAGAGTACGAAGGCGCCAACCACAACTGCAGCTGTTACTCCCGCAGCCACAAGGATTCTGTCTCCCCCGTCCATGGTCACCGTAAGATTGGACTTTATCACACTATCCCCTCACATAATAACCTTGATTAAGTTATTTATCTTTTGAATACATAAATAGTCTAAAATATTATTCGAACCTTCAGGCCAAATAAATAATTTGACGTATTTCATTTCCTTAGATCTATTTTCGTGTTTCTTTTTTTTCCTGACAGTAAAATAAATTACAGATTAGTGTTGTAGGTTGTAGTGTTCATTAAAAATCGATTGATGTAAATGAAATAATTGATAATTTATTGTAAAATGAAAGTATATAATAATAATACTTTACAAATTTGCAAGCGCCACGAATGACACGAATGGCCTTTTTTTTGCTCTCGTCGCTTGCTCGGTCTGCTGAGTATTACATAACGCGACAGCTATCGTACTGTATCGTATTGTTTGAACCCTTCAGAACGGTCCCGTAAAGTTTTTTGTGACTTTTTGTGACATAATTGTGAGTTTCAGGTAAAAATGGTAACTTAGTGGTAGTTACGTAACGTTTTGCTAGGGGGGAAGGGGTGGTAAAGAAAAACGTTACCGTGCGTACATGGGGGAGAGCGGTTCTAAAATCTCCAAAAACTGCGTTACGTAATACTTGAACGCTCTATAATGGCAGTAATGGTCTTCAATAAATAAGACTGGTTTCCAAGTTAGGAAAAACAAGAAGAAGAAGCTATTGTACCAGCAACGGCAAAATTATCGTATATTTGCGTATTTTACCAACTTTCGCTCTGGAGGACTTTTTTAATTTTTCAATTTACTTTCGTACGAAGGCATGAAAGTTGTGAACCCCGTTAAGTGATTGTTTTTATTACAAAATCACCAATACTAGAGGATTTACAAACAATCGATGTTAAACAACACTACAGTGCTACCAGGGCCCATGAATCAAAAGTTACGCTTCATTTCCTGATAATGATATAAACTGAATAATTGAAGTAAACTGTTTTTAACGTGTTTGGCGCTGTCAATTATTACAATGTACAGTGTTAAAACAGAATATTAAATGGTCCCACATAAGGGTAACTTATTTTTATCAAATACGAAATAGAGATCTGAAAAAATAATTGATTAAAATAGTTTTTTTAATATTAAAATCGCGTACAGAAAAGATTTTTACTTAAAATAATTAATCTGAATCGATTATTTCCAAAAACAATTATTTTTTCACATCCCTACTGTTAGGGTTATAGATAGTGAATAATTGTTATTCACAGTTCAGAACAGTTCAGAAATATGAAACGTAGTATTTTTAGATAATTAATACATAAATCGGTAATAAAATGATATTCACATACATATTATTGGTATTTTTTAACTTTGCATTGAAAACTGAATTGAAGTTTAATTATATTAAAGAGTTTTATTGTTTTGTTTTTTCAATAAAAATTCCAATTCCAACTTTATTTCCGAATGTAAATAATAACATTGACACTTATAACCTAAAAAACTCAACAAAACAAATCAGAAAAACAACAAATATATACGGTGTGAGCGTAATTTTGTCACGAAATTTTATTGTATCAAATTTTTATACAGAGCGTTTTCTAATTTAACGGGCTAGGCATAAATTTAAAACTTTACATTTATATTGTGAAATTAATGTATTTAAATGATTATTATTTCTAATATTCTTTTAAACGATAATGATTCCTGCTAATACTATATGTGTATCTGAGGAAGGGCCGGCAAATGCTTTAGCCCTAAATAAAGACTGCAATCAAGTTGTCATAGCTGGTAGAAATGGTAATAGTGGTGCACATAGTTAAACAATTTATTTTTTCTTCCAAAATTATGTTTTATGCAGTGCTATTGTTACAGTGTTCAAAGTTTTTTCAATCGGTGAAAATGAATTTACCGAAGTGTGCAATTTAAGGGTGGGAAAAAATTTAAATCTAAATTTTTCATCCATCGATGTTGCTTGGAGTACAATTGAAGGTAAAAAAAAGTGTTTATATTCTGTAATAAATTCTTTTACAGTTAAGAGGATCATAACATTTAGTGCAACATAATGGTGTTATTGCCTATTTTTAGCATAGTTATCTTCCTGGTACAGTTAGAAGTGTAAATATAAAATTAAATGTTAATGATGACAAAACAAAACAAGTTGCTTTTTATTTTCATAAAACAATTCAACTAGCCAATCTTTTAAATATAAAAACATATTTACATGTATATGTAGTATTAAAGTATTTTATTGTTGTAGAGAACACCTTGGCTACAGCAGCAACAAATGGAGCGGTGGTTGTCTGGAACCTTGGAAGATCAGGGCGTTCTAAACAGGAGCATGTCTTTTCTGATCATAAAAGAACTGTCAATAAGGTATATTATATCATAGATTTACAGGAACAATCTAATCAGGAAAACCAGGACAATATTGAAACGTATAGTTGTACTACTTTCCAGCATGATATATAATATTTAATGACTTCCTTCTATAAATGGATGAACTAAATTTGAACTTCACTGAAAGACAGTCACTATTGTTTTTCCTTGTCATTTAATGATATAAACTTTATGTAACCTATGTGATGAGTAATCATTTATATACACAAGTTCTAGCTACTATATTTAAAATTTGTTCTCACTAGCAATAAACAGTTTATTATTATAATATTATTAACACTCATTGAACAAGTTATGGTGTAAAATGTTTAGGAGCATTACTTATAATAAAAAACAGAAGTAGTTGAACTTGGCATTAATGAATTATGAAACAAAAGGTAGCCTGAAAGATAAGGTATTAAGAATACCATGCTCATTATAAAACTCCCAAGATTAAATTCCATAGTTCCATATAAAATTGTTATTTAAAGCTCAAATAGACTGAGGCCTATATTATTGGAGCGGTGATATAGAATTTGTTAAGAGATAATTGTAGGATCAGTGCCTAGGTAAGCAGACAAAATTATAAAGATTATGGTATAAGACAGGCTCAAGCTCATGGGGTACAACCTATAGGAAGAGAAGCCTTTATTCAATAGCAGGCTGATTTTATTGTGAATGAAGATGATGATAGGTGTATATGTTTTCCCTATAAAAAATTCAATAAATGCGTACTGATGTTGTCACATGATCATTTTTGTTTTACACATTTTTATGTAATATGTGGTCACCACCCATGTTAAGGAGTGACTTACATTAAATAAAACTCATATTCTCAGGTGAGCTTCCATCTAACTGAGCCTGCCTTGTTGATCTCTGGGTCACAGGATGGCATGATGAAATGCTTTGATCTACGTATGAAAGAAGTCGCCAGGACTTTTATAAGGTAGGTTTTATTGTTTTTACACATTTTTTATATTTTTGTCAAAATAAAATCCTTACCATCCTAACATGTCAGTGTTTAGAATTTTCAATTATTATTATGTACAGCTGTGAAGATATGCATCTCCAGTCTTTACCAAATTTTTTGTTTAGCAACACGGAATCGATCCGTGACGTCCAGTTCAGTCCTCACCAGGCGCACACCTTTGCAGCCGTCTCTGAAAATGGCAATGTCCAACTTTGGGATGTCAGGAGGCACGACAGATGCTGGCAACAGTTCACAGCACACTCAGGTCCGGTGTTTGCATGTGACTGGCACCCTGAAATGCCCTGGCTAGCCACCGCTTCAAGAGATAAAACCATAAAGGTGAGATCAGGCATTTATTGATAAGGCCTGATATAACTTATATTATTAAACTTTTTACACATTTATTAAGTATCATTAAACAAATCTACGTAATTCGAGACTACTTTTTAGGGTTCCATATCCAAAAAAAAAGGAACCCTTATAGAATCACTTTGTTGTCCTGTCTGGCTGTCTGTCTGTGTGTCAAGACACTTTTTCTCGAAAACGACTGTAGATATAAAGTTGAATTTAATATATACTAAAGACGACGGCCTCATGCTGCTGTAAAAAAATAATTTTTCTAGGTTGACGCATTAAAGACATACGACACTACATAGTTAAAATAACTAACAATTATCAAAATCTATAGTGTATACTACCCACGAGCCTGCAGTCTTGAAAATTTGGCACGAAGGGAGGTCTTTTAGTAAAAGTTAAGGGAAAATCCAAAAATAAGGAATTTCTATTCCAGTGTGAAATAATAATGCAACAAATTTATATTAAGTCTTATTTTTTATCACGAAAAGAGCTTGGATATACAGTTGAATACTAATAACGATAAATACTAAATAAAGATATATGACTACAAATTTCTGTCAAAAAATCAAGTCTCTATGTTAACAATAAAGAGATACAGTCGTTCATAATAAAAGTCTAAAAGTTTCATTCAATGACCAATTATCAAAAACTATAGGCTACTCGCGAGCCTACAGTCTCGAAATTTGTAACGAAGGGAGGGCTTGTAACAAAAAATAAGGAATAAATACAAAAATAATTAATTTGTAATCCCTTATGATATTATATGCAACAAAATGATATTAAGTTTTAGTTTTTCTCTTGATAATGGTTTCAGGTATAAAGTTGAAATTAATATTACATATCAAGACCTATTATCTCACTCTGCTGTAAATTTGGTTCTTTCTATTTCACTCAGATGCTTAGATTATACAAGATTTCTTTATAACCTATTTTTATTGTCTTCTATTGTCCCATGTTTAACGCTTTTAACAGCATATTCCAAGAAAGTGTGCCAGTAGTGACTTTTTTCGAGCTGATTTTATATTATCACTAGCTGTGCCCGCGGCTCCAGTCGCGTGGAGTTGTTAAAAAAGGTTTTTAAATTTTTTGTGCGGAAACCTAATTAATTTTCTAAAATAAAAGTAGCCTAAGTTATGCCTTATAATATCAACTATCTTCCAGTGAAAGTCCCATCAAAATCGGTCCAACCGTTTCGGAGATTACCCGAAACAAACAGACAGAGAGACAGACATTTTTTTTTAAATGGGTGTTTTGTTATAGTTATCGTGTATACTTTCATATGCATTTAATAAAATACTGTTATTTTGACATTACAAACAAACACACTTCAATTTTATTATATCTATATACATTACATACATGTTTGTACTTATGTTTTATTACATAACGTTTCAAAATATAGCCTTTTTAGTAAAAACATCTGTAAAATAAAATATTTACCGAAATCTGTTAAGTAATTCTTGAGTTATAAGCGCACTAACAGACTGACAAACGAACAGACTGAGATACATTATTAAAGAATATAAGGATATTCTGTAAACAATATTTATGTAAAAGACGGTACAATAATGTACGGTAAGTAATGTAATCAGATCAGCATCTCAGGGCGCGGGTTGTACTCGCTACTTGTCTGATTTTTTCTTACATGTCCAAACAAAACCGAGGGGTCTACAAGGACTTTAAGCTGAATTTATTATATAATATAATAGATGCATCATTAATCACAGCAAGTTCTAATAATACTTTTTTATAGAATTTGTTTGCGCCGAAATGTGTATTTCGATAATCGGCGGGTAACCCTCGCTGATGATGGCATAATCTTCGCCGCGGCCTTGAGGTATTGAAAAGGTCCAATAAGTCTGCAAATAAATAACGTTCAATGCGCGTGTGTTATGCTCTCAAAACGAGTGTTACATCCCATATGTTAATATAGTATACTGTTGCATCTCATGTTGCATTGCGGACGTGTGTACACGCCTTTTATGTTTGTTCATTATGGTCGAGAGTTGAAATCCAAACGTCGTGATAAGAAAGTGTGTCGAGGTGATAAAGCCGTTTGCTAATCACAGGTCACGCGTGCGAAAACATTGTATGTTGAACTATGATAACGAATTGATTTAAACATAGTTTTTAATATATTGACTTGAGCGTGTGGCGATGACAAATGGACGCGTGTCTTTTAAAGTTAAACTAGATTTAAACTGTTGTTTTTTTTTCGTTCCATGTGCAGCTCTGGCGTCTAATAATTAATATGTTGCTGTAAATATCACAAACGTATACATTTAATGACAACAGAGTAGCGTCCAGAATGAAATACGAGTAATTTCAAATACTGTCCACCTTTTTTGAAAAGTAACGGTTTCTCTTTTCCGACATATTTATTTGTATTTTTAATACGGTAAGGGAAATATTTTATTGCAGATAACTGAATATGAGAAGTAGGTACCCTTTATTATCACCAGTATCTCTAATGTTCTACCTATAATCTAAATAATAATATATTGCGTATGATTCATACTGATATGAGCTCGGAAAATAAGTAAAATCACCATACATTCCGTTTAAAGCAAGACTGGCTCGAAAGAATATATATAAAACGATTTCTGTGTTCCCAACGAAACATAAATGTGAAAAGGGGGCCAAGTTCGGCAGAAACGACGTTCGGGGTAGTCGTTGTCACCAATAGAAGAGCTGAGATAAAACAGGTGCCAAGTTCCATAGTAGTTCCTTTAATTTTAGCTGTAGGAATGTACGTACGAATGTATGTTCTTTAATTCATTTACAAAACTTGACAACATTGTAAACGTATAAAAACTTAGCTGTAGTTGATATTAATTATGAGTACTATTTCGTTTAAAATCAATGAATAATTGTATGTACTTATTTGGAGTTTAATTATTATTAAAGCGTCGATATTCCAATGCCCATCAGGTACCAAGTTAACACGAGCTAAATTTCCGCAGCTCGACTTCTATGTGCACCTAATATCCGTGATGCTGACCGACTTTAATCGTGCCAGCCCAATTCTTCAAGGAAGTCCACCAGTCTCATGATGTTGTTAAAGACTTCCGAAATAGTCCTTGGCGTGCCATGGTGTTTGTCCCGGTATTGAACTCACTCTGCACTACAAGAGTACCCGTTTGGCTGTCTCTTCTGCGCCCATGCACGCTCGGCACAGGGGGCTTTCAGCAATACCTAGATTAAAAATATTTTTTATAGGGCCCGTGTTTTGTTAAGGCTGCGGTGACCATTCGTGCTGAAAGTCTATTCAAGTGTAGAAGGGTTTTGGAGATCTTGAGATTAGCGAGAGGCAGTGATTACCTAGCCTGTCTACAGTCTGTTCTACTCTATATCTCTGAGTCATCTCGTTCTCGCACGTATTTCTGCTTTTATCCAGCAAAAAGGATCTCCTATCGTGTCGGATCCCTTTCTCGTCAAATCGTCCGCTGCGTCATTACCACGTGATCCACTGTGTCCTTTTAGCCATTGAATGGTTATGCTATTATGAACACATACCTGAATCTGAAAGTATCTCGAAATAGTTCGTGTAAATATACACACTGGCCAGTGTCACCCGTAACGAACTTGGCTGACACGATTGACAGTAACATGCCTTTCGTACGCATCGATCAACAGGTGATTTAGTATACGTGCTGCATCGCTGGGAAAAGGAGAACATTGCGAGATCATGGCAATCAGTCTCGCATAGCAAAAGTGTTTGATAGGGCCTTGTACCGTGGTTTTTTGTATAGATTGCATTGATTGTACAGATTTGCCATTGATTGCATTCATGGCTATGCAGATGAGAGCACGGTACTTGAGTGTTAAAGCAGTGTGCCTACTTGTAGGAGAACTGAAGCCGATAAATTACGGGCAGATCTTGTTACTAACCTCGATCACTTCTATAACCTCATATTTTCATGTAGGGCAAGTAATATACTTGAGGTAAGGATTGTTTTTCTCTTGTAAAAAAAACTCAGCTTTTCTCTCATTAGAATTACTTACTCACTAAGTGTAACAGCCTCAATATCTTATTAATGGATATCTGTTATAACCTTAATCTCAGGGATCATATTGAAAGCGTTATCTCCGAAACATCCAGGCGACTTGGCATCCTGATCAGAGTGCGATGGTTTTCCACGCCCGATTAGTTGTACTTTATTTATAAGATTCAAGTTCGGCCGTGCATAAAATATTGTTCGCATCTCGGGGAAGGTTACGTCCAATCCTTCCTTGATTCCTTTGACTGATTAAAGTGATAGGCTGTCCGCATTTAGAATGATACAGACAACACTAAGTCCTTAAAATTCCTCCTTCAGATGCGAAGGGACATTGCCTCGCTGAGCGTTTTATAGTTTGTATCTTGGTGTATGTTCTGAAGAGCTGTTTGACCTGATTCCATCATCAACCAAAATCACGCAGACTGGTTTGTACGGAGCCACGGCTTTAACGGTACATAGCAGCCATCACGGCACGAAAAAAAATCGCAGATTCTTACTTTTGCCGTATCGTGTAACACATTCTTCTATTCAAAGTATTCCCTTTTTCCTATGAAATTGGGTCCTTCGAAGGAGGCTTAGAGGTGTGATTTGTACAGCTCGGTATGACGGCAACTACTGTTGATGGAATCTATCACCGACGGTCACCGTTGTTTTTGGATTGAACCGTACTATTACCATGAGGTGGTATAGAATCATACTGCCAAGCTAATATAAAAAAAAATATTGTCCTTGTCTGTGTCGTATACCCCTCCCCGGCCTAAATCCTGGTTACGCCCATTTGTACAAGGTGACTAAACTGCTGACGTATAAATATATTAGACACCCAGGCACAGAACTAACATAATTATCAGAGATAAGGTCGACCGTTGCGAGGATCGAATCCGTGATACGAATGGAATTATATTAATGAGCCATTTCTAAAAATAATATACTTTATCCGACCATTATTGGTTCCATTTACGAAATAAAACATTGGTTATATTGATTCTCAAATATATTAATGCGGTGTTAAATTTTAAGGTATGGGACATACACGCCAAGTCGAATCTCGAGCATACCATATACACCATAGCTTCAGTAGGGCACGTGAAATGGCGACCGCAAAAGAAGTAAGTCATCAATATATATCTATCAGAATAAAATCTTAATTTTAAAGATACCATGGTAGGTTAGAATTTAATGAAACAATCAACTGCATCCTTAGGTACCAAGTGGCTTCCTGTGCCCTGGTGCTGGACTGCGCTGTTCACGTGTGGGACGTCCGGAGACCGCACGTACCGCTGGCCACGTTTGCTGAGCACCGTGATGTCACCACTGCCATCGCATGGCAAGGAGATCCTCATACCTTCCTTTCCACCAGTAGAGTAAGAGAATCCTTTTTCTTCCTTCAACACCATCAATTGACGTAACGTGTTATGCAATCTCTCTTTATATATCGGCAATGGGTTTTAACTAGGATTGCAGTCTATACCGGCACCGGTTCAGCGAGGCCGCGCACCCGGTGCTGTGGGCGAACCCCCAGGCGGTGTGCGTGTCCGCGCGCGGGGACCTGGCGCTCGCTCTGCCGGACCGGCCGCTGCCAGCCCTGTCGGCACACTCGCACCACTCCCATCACCACCCCGACAGGCTAGTGCCGGGACTCGGGTTAGTTCTTCTATTTATTGAACCACGACAAACTGATTGCACTACACCTGTGCAGTCCAACAACAACGGTGACCACTAAGTGATTTATCCGATCGCCACCAATCCTCGCTGTCATGCTGACCGGTTTAAATGTATTTCAAGATATGTTTCAAGGATACCATGCAAGAAAGAGGGAACACGACCGAGAGACGGTTCCACAGCTTCACAGTACGTAAAGTTATGACATAGCTAACTTCTTTTTCCGTGCTGAGATTAAGGTTAACGTAAAGCTGTTGCTCCGGAGCCTAGCGCGTGTGGTTGTGTTCTAAAAAGGAAATAAGAGTATGAAAAATCACTAAGGAACAAAGGCTTTGATGCGCATACGTAACCTAATTATATTATTTTAGGTTCTGTTTAAATAGCCAATTGAAGTCGATACTGGTGAATAGTTTTTTATTATATTATTTTTTGTCCCAAGATACGTTTAAGATTTAAATGCAATATTAACATTATATTTGAATTATCTAAAATCGAGGTAATTGCTAATAGTAGGGGAGACGGTGAAGATCGACCTTCATAACGATAACATAACATTGATAACATCTGATAACCAGATCGAAAAGTGCTCATGGTTATTTTTAATTAAATTAATTTTCATCGTATGTTGTGTCCTGTTCTATCACTCGAACTTCGGACGCTCTACTTTCTCTCACACATATTTAATTGCTCCTATTTTAACTTCAAAGCATGGCAATAATATTTCATGAACAGTTTTTTTGCAGGCAAGCCTATACGATTATTTTAGTAATTAAATTATCTTTCTTTCGATACCAATTTTTATTGGTTAACAGATGGGTGTAGTTTCCTATATTGACTTACCTGTTCATACCTGCTTTGTCAGGTACCCATAAACAGAGATGAATTGAATAAATTTGTTATTGAATAAAGATACATTTATTACAAAACGAATTGGTAGGCAAGCCTACCAAGGCATACCCACCATGTTAAAAACTATCAGTTGAAACTAAATTTGTTCGGTTATCAAAATAGTGAAGGTAATGAAAATGATTAAAATTAATTTAATAAAACATAGCCATGAGCACTTTTCGATAGGCAAGCTATCATAGGTGTGTTTAGAGACCAATACAATTTGATAAAAAATATGTGTCATGTGGTTTATCAGATGGGTGAAGGTTGACTTTCACCGTCTCTTAGACCATAATGCACCGTTTAGCAAAACTCTTAATAGTGTAAGCGTGTTCCAAAAAGTCTAATAATGCATAAATATGGTATTCAATATCGCAATCTATCGAAATATATCTATCCTTCTAAGGATCGCTTACAATAAGCATTTTATAAACTGCTTCATTAATTTCATTAACTGCAAACTGGCAGCGTGTTGTGCATTACGATTCGCGGTGCGCTCTACCAACGGCATTCTTTTTAAGTCCACGCGAGCAGAGCCGCGGGTACAGCTAGTTATATATTAAAACGTCTTATAGATGGGTATGTCAGGCTACAAGTATGGCGTATGGCAGAATGGCGGCTAACGTTTTCGCGCGGATATTTAAAATATAAAATTATTATAATTCCATTTTAGAACACTAAACGATATTATAAAATTGTATGAAAAATTATAGTGGCTTATTATTACTAAAGGATCAAATTAAGACACATTTCAAAAAATGGTGGAATAACACCCAGTTTTGTTGAAGTATCCTGTAGTTGCTGGTCACGTAGTGGCTTTAATTAATATCGGTCTAAGACGGAATTAGATTCAAGTACGTGTGATTGCGTTGTTTGAGGAGTGTATGGCGCTTACAGACGGAAGCAGCCGACGGCGGGGTCGCTGTCGGCTGTAGCGCAAGCGGCGCTGGAGCGCGCGTTCCCTGACGGGGCGTCATCCTCCCTGTGTCGGTACCGAACCCTCGAGGGCTCCGCGGCCTGCCCGGTGCTCGCGTGCGCGCAGCAGTACCGCATGCGCGGGCTGCCCCCGCACGACCTGGCCGACCATAACGCGAAAGTTGCACGCGCACACAACCGACACATGGTCAGATTCTTTTCATATCATTCTCATCCATATCTGAATACATAACCATTCGCCTCTTTACTTTCTGAGAGGTTAGCTATACACATTTTGTTCATCCATTTGCTAGTTTAGGTCATCCCCAAAGATCGTTACAACGAGCGATCCCGCAGTATTTGTACTCAGCGGGATACCTTTACCAAGTTGTTGGTTCACTTTCATACATTTTTTCGGCGTTGCCGAATTGTCTAGATTTAAATATCAAGGTCGAATATATGTTGTTGAAATTGGATCTCTTTCCGTCAAATATCACGATTGGATCTAGAAAAGCTGACAGAAATGGATGCGCAATACTGAAAACCAGTCAGTGATGTACTCCGAACCGGCGGTAGTATTTGACGTTCATAAGTGCCTTCTTGGGGCTTAAATTGAATAAAGTATTTTTTGATTCAATTTGATCTAGTATATAATCAACCCAAGCCACATCGATAGTTGTTTACCTAGAGATTTTCAACATGAGTATCTGGGCAAAAGGTCACCAGAGAATGCCCTAGCACCATAAAGACATTTGTGTCCAGGTGGCGCACGTGTGGGAGGTAGTGAGGTGCGTGTACGGCGCACGCGCGGCGGCGGCGCGCTCCACGCCCGCGCCCGTCCCGCCCCGCGACCCGCAGCCCCGCGCTGACCCGCCGCCCCCGCTACTCCCCTACACGTACAGGTAACAGCTCCTACCACAGTTAATATACTCTAAATATAAAGCACTCCCAGAGTACTGAAAGTTATAATACACTGAAATAAGTTTTTGTGAGGTGGTACTGGGTTGCGACCACAATACACATGGTGAAAAGCTCGCCATTCATGGGTTTCGCTTATATGTGTCGTGTTTCGGCATAAGTAGGTACATATTCAGTTTCTATAAAGACAACGGATAATATATAGAATTTAAAAAAATATACGAGTATACTTCAATAAAATGCCGAACTAAAAGCCAAAATATTTTCATTTAAAAAGATTATTCCGCACGATGGATTGCCGTTCTCTAGATGGTCGCCATTATTTAGAATTACAATGTGCTTACCACCAGGCAGGGTACAAACACTTTGCCCAATAACCAAAAAAGAGAAGGGAAGCTTTTGGTAATTTAAGTAATATTAAAAGTTGTAAATAATATAGAATGGGGCTGTTGGGGTAACTCCTCACAGAAGGATGCGCGTTCTAGCATGTTGTTAGCTTTATTTAGAATGTACAAGATCTCTGACCACGTCAGAGGTGCCGTAGGAACTTAAAAAAAAAGAAAAGAAACACTTTGCCGTGATACAATAAAAAACGTTTGATATTGTGGACATTTATCAAACTCAAGTTCTGGAGATTCCTCTATTGAAGAACAAGTGCTACTTTATTTCGTGTAAACGTGTTTGAGTGTTGAAGGTTATTAGAAGGCTGTAAGAAGCCGGGGTGTTCGTATGTTGCAGTGCGGTTGAAGAGGAGCCCCTGGAGGAAGTGGAGCAGTGGGCTGAGACGCAGTTCCACAACAGCGGCGTGCTGGGGATGCCCACGCTCAGCATTTACATACCGCCCCCTAAATATTCCAAGATACGGAACGATGGTTACTTTCCTTTTATACTGGTTTTATAAATATGTTGGTTCACCTTGCTGGAGGATCATCAGCTCTGGAATCCGCTTAGTTATAATAATAAACTAAATCATTTTTTTGCGGAACTAATTTTATTAATATACCTATTCAGATTAAATTGAGATATTGCACTACAACAGATAATTTAATCCGCAGTAATCATAAGGTTAGGTGAACGTACAGCCTCGTAGAACGATACTAATTTCTTAATTTGGCTGGAATATCCCGATAGGATATACAATATTAGTCCACAAAATACCGTGTCTATGGGCTGGAGCAGTTGGAACCAAACATATGCGTTGAACGTGGTGTTACAGACGTGGGCGGGTGGGTCTCCGCCGCGAGCGCCCACTACGTGGACGTGGAGGGAGCCGACTGGACCCTCCCCGAGGAGGCGTTCCCGCTGCGCACCGCGCCGCCCGCCCAGCACCAGCACCAGCACCACCAGCACCAGCCCGACCACGCGCACCACTCCCACCTCACGCAACACCTTGAAGACAAACACAGGCACGCAGGTTACTGCACTCATTTATATAAAACAAAAGTTCTATTTTTTTATTAGTTTTACAGACATACTTAGTGACAGTATATATGTGAGCTTTCTTTAACGTTTAAATTAGTAAATGGCATGTAGTTCATTAGATATTAAATGGTAAATAAAACTTATAGTTATGTAAGTAAAGCTAACTTTAAATGATTGTAATCCTGAGGCTGGTCACAATAAGTTGGTACTTCGGGGGAGTGTGTTAAAGCACCTCGTCAGCCGGCCCGGTGGTACCGAGCAAAATACAGTAGCAGCAGCATCGCGGGGTCTACTACATTCTCTTAATGTAATAACGGCTGACACAAAAGAAAACAAAAATGCACCTTGACTTGAAGGTCTTGCATCACTGTTAGACTGACAAATAAACAATACAGGTGATAGGCACCAGTCTCACAGAACACGCGCAAACTGACTGGTAACATCTCAAACACGGCAGTACAAAGTGTAAAATAGATGATCGGCGATTAGTTAGCCTTGGCCATTATGTTAACAATTTCTTATTATTATATCTTACACAAGTGTATACGTGAGCGAGGTATTACAAGTGAATGCGCCGCCGAGTGAATAGTTCCGAATGGAGCGCAGGTCGCGGCGCGGGGGCGGGCACCGGCGGTGGTGGTGCCGGTGGTGGGGGTGGTGGTGGTGGCGGCGGCGTGTCCCCGGGGGGCAGCTCCTCCCCGGGCAGCGGGTGCAGCTCGGCCGGGTCGGCGTGCACGGCGCCGCCCAACCTCGACCAGAACGCTACCACCTTCCAAGGACTCTCGGTAACTATACAGTGGTCTACAGAGGTAGGAAAAATGTATGCAATTCACGTATATCGATATTAAAGCATGCTGTTACATGCCAAATCCATAATATATATTTTTCGTTTTCTATTAGCGTTACCGATTGTAAGAAGGCAACTTTGCCTAGAGCCCAAGCGCTTCTCGGAATTCAAGGTTCGTAATGCGCTAGCTGATACCTATGGTATTATAAGAGTCCATAGGTTACGGTAGCCGCTTACTATCAAGCGGGCTATATACTTGCTTGTCACCTTAGCTGTATAAGAAAATGGTCGTTAAACTTGGACCATCATTATTGGATTAAAGCATTGGATAAAGCATTGATTATTATTTCCTTACAATATGAAACTATTTCTTAAAATCGTTTTATGCCACTAAATAATTTAAACAATATAAAACTCTTAATGGCATTCCAATAAGCCCAATCACAATACCTCTACTGTAAGTTGTTGAGGAGTCGGATCTTGCGGATTCCAGATATCGACTCAAGTTTAGTTTCAGTTCATTTTAGAGAAAGGTAAATTTCAAATCGAATTTACCACAATTGTTCAAAGTTGTTTAAACAAAAGATCTAATAATCTGCAACAGCTGAACAGGTTTTTTTGAATCATCTATAAAAATGCCCTTGATCAAATAAAAAAATATCTAATTCGAAATAGGTTCATCACAGTCGCATTGTTTTTTGTATGGGGACATGTGTGAGAGTTTTAAAACAAACAGCATGATTTGTCAGATGGAAGATGGTGAGGGTGGCGGGGGCCTGTCGGTGCGGGTCGGGGAGGCGCGCAGCGGGCAGCTGGAGCCGGCGCCGCTGGTGGCGCAGGCGCTCCGCCACCACGCCGAGCTCGGCGACGTGCAGACCGCGGCCGTGGTCTGCATCGTGCTGCACGAGCACAGGTACCCCACCCCACATACAAACCTCGACATGCTTACTGTGACAATATGAAATCGGCCTCTCCTCGACGAGGGTTCCTAATGGTACAAACGAGTTTTTCATTATCTATGTACATTAATAAAAATAGGATTTGATGAGGGCGAAGCAAAACATCGTGAGGAAACCTAAACACTTATAAGATATTATGATACGAATAGTATCGCATTTAAAAAGTACAAGAAAGTATATGTTTCATGTCGCAAAGTTAAACTACGTTTCAACGTTAAACTTTAAGAAATCATCTCATACGAATTTGTAGGATAGAATGTCTCTAAATAAATACATAAAATTAAGATAAACATAATTAAAAAATGTAATGATAACAGTTGAACAGTGGTAATGTTTGACATTCGTAACTCTAAATTGCGCAAATTTTTACTATTCCAGGAGTGATCTATTCCCGTACATAGACGAAGGGCTCCAGGAGCACTGGCTCCTCGGCTACATCGAGTTCTTGCAGAGGCATAAACTATGGAATGTCGCTACTGAGGTAAGTCTCATGCGTAGGTACGCATTTATGTACCACAAGCCCATTTGGTAAGGCTAACCCTCCACAAGTTCTCAAGTGCGACAGCTGAACACAATGATAGGTGACTCAGTATTAGGATAGTAGACAAACGCTCCTTCAAATAATTACGGGTCATTAAAGAACAAAGGCTTAAGATAGGCCTTTTCATAAATGACCATTCATTTACAGTAATCAGCGCGTTGACCGCGACGCATCCACATATGATTGTTATTGTTTGTAACCGTAACTGGTATTCATAATTTAAATTAATCATTCATCATCATTTAAAATAATTTAAATTTTGGCACTAATCTTTATCGGGTACCGGTGTGAACATCGTGCGAGTCTGTCGCTTCTTGTGATGGGATTCGAACCAATAGCAGAGCGTTGTGAAGCGCGCATACGTTCCCGTCCAATCGCAACGTCTCGTCATGGCGACATCAAGTATGGCGACTGAGTCTTTTCGTGTTCTCGCCGGTGCACGCGACTAACTACGTGCGTTTCAAAGTGATTCGTTAGAACATAATTACAATTACAACATATAAACTATTAGAAAATGTAAGGAACTACTCAGTGCTGATTGTGTGGTGTGCATCGAAGAACAAGCGTGCGTTACCTACTCCGGCTCCCCAGACCTGACCACCCTGGACGTTTCAACTGCTGCACGAACGAACGTACGTGGCTAAAGGGAAGAATTCCTGTCACAGGGACGACAGATTTATGAGCCACTTGCAGCCTTCAGACCAATTCCGGTGGCTGCTCTTAAATGTACGTGCGTACGTGCGTGCTCCATGCACAGTTATAAATAATTATTGAAGTCGATGTAACCTGATGTGTATAGATACTTACTTTGGAATAACTCGTTCAGTTTACATGATTTTGCTTCCGCATCCTCGAATTTGAAATAAACTTAAAGCATTGATAGTTGTTTGTGGTACCAGAAATATGCACGAGTACACCTTGTTGCTTTGCTAATGTTTGTATGAGGGGTACCTGATCCATAGGAGAGGCATCATTAATTATCTTGAATTGTTGTGTGCGTGAAGGTGGTGCGGTGCGCGTGGATTGGGAGCGTGTGGTCCTCGTCCCAGCAGTCCACCGGCGTGGCGGTCTGCTGTGCCCGGTGCGGGCGTCGCACACGGCCGCACGCGCCGTGCGACCGCTGCCACCCCCACCCCCACCACCAGTACCAGCCGACGCACATGCCGGACCTCTGCTCCGTCTGCCACACGGTTTGTACCCCGCGCTTCCTTTAGATACACACTCTTCGACAAATATAGAAAAATATACAAACATGTGAATTGTTTTTAGAATAAATGAACAGTACCCGCCACTCAACTTGCTAGAATTGCAACGCGTACAATACGCTCCGGTGTACCGCAAGGCTCCATCCTGGTGCCTTGCCTTTTCAATTTGTACACGAGCGACTTTCCTTGACTCCCGGGAGTATCGCCGCGTAACATACTCACCGACCCCGACGATAAATTCGCGGGAGCTAACGCTTCACACCAGTCCGTATCTCCAGAGCAAGCGTGCTCGCGCCCACGCCCGCGGAACCACCGCCCCCTCTGCGCTGCGGCATCGGTATGGAGCCAAGCAGCTCGAGCGGTCCGGCCACTTTGGCACCCTTGGAGCTTGTTGCCCAGCTAACGCGACTGAATGCTATCAGCGCTCGCCCCCAAGCCCGGTGAAGCTGTAAAAGCCTTCCGAGACTCAGGGCTCTTATAGCTAACAGTGTAGTTAGTTCGAAAAAGACAAATGTGCTTCACTGTAGTTGTGTATTCGCGTGGGAACGTTATTTTACCGCGTCATTATCTGAGTGTGCAATTTAACTGCTTAGTTTTAATATTTCTGTATAATTTATCGACCAACTCAAGATCATAATTCCAAGATCTTTACGTATATACTCGTATAAAAAAATGTCTTTCCTGTAATATTTTCTTCTTAATTTGGTTGATTTGACCATTTGTTTTTTCGACGTTTGCAATTTTAGATTGACGAATAATGGACAAAAACAAATCTAATAAACTTAATTGTCACAAATATCCGTGATATTTTACTTTACAGCCCTTTTTTTCTTTTCTTTAAATTATAGTATACTATTATAGATTTTGTTGCGGCAAGTGCACGCCTCTTCTTTGTTTGATGTTGTTAGGCTTCGCGGTGTTTTATGTGATGTTCTCACGAGTTAGTTAGAGTAGGAATGTTTAAAGTACCAAAAAATGTCGATGTGTATAGTATTGATTGATATTTTGAAACGTATCGATATCGAGACGTGGAATATATTTAAGAGAAAGGTGTATCCAGGTGGTGCGTGGTCTGTACGCGTGGTGCCAGGGCTGCTCCCACGGCGGACACCTGGAACACATGCGCAAGTGGATGGAGCAGCACGAGCTGTGCCCGGCCGGCTGCGGGCACCGGTGCCAGCTCGGCTGACCGGCCCGGACACCGGCTGCTTCACGTGTCTTACACTCTGCTCTATGCAACTGTGTTTACTTTATCATGGAAAAACAGGAATTGATCGTACAGAAGCCGTGTGCAGTGCTCTTTATACAGGATGGAAAAAACAAATGGAACATGAAGAAAAGGTAAATTAAATATTGAAGATAGCAAATTTTACAGGAAACATTTTTTTTAATGTATAAACCGACATTCACTATGTTAGCCAATCAATAGAATCTATGATAAGGATCGACTGACTAAGATTAACTTATCAATTAATTTATTAAAATGATGTATGAATATAATTATTTTAATTAATATCTGCTTTCAGTATGTAATAGTGCAAGTTTTACATAAAAATAAAACTTGTATTATTGAGCATTGACGATGCACAGCATCTGTGAGAGGGCGTTGTATACTTCCGCTTGTTTTCCACCAATCACAGCGCTTTAAACTGATGACCTTGTGCTCTGCAGCGCCATCTACTGAGTTTAAGTCACAGGAGGCCGGTGGGGGCATTTAATCAGTCATAGCAGTCTCTCATCAGGAGCTTTGAAATGGATGCTGTGCATCGTCAATGCTCAATAATACAAGTTTTATTTTTATGTAAAACTTGCACTATTATCGGCATGTGACGATGCACAGCATCTGTGAGAGGGCGTTGTATACTTCCGCTTGTTTTCCACCAATCACAGCGCTTTAAACTGATGACCTTGTGCTCTGCAGCGCCATCTACTGAGTTTAAGTCACAGGAGGCCGGTGGGGGCATTTAATCAGTCATAGCAGTCTCTCATCAGGAGCTTTGAAATGGATGCTGTGCATCGTCAATGCTCAATAATACAAGTTTTATTTTTATGTAAAACTTGCACTATTATCGGCATGTGACGATGCACAGCATCTGTGAGAGACGTGTTTATATCTCCTGGTGACGCGATAACGACGCTATGTGAAGTGGATGAAATTAGTATTATTAAGCTGTAATCACACAGAAAGAATTAAAACTAGTCACACGATGACACTAGTAAAATAATTCTATTATAGTAAATATTATTGGTAATAAATCCAATACTTAAATCTATCATCGTAATAATAAGTTATACGAGATAAAAATAACCAAGTACTTTTTAAATTATTGATTTTTTCTTAAGAGTTGTATTTTTGTTACACCAGCAACTATGGCTAAGAATATGAAATCCCGATACCATTTTAAAAAAGACAACCGAACTCAATCTCAACCCAGTTTTTATCCAGATACCAACAAGAGTTCACTAAGCAGCTTGTGTCTTAGCTTTCATAGTAATAAAAGACTAACTATTACACTCGGCCAAGTTTGTGTGGCCATGATACCAATTTCCACTGGCAGGATTCCGGAGAATATGAATATTATTTATTCTAAGATATTGAAACTCCATAGCCTCTGTCTAAGCCTGCGTCAGCTTTACATAGAGATGGGAATCAAAATGACAAGCATCGTTGTAGAGGTTTTAGAACGCCTCCAATAAAACTTGGCAGTCTAGTCGTCGGCCTGACGCCAAGAGCAGAATGCAAGCCTACATGACGCCTTATGTCCTTCGCGGTGGTTTATCCTATAACAACCTCGGACAACCATGACACTTTGACACCAAATTGTCAATTTCTCTGCTCTAAATTACGAAAGGAAATTGCTTTTACACTTGTTTAACTAAGAAAAATTTGAATTAAAGCTTTTGCTATTACGACTCTCCCGCGAGTACATAATGTTTTAAGCAATAAAATAGATTGGTAAGATAATGTTTGAATTAAAGCTTTTGCTATTACGACTCTCCCGCGAGTAAATAATGTTTTAAGCAATAAAATAGATTGGTAAGATAATGTATCTTCTAGGAATTATAATGTTAAGAATCTAAAATTCGATTCCACAGCTTGACCTAACCCATCAATCCCATGAGGCTTTGTATGTTTTCCATGAGGCTTTGTATGTTTTTAATATTCTATAACTTAAGTTTAAACGTTATTTGCGGGTTTGATCGGTTTGTAATGCCTTCACTCCGAGTAATAAGCCGACATCCTGGATGAGCTGTGTGACGTCGACTATCCTTCTAACGTAATTTCTTCATAACTATTTGTATGGAAGCGAACGAATGTTTTCCGAGAATCCAAATAAAGAAATTTTGTCCTCAGCGCTGGCTACTCAGCTGCTTGCCTCCCTCGTGAGAATTTATCCGTGATGAGATAGTAGATATCAAAGAGATAATGTCAAGTTGCTTGGAATTAGTGACAATGTCCGCCTTCTTTGCGAATATATAATACCGATTATTCCATTGACTGCGTAGAAAATCTGTCTCTGTCAACGGAAGACTTTTCAGGCCCAATTATCTGCTGACCTGGATTCAATACCGACTTCACGTGAATGACAGTACATCTCAATATATACATTCACTCACTCCTTTACTTAGCATCTGGGCTTGAAATAACGAACATAACCAGTTAGATGAAAGTCGTCCTGAACTCATGTACTCCACACCTGGGCTTGAAGTAACGAGTGTGACCACATAGACGAAAATCGTCTAGAACAGTAGCACTACCTCAAAGTTCTTTGGAGTACAAAGCCAACGACGGGCCAGTCACCTTAGTAACAAAAGGTGCGTTGAAAGTATGTATGAAATAAATTGAGCTAAACGATCCACTCTGCCCTCCGAGGGAATTGAGGGATCTGAAAGTGCCCGATTAGTGTTGTATATCTTTGACCTGGTTCAGCAGGGTCTTAAAGAGCCAATGTTTTAGTCAAAAAAATGTCATAAAGAAACTGTGCTTCTATGAAATAAATTGAGCTAAACGATCCACTCTGTCCTCCGAGGGAATTGAGGGATCTGAAAGTGCCCGATTAGTGTTGTATATCTTTGACCTGGTTCAGCAGGGTCTTAAAGAGCCAATGTTTTAGTCAAAAACATGTCATAAAGAAACTGTGCTTCGAGTTTCTGTCAGTCAGTAACCTCAAGAACATCATGTACTTAGAGTGTTAAGCAGGGTCGTAAAGAGCCAATCAGTCAGTAACCTCAAGAACATCATGTACTTAGAGTGTTCAGCAGGGTCGTAAAGAGCCAATGCTCTTGACAAAAATATGCTCGTAAAATGACTGGGCTCCGAGTTGCTGCCAGTCGTCAACATCAGACTGGGCTCAGAGTTGCTGCCCGTCGTCGACATCATCGTTCACACCATCGTTCTTGGATTCTTATCTTTTGTGACATATCAGAGTCTGAGCAGTCTGCCGCTTTCCCCAATACGCTTTCGGAATGACTGTCGTAAAATTTGAAGCTATTGACGATTATTAATTGGATGATGTTTCATTAAGCTGCCACTAGGTTGAACTTGGAGGGTGAATGGCAGACGCATTCCCAAGATAATCTTGAGAAGGGCCTACGGAGCCTACAGCGTCTGCCACTGTCCAGGATACGCTCGGGGACAGCCCTCGTGAGTTTTGTACTGACGCCACTGCTTAATTCAATTGTCTCTGTTACTTAAGGTTGAGTATAGAGGGTAAATAAACGCATTCTCGTAATAATCTCGAGAAAGGCCTATGGAGCCTACAGCGTCTGCCACTGTCCAGGATACGCTCGGGGACAGCCCTCGTGAAAATTTGAAACCGCTGATGGTAATTTATTAGACTGTTTCACAAGGCCAAACTTGAGGGCGAAGGAATGTGTCCGACATTCCCGTGAAAATTAGAAGGGCTTATGAGGCCTGCAGCTCTGCCACCGTTCCCGATACTGCTCGCCCTCCCTTCTCTTCGCCAAGAAGAAAATACTGACTAATAAGCTTTGTTTGAGAATACATTTTTCAGTTTCAAACCACTGGATCCAACTCTCTACTCCACCAGTATCAAGAGTAGTAAGCTTCATACAAAAGAGTGTAAGCTTCATACAATTTTCCCTTCGAACAAACATTTTATTTCATTGTGGCCCGATCCCGGTAGCACTGCCATGCCGGGACGACCCGTGACATAAAGTGCAGTAAGCCCCGAACATCTAGTCAGTTTACAAAAATGTTAGTATAATATTCTGGTGCCGCGACACAAGAAATTCAGATCAGAATCTAGAGTAGTAAAGCAATACTGTAAAGTAAAAGTAAAGCAATAGCGGCTCTTTGTCGAAGATAAAATTAAAACTTGCGCGGATTTTACGCAAATCCTCACACAAATCAATCAGGATACGCTCCTTGCGGGTTTAAAGGTGTTGTGACCGTATGTTACATATCGTGAGCATAATTCCGTACATAAAATAAATATGGGGTTTTTCTTCATATGCACACGCGACCATTTCATTCCAGTTAAGCATAACTTGTACGACGTTTAAAAACTAATATACACATATGCACATATGGGTGGAAGATTTCAGTACTAAATAAAATAAATATGGGTTAAATCCCCATATTTACACGACCACTTAATTCCAAACTAAACAGCGCTTGTACTATGGTTACTTGTATGGTAACTATGGTTGGTTGCTTTTACTGTGGTTAGTACTATGGTAATAACGGCCGATATACACATATGAGTGCATGATTTCATTACTAAATACAGTGTATGGGCGTGTGTCCCCACATTTATAAACGACCATTTTAATTCTAAACTAAGTAAAGCTTTGGATGTACACATAAATTATATGGTATTTAACACCCAGACAACTAATAATTATGTTTAAATGTAAAGGTCATATGCGGGGATCGAACCCGCGACCTCTCGGCTCAATAGTAAAGCTTACTAACACTGCGCCATGAGAGGTCTGTGACTACTACGTGAAATTTCGAATAAGGTGAGAAATCTCAAATATACTCTTACCATAATAATACTGTTTTGGCGATAACATCGTACCAGAAGAAACATTACAGGTTAAAAGTTATTAAAAAATTTACTCCAGGTCTACGAAACTGAGTATTATTTTCAGTATCGGATACCGAATTTATATCCAAGATGGACCCGATATGCAATCATTCCAAACGCTTTGAGCGTTCAGGATCAAACAGAGGTACTCTAATGGCTTTTAATGTACTCATGAATTAAAAGACGCGATTGTAAAGGAAAGGTCTCAATAGTAACTGCAGTAAGCCGCTTTTAACCCGGTGCCATATGGCACGCGTATTGGAGACCCTCCGATTTTAAAGCGCATAAATTATTACACCTTGTTTTTGTAATAAAATATCCTCGCCCCGTAATGAGGGTAAGTAAACTAGTAAATGAAACTAGACTCACCGCGTTTTCTCCATGTGTAAGTAAACTAGTGATTGAAACTAGACTCACCGCATCTTCTCCATGTTACATCGCTATCCGAAAAATTTAGGGACAACGATGACGAGAGTTAAGATATACTTGACGAGCCCCGGCCGTCGCCTGTCGGGCGCGACAGTGCTAAACGGGTGTTAAAACGCTGCGTGCGCACTAACTTTCATATCACTTGTACTAAACACTCGTCACTTGCACTATTTTATTTAACTTTTTTAAACGAACAACAAAAAAATATAACTCAAATTCACACAAAAACCCTAGGAGGTTTTTAAACTTCAGCGAATATAGGAACCACGTAGGTCTGTAGACGTGTTGCTCGTTCGGGAAGTAACGACGCTATGACTGATTAAATGCCCCCACCGGCCTCCTGTGACTTAAACTCAGTAGATGGCGCTGCAGAGCACAAGGTCATCAGTTTAAAGCGCTGTGATTGGTGGAAAACAAGCGGAAGTATACAACGCCCTCTCACAGATGCTGTGCATCGTCACATGCCGATAATAACTTATATATTCAATAGAAATGTACTTATCCTATATATTAGTTTGATATGTATAAATTGTTAAATTTCATGGTTTTCTTTAATTGTGAGATACAACGTTTATTCCAGAAATTTTATTTTTATGCATTTTAGTTCTATTTCCGGCACCGGTGAGCTTTTTTAAAAACAAAAGTGTTACCCATAAGTAAAATTTGCTACCTGTAATATTTAATGTACTTTTACTCCACATCCCATTCGATTTTTCCAACCTGTATATACACCATTTTTATTCTAGTCTCTTGTAAAGTATAATTTAGATATCAAGTTAAATGTCTTTATATTTTATATAAAGCAGCGGCTTTGTGGTGGCGAGCTTAGTCATTGCATGGATTTAAGTGCAGCTGCACTTGAGAGCCAGCAGTTTGCTTTCAGTACATAAAGTGTTATTATGATCAGTCATTATCCTAAAACAAGGAAAAATCCCACTAATGAAACTGCTCATAGGAACATTGTTAACGCTGCTGTATTATTCATCACTCTTTCTCCTTTCCTCGGTAGGTGATAAATTGTGAGAAAATTATTTTTGGTTCTTGAAACCTTTCTTCTTATTAGAAGAGAGAGCGGAAGAAGTAAACGTATCGTGGGGACCCTACTTAGGTGAGTCAAAGGGAAGAAAAGATCTGTTCCGAGGCGCGTGCGCCGGCTTTTTTATATGTACCTTTGTACCTAAAGAAAATTGCGTAAGCGTTAACGCTTACCCTCCTTCTTCTTCTGAACAATTTCTCATGAAAATTGTCTCGTTCAAGGAAATATATTGTGCTAAAGAATTAAAAAGAATGCCCTCACAGCTCCACGAATTATTAAAAGTTTTTAATGAACATTGTAGTATGTAACTTTGTTGTTTGCTTAAAATATAAGTAATATATATGTACATATTAATAAGGAAATCAATCTCTATTGTAAATAAGATTGTAATATAATAATTGTATAGACTGAAAAAGGTAGGTTTTGTAAGCAATTTACATTTTAAAATGAATAATACAAGTGCAATTATTTGATGATGTTTTATTATTAAAGTTTATTATGTATATACAAACTGATTAACTTCCGATTTTATTATCAAAATACAAGGAATAAAAGTATTTTCAATTGAATATTAACATTGTTTGGAAGTTGTGACTTTTGAGTGTAGATTGTACAATGCATTAGCTACTTACAAAGAGTATTAAATGAGATCGATTCATTTCACAATAATACTTCATTTATTAATTTGTACAGACTTATTATTGAAAATCTTAATATAACTGCATAAATATATTAAAGTAGAAAAAACTAGTGCAACAAAAATTGGGAAAAGTGTTTTCTATGAAGAACGTAGTCCTTAGAATACCTATCTAAAATGTAAAGCTGCAACTATATACCGACTAATTAAACTGAGTAACTTTGTGAGTTAAGTATAAAAGCATAAATACTTTTGCAGCACAGTAGTTGTGGGCAATTATTTAGTTAGTAAATGGGCACTAAATAAATTTTTGGAAAGTTTTTCTCAAGAAGGATCTCTTTTAATAGTGGCAGATGGTGTTTCAAGCGTCAGTCAGTTCTCGAGCTTAACTATATTTCAATTATGACCATTTAATTAAAATTACTTTGACAATTCATATTCACTCTACGTAAGTATATTTCAAAAAACGTTTTACTGAATTGCTCTAAACTTAGAGTTTCGATCGAGTACATGCGGTAGCCCCCGTACGGTCCCGTTCATGTTCATACCACTGAAGTAAAGAACTAATTCCATTCAGAATCTTAGTTAATCTGTACAAATAACGAGTTCGATCTCGGAAGTAGTTGAGTTCTCTGTGCGAGTTGGGTGAGTCGCAGAGCGCGTCACTATTGTTTAACTTATCTAGCACATTACACAGCAAGGTACGGAGCATTTCCTTCGGGTCTCGTCGGCGGACTCGTCGCTCGCCGCGACACCTTTCTTCTGTCGCGACATCTGTCGTATCAGACTGAGGAACGCCTGTGGAATCGATGTTAGTATGCTTTATACTATGTTACGTTTGTTAGAGGAGGATCAAAATTACTTGTTTTACAGTCGAGTACGAGTCCTAATTTTCTCAATTATCATTAAAACCGTCACCAAAACAATAAAAGCAAACGTTATGATAAAGCAAAACAAAAAGAACGCAATACTTTACAAACAAAATTACTGGACAATACGGTGGTAAATAATTAACAGTTATTAAAAGTAAATTTCTGAACTTTATTTTTCATCAAAACGAATATATAACATGGCTCAAAAAATTTACAAGTAAAGAAACTTTACCTTTAATCATTTTCTTTAAAGCTCAATAAAATATAAAATTATTGAGATCTTTAAATATCAGAAGTGGGCGGTTACAAAAATAGTACGTACGTATTGTTCGAACGCTGTGTTAACGAAAACTACACAAATAATTTATGCAAATCTGTATATTTTCCGCTTGTTTCGTTTATAAATTTATTCTTGCGTGTGTTTCATACACATACATACACTTACATAACTACATACATTTGTGAACTAAACTATAGGAATATACATGTAAAATGAAAATTTAAATTGTGGTAATAATTTTCAAACTCAGTCGAAAAGTGTTTTAAACTTGAAGCATTAATATCGAGCTTATTTCAATTTTTTCTACCTTAAAAAGATTATAATAAATGGACCGATATAAAGTTGAACAGCCTGCATAAGACAAAGTTCCACACAGACTTGACTGCATATAGCTATTCGTAAACGAGTCATTTTAAAAGCTTTGATTCAATAGTCTCGTTGAACTACAAATTTTTATTCTACTGTTTTTATTACGATAAAGCTTTTTCAATATTAAGGTTATTTGTATAAGCTTTTTCATTGGAAATAGCTACAGTATGCTCTTCAATATGCAACCTACATTATGTTATGTAACGACAGATAATCACATCAATAATCTTCATAGTTCATGACACTTGTCTTTAGTTGCAGTTTGACAATTATTATTGTCAATATATCAAATTATGTCTTTATTTATGGACAATAATTATTAACCATTCTCTTTTGATATTAATTTTACCTTATAGAAAATAATATATACTATAGTATTATTTCTTAACATCTTGGCAGTTGGGAGTGGTTGTACATACGACACTAGAAATAATTTTATCAATATTTATTTTAATGATTGTCACTAACAGTACAAAAAAAAACAAATACATAATGAGACAACATATCTGTTCAAATAATTTTCTAACATTTCGCCAAAATTTAATTAATCGTAAAATGTTTCTGCGCTATGAATTGAAACCCAACGCCATACAACTACATAATCCCATAGCAAAATATGTATATTTTATACAATATGAACTATTTTGTTAACAAAATTATATGCGCACAGTTGTTTATAGCAGTGGGCTCAGCTAGTGAACATTAATAAATGGATGGGTAAATCATAATTATAAATAAAAATTATATGAAACAAAAAAATAAACATTGATAATGTGCCATAACCTCTAAATACTATACTAGAATACGAATCAGTATGCATCGTATTGTTGCTGATGTATCTTATTACAATAATTATACATGAACAGATTAAACACAAATAATTCACATTACTAATATCAAGGCCGCTTTGAAAACATCTTTTATATATTTAGAGTCATCAGAATCAGATAATATTAGTTAGGTATAATACCTAAATTAACGAAAAGTAATGCACATAATATATCACACAGAATCTAAAATTATCGTCATTTTTTTATATATTAAAAAATATGGTTTCATTATCACGAAACTATAGATTAGATATCTAGGTAGGATATACCGAACGTTTTAATGAAATTTTCATAAGAAACATCGAGAAGTACTAAGTACAAATGACGCTATCTGATGTATACTAACTCATCGTAACTGTATTGTTGTATAGACGCTTTCAAAACTGTCCTCGATATGAGTTTCCCAGCACAATCACAACTACTCGCGTACAAATAATACAGTCTAGCAAATATCTAACGTAACCACTTACACATGCGACTCATTCCATAGCGTTTCAGTACAAACCGCACGCTTCCACTGAGCTCCGAAACTATAGCTACGATTTACTGCATCACTTTACTGGTAAGAATGAAACGAATTTACGATACAATTATTTAATTTCTTACTCTAAAAACAAGCATAGTTTTAGACCTTAGCAAAAATGCAAAATACACTCGGTGACATAAATAAATGTGACAAAATTCAGTTAAATATGTAATTACTTATTATGCTAATTGTACCATGACAAAGTTTATGTAACATAGTAAGTAGTCGGCAAAGAGTGCTTTATTTCAACAATATACAAAACAGAAACAAGACAATAAAGAAATCTCTTGCACGGACTAGTTGCTCAGTCCGGCTGTAATGTCGGGGAAGTTATAATATTTACTAAAAATGTCAGACAGAAAACATTATCCCCTTTGGTTCTCAACGTCAGACAAAATTAGCGTTAAATTGGCATTAACGCCATCCATGGGAGTCAAGTTATTAATGGAGTCGAAATTGTAGTTTAGAATCTAATTTTGTCTTTGCCGACTGAGATGACAAATAATGATGTCATACGAAACCTATGACGAAGGTAGACAGTTTTAATTTAAAGTCCATTAGTGTAAAGAGATAGAGAAAGAAAACCAAAGTGAATAGGTTTAAGGATAACTACTTAATTAGGATATACCTCAGTAAATGCTGCAAGTGATAAACAATTAATTTTGTTACTAAATCAAGGAATTACAAAAAATATGTAAATTTTCAAAGGAGGTACCGAGTTACAATTACAAAATTAAAAAAATATCAATACCATTATACCTTGCCTAACCTGTGATCTTGTCAGACGCAAACCAAACTATGGTATGAATTAGATAATAATCACCAGCAAAATAGGTGCAATAATTCGCGTGGTGTTCGCTTAAATATTAATCTTTACGATATTGCTTTAAAAAAATATCGATTTCGTGGAATATCTTTATCGATAATTTTAAAAGGGGATATCTCTGCGATCACGCTGTAGTGTGATGACATTATAAACACGTTTACATTTATAGCTTATTTATAATTAAATAAATACAAAAACATCCATCAACGCTTGGTACTGTCTCTCATTCGGTCACGTTGTCGACAAAAAGCGATCAGTTTTGATAACATTTCCAAATAGAATACTGAAAATTGTCTTAATTTTTATAAACAATCTGTCTAGGAATATATTACTCAAAACCGTAAATAGCGAATATAAATAGTTCTCCCTGTAACAACTTAATATTATAACGGAAACGAATATCGATATGATGCGTCTCTATGTTTCTTTGTTTCTAAAACTTTGTGACGTCTTATCGTATCTGGGAATTTATGAGATTTCTAAATTACTATAAGAATCATATAAATTTTATCCCACTCTTTAAGTAAGTTTTCGCTACGCATTTAATCATTAAGTTACGCTATTTAAGATCGCTTCTTGTCTTAATCGTGATATGTACTTACATACGTACGAATCTTACTTTTTTTTTATATATTCTTCTCGCAATTAATTTATCCAAGTATAAAGTAAAGTGCAAGCAAAAGCTTAAATATAAATAATTAAAAAATAAGACATTAACCGGAAACTGTTACAAATGAAACTGAGATTTCTTGCACTCTGAGATTACTCTGTTTTGCGAAAAGAAAAAAACGAATGTATTTTGGTGAATATTACACAAAGGAACAGTTTCCGGCGTTGTCAGCACCAAGATGGGTGAAATATCATATCTTTACATAGCCTTACATTATTAAAAACTATCGACATTATAGTGCAGTTTTGCGGTGTTCGGTTGTGTTCGTTCAGTGAAGTTCTTGATAAAAGTTCACTGAGTGTAAAAATACTTTATCGAAAAGTGACGTAACGCGTATGTAATGTATCGATAAATAATATCGTTTAATGTCAGTATGCAAGTAGTAAATACGAATGAACACCGAATACCATGCGAAGCGCGATACCACACCCGGACACTATACACTGGCGGTGGAGCGGGAGCGACCGCGGCCGGCGCGCGCGCCTCACCTTATCGTATTTTAACTTTTACATTGTATTTTGTTAGCTTAGTTGTGAGCAAACTTGAGCACCCTTATCTATAAAAGTGGAGACTATTTTAATTTTTTTAATATAAATCCATACTGACACACAGGTCATATATTCAATAATCATTAAAGATTACTATGTTACTTTTATCAAAAGAATATAGTTAATAACGTATTAAAAATAACGTTTTTCAATGCCTGTGTGGGCGGGAGAATAATCTGACCTACTTTGAAGTAGTTGCCCTAAAATAAAAACATTCAAGTATTCGTACATATTTGCAAACTACTGCTTTATATTAAAAAATCTATTGTAAATTATTTTAAATCTTGTACAAGTCAGTAGGTTATTTTCACAACAGAGCAATAAAAATAGACCTATGTGATTATAAAATGTTCTTAGTCTTGCAAAACTTTGCTACAACACAATGTAAAAGTCATAAAACTGCCCCCCGTATGTTAGGGATGCATCAGCCCGTATCCCGGCCGCCCCCCTTACTCGTCACGTCCCGGACATCGTGTCCCGGGGCCTACAGTATGGCGCACTTGATTTTCCTGCGCTTTTTCCCCTTGACGTCACCGTTGGTCGCGCGGCTGTCGTCAGACTTGCGTGAGCGGATCTCGCGCATCAAATCGAAGAAAACCTGTGGGACATGGACTGGTCAGGCGACACCGGACATAGATACCACAAACCACCAAAAACACCAACCACGTTTACAGCACGACATTTAGAAATTATTGGTGACCGCTAAACCTGACGCTCTTTCGATAATCTTCGCTATACCGGCTCGCTTCGTATCGTAATCTTTTTTATTATAGGATAACGTTTAATCACTATCTCGCTTGGTATTAAGTGACGATGAAGCCGAAGACTTAAATATATGTAATTTCAGATGATTTTTTCAACTTGGGATAATTTTACTTAGCGAGACCGCGTCGTACACTTATTGACAGTGACTGATTTATTTCAACGTCTTGTGTTTCAAGATTCACCAGCGCGATGTTTCCAACTAGAAACCTTGTTGTTTTCAAGCCGGAATGGCGAAGATATTTGTCGATAAATTCGGTTGATATAATATAAAAAAGGCGGTCACCATTGTTCCTAGGCCATCAGGTGTGGTGCAGTCATGTTGGCAAGCTATATATAAATACATACAAACAATAATTCCTGCACCGTGAAACACAATTAATTACCACAGACACAACACGTAACTGTCACCCAAATGCGACATTCTACAGCACAAAATAGCATAGTGTGGGGCAATGGATTGTCGATATTATCGTCTTACTGACACGGATCGATCAGATCTGAAGCCCTCCGATTTCCCCGCCCCCGTACCAAGATTTATAGATTAAAAACCTGTTAGGCAATATATTTTAATTATCGATACCCATTCCCTAACATAATTATGTACTGAAACCATTTCCGTTTATAATACATTCTGTATACATTGGATTTCATTTATAACGACCTCGGATGTAAGTACTTTTTGGGTATAGCGCCGTAACACTTAAGTCCCTTGAGTATAAACTTCAGAAGAAAATAATTTCACTATAGCGACTTCGGAAGTAAAGTCGATTTCGGGTATAGCGACTAGTTTTAATGAACTACTTGTAACAAGTTCCTAGAACTCTCTAGCAGATATTGCGACCGGCGGTGACCGAGTCATTAAACGAACACGCAAAGGTGTATTCTTGAATCATAAAGCTTTCTTATCTTTAGTTTACATTCACAGATGGTCAGCAGTTGAAATAATACGCTTTTGTTTATAAATGTTCAGATAGGTAAAGTTAAGTATTTAGGCGATATATACGCATTTCGGAGATGTATTGTCTGGTAATAAATATTATTTTATTTCTTTCTACCTATGTATATAGCGAATTTCGGATATAGCGACGGAATTATCGTGGTCCCCCTCGTCGTCGTTATAACTGAAATCTACTGTATTTGTAGAAGTTGAAGGTAATCTTATATACATAATATAGTTTAGCGTGCATATTGGGATATATAGCACTATTAACATAGTATACATTATAACATTCCGGCTAAGCCAAGCGGAGTTGCACGGGGCAAGAAGCTAAATGAAACAAAATACGAAGCGAATGTGCAAAGCTCGTGCTTGGCTTAATGGAATATAAAAACAGTTTGATCAAGTGTTTGGATGTGTTCAATATTTTTAACACCTAATTAACCTTTATTTAACATATTCTTATTACTAAAGGTAAAGTAATATTTTCATGTATATTTAAATTTTTACTTAATACATAGATATATTTTAATGTAACAACATGACCTACAATATAATATATATAGAATAAAAGATATGATAGTGAACGAACCTTATCGACGTTATCCCTGGTTTTAGCGGAGGTCTCTACGTAGGGCACCTGCCACTGCTGCGCGCGGTCCCGGCACACGTCGAGCGGCACGCGCCGCTTGTCCGCGAGGTCCGACTTGTTCCCCACCAGGAGGAACGGAATGTTCTCGTCGTTCTTAACGCGCAGTATCTGTTCCCTGCAACGTTCAAACAATACTAATCATTCATTAACTAACAAAACTACTACAAACCATCTTGCAATCAAAACATTCATCACTATCCTGATAGATCGTCCAGTAATTTCAATCTATTTAGGGTTAGGAACAATTGGTCACAACATATTGATAAACCGACTGGTTACCTGAACTCCTGCGTCGCATCAAAGCTCTCCGGTTCAGTGATTGAAAACACGCAGAGGAACCCCTCACCAGATCTAAAATAATTGTCCCTAATAGCGGCATAGTCCTCCTGTCCCGCAGTGTCCAGGATATCGATCTGAACCTCCTCACCATCTAACACCACCTGGAAATAATCAATAATCAACTATATTTAGTGTTATTTAAGAATTTATATTTCGTACGTCGAGTTGAAGAATTATAAAAAGCTAAAAAGCGGTTATGTAAATACGCGCGTTAAAATTAGTAGATGGCACTAATAAATCATTTACAAAATATATAATTGAATGTATCTTCACCACAATAAAACAAAGAAGTATAGGCAGCAATTAATAGTGTAGAAAATCACTCTGATAATTTTTTTATACCGCGCCTATAATGAAGAATAACTTCAAGAATCAAATAAATAAATACTTTATTCAAGTTACAACACCGCCGAGGCTTTTTAAACGTCATACATAACATTACCACAAGTACGTTGATTAGTATCGTAGCCTCATCTACAGTGCGTTTTTTATTCCCACGGAATAAAATAGCATTTCATGTGTTTCTAGTTTATTATGTTTATAAAATAGTGATATCACCAATCCGAAATACCGTACTAAATATTATTAAGTTTCTCGTCGCGTCTCTCGTAGGCTAAATGCAGCATTATTTTTTATTTATTTATTTCTTTTGCAAGTGGTACACTATATATATATATTTTAGTTTCATGAATTATGTTATGATAATATGTAGTAAATTATCGGGTATGTTGAATAACAAATTCAATATTAAAAAACCTTACGATTCAAATAATTGTAAAATATACGCTATAGCTCATAAATGTGGTAACATTATTTTTAATTTTGACTTTAGTGATTGTCAATTTGCTCCGTGGGAATTAATCGTAAATTGTAATAAACAACCACGTCACACGTCACGCACCTTCTTCCTATAACTGTCCGCTTTAGTAGGTTCGTAGTCTTCGACGAATTCATCATACATGAACTGCAACGTAAGCGCGGACTTGCCCACGCCTCCGGAGCCCACCATGATCACCTTGTGCAGCGTCGGCTGCGCGGCCGGCTTCTTCGACATGTCTGCAGCGGCCCGCGGGACCAGCCACGAACACTACCGACGAAACAAGAACATGGTACAAAAACAATCCGAAAACAACAACTGGGCAAAATTATTATACAAATTAAAGCATGCTTGGCCAGTTATAAAAGCAATGAAAAATTCCATCATATGATTACTCTAAAATTAACAATAAAATTACGTAGTAGTACGTATTATTATTGGAAAATCCAAATCACAGATCAGAAATCTTCAAACAGTAAATTTTTCAAGTAATGATGGCTCAATGGTAGCGTGTACGGACATCGTGTCGATTGATATGAGTTCGAATCCCAGCAATGAGCGTGAGCGCCCGGTGATAGAAATCATCACGATGAAATTATAGCTCGGTGGTACGGCTTTCTCTAATACCCGCCTGGCTAGCTCAAGTTGAAAATCTGTCGCTAAGCACCTGTAGATTTGTTCTTCAATAAAGAGGACCGGTTGCCAAGTTAGGAATAAAGACCTTCATTTGTATTTTTAGCTACCTGTTAATTTCTTTGAACGTAGTGTATGAAATTTTGCAGGCTTTTAAGAAATTTAACATTATTACTGTTTTTTTTTACATCGTTTTGTTATTATTGAGTGAAGGGAACTTCAATTGATAAGTTTGAGTGCTAATGCTGTATCTCAGCGTTGCTCAGGTGTCTAAAGATATAACTTTAATTAAAAAATGGTTACACTTATAATGAAGTCGCTAAAGTATGGAGACGGCCCGGAGAAAGATACGCTGAGCGTAACATTGTTGGAAGAGAGCCTTATGATTTAGAGTTATGGTATGGGGTGGTATTTGCTTAGGAGCTTGTACTGAGATACACATCGTAGAAAACGGGTCCCTGACTGCGAGAAGATACGTAACAGACATTTTAGAGCAGATTGTGATGCCTTTTGCCCCATTCATGGAGAAATAGTTTTCTTTTAATACACAATAATACTGGTTGCTGCACGCTGCGGCGGTAGTATCGGAGTACCTTACTGTATATTATATAATACAACTACGATTGAAAATTGACAGTAAGTATATATCAACCAGTTACCCAAAATCTGAATAATTATTAATATTCGGCAAAATTTGCGAATAGTTTTAATATTTTATCCCTGAATTTACATAACTATAAACGGGAAAGTGTTGCGTGGGCGAGGCACTATGTCAAGCTTGATGGTTATCTTCACGCTTACGACCTCGTGATATTCGAAATGAATGACCGAACCGGAAGAAAAACAATGAGCATGTTTTATGAACAATATTACATGAGCGAGTAAATTGAGGAATTAAGTTTAATTTTATAAAATATGATTTAGGAGCGTAGGTCGTTTTTATTAATATAAATATAAGACAGCATTAAGCCACAAGTTAACTTAATGTTAAGTGACGATGAACTGGAAGATGGTAACATGCCAAATCTAAATGGGAGACTGGTTTTCAAGTATAGCTCTAGGAATGCATCTATACGAGACTAATTTACAAATAGAGGATGTTAGCAAGTCAGCCCGGTGCTAGGCAAAGCTCCACCAAATTTAATGCCCTAATCGAATCACTCGTTGAATGAATCACATTGCTATCTCTATCTGAAAGTGCACTCATTTAGAGATTCGATCACATGTGTTTTGGTATTCTAATGCGCTACCAATGATCTTTTTCTTTTTTTAAATCTATCTTAATTTTGGTACGTGAAAAATACTAAAGAAACCTCCCGGATCGGATCTAGTGATTATCATAAACTAGGCAAATCAGGAATAGTAAGTGACTCGATGAGTAAATACCCAGAATCGTTAATGTTTACCTATCTACTGCCTGCGTGTGCCACGTGTGTACTGATACGGGCTGATTATGGCAACTAATTTAGATGTCTGCTTTCAACAGAGTAAACATTGGAATGTTCAATAAGATATTAGGGAATATTTCTACTGATAAAGCAGCTAGCCAGCTAGCCTAGCTGAACAGCTGTGTTGCATCTTATTATTAAACTAGCCGTGCCCCACGTGCCCTTACTTGATAACAGCTTGCCAAATTGCTTGACGTTCATAGCTACTGCTCCGCTCCTTAGGTTGATAGCATGAAGTTATATACTATTTCACATGAATCGTGCCTATCATATACAAATAGAATAATTTTTCGAATGCGACTTGTAGTTCCAGAGATTAGCGCGTTTAAACAAACAAACAATCAAACAAAAAATACTTTTCAGCTTTATTAAATTAGCAAACATTATGTATGTAGATAATAGGATAAGGTTACGATGGAGTACGTCCTAAGTGTATAGAATCTCCTGAAATATTGAATATTCAAATGAACGTTTGTTTGTTTGTCCTCTATGCGTTCCTAAATAATTCATCTCATTGTGATAAAAGTTTCATTTCTGAGTTTTTGTGCAATTTAAAATAGGCGCGTGAGTAGTTCCATTTCGAAAACAACGGGAAAGATGTCGCTGGTAAAAATTAGTACAAAGGTAAAAAAAATATTCAGACGTTTTACAAAACGTAAATTACATACGTTTTACGTTTTTTCCTTCTGGCAAAAAACCATCATCCAGTTCGATCCTAACTTTATATATAAACAACAAAACCATATTATATAAACATATATTATCAGCGTTTCTTACAAAATATTGGAACATTTCGCGTCGAATGAACATCGCGTGATATTGACACGTTACATATAAAATTCACGATGTTTACAAAACCCCTTTACAACCGACACCAAAAACCAAATATCTCTAAATGTTTAAAATACGTATAGAAATATAGGTAACGTAATCTTTCACGTAACGTATTACATACTTAGTGTTGTAATAAAAATATATGACGCTAATAATTAACAAGCTTCAGTTTCACGCAATTTCTTTAGTTTACGGAAGCTTCGTGCCGTACACATAGTTTAAAATAATAATAACGGCTGACGTTAGCGCCTCACAGGCTCACACACTTTGTATCAGCCAGTGTACAGCCAGCAACCTTGTGACTTACTGGTGGCTTTGTTAAGGCTAACAGAAATACTTTCTGTTTGATGTTGGTCAGTTAGATGTAATGATACTGCTGCCGCCCACTGCTGGACACAATAGCTTTTCTAGACGAGCGACATCCTATACCGATTCGTCTGAATTTAGGTAGGTTGCAAGTCATTGAACTAAGAACAGGTGGGCGATATCTTCACATACAAAATGCCACATTGTTTAAAATGGAGATATAACAAATATTTTACAAACATTAGGCAATCTTGAAAAAATAACTTCAACTGATTACCATATAATGAAAAATGCGATCGTAATACCACGAATGTTTATCGACAGTAGTCACCACCTGTTAAAGTGGCGGAGCTTGTTCATGAAGTATTTGTGGTTCAAAAGTTCAAATGCATTAGCCTCGGTACTTTTAAATCTTGGGATTTACATATCTATAGTGGTAATAGTATATTGACATGTGAACGTCTTTCTCAACTATAGAACGTGTTACCAACATTTAGGCTGCGTATCCACCAGGGATGTGTGAGATAGATAGGTAGGCGGTGCATTTATACACGCTGTGAAACGGCGTGATGGTTTCCAAAAAAGATGCGCCAGGATAAGTCAATCGAGATTACGGGACAAAGCATCACAAGAGAAACACGGTAGTATTATTAGATTATTGGGGCGGTAGACAAAGGACATCAACGATAACTGAATAAATAACGCACATTACGTAGTCTGCAAACGTTGCATACCGTTCCTTCTGTAATATCAATTACTGATGCCACGTGTCAAGAATATCCGACTGTATGCGTGGCTCATTTGTTTTGGAAGAAAACCATATACGATCTATCGGGAGACTAATAAACGGCTGCCGTTTTGCTCGTGTAGAAAGCTTAACATTACTTGATATACAAGGAAATGATTAAACGCTCTTTCACCACAGTAAACTAGGACTGTTACAATCTTACCATCAGGTGAAGTGAAAAATATATAGAAGTCGCTATATACATAGGTAGAAAGAAATAAAAGCAAGAAAGGAAGATAATGATATGTATTGACACACAATAGAGCCGAGCCAATGCGCATATATCGTCTAAATTCTTAGATTTAACTTTACCTATCTGAACATTTATAAACAAAAGCGTAATATTTCAAATGCTGACCATGTGTGAATGTAAACTAAAGATAAGAAAGCTTCATGATTGAAGAATGAAGATGTGTTTGTTTTATGAATCGGTCTCCGCCGGTCGCAATAACTGCAAGGGATTTCTAGGACTTGTTACAAATAGTTCATTAAAATTAGTCGCTATACTCGAAATCGGCATTACACTCGAAGTAGCGATAGTATCTAAGTGTTACGTCGATATAACCAAAACGTCGCTATAACCGAGGTCGTCATAAATGAAATCCAATGTATATAGTTACATCGAAGAGTTACAGACACAAACCTGTAGTATCCACAGTATTAACAAAAGCTAAATTAATATTTATCACGCATTTATTGTCTAAATGGTAACAACAAAAATAGTTATAATCAGGTATATGTTACAAAAATACGATATTTTATTTTAACTATAAAAAATACCAGATACCCACCCCCTCGCGTGGCCGTTGATAGATAACATGACAGCGGTAACTATAAACATTTTATTTCTTTTCAAATGTCAAACGAAGGATGGCAACAGCGGAACGGTGGCACTCTGGCCCGAATAAATCATTAATTCCCGACCACCGCACACATCAGGAATAACAACTACTCATACCTTTACCTAGGACATAACAATTGCGATCTACCGCTACAGTGACCCTTTATCGTCAGGTGAGTTCTATACCAGCCAAGCATTATTACTACTTTCACATAACAACTAACATATATGTATTCCAAAAGTAGACGTGAGCGTTGGAAGTCGGAACATAAATGACATTTAAAAATAAACAAGACCGGTCGGTGTCCGTCTAAAATCAGGAAATTCCCCATGTATGCCGGGCGCGTAACGAACATAAATAACTTGGACATTAAAAGAAAGTTTCTACGCTTACGCATTTTGCTTGCAACTGGGCTGCGCTTGGCATGATTAAAATCACATTGATTGAAATAATGATCACAATCAAAAATATTTTATTTAAAAATCAATTTCCTTTAATCTGTGTACACAGACTATGATTTGAAACCTATTTTGTTTCCTGGACGTAATGAAAAATCATAAATGGAACCTAGAATGGTGATATCTAGAGACTGTGCATTTATCATCGCTGCTCGCATGTCATGCCGCATGTCGGGTAGACCGCAGCCGAACTACAGTACCGCGCCACTATATATGTAAATACAAATGCCTATCGAACACGAAAAACTGTACACCGCGCCGCACTGTAGCGAATCCATCACAACAGTACATGGGCATATCGCAATTATTATCTTACCTATTTTTTCACTCACAAATACTATAATGTTCAATAGAAAGCGTCAACAAATCGATTAGCTGTATTTAATTTGACTCGATTACGCGCTAGAGTTTAAGGCATACTCCCATTCTTGTTGAGAAATGTATGTATTCCATTATAGATATTGTGTTAATTAAATCATTCTATTCCTTCAACTTTCTAATATGTAAAGATATTATGAATGGTAAAAATTGATGATAAAAATATAGAATTCAAAGGTAACTTTCAAATGCGTTTATCTGTATTTCTCATCCAGTATATTTACATTAAAATGTCGCATTCTGAGAAACTGAAAAAAAAAATCTTAACTAATATCTCAACTACTTCCATAAATGGTGGTAAAAGTACGGTACAGTCCATAAACAACGGCGACTGTCGACGTCATGCCAGCCTTACAGATAACTAATTTTAGTATGAAAGTATTACCGACCCCAATTTAATGGTCAATCAACAAAATATAAAGATTTGGTAGAGGTTACATAACATTTTGTTCGAAAAAATAATATTTTACTTTTCGTTTATTTTGATCAAAGCTCTTGTAAAAGAGCACAGTCACACCCATGTGAGTGAAGGTAAACAGAATGGAAGCTACTTACAGCGAAAAAATACATCTACATGATTTCTGGCAAAATTTCTGAAGGTTACTCAGTATACGAATTTTGCCAGGTACACAAATAAGTTTTTTTTTGTAAGTATTTTTTCTTATTTTACTATTTTGATTATTAATTAATATTACACATTACATATTACACACGACAAACTATTTCCGCGCCGTCTTGTTCTATAATAAAAATTAACCGCAAGTGATAAGTAAAACTTCATTTATAATGAAACTTCACAAGTTAATGTGGCCTTCGGGCAGGAATATTTTGTATGGAACGGATATTTTGCAACCTGAGTTACCATGAAATTTCATAGAAAGAAAATATTTTTGAAAACGTAAACAAGTTTACCTTACCCTTCAAATTTTCGTCGGTATTTATATGAGGGTGCAGCATCACTACTCAGTGTTCTACAGTAATGTAAAGTACATTCGTTTGTTAAACAAATTAGATAAGCGTAGTACTCACGACCTCAGCTGGACCACTGGGACTGACTCACAGTTAATGAATCATTATGTTTAATTTGTATTTAGAATGCTCTTGCACCATCACCAATACTCACACAAAACAGACGAGACATTATTTTGTATTTGTTTACAAATACATGCAACTGTTCCAAAGCACACTACGTATTACTACTATATATTCCTCACATATGTAATACAAGAATTACTATTAATACTGACAACATAGCCGCTCGTGGCGGCGACTGCGAATGAAATGATCCGTTTTCAAATTAGACTGTAAATCCCCACCATAACATTTTTTTAAATATTGTAAGCTTTATGACATAATATAACATGATCTAACACAATAATACAAGAGTTCATTTTAGCCTCTTAAGAACGTAACAAAAGTAGTAACAGGTTCTTAGACTGTTGAGAGCATCTCGCTGTAAACACTATCGATCTCGTCAGGTCAGATCAGCGCTGTTCAAATTGATGAATGTTTTGCGAGGTAGATTAATAAATACCTGTGCCTTCTTTATATGAACAGATACTGTTTTCTAAATTCTATTCTCATTTAATGAAGTGAACATAATCACAACAAAATATTTCAGCAGAATTAGGTACCTACTCATGTTTATCGTAATTCCATTAGTAATATTTTATTTAACGGAAGTAGCGGATAGTCACTAATGTCATGATTGTCTGTAAAAAAACGAAATACATTCGCACATAATGGTCGCTACTCCATTGGACAAAGTTGGAACGACTCTTACGTGTCGATCAGCACACCTTCACACCGGGAGTTGGCATCCCTATCACTGCCGATTTATGGCAGAAATACGTACACGGTGGTGATGGTTCCGCAGCCGAACACAGAACTAGTACTACCACACTCACAGTCTATTTCATTTTCAATACTACGTACATCAAAGTAAGCGTTTGAAAGTGTTTCCCATGGAAATAACAAAACCGCTTCAATGTAATAACAATAAAAATTAATATTTCAACAAAAGCGACTTCAGTGAAAGTGCTTGTTTGACGTGTTAACCGGCCTCGACCGGGTCACATTTACTTTCGATATAGATTTTTCACAATGCTATATTATTCTGGCTGTATAGATCAATGCGCACCAAATATTCCGATAATATACATACATTGATGCTTATCTACGATAGCAATCTGTAATAAACTTTATCTGTTGACTGTTATCGAATACTTTTAATGCTTGAATTCTTGTAGGAGTTCAATCAGTGTAGGTATATATAACTCCCTAAACTGTTCTCGTATGCTGTATTGCAAATGGTTATATTCAAAATCAAAAATACTTTATTCAATTTAGGCCCTTAGGGAGTTATGAACGTCAAACACTACTACCGGTTCGAAAAACATCCCAGTCATCAAGAAGAACCGGCAAAAAACCCGATCGGGCTTATCTTTTTTTATTTAATTTTTTTTCCAACTGTATAAATAATATTTACAGGTAAAAATCATTTTATCATATTTATAATTTAGTGGATGCACAGAGAGGGAGTCACTTCCAGACATAACTATCGTTCACATGATGTTCCACCCTATAATAACCTTTTAACTTTTAACATGGTCCTTGAACTCATTGTCCGGCAAATCAGTAATGTGCGTCGGATCCTATTATAGAACTTAACACTATTTATTACCTAAAAAAACTTTTATTAGTCTTACTAAGACTAAAACACGGTATATATAATTTTTGTCTAATCTATTACTAGTATTAAAACTGCTGGTCCTTGACAAAATCAAGCCAACAAACTGGCACAACAAAAACGAATGTCAATGGGATATAAAATTCTATGTTCTCTGATAAAACCTTACACCTTTAGTTAGTGCGGTACAACTATATAACAAGATAGAGACTGCTTAGAAACGTGACATTTTGGACGGTTTTTGTTCTCATAGCGTGAACCTCATAGATTTTAAAATACTTTCAAGGATGGTCCTTGAACTCAAGCAGCAGATAGCAGTAACTCAGCAGCAGCAGGTCAATTAGGTTTTACTGTCAAAAGTTTATTATAGGGAGGATCATTACGTTGAATGACAGTGATGTCTGGACGTGACTGCCTCTCTGTTTATCCACTTAAATTATATGTTTATTACATAACTGTAAAGATGATATAAACATTAAAGAAATATGATAAACCCGATATTTTTATACGGTTGTATATTACAGTTGGCACTTGGCTGAAATGTGACTGAAAACTATATTTTCTTAAAATTATTTGTTGTTAATACTTCCTTTTTCCACGTACCTACATTATACTTTTTAAGGAAAAAAAATTTAGGCAATTTAATTTTATGCAATGAAATTCGATAAACCGACTTATTTTAGGTGAAATTCTATTATTTTGAAACCTATGTCATACTTGTTTCTTTGTTCTTGCTTTTTTCACTGAGCAATATTTTCTCGCCTGGCTAGGAATTAAATGTTCGATACTTTGGTATATTAAAAAAATATTATAATTTTAACTAACTGAAAACTTTTAAATAGGCGACATTTATTTGAAAATGTATAATTTTAAATGGTAGATAATTACGGAAAACAAATCCAAAAGGGTTGAGCAGCTCTTCCGCTGAGCGTCTAAAATATCGTAACACAGCGTAAAAGTTTCAAAACATTTCTACCACTATTTTTGTGAGACGAGAGCGTTTCTATATGTGGTGTATAAGTCAACGGCCGAATTTATAGCTAGCATGTACACATCTTTTCCTTTTTATATTTGACTTTTTCACGTCTGTGAACCACTGTGATATTCTAAAATCGTGATTTATGTTGACAGAATTAATTATGAAGATTTTTTATAGCCGTACAAATTTAAAGCGTGAAACACCGATGTCAATTGCTATTTTCTTTTGATGATGGTTACGTTTAAAAAAATACATTTATTTATTAGTTTATACTTAAGTAGTTAAGAATTATTAAAAAAAAAAAATTGAAAAGATTATTTGTTTTATAGCTCTTTTGATGAAGCTTAAACTAAAAAAAAAAACACTATTATTTATTCTTTTATACTTAAGTAGGTAACAATTATATTAAAAAATAATTGAAAAGATTATGTGTTATAAGTAGGCAATGTATGAAATGCAGGCATTCTATAGAATGCCAAATGCTATTTAGGACAAGTATGAAATACATCTGCAATTCGTTTATTTGTCCCTTTAATATGTAATCTTGGTGGCATTTTATGTGATATAGTTTGGTTTTTATACCAATTGCTATTTAGGCAAAGTAAGAAAAAAGGGCCTAAAAAGGCGATCGTGTTCGTCCGATTCGGTCTCTAAATGAAGTCGTTCTCGGAGTAGCGATCATGAGACCGTGGCCAAAAACTCTCACGCGATATTCGAAACGAATAGGAGATGTATTTCATACTTTGCCGGTTTCTCATTAGGCATTCTATGGAATGCCTATGTAATGTATGAAATATGAATCTTTTATACGTTGCCGGCTAGCTTCAGGCATTCTATACATTGCCTATAATATATATATATATATATATTATATATATATATATATGGTTGCAAGGTCAAAATAATACCTCAAACAAAACATCTCATAAATGATGTCGCGGAGACAATCGCATGCTCGCCGTCACTAATGCTGTTGGTTATAATCAATAATGGCGCGTAATTATCCAACAAAAACGCGACAGCACGGAAAACTAATAGAAGGCAAACACACTTTACACACAAACTGTAGGGAAATTGAAATTAATTACAGCCAATGTACTGCTATTGCTACTGCTTTTATAATAAAACTAGCTGTGCCACCAGCTCCGCTTACGTGGACTACAGAAAGCCGTCGGTAGAGCGCAGGCGCGAATCGTGCTGCCGCCGCTCAAAATAGCCAAGACAAAAATGCTTATTCTGGGCGATCATTAGAAGATAGATATATGCTATAGTTGACTTTTTGTAGGTATTTTTAAGATCTACAATTATGTACAACAGTAATTTCATATATCGCGTATGGTTTACCCAGCGTAAGTCATTTAAGCGCCCCAAATGCGTCTTTTACCCGATTTGATTCACCATTATCGTTACTGCGTATTTCGTATGTTACTTCATCTTACAAAGTACGTATATCCTATAATATGGCCAGATAACGTAGCTATGAATTAAAATAAAATACATATAAATCGGATACATGGTTTACGCGTGAAAAGGACATAAACGGAGAGGCGGACAGAGACGTTGAATTTTATAATATATATAGAAGATAGAAACACACTACACACATCACACACAAAATAAAGTAAAAAAAAAAAGAAAAATCGACCATGATTAAGTATATTCATGTTACGTACGTAAAATAGGCGCACATAGATTTTGATTGTGGAAAATAAGCGTATGAAAAACTGTGTGTGTTGTCAAGTGTTGTATTGATATGACAACATGCAATTCAATATAGCAAAAAATAGCTATTTTTGTGTTTTGTCTGTATAAACTTATTATGGAAAGTAGGACAATGATTACAATTTACATGAGGATAGCGAATTCCAGTGCATTGTCTCCTCACTGAGGACCCGCCTACTCATAACACATACTCATTATATTACATTGATTTTTAAATTTTCTCAAATGTTGTTTATGTCGGAGTCAATGGGTTTGAACAACTACAGAACACAGTGCTGATTTCTAGATTACACCTCATTGCCTGCATAAAGTGAAAGGGTTTTTTTTGTTTAAACACGCTAATCTCTGAAACAACCAGTCGGATTCGAAAAATTGTATTTGTATATGATAGCCAGATTCACGAGGAATAGGCTACTTATTATTAGGCTACACCTCTCGGATTGCCTTAAATATTCATCTTTGTTAAGTAAGTCTGTAGCAACATTGTTCCCGAACTGCTTTATCCGCGTGCGCTGGCGTAATGGTTAATGATACGTAAATATACAATGTTCTACAAAAATATTGCTCCTTACAACATCTAAATAAAAGTCAGAGATACCATGTGCCTATCTCTTATAAATACGCTACAATAAGATATTTTGTGAATGTTTTATTGAAAATTTAAAAGTGATTTATAAGCATTATTATTAGACATGGCATATTAATCCTTACGGACAAAAGTAATTTTATCATAAATACAATTTTATGGATTTTTATAGCATTTTATTGGAACACATAGTTTGGGAGATATTAAAAAATCAAAATAATTCAACACTCGGCTTGGGTTTATGACTTAGTAGCAGTGCTGCAAACGAGCCATGTGACTGTGACGCATAAAACTTGCCGTCCAATAAAATTATTGTCTATATTGAAGTATTATAAATGATCAATCAGCATTTTTTTAAAATTATATGCAGTTGAAACTGTGGGCACAGCTACTTCTTTATATAATTTTCAATTTGAATGTGCATACTGGTGGTACTGCAGTGCTATCCAGTATGCACTGGATGTGTTATTAATGTAGTACTGTAAATACATAAAATAAAGTAATTATACCTTGTTCATCATAAGGCTTGCATGACATATCCACAGAACGTAAATTGTTATATCATTCAAATTATGAGATAACCTAAAAACATATGATATCAATAAAACATTTTACACAACAAAATCCTAAATAATAATGGTTTTATTTTCTTAATACATGCAGTATTACTTTATATGTTACTTAAAACTAGAGTAGACCAATATAATAAAACAAAGGAATCTAAAATTACTACTATTAATCGTACAAATCTAAAATTGATCTAATTGATCAAACCACATTTTAAATTTAATTTATTAATTTAAAATTTCTAATAAGAATATATATTCACATAATTCCTGAATTTATAATACAGCAACACGTAATAAAGAATATTGACTGGAAGGATTAATCTTGTTGTTTGGTGTCAGGCATTCAATAATTCAAGTGGTCCAGATTACAATTTGAATTATTATTATAGTTTATTTTTGTTCTTTAATTTACACAGATTACACAACCCTCAATAAATTTAAGGCATAATCATATTGTCAATTATGTTTAACTCTAAAAAAGAATTGATAATCATAAAATCAACTTCCAATATAAATTATGCTATATCTCTAAAATAAACATCTGACATGTGTTATAAATGCCATACTATGATGAACCAAGTATAGTTATCATTCTAACTGCTGCCTCTAGGGACATCTGAGTATATACTAACATGTAACTTGAAACATATATCGCTCATAGGTGTAAAATGATTTACAGTTGAATGAACCACATGAGGACAGAAATATTGTAATTTTGTTAACACTCTACATTTTACAATATTGAATACATTATGTAAAATTAAATACATAATTCAAAGCGAAACTTTGTATAACATGATTCAACAGGTATTTATATAGTACATTAGTATTTCATGCTGGTTGAAGTCAACACAGTGTCAACAATGAATTCATTTTGGCAATGTGAGATAACAACTGTAAATTACATTTCTATTACCTTTACAAATAATGAAAATGTCTATTGGTTAAAAAAATAATTTAATGCATGTTTTTTTGTTTAACTTTACAAGCTAAGTTCTACTTTCATTCTATTGGATACATAATATTTCCATTAACTTACAGGAAGTAATCAGCACATCAAGTTAACAAAATTTATTCAACATAAAAGTTGCTCAAATGTTTAATTTTATTTTTTAGCGGAATCTTAGTACTATTATAATCTGAATATACAATTAATGTTTTTCCTATCAACTTAAATAATAGCCAAACTATAGATCAAGTATTCACAAAAGACAAACTTGTTACTAACCTGTTTCTGTTCTTCTTTGAACTTTGTTGATAATTGATAAGCAATTACAGAGAACATCACTGGGCATTCAATAACATCTCCCCACAGGAGATGTGTATGGAAGCCCTACCGGTTTCATAATACACTTTCACTTATTCAAGACAAAATGTCTCAAAAAAATATATCCAGAAATCGAAAGCGTTTTCTTCGTGACGATGTCGTAACGAACCGCAGTTCGTGACTATATGTATTAGTAAGGAAAATTCATAGAATACCAATCTGATATCTGAGTCACTAAGGCCAACGTCTCCGTATGGAAACCTCGCTAATATCGATCTAACTACACAATAGTGCTCCGGTGGCCTCAGCGGGTGTGGGAGCAGTGCATTAGCACGTGAGAACCGTAAGACAATGCACGTGAAACTGTGTAAAAACTCGAGGCGTTACCGTCCTGGTAAACAAGTATAACGTCATTATACTTAAACACATATCAATAAGGAAACTTTCTGAACAATGGTCTGACTATAAGCTATTACTTACGGACACAAAAAAGCGGCAGTGATGAGATACTCTTGATAATGTTGCGGCTAAAATTATTCTCACTTGTTTCAGCAATCACAGAGTTTCAGCAATGGTCATTCACAAAACTCACAATACGCGAATCTGTCAATTGTCAAAGGGTTGATTGGTTTTGTCATTTGTGTCGTAGAGGTAGACAATAATGCTTTGCTCCAGTGACGAAATCACCGGAGAAAAACCGGAGATTGGCAAAACCTGTAGAACCAGGTTTTTTTTGTAATCACCGGAGTTTTTTTTTCTTAATGGTTATATTAAGGTGAAAACACAAGGTTGCATTGTTTTTACATGAGGATTTCCCAGGAATATCTTGTAGTGGCCTTTAGCATTACCTATCTAGCTGTCATAGATGATTATTGTTTTTTTTTTATTTAATATCGTTTGTTACCTTTTTCAGTGTTTTATGTGCAAAAGGTAACAACAATTATTGAATAGATAAAAAACATCAGTTTATGATTTTCACATCAGCAGATAGTTTTAGATCAAAAAGTAGAAATCATTTTGAAAAAGTGGACGATAAGGTGAATGCAAAATTGGGAAAAAAAGCGTGTCTGGCGCGCATCATATATGTTGTCACATCGTTTATTCTCAAGAATAAACATTGTATCTCACAATTCATGAAAACCAAATTATTGAAATTTAACTAACATTATATAACCTAGACTATTTACTTTAAACAATTAAAATTTTCTTAGAACTTCACGATGAGAGTACCTAAATAAAAGAAAAGTTAGTCTAAGAAGTATAATAATCATCTAAATTATTTTTACATTATTAAAGATAATTTACGTTATTATTCCTTTGCAAGTTTCTTTACTAGACGTGATATTATAACAATTGTAAAAATATATAGAACGTTTAAAATTTACAAATCTCGATAAGCTATTTAACGTATGGATATGTCCAAACTTAAAAATTACATGACCAGCAAGATCCGTAAAAATATCTTACAAAAAGTTCTTCGAGACTGTAACAGAGTTAAGGATTGAATTTCAAGATGTTATTATGAACATTCACCCCAACACATTGCAGAAGGCTTACACATAATGAATATCTGAAAAGAGTAAATCTGTATACTTACAAGAAAATGGATGTCATTTCAAGCAACTTATCAGTTAATTTATTAAAATTTTGTATGAATACAATAATTTTAATTAATATCTTCTTTCAGTAATAACTTGCAAATTCAACAGAAATGTACCTATCCTTCATGTTAGTTCGATATGTAAGAGTTGTTAAATTTCATGGTCTTCTTTAATTGTGAGATACAATGTTTATTCCAGAGATGAATGCTAATTATGCATTTTTAGCTTTATGCATTTTTAGTTCTATTCCCGGCACAGGTAAGTTTTTTTAAAAATCTGTGAATGCAATTATTCTTATTTTAAAAAACAAAAGAATGTTTCCTTTAAGTAAAATTTGCTATCTTCCAAATTTAATGTACTTTTCCTCCATTTCCCATTCGTTTTTCCATCCTGTATAATTATACGATACAAATGAATTTAATTTTATACATATAAAATTCAAAATGACCACAATCTCCGGAGAATCTCCTGTTTTTCAAAGCTTACCGGAGAAAAAGCACCGGATACATTTCTTTTCTCCGGTGCAAACCTCTAGTAGTCGAATGCCAAAGATATTTCATTATTATGTCGCGAAGCAATGGTATTGTAGATAGATAGTAGATAATATGTAGTAGATATGAATTATAGTAAATTTGTATAATGTCCCGTTCTAATGGGATTTTTAAATTAGTTTTGTTAATTGGTACTTAGTAGCTAAGAAAATGAGATATTAAACGAATTGATACGTATTACTTAAAATAAGATAGAGAACTAATAGACAGATGTAAAAAAAAAAAAATATGATCTTAGTTTATTTTAGTTCTATGCAGTTTCATATTCAAATATGTTATTAGTTACCAAAATACTATTATTCAAGCATGCATTATGTACTTTATTTTTATTAAGGTTTATTCAATCATTGATTTTGTTAACGCCTAAAGAATCGAGTCAAAGTGTACTTCAGGAACAACACCTGAATGGCCTGTCATTGTTTCAAATGCTTATACTTTATGCTTATATAGTACATTAAAATCAATGAAAAGTGTGGTGGAATACTTAAATATTTTCCAAAAAACTATTTTAAAGATAAACTTGTTTTAGGTCAATTTATAAAACTATTGTGGCTTGTAACATTACTACTATCCTATTTATATACCTCATTTTTCTCGGTTGAGTGTCTTAAGCGCTCGCCCATAAGCCCGGTGAAGCTGTAAAGGCTCTGTGCTGTTAAGGCCTCTCGGCCAAGAATAGTCAGTTCGAATTAAAAAAAATACCTCACAATATGCTTCGTTCTGAAACATAAAACGTGATTTGAATTGCGTTTTGTTAATGCAATTCATGTATAATTTTGAAATTTGTCTTTGTGTTTTCAAGTTCCAATGTATATAACTTTCTTATCAGGATGTTTAAAATCTACATCGTTTTTAAATAGTAATTAATAGATTAGTAATTATGCGGTAAATTAATATATTATTGGATAGTGTAATATTTTAATTAACAAGTTAAGTAAACAAGGGCAATTTTACTAAATAATTATTTTTTTAGTTCTATTATCTTAAAAATAGAATACAAATTTTCTAAACTTAGGTGAGTTAAGTTAGATTTTTTTAGGAGATCCTACTAACGTTTGTCTTTTATTTTAGAAATAACAAAACTCAGTTTATATTTTACGTCAAAAGTGTCAAAACATATGGTGTAAAGTTTATATTATACGTCAAAAGTGTCAAAACATACGGTGATGTATTTGTCTTTGTATATTCGTGCGAAACAATTTCATTAAACTTCGTGTTTTGTTTAAACACAATGTCCTCTGGTAAATTAGATGTTATTTGGTCGCCAGTACACCACGATAAATTTATAATATGGGGTTCAGATATAACCTTGTATGAAGTTACTCGCATTAAAGAAATTGAAAAGAAAACAACATGTAAGATTTATTTTTATGTATTACTGTAAATATAGTGTAACTGTGTATAGGTATCGTTGCATTACAGGATATATAAAAAAACTGTTATTCCTACCGGTGATCGAAATCCATCTAAGTAATAATATTATTTTCCCGCCTACCATTAAAAAGGTTTTATTTTTGGATTCATACTTTTTAATTTAACATCCGCAGTTACACCAATTTCTGCAACCCGCGGTGCAACAGTTGTTGCGTCCCAAAGTGCCAGCGGAGTCCGTTGTGTGGATATAAGTGCTATGGAGGAAATAACGGAACCTTTACTGGCATTAGGTTATGTCAATGGCCGAATCACTCTTACTACCCTCAAACAGGCTTATGATCCGTTGGGCTTTGTTGGCAGAGAATTTGGTGGGTAGATTTATTTTGTACTTTCTCTTAAATATAGTATTCTCTGTAGTATTCTTAAAATACAGTTTAATCTCAAATTCATAAACTATAATGACCATTGAGATAACATTGTTTTCTAATATGGTTGAGATCTACATAATGACTGTATAGCTGCATTGTATGAGGAGCTTTAGTCTACACTATATGTACAAATGATGATTAATTATTAAATTCATGTAGATCACAGCTTGTATACAAAGATAATATCAAATTATGTGTTTCAGCTCCACGTTACCAACGACCATGTAACTCAGTGGCATGGTGTCATGTGGAAAGCAACATGCTGGCAGTGGCTTTGGAAAAACACAGGAGTGACCATTGCATACTGTTGTGGGATGTTAACAGAGGCTCACTGCCTGATGATGCAAAAGGTAGGTTTATAACAAGTATTAAGGCTAATTCAGTGCACTTTTGTTTAACTCAAATATACAAGAATCAAGTATTTCATTTCCAGGTTTTGATAATCCAACATCTAAAAACTTTTTTGTATCAGTGGTTGAGTATAATATTGTTTATAATACACATAATTGCATGATACAATTTCATCTCACTTCTGGTGGATACTGATGTTTAGTAAGTTGGAGTATATTCAATTACTTAAGGCTTGTATATTACAAACTCATTTGCTATACATGCTTCTGGCAAGTGGAAGAAGTACTCATATGATGATTCTCATAAGGATAAGGAAAAATAGAGCATGCTTTCATTCGCAGTTTAATTAAACATTTAATGTAAGATTAGGACTGTTTTACTCTAAATACAAAATTATAAATCAAATTCCTCATGAATATGTGTAGAAGGCACGTCAGAATCAGCAGAATCATCCCGACCACTTGCGGAGATGTGCCTTTCGGAGACAGCTCACAGTGTGGCCTGGTCAAACTGTACAAACCGCACTTTGCTGGCATCAATGAACTTGAAATACATAAAGATATTTGATCTTAGAGGTGAGTAATTGATTTTTCTACATTTAATAAGTAATAATAAAATTTTATAGTCTTTCATTCAACATAATTACATACGTAAGTGAATAAAATAAGAAAAGGAGTTTTCATGCTTCAAGCATTAAGTGTCATCATGCTTCAAGAGTCAAAATAAAAATAATAAAAGTAATAAAAGGAATCATTTCAATATACCAAAATACAAATGAAATAATATAATTATAAAAAAAATAAACTAACAACAGGCTCCTAACAATAATTCAGCACACTATTACTGATTAAATAAGATATAAAAAACAAATAATAAATAATTGTGTGTCAAGTCACACGCAATGAAGTGCTAAAAATAGAGAGTCCAGGTCTTATGTGATAGCTGGCAACTTTAGTTATAGCACTGCCTTCATGACTTAAGAATGTTAATGAAATATCATACCTAGATTGCTAGATTAAATGCATGTTTTTTTTTAATATTATTGATAGACCTGACAAACAAGGCTGTGGCGATGACGACTAGCAGGCACTGTTACGGCGCGTGCGCGGACCCTTTCAACCCTTGGCAGGTGGCTTCCCGTGGGGAGAGCACAGTCTGTGTATGGGATACCCGCAACTTTGACCGTCCTGTGCTCTCTCTGCAGCAACCTAAGCCAGTGACTCTGGTGCAATGGTGCCCCACAAGGTATAATACTTATAATTAACTAATATTAACTTAAGTGACAATGTGGCCCAAGATGGTAACACGTTAAGCTTAGTGGAAGACTATATCTGATGTGCCGTTGCTGGAACACACCTATTAATGCCTGGTGACAGATTTTCAACTCGATGGTGGTAGCTAGCTAGCCAGGAGGGCTTTCACCGCCATGCTATGGTTTCATCATGATGTTTTCCTTCACCAAAAGCTCACATCAATCGACGCGATGTCCGTACATGCTATCACTTAGCCATCATTGCTTCGATGTTCTAAATTGGTGCAGTAATTGCAAAATATTCTTCTATACCTTTCAGTACAATCTTTAGGGAAGGCTTTGTAGAGAAACAATTTCTTTCATTAGCTAAGAAAAATTACTTCAAATACTTAAGCAGTGATAAAAGTCGTGGTGGTCAAGTGATTTCGACCCACGGAACATCAATTCAATGTTTGCAGGTCCGAAACATCGCGAAGAAACTAGAACATTTGAGAAATGTTCTTGCAGTACCACAGTTTGTGGGAAAAATATAGAACTATGGACTTCTCAGTGTTTGAAATCCCCCATACATTGTGGGTTGGTGTGGTGATTAAGCCTGTGCCCTGCCTTGGGAAGAGGCCATTGCCCAGCATTGGGACATTTACAGGCTGGTATTATTATTAAGTAGGAAAATACATGAACAACAGTAACTGTTTAAATGTTTTTGTCGGAATCTTTATCTTTCATTGATGGTTTTTATTTGATTTTATAAACTTGCATTATTTTATATTACGCAATAACGGTGGCCTTTTGTTTAATATAATTTGGTTATTGTGAAATAGATTATGAATACCTTTTTCAGTTTCTACAAAAAAATCCTGGACACTTTTAAAAATAACCACCATTTTGTCAGAGTGATTTTGGAAGATTAGAATATTGGTACGAAATTAGGCTTAAGGGATTTGTATTCAGTGGCCTTAACTGTTCAGAACAGACTTTCATCACTTTTCAATATCATCACACCTGTCTATAGTACCAGAGTAGCTTTCTAGGTGATTGAAAATAAAGTGTCTTATATCCCAGTACGTGTCTGCTCTATTATCTTATTATCGAGACTCCTTAGTTTGCTGTAAACTATTGTTAAGTGGCTGAGTTGTCATATGACACCCTTTTAAAAGCTTTGAAGAACCCTGTATCTTTGCCTCATTTCATTTATGAAAAAAAAAAATTGTGTATTATTACATGTTTCAGGCGAAATCTCCTGCTATCTTTGCAGAAAGATTCCCCCAGTCTTCGTTTGCACGATATTCAACAATCAAACACAGCGTGTAAGCACAACGTCTTAGAAGACATGGTAAGTATGCGATTTTTGAAAATATATAATCTTTTTTTACAGGAAAACATCTTGATTCAAGTAAAGCATGGTCCTAGAGCATTATAAATTTTAAGTCCACTTATCTGCTACTTATCACCTATCAGTATGTTGTGACAGCTGCACTTGAAAACCAACTCTCTTTCTAGGCTTACAGGATCTTTAAAGAATTATCCGAAATATCTTTGCTACTTCTTCCTGAAATTTTTGTGTAAACTACCCATTATCTTGCTGACTGTATATTATTGTTATTATCGTCCAAAAAAGATTTGAGCATAGAAAATATACAATAATGTTTTATTTTATCAGTTTGAATACTCACAAGTCGTGTTTAAAGAAGTTTACCTTAACATTTTTACCAATAATAAAAGAGAGAATTGAAATAGAATGTATGTTAGGTCGCGGGTACCGCGGTCGAGGCGGAGCTCGAGGAGTACTCGCAGAGTCCGAGCGTGCTGGAGCGGGAGGTGACCCCCGCGTGCAGCGCCGGGACCCAGCCCTTAGCCGCGGTGTGCTGGCATCCGACGCATGAGGCTAGCTTGCTTGCCGTTCACTCTAATGGTAACATTTGCCAGTTATTACATTTTTTGTTTGTTATCTAAGCTCGTAACAGTTAGTCTACTACACCTGATGGTAGATAAATCAAACCAATCGGCGACTGTTTTTTTTTCTCGGCAAATTCATGGCACTGTCCTTGATGGTAATCATAGTACAATTTAAATACAATGGCGACTACCACTAGATCGGTAATCCATTAGTAGTTGTTTCTGTCATGCCGGCCTGTATAAATATATCTTCTCGTTATATTTGATAATGTCTGCACCATTAAAAATGTGGACAGCCCATCCCTGCATCGTTTTAACGTCTGTCTAATAGTAAAGCGAGCTACTGTTATATCATATGTAAAGCGGTTATGATTGTCTCCGCCATCTGTAACAAGGTGCATGTATGGTGTCTGGCAGGCGGCATGGTGGAGCACGCGGTGTGCGAGCGCGTGTGCGTCGCGTGGGGCGCGGGGGGCGTGGGGGGCGCTGGGGGCGCGGGGGGCGGGCTCGTCTGGTCCGGGGGCGGGGGCACGCTACGGCTCATGCGCGACGACTTCTACGAGGCCATCCGCGACGTCTCCTATCTCATGCGGACGCGGGCCACAACCGACTACGGCCTCAAGGTAAACTCAATCGTTTATGTACTTCATTATATGTGGGATAAGAGATTGAGCTCCAGTTTAACTAACATAAAAACACTCCACCCGGTAATTATAGCCTGAACGCTATAAGTGCGACCTTCCATAATGTTTGCGGGACCCGCGAGGGGAACAAAACCAACCAATGAGTGAATATATTGCCAGCACCAATATACGTTTAACGAGAGGGCGTGCGCGATTTTCTCTTTGTGATTGCTACACATGAGATAATTTTACCAAGATGGAATTACCGACGCTGCTTTTAAATAGTTAATCAAAAGTAATGCTTCTTAATGTAGCAAATTATTTCAAAAAAAGATAGATGCAATTAGCGTTTCAGGGTGAACTTTTATTGTGTATTGAATTGATTGAAAGGTGTCATGGGACGCAAGGTAGGAACAAAGTTCCATTCGCTATATATTATGTATTATTAAATAACAATCACAATGAAGGAATGGTACTAAAATTGGTTTTATTCGTACTGTGCATACAACAGTGAGTTTGAGTTTTTGAGTTTCTTTAGTGTATAGTTATCTTCCAGCACATTGTCACGTATACTTACAGTGTTCAGGCTATAAATATTAAAATCTGACATGCGTACAGCGACAATCCCAGTACTGTCCTACCTTTTGTGATTTCTTATACGAGAATATACTTATATCTTATTTCTCACACGAGATACTCACCCAGACCATTGAGCTAAAAAGTTGGCTGCTAACTGTGAACCCGTGAACATGAGCGAGTTCTTCTAAACAATCTATACTAATATTTAAAATTTAAAAGTATTTAAAAAAATAAAGTTTAAAAAGGTTCTCTTTTTTTGTTTGAACGCGCTAATCTCTGGAACAATCAGTCGAGTTTAAACATTCTTCCATTTTATAGGCATATCTTGAGGAAGTTTATACGTTATATAAGTTCACGATACGACCCTAAGATGCGAAGCAGTAACAATGAACATCAAGCAATCTGGCGAACCATAGGCAAGTACAGGAATTGAAAATAACGATAGGCAACATGGGTTTGCTGGTAGCGGGGTTGTGGAGAATTGGTCGAATAAATTTAATACGCGTGAAGCCGTGACGTACGGTTACTAATATATACAAATGAATGTTTCCTTGTTTATCGATTCCTTATACGTTCCTAAAGCATTCATCCGATTACGATGTAACATTGGTGGGTTGTCGTGCGCACACATGCGAAGCTTCCTGTATTAACAATATATACAATTAGAGCTAACAACATGCAGAGTCACGCGACGCGTTCCATTTTAAAGATAACGGGACAAAGTCACTGGCAAAAGCTAATTTACTATATGCAATGTTATTTTATAAAAAACAGTTCAATTGAATTAGAGAGATGAGCAAAGCGCTGCTACTTCTACATTTTGTCTTTCTCATTGCTCCCTTAGCGTGTTCATTGAAAAATAACTCGTTCAGTGTTCCCATTATCATAAATTTCCTTCACGTTTTCAAAATTGTAGCTGGTCCTTTGCAAACAACTGTTGGTCATCCGTAAATTAGAACGTGTAGGCATTAGGTAGCGTGGCCGAGCGGTCTAAGGCGCTGGTTTAAGGCACCAGTCTCTTCGGAGGCGTGGGTTCGAATCCCACCGCTGCCAGAAACCCTTTTTTAACTATAATCCCAGTTATATTATTACTTATTATTATTAAACGTCTAAATCGTTGTGGCATATTGAACCATAATTATCGTAGTTAAGTGTATTTTTTTTTAAATTGGTGGATCTGTATCAAATATCTATTCATTATTAACCACACATACTCTATTTATGTTGTATGATTGTATAGTTACTTTAAGGAAACTTGATATTATTAATTATATGTAAGTATTTTTTGGATGGTAGCTGTTATTATGTTAACCCTTTTTATGGTAAGCGTTACCATTGTAAAAATAATATTGTAAAGTCCGTCTTATAATTCCTTTCAGTAAAGTAACATTTCCTGTGTTTCTAGTAGATTAAAAAATAGTGTCAAATATGTCATTTGAATAATATCACATGCTACAACAATTTTCAATATTTTGGAAATAGTTATTTTTTTATTTATTTCAACCGATTCTGATCAAATTTTGTAAACGAGAAGCACATGTCATTTCATAATTGATATGCTATAAGAATCGTCAGTATTACACTTAGAAATTATAAAAAAAAAGTTTACAACCAATTTTTAATGAAATGTTGTTCATGAGAAATATTTCTCAATTGATAAACAATATAAATTGTCAAGAGTATGAGTAAAAATAAAATTACGGGATGAAAATAATTACTGCGGAGTTGCGGGCGCTCTCTGGTATATTATAATAAAAACGTTGCAAACACAATAGGTGTTGTCGCGAATAATATGTAAGAAAATGCGTTACTACGATACAAGCGAGATGGCACGTGGAGGAGTATCTCACAACGTGACCTTGATCTCAAGTATATTATAAGAAAGAGAGAAAGAAAACATTAATTTATCTAAACTATTAGGTAGCTGTTGCATCGGGCCAAATACTCCTTAGCTTTAAGCTGGTGCACTATGAACTACAAGCTATGTTACAGAGCCCACGGGCGCGGGGCGGCGCGGCGGCTCCATATTGTAATCAATTCAATTTAAACTCACATAAATATTGTGACTTCATTGGTAATGTCTGTTTGTTTATACATCATTTTACCTCTGTCACGTGGATAGCATATTTAGAACTCAAAATACATTTTTTGTATTTTAATTCACTTCACTTTGCGGGGTGACTAGTATCCGCCCCAGGAGGAAGCGTCACCAACCAAAAATTATACTTCTGTTTTATCCGCTATCGCTTTTTCAAGACAAACTTTCTGTGGAAAATAACCCTTGATACGCCAATGAAAATGATATTGAAATCTTCACTTTTTAAAATTCGTTATTGAATTAAAGATTATTGTGAATTTCACAAGAATGTTAAAAGGTTTTTAAATTTTGTTTGCAAGTAAATCATGTTATGTTTTAGATTATGAATTATATGAATTAAATAGTCATGCTCATAAGTTGATGTATCGTGGTTATTATAGCGTCGCAATTTATTGCAGCCTGATCTGTGGCAGAACGCCGACCTGGCCGAAGACGAGGCGCTCAGTGGAGTGTGGCACTTCCTGGCTCTCAGCAAGTCGCTTGTTGAAGACGGTAAGTTTATTCGATACTATTAATGTATCATAATGGGGCGAAAGCTGATCTTGCAGGGAAGGAGTTTATGTATCGTCGGTACCATGTAAACGGGGTTTACAGTCAGAAAGGTGTTATAGGATTCATCTTTATAATATGAATATGAAGTAAAAATAATAATATCGTATCTGTTCTTCTGCACTGTTATATCTCTGGAACTATACTATATTCATCATAAGAAGGCTTTTACGACACATCCATAGAACGTAAATTGTTATGTCGTGCAATATGACACAACTTAAAAACATTTTGCACGACAGAATCCTAAATAACTTCGTTTATACAACGATTTTAGTGAATTATCGGTTTTTTACTACGTGCAGCGTTACTTTCTATGTTACTTTGATTGGAAGTATTAATCTTATTGTTTGGCTTTAGGCATTCTATAATTCAAGTGTTCCAGATTGCGATCTTAATTATTGTTAGTACAATTTATTTTTGATTTTATAGATTTAAAGCATATTTGTATTATTGATTACATTTAGCTCTAAAAAAGAATTGATAATGTTAAAGTTAACTTTAAATTTAAGTTAAACTACATCTCTAAAATAAACATGTGTCATGTAAGTATTTTTATGATGAACCAAATATAGTAAACAGATTCTAAAAATTCTTTCACTAGTAGAAAGTTACTTTAAAGGCAGAGGAGCGTATGCTATAAAAGGCTGAAAATCTTCTCAAGCCTTAAGGTTAATAAAATTACCACACCAGCTTACGGTGTTTTGGCGGTTTTGAACTTATGTAAGTTCCAGGACACACCATGTGCCCATTTGCAAACGAAAAATATTAAACGATACTTTTAATGGTTTTACGAAAAGTCTACGGCTCGTTAGAAAGTAAACAAAAAAGATTTTATTATTGACATTATAACTAACACTGGCGTAATGTAGTAAAAACAATGATGTATATATGTCCGTATGTAACGGGTCGTAACTGTCGATCTGAAGGTTGCATAAGGAACAGCCCGTGGAAGCACCCCGGCGTGCGGACCGTGCTGCGGTCGGTGGGCGACGGCGGCTACCGGTCCGAGATGGTGCCGTCGCTGCTGCCGGACATGCCCAACCGGCGAGTCACCATCTACAGGTACCATCGTATTGTTTTTATTGGAAATTCAAATCCTCTACGGGTAGTAAGTATTTCTTCTTTGCCGTTAGGAAACTGACCAATAGGGAACAGTGTATTGCGTGTGTCGCGTAGTTGTAGGGATGGTCTATATTCAACAATATTTTCAAAATATCGACGATTTGACATCCATATTAGGTTCTCCAAAATATCGATATAAAAACATTGAAAGTCATTTGTCTCTTGCAAATGGAATTGGAGGCTCAAGTGTAAGTAAAATACATTTGTAAAAAGATTAAAAAAAACTTCTTGGGTAGTAACCACAAAATTTCGATATTTTTCGGGACATGATTACTTTGTGATATTGCTGATCCGTGCGTTGTCGTGCAGGAGTGCGGAGCGCACGCGCGCCCTGCAGCTGTGCGGGTGGGGGTGGGGATGGGAGAACGCGGGCGCGGGCGTGGAGCGCGCGGAGGCGGAGGGCACGCCGTGCCGCGCGGCCGCGCTCGCCGCATTCCACCTGCGGCTGCGCGCTGCGCTCGACGTGCTGGCGCGCGCTCGTGAACCACAAGTACTGCACTACACTACACTCTTTGTATTCGTTACAAAGCACTCCGACGTATCCGAGTATGATTGTATTGGTCGATGCATACAGTTGCGCGTGGTGGGGCTCGCGCTGGCCGGACTCAGCGAGGAGCGGCTGTGGCGCGAGGCGCTGCTGGCGGGCGCCCCCGCGCTGCCGGACGCGTACCTGCGCGCCCTGCTGCACTTCCTCGCGGCCTCCGCCCCCGCGCACCCCGCGATACACCCCGCGGCGCCCGCGCCCCCGGACCTCAGCGCTGTGCTCGTTAGTACCAAGTATAGTTAATACTTTTACTCCTTCACTTAAAATCTTATCTCGTTATTGTTTGTATAACATTCCATCCTGTTGATGCAATGACCTAGTCCTGAGGACTGAGTTGTAACGCCCTTTACCTCGAATCACAAGAGGTGAAGTTTGCACAATTTCTACCACTCTTACACTTACAATCACTTACGTTCTCTGGACTGACTAATATTTCAATAAGTTAAATATACTCAGTGATTAAGAAAAATAAAAGCATAGAGTACAAGGTAATGCTGTGGTTCATTGTCGTTGTCATACACTGAGAAACGTCTCCGAATTTTTACCACCCGTCAGTAAAATGTTCTGCCAATGCATTTTAGTACTTTTGCCAAAGTTGTGCCGCATCAGTCGGCCCACAAAATAACAAAATCATGGCAAACAAATGCCGCAGTCGTCGTGGACTATCACTGACGCAAACCTCAGTTAGTTTAGCGTCCCATTACTGGTCATCATCGAACAAGTGTAGTTCTCTGCATGCGGCAACGTATGGAGGATGCTCTACGCCGTTGACTGTTCGTAGCGCATTCAATGGAGTAGGACCTCGAACTTATGCAGAAGCAACCGTACTACAATTCCGTATTATTATGTAGTGCTATATATGCTATAGACTCTGCCCAAGTTATGTTCTTTGAAAATACCGGGAACAGCCTCTGCTGCTGCATCTCTTCTGAGACGGTTAAACACTCCTTGTTGCTTATTATACGTATAATAGGCAGGTACCTGTTCGTACTGCAGTGTTTTAGCAAACTCATCATATTGACATAATCGGAAATATGCCAGCAAGGTTGTTTGCCTTGGGCTTTCTAAATCTTTCCTCCACATTATTGCGATCGAAATGTATACGATGCTGACGCTCCAATTGAATGTCAAGATGTGTAACAGCTGGGTACCGCTCATGTATCGGAAAACGGAGAATTCTCCAAACAGCTTTCGATGAGCCAATGTAGCGGCCTGATTGGTAGCGACTGACTTCATCCCGGTTACGCGCGAATCATCCTCCCCAGTCACCGTCTGCTGCCCCGGTGTTTTTGGGAACCTCGCATGGGCCCTGTGCACCATATTCGCCTTTACAATTTCATGCAAAGATGGATCTTGGCTAGGGTTCAAAAATACAGCGCTAATTATGCCGTCGACATCGATATGTGCGTGCTGCAAGCCCCTTTTCTGCCATTCAACATTGTACATAAAGTAAAGCGTTGCACCGAATACGTTTTCTTTAGTAAGAAGATCTATCATCAGCTTGAGTTTCTGATGAAATACTCTTCAACAATATCGTGCCTGTAATGGGAAGCTTGTCCTTCCAAAAGTTCTTGAGTAATCTCAATCTATTTGTGATTGGTGGTAAACGTGATAAAAAGATCAGGACCCAGGCCCATATTTCCTGACGTATGTGAATACATCTTGCGTTCGTTCATGCATATAGCGTGGTCCACCTGTGAAACTTGAAGGGAGAATCACCAGTCGGCCTAAATCTTTACTATCTCTATCTTGATATAGGGCGACTCGCAGATCTACATAATTCTCAGCGCGCAGTCTTCTCTTATTTTTTCTGATGTAAACCAAATGCTCCGTTTTAATTTTAGCATAAACATCCACCAGAAACTCGTTGAACAGACCTCGAAACCTATGCAGATTAGCAATGCGAACCTCTCTTATTTGTAAAATGTAGGCGGATAATTGCATTGCGGAAACTTTTTTACTGTCAATCTGCAAACAACTGAGAGAGTGGCAGGCATGTTGTATATCAGAAAGTCCTGCTAACTACATTACATTATTGACTAAATAATATGAAATCATTTTATAAATATCTCCCAAACTCTTAGTTCATTGTCTATGGTATGTTAACGGTCAACTACTGGTGTTCTTCCCTTATAGCCTAAGACTAGAATGTTCTTTAATAAATCCACCAACGCAAAATAAACACAATCCAGGAATGGTATTCCTAAGAATACTGATTAATGTGTTCAAACACAATCTCTCTAACTTGTTCTAATATTAAGTATAAATGTAATTTGAAATTCTTTACCAATGTTATAAACTACTCTACCAGGGTCAGAATTTTAATGTAAATATAATCGTTCCTATCAGTATATGTCATGTACACTCGTCCTCTATTTACGAGTATTTTATTACGTTCGTGTCGAGTCCCGCTGAAACAAGGTCCATATAATCGGAAATCCCAATAGAAGGTATACTGATTTGTTTCAGAATGAAACAGAGATGCGGCTGGAGGACCGCGTCGCGTTCGCGTGCATCTTCCTCTCGGACGGCAAGCTGCACGAGTACGTGAAGCAGACGTGCGACGCGCTCCTCGACCGCGGAGACCTCTCCGGGATGCTCCTCACCGGTGAGACTCTAACCTGACGCTTTGCTTTTATCCCTTTCCCTCTCCCCTGAACAATGCGCCACATCCCTGTCGGTGGTAACTACACAAGTCTTTGATGGCACCTTGATCTGTCATATGTTATGTTTCATAAATTTATGTTAACCCTATATTATGTAATTTTACTTGATGTGGTTTGGTTACTGTACATATATGTAGTGGATTATAAATAATAATTAGAAACATGCAGTGTAACTCCCTAGACAGCTGTGACAAAGTAGCCGCCATCTTATTAGGACTATGTTGGAAGATTACAAGAATAATGAAAAAAAGGTGTGTGTGCGATTCAAACTTTTCTATTTTATTTAAACAGTGTGCAATATACATACACACCGACATTTGCTCTCTCGCTCTGGCTCACACAAAGAGAAGAGACCGATAATGTGCGTTAAACGTTTAACGCTTAACGTTTAACGCTTGGAAGTCGCATAAGAAGTTTCACTTCAAAAATGTGGATAAACACACGTTGCCATTAAATAAAAAGAAGCAGAAATAACGTCTGAGGTGATGTGAGAATGAACCTAGAGCTGTGGTCGCCATGCCAGTCTATAAACTCACCACGGCGGGACAGCGATACTACTCTACTATAAGTAAGAGAGAGATGCACGTCCTCTGTTCTAAGCCCTAGGACTATTATTGATAGGATTTTCAAGACAGTGAACTTTTATCTGGCAATTTTTTTGTTATTTCGCTACTGAAAATATCAGCAATTGTACCATTTCAACGCTGTATATTTGTGAAGATGTAAATTTGTCTGCGAACACCTACCGGCGTGTTCAAGAGTCGATCACTCTTCTAGGGTTTGCATGTTAGCACAATATCTAGCCACATGATCACTTATCGTCTGCCTTGAATCCGCAGGAGCAAGCTTGGAAGGTATATCCCTGCTGCAGCGGTGGGTGGAGAACACGGGGGACGTGCAGTCCGCCGCGCTCGTCGCTGCGAGGTGCTTCACCCCTGATCTCCTCAAGGACCATAGGGTCCAGCATTGGCTCGACAGGTCAGTTCTACACAGAGCTTCCAAATATTGTGCGATAAAGAATCCCGTTTCTAAGGTCCCGCTAAAATTACACTAACAAAAAAGTTTCCTTTGCATACTACTAGCTGTGCACGCGGCTCTGCTCGCGTGGACTACAGAATGTTTCGGTCGGGCGCGAATCGTGCTAACTCCGCTCAAAACACGGAAGACATAATGCTTCCTTAGAAGTTAGATATATTCCACCGCTGACTTTTTGTAGGTCTTTTTAAGATCTACAACTACGTAGAACATTAGTTTGATGTATCTCGTATGGTTTACTCAACGTAAGCCATTTAAGCGCCCCAAATGCAGCTTTTTTTCGTATTGATTCACCATTATCGTTACTGCTTATTTCGTATGATACTGTATCTTACAAAATATAATATATATATATATATATATATATATATATATATATATATATATCCTATAACCTGACCAGATAACAACTAAGAATAAAAATAAAAATTATGTAAATCAGATGTGGTTTTCGTGGGAAAAAGAACTTAACGGACGAAAAAGAATTTAAACGGACAGACAGAGAGACGTTGAGTTTTATAATATGTATAGATATAGAAGATATCTACTAATTCTATTGTTTAAGCATTTCCTCAACTCCCTTATATATGAACAACAATTTTATTGGGCCCTGCATATTAGGAGCACTTCAGCATTTAAATTGTCTTTCCTGAAATGTATGCGTTCCAAAGTTGTTAACCCTAATTATAATTGTACTACTCTCATCTCACTGATCGGTTTCTGCAAATAAATATATTTCTATGTATTTCGTAGTTGGCAACATTGACTGTAGATTTCAATGTAGACTGACAGTGGCTGTTTTGATGCAGTCTCCTGGAATCGAATTCCAAACCAGCCGTATTAGAAATATACCTTCTCTAAATAAGAAAATGTAAACTACGTGACCTATGGACACATTACGTTACAGAAACTTGCATAAGTACGTGCTATGTACTAGCTATTTTATTAGTGCGATAAGTTTTATATATATGTGTATATAAAGTAATTATAATTGTGTGTATTGAAGCATAATTTGGGTGCATTAGATATGAGGTAGCGTGGCCGAGCGGTCTAAGGCGCTGGTTTAAGGCACCAGTCTCTTCGGAGGCGTGGGTTCGAATCCCACCGCTGCCAATTCATTTTTTTTTTTCACTTCCTTGCCTCTTAGAGTGGAAATACTTGTACTGACGATATTTAACACATTGTAACAACAGAAAGATAGTGGCCACTGTCATCATAAAGTCGTCATCGTCGGTGAGGCGGCCGACTTGTATCTGCAGGGAAACTTGCTACCAGATTCCATAACAAGATGTGCGAAGCAACGTACTGACTCAGTAAAACCGGGTTCTCCGCGTGTGTGTGGCGGTCGTGAACGATTGTAGCGCGGCTCCGGTGACACCGCAAGCTTACAATACAAGCTTGTAATATTGCTACATCTGCCTACCAATTAGTTCCATGGATTCGTTCAATATCTTGCTGACAGTATCATTTTATTATTAAAAACTGTCAAATAAGCAACAAGCAAAAACTTGCGTAGCGCTTAGCACGCACCGCAGATTTTCGCCGCGCGATTCTTTTACGCGAATAAAGTATTGTGATAATTCCAGTCCTGATAACTTTGACAAAATATACACTAATTTTCATTTCTCTAAAATCTTTCCTAACTTCCTCCGTCCTTCCTCTTCTCTATCTCTAAAATCATTCGTAACCAATTTTTACCGTAAAACAGTTTTTAAGAAAATGTATTTTCGATTAGATATTTTTTCTCAGCATTGTACCGACATACTGACGGACACTAATACAGCACATACACATTCGCTCAGTGAATACTAATAATTGCATTGAAATAGTCGTGTAAACCTCTCTACTGATTCCTTTGAAGTTACGGCATCATAATAAACATTTCGTTAAAATAAATAAATATATAATTCTTTAATAGATTTAGTTAGGACACAAAAGAGATAAATTGGCAGCGGTGGGATTCGAACCCACGCCTCCGAAGAGACTGGTGCCTTAAACCAGCGCCTTAGACCGCTCGGCCACGCTACCAGGTAAATAAGTTGTCCAATTTTCCTATCGAAATACTTTTCGTGATTTCTCGCTAAACATCTTATAGTGAGGAGAGTAATTTTAACTTATAGGTAGGTATCAAAACCAAAAAACAACAATTATACAGGAAACTTCAAGATAAACTCTGCTTTGACTAATTAAAATTTGATCCGTTCTTTATTTGTTGCCTTTTCTCATTATTTGGAGTCGAGTCTTTTTGTACCAACCCATCTGTCTTGGTTTGTTGATTATGACGTCCGTCCGACCTTGACATATAGCTGCGCCGCGTTCGCACATATGTCCAAACATAACTTTGCCCGCATGCAAAGAGTCCAAAATCGGTTTCTCCGTCGCTTGCTTGACCCTCCAGCCTTCGTTAGAAACATGGACCTGCACAGGGACATGAGGCTTCCCTCGATAGAAGCCTATGTGAAATATCTCACCAGGAGATACTTCGATAGCGCTTCGAATCATCCCAACCCGCTCGTAAAGTCCACCGTGAACTACGTCCCAGACAACTCGATCCCCGTTGCCAAACGTTATAAACTCCGTCCGCGAAATTTCTTTGTCGATCCCGATGACGACATCGAGAACGCTAACAATTTCTACGCGTCCGCTCCCGCACACCCGCCACGACCGCCCTCCTCTGCGGCAACTCAAGCCTAGGTCCGATCCATCGGTATGGAGCCCTTGAGCCAAGCAGCCGCTCGCGCGATACAGTGACTCTACAATCACTAGCTTTCACAGCCATACATGACACTGCATTATACACACATGCACAACACACAGGTACATAGGTTCTGTAAGGGACTTTTTTTTTCTTTTTTTGCCTAGTTAGAGTAGACAAAAATTTCAGACCACTAAATACACATACACATGTTCCTTCCCTCCTCCCAGGGGGCAGAAACATGTATATATGTATAGTTAGTTTAGATCGAATTACGGATAGGGAATTGGTCAGATCGCGACTTAATTGCATACGCGCAACAGTCCGAGCCGAGGTCCGGCCACTTTGACACCCTCGGATGTTGTTGCTTAGCTTTCGTGGCTGAGTGCCCTAAGCGCTCGCCCCCAAGCCCGGTAAAGCTGTAAAAGCCGTAAAGGCTCCACGGCCCCTAAGGCTAACAGCATGGTCGGTTCAAAAAAAAAAAAATTACAATTTGACTTGCTAAGCCGGGCGACATCTCTACATGTTTTTTGTTCATACATACATAAATCACGCCTCTTTCCCAACGGGGTAGGCATAGACCACGTCCTTCCACTTGCTATGACCCTGACATACAACTTTCGCTTCCTCAACATTCATCAATCTTTTCATGCATGCTCGTTTAGAGTACTCTTGATTTGACTTTTATTCAAAACGTCCCCGGTTTGATCGTGGAACGTTCCTAATTACACTCATCTTATAAATCAGTCTAGTCAATCTTCTTTCATTCATCCTCTCTACACGCCCAAACTATCTAAGCACCCCTTTCTCAATCCGTGTCACTATATCTTCTTTCACACCACAACGTTCTCTTATTACACTATTTCTTATACTGTCACTCAATTTCATTCCTAACATACTTCTTAGTGCTCTCATTTCTACTGCATTTATCCTACATTCATGTTTTTTCTGCCACAGCCAGCATTCGCTTTAGTACATGAGTGTTGGAACTTCCATTGCTCCATATTCAGCCAGATTTAAAATAACTTGGACCACATGGTCTTCTTTACATGCCATCTCAGACGGTTTTGTTTATACAACTAAGGTAGGACTTTCCCAAGGAGATCTTCCAACCGTACTCACCGAAGGACCAGGTTATTAGGCTGCTATCTTCTGTAGAGTGAAGGTATTTTACCGGTCAATATAGCCCAAGCAGAAATAAATTTTAAAAGAGATTTCTCTGCGCCCTGTCTCTCTTCTGATTTACAATTTAGAATTTGATGATTATCAGCTTAGAATATTTTCTGATTTGCCAGCTACCGCAACATCCTAGACAGCTGGCAGCTGTGGTGGGCTCGGTGCTCGCTGGACACGTGGGTGTGCGGTGCGGGCGGCGGGGGGGCGGAGGGCGCGGGCGGTGTCGCGCGGCGTGTGTGCGTCGCGTGCACGTACTGCGGCAAGTCAGTCGCCGCGCCCCCCGGTCACGCGAGGCCGAGGCCGGCCTTCGCAAGGTTGCCGCCACCCGCTGCCAAGATGAAGGTCAGTTCCTACTGGAGAGTATATATGGTGGCTCAGAGCTTATTAACGAGGTTAATCGAAGTTAACCAGGTGCTGCATTCCTTAAAGCACTTTGGTATCTCTTTAGTATTTATGTAGAGGAGTTTTATGTCAATTTTCAAACAACTCAAAAACCTATGTGTACTCTCACCGCTCCTTACGCGCTTCAAATGAAACTTCTTTGAAGTTAATACTATGATATATCTATACATATAACAAAATTGAAGTATCTGTTTGTAAAGTCAAAATTACGGGTTTTTACTAAGTCTATCTGTCTGTTTGTTCCGGGTAATCTCTGAAACGGTTGGAACGATTTTGACGAGACTTTCACTGGCAGATATCTGCTGTTATAAGGCATAACTTTGGTTATTTTTATTTTAAAATCTTCAAAAATTGCGTTACGTAATACTTGAACGGCCTCGTTACCCAGCTCGTCACAAAGCAGTTATGTGTATGGTGGTCGTGATCCCCACGAACTCTGCTTGATTACTGCATATACACCGACGAATACAAAAACTCTATATAAAATACCTATGAAATTGCCGTTCTGCAGTACTGGCAATTACAAATCAAAAAACATGGAATTCTTTTTTGAAAAGTAGTCATTTGTTTATTGATTAGTGTTACATTTTCATCGCATTTAAATCTTTTTTGTCATCATGGATACGTTAAAAATTCGAGTAATTATGGAATATGAGTACCGTCGTGGCAGTATCGCGGCACAAGCGGCACGCAACATCAACGACGTTTACGGAGCTAACACTACAAACCAACGCACCACCTGTTATTGGTTTGCTCGCTTCCGTTCTGGGAATTTCGACCTGAAAAATGAACCTCGCGGTCGTCCGAAGACTTCGGTGGACAATGACGAATTAAAGGCGATTGTGGAAGCTGATGATACACAATCTACGGCGGAATTAGCAGCAGCTTTCGACGTTAGCGTCAAAACAATATTGGTCCATTTGCGTCAAATTGGCAAGGTAAAAAAGCTTGACAAATTTGTGTCTAGCGCCGGTGTGATTCATCACAGCTTCTTAACAAACGGGGCCAGCATTACTGCAGATGTGTACTGTGAAGAACTGAACACAATGATGGAGAAGCTGACACGTCTCCAACCAGCATTGGTCAATCGCTCGTCTCCGCTGCTCCTGCACGACAACGCGCGACCTCATACTGCACAACAGACGGTTTCCAAGTTGCAAGAACTGGGGTTGGAAGTTCTCCGTCATCCGCCCTACTCACGAGACCTTGCGCCTACAGACTACTACTTTTTCCAGAATTTGGATAACTCATTGGCGGGAAAAAATTCAATACCCGAGAGGCAGTACAAAATGCCTTTGAAGAATTAGTTGCCTCCCGTCCAGCTGATTTCTTTAAGAAGGGCATCAATAAACTGCCACTGCGCTGGCAAAGATGCGTTGATTAAATGGGTGATTACTTCGATTAATACAAATAAAAAATACATGAAAAAACATCATTTAAATTTTTTCATACAAAACGGCAATTTCATATGTAATGACCTAATATTAAAAAAATCGCTGCTCATTGGTTTAACTGTATGTATAGTATATAGGAATTATTATTAACTAGCTGTGCCCGCGGCTCCGCTTGCGTGGACTACTGAAAAATGTATTTTTATTTTTTGTGCGGAATCCTAATATTTTTTCTAAAATATAGGTAGCATAACTTATGCTTTATAACATCAGCTATCTGCCAGTGGAACTCTCGTCAAAATCGGTCCAACCGTTTAGGAGATTACCCGGAACAAACAGACAGACAAAAATTTTAAAAATTGTTTTTTGTTATAGGTACTGTGTACATTTTCATACATACGCATTGGAAAATTGCTGTTATTTTGACATTACAAACAGACACTTTTGAATTACAATTTTATTATAGATAGATCTATATTATAGATTAGATAATATCTAATATAATATAAAGCTAAGCCTAATTATGAATAAATACGTCCTGATATCCATAATTGTACATGAATGTATGCTCTCATACACCTGAACGGATATCGAATAACGTTTTTAGCAAATATCATCGTGTCCAAACTGCCGTAAGCCGCTGCCGCGTTGCGGCGTGTGCTCGTTGCACCTGGGCACTGGCGCCGGGGGCGGGGCCGGCAGCGGCGGGGGCGGGGCGAGCGCCGGCGCGGGAGGGGGCGGGCCCGGGGGCGGCGCTCAGTTCGGTGGCTGGTTCAGTTGGTGCGTGGCCTGCAGGCACGGCGGGCACGCTGCACATTTGCTCAACTGGTTCAAGTTAGTTAACGCTCCATTTGTATACCCTTAAATTATATAAAATTTCTTTCTCATTGTAGGTAATAATTCCCTATGGTGTTTACGGTCTATTGCTTGCTGACTATCATCTATGGGTACGTTTCAGAAGCCTGAGTATTAAAAAATCAGCTTCTAGATATAGGTGAAAGTACCCGAATATTTATAAAGTTTTTTAATGTTTGAAAATAATTTTCAAAATATTCAAATATATCAGAAACAAACGCAATTATTCTGTGACTAGTTATTCTATCTATGTATATTCATATATAAAAATAAATGTTAATTTTTTATTGGTCCTCTATGCGTTCGTAAACCATTCATCGGATTGCGATGAAACTTTGATGTGTGATTCTGTATTAGTACACCCAGTACGTTTCGTTTCGATAGTATTTAACGTCTGTTATATAGGGAGATGAGCTGAGAGACGTGAACGGGTTATTATTACTTATTTTCTATTTACAGGGATCACACGGAATGTCCCGTGAGTTCATGCAACTGCCACTGTAGTACTTTAGACCCGCCGGACAGATTCTAGCGTTAGTCTAGGTATTTAGTCTATTCGCAATTACCACGTTCTATTGTCACGAAGCAAACACACAACCGTCTTATCGGATATATTGATGACGTCATTTGACACGAACCATATAATTGGTAAAGAAGCCCGTGCTGTTAGTTATAAGAGATAGTGTGCAATTTGTACACCGTAAAAATTTACGTGTTGGTATGAATATCAGTTATTCATGTGTTTGTGTGTTGTATTAGGGCCGATTTTTCAATTAACAGATAATTGTATTTGAAGAATATTTTGTAAATTTTGACAGGTTTTCCATACATTATATGTCAAAACGTCAAAATGATTTCCTCGTATAACATTGTCTAACAAATATGTATTGTGATTATTGAAAAATTGGCCTGAAATCCAATATTTAGAGAAATGAATTATTTGAAATGCAAATATTAAATACGTATTTTTATGTATTTGAAATACTTAAAATGTAACTATACAAAATGTTTTTCTTGAGTATTTATTTCGTATTGTTATGGTTTCTGCCTATGTAGGCCAATGTGAAGCTTGACAAATATACGTTTTCGCAGAGGAACCAACTAAAAGAGTTTGGGTTATTTTTTACTCTTTCACTATGAACTGAAATACGACATATAAACGATATGAAGAGGAAAAGAGAAAGGGCTAGTTATGGATTTTCTGTCTTTATCGCTATAACAGTTTTTTAATGTTAATAACGCCATAATTGTTAAAATAGTCGAGGCTGAGAGTGTTTTGTCGTGGTTTGTTTAAACTGTACTATACTATTTAATGTAGTTGGTTTACCTTTTAGCTATTTTCTACGATTGTTTAGAATTTATGCTTTATTTCTACGCACTATGCATAATATGAGAATGGTGTGTTAACAACTCTATAATATTTTATACTTTTATAAACACTTGTATTGTTTTATGCATTGTTAAATGGGTAGTTATTTGTCTATGTATTACCAGATTTGTAATGGGATAAGAACAGTACAGCCTGAAACTTATATTTTTATTACATGTTGATATTTGAAGCATTTATTAAAGACTGTTTTTTTTTCTGTCATATTCTAGTCAAGTGATTCTATTAACGTGATATTCCGTAAAGTGCATCAGATGGGCAATCGATTCTAAGTTTTCCTCGCGAGTTCATATACCGTAAACAAAATGTAAATGTAAGTTCGTTTATGAAGTATAATTGTACCGCGTGACGTTCTATTGCCATTAAGGTAAAATGTAAATAATGTATTTTTATGTATTCCTTAGTATTTTTGTACGATTCATGGAATATTTAAACATCATGTATAAATTTTATGAAATATAAAGGACCTTAAATTTAAGAGCTGTTCATTAGTATTTAAGATACTCAGACCAAGAAAATAAGATAGACAGAGTGCGAAGAACAAACGTGTGAAACCAAGTTCAGCTATCTTTGTGCGTAGCGATAGTATATGTATAAACTTAATGTACTGTTAACTACTTATTTAGTTTACATTATCTGGTGGAGGCATAGATAACAGAGGTTCTATGTGGCTTTTAATAATTTTTACACCTGTTCTGTTTACTTTAAAACCAAAAATATTCAATTTTTCTTCAAAGAAATTACATTTATTTATTTTTAGTTTTAATCCTGACTCTTGTAGTCTGTGAAGAACCTCCCTTAATTTGTCATTCGTTTCTAGCAAAGTTTTCCCATATATATATATATATATATATACTATTATGTCTAAACCGTTAAATTTATGTGATATCAACCTTTGAAAAGAACCGGGTCCCGTGTTGACCCCTTAACATACCTTAAGTATTTGAAGATTCACTCCTCAGTCACATTGGTAACTAACCTCTGTGAGTCTTCATCTAGTGGCGCTTGTAGGTAAGCTTCTTGCAAGTCTAACTCACAGAAGTAGTTGTTACCCTGCATTTTTTCTATATTCTATGTTATCTAAAGTGGGAATGGGTAATGGTCACTCTGCAAATACTTATTTATGATAATTCGAAAATCACCACACAGTCGAACCGTTCCGTCTGCCTTCAAAACTGGTACTACTGGAGTACCCCACTCTGAGTACTCCACAGGCTCTATGCGTTAGTTCTCAATCAGTCTTTTAATTTCTTCTTTAACTTTATTTTTTAATGCATATGGAACGGTTCTTACGGACATAAATATAGGTTTAGCATCCGGTTTCATTGACAAATGGATTGACTCACCTTTATATACACCCATCCCTGGCTCAAAAATAGCTGAAAACTCCTTTTTTATGCCTTTGATTAATTTATCCTTAGTAACTTCCTGTATAGCCTTCTCACATGTGTTTTGTTTAAAGTTTGGGGGCCACAGTTGCAACAAAGAGAGCCAATCCTTTCTAACAATTTTAGGCATGTCATTTCTTACAACAAACAGTCGTTGGTTATCTACTTTTACAGATTCATATTCCACAGACAAATTTTCAATAATTCCTAGTGGTATTGAAGTTGACTGGTCGAAGTTTGTGAATACAACATAATTTTATTTTTATCTCTAAATTTGGATTCAGCTAAAGTGATTGTACTCACTTCTGCTCCCGTGTCAACTTCAAACTCCAACACTTTTTCATTCACATAGATTGTTTAATGTAGCTGAAGGAATTTTTCCACCATCACTGAAATAAAACAAATCATACATTTCTGTATCTTCATGGAAGTTTTTTTTTCTATATGTGGCTGGGAATTTTCTACACTTGTACTGTCCACCGCATTTACCGTTTTAACTTTCACTTCTCTATTTTTATTCTTCTGCAAAATTTGAAAATATGATCTTTTAAACCACATTCACTACAATATTTTTCACGTAGAGAACACTGAGCCGTTATGTGTCCGCTTTTACCAAAGCAAAAACAAGTGGGATTTTGTTTACTTCCTGAAGCTGCATTCTGCCGGGTACCACTACTTTTATTACTTGGAAAAGTTTTGCCTTGTAATCTAAACATCTGTGTCTGTTCCTTCTCGTGACTGAATGCTAACTTTAAATGCTGTCTCCACCGTCTTTGCAATATTAGTCAACATGTCCAGTGATTGGTCTGCTTGTTTTAACAATTCAAACAAAAGTATATACCATTCAGTATTCTTTCTTTTATCTCCCCATTTAAATCTGCAAAATTTGCAGTTCTTGGACAATTTCATTAGTTCCATAATATACTCATCAATTGATTCATTAGATTTTTGACATCTCTTCCTAAATTCTGCTTGATGTAATACATAGTTTTTTACAGGATGATATTAATTTTTAAGTTTATCACATATGTTTTTATAAGTTTCTTGGACTGGAGATTTCGGTGTGCACAAATTGGTTAATAATTGATACACATTAGTACTCAGTTAAGTTAACAGTAACGGTACTTTTTTTGTGTCGGGAATATCATTCAACATCACAAAACATTCAAATTGTTCCTGGTATGCGTTCCAGTTATCACCAGTAAATGGTTCTAAGCCAGTAATTGATGCCATGCTTAACTAGGGTTGTCTGGCTGTAATTTTTGCGTCACCCAAACAATCGCGTAAATATTATCGAACTGCTGCGATAGTGTTTTTTTCACTTGAAAATATTACAGTTTGGGCTAATGTATTTGCAATTTCTATAATCTCTTTAATCTATAATTGTCTTTTGTTTTCTCCTGAATTCAAGATTTCTTTCCTTGTTTAATAAGATCTTTAACTGAATGTATTACTCATTATTTTGAGGTTATCCCGCCAATGATTAATTTACAATTTTAATTTTACTCAAACACTGATGTGGATCGTTTCTTACTCGTCGCCAATGTTATATCTCTGTTTTTTAACAGATATTTTGGAGTAGGTAATTGATTAATACTCGAGACTATTAACACATGCATTTTATTTCGGAAAATACAACTTGACATGACAGTCCCGTCAGTGTTGCTCACCTTAACTACACGATACAACACACTCATTACTTTGCACTTCATACCTGCACTACACTCAGTGAGTACATAGGTTCTGTAAGGACCCTTTTCCTTTTCTTTTTTTTACTGGTTAGACCTTCGATCAATAATACACTAGATACACAATCCCATACAAAAGTTCTCTTAAAACTGTCGCCACTTGTGTCTACGTAATTCTAGTTGAAATAAATATATATTAATGTAAATTGAAACTTACACGCATGATTTAAAGTCTAAATTACAAAATGTCACCAAAAAGCAATAAAAATTTACGACTTAGGCTCGCCGCTTGGACAAGGATTGAGTGGAGTCGAACTGTCCAATATGTTTTTTATACCTTCGACCAATAAAAGTACTAGATTAAGGATTACGAATAAAAATAAGTCGCTCAAGTGACCATGTTTTCACACACATCTTTCTATATAATAAAAATCAGTTGCTGTTCGTTTGGTCTCGCTAAAACTAAAAACAGCTTGACCGATTTGAATTATTCTTATTTTATTTTGTTGGCTTGATAACGAGCAAGGTTTAAAAAATTGTTTACGTGGGAGGGTATGTAACCCTATCTGTTAGTAGGTAAGTAGGGTAGTTATGTAGGTACAAGACAAGTCGCTGGAAAACTTGAAAATTAAAAGTCAAACTTAAGATCTAAGCGAGCAACGTAAAAAACAGAAACATTAAAACATAATAAATACAATAAAAATATTAATAAAAGCATTCATGCTTACTCTATTTTGTTTTGTATGATGTCAAATATTTTTAATATATGTTTAATTATAACACATAGTAAATATTTTAAAATGTAATGTATGTTTAGTTACCTTTAAACAGATTCAGCTTGTTATAAAGCTGTCTTTTAGAATCAATTTTTATTTGAGCGGGATTCTTTTTTACAAATATAATGTAATCTTACATCAATTATTTTTTTCTATAATTAGTTTAATCAAGCTTATTTTATGATTTTGTTTGTGTCCCCCTGAACACACATCCTTTTCATTATATGCGTTTAATACAATGACACATACAAAGATTTTATCATATTTTTTTTTATTGTTTTGCCACCACTCATGCGAAGACAATTGCGTATAACACGTTCGGTTTTCATGCATACGTCAAACACGTCGTTTGATGGATAAAATAAACCACCCATATCTCTTAAATCTATTAATTTGTGAAACCATAATTTTTCTTTAGTCCATATTATCATTTTGCAGTCCTCACAATTAATTTTCTTAACAAGTCTACTGACTACAAAACCAGAAATGTAACCTACTATTTGAGGAACAATATCAAAAGTTGGATTACGATCTAATTTTTCACTAAGTTCAGTGCAGTTTGTCTGATATTTAACAAAACTCTGGTTTATAACAGTATTCTTTAAAATTTCTGTAGAACTTAATTTTTTCTCCTCTGTTTCCTCAAAGCGGTAACCTATCGACGAGTTATTAATTTTATTGAGCGATGATGATCCGGATAAAATTGGTATGTTCTCTAAAGCTATACAGTTTCCGGTAAATTTTGGAGCCCAGTTCTAAATGAGACAACAGCTTTTTAAAACTGGCTTTCAATTGTCTCGTGTTGGGATTATTATTGTGTCCACTTTGACTCCGTATGTTCCTAAAAAATAGTTCAATATGGTCTTGGCTGAGTTTAGGTTAGTAAATAAGGAAGAATGTCAGTCGCAACTAAATTTTCATATAAATAAGTCAGACTGTTGATGAACACTAATAGTCCTAATAATCCAGTATTATTCTGTGTTTTGATAAGTGGCACATTTTCGAATTGTCGAATTTTTATAAGGCTTGTATATTGCTTCTCCTCTTTCTTTCGCGACAATTGATACCCATTCTGCACATCGAAATGGGTCCCTAGGAAAGCTACAAAAAATAATAATTATTAAAATATCAATACTACTCCATGCATTCTCTGTCCCAGAACAGTCGATGTTTGTTACAATAGTTGGCGCGTCGTCGCAAAAGTTGGTTAAACAATCACAATATTTGGTAATTTATTCATGTTTACTATTTAATACTGGTTTCATTTTAATAAAAACACTTAATGGTATAAACTTACCGAAAAAAAGATATTCCTTCCAAAATCTTGGTGTTACGGTAGTTATTTGCACAATTTTTGAACGCACACTGGGGCATTTTGACGTCTTAACGTTGGCTATGATTGTGTCATACTAATTTAAAAGAAGACCACAACTGTATTTGTGCTCCTAATTTTCGGCCCGTTTTTGAAGCGCTTATCGGGAATCTAGTGTATTATTGATCGAAGGGTTAGACAGACCAAATTGAGAGCTTACTAAATACATGTACGCGTGTATCTTCCTTCCTCCCAGAAGGCAAGAGACATGCATACATGTATAGTTAGTTAGATCGAATTCGGACAGGAATTAGCTAGATCGCGATGATTGCATATACGGCAACAGCTCAAGCCGAGGTCGGCCACTTTGGCACCTTTGCCATTGTTGCCCTTTTTCCTCGGCTGAGGCCCCCTGCAAACAATATAGTCAGTTCGAAAAAAAAAAACAATCTGTTTATGTAAGGTATAAAATAAAATAAACATTAAAATGATTTTTGTTTATAAAGGTTTTTATTTAAAAATTAATATAACATAAAGCAAAATTAGAAAGCTTAATTTTCCATCAAATTTCGTTAATACTTCGGTTTTGCCTCTGCACTTCGGACAGTGGTTTCTAATTTCGACGTACACACAAGTAAGTACTCTTCGAACACGTGTTTTCAGAAGTATTTATGATAATGGTTACAATATTCATTATCGTCATCTGTCTTCTTCATTCTCACGTTGATTCTCTTGGTAACTCGAAAACAATCAAACGTTTAAGTTAACTTTACATACAAACATTAGATTAAATGCATCTTATAATTATATTTTACTTTCGAAAGTTGCAATATATTATTGGAAAAAATAGACGCATTATGATAACACCGTATGACTCTGATGCAGGAAATAAAATATTTAGAATTTAATAAAAAATGTATTGTATTTGTAATACTTACTTATGCAATGACAATTTAGGTATTCTTTGGTAGATATGCTAAAGGTACTCTTTTTTTACGACGCAGTGCGACAAAATAACCTGTACTATTATTATTGTAACTGGACGTGCGCTGTAGTGTAACTGCGGCTTGCGAACTCCGCGGACGGAATAATATTCCTTTACTATTTGCTATTACTTGCAGGTGGCTTCACTCGCGACTTCTAAACATTACGTCTGTATTATTATTTTGGTCTGAGTTAAGATATTATAAAGTTGTACATACAGTGACTATTATTTGATTCATTAAACTACAAAAGTCTATGTAAAATGGTCATGTTATCATGTAGGTCATTTTCTACTATAATTGGAAATGGAATTTGAGATCAAAAATATGAACAAAAATGTCACTGCTAAAGTGACGTTCCATGGGTAGTCAACATTCTCCTAACCGGTCTAATTATTGACTTTATTAAAATTCTTAATGCTTTAAGCCATGTATTTGGCAAAAATATTTTATTTTAAGTGTTTAAATTATGTGTATAATTTAATATGATATTTTTATATTGTTCGACACACTACACAAATGAGGTTTATTTGTATTGGCAACACTCCTCTGTTTACATTTTTTATCTCAAATTCCACTTGGCTAGCTCATGCCGTCTCCTGAGAGAAGCCATCAGTTTGTTCCGACAGTTGAACTTCAGAATCAGTTTCACCATTCTGGAATGAACCTAGGTACCTAGATTTCAGCATGATACCGTCTTTGGCACATAATTACTCAGCATCAGAGAGCAAAATTATAAATTATTTAATATTGTAGAAAAATGTTCCCTATAGACATTACCAGTTAAAATAATCTCTTATACGCAAAAAAAGCGTTCATCTAATCCGTATATCAAAAGATTGGAATAGTTATTATAAAATAAAAATGCAAATATAATTCCAAATATATATATAATATATACATTTATTAAATAATTATTTCATCTGTATTCCAATGTAACAATAAAATTTTCAAAGACAACATTTTTTAAATATGTTTTAACGTACAAGGATCCCATCCCTCATCAAGCGTACAGACAAACAAACAATCGCCACGTCGTACAAAAATATTGTTATACACATACATATGTGTTGAGAACACGCATCGCCTTTTAGCCGCAAGACATAATATATACTGCATGCCCACCACTCTTCACTTTCTCTACCTACTTCACCAAAACGAGTCATGTCGCGTGACGTCACACGCTGCACTCGACCAATCATGTGCCAGTTCGTTTGACGAACAAGCCAATCGGACGACCTACTGCAGAGGACGTCGCACATAACAAATTGACACTTGATCGTTTACTACAATAAAAAATATTTTTAAATAGATTCGATTTAAAGAATGATCGATATTAGAAAAACATCGATGTCCGATAAATATCGAAATAAAAACATTTGTTTTGGTGTTCAAAGAAAGTAAAATACGTGCGTAAACTACCAGCTCTGTATTCTGCCACATTTTTTCCTTAAATTCTTTCATGAACATTTAAAAATTGACTCGGTATTTCTATACATAATATCGGTGTTTAAAGCGAACCTAATATCGATGTTTTCACACGTAACATCGATGAATATCGATCATCCCTATACGGTTTGCACTGCAGGTAAACACCTGCTTGCTGTATAGTGGCAATACATTTCGCAGTAAATATTTTAATTTGGTTTAAAGCTCAGCGTTTATACATATAACATTAGACAATAAGAACATTTCATTAAGTTTCTAGAAATACATAATGGTGATTCAGTTGCTTCAGTATTCAATACAAATCTGTTTTGTTATTGTGTTTATAATAACGACCACTACTGAGGTTGTAACTACTACAAACATGCAGATACATAAAGTGCTATTTATAGAAAAATACCAAGGAAAAGTATTTTCCACATTATTATCAAATCTCATTAACACATTTCTTGAATAAGTGGAATGGAACGTCACAGCATAATGCTACTAGAGGTCCACGAGAACAATAGTTCTTACCCCTGAGGTTAACAAGTCACTCAATCTGACTTGCAGTAAATCGAGTTTTTAAGTAAGATTAATTATATAAAACAATATGCCAATGTCAGTTGAACTGGGAAGCATAAGCAATATTTAAAAAGATACTTGTTCAAGACATTTAGAACACACCGGCTACGTTGCTGAATTATTTGCAATATAATTAGTATTCAGGTGTGGCATTATTATTTTACAAAAAAGGTTATTTGATGGTGAATTTATGTTTTATAAATTGAATTTACGTATATGTAAAGTAAGCTCAAATCACCATTAGTAGAGTAGATATAATCTCCAACAAATAAATTTCGCATGAAACACCGAGCTTTTATACAAAGTATGGAAAAATATTATTTTTACACTTTATTTTTTACAGTACTAAAAATCCGCTCACAATAAATTCCGGATTCGCTAATCTAGTAAAACATTGAACGAATGACAATTATTTAAACACATATCCTTTGTTTTTCCGTTATAATATATATATATTATATATTTAAATTTTTCAATACATATATTCCTTTTTATACAAAGAATCTTTGGTATAGTAGAAAAGACACAAGGAGTTTGGAAACCAACAACCTTAAGGGTTTTAATATCATACAAGTTTCATTCACAGCGAAAATACTACCTCAATAGGGAGTAGGTACACATTCTATAACCACATTTAAAATAACGTTTTAGACGTTCACACTTATACATTATAAAATCAACAATTTAATTCGTTACCTCGAACAAAATATAAAATAAAATTCGATAAAAATAATAACTATTTTATTTCAAAGTATGTAATAATCGAGTCATCATCCATCATATCGGTTGATATTCTGAGATACAAGTAAATGTTTCGAGCGGCGTCCGTTCGTTAACTACGCTAACTAACTGACTGACTGACTGACTGACTGACCGACTGACTGCCGCCGTCCGGGACAAACTACTAACAGATCCGTTTATTTATTATGGCTCAAATAATACATCAATGTAGATTAGATATATTGCACAATAAGTTAACAGCGACACCGTACACTGTACACTGTACAAGGGCGATCTCATCGTCTTTGTGACTGCTCGCCTTCATATTTACAATAAACATTCTAAATGTACAACATTTTTACATTTTTTTATATCACTATATTAATTTAAATTCATATTTCGCTCTGTGGCTATTAAAACAAGAGAGTTCCCTAATTAGACCGGATGTATGTTCAAGATTGAAAAAGATCACTCACCGTTCTCGGTGCAGTAGAAAGCTTGAGGAATAACTTCGTAGGTACCTACGCAGTTACCATCGATCTAAGTATCTCTAATAGTCATAAATAATATTACCGGAAATAACGAGTAACATTTAACATGTACTTATATATACAAGAAATAAAAAGTATAGACAAATTTACAACAAGTGTTCGACTGAGCGCTGAGCACACCGAGTGACCCCCACCATTAATGCTTCCAGGTGTATCCAAATAAAACTGTCATCAGACTTCGCACCAGGCTCATTCATACGCGTCTCCGAAACTACTTAAATACCACCTTCGTTTCCAAATATATAATTATATGAATTAATTACAATACATTTTGTACACGTTACTCATCTACATGTTTAAAGCTTTCAAATTAAGAATTGTCTTAACGTTTTACCACCTACACGTATCTACACGTATCGTTCAGCTATCGACATCGATATTATATTATATACATTTATTATATTGAACGTGACGCACTCCGCGCGCGAACTACGCACGAGAACAACTACTCGCCAGGATACGGTTCGCTTGCGTCTCTCGCGGCGTGACGTCACGCGCACGTGCACTCTCGCCCCTCCCCCCCCCCGCGGCGGCGCGCACCTCTTCAAACAATATTATATAGAAACGAGTCGGAGAAGCGTCTCGCACGCCTCGGGCTCGCTCGGGGACGGACGGACTCGAGTATTCTGCAGGGCGGGGCTCGGCCGCGGGAATGTCTCGATGTGGGCGGGCGGCCGGGCCGCTCACTTGCCCTCGTCCTGCTCCATCGGCTCCTCAGACACCGACCTCGAACTATCCGGGGATCTGATGGCCGCATTCAAAAATTTACCCACAATCTTGTTTGTTTTTACAACTAGCATGGAAACAAATGAATATTGTACAACAATAAACCTCGAGATAGCAAAATTAAACCAAAAAAATCTGTGAGACATGACTTTCGATCCTTAACAAAGTTAAGAACACTCGTCAATATAATTATTATATCGATGTCGACTGACCTGTTCGGAAGCAGAGCGTGAGGATGGTGGTGGTGGGGCGCGTGGTGCATGGAGAGCGTGGCCATCGCGGCTGCGGTGTCCGCCGCATCGCGTTCCACCTGCAGGTCGGGGGGCGCGAGGACCCGCGAGGTGGGCGGACCCAGCAGCGGGGCCGCCTCCAGCGCGGACACGGCGACGAGGTCGGCGTAGCGCTTGAGCACGGGCCAGTGAGCCGAGTTGACGGCGATCGCGGTACGCAGCGCTTCCTGCGCACGCGCGTGCGGCCTCCGTGCGAGCTCGGAGTGCGACGGCGACGCTGCGCCCGCGCCGAGCAGAGCACGCACGCACTCCTGCGCGCAGTCGCACATCGCCGCCAGGTCGTACCCGCCCTCTAGCGATAGAACCACCTGCACCAGCACAACACCCACTATCAATAACACTGCGGGCGTTCTAATCAATTGAACTCTGTGCCTAAATTAATTTTTACTATGTTTATTCATCATTGGAATTAAAATAAAATTAAAACAGTTTCTATAATATTTATGAGCATTATCAAAAAGCACGAATTATCCGCTTTACCCGTATAGGTCGGGTAAAATGGACAGGTCCCAAGGGCAAAAAGGATATATTCTTCGCATTCATTACAAAAGTAACTGCCAACTTCTACATAACAAGTGCATCTGGCACTAACTAAGTACACTGAATCCAATCTTAATTTGATGGGTTTTCAGCACATACTAAAAAGTAAAAATTTGGTTTTGGGGTTTTCAGTTTTTTTTTTGGGCGTGATTTTGACTGAAGATTTTTTAGTTTTCGCCTTCACAAATTTTATGGCTTGCTTAACTTTGATGGAAGGATATACTTCAACACCTTTGACTGTTGTCTCTTGTTTTTACGATCTATTTTGGGTGTAGCAATAGTACTCTATACGTATAACTTACAGTGGTGTAATGTTCGAAGTAATCGCTGGATAGTTTTCTCCTTCTGAAGTAGTTGATACTTTGTCCAATGTATCAGATTAATGTAACAAGGTCTAGTGGATGTTTTAGTCTCCAGCTGTCTTTAAATTTGTGTGGACGATTCAACTTCTGGCTCTGAAGGGCTCCTCTTTTTGGAGGGAATTGATTGATCATCCCTTACTAGACTATTATTTAAAGTGCAGTTCATCGTAATAGACGTTGTACCATTGAACAGATACCTATCCGTTTTGCCTGACACGCCTCTGTTAGAAACGACTCAATATTTGAAATGCCGTAAAGTAGGTAAACTAAAACTAATCCAAATCAGGTTCATTTTGTGTTAAAGTAATATGGTGCTACCCATTCTCCCTCAATTTCCCCAGGCTATAATATTTAAGATCTACTGAAGCTTCCCTTCTCATTTGTTTCATTACACAATTCTTAAGTCTTACCAAAATCTTCCCTTCTCTTTTTGATCTTTTCGTTCGTAATCTACAGAAGCTTCCCTTCTCTTTTATGTTAAAGATCTTACACAAACACAGCTATTATAAAAAAACACAATAGTGCATTTCTACGGGTTATTTTTGATTAAACTGTCATGGCGTCGCCGGTCACACATGACATGACTTAACAAAAACTAGTTAGCGCCAACTATTATAGACTTTTGGAAAATCTCTTATTCTTGTTATCTGCATTATGCTTCTTGCCCGGGCTTCCCTACATGTTTAATCTGTCCACTCATTGGTGGTTCGTACGCCGCTTTCGGTCTCTCATTGGAAATCGGCGCTAGAGTGTTGTTTAGGTGTACTGCAGCATGTAGGTAGGTAAGAGTATATATATACGAGTATGTGTGCACAGGTGAAGCAATACTAAGGTTATTACGCGGCTGCTTTGATGCCATCGATCTAACTACATTCGGTAGAAATTTGACTGGCAACACGTAGGTAGTAAAACCAGTGGCTGGCGCGGTCACAGGAGATAGGAAATCAAAATGGGCGTACCTTTCCATTGGCGAGGGTCATGAGGTCGCGCGTCATGTGCGCGAAGCATGCGGCGGACACGTTGTACCCGCCGAGCGGAGCGGGATGCCCGCCAGCCGCGTCGAACCCGCAGGACACCAGCACCATCTCCGGAGCGTACTCCTGTGCAGTCACCGTTACATATAAACACTATTCATTCACTTCTTTTTATTCGCCACCAAGTGAATTCGTAACTTTCATCGAGATTGATAAAATACAAGTGAAATTATCAATGGCTAAAAATACTGTTAAGATAATACTGAAAAGATTTATGAGTTTTTTTATAATTGTATAAATTTGAGTACAAATAAATTGTTTACGTGAAACGGTATTTTACTACCCATGGGTATAATACCTAATACCTAAAATACCTAAAAATTGTTGCTGCACTATTTCAGATTAATCTTAAATTTTTTGGGCTAATTTCATCGTAAGAAGACTTGCACGACACATGTTAATGTTTTTTTTTTGAAATGTAGATTAATTCAAATTGTAAGTTGATTATACGATTATCGATTCTTGTTCAGCCAAATATACTTGATAATACGATTATGCTTTAAATGGATTAAGGGATGTGGAAGCTGTGTACATGAAATGACAATAATAAAGTATAAAAACAATTAAAATCACAATCTGGAACACCTGAATTATTCAATGTCTTCTGGTTTTTCTGGATTTTTATTCGAAATTAAAAAAAAACGAATAAATTAAATGTACAATGTCATTCGATTAATTTTTGATTCGTACGATTAATTATCGATTCCGTGGTTTTATTATTTTGACTACTCTAGTTTTAAGTAACATAGAAGGTTACGCTGTAGTAAAAAAAATATGAAAATCCACATAAAATCATTGTATAACGGAAGTTATTTAAGATTCTGTCGTGCAAAATGTTTTAATAACATTTATCAGTATAAATTATTTTTAATTATAAAAGGGACAATAAGAAACGATGTTTCTTTATACCGCACGCGCACTTTCCCATGACGTAAAATAAGGCAATTGGAAATCATGTAAATAACTCTACTTTGTTACTGTTTTGTACTTGAGTTATTCTTACCTACACTACTAGATATTTACACAGTAGGTTTTTTTACAGTTAAGCAAGTAAAACATGGAAATAAGTTTTAATAATTGTTCTATTTTATTTGGAATGAGAGTGATACATTTTTTATTGATTTTCTCTTTGGAACCCCAAAGATTGTTTCCACAAAATGTAGGTAACATTTAAAATAGGCTAGGTTTCACGATTCGATGATTTGTTATGGAATGAGTCGTATACATTTTTTAGCCCATATCGAGTACAAATTAACATAATCATAAAACCTGGTCGGCGTTTTCAGTGTCGTCTAAATTCAATACAAAAATATTTCAAAGTGAAGATATTTTCAATTATGGTAAGCGTTTGACCACAAACATCTACACGTGGTGTATACGAAGATGATAACACCCTTGGAAATGGTTAAAGGCTGAACACGGCATCAAAAAAGTTAACGAAACCTCTAGAAAATGCCACCACATCGAGAAACACGCGGAATGATGTGTGAATGTGAGTTGGTTACCTTCGCGATGGGCATGATGATCGAGCGGAAGGCGGCCAGGTACTCGGCGTCGGCGAGCGGCGGGCTGGTCCCGGAGGCCCAGGCCACGTTGACCGTGTACCCGAGGCCGGGGCCGGCGCCGCACTCGGTGGGCGCGCCCGTGCCCGGGAAGAAGTTCCCGTCGTCGTGCCGGTGGATGCTCATGTACAGCACGTGCGGGTCCTCGTAGAATATCTGCTGGGTGCCGTTGCCGTGGTGCACGTCCTGAGTTATATTACCGCAGCTATCAGTTTCTACTCTTATAAACAAACATACAAGGAAACCCGTACAACAGACACAAGTGAGAAGGCAGGAATTGCAGAGAGTGTAGAGTGTAGGAGCTCTGACACAAGCTTGCACAGAACAAGTTTCTCGACATTTATAACATTAATACATACGTTTTTAAATGTTAGAACAAACTGTTTTCTAGTAAAGATTCAAAAAGCAATATTTTGAAACTATTTTGTTATCGCAAAACTGAGTTCTAAAAATTGTAGCTTGGTCGGCAGTTAACTATCGCATCCTAACATAAGTATAAAATGATCGCAAATGGCCTTTAAAAACCTATTCTCTCTGTAATCAATTGAAAATATCTATTAGTGGGTATACTATCATGTAAATATTGAAGATTTCAATGTCTCACCTCAAACTAAAAGTAGCAACATTTGTGTTTGTGGTTAAATAACAAAATACATTCGAAGTGACCGCGATATTATTTGGGTCTCTAAGAGCCATTTCCAAGCAGTTGTTTCACATTTTGTCATTCTTAGGAACGTTCAGTTTTGTTCGATGAACATTACATGGCTGGATGTTGTTAGGTAGCTAGATGGACTCCAAGACACATTTACTGACCCAATCGACGATGAGTATCCTCTGCAGCCGCAGCCGCGTGTGCAGTATCCTCGCGGCGATCGCCACGTTGTTGAAGAAACAGAAGCCCATGGCCTGGTTCGGCTCGGCGTGGTGTCCCGGAGGCCTCACCACAGCGAACCTGGTATACACTTCATATGAAGCCTTTCCACTTTCAGACCATACTTACCCTAACACATTAAACCTACAACTACCTATATCACACACTTTAAAATATTATTATCATATCGTTTGTTGCCCAGGTCAGTCTACTTCGCTTACCTGGTTCAGCAGCTGAGGTAGACACCATACCCACATTACAAAACCAAGCAATTTCAGCAATATACAAAATGAGACTTCGGGAATCACTAAAGAATAAGTCCAGGAATTTCATATGCTAAGCTTTGCCCTCTCAATACATTTTTAATAATATAGCTGTGCTCGCGGCTCCGCTCGCGTGGACTACTAAAACATATTTTTCTTTTTTGTGCGGAACCCGAATCATTTTTGTAATATAAATGTTGCCCAAGTTATGCCTTATAACATCATGTATCTACCAGTGATAGTCCCGTCAAAATTGGTCTAACCGTTTTGGAGATTACCCGCAACAAACACAAAAACAAAAATTTTAAAAATGGGTTTTTTTGTGTATACCATCTTCTTATGCATTTATTAAAAACCTGTTATTTTGACATTACAAACAGATACTTCAAATTAATTCGGAAAAACTTTGGATAGCTAGATTTTGCTAAAGATCAGCACAGTTTTAATACTAGAAATAGATATAAATTAAGTCGTACTGCGTTTTAGACTTCTTAAGACCAATAAAAGTTTTTTAGGTAAGAGTGTTAGGTTCTATAATAAGATTCCGACGCACATTACTGATTTGCCGGACAGTTAGTACAAGGACCATGTCAAGAAGGTTTTTTAATGTCGAAAAGTCGATAGAGTGGATCAATATATGAATGATAGTGATGTCTGGAAGTAACGCCCTCTCTATGCATACACTTAACTATAAATACGATAATGTTTATTAACTGTAAATATTATTTATACTATTGGAAAAAAATAAGCCTAACCGAGTTTCTTGCCAGTTCTTCTCGTTGACTGGAATGTTTTCAGAACCGGTGGTAGTATTTGACGTTCATAAGTACCTTGTTAGGGTCTAAATTGAATACAGTATTTCTTGATTTTGATCGATATTTTGTCATCTTTATAGTATAGTGCAGTGTGGTGAGAATGTTTTCACGTGTAGAGCGGTATGATGCGGTATGATGAGACTGACCCGTTCTTGAGTTCGCCGCGCGCCGTGCGCAGCGCCAGGTCCAGCACCGCGCCGGCCGCCAGCCGCGCCGCGCCCGCCGTCTGCGCCTCCGACCACGCCGTGTCCGCGTCCACGCCGAGCCCGCCGCACGCGAGCCGCACCAGCTGCCGCACCGGCCCCGCGCCCGCACCGCCCGCACCCGCACCCGCACCGCCGCACTCCGCGCCCGCACCCGCACCGCCGCCCCCGCGGCCCCCGAACATGCTCACGTGCGCCTCCGTGTGCACCGACTGTACACAAGCGAGTACTCGGTAGGTACATCAAATTGTAGGAAATTTCATTTCATTTTCCCGAGGTAAATTTAATAAAGAAATGTAAATATTCATGAATACTTGATTATTTTTAATATTGCTCGTTTCTCTTTAGAGTATTAAACATTGTGTTCGAATTACATTCAGTCAAAAAAGTATCGGGAAAGGATGATTTGTGTATGGTTCATTTCATAATGGACAAAATTATCGAACAAAGAGTTTGTCTTACATTTTGTATCGCCAATGACACTGAAAATGTTACAGAAGCCTTATGGTGAATCGACTTTATCAAAAACACGTGCTTATGAGTGGTACAAAGGGTTCAAAAGCGATCGAGATATGCTGAAAAATTTGCCTCGCCCTGGCAGGCCATCAACATCTTCAACTGAAGTTAACATCGCAAAAGTGAAGGAAATAGTGACTGAAAATCCTTATTCAAGTTTGAGAGAGATAGCTGCTGAACTTTGTGTTTCACGAGTCGGTCCGTATCATTTTAAATAATCATTTGAGTATGAAGCATGTTACATCTTGGCTAGTCCCAAAAGACCTGAATTTTCTTCTTTTTCTCTTTTCTCGCTGAGCACATGTTAGAACGAGTAAGTTCCGAGCCAACATTCATGAAACGCATTGTTACTGGTGACGAGACGTGGGGTTACGAATTTGACAAGCAAACTGGTCGACAAGCTTCGGAGTGGCGCCTTCAGACTGAACCGAAAAAACCACGCCAAAGTCTAAAGTCATGTTAACTGTTTTCTTTGACTATCGCAGTGTTTTGCAATCGGAATTCTTAACGGAAGGTAAATGATAAATAAAGTATATTATTTGAGCGTTATGCGGTGTTTAAGAGGACAAATTCGACCAAAAAGGCCAGATTTGTGGAAAGAAGTTTTGGATTTCGCACCACGATAATGCGTCTTCACACAAGGCCATCTTTGTGAGCGAATTTTTATCGCAACAAATACCATCGAGCAACCACTTTATTCATCAGATATGGCTCCAGCTGATTTCTTTCTCTTTTCTAAACTTAAATTACCACTTCGTGGCACCCGTTTTCATTCGGTAGAAGACATAAAGGAGAATTCGCGACGAGAACTAAACTCAATTCCGGAAAAAGCGTTTAAGAAATATTTTTATGATTGGATTATTCGTTGGCGTAAGTGTGTCGTTTATGAAGGAGCATACTTTGAAGGTGATAAAATAAATTTGGATAAATAACTAATATTTTGTGTATTATTGATCTTTTCCCGGTACTTTTTTGATAGAGTAGTACCTGTAACTCTTCAAAAGTGGCTTTCCTGGGCCTGGTGCGTTCAGTGCGCGCCGCCAGCCCGGTCTCGCAGAGCCGCGCCCACACGGACTGCAGGCGGCCGCCGTGCTCCGGGTGCGTCGGCGCGTGCGCACCGCATACGCATCTGCCGTTAGTATAACAACATCTTTACTAATCATTCACCTACTGTCTTCATATACATGAACACCTATTTTATATCCAGAAATAAATTTGTTGACTTTCTAAAAGACTCGCTTTCATTTTATAATAGTAATAATGGTGTTATTCGCAACATCTATGTCCAATGTGAAGTTAAGAAGATTTCACAGAGCAAAGTTCTATACATTCATTTATATAAAGCTATGTATCTATAGATCTAGAGCTTGCAGTCACAAAATACGGACCCGTGCTTGAGCATGAGCGGGTCGTAAGCGAGGCCGGTAGGCGGGGCCCGCGCCCCCACCAGCGGCGAGCTGAACGCGCGCGCGAGCGGCGCCGGCTCCACCGCCGCACCCTCGGGGGGAGGGGCGCGCCGTGACGTCAGGTCGATCACTTCACCCTCTTCCTCGCGGAGCTGCGCGGCCGCCGCGTCCTGCGCACGGATCAGCACCTGCCGCATGCGACACTTCCAATGTTAAAACTTATCATATGAGAGTTGTTTGGCACAACATACACAGTGTACGTGTCGCGAACTACTTACAGTTTTCCTGATTTGTTTGCAGAGGTAGTGGTGCGCGACGGGCGGCTGCAGCGCCGGGTCCCCGAGGGGCAACGGCGCCGAGTGCGTGCGGCCCAACAGCCGCTTGCCGAGACGGGCGACGGCGGGCGAGTGTGCGCCGGGAGGGGCGGGGGCGGCGGCGGCGGCGGGGCCCGCGCAGCACGCCTCCGCCTCCGAGACAGGCGGTAGCGACACGGAGTTGAGTGGTGAATGCGACCACGAGAGGTCACGGGCGAGCGGGTACGGCGGCGCTCGGTCCTCGTGTTGCGGCACCTGCGCGACCTGTGCGTGCGCGGCGGGGGGCGCGGGGTGCCCGTGCAGGCGCGGGGGAGCGGCGTGCGCGCGCCCCAATGAGATGTTCGGCAAGGAGGGCGACGAGAAGAGGAGCTCCGCGGCGCGCGAGCACGCCTCTTCCTCCTCGCGGATAGGCATCGCGGCGCCCGAGGCTCCACCTCCCCCGGAGCAGCCGCTCGCCGGGGAGCCGCGCGGGGACCCGCCCTCGCAGTCTGGGCACACGATATGTTTTCATTACATTACGTCGCTCGTCGGTATCACAGGTTGCGATAGTCTCCATATAATAAAAACGAAGACATAAACAGTATCATGTGAACTCGTATCTGTAGTTGTAGGCAGTAGGCACGAACGAGAACGTAGAATTTTTTCCAATACAAATCCCGTTTTCTCAAAGCTACACGGACAGCTATCTCTTTTTTTCTCGAAGAAATATAATAGGGTGTGAGACGGGGCGGTGTACTCACTGCGATGCTTGACGCGGGTCTTGATCGGCCTCCTGGCGAGGGGCGAGGCGCGCCGCTCGATGACTCGCGCCTTCAGCCGCACCTTCAGCATGTTCGGCTCGGAAGCTGCAAGGTTAGTCCGACACGCATGCTTACAAACGTTAGGGCACACACGACACTACTTGTACGTTTTTACATTTATTTGTGTGTGGTATTTGATTGAGCCATGAGATAGTCAAGCACTTTCACCAGAATCTGGTCTAGAGTTCAACAGTCTTTTTACTTGGATTCTTTTTATTGAACCATTAAATCATTTTTATAATTGCACAAAATATCTTGAAAAAGGTTTTAACGCATTAACAAATCACTGTTTGAATCAGACACAATAAATATTACTTGAATGACTAAGTAAATTAGTATTTGTAAATTACTCCAAATAGGGCAGAGTGTAGGCACTGTAGGTACCTACTTGTACCTACAAGCTGTGCAGCCACAGCGAACCATACTTATAGCAGTTTAATCATAAATTCATAATGGATAACACTAAATAAAGCTAATATTACGTTTGTACAACGATGTATCTCGTCTTAGTTTCATTATGGCATTTGTCAATTTTTATGACTTTTCTGTTTTATATGAGTATTAAAAAATATCATGCAGAAGGGGGAAGAAATTCGTAGAAAAGAAATCACTCGGCATGAGCATAATTCCATAGCTGACAGAATACTAGATGAGGCCCACATACGTGGATTAACATCAAACAAGATACAACATCAAGTCGGCACCGTGTCAGTGCCGTGTCGCGTCACACCAACTCACTAGTGCAGTTATTTGTCACACTTTCTATGTTAGTTTTAATTTGTATTAAGAGAGCACATGAACAGTGATCAGCAACAAATACCTATCAAAACTATATAAACGAACAATAAATATTTAAATACGTTTAATATGTTTTATGCAAATATGAAAGGCCGAGGAGTTATAATTAAAAACTAAATAAAATAATGTCAGTACGTGAAGCACGGCAAGAAAATCATTTTATTTGAGCGAGAAAGAACTAGTAAATTCGAGTGAGTTAGAGAGTAGCCGGCATCGTCGCGTCCACTCATCCGAAAGAATGTGACCCTGAATCGTTTCAACACTACTTGATCACACCAGCAAATAACTTAGGTCTTTGTTACTGATTGACTTATCACAAATCTCTTAATAAATCTAAATTGAAAACCACTCGCCTACCCTAATATGCTGCTACCTCCATCTCGTCCAGATTAACTCCGAACAGATCCACTAAGAACTGTGATATTGGCTTATAGTATAGGTTAAGTAGGTGAGGCTGACCTGTCTTCCGGAGAGGGTAGTCCGCTGGTGAGGGCTGGGGCGGCGCCGCGTTCAGAACCAGTGGAAGGGGTGCTGTCAGTCGGTACGGATGAGTAGCGGTGGCCCCTGTCGATGTGATCGATTCACCCGAAGATGATTTTACTATACCCCTGGAACATAAGAAAAAGAAGTAAGTATAGATAACAATGATGCAGTCTTATCCTTTGTATTTCCTTCCCTTTCACATATCTTTACGACCTCTATTCAAATCGCTGTGAGTAGTCAAGAACAATAAACTAGGTCCGTTCCTCCGGCTTGGAGCCCTTGAGGCAGCAGCCGCTCGCGCGAGACAGTGACACTACATTCACTAGCTACCAACATACAATCATTCACTGCATCTGTACATACGTGCACGCCACTCAGGTACATAGGTTCCGTGAGGGACCTTTTTTTGGCTACTTTAGACCAAAATTGACAGATCATTAAATACATATACGCAATATGTATAGTTAGTCAGATCGAATTACGGATAGCGAATTAGCCAGATCGCGATGCTGCATATACGGCAGCAGCCCCCGAGATTCGACAACTTTGGCACCCTTGAGCTTGTTGCCGAGCTTTCGCGGCTGAATGCCTTCAGCGCTCGCCCCCAAGCCCGGTGAAGCTGTAAAAGCCTTCTGAGACTTCCGGGCTCTTAAGGCTAACAGTATAGTCAGACGAACGAACGAACAAAAAGAAATTGTTTACTTGCCATTAATAAGATAAATTTAAAAAAAATGTCCAACAAAGCCCATAAAAGAAAGAGTCTCTAGAAATAAAATATAGAAGATATAGGAATGTGGTATTGATACACGACGTAAAACTAGACGTAATACTTATTCTACCTAATTTTAAAACCTATTGCCTAAACAAAGTTAGGATAAAAATATTATATTTGGCTAGTAATTGGCTAAAGATGTAACTTAAACAATATATTTATATGTCTACAAGGTAGAACAGGTAGCCCCTTCATCCCTCTTGTTAGATAAATTGAAAAAAAAACCCGACATTGTATTTTTTTTATTTATTGATACAATAAGAGCGAATACTTACCAATTTCTATACGATGAACCGGGAACTGTTCCGTTAGCATTGGCTTGTTTCTTCTTTAGGAATTCCTGTAATAAATATATCGACCTTTTTTAGAATATTGTTCCTTATAATTTCTTGATAAATCGGGAACATCAAATACTAGACTTCGTTTCTTACATTCAAAGATTATGACCGGAGATCTACTTAATAAAACAGTGAAAAAATAAACAGGTAGATGAATGACAACCAGTGTTAGATGAACGCTGATGACGTTAAGGCATACAAAACATTTTTTAAAACCTGTAGTTTCTGTTTGACTTGCGTGGAAGCATTGGCACTGGGTTCATGCTTGTCCTTCTTGCGGAGGTGTTCGACACGGTCTCGCTCATGCCTCTCGCGTGCCTCCCTCGCCTCTCTCGCCTCCCTAGCCTCGCGCTGTGCCGCCTCTTCCAACGCTTTCTGCTGCTCCCATCTCTGTAATCGTTCGTGTTTAACTATACGTAACAGAAAATTAGATCAAGTCATCAAAAGCCTCCGTTCGAACACGGATCAACTTCTATAGTCTGTAAAAGTCTCACCACCATCTCAGTTTGGAAGCGGAGACAATCTATACTAATATAGTAAACCGGAAGAGTTTTTTGGTTGTTTGTTTAAATACACTAATCTCTGAAACTATCAGTCGGACTGGAAAAATTCTTTTTGTACATGATTGCCAAATTCACGTGTAATAGTATAGGCTATATAGAATTAGGCTAGACCTCTCAGTTAGCCTTAAATATTGATTTTTGTAAGTAAGTCTGACGAAACCGCGCACGAACTGCCGAACTGCTTTATCCGCGTGAGCTAGCGTAATAGTGATACGTAAATACAATGTTCTACAAAAACGTTGCTCTTTAGCACATCTAAAAAAGTCCGCGATACTATATGCCTATCTCTTATACATAAGCCACAATAAGGTATTTTGTTTTTATTTTATTGAAAGTTGAAAACTGATTTATGAGCATTATTATTAGGCATAGTATATTAGTCCTTACGAACGAAAGTTACTTCATCATAAGGAAATTTTATGAAGATAAACTTTGCCCTTTATAGCATTTTATTTGGACGAATAGCTTGGGAGATAATGTAAAATTAAAATAAGTCAACACGGGTCGGGCCTAAGATATAGTGGTCCGAACGACCGTGTGAAGTGACGTATAACCTATACTGAAGTATTATAAATCATCAATCAGCGATTTCTTTTAAATTATACGCGGGAGAAACCGGGCGCACAGCTATTTATTTAATATTATTCCAATCGAAACTGTGTGCTCAATTGTAGTAATATGGAAAAAATATCTATTCAAACAGATTATTTTAAAGTATCACATGATGTATCTTGTATGCATGTTTTTTATCATTAGGAAATTCTTCGTCATCAGTAAAACTTTTATTATGATCACCATTAAACATATTTACATTTGTATCGCCAAAATCAATGAGCAACGCGAGCTTTACCCGTGTGTCACGCACACTAACTGACTCACTACTGATATTATTTTTTGCTTAAAATAATGTCAAATTGTCACATTAGATATTGGACACTTTCCACATTCCCGGCATATCTGCGGTATTAGCGTAATAATGTAAAAATAAATTAATACGTGTTTTAGTTGTTTAGGCTTAGATGTTTCTCTTCTTATTCAGTTAGAGTCCAGCGTTTGTCTAAAATAAAATGGCGAAGTATTCAAAGATGACCATAAACTAAACTTAGTAGCTTCCAGAAGAAATCGATGTTTCCTGAACGACAAATTTTCAACTTTTCAATGTTTATTTTACCGAAAACTCACTTGCATTGTGAATCTGAATCCTCGTCATAAATCAAATTAACCAGTGATCTAATTGTAGAATTTGATTAAATGTCGTTTAGGCAAAGAAAATATTTCGAACCGGGTTTGAACTTTACAGACATGGATTTGTAGGTGAGACAGACAGACAGATGTTGAAGTTTTTTGCCAAAACAATTGTGTTACGCATAAGCAAATAATTCCATAAATGTTATTTTTGGTGTGACATCTTGTATCTAATCTAAAGTAACATAAACAAAGTTCACTTGTTTTGTAAAATGATTACCTACATTGCATCTTATGAAAATTAAAGCACAGTTTTAAATCTTGCACGTTACAGAAATATAAACACCTTTAAATGTTCCCGCATCTCGTTCTCATGCTCTAAAGCCAGCTGTTGTCGTTGCTGCTGGAAGTGCTGTAGCAAAATTTCCTGCTGCAGCTGCTGCTGTTTTTTCAACTGGAACCAGAATCATTATCTTTAATTTTAAATTGTTCGAATTGTGATATACATTTATTAATGCATACAATAAAAGCATAAACATTATCGAGTGCGCGGACGATGATCAGTACTTTTCTACTTCAACTTAAGTTATTAATTGAATTAGAAATATACTTAGTAAAGTAAAAACACTTGCTCGTTCAAATATCAATCCTGAATGATGGTTCGTTTATCGATCGTACGTCAAAACCCATGTATGATATTACATGTTATTATTACATATGAGAAAATAAAATGCTCTAGAGTTTCCATCAAATCAAAATGGATGTATTTACATCAGAAAATTGAAATGACTTGAAGTCAATCTATCAGTATCGCTTTTCAATAAGTTTATAATTTAAATTAATATAAATAATCATTGATTGACAAAAATGATAACAACACAATTATACTGCTGGGATAGAAAAATAGTCGTTTTAAAGGCATAATTTAATTTCCAACAAGTAGATAAAAAATTGCAACCAGACATATTTCATTTTATCCCCCATAGCAGTAAGCAACGAATTTACAAAACAACAAAATATAAAAGAAAATAATAAAAAGCAATCAAATCGATTCGACCAAATTGTTTTAAGATGGATACCGATCATCGTAGATAATGTCAAAGATGCTCAATTTACCTAAATAGGATTGCACACACGTATCGACCTGATACTTATTTACTCGTATGTCTCTATGGGAATGGATGAAAATCGTTCGATCTGCTTATATTAATTATTATCTATCAATTGAAGCAATTATGGCTCAGTGGTAGTGAGTATAACTTCGCGTCGATTGACGTGACTTCGAATCCCTGCAAAGAGCTTGAGCTTTCGGTGAAGGAAAACATTGTGAAGAAACCATAGCATGGTGGTAGGGCTTTTTCTAATGTCCGCCTGGCTAGCTACCACCCTCAAGTTGAAAATCTGTCGCCAAGCCCCAATAGGTATGTTCCGGCAGTTGCACTTGAGAGCCAGTCTTCCACTAGGTTTAGCGTGTTACCATCTTGGGCCACATCGTCACTTAACGTCAGGTGATATTGTGGTCACTACGCCAAAACCTACAAGTATCACGCAAGATACAAGATTTCATAAAAGCCAAACATAAAAGCAATATCGTAATTAACATGGGGTATTTCGTACCATTAATTATCACAAGGTGTTATTGATATACATAAACAGAAAAACAATCTTAAAACAGCGTCAAATTCAACCATATAAAATAATTATATAATAACATTAAATACATATTATAACATTAATATACAAATGAATATAAAACAACTATATACGTTCAAACAATGTGAAATACAAACATGCAAGGAACCTACTATCATCTAGGAACATAGAACAATAACAAAATGGTTAACCGGCAAGTATTATTTATAACTACATTGTTTACCAGTATTAGCAGATCATTTACGAATATTTTTAAATTAATATTTATTATATACATATGTATTATGAATAAGAATGTGAAAAATATATTTTATTGCTGTTCTGTATGTAACGTGTAATGTGCTATATGAACGAAAGTTTTATTGAAAGGCAGCAATTTTTGCTATTTTTCACATTAACCATAGCTGATTTTGGAAAAGTAATCTGGTGATACTGTTAACATTTACTAAGAATAAAGATAACTAAGAGTTTTATAAACAATTAAAATTCAAAATGTTTATTGATGTTTTAGTATATACATAATATTATATTGGACAAGACAACATTTGCTGGAACATCGAACGAGGATGTAGAAAGCAAGAGTTGCTTCTTGCACGAGTAAGATAGCTCACTCATAGATTAGCAACAGCGATTGTACTGTGCAGATTCATTATATGGACATGCTTACTCTGCCACTCTGCCTTTATATTGCAAATCAAAGTGCCCATATGTTTTTATTGTTAACGAAAAACGTATCTTTGTTATTTCTTTATTGAACAGTTTATGACGTAACGTAACAGTAATATGGTTGAACGTGACACATCCGGCGTTCTCACAATTATTAAATGTACACTCACTTGTATCAGGAAAGTATTTTCTAACGTTTGTTTGGCTCTCTCCACGATATGGTTCTTTCTTGGACTGTGATTCTGACAATGAGAGAGGAAATTTATGTAGGACACCAATTCAAATCCCTTCATCGACCATTCAGTTCTATTAGGTTAGGTTAGAATTTTGCAGTATATAAAGGAGTATAGTTATATAAAGGAACATGTAGATAAATACATTTTTAATTACAATGGATTGGAAGTCAAACTAAGCTTGACAAGGGCATAAGGAATATACTTTTTACGAGGAACAAATTGGAATGAATCCCTAAAATTATAGCGATAATAATTACATTAATAGCTACTTATTTATCCGCGATTTGAACGGAGAAACATAATGGGTCGAGTAGCGTCTCATCGCATGCAATATAATGTGTATATACGTTCGCGGAAAAATGGCGGAGTTGTGCGTGTTCTACAAGAATAGCCCGCAAACGGATGTTTTGCGATTTGCGTGTGGGCGAGCGGGGAACTGTCCCGACGCGCCGCCGAACTGCATTGACACCATGGAACTTGAAAATTTTTCGATATTATAATTTAAGAATACTTATTACTTCTGTAAATTTTTTAATAGCTAGTTAGCTGATTGCTAAGATTTTAACGAATTTAATGTGAATACTAAATTAACAGATTTAGAAGCGTCACAAAATAAACGTGCGAGAATTAATACTCGAATGCGTTTAGCCAGCGGCTACGTACGTTTTGAGAATTTCCATATTATATATATATATACAAAAGTAATTTGCAATCGAAGTTAACATAGTTATTAGGTCGACGATAACCTACTGCCACACAAAACAATTATCTGTTTGATACCGTTAGCAATAATTTTCAATTAAGAGGATTACTTGTCAAAATAAACTGAACACTATCAATGGTTGTAATTTTATGATTAAAAATAATATTATATATGCCTTCCCAGATATCATAAAGATATATATAAATTTTTACTACATGTACACTCATGGACAAATTTAGAGGAACTAAAAATAATGTGGTATAAAACAAAATATCGTGGATATGTGTGACAATTAAATATATTTTGCTTATTATTTGTTAATTAAAATTGCAAACGTCGAAAAAACAAACGGTGAAATGACAAAAAACAACCAAATAAAGAAAAAAAGATTTTTTTTACAGGAATGAAACATTTTTGTACTTAACATCTGTACATATTATAAAACTCAACGTCTATCTGTCATTTCATGTTCTTTTCAAAAACCACTTATCCGATTTACACGGTTCTTGTGTAGGGTTCCGTTTTTGTTCATTATGGGATACGGAACCCTAAAAAACGAACACAAAATTATATTATTATAGGGAATTAGTTAGTTGCGTTTAAATATACACTTGTAGAAATAATAAGTGTATACAAAGTCGAGCCGCGCCGCGCCGTTTGGAATATTGAAAAGCATCTTCGCGTCGCGTTGCCATGACCTTTTCAAAGTAAATTGCAACAACACTAGCCAATTCCATCCATCTTGTTTTTAAATTTAAATATCGAACCACGGTGTATTTATAAAAGCGCGCTTACGCGAGCGCTCGCTATTTATAATTCTTATATGTTCTATATATTGAGATACCTATGTACGCGCCACACACACCACACACATCCATACGAATATTAACAACACGAGCTTATATAAATGAACATTGGACGCGTCAGACGCGTGTATCGTTTATATTATATCGAACTGTATGTAAATAACATTCAATGGGCATTGTCCAATTTTTTACACTTCCTTATTAATTTTTATTTTTGATTGTTTAAAGAATTTTAAGACACTAATTTAAATATTTTATTATTTTATGGCTTATTTCATACTTTTTATTTTAAAACAGCAGTAATTAATTTTATGATGACTTATTCACCGGCAACACATATTTCATGAATTAATATTTTCCTAAAAAACTGTTAATGTTATGTGTCGATTATCATACTGTCTGCTGGTAGTCGTCTTGCGGTGAGTATACCAGCGTTACCAAATGGTTACATTTTTCCCAACTTCTGATCCTCCCGTGTAACATGTAAGCGATTTTCGTATCTTTTGAGGACACTAAGATTTTATTATTAAACTAAATTTGGCAATACAAACAGTTGAGGAACAAACTTAAATTATAGCTGTACCGATGTAAGCAAGATCCTTCCTAATGTTTGCGGGATGCGGGAGGAGAATAAAACCGAACAATGAGTTAGTATGTTGCCGGCAGCAATAGACATTTGACGTCAGAGTGTGCGTGATTTTATCTTTGTGACTGCTACACATGAGCTAATTTTACAAAAATGGAATTACTACCAACGCTAAGTTTTAATATTCAATCAAAAGTAATGCTTCTTAATGTATTATAGCAAACTATTAAAAAAAAACAACAGAATTACATAGCGTTTCCGGGTGAATTTTTATTGTGCATATTGAATTGAAATGTTATATTTAAAGACAAAATCTCGAGAGGTGTAGTGGGACACCCGGTAGGAATGAAGCTCCTTTCCCTGTATATTATGTATTGTTAAATAACAAGCAAAAATGAAGGAATGGTACTAAAATTATATTTAATAAAGTTATGAAAATAAATATATTAATATTATTTTTCAAGTTTAAATCAAGTAATAAAATTGTATTTAACAATAAATACTTCAAATATAAATAGTAACTTTAAAATATAAAAGATCCTCAATCAGCAGAACTCGAACGAGCCACTCTTACTGTGCATAGAACAGCGCGTACAAGTCTAACCGTCAATCCGCTAGGCCAGATCAACAACAATCACAGTCATGAAAATCAGAACTTGCTTTGACCGCGTATATTTTATCTCATTCTCACGCAGACTAAATCCTATAGATATATTTGTTTGTACACTTTTAGTGTCGGTTTGATACTTTTCCCGTATAGCTCCCATACCACAATAAGGAACGTCGTTCCAAAAAAGTTTAAATTATATTGTTATTTATGATGTTGTAGATGAAGATTTTAATGTAAATAAGGCTATTGCAGCAGCTACTAGCGTGTCATTGAGAATAATAAAAAAATATTGCCTCAAGTCTTTCAAATGATAACACAGATGTCATAAAATCGCCATTGAAAAAGAGAAAACGCTTTACCCAGATTGTTGTAGCAGTATTTTGCGTACCATTTAAACAAGACAACAATATAATTTATATTAAAGTATTTTCTTTATTCAAATTCGCGATAACATACGTAAAGTTATCTAAAGATATAGGACTTAATCTAATACCGTGCATATCCATGCACACCCGCCGCCCCGCGTCCCGCCGACATTAGAGAAGGTCGCGCTTATAGCGGTCGGGCTATAGTTACTCTCAAAGATAGTGCTAAATGAAAAACGTTACACAACATGAATTATGCTATTTTAGACTTTAAGATTCATTTTTTTTTTGAACTGACTACACTGTTAACCTGTGGGGCCCTGGAGCCTTTACGGCTTTTACAGCTTTACCGGGCTTGGGGGCGAGCGCTTAGGGCACTCAGCCACGAAAGCTAAGCAACAACATCCGAGGGTGCCAAAGTGGCCGAACCTCGGCTCGGACTGTTGCGCGTATGCAATTAAGTCGCGATCTGACTAAAAGATTCATTTTGTTTTGGCGTGCCTTATCTACTTAATAGTTACTTTATTATAAGTACACAGTGTAATAAGCTGTGGGACATTCGTAATTGCACCAGCATTACACATAATTATTATTTTTATTTCGTTCGCTACCAATTCCTGATTAAAGGACTCTTACTCGGATTTCGATATCTTACTACTGGTGATGGTTATATAAATAAGTAAATATATTACTCTGATGTGGAGCCATATCATAACACTGTTTTACAACATTTTACGATATAATGAAAGCGCTAAACACGTTCATAATAGTTTACTTTATGCACAACTATAATTTTGCTTCATATTATTATTATTTTTTAGTAACTTCCTGATAAAATAATGAACCGGTTGTGATACAACTTGTATGGGCACACCACTACAAAATTATCGCTACCACAATTGGCACTGGCATACCAACCAGAAATGGCTCCTAGGGCAAGCATTTCTTTCTTTATTTGAAGGACCCTCTATTCTTACATTAATAATTCCCAATATATTATCTTAATATAAACAACATATTTGAAATAGTTCACGTGTCGACTACCATGTTGAAGTTCTTCAGAAAAGTAGGATTGATCCCCAAGTGTCGCCATAATATTAATAAGATTGGCCGCTTTTAGGACAAAAATATTACCTTATTTACAGTGGTCAAAATTCTGTATTATTTGACTGTGCATAAATGTTATGGAGTTATTTTCATTTTTATATTTAATAATTTATGAATATTGTGCTCCTCTGAAGGGTTCTGAGGGCATGTGTCCTACATGTCCCATTTTAGGTATACCCTTGAGCACAGGTCATTAGCCTATGAATACATATTTTACCAAACCACAAAATAATTATTAAAATCGACTCACAACCGGCAAAGTTATTACAATATCTCCTTCACATTTGAAATCATTTAATAGTGGCGAATATGACCAGACTATCAAGGGTTTCTACTATTTTGATAAAAATAAAAGTAATATATAACTTTTGTAGGAAAAATGTAACTTTCCATGAAACGATACATTACTTTGATTCCGACAACAGTGGCATATACGCATAATCTTACTGCATCTTTTGACAAATCCTAGTTTTTGAGAAATGACACAAAAATCTATAAAACTATCCTGTTTTTTAATATTGGGGTGTTAAGGCAAAGGAAACGAGTTTTATGCCAGTAATGACGTCATATGAAGGTCAAATAAAGGGTATAAGATTTTCATCAAAAACATATTTAATCATTCAATATTTTTATTTTATTATATTATAAAATTCACATAATATGCCATTCCTCGAAATGGTTTTTATTTATCAACGAGCCGTCAAGTGGCAACGATAATCACGAAGGAAGGAAGTGTAGGAAGCGTTATGATAGGATAATATTGGATAGAATGTGTTAATATATTATGAAAGTAGTTTCCTCACCTGCATTATCTGGTGATGGAAGCTGGTGTCTGCGGGAGGGAGACGTGGCACGTGCGGCGGAGAGGGCGTGTGCTGAGGCGAGCCCTCAGTCCTGCTCGCGCCCTCGTGCGCCATATCCGCTGTAAATAAACAATAGATTGTTTATCTATATATTATATACATTCTATACATATAATAAAAATGCATATGAAAGTGTACATGCTACCCATAACAAGAAACGACTAGTAAACGTGTTATCGCCACTACATTCAGATAGTATACAAATATTTTGTTAGTGCAAGCGGTGCACTATAAAACCATATAAATTCGACTAGTGACCCAGCTCTGTGACCTAAATAACCTAGTTTTCGAGGGGTGCGGTGACAGCCGCCGCTGAATACTGCATTATGAAATATTGATAATCTCGCCTTCAAATATATATAAGTTAATTTAAAAAATCCCACTTTTCTATATTTGAAAAATGCTTGAATTTATAGATATCTCATACATTGTAGTATCGATTTGTATAATAATATAATAGTATTTATAAAACTAGTTGTATACTAGTTCACAATGTATAAAATTAAATGTATAAAATTAACAGTATTTCCACACTGACAATAATTTTACAGAAATTTAAGGGAGAACAGTTATTTATTTATTTATTATCAAATCAACGACACATTCACAAAATATGGAAATAACAATTAATCATTCACAGGTTACGAACTGTGTGAAGTGTGTATCTTTACAGATAGAGATGTCTGTGCACATCTTATTATTATATGCTGCAGTACAACAGACAACATAAACAAATTACAAATATCAAGTTATAAACTACGTGATTAACACCTTAAAATATTAAGTTTAACAATCAAGTTGACGACAAATTAAAAAGCGTATAATTAATATAATTATTACATATTATAGTTATGGTTTACATTCATTTTCTCAGTGGAATAATAAATATTTTAATTAGGAATACCACAAATTACTCTATTCTTTGGTCGGTCTGATTCTGCAGCAATAAAATCACTCCCAACCCCGGCGTGTCCCGAATGTAGGTCGCCAGGGGGTAAGCAATAAGGCTGCGCCAGGTTGAGGAGGGCGAGGGGGGGTACGTGCACGCTCGAGTGGGGGAGACGGTTATTTTCGTCTCGGCTATATATAGCCCGGCTCGTGGGCGGCTGGGCCCGGGACTCACGCCCTTCGCGTTTCAGAGGTTCCTCCGGAGGTCACTCGGCACGCGAAGGACACTCGGCAGTTATTTATAGACGAATTTGGGAAAATTCATCAATTGATCATGCTATGTTACGGTGATTTTTATAAAATACTTATATAGATCCTTGCATCCGAGTGTTGCGTGATCAACAAGTGACTAAAGCCTATATAAACAATACCCGTTTCTTACATTTTATACCATTATCAATTATTACATAATATATTATGTATAATTTTCACTCGTAACAGATTTTTGGTTAGACCTTGAAATTAAAGAGTCATTTGCCTCAGCGCTGGAAGAGGTGGTGTTTTGAAACATCTATGATATCCAAGTGCCAAGTCTTGCAGGAACTGCAGATCCCCGGGACCATGACCTTGGAGTGATTTCGCCATCGCATTTGGAGAACAATATGACGAGCGCGACTGTTGTTCGATTCTTATTGTATGACGGTCACCATTTCTTTTTATCTTACAATATTGGTGGCATAGTAATAATTTAAATCTTACTGAAATAATTCCTTACCTCTGAACTATAATCGAGTGGATGTTAAGTTTAAAGCAAACCCACGGATATATGCCTGTGCTTTTTGAATATCTATTGACTTTTAGGCGAAAATTTATAAAAACTAAGTTCTGTATTCATTGCATTTTTGTAAAAAACATATTTTTTATTCAATAGTATTATATTTTGAATTATTTCGTCAAGACACATGTCATCCAACGATTACAGTTAGATAAAAACGTTTGTTTTCAGATGGTGTCGGTGGGTCGAAAATCCATAGCCGGTTTTAACGAAATTGCCAGTATTTTCATATAAACTTTATCAAACAAACCAATTTACCTTGATGGAAATGATAATCTTGTATCAAGAGGATTGCTTGTCAAAAGAAACAAAGACAGTTCAATTGCATAACATTTTACAAACAGTAAAGGAGCTGCCTCAATAAATATGTTAGAGAGGGTGAATACTGAATACCATCAAATATTATCGGATGACGAATACTAAGCGCGCATTTATAAACCTCTAGCACCGTTGTACATTTAAAAAGTTTTATATCACATTGGAGATATTTCTAATCCAGAATTCTTGGTTTATCCGTAATTCGCGTAAGTCTTACAGGTTATGTTACCGGCAAAGATATAAATCAGACATTGTGAAGACTAAAAATTTGTCATTATATAACTATTACATATTATACTGCCAAAGTTTTTTATAGAATTCCAGCAAAAGTAGTAATAGAAAAGAAAAATAAAAGGTTAAATTCCACATTAACATTTGTGAAACTTAGTAAGAAAGAACACACTATACTCTGCACTCAAAGTAAGTTGAAATAAACTCGAAGTAATAGCACCGAAGATAATTTTCGATTTGTTCCAGAATCTTTGTAGAAACCTTAGTATAACGAGACTTGATCACGTTAAATATACTGCATAATGACTTTTGTCTTGAAGAAATAAATAACTATATCGAATTGAATATAAATAAAACGAGTGACACTGGCAAATACATCTGCGACTACCATTAAACAACAAAAGAAAACATTACATGGAAATTGACAAATAAAAATTTAATCAACATAAATAAACAAAGAAAAATATATTTTATTTAATTACCATTAAACACAATGTTTAATAAACTTTCTATATCAACTTAAATAAAAAGTATACGGTATAAGATTTTCCACCGAAAGAAGAACATCGTAGGCAGTTTGACTACGCTGCGCCGCACCTCACCGCAGCTAGCATTACAAAAGGCCAAAGGGAACATTGCAACTTGCGCATTTTAAACTTTGCATTTTGAACGTAGCTACTAGCTAAGAATATATAGGTCGCATCGCCGCTACACGTCGCGTTGTAGCGTAGACGCACCCCGTGTGTAGTGTGTACAGGATGACGACGGTCCTTGTTAAATTAAATCAAGTGTACTCGAAGGAGTGTCCAGGTTCTTGCGTTTTTATTTTAGAACCACCTTATTTAATGAGAAGTTTTTTTCGATTTTTGTGAAATTATTTTAGGAGTCTAGGGGACATCGCACAGCACCTTAAGAATCTGAGCCAGATGAATCGTGTTTCGGGATCAGGCGAGTGTACCCACCCACCATACACTATGCATATATGCCGATGCGACGGTAACAACTGTCAATGGTATTTTGTATCTTATCCTTTTTAGACTGCACCATACCTACCTTACTATCTGTAGTCATTTTGTAGAAACAGATTAAGAAATTGAATATTACTTGTTATATTTTTTTGATAGTGATCTACTAGTTATAGTTGCGTAAGAAACTTCGCCGTGACATTGACGGAATGACAACGTCCTTATTTCATTAAAATAACAATTATTTACAACAATATTAACTGTTTTTCGCAGTTCAGTCTCAATTTACTATACAATATTTAATGAAATATTTTGCGATTAAAAATGCATTATTCGATTTTCACGTATCTAGATTTTAAACTCACTTAGATATAATCATGGGTTATTAAAATAACAAAAAAATGTATTACAAATTACATAAGTAATATTTAAATGTTTAAACACTTTATTACTGTAGAATATTTTCAAAAACTTTTTAAACCATAACAACCATAGATACAATAAAATATGTCAATTTTATTCGACATCCAAAATTGAGCGTGTTTTATCCGTCATACGATTTCGTCGAAAAATGTTACCAACTTTTGTAAATTTGCAAAACACCAAAATAATACGTTAAATGCCATTAGATAAACATACTTTCTTGCAAAAAAAAAACCTCAATTTGACCTTAGCCAAATAGATGAATAACAAGAATAAATGATAAAATAAGTGAGAGGAAAATCAAAACAAAGCCACGATATTATTAACAAAGCCGGTTGTTCCCGCCTTGCCCGCGCACCTCCCCCGTAGCATCGACAACTAAATTTAGAACTTAGAACACCCGGCAACGCGCAAAACGACAAGTGAAGGACGCGCTTCGCTAAACCCATCTCTTTCCACCATGCACCGAATAACGACGCATTGATAGAGAGAGCCAACAATATATGGCAAAATATTATTAACATTCCAAAAATAGGACATGCACGCGAGCTACTAAACGTGATATAGCCGAATTGTTTCAATTCACAGTATAATATGGTGTGCTGTGAATATGTATTATTTCGTTAAGTTAGTTTTTCACTGCAAGTTGTTTGACGCCTACATTTATATTTTCCATAATTTCTGAGTATGTAACAAATAATTTATTTACATACCCTACAAAATGAACTGTAAAAATCAATTAAATTATCAACAGTAGTTATTTTTTAATTCAGCTTGTTCGTTATTATCCACAATACTAAGATCGTATGACGGCTACCTTTAATTTTTTTATCATGTCTAAAACAATTAATAGAAAATCTGGATTCAAATATGTAATAAAAGATAAATATCAATCAGAATCCATTTTGTAGAAATATTCGTGACGTTCCAATACATATTCTTGGCTTTGTATTTTCACAAACAAAGATGGCGCGTCGCCGTTTCTTTTTAATATGGAAACAAAAAACTCGTAAACAGAATAAAACGTGACTTGTCACTATGTAAGTACTTATTGTTTTTTTATTTATTTTGGGTAGACACGTGCTGTTTGTACAAATGGAAGGATCACTTTTGTTTACTGTTCACTAGAAAGGATCAGCTAGAAAAGCGAGCGCTGAACATACGACAAGTCTACCTACGAGTAATAGAAGGCGGCTCGTTCTACGGAGCGCTGGTGCAGTGCGTTCCCACAAAAATTACTGAATAAAATGTGTTTAAATTATCTGTACTTATGTATTTCAGGTAGGTATCATGTGTAGGTTAACCCTTAATACTCGGAACTAAACGCAGCAATTTCACTAAAGCAACTACGTACAATAAAAAGTTTTTTTGATATTATGTTGTACTCTATCGATTGCGCTCCTGTGAAACAAAGTTCAGTATAGCTATAAGCACGGAATTCAATAGGTGCGAAAGAGAGTATTCCACAAGGCCCGACGCAATTTTCGTTAAATTACTGAACAATCCTAATTGTCAATAAATAGGACTAGACTTATGCCATTAATTACTCAAGTCCTACAAAGAATGATATAGTAAATAAACGTTTCATGTAATAGAAATAGAAATAATTTATATTCTGCCATCTTGTTTTTTTTTGCTAGCTACATTTTATAAAATCAGTTTTCACGATTTAAATAATAAAGTGCCAATAATTGGACACCGATGATATTTCATATTATAGTAAAGACAGGTAAGTGAGTTGGCTATGGTTTACATTTTTAATAAATCTGCAATAAAACGCACGATTAAATTAAAAAAAATACTATTCACATAATAATAAATCAAGTGATCTAAAAACAAAGTCAAGGATATCGTGCCGGAGCAGCGGAGGTGTGGTTTCACGTTAACGTCATGCCTAATTCGGATTCCGGACATGTCGGATAAAAATGGATCCTTATAAAAACAAGTTGCGACTCAAGTTAAACGAAGAAGTACGCAATCGTGCCGACTTGTCACGACACCGGTTGACGCGCTCGTTTTCCACGATGTTTATTTTTGTTTTAATATTCTAATTTACGTACGTTCATTCCAATTTGACTTAAATAATGTATACTTCCACAAATGAAAATATTTGCTTTTTTTTGTCCATTTCACTGATTAACTGCCGTGAATACATACTTCGTTCGTATATGAATAATATACTAGCAAATCAATTACCAAATCACAATTAGAATAGGCATGATGACTATTAACAAAGAAACACTGAAATAATACTTTAAAATAATAAGTTAAAAGACCAAAAAAACGTATTTATATTAAAAGCGAAATGAACATACATCTATTAAAATAAAAACACAAAATTTAGCAATCCGCCAGGTTTTTTTTTCTAAAACACCAAATAGAGCAAATAACGTCACGTGTCAAGGCCTTTCACAGCAAAGTAAACATTATTTTGTTCCATCGAACTTCGTTTGTTTTCATGTTTATCGAAATGACTATACTGTTAGCCTTAGGGTCCCTGGAGCCTTTACGGCTTTTACAGCTTCACCGGGCTTGGGAGCGAGCGCTTGAGGCACTCAGTCACGAAAGCGTTGCAAAAATTCCGAGGGTGCAAAAGTGGCGCCAAACTGTTGCGCGTATGCAAAGAAGTCGCGATCTGGCTAATTCCCTATCATTCGAACTAAACTAACTATCCATATATACATGTTTCTTCCCCCTGGGAGGAGGGAAGGGACATGTGTATGTGTATTTAATGAACTGAAATTTTTTGTCTAACTAACAAGGCAAAAAAAGAAAAAAGTTCCCTTACAGAACCTATGTACTTATGTGGCGTGCATGTGTGTATCATGCAGTGTCATGTATGTCTGTGATAGCTAGTAAATGTAGAGTCACTGTATCGCGCGAGCGGCTGCTTGGCTCAAGGGCTCCATACCGATGGATCGGACCTACGCTTGAGTTGCCGCAGAGGAGGGCAGTCGTGGCGGGGCAATTACTTTAAAATTTGCCCTGAGTATAAGGTATATGTAAAGTAGGGTGCACTCAAATAATACCTAGTAAATAATATAGAAGAAGCGGTTATTTCCGTAGCATGCTATGTATCGTTTCTCTAGGGTATTAAACTTGATAAAAATATTAAGAAGTGTGGTCTAATGTTGTCAAACAACCTGCCATACCAGGATCACCAGACGGTATTTATCAAGATGGCTTTATTGAAATCAAGTGTCCTACTAATACAAAGACCTATAAAAATTATGTTAAGGAAGGTGAACTTATTTTATGTACATTTGATTTTAGTTATTTATAGCATAACTAAAAATGTTGAAATTTTAATGTTTTATTGTCATTCTGGAAATCTAATTAATTTTTTTTTATACATTTAAGGTAGCAAAAAAGTTTACGGCCAGCCTGATGATAAGTGGCTACCGTAGCCTATAAACGCTTATAAGACCACACCTCTCCTAAACTCCACTAAACAATCTGAAACGGTGACAATCAGAAACCAGTGAAATAGCCTATTGCAGGCATTGAGCAAACGCCACCTCCAAAGGTGTAACGCGTTCGTAGCTCTCTGGCGGCTCGCGGCTCGATGCCGCTGCCTGACCAAAATAAATGGGCATAAAAGCGAACTCTTCACCCGCTCCACATCCAGAAGCGAACTACGTCTATTTCTGTAAGTGTAAACTGTTTATTTGAGGATGCGCGCGCGCCGCGTCCGTTGCTATTTTCAAACAGCTAAATGCAATCACCACCAGAAAGATCTGAAATGGATTGTGCCCTTTTTACCGGTAACCGTTTTGTTTTGTGTTCAACAGAAATAATAACATAAAGAAAAGGATGAATTAAAACGGCTTTCTATTTACTAATTTAAATGTGCTATGTTTGTGTACTAATGTTTAATGAACAAGATGATCTTAAACAAAAACTCGACGGCCAAGAAATGTTACGGTAGTATCGTCAACTAATGTGAAAATAGTCATTGTGTAATCGGTCACTACGTCTTATAGTTTTGTATTAATTGGATCATAACTTTCCGAATGAGAAAGCTTTTGTCCAGTAATAAAGCATGTTATTAAAATTTAGCGAAATTTTGAAAAATTTTATGTCGTGCAGGAACCATTGCTCCGTCTTGACTGGCTCAAACGAGGTGGGGCGCGGCGCGAAATCATAAGTAATGATTATTTTGCCGTTCATATTAAATTTATCTCAAAGCAAAATTATATTCTCTCGAAAGACTTAATGTGAGGTGTTACTTAAACTTATAGTACTTAACACATTGCAAATATGTTTCGAACACGTTCCTAGTGACAATTAGTGTTTTCAGTCCATAATCTATGGCTAATATGGTCATTGTCTTTCCGCGTCGAAGTAAAACGTAAATATTATAGTGAAAGTTACCAGTTTCTCAAATGATCGTCTATTTTATTTAAATCAGATATCCTGTAATGAACATTATGAGTAATTATGTATATGTATACATAACACACAAATGAGCTAAAGTCACAAATAGCGTACGCACCGCACCGCCTCTTAAAACAGTTTCGAATGAAGTTAACATATATATATAAACCCACGGACAAACCGTTAGTTCTATACACATAATTCTCCTTTATAATACAAATTTATCGCTACTACAATCTCAAGGAAATCCCACGCGACTGAAAGAAGATAAGTAGTTTTTTTTTTGAAATGGATAAAATTTATAATTCATTCAAAACACGCCTTTGGCTTGACTTTCGGAGCTCGTAAAACATAAGAAAAAATGTTTAAAAATACACCACGACGCAAAAATAGCGAGTGTAAAATCTGTTCGTATACGACAAATTGGTAATTACGTGCGTTCATACTCAGTTTGTATAATAGCCATTGTTTTATTTTCTATAGTTCTCAAGGAAATCATACTACGTTAATTATGTCAGAATTACTGGAAACATTATAAGGATGGTTATTTTTGTATATATGCGTTTATACATTTCAATATGTACCTATTACATTTAAAGAATACATATTAGCGTCGAGTGAAACGTAAGCAGAGAACAATGTTATATAATATAATTAGAATTTATCCAATTGACACTCTTGTTTTTCCATTATAATATACAAACCTTAAAACCTATTCTATTGTTTTGCCAAATTAATATATGCAAATATGTATTCACACGGCACGTATTCAATATACTATTTGGAAGGCTCATTGTGGTCAATTAGATCAACACATACAATAAGTGAAACACAATCTAGACTGACTGCGAGCGTTTAGGGAGTCCGTCGTTCGACCGACCTGATGGAATGACCGATGTCTAAATGAATACAGGTTCAGCTCGTGGTAACGATAATTAATATTCGAAATTACAGAGATATAATCTAAAGTTAAAACTTAGGTTTGGATGTATTTCTTGACAGAATCAGCATCACGCCGCGATTATACTGATGTGTGCATTGTGTACAGAGCGTCCGGTGAGTCGAGAATGTTATTATTCCGATCTCCATTTCCAAACACACGATATGAAAAAACGCCGCGAGCTCGTGCAATATGTCGGCCAGTTGTAATCTCTTTTAAACTAAAGTATTACTAGAATAAGTAAACAATATTTATTAAAATTACAAACATACTGGCTGTGCCCGCGGCTCCGCTCGCGTGGTCTACAGAATGCCATCGGTCGAGCGCACGCTAGAATCGTGCTGCCCCCGCTCAAAAAACATTTAAGACAAAAATGCATATTGTGGGTGATACTTAGAAGATAGATATATAGCTGACTTTATTGTAGGTCTTTTTAAGATCTACAATTATGTAGTAAAATATCGTATCAGTTCAATTGTGTTTCGAATCTGTAGTGAAGTGATCATTGTTGTATTGTAAATGGGAAATTTAGTGTGTTTAATAGTGATAATAGGTTCGGCTAATAAACGCATAGACTGTAAGTAGTTTATCTCGAGCCCTGAGAGAAGCCAATTCTACTTCATGATCCCCAAGAAGGTTGCCCCATATCTACTTACTTTCTGGCAGTAGTCTGTCTAATAAGAGAAAGGTCGTGAGAATTTTCACATACTCCACACTGTTTAGCGTAAGTTTTTAGGTTTTTTTTATACTACATAGATGGCAAGCAAGCTTACGGCCCGCCTGATGGTAAGCGACTACCGTAGCCTATGGACGCCTGCAATACCATATGTATCACTAGTGCATTGATGACCTTAAACCCCCTATCCCAAGGAGCTCTGGAAAACCTACTCACCGCAGGAGTACAGCACAAAGGTTATTTGGCTGCGATCTTTTATAGGGTGAAGGTATTCCACCAGTCGGGCTGCCCCAAGTAGAGAGAAATCTCTAAAGAAATTTCTCTGTGCCCTACCTCTCTTAAAATATATATTTGAGTATACTGTGACTAAAGCAGTTATGACGAAGGCCTTTGAGAGGTTACACAATACAGATAGTATCCTGCGGCTTCTCCCAGGCCCTAAAAATATGACTTAACAGCTTTGCACCAGCGTCAGTGGTTGATTTTATTTCGTCAAACCAAACTACCGACTATCAATAATAAATCCATACGTCAAAGTAATTAATGATTATTATAAAAAATCATACATAGAAGTCGTTGAGGTTGTTATGCAAAATTAAATATTTTCCTTCGTAAAGTAAGTAATAGTTAATAGTGTTCAAAAATGATATATTATGTAAACTATTGAACTGCTTCCTTATGTGATATTAATATATTGATTTAATAAAATCAAAGTTTATTTTGTGAAATAATAATATCAAAGTACTATGAGGATATTGAAACGTTGATTATTCTATGTTAACAAGCTAGGAGTTTACGTCAATCGACGTGGGTTCGAATCCTAAAATGAAACTATGTTTATGTTGAAGGAAAACATCACTATGGAAACATTACATGGTGGAATGATATTTCCAAATGCTCGGCAAGGATTTATTTCTACTGACGCAATTATGAGCCAGATAGCTCTCATTTAGGCTGGGTGTGATACGGTCATAAGCTTCATTATTATTTAATATCATTTGAGGTCGACCTCGCGCCTATAACGCAATTAACCAATTCATTTCATAAATAATGATATACGTATGTTTTTAGACACGCATCGCGTAAAAATATTCGAATGATTCTTATAAAACGTTTTCGTTAAATTGTAATTGGAGGTTCCAGAAGTATAATAGACTACATATAATTAATCTTATTCTCTTATAAATTATTTCACACAACGTAACATGCAATTGGCTCAATTGCTAGACGGTCGAAATCACTCACAGAAACTAGTGATGAACATGTTAACAAAACGGCTGGCTAAATTAATGAAAAAATAAGCCACTCCCCATATGTACACGATAGTACATGGCGAGTTGAGAACGTGCTGAGCAGCACTGACTCACAACTATAAATAGAAACGGTTCTATAATTAGTTTACCATACAAAGGCTACAGTAACTTTTCAAAGGATTCCGTGCTGATTGAGTCATATGCGATCTTTGTTTGAGTTACATAAACGTAAAAGGGACGTCACCGTCGCGTCTGTCGCGGACTCCGCGGTACGTAATAAATCACATCTTTCATCTTTGTCTCAAGAATCACTTGATTTTACTACAAGTAATAAAAATTATAATGCAAGTTTTATGAGAATTATGAAAATTATGAGAATCTTGTTAGACAAAGGAATAATTCTGAGTTAAGATTTATTGAACATTGATTTATACAGAAAGGCCTTCGAAGAGTGAGTAAAGGGAAAATGTAACAACGTTAGGGCATGAGGTCGACAGTTCCTCGGAAAGGTGAACAGAACAATATATCTTAAACATTTCATTAACCAACTATGGTTATGCTTATGGTATCCGCTATCAAAATATACTTTTCACAGACTTCATATTTGTAATAAAAAAGTAGATATGAGTTGGAGGACGCGACAGATCTTGCGAGAGTTACATACGCATAGTTTTTGGATAAAAAGCACTGATTACTCTCCATGCGTCTTTTAAATCCATTAGGGGTTAGAAAATAACAATGTTCTTTAATAATATTACATAATAAGCGGAAACGTGTTTTGTTTCTTTGTTTAAACACGCTAATTTCATAAAGTACCAGTCGAATTCGAAAAAAAAATTTTCTTTATATGATAGCCAGATTCACGAGCAATAGTATAGGTTATCTAGCACTAGGCTACACCTCTCAGCTAGCCTTAAATAATGATTTTTGTTAAGTAAGTTGGAATACATAGCGCTTCCTAACTGCTTTATCCACGTGCGCTGGAGTAATGGTTAGTGATACGTAAATACAATGTTGTACAAAAATATTGCTCCTTAGTACATCTAAAAAAGTCCACGATGTTTTAGTCAGATCGCGACTTAATTGCATACGCGCAACAGTCCGAGCCGAGGTCCGGCCACTTTGGCACCCTCGGATGTTGTTGCTTAGCTTTCGTGGCTGAGTGCCCTAAGCGCTCGCCCCCAAGCCCGGTAAAGCTGTAAAAGCCGTAAAGGCTCCAGGGCCCCTCAGGCTAACAGTGTAGTCAGTTCGGAAAAAAAAAAAAAAAAAAAAAAAAAAAAAAAAGTCCACGATGCTATATGTCTATCTCTTATACATAAGCCACAATAAGGTTATTTGTGACAAAGTTTTATTGAAAATTGAAAAGTGATTTATGAGCATTATTATTAGGCATGGCATATTAATCCTTACGTAAGAAAATTACTTCATCATCGGGTCTGTGACTATAGTTGTAGTGGCGCGAAGGAGCCGTGTGAGTTGTGCCGCATAACCCTGGCCGTCCGATAAAAATATTGTCTATACTGAAGTATAATATTATAAATCATCAATCAGCAATTTCTTTTCAATTATACGCGGGTGAAACGGTGGGCCACAGCTAGTATTATATAGTTTACGCGGAAATTTATTTATTTTAATATCATCTGCACCACGCCGGGCCCACCCTTTCCGAGTACTTCTTACTTTCTTTCCATACGGTCAATACGTTTACAGTAAGTTATTTTATCATTAACCAAATAAACTACACAAAAATAAAAATAAACTTAATTTTTAACATAATTACAATATATTCCATCGATGAAACAGCCTTTTTTTAAACGGATGTATTAGAAAAATTGACAACACCTCGACCCCCATAAAATTGATGAAAAACCTCAGTCTATGATTAATCATTCGATGCATTGCTTTAGTGGATCTTCCAGTTACCTCGAAACTTGTATGTTAGAAATTGTAGGCTGACATGATGCGATGATGACTCAAAGGGTGGGCTCAACGTTACTAGACGTGAATTCGAATACTATAAAGAACCTTACATTTCCAGTGAAGAAAAAAATTTCGTGATGAAACCATAGGTGTGCTTGTTGATAGCCAGGTCCCTTCCTAAGATCAGCGTGTTAGAGAATCTTAGCTCGATAAAACAAATGACGACTAATTACCCACACACATAAATCAATCGTTTAGTATTTCGGCAATGACATCATTATTCACACCGTTTCGAGTTTATTTTATTTTGTCTAGCTTTCATGATCATTAAACCAAAAACTTTTTGTAGTATCAATGTCTGTAGAAGCAACTACCTATTATGCACTTCGCAGATAATCCAGATAATACCTAAATTTGACTAATTTAATATTGTAGCTTACTGGAATAATGGAGAACCTTTACACATTTCATATCAAACACAATTGAGCATCGAACAAACTTTACTATACCTTTACAAAGAAATCAAATAAAGTTTGCACGAATTTTTTTTTATTGTGATACAATTGGCGCTGCTGGAGATATAATTATTCCATTAGGTATAATAGTAAAAGAGCTTGCTGTGGAAGGAAACGATTCAACAGTTAATAAGTATCAACAGATATCTCGTAGTTAGTATTTACGTTTACTAGACTCGCATCGCTCAGGCGTGTTACCGTGACCGCGTGCCGCCCGCCCTACAATCTTATAACCGACTTGCTTAATACAGCTCACTGCCACGAGATATATAGTTTACAATTTTTTGTCAACCTGCTCCAACCTGTTCTCTCGCTCCGTTACACAAATAGACATGTAAATCTCCCCCGCTTCGTGTATCTACTCTATAAACAGATGGGCGCATTCCGTGCTGCTTTATTTTTAGTCCGGGGACCTAATTCTGGATTGATTCTCGCAACGTTTTTAAAAAAAATATATTATGTTGGCTGACATTAACACGAGGTTCACAACGCGGAATCTTTGCGGTCTTCGCACATTGTCTAACATTCCGATTCATTTCGTTTCACACTCACAGAAATTAATATTATAATTGTTATTTTTTTTTATTAGTACACTCGTTTATATTGCATATTTTTCGATTCAATATGAACACGGTTTGATTTGTTATATAGTATTTGGACACTTGAATTGTTGTTGATAGCTTTAGGCCGTCGTATGACACTCAATTAACCGTATTCACACAGATGAATGATAAATTAAATTAAATTTTATACTCCATTCTTGTGTAACTTATCAAAAGAATACTCGTATATACATGAACATTTACAACTCCTCTTGTGAGTATATTATAAACTAGCTGTGCCTGCGACTTCGTCCACATTATTATTTCGTGGATGAAAAACGGCGAACAAAGTAAACACATATTTAGTAGGTGTATTGAAATTCAACATCAGCGATTTAACCGTAGACACAGCGTGTTACCTCACGGTTAGCAGTCAGCATTGCCTCAAACTGCAAATATCTCTGATTTCCAAGACGCAGCGAGATAGTCACGGTTAGTAATCCGCCGTGCCTCATGCTCTTCACTACTTTCGATCGATCTATGTTCTACTGGAGATTCTGTGTGTGTACGTGAGTTTTATAATATGTATAGTACACGCACTTACAGAAAATATACTTAAGTAAGACAATAAAATGAAGCCAAATTCGTGATATTTTTAATGCGGGATAAACCTTATATAAAAATTATTTCGTAATGTTTAATCCTGAAAAATGTATATTATACATTTGTGTTTATTATTTCTATTGAAAATTACGAGAAGATAAAATGATTTCGATATATTAGTATAATTTCACTATATATTTTAAATATATTACAGTATTAAATATCCATACATTCCTTTTTTATATATACACAACTTAAATGCAATTTATACAGCATATAAATATCCATGTTTGTAAAAATTTTCCAGTAATCCAGTAAAATTTTCCAAATCCAGTAGTTTCTGTGTGATTGGCGTATAAATTAACAAAAAATAAGAAGATAAGATTAAAATAGACAAAAAAATTCAAAAACTGTCAAAATGTTTTCTGTCAATGATTCTAAACGGGGGCGTTTTCTAAAATATATTTTTTGGGCAGGTTGCGACTTTTTAATGTTTTATATAACTAAATATGTAGATTGTAGCATTAATATAAATGAGCCAGTTACTGAAAGAAGAAATGTTGAATGAAGTTTTCGAGGTTATCAACAGAGAAAATTCGTATAGTTCGCTAAGGCCACCATGAAGTGGAGAAAATGAAAACAAAACTATAAGTAGAAACGTATACCTTAACATATAGTATTTATTTGTTTAATTAATTAAGTCATTGAATAGTAAAAAAGTTCCACTTGTCCCACACATTATCAAGGCTTGTCTAAAAGTGGTCTCTTAAACTGTTCAAGCCGAACCCGTTCGGACCAAAATATACATATAGTTAAGTCCATTACGAGGGGGATTCATGGTTATTTCTGTTCTAACAAAGAGTGAAACAAGTTGCCTCGCCCTTGCTATTTATAGAACGGTCGATACTTTCCTACTCGTAAGTTTATTCCCGGAGTTGGATTCTACAAGGTTCTATTTTAGGCCATATAATAAATACATTGTTAATGTTAGTACGGTTTTAGAATTAAGTTTTAAATGTTAATTAATGTTTTCAAATATTTCAATTGTATCACCAACACAGTTATTCGATAATATTAATCATAGAATGTAATGTTTTATTCATAACTTCAAAAAAGGTTATAACATTCATTTCATTGAAATATTTTATTTTGAGTTTTCAAATCCATAATAATATTAATTTATGTATAATAAATAATTCAACACTTTTAGTAGGCATATTAAAAATAAACCTAATACATAAATAACATTAAAATATTCTGGAAATGTTTTAGACCAGTAATAAATTTTTATTACTGGTTTATTTATAAGACAAACTTTCACCGTTAGAACATTGCAACCTCTAAAAGTTTCTTTTGAAAGTTACATTTAAAAAGAAAACTGTACTTTCAAGTCCGATTATACGATCAGACAACAAATATCATGGAACTAAATGTGTTGGTCATGAGAACAACAGATTGGTAAAAACATTTCAGCAAATGTTCTTTCTTGTAAACTTTACAATATCATCAACAAGTACTCCGATTGAGCTGTCAAGATCATCACAAATATAACACAGTATACCAGTTTCAACAACGTCAACATAACAATTATCTGATTAATAGCGTACATGAGTTTAAACTAGATCCTTACACGTGTACACAGAATGGAGTGCGAAACTGGTTAGGTATGGGAGTCGGCCCTTGCTCCCCGCGACCCGCGCTCAGCTCCTCAGCGAACATGTTGCGTAAACCTGTTTTACATTACATTATACAGTTGATAATATGCCTATTAATAAATTATTAACACTATCGAATACGTACAACATTTATATTTATATAAATATACATGCGATTTGATTAATGCATTCTAAATAATTATGTTAACATCTAGGACGGTCAATCTTTTTCTTAACTCTTCTAGATATTTGGAATGTTTTTTTTTAAATGGTTGTGTGCTGTTATGTAACCAGAATTGATAAAATTAGAAAATCAGAAGAAGTATGGAGGTATGGATGTTGTATGGGCATGCCTTGAGAAAGGATGATATTCATATAACTAGTTGATTGTTAAATACGAGTACAAATGTGTACGAATAAAGAATAGAGGAAGAGGTTTAGATGAACCGTGTCAGGAATGATATATATATAAATGTTGTGAATAGTGATGTGATAGCTCATAGAGGAGATTGAAAGAGCAAAGCACATTGTGCCGACCTACTTAGGTAGATTCGAGATAGGAAGCAAAAGAAAAAAAAGTTGCATATGTTTTCCAGACCATTCGTTGCTTTGATTTTCCAAAGTACTACTTTGTTACGGTATGAATTGGATTCAATTAAATAGAGTTTAATCACAAGTTTAACAATTCTTTATGGGAAAGTCCATATTTCTTGTCACTCAATTATATAACAATACTGATTTTTTTTTGAATATTAAATACTGTTAGTGACATTGACACAGATTCAAAAGTAAATTAGTGACGGCCATTAGACTAAATTGCATTGTAGGTCAAGATCTAGACTAAAATCACATTAACCTAAACTGATGTAATCCAACGTTTGGCCAAAACAATTAATATTTAGTCCCCGCATTACCACCAACTCGATTTGTTCTTAGTTAAATCCGGATAGGGGTTCATAGGTTATAGTAGTCAGTTATAATATGTGTAACCTGTTCCAGTTCTAAAGAAATAACATTTACGTACGTAGGAGCTGCTTTTGAACTATTACGACTAATACGCCTCACTCCTAATTGACCGCACAAAAAAAGGGATGAGAAAATCACAACTTTTTTTATTACAACTATAATTATGATTGAATGTGTATCAATGCGTTTAGAGCAGTGATTCCGAATATTTTTGAGACAGGGACCACTTTCATTAACGTGTTGCTTTAGGGAACAAAAGGTTCGAGAGAAATAAACTTTAATTGAAACTTATAACATATTTGATCACCTGCTGTTGCCCCAGGCATCCGCTTTCACTACTACACATTAGTGCGCTCGCGTTATAAAGAATTAATAACAATAAAAATTTGAAATTTTGAATAATTCCAAACATATTTTAGCTCTTGGGGAAATCTGGCGAATTTTCGGACCGCTGGTTCGGAATCACTGGTTTAGAGTAAGTCGTGTATGAAGTTGTTACACAGGAACGAAAGTTTTCATCGGAACTGGTAAATGTTTTGATTCGCATTCGCAGGGTTTCCTGTAGCGCTAGCGTATAGCGGGGCGTCAGACGTGAGGCGTCACGCGTCACGCGTCAGAGGTGTTCGTTTGCGATTTAAAACGAATCAATAACAATAAAGCGAGCGATGTGGTTATAAATAGCCAAGGCTGGGCCGGCCGGCACGCCAGCGCCTCGTGACTGACACCGCGCGGTTATATTTAGAACGGCCATTGACGGCGCTGGAGTGCGAGGGCGTACCAAACAAACAATGTGTTCCACACTTCAACAGGAAAAAATACCTATATACATATTATGTACCTATATACTACTATATTAATATCATTATTTACAGGAAATATTATTTGTACAGTTTAAAAAAAAAAGAACAATTTTCTAGACGGCTTCTCTCGGTGACTGGGATATTTTCTGAACCAACAGTAGTGTTTTGACTTTCATAAGTGCCTTCTTAGAACTAAAACTGAATAAAGTCTTTATTGATTTTAATAATTGTACATAATTACCGACCGAATTACTGACCGCACCGGTAATCTTGCTGCAGCAAATGACTCATCACTCTGTATACATACCTATAATATAATTTTCTTTTATCATAACACTCGTTTACGCTCATGGCTTCGCCCGTGGATTCGGTGCTTTTCTATATGTTTGTATATATACATCCTTATTATAATATTATAAATGCGAAAGTGAGTTTATTTGTTTGTTACTCATTCACGAAAAAAAACCGCTAAATGGATTAGGATGAAATTTGGCACACAGACAGCTTATAACCTGGATTAAAACACAGGATACTTTTTATCCCGGTAAAGGCCCAATTCTGAAGTCCACGCAGACGAAGTCGCGGGCACAGCTAGTAATATATGTATACTTACATATGTATACAAAACATGATTCCCAATGAAATTATTGTCACTCTCCACGGTGAATATGTATTAAGTCTGATAGAACTTGACTTTCGTTTAATTGGGCTTCATATAAAAACATTTTGTGCGTTTTTATTAATTACCTTACATTTTGATGCCCTATATATAAAAATAATTTCTCTATACATAATATAATGCATTGTACGAGTGGTAAGAGAATAAGAGATGTAGTGCACAGAGGAATATCTTTGGAATGTTCTCTACTTGGGGCAGTCCAAATGGTAGAATACCTCCATCCTACGGAAGATCGCAGCACCTTGGGTTGTATTCCTGCGGTGAATAGGGCTTCCTGAGCTCCTCGGTAACGCTCTGGTATTACAAGCGTCCATAGGCTACGGTAGCCGCTTACTATCAGGCCGGCCGTATGCTTGTTCGCCAACTTAGTTTTATTAAAATCTATGTGGTAAAGTGAAATGCTACGGTATCGTGGTGTATGGGCCGCGTTATTTAATATGATTCCTGTGGCTACTTTCCTTTCATCGCACCGCGAGTCAACGGCAGAGAGAGTTCATCCTCACACCTTGGAGCCTAATGGTCGCGAACAATGCGGTTTCAAAGCAGTTTTCTCCCGCGAACGCAGTGAATGTGGAATGAACTCGTTGCTAAAGTTTTTCCCGGTGAGTACTGTATGGAATTCTTCAAAAGAAGGGTGAACAGATTTTTAAAAGGTCATCAATGCGCAACATGTCTACAAGCGTCCGTAGGCTGTGGTTACCTAATCGTTTGTTACCATCGTGGTATTTAAATAATCCACCTCAAATTATTGTTTCAAACATGATTTCTCGTGACCTTTACACAGTGTACTTTAGACAGTGCGGCTCGACGGTGATTTGACATTGTTACTTTTTGTAGTTAACATACAATTTCCAAATAATTATTACATAAATGAGGTTCCCAGTGTTCGGATACGCTGTCACGCTACCCTGCCGCTTGCCACTGTTGTGTGTAAAAACTAATTCTAAATAATAATACTAATACTAATTTTAACCTGATTCTAGCTTTAAATTCAAATTGGCACAAAACACAAAGCACGTTGTCGCCGTCGGTTTAACTCACCGCTAATTATAAAAGTAATGTAATCATCTCCCGGCTAGTCATTTATGCTAGATTGATGTACACTGCTGCGGACAAGTTAACTTTCGTTCGGGTTCCGGGTTTGATACTTTAACAGATGATATTCTTTTATTTCTGTCTTTTCTTTTTAACCGACTGCGCAACGCAAAGGAGGGTAATGTGTTTTATCAGTCTGTGTATGTTTGATCTTTTTTGGAACTCTAGAGACCAAACGTGTGGGCCGATTTTGATGATTCCTTACGTCAATCGAATTGTCTTAATCTTGCGAGTATCACTATAGACATGACAGTAGGCAAAAGTCACTATGGTGATAACCAGACGCCATATTGTGAAAAAGTTATAACATAGTACCAGTTTGGTACATCAGTAATTGTTCAGTATATTAAAATTCTAAAGGTAAAATAAAAAAAGTCGCGATCTGAGAAGGCATATCCTTTTTTTTTTTTTTTTTTTTCGAACTGACTACACTGTTAGCCTGAGGGGCCCTGGAGCCTTTACGGCTTTTACAGCTTTACCGGGCTTGGGGGCGAGCGCTTAGGGCACTCAGCCACGAAAGCTAAGCAACAACATCCGAGGGTGCCAAAGTGGCCGAACCTCGGCTCGGACTGTTGCGCGTATGCAATTAAGTCGCGATCTGACTAATTCCCTATCCGTAATTCGATCTAAGCTAACTATACATATATACATGTTTCTGCCCCCTGGGAGGAGGGAAGGAACATGTGTATGTGTATTTAGTGGTCTGAAATTTTTGTCTACTCTAACTAGGCAAAAAAAGAAAAAAAGGTCCCTTACAGAACCTATGTACCTATGTGTGTTGTGCATGTGTGTATAATGCAGTGTCATGTATGGCTGTGAAAGCTAGTGATTGTAAAGTCACTTGTATCGCGCGAGCGGCTGCTTGGCTCAAGGGCTCCATGCCGATGGATCGGACCTAGGCTTGAGTTGCCGCAGAGGAGGGCGGTCGTGGCGGGGCTAAAAAAAAAAATCATTCCCACGTTACGTGTAGGGGAGGTACCCTAAACAATTTTTTTTCATCATTTTATTTTTAATGTCGGTGTGATTAATATGTTACTCATACCAAATTAAAGGTTTCTAGTACTATGAATCTCTGAGCTAAGGCGCGGACAGACAGACGGACATACCGAAACTGTATGGGTCCCTTTTAATTTCGGAACCGTAAAAAATAAGTTGTATTAGTTAAGTATATACAAAGCGAAATGCCACTCATTTGCTCGCTGACTAAACAGATAAAATTGTTATTGCGGTCGGGGACCCGTTAAATTTAAATGTGTTCCACGATCCTTTAGGTCCCGGTATTCAACAAAACGGTCACTAAAACAGTTGGGTTATTTGATTTTTTTATTTTCTTTTGTACAGTAGTATCTCGCATAGATATGAATGCCATAGCCCTGGTTACGACTACTATTTCGACAATTTTACTATGTCCATAGATATTTAGATTCAATGGGTTTACGCAATTGTAATACGGAACAGAACTAAAAACAGCGGTACTCAGCAAAATTACCTTTAAATTATAGAAAGCCATGAAATTTGCTGCAACATTGGAATTTTATATCATGGTAAGTAAGGTAACGGTATTTCATAAAAATATAAAACATTTACACCTAACAATGTATTACGCAAGGTGACTGGATAGTAGGGGTTTAAACCAAATCTGACTGTGATAGCTCATTACGTGTCACGTGTGACGGCATGTAGGTAGGTAGGTACAATCAATGTATTCATGAAGCACCATTAACTATTTCGCATCAGTAAATTCACCCGGAAAAGTACTCAACGTGTAAAACAAATAAATATAAAAACTGTTATATTTTTAATACAACTTTAATATCTCTACATATCAAATGATAATGCACAACTTAAATCAATTTGATTACTTTATGTTTATGTACAGACATTTGTAATTTTCCATCGCGATATTTGTGATTCTCGTGCTATTTTTATCTTCTAGTAAGTATTTTATTACAAGTGCAGTGTCACATATCACAATAATCCTACAATACTTAAATTGATGTAAATATATAGGTAACATTTTTTTTAATGCACGGTAATTTGCGTAGTAGTGGAGGCTCACTAGTTTGATTAAGTCGCCGACTCGTGGTTCGAGTTTAGCCAGTGCATACAAATTCATTCACCTGGAGGATATCGTTCGAATTGATGCATATGCTCATCACTCCCTGCGGTCGCGGCTGTACTCGTATAATACTTTATGTGTAGTCATTTCCGAGCCGAGGTTGTATGTAAAATCAACACCAACCAGTAACCGTGAAGCAGCGAACGATCGAAGATGCAGGAACCATCAGCTCGGTTTGAATCCAAGTGAGACTACTTATAGCCGGCGACCGGTTTTCCTTATTTACTCAAGAGCAACATATCGCCGCACCGCGCCGCACCCCGGTTGGTTGATATCCGCGTATAAATAAAATTATTATTTATCTGCATTACCGTGTTTATGTATTGAATATCAATGTAAGTACATGTTATCCGCAATGTGTATGATCCGTCTAATTGTAAAATGTCTATTGCTTAACTAATACAATAAAGTTAACTGTTTGGTCTTTTGGTAACTCCATAATAGCTAATAATTACGAGTATGCTGAATCCGTTAATGATACTATACATTTACTTCGGGTCCGCGCGCAAAAACGTCATAACTAAAAGTCTTTTCGTGAATGTTGTTCTGTACGCGATACCCGTGCACGTGTATGATTGTGTGTGCTTCTATATCGATAAACGCCATGGAATCCTTTAGTAATATGTATTTCAAATAATTTAAATACAGTGGATTTTATTTATAACGACCTCGGTTGTAACGACCCTTTGGTTATAGCGACGTAACACTTAAGTCCATTGAATTTAAAGTATAATATAGAGTAAACTAATTTTGCTATAGCTACTACGATTGTAAAGCCGATTTCGGCTATAGCGATTAGTTTTAACGACCTATTTGTAACAAGTTCCTAGAAATCCGTTGCCCTTATTGCGACTGGCGACGACCAAATCATAAAACTTTCTTATCTTTGTTTCTTATCTTAAATGTTTAGATAGGTTAAGTTAAACCTATGAATTTATGTAATACATGCGCATTGCGGGGTTTATTTTCTGGTAATAAATATTGTTTACTTTCTTTCTTTATGTATGTATACAGGATGGAAAAAACGAATAGTACGTGGAGGCAAAGTACATTAAAGATTGAAGATAGCAAATTTTACTTAAGGGAAACATTCATTTGTTTTTAAATATAAGAATAATTGCATTCACAGATTTAACAAAAAAGCTTATTGTGCTTTTTAAAGTTAAATTTAGACCTTCAGAATGGAGATTTCTAGTGGTTATTGTAACCGGAACCGCTAACAAGCAAATCTCAAGCTGTCACCCTTGTATCGAAACCGTAATGGCGAGCAGTAGGTATGCCCAATATCAGTCGTAAATTATAATGACGAAATATCAGATAAATCGATTAAGTTATTAACTTATCACCTCTAATATTTGATATAAACGTCGACCGGCTCGCGGAAGGCGCCTGACGATGATTGCTTACCTGTAAAAAATAAAATAATAAAATTAGCAGTTTGTAAAATACTATGAGTTAAGCGCGACTTCGTTTCGAAAGGGCATATCTGTTTAAGTTATATTCTATCTCTATTATCAATAATGTTGTTACCCATTTATATTCGAAAGTATATATAACGTATTTTTTATTTATTTTTCAACATCGCCAAAATGACATGTAGTCATTTTCCATTACTTATTTAAGGTAAGTACAAACAGTAGGTACAATTCGAGAACAGCGGTGACCGCCGAGATGTAGCATCGCGCCATCAGCTTCTCAGACTAGCAAGGATTACACCACTAAGTAACTCTATATACCTATACTAATTGCACACAAAATAGCCGAAATCACTTACTATTACTAATTTCTCACCACGTGTACGCGTCTACCAAAACTGCGAGTGCTTTACAGTTTATCAGATAGTTTCAAAATATTACAATAATATTTTGTCATTTGTTTTTTATACGGGTGTTCCATAAATCAACGTCAAGCCGGAAATGGGTGTTAGCCCTCGTGGTGAAAATAATCGGAAAGGTATTTAAAAAATCTTATTTATGTACCTTTAAGTTACAGCAATTAAAAAAAATGACATCTGTGATGATCTTTCAAATACCTAATGTAACTATAAATCTTTACTTTTCTTTAATTTTTAACCGACTTAAAAAAAGAAGGAGTTTATTAATTCAACTGTTTTTTTTTGTATGTTTGTTACGCGATTACTGCGCCAATCATGAATTAATTTTGATGATTCTTCAAAAATAACTGATTATAAATTGTCAATACGTATATAATTTACCAATAATTTCGTTGATTGTCTTTTAATTTTCTTTGCTGTATTGTAATTAAAATATTATTTTCTACTTTTTAATTTAAGTTTGCACATGTTTGTACGTACACCTGCCCGTTGTCCTTTCGAGAAGGGTCTTTAAATAATTTTCAATGGAATTTGTAAGAAATTACATCTCCAAATACATTTTATAAGTTGATTGACTATTACTCGTTAACTTGTAAAGCCTACTTAACTCTTATAGTTTTTCTTTTAACTTCATTATATATACTACTACCATATTTTTTTTGCACGTATCCAAAAAGAACCGTTTATCTGGCAGGTGGTGCGGAGACGACTCTAACAAAAATTAGCACTGTAAAGCTTAATATTTCGCAAACAGATACCTGAATCGAAAAATGGTTTTCATAGACCCAGAATATTTTGGACGATCTATCCATAGACCCCACACGATAGGATAGATGTAAAAAAAATACCATTCCCACTTTACGTGTAGGAGAGGTACACCTACCCTAAACGTTTTTTGTTCAATATTTTATTTTACCTGTTTATCGGCGTGATTAATATGTGTATACTCATACCAAATTACAGCTTTCTAGTACGAAGAAACTCTGAGCTAAGTCGCGGACAGACAGACGGACTTACGGAAACTATAAGTTAACTAAAAAGTTCGGTGCCTTGAGAAAAAGGAAATCTGACGGTTTTATTGATGTTAGCAGGCTGTTGAACGGTAACGAGGCATTCGCTTATTACGTAGACTATAATTGCACTTCTCACTCTTATAAACAGACCCGAAAGTGAGAAAGAGAACTGAGAAATTACCGGTGGAAGTCGTGAATTTAATCGTCCCACTTTCAGTACAAGCAAATCAAGTAGCAAGTGATGTTCATCCATGTGAGGACGAAAATTACTTAGCATCCGATTCGTATGATAGTAAGTGTGATGATGAGTCATGTGATGTTATATATTAGTCTTAAATGTTAATTATTAGTTTATTTTATGTTTAGGTAAACGTTCAAGTAAAAATATTATATTATTTTTTTAATCTATTTTTTTAAATAATAACTACATAGTATAAGAGAATAATACCGTATTATAATTTATTCTGCAATTAAATAATATAAAAAATTTACTTGGTTATTTTTATATTTATTTTTTGTTATATTTATATGTTATGTATATTGTTTAATGAGGAATTAAGTGTTTTTCCTCAAACTCCTCAAAATACTAAAGTATTATAGAATTTACGTCATCATTTAATAAAACAACTAAATATGATTCATAATGACCAGTAGGTACCATCAAATTGTATTATAAAATATTTTTGACCACTCAGCTTGTTCTAGAAAGACACTGCGTCACGTCAGTCCGTTTCGCTGCAAACGCCGATTTATTTTCGTATAACTAAATGATTTCCGCGCGCCATTTTTTATATTTTGCTCGAATGTATTTTTGATCGCTTCTCTTCACCGCTGCGATGATCGAGATCTTGTAATACGCTTAACGTATTTTTATAATTACATTCTAAAATTATACAATAAACTTAATTTTTATCCATAAAATTATTTTGTTATTAATTCTTAACCGAATTTGATGTAATTTTATACATGGGAAGTATAAGTAATTCCATGATTGATGGGCTATAAGAATTGTTAATAATACATTAAGAAATTATGACGAAGAATAAAATTATGAAGGTAAAAGAATTATGGATATTAATTTACAACATTACACATATACAACAAGTTATTATTCAATGGATAATGAATAAAAATATAAGAATAATATGTGTAAAAAATAAAATTACAGGATGAAAATAATGACAGCGTACGTAATGAACGCATGCGGAGCCGCGGCCAGCCCGGGCGGCTACTCCATTATAATAAATAAAATTATGACCTACTACGATAATTGCACGTCATTCTTTTACGTTAAACGTGTTGCATTACGCTCGAGATGAGCGGTACTTAGTAGTAGGTAGCTACGAAATTGATAAACTCATTCGATATAAACTATTTTCATATAATTCAATTGAGAAAAACAGCCACCTTACAGTTCTATGCGACACGTTGTTTCATCGAAAACAATCATGACACTCTGCGAATATAATAATAAAGCGTTTACCGCACTAGTGACGCCCACGCCGGCGTTTCTAACCACAGAAATACATACGCACACGCCATTTTGAATTTTATGAATAAAAAAAGAAAAGTGGTAAACGAACGGATGCAGCGCAGCGCCCGCGTCCGCGCCCGCGCCATCCCCGCGTTCACTTCTTTATTAGATATTGTAAGACAAACTTCTTTTGCGTTGAAATATATATAAAATAAGAAGGCCGTATACAAAGATAGTATTTATTGGCTGGAAAACTTTGGAATTAAAAATTTATAACGTGAATAGAAAAGAATTGAAAGGAGATATCATTCATGCTGACTTACCTATCAGACGTCTATCGCTAAAAACGTGCAGTCTTATACAAGGTATATTACAAGACTTGTTTACAAGATTAAGTTTATTTATATTTCTGATTCTATTTTATTAATTGGAGTCTTTCACTTACCGATCTGGAGTCTGTACAGAAAGTTCTTTTCAAGTTCACTTAACATCAAATAACATTGTGGCCATAACGGTAAAACCTATAAAACATTATGTGATGTAATGTATACATATTTTTATTATTAAATGATGATGTGCTCGAAGATGGGGTCCCAAGTCTACTTGACTATCTCTACAATGCTGCCGGCACACATCGACAGATTCTTGACGACAACAATTTCCACTTCAATTTTCCACTAGAAAATGCTCACACCGAAAGCTGAACCTAATTGTAGGATCGGAATCCACTTCAAGAGACTCAATAACCATTTGGTAGAACACCAAACTAAACTGAAAAATAAATAAAGCTTGCAGTGACATGCAACTGCAATTAAAATGAATCTACACCAAATTTGACAGTTTGATCGAAAATGTTGCAACCGAATTGTGTACAAATTGGAGGCAGCAGATGCTGTTCGGCCTCATCATAAATCAATAGATCTGTGTAACGCTATGTACTCTGTGATATATTATGAAATAGATAAAATTTAGAAATATAATAAACATTTTCCAAACTTTTCTAGCTTAGCAAACTTATCTAGCTTTTTTGCTATCACGAAATAAATAAAAAACTTCAATTTATATTTTTTTTCCAGTTTACTCTCCAACTTCTGGCCTAAATTTTTTGTGCAGTTTGTCGTCCAATAGATATCAAGTTTTGGAGTCCAAGCTATGCAGTGAAACTGGCGTGAAATGATTAAAAATGTTTGGACAGCAAAATCTTGGTCAGCAAATTATGGTTACTGGGAGGGTGCGGCGTTCAAATGTGCAGAGTTATCATTAGCAACGCGAACTACTAAATTCCTTCTACAGTCTATCATCGCAAAACATTTTGTTAAACCCATTGAAAAAAATATTATTAAATAAGCAAGGTATATAAAGCGAGCACGTGGCACCGTGCACCATCACGGTGTCATGGTCAATGTCACCTTGGAGCCGTGACACTGTTCTGTAGATACGTGGGTGTGTCTTTCTGTTTAGTAACGATTCGATTATTGATCAAACGCAATACCTCTAGGCTTGTATAATTTCACACGTTTACGTATATTGATAGAGTTATTAAATGAGATAAAACATTTCGTTTTATTCACTGCTAAATTTAGTTCCTCCGCGTTGGCGTTAGAGGAGTTGCTAGCAGATGTATGGAAGAAAACTGTGCCTGATGGTAGACACATTACAATCTAAAAAACTGTGGCCACCGTCAAGAGATCAATGATGCATCGCCAGTCGCCGCTCTCATGTCGGCCTGCGTTAATATAAACTGGACATGCGCAGGGTGATTCAGAAACGATATGGAGGGCTTATTACCTTGTGCATTGTTTTCACTGTTACAATTCCCTCGTCAGTTATATTTAACCTCGTGTTCTAAATAATCAAAACTTATAATAGATGGTTATTCTTTTATAATTCACAATCACTTAGCGCAATTCACTGGTATTAACTCAAATTTCCAAGACTGCTTAGCGTCTCATATTACAAAAAAGAGTTGCCGCGACAGACAGAATGCAAACTCAGCTGAAAATAGAACAAGGTTATTATGTTACATTTTATAAAAGTACCTACACCTCACAACTTGCTTATACAAACATTACACCAATTAATTTATATTGTTTAAATGATAAAACGTAAAGAGGTAAATAAACATAAATTATCGAATCTGATTAACGTAAGTACTGTTATGGTTAGAGCCGAAAAGCCAAGAATTTAATAACGAGTTAAAAATCAGAGAATTCGTTTATGTTTTTACAGTTTCCCACAAATCCATATTGTTTACAGAGAAACACCCACGACAAGAGGAGTACAGTGCAAGTACAGCTCAAGTCCCGCCACAGGGGGAAGGGATCCGTTGCGATAACGTTTCCGGTGAGGTCATCGTCCTTCCGGTCCGTGATATCAGCTGACGGCGTGGATGTAACACTCGCTCCACGCTGCTGGTGCGATATGTGAACCCAATACTTATATACTTTCCACTGATTACATAAGCCTACACGAATTTTTTGCCGACCGTTAAAGCACGTAATTACACTAATTACTATACGTATAGTGGTTGGCAGTAGTGTTTTTCTAAAAACTTAGTAATTGCGCTCTAGACAACACAATTTTCATGAAAATTGTAATAAGATAAAGTATGAAAACAAATCATTACCGTTTTTATTATATTGCACTTTTATAATTGCATCCCAAATCCATGAAGGCTGGATGATAACGTTCTGTTTATACCTACTCTAGAGTAAGCTACCATATTGTTTATAAATGTATCCATATGGGCGCGAATTATATGTATGCACTTTCAGACATACCTACCTGTATGCCCAGTGTCTAGCGAGAGGAGTATAGAAATAACTGTTTTCAGTTCCTAATTACTACCAGAGATTACTCCTTTACAAGTTCTACTAATATTTTAAATCAATATCCATTCTTCAGAATATTACTTATAAAGATACAAATTATAATAATTCAAGAATGAAGAAAATATATCAGATTAATAAGAAATAAACTGTTGAGCCCTAAGTCGAAAATCAAAACAGGCTTTGTTCATTCTTCTCATGATTTTAACGGTGCAGTTTTATAGGAAAAGATTATTAATAAAAGTTAGTTCTCTAGGAAAATTCCGGTATTACCTTTCTAATTCGGGATTTTGTTTGTTTGTTGTTACGCTCACTGCACATTGCATACTACACATTGCATACTGCACGATGCACTTTTATAACAACAATAAAAATAAAGCATTGATGGCTCAGTGGTAGCGTGTACGGACATCGCGTCGATTGACGTGAGTTCGAATCCCTGCAATGAGCCTGTGCGCCCGGTGAATGAAAATATCGTGCGCAAACCTTAGCATGGTGGTAGGGCTTTTTCTAATACCCGCCTGACTAGTTACCAACCTCAAGTTGAAAATCTATCGCTAAGCACTAATCGGTGTGTTCCGGCAACTGCATTTGAGAGCCAGTCTTCCACTAGGCTTAGTGTGTTACCATCTTGGGCTACATCGTCACTTAAGATCACGTGAGATTCTGACCACAACACTAAACCTATATCGATAAAAAAGAAAAAACAATACGTGTGACAATTAGATTGGCTATTATTTTCGTTTACCGTATTATTCTTATAAAGTGTATATTTTTTTATAAAGATTAGATACATAGGAATTCCGATATAAACGAATGTCATACTCGCTTCCGTTGATCACTAGCCGAGAAGGCCTATTTATTCGTGTGTCGGAGCAGCCACGGCGCGGCGCCAACTGCTCCCAACTGGATCGGGACCCGGGAACTCATGCGTTCCCACAATATTAATATTACCATCATCAAAATAATCTTTGAAATATTTAAATAACGAATAAATATTGGGTTTGTTCCTTACGCGACTTAACTAATCTGCAATATCGAAGTGAAACATTACGGTCTATAATATATTTTTATCTTAAGACGAATGCGTTATTTAAAAAAAAAGATATTCTATGACTTGACAGTATAGTAAGTATATTTAAATATCAAAGAAGGATAATGGTGTGCGTGCCGCGGTCGTGACCCTATTGACTCACATCACAGGACACAGTGTCACTCACTGAGAGCCAACCAAATTATAAAGTAGTTTACACCAACTCAGCCAGAGTGCAAACAAAATGAGTTTCGTTTAAGTAAACATTCTAAATAAACACACAAGTAGATAAATAGTAAATAATAAAATTTCTTTCCTGCTATAATGTAGCAGTTAATGTAACCGAACACGGTTTGTAGCATCAAGTTTCCAAGTAAGCTAAATTTCGGTAAATTTCTAAGGACAATTATTTTTATCAAATTGACATAATTTAGTATAGCTGGTTAATAATTATAGTGGGAGATGAATGAATCAACTTGATTTAATTTCTAATTACTGACAACCATCCTGAAGAAATAGACAACTATTTTCTGACTTTCATATAGGGTAAAGATTCAGCATTCTAAAAAGTTCCAATTCAAATGCTCCGACTTTGGGAATATCATTGATTCAACATTAAGTCCAGTCAAAGCTAAAATCAATAAGTTTCCTTAACTTTACATAAACTAGAAGGATGTATGTGAAGCAAAAGCACAAACACACACGCACAGAAACTCATACCATTTCTTTATTTTAAAATATGGTTTAAATTAAAATTAAATTTTAAATTAAAATTAAGTTAAAATTCATAAATGGTTGAATGGTCTGCTCAATATACTTTTACAAATGTTTGTCATGTAAGGTGTATGCATAGTTAGAGCGTGTTATCGGAGTGAGACCTTGGGCTTGTCGAGTTGTCGCGCGTCTCGGATGGGATGCCTCGGCTATTGCACAATGCGCTATTCTGATACATCTGATGCATCGCTTTGCCGTCACATTGTCGCAACGCACCGTTACAACAGTTACCCGTCTCCCGCATCTCCCGCGCTCGCATCTACTCTACCCACAGACTACTCAAACTACAAGTTAATCTCAGCGAACCAAACGTACGAAATATGGATAATCTCGTGTCAAAATCGAGGGTACTTGTGTAAACACGGCCATTTGATGTCAAACTAAATGAAGCTTGTATTATTATGGTATCCAGATGGTAAACACTATGAATGCTTTTATTTTCATAATATTTTACTATCCAAGTTTTCCTCCTAGATAGATGTTTCTTTTTTTTTTCAGAACGTTGCGCTAAGCTTTGTCTCCCAGATATTACACATTTAATTATGAACCAAAGACAGAAATGACAATCAATTCAACATACGTTTTGAATTAAAAGAATGCTATTCAACTTTACTTTTAATTAAGTACCGTGGCCTAGTGTTTATTAGATCGAGGACAAGGCAGTAGGCTAATTCTCTCTCTATACGTCACGCACTTATGACCTGTAGTGTCTAGTCTATGTTACGACCTGTAAGAACTAGATCTCGTTGACGGTTGGCGCACAGCTTCATTCACAAGCGAACACGGGTTGCAACCCGGACCTCCGCTTTAAACATTCGATCGATCATTGTGTTGATGGATATTTTTTTATTCGCGACCGCCTACTTTAATCACTGCAGTTGTGGACTCGATTATTTCTAGAACAGGGTATTATGTTTTTTTACGGCACTTTATAGTACAATACTGCTCATTGATCGATTGTCAAAACCTATAGGAGACTAGACTCTTAAAATTTGGCAGTTTAACGTAATTTGAGAAATAAATCCGAAAATGAATTTTAGATCCCATGAAGAATTATTGAGGCCACAAATTATATTACGGTTTATTTTTTTGTCAAAAAGGCATCAGAAATATATATCATTTCATACTACTGTAAAAAAAACAAGTTTCTGGGTTTACACAATAAAAAAAATTGAGACCCTTCATACTAAAAGTTTAAAAGTCACACTCGCAGGCCGACTATCAAAATCTTTATATAGGATACTTCTAAGCAACATACAGTTTTGAAACCTCTCCTGCAATTTATTTATTTATTTTAATTTTATTGTACAATTACAAGGAAAAATTACAGCTAAAACAATAAGATAACATAAAGGTACTTACTGAAGGCCATTTAAAAGTTTTCACAAATAGACAATAATAATAGAAGAGAATTTAAATCGTTTGAAAGTTAAACAAACAGAAAGTATGTGAAGATTTTAGTTTATTTATGCAATGTAATGTTATCCATATAATATGCATAAATAAACCGGGTCGCGTTTTTGAACCTGCAATACATATATTGCAATTTCACGTAAATATATCATAAATATCTTTTATTTCTTTTGTCATATTAAATTACTTAAGGTACTTATAAGGTGTAATGGACTTTTTTAGATCCGTCTAGTCTACACAAATTATCATTACTTGTTTTTTCTTAACTTTGTAATATAATCAGTACGGTACCAACCCTCAAGACTCGCTACTTGTTCGAATTTTTATTATATTTACATATTTATAGCTGCCACGAATATATTTATAGAGTATTAATTAATGATATTAGGGTAATGGTTAATGAACGGCAATCGAGCATTGTCCGTGACATAGGCCAACGTCGATAACACTGTCAGGTCCCAGCCCCGGGCGCTGAGCTCGCACATGCTAGGTGCATAATTTATTAAGCATAATTGACATACATCACCTTGACGTTAAAGTGTTAAGTAAGCCTACAGTCCTCCATTCGCCTTACCTAATGCTAACAAGTTTGGTAATGTTGTAACTTCACCTAGAGGGTATACATATAATTATGTATATTAAAAAACAAAACTAGCCTGCAGCGCTTTTCTGTCTAATATGTATGGTAGGAACTCAAAATTTAAGCAAAATTGTTTTTATCTCAATATCGTATTGTGTATATCATGAACAAACACAACAAGAGAAGCACATATGAGACGAGACCTTCTGAACACTTTGTTTTCGTTTTGGGGAATCGATATAATTGTGAGTTATAATTAACTAACTGCGCCCGCAGCTCCGCTCGCGTGATTTACTCTGCGTAAGCCATTTAAGTGTCCCAGATTCGTATGTTTTTCCGAATTGATTCACTATAATCGTCACTGCTTATTTCGTATGTTATTTATCTACAAAATATATCCTATAACCTGGCCAGATATCATAGCTATGAATTAAATAAAAAACATATAAATCGGATAAGTAGTTTTCAAGTGAAAAGAACATACACGGACAGACAGACCTCTGAGACGTTGAGTTTTATAATGTGTAGGTATAGATTATGCCGTGTCCGACAGTATACAAATAAATAATGTTAAATATGATGTTACTTTAATTGCTAAAAATTAATATATATTAAAAACATATTTTTTATACTTTGTTACGTAAATAAAACGTATGCGTAATACGTATGAGTTTTAGTGGTTCTCGAATACGATCAATCGTTCCGTTATCTGTATTGCCTAATTTGATTTCGTCCGTGTTTATTATAGTAGGGACACTGATAGTATTATAGAAAAAAAGAAATTTATTGAATTAAGAACTATTCAAACTCTTACTAGATGCTCTCATGTCAAGTGACGACATAATACATGTGACACGTAAGAACACCGAGTGGAACACAGCAACATACACTTAGCGATATTTTACAACAGTTCAGCTGTAGCTCGCCAGGCGAGTATCAGAGAACGCTTTGCCACTATACTGTAGTTCCAGAAGTCTCGTTGTAGGACAATGTAACGTCGGGAGAACTAATCATTGATGAATGCTTACGATGAAGATATTGAATAAGCGTTAAATAGTTATCATGAGGCAGGTTCGAACAGAGCGATCGTAGTCGCGTGCCAACATCACTTCAAACGAACACCTTGTTACGGTGTACATCGTAAATCTTCAACAGAACGGTTACACGACGCGACGTAGCGACTGCGCCAACAACCGCGTCGCGAGCTTTGTCACTAATAAACAAACAATGGTTACTGAAAACTATTAATTTCACAAAAAGTTAAATGGCTCCCGGTTATCATTTCTATACATTTTGAGATCATTTTTAACGGAATCATTCATAATATTTCGTCTCTGATACCGTTGCCCCTACGAAGCGTTTGCTAATTAGCGGAACAGTAATAAGTTAGTACTTTTTATCTTCTATAAGCTTGGTAATGTCAGTTCTGGAAAATACGTAGTACATGTTCATTAGGATTCGATACTATTGTAATATTAATTATTATAATTCATTATACGTTAAGTTATAAGACTCATATGAAGGGTTGGATTCGGAAACCAAAACTCCCAGACCAATTTTTTGATCTTAGCGCGGCGTAACAGCGTTTCTCCTAATGATAAGTCCAGTACAATCCAAAAACAACGGCGACAACCCATGACCGGTGCTCGAAAACTTCTCAGCAACTGGATATACACTAGCTGGTCCCGAAATAAAACAAACCAAAAGAGAATCACTTTGCTGGGTTCATCACAATGAGCATGATACCTCTCGGGCTCAGGCCTTTTACCACCCCGCTTTAATACTTTTTATGAAGCAATTTATTATTTATTCTTGTTTGAAGAAAATGACAGAAAAATACTTTCAACCACGACAGTTTTAGCGTTTTTGGCACCGAATAACGCCTACAGCGATAGAGACACAAACTCCATAGCCCTTTTCTCTTTTGATCGTCATATTTTTTGTATGTCGCTGTTTCAGTTCGTAATGAAAGAGTAAGTAATATACCTTTCTCGTTTAGATATTACCTTTACGCACATACGACTGGTTGCCATTTATGCCAAAAAAATATACATGGTTGAATGAACAAGAATTGGGATTATGTTAATAATCAGATTGCTTAGGAAAATGTTGACTACCTCTGAAACGTCACTTTGACAGTGACATTTCTTTGTTTATTTTTTTGATCTCGAATTCCATTACCAACATATTTCAATGCAATTATAACCGGAACCGTTGAGAGAGAAATTTTAATTAAGATTGAAATGGACATTTCTATTTCAAAATACCAAGAAAAATCTTCTCTCGGTTACATTACACTAGCATTAACAGACAAAAAAAATAAAAAATAAGAAGCACATTTTATAAACACTTAAGAAAACATTGACGTAATAAAAAACAAACAAAGACTTAAACGTTGAGATCATGTTTACATGTTAGATAAAAAATACAGGTGTAAACCAATTAGGTATATTTATTTATGGGACTTTAGCAAACACATTAAATTTATTCTTGTCCTATACTGCGGACTGCCGCGGCCGCGACCGTGCTAAGGAAAATACCAAGTAACTGGATCAAGTATATTGTTTTGAGGAGGCCGATGCGATGTTTCAATTTGGAACGCAATACAATATGTTTAATGCAGTAGTTTTTTCTGTAATAGACATGTGATACAATATCGGTAAATGTAACGAACAGATAATGATACGCTAATTGATTGCAGCGTAACATTGGTATTTGGGGAGAATTTGGTGTTATTGTAGTGTTTTAACTCATAATGGTCTATATTCTGGCTTTGGGAGCCGTTTACTTGATATAATTCGGTTAATGTTCATAGATATGGCTGCCATCCCTCTTGGTATCCCCGGATTTGTTCTAGTTTAAGAAGCGTCCGGGGAGCGTCTGGGTAGAGTTTTTAAACAGCGTCCGGGTAAAACCCAGAGATGTTTGGGACCAGGAAAAATATAATTAATTGGTTATTAAAAAAATAAAACAAATTATATTTAAAAATGTTGGCTCACTTAATTTGATAGCTTATAATTTATTGACGACGTTATGATTAAAATTTTATGTAGCATTACTTAACCTACATAGACAATTTTTATTTAATTGCCGCTAAAAAGAAGATATACTAATTACTTTTCTTACTAGATTATCTCGGAATGTATAGTTTGCTAAAAATCAGTTAAGTAATTAATTTGCTTTGCCGTATTTTATGTCGATGTTGTCAAATATTACAAAATAAATCGAGAGCAAACTGTTTAAATTAATAAATAAGTAAACAATTATGATATTTTATTAAAAAAATAATAATCTTTAAATCCGGGGAAAACATTCTGTTTCCCCAAATGTCCGAGGATTTTCAATTTATTGTCCGGAGTTAACAATTTAGGCTATGGCAGCCCTATAAATATATGAAGCGTTCATTTCGAAAGACCAAGTGTCGTGCCACCTGGCCATTCATTACTTTACTATAACATGACTTAACCACGCTGAATATACTCACGCTAGAACTTTCATATTGAAAGTACATGTAAGGAACGATTTGAACCCTAAATTCATAATTTTATGAAAACAAAATAGTTTGACACTGGCAAATGCTACTGCGACGCAAATTAAGTTTATCACATTTATAGTTATGTGCTGTCTTTTATGCCCAATGGCCAATAGGTACGATATTAACAAAACTTACGACTATTCAAAAATATAAATTCAAATCGCACGCTCTCATTTATATAAAGATACTATGTAATTTAATTACTAATTTAATAGCTGATTTCTCGTAGGCTTTCAAATCTAAATATAAGCTAATATCATCTCGTTAAATAGAAAACGTGTTACTCGAAAATTGATCGTTTATTCATGTTAATTTGTACACTCGAACAATTAATTTATTCGTAAAAACTCACAAGTTATAACTTCCTTGGCGTTAACTCCAGCGCTTTATTTATTATCCTACCAAAGATTTATATCTAAACAGTTAAACAAAAGAAACAGTAAATATAACGCTTTATAAAATTAAAAGTTTCATCAAGTTAATAAAGTAAAATTAATTAATCAAATATTCTAGTGAGTTTAAAATTCGAATTATAAACTTCACGTTATAAAAAATAGACTTCGAATAATAATGATGCAAATATTACGAGGTGACCATAATAAAAATGCTTGTATTAATAATTAATTAATTATTTTAATGTTGTGTTAATTGAAGGTTAATTAATTTTGAACGATTTATTCTTTATGTATATTTTAATTGTCATGTAAATTTCGACCCCGATTTAGATATTAATGTACAGCGCAGTTAATATAACAGTACTTCCAGTTGATAAATTATATTGCATTATAGAAAACATGTCGTGATAAAAACCATTAAATTATACATGAAAGTTGCGCTTTTGAAATTCACCGCTTTGCTCGTCTCGTCCAGGTTGGCAGCAGTTAAAGCTAAAAAAAAAAAAGTAGATATGGAAATGAACCCGCACTTGACCGGTTTAAATACAAGCGGCTGTTGCGTTGCACACCAGTTTCCATAACGAGGTCCAATCTTGGCGCAAATCCAATCAGGTGCGAAGAGTATTTGAGGCATCGGTCGGCCGCAGCGCGCCGCCCCGTGCCGCTAATAATATAATATAATACGATGAGCGACCCGACTTGATTTATGTACACTGACCACAATAGCCGCAATAGCCATCACGTGGAACTGATGGAGCATAAACGACGTATTGAGGAGACACGTACAAACCATACCTCGTTACCATAAAATGCAACGTGTCTGTCCCTCTGTATAATGTTCTATTCGCTCGGTCCTCGTTCACTCATTCGATTGAAATAGTTTTCTGTTCCCGGTTTCTATACTACTATTATTATTTTAAGAAGTAAAACTTTAAGGAGGTAATTAATCTCTTATCGGATTCTGAAAATTCCTTCACTGGAAAACACTACGTTATCGCTGAGTGATATAAGATATATATTTTAGTCTTTTAAATTTTATATTGTAATTAATGCGAAAAAAGTCGCGGGCGGTTGCTAGTGCGTTACGTTAGGTAGCACACGTAATATATAATGGGGATAATACTAAATCAAATCGGATATAAAATCACCCCTAGTATGATTTTACATTGTAATATACGCTGCAGAAACTGTTAAAATAATATGGTACAATATAATGTAGTAAATAATATTATTAAGAATCGATATTAAATGAAGCTGGAAAGTTTGATTTAATCCAAAAACCTGCATAAGGAACTGAGGGAACACCATAATTGATCATCTATTAAAGTAACCGATAAATCATCATCATCACCTCTTCAGCTGAAATACGTCCACTGCTGGACATAAGCCTCCCTCAAATATCGCCACAACGACCGGTCCTGTGCTGCCCGCATCCAGCGACTTCCCGCAACCTTTACCAGGTCATCGGTCCACCTTGTGGCAGGTCTGCCCTCGCTGCGTCTTCCAGTACGTGGCCGCCACTCAAAAACTCTTTGACCCCATCCACCATCCGTTCTACGAGCTACGTGGCCCAGTGCCACTTAAGTCTATCTATTCTTAGAGCTTACTTAGGTTACTTAGGTTCAATAAAATATCGATACGATATAAAAATAATTTTATAAAAAAGTGAGTGATAAAAAAACAAAATAATAATTTAAATAGCTAAGCTTTGGCAAATATAAAACTGAATTGCAGTGGAAAGTATAAACAAATAAGAATATAATTTCACATAGTAGCGCGACACGTTGAGCCTTGAGACTGTTTTCAATTAAAATTACCTGTCCTGTCACGAATCAGTATTGAGTGGAATCTCGCGTGGGCTGCTTGCTTGCTATCTTGGGCTTTTTTGTTTACAAAATTTACAGATATTTTGTCGGTGTGAGTAGGCATGATAAAACGGCGACTACGCCGCGGCACGAAAGTGCGCTGCTATATGTAAGCATAGCATTCTGCATCATAAAATTCGGTGTTTCAGCTGGAAACCAGCAGAGAGTAGGAACTCTGCATGAATTATATATTTATCTACATCTAGGAATTGTATTATTATATCTTAATATTGTGTTTTCATCTTTGCTAATACATTGATTTATCACGTTATCACGAGTTGTTACGTAAAAATGTTATTGCTTATATGAACAACGGGTTGGAATATTCGTCATAGGCTCATAGCTTATTCTTAATGAAATCATTAGTGATATTTACACAAAACAGTTCATATATATAGAAATAAATCCAGTTAGGTAGTTCCTTTATTTTATGAAGTGAATCGTTAAATCGGATATTAACGACAAACTCTTACCACTACTCTATTAACGCACGTATATATATACATATCCATCATATAGAAATTATTAAGCAACAACGCGCAGTGAGCGCTTTCTTGGTGTGATTTGAGGTGAGGCAGAGACGCGGGGCGGGTAACGGCTCCTACCCTGCCCCTCCCTGGCATGCTTACGTTTCTAGTCTGCTGACTAATAAGTAACAACAGCAAAGTGCAACGCGCCTCACACTCACTATGAAGCAAAGTAATTCAAAAATGAATAGACAAAGCGATCTAGTACGAACTTTGATAGTTTTCAAATACGCTCAAAGGCTCAAAGATTTCATTTCGAAAAGTTTAACTATGTACGTCTTATATTATTATTATTTTTTATGTTTCTTTATTTGTCCCTTAGGAGCAGTGGTCCTATACCATTCATCCAATTGCGCTGAAACTTTGCCGAGTTCTTATGGGCACAGCCAAGAAGGTTCTGTATTAGTACAAACAGTTTACAATAGGCGGCACATGAGTTTATCATATAGTTTGGCGGCGTAGAATGTAAAACTACGCGAACACGGGTAACAGCTAGTACATAATATAGTTTACATCGTACTGTACACGCTCGGGATATAAATTATGTAAGTATATGGAGCAGCGCTCGCGCATATATCACATGTAGGTGAGCGCTAAATCCCCGGTGAATCAAAATCGTTCTGGCAACGCTTCGTTCGCGTCACATCCGGCGCCGCATATTTGAACAAGCTCTGTGTAGTTCCGGCAATTACTTTCCTATCTTTGTACAAACCCGTTTATTATTAGATAATGTTCTCCTATATTATCAATGAAACAAATTAAAGAGTAATAAGTAAATTGATCCCATCAATATACATATACATTTGGCTACGTGGTGTAGATAATTTATCTATTTAAATTCATTCATCAGACTGCCATGGAAATATCCTCTCGTCGCATAAATTATCAAGATTACGTTCACAACCACCCATACACATTGTGAAGAATCTCGTCATAGTAACCCATTAGGTAGAAGGTTAAAATACCATAAATTGTCACAAAATGAAGGCAATTAGTTGAATAAAAACATAAATATATACGTAACGTAAGCCTGTAAGTAACAATTGAATGGCTTATAGTAAAGTCGCAGAAAGTAATTAAATACCAATGAATTGTGAAGTCGGTGATAGAGTGACAGTGCCATTGGATCGATGGCAAATGTTTCTTTGACCTACAAAACGCGTTCTCTGCCTTGACATTTTAACTTCTATCTCTATGTATAGAAAGGTCGTGTAAATGGACAATTCAACTTGAACTCTAGTACTCGTAGTGACGGATTAAGGTTTACACTCATGACGGTTGGGCTTAGGACGGCTAAATTATTTGGCGTAGTTTATTTGTAAATGTATAAAATGTGAGTAAAGTATTTAAAATAATTATTAAATGTTTACATTTCCCAAACTAAATTATTTCCATCTTGTCAATACATAAAGTTATAGTTTTAAAAAACTAAACAAAAAAAAACAGCAATATGAACTAAAAAGTGAAAATTAAGTTAAGATTTCACACTGCCCTTCACAACAGCACATCCACACAGTAGATACACAGATTCTTTGAGGGAACTTATCTTTTTTTATGATTAGTAAAACAATTGTCAGATAAAGTATACATATAGGCATATTCTTAAATATGTATAGTTAGATCGAAAAATATCACGATATTGCCTGGATGGCAACAGCCCAAGCCGAAGTTCGTTTATGATATAAGATAATTTGTATGTGTTGTACTAAAAGTTATAATATTTTACCGGTTCTATTAATACATTCAAAATTAATTAAAAAATAATTCCTTTTAATTAATTCATATACATAAAAAAAATGACTATTAAAATATGAGGAAATAAAAATCAACATAAAAAGCAGGCTATTATAAAAAAAACAATCTATTTTAATATAATTAACTGGTACGTAAATAAATATCAAGGATACGTGCTAAGTATACAGATAAGGTATATTTTTAAACGTGACAAAGTTGGAACAGTGGAGCGGCACAGCGCAACACGGCGCGGCACGAAACACTGCTTCATTTAAATATTTTTTTATCAGTCATATTTAAATAAACTAGTGTAAATAATGATAAAGGTAAACGTACGTACGCAGATGAACAGAAATAAATTATTTATATTAAAGATGTCGAATGGTGTAGTATCCTTTTTGAACAATCTTTTTATTTTAACTCGGCCACATGGCTGTGTACCTACCTACAACACCAAAAAGGTGACCGGCCTGCTAATATTTAATAATTAAATTCAGCAAGTGCATGGTAACAGATAAAGTTGTTTACAATTTTATCAAAGTTGATTAAAACAAACCTTATTACTTCAAATATATTTTTATTAGTGAACGAAGTAATATCGCAGCTTGTATTATGAAAACAGGATAGATCCAACTAATTACGGTAAGCTCTGCTAAAAACAGAATAAAAAGGCACGCAATTGTCTAGGTATCAAACTTTAGTCTATGGTATCATCATAGTTCGCAATCATTCCATTGTGAAGTATGTTTGATCCAACGTTTGCGTCCAATCTTACTTTGGACCCGGACGGCAGATGGCGAGACCAGTTCTTTTTGGCATTTGAACCGGTGACACTGCGTTATTAAAGCTTCCTGCGCAAACGTCTTGGCAATGAGCTCAATTGCTTATCATTACGTAGATGATCTTATATTATGAATGGACACCAGTGACAATCACTTTTTTCCATACCATTTGATTCAAGAAACCAGTTGAAGGGGTATGGACAACTTTAATATCATCAACATCACGCCCTATATATAAACTGTATAGGCTAGAATAACTTTATTACGCACTGCTACGGTTTGAAGCAATGTCGATTTAGAAAAAGCACGCTCTTAGTCCAATCCCACAACGGGATGGGCCCAAGCAGCTTTCGATGAAAGCAAACATTGTTACGAAAAAACAGTTAATACGAAAGAATTGTCTAGAATCTATCAAAGTGTTTCGACACTTTGGTAATCGCTTTTCTAGGCAAAGTGTGTTACAAACTTTGGTTACATCAGCAGTTAACATATAGTGAGACTGTGATTAAGCTCTGTCTTATTAAAAAGACAATAAAAATATGTACACAGCAATTGAAACCTGAGCATACTTTAAAAATGCCGTTAAATGCAAATGTATAAAAAAACAAGCCACAAAGAAACTCATGTTGTACTATACGAAATATCTTTGTATCTCTAGTGTAGTAAACCGGTAGAGAGGTACAATGCTCGCCGCGACCTTTAAGCTGCAAGAGTAAATCTGCCGGCAGAAACTAATAAAGAATAATATTACCACGTGCGTCACACCCTCACACGATTTCAAATTGTGAAAGCATTGCATATAATAGAAAGGCAAATCGGGACATAACAATCGTTATGAAATTTATGACGTCTAGCCGACATATGTGTGTACCGCAAGCTAAATATACACAAGTAATTGAGTGTCGAGTGACGCTGTGACGCGGCGCGGACGGACTGAGTTGATTGAGACACGATGCATCTCGCACACGCTTTCATCAATTGCATCAGTTAATATTATCAATTGAAAAATGAGAGCGCTCTCGAGCGTCCAAGTTTCACCACGCGCTTCATTCTACAGGAAATATCCAGAAGCTGGGCGATTTAGTGCTTACTCTAAAATTTTAGATCTATATAGACAAATCGCTGCCGCTTAGCTTGAGCTTTAGGAACTTACTTGGGAAGACTGACCGTAACCGTTATAGCCGTAATATCCTATTTTGGCCCTCTCGATGGTCATTTAAACGTTGACTTGCGTCATTTAAAAGTGGACTTACCGCTAAACGAGATACTAAGAAAGAGTTTACGCGCCCCAGAAACCTGTAGAGAACGACGTATTTGGTTAAATTCACAGCATAAACGAATGACAGAACATCGATCGATCGAAAGTAGTGAATATGAGGCAAGGCTAACCTGAACTAACCATGAGTACCACGTCTCAGGAATCCGAGACATTCATAAAGCATGAAACACGGTTTAATCGCCGATATTAAATTTCAGTATACTAACATATCTTCTTTTATCGCTGTTTTTCATACACAAAATTTCAAGCGGACAAATCTCAGGCATAGCTATTAAAAGTCTAAAAGTCGAACCCGGTGATCGATTACCAATATAGGTTTCCGAAAGCCTATAGTCTTGAAATTTGGCAAGAAGGAAAATGTTTAACAAAAATTAAAAAATAAATCCGAAAATAAGGAATCTGTAATACTGTATTAAATTTTATGCGACCGAATTATATTAAGTTTTATGCGAAGTATACCCTTAACAGTATATTATGGAAATATATTGTCGAGCAAAAACATCAGTTGAAGAAGGCCGCGGCAACGCGACGCCGACAATACTTAACTTCCTATTCCGTTATCGGCCACAAGGAAACATCAATTCATTGAAGAAAAACCTATTCATTTAATTTCACGTTTCACCGGTCACCACCACTGTCAACAGAACCAACCTAAAGCTCGTGTCAACACCTCGAGCTCGAGATATACATTACTGACTACAATCTGTAGTTTTTAAGTGATTGTTGACTTGACAGTTGACATTTTTGGTCTTTCTTTGAAATTTGAAAGTTGTTAGTAAAATGAATACGTGTAAATACAAATTATATTAAAGGAATTATATGTTTGATGACATGAAAGCCATGAGCTCGGACATGGCTGCATTCTTGTTATTCTTTTAATTACTATTTTTTATATTAGTTCTGCAAAGTTTCGGCATTGTGCCTGACGGTAAGCACAGTACAATCCAAAAACAACGGCGACCATCGAGACATCGGCGATCCATCGTCGCTCATCGCTATCATGCCGGCCGGCAAGCCTCTCGTCAACTGAACAGGTACACTGAATACACTAGCTGCGGGTTAGCTAGCGGGTTCATGAGCAGGGAGGCCTCGACCCAGTCGGGTGTAGGTCCCTCCTACCGGTCCGATATATTGTTGGGTTACTACTTCTGCTGCTGTACTAGCATACTGTTAGATTTCAGTTAATGAGGTTTTAAGGTTTTTACTTACAGTGAAAAAGTTACATGAGAGACAACATTTAATTTTTCACGCGACAACCATTTATCCGATTTACATGCTTTTTATTTAATTTGATAATTATATATTATCTGGCCAGATTATAGGATATACTTTGTAAGATAAAGTAACATACGAAATAATCAGTGACGATAATGGTGAATCAATTTGGAAAAAGACGTACTTGGGACACTTAAATGGCTTACGCTGAGTAAACCATACGAGATATAAAGATATGTAGATCTTAAAAACCTACAAAAATTCAGCGATAGTATATATCTATTTTCTAAGGGTCACTCAACACTACGAGGTAAATAAATCCTTTTGTTGCTTTAGATGTCTGGTTCTGAGCGACAATAGTCTTGAGTCTAAGATTTCTTCCCGAATTGCCAAAACCGGCGCTGCCTTCGGCAGGACCATCCATTGAGTTTGGAGCTCACTGTTTACAGAGACATTGTACTCCCTCCTTTAGTACGCTTCGGAGGTTTGGTTCTTGTATAGAAGCCCAGAACTCAGCCCAGGTAAACGTAAGACTGGAGAACGAATAGTATCTGCGCTACCGAGATGCGTTATAACGTAACTTGATTACTAAAATTAATTAAAAATAATATTATTAATATATTTCTAAAAATTAGTTAAACTATTAAAATTTTAATTTTTTTTTATATAAAATTGTATTACCCAGTAATTTTATTTCATTTTCTTAGCAATAATACCCATTTTATTAGTTCACTATAATATATATTTCTTCTGGTAAAGTTTTAGAACAACCATAACAAAGTAACGAAAATCGTAAATAAATTCAGTTACTTGCAGCACACAAAACGAAGCCAGCTCGGTTGTTCTACAAGGCCACGCGTGATGCGGCCCACTCGACTAACATTTTTGTATGATATCAGTAATCGATGGCCTGCGAAATAGTTAATTCGTAGTCTTGCCGTGGCTCACCGGCGTTCACCGTCGCCCTAACAGCTCAATAGGGTTTAGCCCACCGCGACCAGTGTCCCCCGTGGTTCCAATGAAACAAAACCTTTTTTGCAAAGCGTTCAACGAATTTCTAACAAATAAAATCATATCATTAAAATTTACATATCTTGTTTTTGTTGAAGTGTGTGTGACGTAACGATTTGGCCGTACACGATCAATTACACATGCACACATCTAATTAATAAATAATTAATTTTAACCATTCCACGCTTAATTAAGGTTATTATTAATATTATGTAAATAATGACTCGGGAGCAACTTGGCATCGGTATATCAATTAACAAATAAAAACGTCTGTGATGTTTCTAATTTTTTGTAACGACGTGCATTTGCGATAGGTACAATAAATAACTGAAAATAAAATAAAAAATATACTTAAGAACAATCTATCAACTTTAAATCGTGAATAGATTGTGAAATATTTTGTATTGAAACAACAAACACAAACCTGAAGTGTTAAAGCAACGCATGCGGAACAAGCAAACCCGGATGTCTGAAGTGTCAGAGCTTCATAAAGACATCAAGGTCCGATGAGTTTTTCTGCTATTTTTTGCCACTCTAGCTATGACACGACTACGCAAATAAACACAGTGGTGTCCCTTCCCGAACGCATTTTAAGTGAACTAAAATTAATTACCAAAATATCTTCTTCAATAGATAAATAACCAAAGCTTGTGATATATATGATAAGTGATTAGAATTCCGCCAAAGCCTGATAAATATATAATTATGATATAGTCTCCCGTTGGAATGTGCGCCCGTATTATTTAAAAAATAACATCATCAACAGAGAACATTACAATAACTTTTGATGTAATGTAACTGGAAAAGTTATTATTTTATAGACTACACAAAATAAACAAAGAAAAAAGAGGAAAACCCAACAATTCCTTCCTTAAGTTAGAAACAAAAGAACAGTCTTTTGCTTTTTGCAAATTGGAACTGATTGTCGTCACTGCGGTTAAAATATCGCTGACTCAGTGCCACAATTACTAACAACTTGTTTGCTCATAAAACTTTCATTAAGACACGCCACTTACTATTGTTGTTATGGAAAGTTCCACTGCGAATTGAATCGGATCGTCAATGCGGTTTTATTAGTCTTTCCATGTCCAAGACTTCAGTATCAGACAATCAGTATATTCAGTAGAAAGACGAAATCGATTTCAAAAGATGGCCATTATAAATACTTTTTATCATCAATAAATAATCTAAAGACTTTGAAAAGTCTATTAAAATAATAGTACTTATGGTAATATACAACTTAATATATATATGTCAACTTAAAACTGGGTATTTCGTGACCTACGTGATCAGTGGCATAGTTGATTGCATTCACACCTCATTTATGACGAGTACGTTATATCTCACTTTGTTTTCCTTAATCAAGGTTTTACTTATGTAAAAAATACATCAACACGAACGAAAAAGGATGCTGTTTAGCTGGCACTTCGGTTAATAATCCAACAAAAAATGATGAACATCATAAATAGAATTTACGGAATATACCTCCTTGCATACAACGTTTGTACTACACTAACTACACTCGTGTCCCACAACAGAATGATCATAACTGGGGGTATTCACATAATGAATCACACGATCGCATGATCGACCATCAATATTTTTATTTTTAAACTTGAAAGCGCATGCGCTAAACGCTTGTTTATAAAGATCTTGTTCTAATCTAAGCCATGGATATCAACTGGTCGTTTTAACGTACCAAATCAAGTTAACCAACTTAACTAATTTGCAAGGTTTCGACGAAGACTTTAATTTGGTTTATACAATTAGATATACGACGTCAAATACAAGTTTAATAACATGTCTATCGATGGTTACTGATTACCTACATAAACCAAACGAAGGATAATTATTGGATAAGGTATTTGCCGCATTAGTGTTCGTAATCAATCCCACATACGAGTACATTACAATATTGATTAGAGCTTATATAATTTAATATTTAATGCTTTTAAGATAACTAGTTGAATAACATCTAAAATCTAAAAGCTCTTTTCCCTGGTCCATTAACCTCAATTACACCATGAAAATTTCAATATAAAAGGAACGTAATGCTGACTTGCAATAGCTGATGAGGCGCAATAACAAGAAGCATTGAATAAATCGATATTAATTCAAGTTCCATTGTAAATATATGTAAAAACGTATCGGCTAGACCGGCGAGGCGTAGCGCGATGCTGTTAGTAATTATTTGTGTCGCGAACGGAGCGTGTGCGTCAAGCGCTCCTTGACGCAATGAACCGAAAAAAACATTATTATTGTATCACAATAAGCTTGTGTTTCTAACTTGAATGTTGGCTCACAACACCACTCCAGCGATGCGGCTTTCAAGCCTCCGATAGAAATTTGTCTCCGGAAAACAAGTCTTCAATAAAATATTCTTTATGTTTTTTGAATGTGTTATTTATTTCCAACTCATCCGATGGAAAGGGGACTTTAAACTAGTCATGAAATGTTGCTTACCCAGAAAGACAGTCAATAACTGTTCGTGAAACCAATGTTTTACGTTATCGTACACTTATTACACGACTAACATAAACACTTAAAAATAAAAACCCAACTTTCTGCTATCGTAATCAAACTCGAGCAAGGCAGATGCATCATCCTACGCGGATAGTCGTTATCTCCTTGCGTCAATACGGTCTAAGTATAGATGCGATAACTTTTTATGGGGCAAATATTAATACCGTTAAAGATTACGTATTCGACAGAACAGAATGTTCACCAATATAGTAGACTATACGAATCAAACCAAATAATACTGCTCTTGTGCTACAAAAGGAATAAACATTCGTGGTAAGGTACATGGATAAAAACCTGTTAAAATGATTTGATCCTGTGTGATGTATACAGACTGACGTACCGCCATGTGTATTGTGATATCTAAGTTTATCTTTTATTATTCAGTATGACCACATACAGGAGAAACTGACTCAGGTGTGTCTAAAGAGCTTGTATATTGAGATCGTGTGTCTCCCTCAAGCATTCGTATTCGACTAGCGTTTCACTGCGGTCGCACTTGATGATATTAAGCAATGGGATATTAGAACTTTGTACTAGAACTAGTAACACACCAAGTGTAAAAATAAATTTAATTCCCAAGTGCAGCTAGCACAGTTGCTCTAACAAAGACGCCCGTCGACAGATTTACAACTAAAAAATTCATACTAACACTACGAATTGAAATCCGGTGTTTATAAACGTTACATAAATCAAATAGAATAATACTATTCACTACAAGTAAATGCCACGATATGACAGAGTTTTAAGAAACAATTAAAATGATTCCTGGAACTTATCATATGAAACCAGTATTCGGATCCCGGATGGGTTGAGTTGTGCAGTGAAACTGACGCACACGGGGGCCACTGACCCCGCTTCTCAGACCTCGTGGCTTCACGCTTGGACCTCACATTCCATCGGACGATGAATCAACGTTTAAGGAAAACTACGTATTAATTGTGTCATGCACTGGTTTATTCCAGCGACCCTTATTATAGAGCTGACTTTTTTTAAGTTTTCCTTCTGTTTTGTCAAAATTTAACATACGACAACATTCTTCTAAATCACTCCGAGTATTAAAGAATGAAAAATTTTGAGTTACTTTTTCTAAGTTTATACAGATTTATTATCACCACTTTAGCCTAATCACGAAATCGTGCTTATATTTTAATTTTATAATAATTTGAATAAAATTATAAAAAAAGCATTTTTTATAAATCATATAACAAATATACATTATAAATAAATAATTTTTTGAATACATAAAATCATTTGAAGGAGTTCATGGCTTATATGAAATATTTTTGTATGTTTTACCCCAAAACTCATTTTGGCCATGGCACTTATTGGTAGCTCCAATAGATTATTACTTTGTAATTCTTTAATCATAGTTTTCATGTAAAACTTTTGCAACTGTGTCATATATTGGATTATAATTATGATAATCTGGTCTGTTTTAGACTAATTGCAAACGCCCGCGACTTTGTTCGCATTAATTATAATATTAAATTTAAAAAGAATAATTTATAACCTATGTCAGACAGGAATAACGTAGCTTTTCTATAATCAAAAAGGGGACATTTTCTAGCCTTAGCGTGTATATTCAGCTACATTATAATACAACATTAAGTGATATTATGGTCAAACGACAATCTAAAAACCAACATGAGATGAAAGATACTAATAAATAGGAATGAATAGTTTCAAAAATGAATCTAAACAAACAAAAATGTTACTGAATGCTCTATTGAGTTTTTCTCAGAGCTAATTTGAATAGAATCAGCCAATTATAATTTTCCAAGTACTCACTGACCTTCTATTAAATTGTAAATTATTAAATATTTTGATATAGAGTAGGTATTCGAATGAATAACATATTTGTCTTATAAATTAGAGACTGCGTAAATTAATTAATTTTGATTTTATTCTAATTTATTTCTTTAACTTAATTCTAATTTTCATAGAAACTTCCTTTTCACTAAATTTCTCAAAATCATTACTTAAAATATTTAGGTTACTCCGCTAAAAAGCAATTAAGATAAACTTTGATAGTTATTTGATAATTTAAATCACAAATAAACATAAATATAAACTAAACATGATAGTAGACATTATGAGGACACATTTGAATGTATAATTGCATATATAAATACTATTCGAAAGACCGGTTAAAAACTTATCGGTTGTTAAAAAACCATTATTAAAAAAATTACAAATCGTGTTCCTAAGAAAACATGAATATAAATAAGTAGCTAATACTAAATTAGTTTATTCAGTTCATTTCACGATATAGGTTGTATAATTTATTACATTGAAAAATTTATAATTTGGATTTAGAAAAAATAATTAATTCGGAAAAACAATTTTAAATACACATAACAAGTTTTGTATGATTACTTTATATCTAATCAGAAGAAAATATTCGAAAAACCAGGTACTGCTTTTTAGACTCGCTACTTTATTAGACTAGAGTCCGAGCTTCCGGAGTTAACAAGGTATACACCATTATGACTTTCATACATGCTTTAACGTGGTCATAATAACTTGGTATAGCGGTTGCCGAAAGCTACATGAATATTGGGTAGTTATCTTAATCGAGCAAAGCCATTGGATGAAAGACTAGCTAAAAGTCAAAACAGAGCCGAAAATATTAAATATACAATCTGTAAATATGATATTCGGACAAAAGATTGAAGCGATGATGGCGCAGTGGTAGCGTGTACGACTTCGCGTCGATTGACGTGAGTTCGAATCCCCACAATGAGCCTGAGCTTTCGGTGAAGGAAAACATCGTGAGGAAACCATAGCATGGTGGTAGGGCATTTTCTAATGCCCGCCTGGCTAGCTACCACCCTCAAGTTGAAAATCTGCCGCCAAGCACCAATAGGTGTCTTCCGGCAGCTGCACTTGAGAGCCAGTCTTCCAACTAGGTTTAGCGTGTTACCATCTTGGGCCACATCGTCACATAACATCAGGTGAGATTGTGGCCACTACGCCAAACCTATAACGATAAAAGATTCATTTTCTAACGTAGGGCTGTGGTACTACGGAAAATCAATAGGTAATGAGTCAATGTAATAAAATACATAGAGCACCGTCAGCTTATGACATTTTTAAAAACTATTATGCAGACTTTCTGTTGACATTGTATTTTAAAATCAGTGGCATATAAACCTATAACGGGATTTAATATTCATTCATTGATATGTCATTGAGTCATTGATAAATATATATTTTGATTTATAAAGAAAGAATACATCGCAATGGAAAATAACATATCGCTGTTTGATAACTGATAATATAATTTATTTAACATAAATATTATTAACGAATGTAAGAGCGTATCGGAGACGAACGGCTCTTAGTTCAACTAGTGGTTTCATCATAAACAAACATTTAACTAAGTAAATGTAGGGATATTTATATATCGTGTATGTATGTATATCCACTGTTTATATATACACTTCAGTTAAAAATACACTTATAGTTGGACTTACCTATCATGGACAGCAGTTCATCTGAATACAAGCACACTATGTACGAGTATAGTTTATGGAGGTGAGCAGCACATTTACACTACAAAAACGAACGGTTCGAGAAATTTACGACATGCAAATCACTAAAGAAGAAATTTCAGGAATCGGGTATACTAATTTTTGACCTTGTTATTAATTAAGTTAGAACGTAAACGACACGCATAATTTTATTAGTAGGTAGAAATTAGCACAAAATAGTAATCACGCCATTTAGAATTAGTAAAACAAATAAAAGTTACTTAGGTAAACAGTGTTAGGTTCTAAAGCACGTTACGAGTTCAAGGACCACGTAAAGCGTGTTCTACTATCGATAAGTATTTAGGGTAGATAATAAAAATAATGATAAAGTCTGGGACTGACTGCCTTTCTGTATGTAAATTAATTAAGATATACATGCACAGTTAAAAAAATACTTCGCCTTAGTGTCAGCATGAGTCGTAGTTTTAATAAAAATAGCAAGTTTTTTTTTATACTACACAGGTGGCAAACAGGCATACTGCCCGCCTGATGGTAAGCGGCTCCTGTGGCCTATGAACACCTGCAATACCATACGTATTACAAGCGCGTTGCCGACCTCGAACCCCCCTACCCCAAGGAGCTCTAGAAACCCTACTCATCGCAGAAACACAACACTAGGTCATTTGGCTGCGATCTTCTGTAGGGTGGAGGTATTCCACCAATCGGACTGTTCGAAGTAGAGAGAAATGACAAAATAAATTTCTCTGTGCCCTACCTCTCTTCGCTGAAACCAAGGCACGAATTATATAATTATTATTTTTCTTTTTATGGACAGCAAAATCGGATCCTGAAGTGTGTGGACGGACACACGGGAAAAAGTCCGCTATCAATGTATTTTCAGTATGTCGGGAAATTGTTTAAATCGATTAAGGCTTCTTAAAATCGGTCGAACACCTCTGTACTACGATTAGAAATACAAACTAATATGTTCATATATTTATATATCAATATGGGCATTATATAACAAGCGTTGTCGACATATAGTATACAGATAAGAAAACACTGATACAGATAATTGATCTAATCTAAAGCTTAGCGCGTAGGTAGATAGGTACTTATATTTGCGTGACTATTATAACACTATGACAATAACACCACAAAGGGATGTGCTTCTTTTTCCTACTTCAACAACCAATCCTCATTATTAAGAATTATTACTGCTATTATCAAATGGCAGTCGGTAACTGTTTCGTTTCATAAACTTTGTATCTTTTGATGATTTCAGTCTTCTTACAGAATGGTAGTCCCTTAGAACTTTCTGAATGAATTCGTGTTCCATATTATTATTTCTAATCCACTTCATTAGTGCACAATAACCGAACTATAAAACAATGTTTGAAGTGTTAACTTATTGACTATTGTTGTCATTTATAGCATGAAAAGGAATTATTACAATATGTTAAACATTTCTTTCTTTCGACCAAAATAAACTAATAGGTACTTGAGTATAATTCATTAAGGACAAAGTTCGGTTCAGTGGAGCGCTCCTCGCTCCGCGCCGCAAACCTAAATATGTCAAAACATAATGATATCACAATTATAATACTCGTATTTATCAAACAAAAACTAGTTAGCTGTTTACTGATGACACAGATTCAAATTATAATTGAGAAAGTCCTATTTAAAATACAATTTAATTAACAATCAAGAACCCAGTTTTTATAAAGAGTCCTTTCCATTAGCACACCGCTACGGATCCGCGACATATTGGATTGAACGTACTATATATAAATAATTATTATAGGACAATAAATAACATCGTTTTAATAGCGTTTACATGTAAACCACGAGTAAAGACAACGTAATTTGCAACAAGCGAGAAATGATAACAGTACGCGGATACGAGACGCACACAGAGACACAACACGCGTGTCCGCACGCGATCGGCCGCCTGCACACACGCATACTACGAAAATAGCATCGCCGATAACGCAACACACTAACACACGCCCACGCGAGGTACCCGTACGTGAACTGTAATAAAAACATACATAGACACTTCGAGTGCGCCGCGAATAACACACAAATTGAAATAGGATCATACAAGTGGGCCGTAGCTGGGACGATGACTATCTCGCTTACCCACAACTTTGCTTGAATGACCGCACGTCCAAAACGCGACCACAGTGAAAGTACATTTCGAAAAACGTTTAGCCCGATAACCAGATATTTTCACAAAGATATTCCAAAACTCTGACACTCGCACCGCACGGCATCATACTACTATATATATAATACTATATTATAGTAGTCCGGTTGAATCTAGTTCTAGTTATTGGCTTGCTTGATGGCACCATTCTCAACACCCAGCACGGGAGAATGTGGATCAATGTTCGAGGGAATGTCAAAGCGGACTCACCCAAATTAATGACATACATGGCCTGGGAGCGCTCGAGCCTTCTCGCGTGCTCCACGGCGTGGTAAAGTCCGCCGGAATCCACTTTTGATCACTGAAAAACTAACACACAAATATGATCCAAAGCGACTAGCGCAAGCATCTTATGTGAGCACTGGCACTGCCGTCGAACGGCACCGTTACTTTACACTCGCTGGAGCGACAAGTAGCGCTCGCGATCGGAGACTGACTGGCGCGAGCCACGAGTGTCGCGATCCGGTGCCGCCAGGAGGTGCGCGGGCGCACCGCGCGCTTCACACGGTGACGCGCACTCACCGACTCCACTCGCTACCGTGCCCGTGCAGCGATACCAGCGCTTTCAAGCAACTAACAGTCTGCACAGACCTACACTACTATTCCACTAAAACTACTCACAAGTTAAAAATTTAGCATTGATCTCAGCATAAAAACACAGCAACTTTCAAATGTAGTTTTCCAAGCCCGGTGTAACTGTAAAAGCCGTCTGAGGCTTCAGGGTGCTTATGGCTAACAATGTAGTCAGATCGAAAACATAAAAATATATTTTTTTAAGTTAAGGTTTTTAAACGAGCCATCTGGTAAATAAGGTTGCTCGATGATATTTGTCGAGTTTTTGGTAAAAAAAATCGTTCACAAATGGCCTGTGCCTCATTATCGTGGTGCAAAATCCAAGAATTTTATTTTCACAAATCTGGCCTTTTTCGTTGAATTTGCTCTCTTAAATGCCGCATAACGCTCAAATAATATACTTTATTTATCGTTTGACCTTCCTTTAAGAATTCCGAGTGCACAACACCACGATAGTCAAAGACAACATAATTTTGACTTTTGATCGACTTTGGTGTGGTTTCTTCGGTTTTGGTTCAGTTGGAAGGCGCCACTCCGAGGCTTGTTGAAGAGTTTACATTTCAAACTCATAAACCCTCGTCATTAGTAGCAATGCGTTTCATGAATGTTAGGTCGGAATTGTTCGTTCTAGCATATCCACAGCGACTCTTATGCGATTGAGTTTTTGGAGGAAATTCATGTCTTTTGGGACTAGCCGTGCGGAAACATGTTTCATACCCAAGTGATTATTTAAAATGATACGGAACGACTCGTGAGAAACAAAAAGTTCAGTGGCTATCTCTATCAAACTTGAATGAGGATTTTCAGTCCCTATTTTTCTTCACTTTTGCGATGATAATTTCAATTGAAAACGTTGATGGCCTGCCAGGGCCATGCAAATCTTCCAGCATATCTCGACCGCTTTTGTACGCTTTATACCACTCATAATCATGTGTTTTTGATAAAGACGATTCGACGTAAGCCTTCTTTAAGATTTTTAGTGTCTCCGAACACGAAATTCCATTGACAATGCAAAATTCAATAAAATTTAATTTAAAAAAATTATGAAAAAAATTCTTTGATCGATGTTTTTGTCCATTATGAAATTCGCAATACACACTAGATAAGTATAATCTAACTAAAAACAACACTGTATTAAATCTAAATTACAGATGAAACTCACACGCCAAAATAAAAAACAGTTGTGCCAAACTAACAACAAAAAAAAATGTTTTTGGAACTATAAACAAATCATCCATTCCCGATACTTTTTTGTATGAATGTAAATCATGTAAAATAAATATTTTTTTGTTGTTGTTACAGACCGAAACAGGTCGCTATAAAAGGTTTTTCAGCGTCTATACATATTATAAAACGTAACTCGTCTCGTCTGTTTATGTTCTTTTCACGCGATAGCCAGTAATTATCTGGCCAGGCTATAGGATATAGTTTGTTAGATAAAGTAACATAAAAAATAAGTAGTGATGATAATGGTGAATCAATTCGGAAAAAAACTCTTTTTGGGCGATTAACTTACACTGAGTAAACCATATGAGATATATCAAATTAATGTACTACATTTTTATAGATATTAAAAATACCAACAAAAAAGTCAGCGACAGCGTATATTATGTACCTTCTAAGGATCATCCACAATGAGCATTTTTGAGGCAGCACAATGGTGCGTGCGCTCGACCGTCAGCATTCTGTAGCTCAGCAACAGTAAGCACAGCTAGTTAAATATATAATTTTATATTTATTTAGATTTTTTCAGGAGACCAATAAGATTTCAGTTATCACAACCGATTTGTTCGTTTTAATATCTTGAGTTTTAATATCTTAGCACCTAAGAACAATTTATATTTCACTAATTCGCAGTAGAATAGATTATGGTTGTTTTTTGCATCATAGTAGCGCTAATACCCATGTATTTAAGATAGACAAGATAGAGATAGAGAATTATTGGGGGTTTTATCAAAATTACGTATGCAATCATAATTTTTCGAATCCGATTGGGAGTTCCAGCCATTTGTGTGTTTAAACTACAAAACAATTAAAAAAACGCTCTTTCGCTTTATTATATTAGTATAAATATAAATTGACGATTACTCGTTAACTTGTAAAGCCTACATCCCTCTGATAGTTTCTCTTTTAACTTCATTATATATACTACTACCATATTTTTTTCACATATCCAAAAACAATCAAAGCCGGGTTGTCGAGCACAAATTAGCACTTTAAAGCTTAATATTTCGCAAACGGATCCCTGAATCGTAAAATGGTTTTCACAGACCCACAATATGTTTGAACGACCTATCCATCGATACCCCACACGATGGGATAGACGATAAAAAAAAACATTCCCACTTTACGTGTAGGGAGGTACCAATAACGAGTTATTTTCAAGATTTTATTTTACCACTTTGTCGACGTTATTAATATGTATACCCATGCCAAATTACAGCTTTCCAGTACTAAGAATTTCTGAGCTAAGCCGAGGACAGACAGACGGACATAGCGAAACTATGAGGGTTCCTTTTGACTTCGGAACCTTAAAAACGGTTCAAAATGAGATCCGCTTTATTATATTAGTATGTAGTGTATTAGATATACATTAAAGCTGATGATTATCATTTTTATTGATATTACTTTTTTATATTTAACTAGCTGTGCCCGCGGCTCCGCCCGCGTGAACTACTAAAATGCTTTTTTTATTTTTTTGAGGGGTAACCTAAGTTATTCCTTATAACAAAATCGGCCCAACCGTTTCGGAGAATACCCGAAATAAATAAGACAGACAAAAATAAAAAAAAAGGGTTTTTTGTTATAAATACCGTGTACACTTTCATATGCATTTAGTAAAAACCTGTTATTTTGACATTACAAATAGACACTTCAATTTTATTATATGTATAGATTAGCAACATGTAAGAAGTCTTGCTAATATTTATTATATACATAGTTAAACAAAATTTTTAGCTTAAAGTATTTCATTTATTTCTGCTCGTACCCTACTTTCTGTTATAACATAATACTTGTATTTTTTTATCTTACTTTTAATATCTATGAATACTTTTTTAGGAAAACTGTATTGGCTTTTAACACTAGAATCTATACGTCTGTCTGAACGCGATAAACTCAAAAACTATCGAACGGATTTTCATACGGTTTTCATCAATGGATGTAATGATTCATAAGGATGGTTTAGTTGTATAATTAATTACAATTATGACCGACAGGTAATTAATCTATCAGAATGAATTTAAAATAGTATTCTTATACTTTATGTCAACAGACTTTCCGTTTTTAGTCCGTCCAGTACCATAATTTGAAAACAGGTAGGTACGTCACAACTATCTACAATTACTTGCAATTTTTATTGTGAACGTCGGTGAACTTTTATGGTACCTGCAAATTTTATACCTACAAAGTTTTAAATTTTGGGGTGCGCGGTATCAAAACCGCGCCGCCGCCGCTCTGCGCCGGCGCCCGGGCGAGTTTGTTGCTCCGAGCATCAGCTGTTTATGAATTTGCGTTTCCATTGTTGGTTATTTTTTTTGTAAAGAAATGTGTTTTTTTTAATGAAACTATGGTTTCATTTAGCTGTACTAACATGATGAAGCGTAAATAATGCTAATAAAACGTTTTAAAAATATGTCTTTTTTTAATCAGGATTGATTTTTTTTCTGTGCCATCATCAAAGGTGTCATTAGTGCTAGTTTGTCTTCGTTTTCGGGAACGGTCTCCTAACACCCTGTATGTGTGGCTCTGCTACCCGTGTAAAGCCGGCTCGGGTCGCTAGTATAATTATATAATAATATGACAAATTCGTAGTCGATAATACTGCAAACTCAAAAGTGAATTCGTTTAAGCCAACTACGGTGAATCTAAAAGGAGAGTTAATATGCAGCAGGTAGTAGGTATATTATGTATGTTCATCTACTCCCGCATACCTTAGAACGTACCTTAGCTACGTTAGAAGCGTCTTGATCGTCCACTAGCTATCTGACGTCACACTGAATTCAATATGGCGCCCTCTAGAATGGGCTTAATCAGCACATTTCAAAAACATTGATTGTATACAATCCATTTGGGTCCTTTAATTCTTAGTCTTTTTATAAATTCCATCAATCTACCAAGTGTATAGAATTTATGACGACTCTTCCCATAGAAGCTGATCGTTAAGCCGAGTCATAATATTGTTGTAATAAGTCGAATTTAACCGGTTCCCAGGGCGCCGCTGTCAAACCTTATTGTTTATGTCACTGTGAGGTGAGTAAGGTGGGCTGACGTTGACCGGGCGGCTCGGCGCCCGACAGCCGCGCGCATCTCCCCGCCGCCGCGTCGCGCCGACCCTACCCGACCCGAGTGAGCCGGCCGACGCGTGACGCGAAGTGTCATACGCTATATTTATTTACTCGATGTCTTCATGATATTGTGATTATATAATATACACGTTCCGCTTATATTTATATATTTTATTTTTTCTGTAAATGGGTTACTAGCTGTTAAATACCATTCATAGTGAAATGAAATTAGCGCACTACATCATTTGTATGACAAGCATAGCGATAGACGGCTGTTTTAAAAAAAAGGCGAATAAGAAGGCGAAAAAGACGAATAAAAAAATGATCGTATAAGGGTCCCGGTTTTTTCAATATGAGGTACGGAACCCTAAAAATAGCAAAATAAATTCTACTCGCCTCACGAAAAGAGAAAGTTATAACCGTAAACCTGGGAAAAAGGCAAGTAGAAACATTGCGTAATCAATATTTTGGCAATAGAGAGAAAAATGGCACAGCGGCTGCCAACGAATCCGCCAAATTCACGGCCAATGTACAAACTGCTGGAGCGCAGACGTCAATTAGTTTGCGAGAATTACTTCGTTCGCAGATACTGCTAACATTTGTTTGGGTTTTGTTGCCAAAATATTAGATGTATCAATAGAAAGTGATGTTTTCATCGCGGAAACCGTTTACGCGGCTATTTATTACAATTGTAGCTTCGTTTTCGTTTGCATCACTTAAGATAAGTATTCTTCAATAGTGTCTTTTCTTAATTTGTTATTATATCAGTAAGCTATTTGACACAATCCTACTTGATCTTAACTATCGATTTTGTTGGAATTAAAATTAGCTTTTAAGTGCGCTGCGGAGCACACCTATACAGATTTGCAACTTTATAATTATTGTAGTTGGTTACATGAGTAGTAATTTCAACGTAAATTCAAATTACAATTCATTTCAAAGTAAAATCTGTACTAAAGCACTAATTAATTATTGAATTAGGACATCTCCTGAGACTTTACATCTCGCTACCATACGCTTCAAACCGGAGCACAAAGAGCTAGCACTGATTGTTACTTTGGGGGTAGAATAAGTTTGTGGTACCGGAGTAGCACCGTGGAGGGTTTGTACAATTCTACCAACTGCATGTGTGTATGTATAGTCGAGGTGGACGAATGGTTAAGACAAGTAGACTGTCGATCAAATGTTAACAGCATAGGCATGAGCCGAGAAATTTTTACGATTCTCTTGTATTTACATATTTAACTTTAATTAGTAATAAGATGGATCGACATCCTGGTGAAGGTGGCGAAAACCCACTGGATGCAAGCAGTACAGGACCTTACGCTGAAGCTTATGTCCATCAATGGACATCTTTTGACTAAGGTGATGATGATGTATAGGTATTTTATTACATTTGTATTTTAGTTACATATCGCGTGAAGATGAAGAATATCTGTTTGAGGAAACTTTAGATCTGGTGATTAGAAATAAAAATAATTTTGTGTTTTTCAGAGCCCATACGCTTACATCGTACGTGGGTTGGTGTGGTCATTTGACTCATGTCTCCCTTCGGGAATATATCTTTACCAAATAGCGTAACATGGTTTGTCGCAGCAAATCAACGCAATGAAATCAAGCAAATCAAGATCATCTTACGCGATTTTTTATTTATAAACATGGATTCTAACTCTATATATAACATTAACATATATATTATAACATTATCATTCTATAACATGTTAGTAAATATTTAATTTTATATAATGTAACATAACGAATAAGTAATTATTTTAATTTTCAATTAAGTCAACGAACAAAAAATCGCCTATAGCGCATTCTCTTACAATACGCTGCCTAGACCGTTAAATATGAAAAAATATAATACATAATTTAATAACTTTTACGATGAAGTCGCATTAATTGATTTGATATTACACAGGTCGTGTTTATGTATATTTCAAACTAAATCTAAGTACTTATATAACAAAAAAATAAATCTGTAGCGCACTCGTGTGGAGCTGCGGGCACAGCTTGCTTATTATACAACAGTTGTTTACAAGTTATATTATTCAATCGAAAGGTAATTAAGTCGACAGGAGCCAGGGCATTCGGATAGTAAACAAAATAAAACTGAATCTCAGCCGGAGAGCTCGCTGTTCGTCTAAACACGAGAGACGAATGATGTAAATGCGTCAGCATTACTCAGTCTTCAGTCTAGACAGGATTGATCATAGTGAGTTACAGGCCGGGTGAGGTGGCCGGCGCCTGAACTATCATCGCTTTTAATAACAGATCAACATTAAAAAAATACATTTTGCACTTAAGTCAGCAAAATACAATAACGAATTCAGGTTTTGAGAAGTTAAATCGTGAAATTCTTATACTGCCTCTCTCAAGAAATATGTAGAACTCTTAAAAAACTGTATTTTATATTATGTGGAATTGTGCAGAAATAATATGCCCATTCGTCTTATTATAATTACCTGTGATTACTATTGAATCGAATTTAAACATTAAATAAACTTAAATGCTGACTTTATATTGCTCCCGTGTTCTATGTCTTTCACGTCTTATACTCTTTCCTATAATATACTTTATGACTCACACTCTTGACTCTCACAAAACAATTATTCTTTTTCACATCGTCATTCCTTCTCTACCATAGATAAAATACACCATATACATTTATTTCCAAGTTCGTAAATAAGCAAAGATTCTACCTACATAATGTATCTACTGTTAAAATTATTTTTGAAGATAACATTATAATTATACACCAGATTACAATAATAATACTTATATTCAATATTATTTATGAAGTATTCCCTGAAGGATAGCCTAGAGATGGCACGAGTTTGATCACTATGTCAGCTTGCCAGCCCACGAACTAATCACGATTTCAAACACTGAAATATCGGATCCAGATTTTGTGATTTTCTTATTTGGCACTAATCCAACATAATATATTGAGGATACGAGTCATTTTGGGCCATAAATATAGAATTAATAATGACTACAGCGCCACCTATTGGAGCCTAGCATAGCCGTGACCCATCGTCTCGACGAAAATACTATATTATGTGAATACTCACGCGGCTCCGCTCGCGTGGACTAAAGAATACCGTGGGTCGAACAGACGCGCGCAAATCGCACTGCCCCCGCTCCCAAGAACGGCGGTTGCCCGCCGGTCTTTTTAAAGACAAAAATGCTTATTGTTGATGATCCTTAGAGGATAGACATATGGTATCGCTGACATTTTTGTAGGTCTTTTTAAGATCTACAATTATGTAGAACATTAATTTGATATATCTCAGCGTCAGCGTAAGTCCTAAAACCGTCTTTTTTTCGAATTGACTGCTCTGCTTGAGCCACTGCTTATTTTATATCTTACTTTATGTAACAAAATATATTCTATAGCCTGGCCATATAACATACCTATGAATTGTTATTTTACACCAAATAAATCGGATAAGTGGTTTTCGCGTGAAAAGAACATAAACGGACAGACAGACAGAGAGACGTTGAGTTTTATAATATGTATAGAATAGATGAGCTGAATCTTTTCAGAAGTTCAGAAGTCACGATCACTAACAGACGCACTAACGATAGCACTTACGTATGTATTATAATATTATTATAAACAGGTAACGTTTTTGAATATGTTTGTATTCATTCACTAAAATGCAATGAAATTCATTCCCTGATAAGCCCTGATAAGAATCTACATTATCTCATAGTGATTGATTATATGTAGGTTACTTTTTATTTTTATCAAATGTTATATATGGTTATTACCGTGACGAAGTCACAGACGGTTGCTAGAGTGTTCAAGTGTTCAGGTATCCTCATAATTTCCATAAGCGATAGTCGATTAAATTACTGACAGGCAGACTTTACCGAATTAATTCCAAAAATTCTTTGGTACCTACATACAAACATATGTACATAACATACTGACAGCCCTCCTAGCTAAAACACAGGAGATATAGTATTAACTAAAACAAAATCTCGTACGAAGCCTCTAGATTGCCTGTATTGTTATAAGATCTTGATATTTTTACACGCTCGCGAAAATATCGGGTCCGAAGTTGATGATTTTTCTATAATGTTTACCCATCCCAGTGCAGACAACGCGATATATGTAGCGGTAACGCTAACGTAAACGTGTTGAGGGGTCTTATGATATAGCAAGAGTGGACCTTAAGTGGCACCGTGAGTCAGAGCACGCGATGCGCGTGAGCACGTAACCACGCACCACTGTTACGGATTCAGTTAAACTTATCAAGATCGTTCTGAGAATAACCGCCGATGTTCCGACGAGATAACTACATCACAAAATGTTATTTGGGCCACATAACGTTTATTTAACCATTTGATTGATGTTTATATGAAAATATTCATCTGACCTGTCCTCATGACCTCATGAGTTATATATAGACCGAACCCTATTTCGCAAAAACAAAACGCAATCAAAATTTATCATTTTGCAGCCAATATTAAGCGATTATTGCTATCGCTTTGCCCTTCCGAAATACTTATTTAGGAGGCCGGATTCAGTAATTACATGAATTCTTAATTCCAGGGACTGGCCCTTATGAAATTTACGACTAGGCCGTTTTTAATCATACAAACGTAATTAATAATATTAATGTAATAATTACTGGATGAATTCATGGCGTCTATTATCATTATCATTCTTTCGAAATAAACAATCTGGGCAATGATACCCATAGTTGTAAGTACACAAGTTCACAATTTTCCTTCTTTGAAGTCAAGCAGTTTAAAAATAAATTACTGGTGGCCAGAATTTAATACAGCGTCAGTGAGTTATTAAAATATTATAATACAAGCTGCTATACGGTATTACATATAAACATAAGTGTTCCCCCGGATATTTTAAAGATAAAATAGTTTATTTGCCCGGAACCCAAATTTTTCTAAAATAAAAGTAGCGTAAGTTATTCCTTATAACATCAACCTGTTAAAGTAGTTCCAACCGTTTCGGAGATTAGCAGGAAGAAACAGACAAACAAGCAAACAAAAATTAAATTTTTGGTTTTTTGGTATAGGTAGCGTGTATAATTTCATATGCATTTACTAAAAATGTGTTTTTTTTGACATTACAAACAGTGTAGATAAATAATTGCATAGCAGTGAAGTTACATTTTTATCACAATTATTTCACATGTAATAAGTGAAAGTCATTTGTAAGGCTTTGTCCGAGCGAACTTTTTTCCTTATAAGGAATAAAACAGAATTATATTTTCATTCGTAATTATTTTTCATACCATTTCAAACATAGCAATGATAAAAATGCTTTTCGAATTATCATCACTAATGTTACATAAGCAGTGACCAATATTCATGTTTAACACAATAGTAGATTATTTTTTATTTAATATGAAACATAGCTACTAGGTCTGTAAACATAGCAGTCATGCATAAAATTTTCCATGCCTAGTCGTTACGTGAATGATGTTTAAAAGCTAGAAGTAGGTATTGCAGCAGGTGAGAGCATACTGCGACCGGTGCGTAGCTGACGCGTCACACGACGCTGAATCACTGGGAAATCCTAGAGCTGGCACCGCACCGTACCGCAGTCGGACGAGGCGCGACGCGACGTGCGTCAACCGGACCCAAATATAACAAAACTCTTCCGGCTAACAGCTAACATCACTATTGTGTGCGTATAACCTCACTCATATACGGGTTAGGTTTTATCACTAAAATTGAGAATACAGTATCGATTAACTATACCCCAGATTGTAAAAAAGTTACTTAATTTGGTTTACTATACCTATAGGTTAACGTTTGACCACAATCACACCTGCTGCTAAATGACTATGGGGTTGAATAATGGTAGCAAAGTACAGCTGATCGCAGTTTAGAAAAAATACGAAACGGTGACTTAACATCTATATATATAAATATATATAAGCGAAATATCACTCATCACGCGATCACCGAAACTATAGATCCTATATAGTCCGAAGTTTTATAATGCGGCTATCTAAATGCTTCACAAAAGTCAAAACATTAAAAATTCTATATTGCGCTTTTGTACGAAGCCATCTGGAATACGCGTCTTAAATATGGATTCCATGCTATCGTAAGTATATTGACCATATTGAGAGTGTACAAAAGAGATTTTTTAAATATATGTATATGTTTCCATCAAAGTCAGTGAAGACATCCTTACTACATGTTCCTTTTTCTTCATCTAACTAAAAGCAAAACTCTTATACAGTGCGTACAAGTAAACGTTTTAATGAGTTGTATAATTTGCCGACAAAAACTAAGATATAAATATTGTAAATAATCATACTTATCTTTATACATGTTTAAAAATAACTCCATCCGATACTAATACTTAATCACCATGACTGACATAATTATATTACGGTTATCTATATCTATAAATTGTATAAAAGAAATTTGCTATCCGAGTCTGTCTGTTTGTCCGCTTACTTCTTCTAAACTACGTAATGGATTACAACACGCTTTTTTATGCGGTTACCTGGCGTTTAGATATTATTTTACAGAAGGTTTGTATACATATACAATACATTCTAATTAAGTTTTTGTATATGAGAGAAAACTCAATGTTTTGTAATCAAGTCATTGAAAAAATCTATCTTCAGGCTCTTATATGACTTACGCTGTCTAAATCTTATGAGATACATCAAAATAATGTACTAAAGAATTGTAGTTCTTCAAAAATCCTAGAGAAAAATCCCAGATGGGATAAGTCTATCTCCTAAGGTTGACTCACAGTAACCATTTTTATTTTGAAAATATTAGGTTATTTGCGAAGCTATTTTCTCCAATTCATTATTAATCCTTATCAACATAAATATATTAGTTGCCTTGAGTATTTAATGTAGATTCAAACTGTCTTGTACATAATATCCATTTAAATTAATACCATAGAAGATGTCACAGATTCAAAATTACGCGCAACCAAAAATTCAAACACAGCTAAACGGTTACCTAAAAATAGCGAGTCGCGACCTAAACTCTCTAAAATACTAAAGCGAAAAACTCTACATCAATCCAATACGACAACAGCCCAAGTGGAAGTTCGTCTACTTTGGAACCCTTGAGAGCTTGTTGTTTCGCTTTCGGGGCTGAGTTAAGCGCTCGCCCCCAACCCCGGTGAAGCTGTAAAAGCCGTCTGAGGATTCAGGGTCCTTATGGCTAACAGTATAGTCAGATCGAAAAAAAAAGAAACTAAATTAATTGAACAGGACTTTCTAAACAAAAAATATAATAACACCGGTGCGATGCCGGAGCGGGTCGCTAGTATATTATAATTGTACAATGTAACCTATATCAGTATGTAAGTCCACGACCTTATCTGTATTATGATATGGAAATTGGAATAACAACTTTAATCTTTTTGTAAGCCTTCTTATTAACAAGATTATTATTATTAATTCCATTATTCACTAGAATCCTAGTTCCGTACTAAATAAGTGGGCACCAAGTAACAGACGGACAGTGTTTAAACTTTAAATAATCACTGGCACCTACGCCACAAGGAAAGTTGTACGTGTTATGAAAATTTTATCACAACTATCAAGAAAGTATTACCTACTCATTTCGTTTAATCGTTTCATAATCATTGATATGATTAAACAATAGATTGTTTAGATAATCTGAAATTTATATTTTGTTTTTTCTTCTTACTATAATATACTTCTACTTCTGACCCTCATCCTACTTAAGTAGGGTCGGCACAACATGTTTTTATCTTCTACCATACTATATTAACTATCATCTCAGTATTCACCCCTTATATACGCGTATCATTCTTCTCACAAACCGTCTATAACTTCTTCAGTCTTCCTCTGCTCATATATCCATCCACCTTCATACTAACATTCTTCTAGTTATATGACATTCATTCCTTTTCATGACATGCCCATACTACGCAAATTTTTAACCCCTCAACTTCTCTGGGACTAGTTTTATACACTTTTTCCTTAAGTGACCAGGGCATTACATTAATGGATTGCATGTGATCCCCAAGACTTGTCACCATTTCATCCACCCTGCATTTATCCTATTTTTCACGTATTATCCGGTCAATCTCATCGTTGTTTTGAATTAATGAACCAAGGTACCGAAAAGCTACCCGTGGAGGAACCCTTCATGGGTACACACCCGCGACGAGTGGTTATGTGAGACTCCTACTCACTAAACCTCTCTCCATGTGGACCCCAATCGCATCCACCAACGTTGCAGGTACTTCCTAGTCACTCTCTTCTCTTTCAGATCCCACCACAGAACCTTTCGAGGTACTCGAACATGTGCCTTCTTCAGGTGAACAAACACCATATGCAAATTCTTGTGCACATGATTGTATTTTTCACAAAGTTGACGTAGTGCGAAAATGGCAGTCGTTGTAGCACGTCTAGGCATAAACCCGAATTGGTTCTGGGTGACTTCACTCTCCTCTCTTAATCGTCTCGCTATCACCCTTTCCCAAACTTTCATATTATGTGAAATGAGCTTTATTCTTCGATAGTTGTTACATTCCTGCATATCACCCTTATTCTTTACAAATGGGTACTAATATACTACTACTCCATTAATCTGGAATCGAACAAAAATCAATATTTAAGGCTAGCTGAGAGGTCTAGCCTAATTTTTCGAATCCGACTGATAGTTCCAGAGATTAGCGTGTTTAAACAAACAAACAAGAAACTCTTCCGCTTTATTATATTAGTATAGATAAACTGCTGAGAAAGTCCGCTTAAAATCACCAAAGTTTGTGACACTCGCTGGCTTTTGATAGAGTCAGCTGTAAAAACATTTTGACGCAATGGGAAGAATTAAAATTACATTTTAACACAGCAAGGAAAAAAGAAAATTATTATACAGCTGATGTGATATATAATATGCTTAGTTACGATAGAAGTAATGTATCCAAGTGGCTATTAAGGCATGTGAGAGTGAAGAGTCAAATCTATTGAAATTGCTAAATACGCTAACGACTCTATTGCAATTAGTGAGCCAAAGAACTTTAATGCCAAGCCCAATTCAAAGGAACCTTTTGGACCCTATTACTGACAGAAATATCTTGGTTATGTGTTTGAAACTAACTCTCGTCATTATAATTTGGACCCTGTGTAGTGTCTTAAATGGCATAAGACAACAGTGTTCCTCATTTTCAGTAAAACTGTACATAGAACTGCAGCAAAGATTGCCGGATAACTACAGACAATATTAGAAATGATGGCACAATTGAGCCCTGAAGAGGCAATAAAAGCCATCAAACGTAATCGTAAGCGTTGCAGAGATTTTGGGATTTTCACCAGAAAGTATAGATAAAATGGTTAAACAGTGGCATTTACTTCATTTGGTTAAGTGGACAACACAAGAAATAGTGAAATTTTGGGTGGAGGTGAGACACTTTACAAATGCTTCTGGTGATAATATATATAGGGATATAAGTGAGTTGGCTATATCTTGCCTTTCACTTCCACAATCAAATGCAGAGGTTGAGAGATTATTCTCTCAAATGAATTTACTTAAAATAAGCAGAGAAAACGAATGAGTCAGATAACTCTAAATTCTATTCTATGTATAAGAAACTCTCTCAGGAAAATAAGGCAAATGTTGCTTCAACTGTACTTTACCTTCAAAAGTTCTCCAATAAATGGGAACCGTGGAGAAATATATAAAATCACTGGATTCTCAGGGTGCACAACCATCTACATCGTCTTCTCTAGATGAACTTATATTAATGTTTTACCATACGTATGTACCTGTAAATATATTACGAAATTTTGAAACTAAAGTTATCCATTACACACATTAGTTTTAATGTAGGAAAACGATTTTAACGATTAGTTTAGTCTTTTTTTAACTTTGGCATCTTCTAGCTACTTTTTGGGGTAAGATAATGTGGAAATCTGGCAACTTCTTGCAAAAGATTTAGCTACAGAGATGATAATACAATTGGCAACACTGTTAAGCACCAAGGTGCCTCAGTCTCCTGGCGCGCGTTGCAAGGACGGTCAAACGCATGGTCTGTGATCAAACGATATGGAAATTTTTGAAATTCGTCGTCCAATATCTCCCTTTACAAACAGCATAAATTGCGTATGAGAACCAAATAACAGCAAATACACCAACAGAGGAGCGAGGGAAGATGCATGGCGAGGTGTTAGTCGCGAAATAAACAATGTCCGGGTAGAAGAGTTAAAGAAGAAAATCAAATCTTTATCGGGATGTTACGGGAGAGAATAGTATAAAATTGGTTTGCATCCATCCGACCAAAATTAGCTTCAACTTCATCACTAATTCTTTGTAAAGCTGAGTGCCATATACTAACCGGTTTTTATATAGTTCTCACCCAGTAGCGTCTTGATTTTTTTCGTGAATATTTAAGAATTATGTAGGTTGCTGCAGCCACGGCAATTCGACGTTGTTGCTGCACGTGTGACTGCATAGCGAGCGAGAGTTCAACTGTAGGCGGATCAGTGTGGAACGGCTGGAGCCTGAATGAGTGGCACGGTGGAATCGCAAGAAAAGTCAAGCCGTCAGACGAGTACGATCCATGATCGATGCTCCGGGATCACGGATCGCAGGATCGGCGATCCAAAATTGGATCGTCTGGTGTGGATCCGACTATTGAGCACGCGACGCGATACGTGATTCTTTGAATTCGGTCACATGCTCGGTGTGCATTTACTTGAAACAATGCGAACGTCCGCGTCTCGATCACATGAGCGCTCATTGAATATTCATTCAATTTTATATTCGATAAAGTTCAATCGTTGAACATGATATTATACTTATGTATGTCAACGCGGTGTCAATTACCATAATGCACTCGTGCCTTCTTCAGCGCTCGCACCCAAACCCGGTGAAGCCGTAAAAGCCGCAAAGGCTCCAGGGCCCCTAAAGCTAACAGTAAAGTAAGTTCGAAAAAAAAAAACATAGCCATAACGCTCGCATCACTATATAAATAGGGTCACCACCATTGCAACACGTTGTTGGCTGGTACAATACGACTACACGACGATTGTGTCTGATACGTTACAGATAATACATTTTTTTAATTCTAAACGGAGCTAAAAAGGCACTTACTTATTTGTGGAAACAGTGAACCTCTGTTCGTAGAGTTATCGAAGTTTCTTAAGTTACGTTAAAATACTAAATAAATAAATAAATAAACATGCCTATCTCTCCGGATCTGTAGGAAGGAGGAAAGGAATGTACCGGTTGACTACGTTACAATAAGTGTTCTACTACCGTATTGTAAAGTCTAATATTAGCATAATTTGAAAGTTAGTATTATCAAAAACAATTAAGTGTAGCTAAATGATCAAAATACTGAATGGAAAGACACTGAACCTAAATTAACTATATGAACAAATTAAGTAATTAGAACAACTCTTCTTCTTCTTCTATCCAGCTATCTATACGTATTATAAAATAAATATCTTTCGAGAAAAAGAAATAAAACTTAATATAATTTTGTTGCATTACAATTTCACACTGGATTAGAAATTCCTTATTCTCTGATTTTTCCCTTAACTTTTGTTAAAATACCTCTCTTCGTACGAAATTTCAAAACTGTAGGCCCGCGGGAAGTATTCTATAGGTTTTGATAATTGGTCACTGGTAATTGTTGCATTATAAATTCACATTGGATTAGAACTTCCTTATTTTTAGGATTTATTTCTTAAATTTTGTTAAAAAAATTGACAAGTGCGTGTCAGACATACGTAGTTGCCCGTCACAATAGGCAGACTTAGGGATGCGTTTGTTACATCGGGTCGGAGACAGGCCGGGCGCCGACCTTGACTCGGTCAAGCATTTATAGTATACTTTGTATGAAATAATATATGCTACACCGGGCCGGGGTCGGGCTGGATCTGTGCTACCGTGCCCTGTCGGGTAAAAAAGTATACTATAGTAGATGTTTGACCGTGTCCCGGCCGGCGCCCGCCTTGGTGTAACATGAATCACCATTAAAGAGGGGTCTTCTCACCATTAAAGTTGTTTTCAATGGAATTTGTACGAAATTACTTCTCCAAATACATTTATAAGTTGACTAGCTGTTTCACCCGCGTATAATTTAAAAGAAATCGCTGATTGATTATTTATAAAACTTCAGTATAAACAATATTTTTATCGGGCGGCCAGGATTAGCGTCACAATTCACACTACTAGTTCGCGCCACTACACCTAAGAGATAGGCATATGGTATGGCAGACATTTTTTAAATGTACTAAGTAGCAATATTGTTCTAGAACATTGTATTTACGTATCACTAACCATTACGCGAACGCTCGCGGATAAAACAGTTCGGGTGCGCTGTTTCTTCCGACTTACTTAACAAGAATCAATATTTAAGGATAGCTTGGAGGTACAACCCTAATTCTAGAGAGCCTATACTATCCTCATGAATCTAGCTATCGTATGCAATCATAATTTTTCGAATCAGATTAAGAGTTCTAGACATTTGTGTGTATAAACAACCAAACAATTAAAGAAACACTCTTTCGCTTTATTATATTAGTATTAGTATAAACTGACTATTACTCGTTAACTTGTATAGCCTACTTACCTCTGATAGTTTTCCTTTTAAATTCATTATATATACTACTACCATCCCAGTTCACATATCCAGAATCAACCATTTAGCTGGCAGACAGTTGACTCTAACAAAAATTAGCACTTTAAAGCTTAAAATTTGGAAAACGGATCCCTTAATCGAAGAATGGTTTTCACGGTACCCACAATATTTTTGAACGACCTATCCAACGACATCCCACACGATGGGATAGACGAGAAAAAAACTATGCCAATTTACGTGTAGGGGAGGTACCCTAAACAATAATTTTTTTTAAGATTTTATTTAAGCACTTCGTTGGGGGGATTAATGTATGTAATATACAATATATATTAATGTATATTACCTGTACCAAATTACACGTTTCTATTACTAAGCTACGCTGCAGACAGACAGACTGACACACCGAAACTATAAGGGTTCCTTTTGACTTCGGAACCCTAAAAACCTCCCTTAGTGCCAAATTTTCAGACTGTAACTAAGCCTGCGGGAAATGCCCGATAGGTTTTAATAATCGGTTATGAGCGTTATTTTAACTACGAAGTCCCTTATCTCTTTATTGCGATAAATTAGAAATATATGATAATATATGATATATAATATAATAGAAGCCATATGAGGCCATAGGCCTTAGTATATGATTTTAATGTTAACTTTTCCCTACAGTCGTTTTCGAGAAAAGGTGTCTTGGAACAGGGACAGTCGGACAACAAAGTGATCCTATAAGGATTCGGTTTTTTTATTTTTTTTTATTTTGAGGTACTTCCGTACCTCCCGTATCCTAAAAAACAACAACATAATATCCACTATACACACAAACCGTACCTTTAACCGTCGGCGTTTTCGCAGACATCTCACAGACCTTGGCTCGAAAACATTACGAAACAACACTATACAACATTGAATTAATCTAAATCTATAAACAAACACCACCACATTAGTACAATCTATACCGGCTTTCGTTCAAAATTCGAACATAAAATATTTCTATTTTCCAAGTCTCGTTTTCATATAGGTAGCCCTGTTCCAAGTACACACCGGTAATTATGAGAGATGAATTACCAATCGAAGCAAAGTGAACCTATAAGGAGAGTAAAGCGTGCTCTCTCCCCGGTCGGGCGATCGTGACTGTCGACTGTCGGCGGTCGCGCTCGCGATCGCCTCCTCCAGGGTGCTGGGTGGGCCGCAGGAAGCAAAGCCTCCATCGAATATATAAGGGTTGCTTCTATTTTTAGATTGAACACGTAACCAGTTTTAACTAAACGACCGGCGTATGATGTCGACTCGCAGCGAGTGTCTTCGTAACTCTTTTTTAACACGTAACCTACGCGGCTACGTACACTCATAACAAAGGTCACTAAATAGAAAGAAACTCATATTTACGGAAAATAGTCGAGTCAAATTCAAAAAATGAATTTACTATCGGTTCAGCGTTTTCATCGTGAAAAAATAATAAACAGTTTCAATCACTTTCTCATTTATAATATTAAGTAAGGGTCATGGAATTTGTAAACACATATTTATTTACTAGCTGATACATGGCTGAACGCGTAGTGCTTATAAAACTCGTAGTTTCTTAAAACTTTAATAACTTTTTATTAACTGAAGATATCCTGATATATTTTACATATATAAGGAAAAAGTATCTAAGGCGTAAAACAATACATCCAGTAGTTTTTGCGTTATGCGCGCACAACGGCGAACCTCAATCATTTTATTTATATAGAAGGTAAAGAATTCCTACATATATATCATTTATTATGAAAACCAAACGCGCCATCTTACATAACAGTATAACGGGACAATTAACTTCCAGTTAATTTTCCACCGCCGCTGCATAAAAACAGATAAAATGCAATATGCTTTATTATACCTAGATACATATAGTAGATACGAAAGTAAACTTCCTTTTTTACTCCACTTGGATAATCTTACTAAAAAACCGAGTAGAGTACTTGGCTTCGTGATACGAAACGCTAAACCGTTTCGAGATCAAGGACCAAAATGTATATATATAATACTTTAGGGAACTTTACTTTGTACAGCAGCTTTTAGCGGCAGTTTTCGGTACAACGCCAGTAAATGCTGGAACAATACACCACCACCAATAAGATCAGCGTCTACTTTGTCATCTTTTAAAAACAAATTAAGAAATTATTTACTAGAATCTCAGGCGTGTTTCGAAAACTGTAATCTGGACATTTCGGCTATTTAAGTCCTTTTTCTTTTGTTTTAATTAATCTTGTTCTATCTATCTTATACGTATTTATTATATATATATATATTAATATATATATATATATATATATATATATATATATATATATATATATATATATATACATACAACTAATATTTTATTATTATTTAATTATGTTACACAATACTTTAAATACATATTTTACTTTTTCTATTGCAGCTTAAATATTTTTACTTCTTCTTTAAACCCACTTGGCTGCAACTGAAAATCAGCGCTGGGGTCACTCAGAACATTGGCAGCCAGCTTATGGTGAGTTGTGTGCTCTTTGCAGTGGTACTACGGCATATGGGTTTATATGATAACATTATTGACTTTTTTAATTTTTCTTATTTAGTGTCTAACATATATGTGATGTTAATTTTGTCTTTAAAAACTGTGTGCCCGTATGTTCTCTGCAATAAATGTATGTATTTTCTTTCTTTCTTTAATATATGTTTACTTTAATACTTTATTGGGAAGGCACATACACACATGAAAGACTAAAATTCTTGCACCGATCATTGCTACCGGCTCGGAAAACATATCTGTCGTCGCAAACAAACGGCATCAAACTCGATCAGATTTATCAATATTATTATTGATTTTTGGAGTGAAACTTCTTATGCGACTTCCAATACACATTATCGGTCTCTCCTCTTTGTGCGAGCCAGAGCGAGAGAGTAAATGTCGGTGTGTATGTATACTGCACACTGTTTAAATAAAATAGAAAATGTCTTTTAAAATGAAGTTTCACTTCTATGGTGTGTGAATCGCACACACAACTTTTTTTTGTCTACTAATTACTTACACATAGGCTACGATTGCCGCTTACCATCAGGCGGTATTTGTGCTTATTTGTCACCATATTTGTATAAAAAGACATAAATTGTACAATATAAAGTTGTGGTTAAAATAATGATTTATTATAGTGCCGTTATGAGAGAGTTACTTCCAGACATCGCTAACATGTAAACAATGAGCATTCCTGCTCCTGTGGGGCAACTGGCAGGTCCCGAGTGCTTACACGAGTTACTGGCACTTTAACAGTCTTAGGAATTTGAGTATCTATATTAAAATTTGATTGTTACGCAAAATAAAAAATAATAGATATCTTCAAAACTCAAGTTTGCCTCATTTGCATGGAGTTGCATAGCAACAAACGTAACAGCTGGGATATTCAGGCTCTAGGGTTCTGAAAGAGACATTCCGTTTAAAGTGAGCGAGCGTCGCTGTTTGTCCCATTTTTCTAGTAACTTAGTTATAACATACGAAGTGACATGCTTTGAATTCTAAATGAAATTTTTATATTTCACTTAATAACAGCTACGTGTTCTTTATTTTAATAACGATATTGTTTCCAAACTGTGAATGTCGCGCCTTGCTATACAGGTAATTATTTTGTTGTGCCCCATTTTTTTCACCTGTCCACCCTGTCCAACTTTCAAATGATCAAATCCCATAAATCTGAATCCCAAAAACTAAAAATACTTTAATTTGGAAACTGTACAATTAAATGCGGTAGATAATATAAATAAACATTTTAAATGTACGTAACCAAACAAACTAAATTCATATATCTCATATCGAATGCTTTCCCACCCTCAAACCCACGCGTGCCACCCCACAACCCCCTGCGTCCGCGGCCTGAACACCACCGTGACACGGTTCCGGGAACCGTTGCACTTCGTGACTGGTGACCCATTTCACAGATGGTTTTGATCACGAATATTCGATATTAATTACCAGAACAAACGTCCATGCGTTTGAGGGTTCCAGCACAGAATCCTTAATTTTTTAAATTTTTTATTCATTCATTTAATAAAAAACGAGAAATTTCACAGCAAAAAGTCTGCCACAAATTCAAAAGAATGAATCTTTCGGGCCGATATGTCGGTATGTAATACTGTGTATGTATGTAATACTAAAATGACAATGTATTTTTATTTATTATAAGAAAATACGGAGTATATTAATTAGTTACCCAAAATAAAGATAGATCGTTTAAACAAAACGTAAATTTAAATTTCATAGAATCATAGATGATTCCGTTCTTCTAAAATGTTCAAAAACTGTAAGTTAAAAAACGAAGTATCGAGTACTGCACTTCCTATTACTATAAAAGGATAAAAAATTGATAATAATATAACACTTTTTTATGTAGAAAAAACCTACGAGAACTGAAAGGGGATGAGTGGCGGACCACAGCGCAACGTCGGGATATCTGGGGTCTTTTAGTATCTGAGGTCATAATCCACTTTGGTTCGCTGCGGTATTGCAGTTAGTTAGTATTTATGTACGAAGGAATCAACATAATCTACATAGCATTTCTTCATAAATTTAGTGGCGTATTTCTTATTCTGGCGCCCCATAAATTAACGGAAAAAACGGAATATTATGAAATGCAACAAATGTTAGCTTACGTTACGTTACGCCACGTTACGTTGCTTAAAAAAGGGTCTTTCAACTGGAAGGGCCACACATATTTTACTTTTGGCCCCTTTGCATGGCCCTACCGTATATCCACCACTGCTTCTTTCTCGTGGCATTATCATTAATTCTAGGCCTAATTTTATTTTTTTATAGAATTAGCATAGACATGTGCAACATAGTCTAGTAAAAGTGTTAAAATACAAAATGTAAATAGTTTTTTTTTTCTATTTTAAATGCAAATACAAAATTCTTAAATAAAGTATTTAAATAAAAATTACATGTTATTAGAATATCTTTCTTTATTCAATTGAAATACGTCTAGTCAATGATTTTTTTGAATGTCATTTATTTTACTGATTTTCACTACATAGTAACTGTTCAAATTCAAATATTAAAACATTCATGTTCCGTATATGTAGCATCATTATTATTCCACCATAGGAAAATAGTCGTTCAACAGGAGCCGAACTTGGTAAACAACTATTAAATTTAAGTAATACTTTTTTGACCCTTGAGGTGTCGATGTTTGTGAATCGAGTATTTTTAATAACATCTATGTACAATTTCGATGTATTTTCAAAGCGGGTACCCATAGTAACATATTCACTTGACAGTGACACCTCTTACGCTTAGTGAACGAATGAATCTGGACAAAAGATTCATAGATCATATATTTTTCAACTGCCCCAAACTATATTGTTCCCTATATGAATTTCTTTATTCATAGTAATATTCTTCGTCCTACTAATGTCAATACAGTACTTATTATATTATGTGTAAGCAATTTTTTAGAGTCAGAGTGGTAGTTCCAGATATTAGCCCGTTTAAACAAACAAAAAACTGCTCAGTTTTATTATATTAGTATAATATAAGAAAAAAATGATAGTAACACATAATATAACCCAAAATTTTACATCTAAACATATAATAAAATTGAAGTGTCTGTTGGTAATGTCAAAATATCAACTTTTTACTAAATGCATAAGAAAGTATACACAGAACCAAGAACAAAAAAAAATTGTCCGTCTGTCTGTTTGTTTCGGGTAATCTCCGAAACGGTTGGACTGATTTTGACGGGACTTTCACTGGCAGATAGTTGATGTTATAGGGCATAACTTAGGCTACTTATTTTTTTTTTAATAATTAGCGTTCCGCACAAACAATAAAAAAACGTTTTTAGTAGTCCACGCGAGCGGTGCCGCGGGCACAGCTAGTTAACTATAAATATTCTACCGATAGACAAGAACGCTCATGAAAACCATTTGTTACAATACTACTTATTTCGTCTCAATTTATGTAACAAAATATACCCTATATAACGGCAAGATAACATATCTATGAATTAAAGGAATAACCATGTCAAACGGATTACTTAGTCGTTTTTGCGTGAAAAGTATATAAACAGACAGACAGACAGAGAGACGTTGAGTTTTATAATATGTCACAAAGTTGTTAAATATTCTTATATAGCACCCTTCAATGATACTCTTTATGAGGTAAACAACTAAACCGCCTGACACATCGATGACTATGACGTAATACTAGCGGGCTCAAATGCTACACAGTAATCAATGGACGTAGCTTTGAATCCTTAGAACAGCCTAAGCTTTCGCTAAAGGATTACATTGTGATGTTTAATGTTAACTCTTCGAAAAAAGCAATTTAAAGAAATGTTGATGTTTCTTGCCCGCTCTTCTTGATGACTGCGATTTTATTCGAGACGTTAGTAGTGTACACATACATGTGACATTCATAAGTGACCTTAGGACCTAAATTTAATAAACTATTTTTGAATATCATGACTTAGCCACTTGAGACTGTCGTCATTCACGGCCCATAATCATAACATAACATAAACCAGTTAGCATGTTTATCTAAAATAATCTAGTAGATTTGTATCTTTATATGATCTCGTCGGTCATGTTTGTTTATATTTTTCTATATAATTTAAATTGAAACAACTTATATAACAAGACATTACAAAGCAGTACCGTAATGTAACATAGCCCTCACTATTCCTAGAAACCACACCCGCATCGTACACCTCGGGGCCCGGGGCCCGGGGCGCCACCCTGGGCGGCACCCGGGAACCGGTGAGCCAGGCGTAGGCGTGTGTTGACAAACTGAGCTGCGTCTATTTCGGGAACGAGCCCCGCCCATGGTACCTCGGCACTCGATCCGCTCGCGCCCGCAGCAACCCCCTCTCATACCTCCGTTCCGCAATCGAGCCCAAACGCGACCTTGACCTCCTCGTAGCCGCGTAGCTGCACAACACCAGTCACAACAACTCGTACGTTCTCGTTAGCGTTCTCCAACTTTACCGAGTTCATGTTTTAATACTACTTATTAATACTATCTATCGGAAGATAATAAAACATTTTTAAAGTAAATAGCTTTTTTATGTAAAGGCGAGCATAATTGCTATACTTGCAATTTAGAAATTATACAGTTTATATTATTTATTGTTATTTAGTGGCTTGAAGCAATATACATGAACACAATCATCAAATAAACCTAATTAATTCAAAACTACAGGGTAAATCTTACTTTAGGGAGACGGGTGCAGTGACTAAAAAACCTCAAGTAATTTATGAATGTCCCTTTACGTACCAAATATGATTCAGTTGAACAATGTTGTTGAGCAATACAAAAACATTCCAATAAATAGTCAGAAAACAGATTAAGAAACATATTTTTTTATAAAAATGTTTAATACGTGAAAACCAACAATAACAATTGTCGTAGGATTGCAAATCATCGCAAGCATCATTGAAAGTTTTTAAGAATAGTAAGAACTACTTAAGCACTTATTACACCGCCCGGTCTGGCACAATTAGTTTGCCGGAGGCACGTACGCGTGGCCTCAATATAGTGTGTCGCTACCTATGCTGCCTACCGGACCCTAACTAGGGATAGCGATTCTTTCCTAAAAAGGTCGATTTGTAAATCGATTCGAATCGAATTGTTTTTTTTTATTTTACTTTATTTATAATGGCTCACATTGATAAAAACAATTCATATCATAAAATTAAATTGCCGTTATATTTACAGGTGAACACGGCATGCACAGACAACATACTTAAATAATAGATTTAAATATATACATATAACAAAATAAATTTCTAAAATAAAAGAATCGACTCAAAAAAAAATCGAGGTCTTAAAGATCTATTTCTCAAATTCGTGTTGTGTGCTCCATATAGGATGTATATTAAGAAAGATACATGTACAGATAGAACTACAGATTTATTAATATAGACTATGTTTGTTACTATGCTTTAGTAGTAATTTACATACTGTAATTTTATTTTTACTAATATATTAGGTCCTTACATATGAAATTAGCGTTTTGGCGTACTGACCACTTTTATCTGAAATATCTCTTCTTTGTTAAAAATTCCAAATTCAAATTTATTTATTCATTTAGCTGGTACATTTGAGTATTAAAAACAGTCATTCATTTGTTTTTTCCTCATTTATTTTTTCTTTGGCGTGGCTTATTACCGTACAACGGAAAACATGAAATATCGGTATATTTACGAGTATGAGTTCTACCGTGGCACCAGTGCTGCAGAAACAGCTCGAAGGATTAATGATGTGTACGGCGCTGAGGTCGCAAAAGAAAGCACGGTACGTTTTTAGTTTCAACGTTTTCATTCTGGAAATTTCGACCTTCAGAACCAACCCCGTGGACAGCCGGAGACCAAAGTGGAAAATGAAGAATTAAAGGCTATTGTGGAAGCGGATCCATCACAAAGCACTTCAGAGATAGCTGCAGGCTTCGGGGCATGTGATAAAACTGTATTAATAAACTTGAAGCAAATCAGGAAAGTAAAAAAACTTGAACGATGGGTACCTCATGAATTGAGTGAATCGAACTTGCAAACACGCGTCGACTGCTGTGTTACTTTGCTTAACCGACACAATAATGAAGGGATTTTAAATCGAATCATTACTTGTGATGAAACGTGGATACTGTAAGATACTCGGAAGTGCTCGTCGCAACCCGAGGGTCGTGCTGAACCCTGGAGACCTAGCCAAATCCTGCCCTAAACAAAAATTGACTCAGAAAAAGTTACTTGTGAGTGTTTGGTGGACTAGCGCCGGTGTCTTTCACTACAGCTTTCTAAAATCTGGCCAAAAGATTACGGCAGATATCTATTGTCAGAAACTGCAAACCATGAAGGAAGAACTAACTGCTAAACAACCGAGATTGGTCAATCGCTCTAGGCCACTGCTGCTTCACGACAACGCAAGAACACACACTGCACAAAAACAACCACTAAGTTAGATTAGCTACAATTGGAATGTCTGCGACATCCACCGTACTCCCCGGATCTTGCTCCAATAGATTACCATTTTTACGGAACTTTGACAACTTCTTACAAGATAGCCTCCGTTACACCTCTACTTGCAGCAATACGATTTTTTGCAAAAATATGTTCGTTTAGCGAATCGACGAGCGAAGGCTCAGTGAACGCCTTATCTTTTTTTAGGAGTTTATATACTGTGTTTATTAAGTGCAGTGGTCGCAAACAATTTTAGATTTGTCCAGATATTTCGTTACTGTTCGAAAGTAATAAATTTATTTATTACACAGGTTGTAACAATATATACGTTATCTATAAAATATACATTTATACACATTATATATGTCTAATCTTGCCTTCCTTTCAATATGATAAAAATGTGCTGTATATTTGGCTATTTACCAAGTGCAATGACAATAATATGAAGTCAATCACAATCGATAACGGAGGACATAGGACCTGGTTTACTATCAACAACAGTGGTTTGTGCTAAAAGCTGCAAGGGTTGACAAGCGGGGGTTGCGCGCGACGAGGGGCTGGGCTAATGCTATTTATATAAAATCGATAGCACGCCCGTGGCCTTGAGCTTATCGACCGCGCTACATGGGGGCGCGGGTGAGGATTGACGAGCCCCCGCCGGCGCCGGTTGTTGCTTACTACGCCGCGGTACTCGAGTACAAACTTCCATGTAACTTATCAACCTAATTTAAGTGGCGAATTGTTTGTCGACTGAAAGCTGTTCCTACAACTATTGTTTTTGATTTATACTAGCTCACTAAAATGCTTCTTTGAACTTCGCTTTATGGACGCTATATCATAAGAATAAAGAGAACGCGTTGGTCGCGAGACGATTCCACATCTTCACGATATAATTAAGGTTAAGGTTGGAAACTACCTGAGGCAGGGTGCACATGTCCCTCCCAGTCACCGTAGCAAAGTCAATTGTGGAAATAGGACGTCTTCTTGTGGGATGGAGTGCGGCCCGAGTCCATCTCCTGGAGCAAAGCCTATACTTTGCTTCAGGAGCTTGGGCTTGGGTTACACGCGGCCAGTGTTCCCATTAACGGTCGACGGGAGGGACTGTGCTTCCGATGCGGGGAGCCAACCCAAAAGGCGCTGGATTATATGGCTGAGGCGTTGCATTACGGTTACTGTGCCGATGCCGCAAGGACATTCTATATATCTCATATCTTGCTTTTGCATACATACCTGACAATAGTGAACCTTGTATGCCAGATCCATACTGATCAAAAATTTCAACAATATATATCTATATGTATAATCAACCAACATAGCATGTGATATTAAAAAAACAAAACATAAAAAAAAGGTGTGTGTGCGATTCACACACGATAGAAGTGAAACTTCATTATAAAAGATATTTTATTTAAACAGTGTGCAATATACATACACACCGACATTTATTCTCTCGCTCTGGCTCACACAAAGAGGAGAGACCGATAATGTGCGTTAAGCGTTTAACATTTAACGTTTATCGCTTGGAAGTCGCATAAGAAGTTTCACTTCAAAAACATACCTGTAAGTACACGATTTCAAAACACTCAACTTATGTCAAATCAGCCTATATAATTATATGATATTGAAATAATCAAACCACAAAAAATGCCTGTAAGTACACCGTTTCAAAATACTCAAGTTATGTTAAATTGACCAATATAATCATAAAATATTGAACTAACAAAACATATCTGTACCCCTTTCCAAAATCCTGAAGTTATGTTAAATTAACATATACGTTAACTATTGTGTTATAATCGGATATATCTATGAAAAAGTCTATTTACCAAAACATCGACATCTTTACGATTTTTGCACCCCTAGCTACTACGACTGCGAAGCGCTGTGCTGTTTGTGGAGTGTCGTAAAATGACCATAGATAATAAATATACTTATATGAGAAAATAATGCACCCAGCACAAATTGATTATTAATATTTTTCAAATGTTATTTTTTGTGAATAAGTATTATGATCTTGTAATTGTACGTGTAATTGAACGCAACGCCTATGGAAATGCCTATTGTGCATAATCAATTATACTACTTTTCGATTTTTCTAAATATTCCCACCTAGAAAAATAAATTCCGCAAATAGTAGCAAAATTTGGTACCATGTATGGGCATTCTCCGTTCCAAAGAACATATATGTTACACATTCCACGAATATCTTAACAATAATAACATTACTAAAAATAAGCAACAGATTTGGTGTGGTTTATGGTACGAAATGTACAGTAAAACAACAAAATATAAAAACCAGCTCAGTCAGGGTCGCGCTAAGGACCCCGAACTAAATGAAAGAAAACACATTTTCTTTGTAAGTACACAACATTTAAATTTCAAAACTAACTATAAAATCATTAGCAATAGTAGTATTATTAGTGGCTTACGGTCTGATCATAAAGGACAACATGTTGAGATAAATTATGACGGATCTAGCGGTGATTGTAAGAAAACAGTTAGACTTGTTTTTTTAAAAACTAGATTAGATCGTTTAAATGCTAACCTTAAACAGCAGTTATCTAATTCCATGTTGCTAAAATAATCTCATGTGTAGCAGTTACAAAAATAAAACCGCGTAAGATTATTGGTCGATCTTGTTCCCCTCCCCCGTCCCGCAGACCCATAGGAGGGACGCGTTTACGGCGTTCAAGCTATAGTGAGTAGTTTCATGCTTACGGAAAGGATTATTTTAAAAAAACTTGTTTGTGTAGCTGCAAAAGTGAATTATTTGGAACTAAAGTTCTTCGTGTCTAGATATAAGACCAAGACTGTTTGACATATAATAAATAAGGAAATAGGAAATATCTCAAACAGTTCAGAGGTAGCAACTGTGTTTCAAGATTATTTAAGGTATCTCTAGAGGTAACAAAAATATAAAAAACACAATCCATGGTGCGGCATCAATTTAAAAAAAATCTGATTCTAGCTATATATGCAAAATATAATTTGACATTGTTTTGTACAGGTGAAATTATAAGAGTCGTTCATACAATTAAACTTGAAACATCGAAGATATTTATTTACGGAATGTCGGTAACAGTAGTTCAGTTTTTAACTGTCAATATTTCGCCATATCTCTCTAATATATTTAATCAGTTCAGAGACACAGGAACTGTCGCTAAACTAATGAAAATAATTAAGGTAGTCTTAGTTTCTTGTTTAAATCAGGTTGTAGAAGTAATCGTGGAAATTATAGACCTATTTCTGTACTTCCGTGGATTAGTAAGGTTTTTGAGCGTAAGCAACTAGTAGAATATTTCAAAGTACAAAATATTTTGGATGGTCGGCAGTTTGATTTCGCGAAATTAAAATGTACCACAGACACTGTTGCAACACAGTGAAGTCATATATTTAGGGCCTGGGAGGAGTAGCAAAATGCGGCTGAGTGCCTTAAGCGCTCGCCCCCAAGTCCGGTGAAGCTGTAAAAGCCGTTCGAGGCTCCTGGGCCCTTATGGCTAACAGTATAGTCAGATCGAAAAAAAAAAAAAAAAAAAAAAAAAAAAAGTAGCAAAATGCATCGGTGTGCGTTGATCACAGTACGCTTATACTGAAGCTACAACACTATTGTCTGTGTGGAACTTCTATCGAAGTTCTAGTTTCTTACTTAACAGATTGCTGTCACAAAGTAAATTTAAATTTATTATTTACTAGCTGTGCCCGCGGCTCCGCTCGCGTGGACTACTAAAAAACCTTTTTATTTTTTGTGCGGATCCCTAATTATATTTCTAAAATAAAAGTAGCCTATGTTATTCCTTATAACTGCCAGTGAAAAGCCCGTCAAAATGGATCCAACCGTTCGGAGATTATCCGGAACAAATGGACAGACAGACAAAAATTTAAAAAATGGGTTATAGGTACCGTGTATACTTTCATATGCATTTAGTAAAAACCTGTTATTTTGACACTACAAACAGACACTTCAATTTTATTATATGTAAAGATTTATTCTATAATTTTAGTAAAGCTAACAGACTTAATTGATAATCAGTTCTTGGGCATAACAATTGATTCAAAATTACAATGGGGTGTCTCTGCACATTAAAACTTTGGTGGAAAGATTAAGCCCTTCTGTATTTGAAGTACGTAAATTTCGCTAATTTACAGATATTGCCACTGCTAGGTTAGTCTACTTCGCTTACTTCTACAGCTCGGTGTCTTACGGTATGTTACTGTGGGGGACAGCAGCTGAGATAGATACCATTTTTATATTACAAAAGCGGGTAATTCAAGCAATCTACATGAGACCTCGCACTGATGTGCGATAGTGACTGCTTTAGTGATACTAAAGAACAAGTTTATATCTCAACTTTGCGCTCCCAATACATCACAATTTAATGTATATTTGTAGAAACTTTGACAAGCTGGATTTTGTCAAAGACCGGCACAGTTTTCTATACTAGAAATAGAGATAAATTAGTAGTACCGTGTTTTAGACTTAGTAAGACCAATAAGTTTTTTAGATAATACTGTTAGGTTCTATAATAAGCACTTACCACCACCGGACATTAAGTTAATCACCTAACCAAGCAGATTTTACTGTCAAATGTTATACAAAAAAGGAGTAAAGTGTATAGGGTGAATCGTTATGTGAATGATAATGTCTGGAAATGACTCCCTATCTGTATATCCACTCAATGAATTAATATGATTATCAACTGTAAATATTATATGTACAGAAGAATAAGTAAAATTTTGCCAAATGCGTGTCGGACCACGCGCAATATATGGTTCCGTAGTTGAATTACTTCTCCAAGTACATTAATTTATAAGTTGATTGACAATTACTCGTTAACTTGTTACTTACCTCTGATATCCTTTTTACTTCATTATTTATACATACAACTACCATAAACTTTTGCACATATCCATAAACAAACATTTAGCTGGCAGTGAGGGGGAAACACTTGATTCTAATATAAAATTAGCACTTTAAAGCTTAATATTTCGCGAATGGATCTCTGAAACTAAATATTGTATTTGAACGGCCTATCCAACGACATCCCACACAATAGGATAGACGAGAATAATAATCCTTCACACTCTACGTGTAAGGGAGGTACCCTAAACAATTTTTTTTCAAGATTTTATTTTACATTTTGTCGGCGTGATTATTATGTATTATATGCATACCAAATTACAGTTTTCTACTACTAAGAATCTGTGAGCTAAGTCGCGGATAGACAGACGAACATAGCGAAACTATAAGGGTTCCTTGTTGACTTCGGGACCCTAAAAAAAAATGAAAATGATAAACCCGCTAGATTTTCTTGCCGGTTCTTGTCGATGCCTGGGATATTTTCCGGCAAAGCGCATGTGATGCTTCTGGTGTTCCAAGCGTCCATAGGCTGCGGTGACCGCTTACAATCATGCGGACCGCATGCTTGTTTACCACTATCATGTTATAAAAAAGTGTATTGACGGTCATAAATTCCTTCCTAGGGCTATTAAATAAAGAACTTTTTCTCAGAAGATTTTGCTCAAGTCAAGGTTTAGAACCAACGAAATATAGATACAAAAAATACCCGTGTGATTAAGGAACATCAAACATTCTGCCCCCGCTCGTTTGCTGTGAATATGTTCATACGATAGCATCCTAAATAGAAGGGATCTAGATCGCGACCACTATACACCAGGTGTATACCATCCGCACGCTTAGGTGGCGCGATCGGGAAACAGCCAGTAATCAAGCGGAGTGGTAGGGATCAGTATCTGACTGACCACCAGCACAGTGGCTCTCTTTTGTTTAGTCACTTTTCCGGATAACGGCAGCGACCATCGATGGTTTACCGATTTGTCGGTGGTTGCTGCACCCTTTTATTGGTTTGTACTGTGCTTACCATGAGGCACTGTGACGTCACTATGCCATGCCATTATAAGAAAGTTATTATTAACGTCGTGACCGCATTTTTCATATAAATGAGCAGTATAAGTTAGTAGTTAACACATACCTAAATGTGGTGATGATTTACCAGCTTCATCAGCCATAATAACTGGAATAAAATAAAAAGTTACTTTTTTATTCAATTAATGGATGAAAACTGTGTATTCAAAAAAAAACTATACAAAATAGGTGAAGAAAAACGTAAGTATAACCGATTACATTCACCAAAGCTTACATTCGAATACAGTTCTCTGCTATTCTCTATTTATTATGTCACCTAGGCTTTACAAAATTATTTGTAATGACAATATAAATAATATTATGAAAACCAACAATCTTGCATTATTGAAAGAAAAGATAGCTTTTTGAAATATAGTTATTATAAATTTGCCTAGCATTTGACCACTATCTCAAATCATATTAAGCCCTAATTTGACCATTATGGCATAGAAATATATTGCCATATAACCAAAAACATTTCCAGTTATTGTTTTACTATTACTAGCCAAGGGCCTGTGACTCCGCACGTGTCTATTACGCAGTAATTGTTTTCATCCTGACATTTTATATTTAAGCATATTATTGATAATTCATATAGACTATCAAGTAAGTTATGACACATACTTCTCATGTACAATATTTCCTCAAAATCAATTAAGAACATTTTTTTTACGATTTATAAAAGTAATATTGACAATTCTTATGGCCTATCAATTATGGAATGACTTATGCTTCCCGCCAACTTAAATTCAACCAAATTGGTTGCGAGTTAATAAAAATGTAATTTATTTGTAACAATTTCTAAAATGACAATGACATTATATCATGTACAAAATTACATAAGAATGGGTCAAGCCGTTTCTAAGTAAAGTCATGAAGTTAAATCATAAAACAGAAAGTTAAAAAATAAAAGCGCATATTTGTGTTCAGTTTCCTTTAGTCTCGAGGAAAATTTTAACAAATATTATATGTACAGACAGAACTACAGATTTATTAATATTTGAAATAAAGTGTACACTATGATACATAATTTGATCTAACCCACTCTCTGAAATCTTAGTTAGTCTCAACAATATTCTTAAATATAAAGTAGGTAACTGTACCTAAATTTCAAAATATAAGAAACAAATAAATTAGATAACCTTTTTTATAGTTTTTCCCATAAATTGTTAGATTTGAGGTGTCAGTAACACACTCAAAAGATAAACATTGTATCAGTGTATAACATATAAAATAAATTTAATTGTACTTAAAAACTTACTGGTGCTTTTGTAAAAAAAAAAACCACTAAATCAGCAATTTCTCGCTAATCTGACTTTGTTAATTATCTAATTCCCCTCTACAGCAATATATATTGATATTACATAGACTGGCTCTCAAGCACAGATAAGTACTATCCACTCGAGTAAAATAGAATTTATTGAACATAATTAACTATTATATATAGAGCATTATATCAAATATATGTAATATAATTTATATATGTAGTTAATCATAATCCTAAAATAAACAATAAAGCGAAATGTTTTTCGTTTATACTACATATAATATAGATTATAATAATTTTGTCTATTTCATCAAATAGCCTTTATAGGGTTTAAATTAATTTTGTAAATAAAGCCTGCTACTAATGCGTTGAACCTAATCTTTCACACATATTTAGAGATAGTTATTCCATATGATAACATTTTAATTATTTATTTTATTTTAGAAAGCGTTATGTATATCTAAAAATTAACTATTATAAACAAAGTATAAGTGAAAAACAACATACCATACCTTATTCAGACCAGCTGGCCACATAAAACACACAATATACGTCCACGAAATTAATTTCACCAAAGATTTATCCACAAGTATATACTCATTTTTATATTAAAACAAATACACAATGAATGATTTATGGAAAATTTAGCTTTTATCACTTATCGTACCACCAAAACAAGTTACAATACTTATGTTTTGATCGTACTTTGACATATTATAATGTAAAGCCTGGCGTCGACTATACCCGAATAGTGTCAGTGTCAATATTATATCTTATGCGTCTACCCTAGACGAATCGAATCGAATCGTTAATTTATCGCAACTCATCATCGAAGTAAGTAGTTTTTGCGTGAAGGACAACTCGGATTAGGAATGATTTCATTTAAAATACTTTTTGATGAAGAAGAGAAGAATAGGAGTAAAAGAAAAGGCGCGGCGTGCTGCAAAATCGTGATAATATAAATCTTGATGGTTAATATCTTGGTTAATTTTGGTTAATCTTGGTTAATATGAATCTTGATGGTTGTATATTTTTCAACAAGAGATATCAACAGCTCTTCATTCATTTTGAGAGAATAGTAAAATATGTCGGCGCAAATCCACTTCTTCACGTCGCGTCGCGCCGACAGTAGCGAGCCGAGTCGAATCTAAACGTATCAGCGAAGAAATTCGTTTATCGAGCAATGCCCGCGAGTGATTCGATTTGATGCACTGCAGCTTGTCACTATGGATGCAGTTTCATACTTTCATAGTAAATATATATAGGCGAACTTCTAAGATTCGTTTATTCTCGACTCGGCAACCCTAGTGGACACGAATCTTTACGTAAATGGTCAAAGCTAAACTGTTGGTGCTTTAAATTATTATTCTTTTATTATTGGCTTATAAGATTCTTGTATTAAGGATAGACAGTGTCAGAGTTTTTGGTGGTATCTTGAACTGCCATATTGTGGTTTTTACATTAATGTATTAACATATAATAGGTTCTTTGACCCTATATTTATTATGTAATATTAATGACATTTTGCTTGATATAGTTTGGTTATTGTACATTCGTGAAGTAGATTATAAATATAAACTAACACTAACATTTTGAGATGTCACAAAAACTCCCTAGATAGTTGTAACAAGGGAGCCATCACATTGTTAGACCATCATTGAATGTTGAAAAATACTACGAAAACTTAAACACATTGACACTGGCAAGTGCTTTTTGCGGCGAAAATAAAGAAGAAGAAGAAGATAGAATGCCAGCTTACAAATATCAGTCAAGACTTTTTGGCGGGAAGTCGAATAAAGCGCGCACTTTTTGATTGCTGTTGAAAAATTGTATTTCTTTTATTTAGTTAAATCCACTGTATTGTTGGGATAGTGGTTCAATTTTAGTTCCTCAAGCATGGGGACACTAAGTGGAGGGGAGGACGATGAGTCTTCACGGCGTTTGAAAGAAAAAGGGTTCGTACTGAAGTGTCTGAAAACAAACTTGAAAATAAGTAGAAGGTATACTTTAAAACAAATTACACAAGATTGTTTCTCGAAAATAACATGCTTAGCGAATAGTACACTGTACGTGGAATCTAAAGAGAAGGAAAAATTGGGCAATAGGAACCCTTTCAAAATAACCCAATTGTTTAATGATCATGTAAAAGGCTTTACTAGTATTTATAGCAGTAACGCCTACAAAGTTGGTGTTACTTTTAAAAAAGCATCTACAGCGAATATTTAAAAAAAATATAAATATACATTCAGACCGTTTATCCCTGCACATCTCGTAGAAAAGGTGGGTGTAATTAAGTGTTCCCACCGATATGGCAAATGAGGATATATATAAAAATATCACCAGCGATGCTGAAGTGATCACAGTGAAATGATAATTGAAAATATATGCTGAAAAAAAAAGTGGTGCCACTATCCACAGTGGCCGTTACATTTGCCACTTCGGTCTTACACAAATATTTTTACCTAAATATGTACCGATATGAAGTACATACTTACGTTCCACCATTGATCCAATGCTACAAATGTTTTAAATTCAATCATTCTGCTAAAGTATGTCGAGAGATCCAGATGTGTTCCACATGTGCTGGGGAACATCTTTTTAGGGAATGCAAAACAGAGATAATTTCTTGCATTAACTGCGGCGGGGGTCATTGCTATATCAAGAGACTGCCGGATTAAAACGAAAAAATTGAAGAAAAACATAAAACAATCCACAATCATAATGTGTCATTTGAAAATTTGAAAATTTTCTAGTTCAATAAATAATGATATCATTATTAACGCTGTAGTGAAATCTGTGATTTTCTTAGCTAATTCTTCTAATTGTTAATCCATCACCATTAAAAGAATAAATCAAGTTTTCTTACATAATTTAATATAATATGAATAGTTGTAATAGTACTTTGTATACAACTTATTTTTAATAATAGCTCAATTTAAAGAAATATAAAGTAAAGAAACCTTTACTTATAAATTTTCTTTCTGAACATAATGTAGACATTTGCATGTTGAATGAGACTTGGTTGAGGGAGAAGCAACTCCAGTGTGTTAGGTTATAGTATAGTCTCTCAAAATAGTCCAGATGGTCATGGTGTTGTTGCTATTTTAATCAAAAACACGTTTAAATATAAGGTTTTTCATACACCTTATTTTGATTACCTACAAAGTACTGCTATAGTTTTGAAAACGAATATTGTTAAGATATCTCTGTTGTGTGCTTATAGTCCTCCGAGAGATGGTCGTTTTAAATGTAGATGATTAAGATACATTATTCTAACAGTTTTCCCAAGCTTATCCTGCTGTCAGGTGATTTAAATACGGACCATGTTGCTTTGGTTGTATATCTTGTAACTCTAGAGGTAATGATGTCTACAATTTAATACATGTTTTAAACACTGGATCCCAACTACCGTTGGTTCACTCCGAAACAATCACTCTGCAATAGATATATCCTGTGTTAGTCCTGAATTAGCACCTTTATGTGACTGGAAAGTGCATAAGGATCAGATGGGTAGTTATCACTTTGCCACCTTTGTTCACATTCAAAACTTCTGTAGAAAAGTATGAAATTGGTGCTCCTTCTGAGCGCTTTATCTACAGTTAGACAAACTGGTTCAAATACTTTCTTTTAAGTGAAACAGCATTTGATCATTTATGTCTATAGTCAACAAACATACTAGATATTAACATACTTAATAGTTTTTGTGATATTTTGAACGATCTTAAGTTGATATGTATTTAAAAAAATTCAAATATCACTGATCTAAAATTAAAAAAAAACCAGTGCCCTGGTGGAATGAGGAGTGGGCCATTGTTGTGGAAAATAGTAGAGTTGCTTTGAAAAACTATAAATCTATTCCTATAATAGCCAACTACATAGAATACAAAAAGGTTGATGCTGTTAAAAAGAAATTACTCAGTGTGAAAAAGACAACTAACTGGAGATTGTTGTGTGAGTCATTTAATAGATATACACCTGTAAGCATGATATGGAATTACGTTCGATGATTTAAAAGAGCAGCACATAAAAAATCTCCTAAATATGATGAATAGATCCTTTCTTTCTTAGATAAATATGCACCCAAACCTCGATCTGAAAAAGTAATAGACATAACAAGGTTAAAACATTTTTTATTCAGCTGGCAGCATTGAAGGTTGTTTCCTCTCTGAATCTTTTACAATGAATTAATTTTAAATTATTTTGAATTTTAGAAAGAACACTTACACCTGGTCGTAATGGCATTTCCTATAAATTAATTCAAAATCTTCATCCTAATGCTCAAAAAGTACTTTTGTAATGGGGGAAAAATTATGTGAGCATCAGTTCACACGTGTCAGAAGAAAAATCTGCAGAAAAAAAATGTTCTTTCAAAATTATTTTTTAATATCTTAAATCAGCGGGATTCGAACTATCGACAACTTGTGCATACTGCGTAAGAAGTCTGGTCGTCTCACACCACTCAATCCGACTTTTATTCTACCGAATATATCAGTCCCATTGTACCCTATCCTTTATAACATCACAGAAAATCAAGACTTCCATTAACCGTTCATAATGTAAATGTATTCTATCTCATTCTCTCGTAGGCTAAATTCTATATATGTATATGGTTGTCTCTTTTTCGTGTCATCGAGTTTCAAATCACAAAGGTGCTATAGAAGTTTTCACTTCAAAAATTGCAAAACATACCTTTTTGGGGAAAAGAAAATATGAGTATGGAAAAAATTTAGAAATTCGATAATTGCGTTATCTCAAATATGCACCATGGCGCAGCAAAATAGTACGTGCCAAGTGAGTAGATAGAGGTGCGCCATCCGAATCTCTAACCCGTGCGGCGCGGCGCTGCGCTGCGGCCGGCACGCTTCTATGGTAATGCGCCAACACATTCTGAATAAGTAAGTGTGCTTTGATTCATCCGGCGCAATAAATTGAGTTGCCGCAATTACGCGGCATAGCGCAGTGTTACTACGTCTAAAGTGAAGTGACAATGACATTACGAACTTTGTGATCTTTGACGTATATATGTAGTCATTTATTCATAAAATGTATTTTACTGTTTATAATTAAATACACGTTCTATTTTCTTTACTATTTACAGTCTTGCTTGTCATTCGTATTCCGTCAAGAGCGAATATCAATAAAAAATGTTTTCTGCTATATTCGGAAAACGGAGATCGTCCCCCGTGGAGGATGAAATACCCCCCATACCCGGGGCGAGGAGTGATGATGAATTTATATTAGTAGACCCAGCATCTCCTAGAGGAAGTCTGTACCCGAGCGTAAGTGGAATAACAGCTCCTACTCCCCAAAGGCCAGCGCCGCCTGCACCGATACCTAGGGCTTCAGTTGATACCTTCCATTATCTCCAAGGTGTTCCATTTTCAATGTGTAAAGAACTGCAAATGGTGTCGAACAAGGATGCATACATTACAGAGATGAGTGATTTACTTGCGTTTCTAACAAACAGAGTTAACATGAACAGCTATGATTATGATTTTTCTGTGGAAAAAGGTGTGTTGAAAGAATATTGAGTATTGTTAACTACAAATCGTTGATATCAAACTATTTCACCTTTTTTGTAAAACAAACTCAGTGAAGGTAAATATATTATTTTCTAATTGTAACTAAATAATTATTAAGTAGCTGTGATCAATTTACTGTTTGTATTGGAAGTTTAATAAAAATAGTTCAAAGGCAAAAATAAAATAAGTTTAAAGCACTAATGCAGTTTAAAATTATTTTTTAACAGAAAATGGGTCATTTTTTAAGTTGGTCATGGATAAGTTTTGTATATATATAACAATACTTATCAACCTATTTTACAAATGTTATAATCTCTGTATTTATATTTTGCCTTAAATATATAATTCTGACTCATTGATGTATTTGATTGTGATGGAGCAAATATTTTCTGTGAGTTCTTTATTAAAGTAATGAAACATTTCTTAACTTAACTTACTTTCAATTAGATAATAACATATGAATTGTGTACTAATCATTGAAGATAAAAATAATCATAAAAAAAAACAACCCAATAGTGTCTGTAATGCACTTTATTACAATATATAGAAGTGTTTATGATATACATAGAAAACAGTTTCATTGTAACAGTTAAAATACATAATACAATCCATATTATATTTAATATAATTTTAATATGAAATATTTGTTTAGATGTAATTGAATTTTATAAGAATAAAATGTATTCTTCATGTAAATTAATTATAATTCTTGTACTGTATAGTGGTGCATCTATAATTTAATCAATGAATTGTACAATTAATTTAAAATATATTAAATACTTAGCTATATACAAAAAAATCAGTTTATGAAAACACTACAGAATTTATTCATATATCCATTACAACTAATCCTAATGGTTTTTAACATGGTAGCTACAAGTTTGCATGACCACATTCAAACAAGTTCGTAAATCATATACAGCGAAGACTATAAAGCTTACTCTTGAATAGTTACATGTATAAAATCATAGTATTTTTTATTTTGTTTTAGTTTAGCATAGAGTATAAAAGTTTATAAACCACAAATTCTATGTCGATAGGTACAACAAAAGTTTGCTAAGGGGTTTTCAATTTGATGTAATCACCTATAACTTACAGACCTGTCAGAGGAGGCAGGGGTTTAATGATATCTTACTTTTCTTGATAAAGGGAGTTAGAGGATACCATGAATCTTAAAAAAAATCAAATTAATTAAAAGATTACCTCAATAATCTCTGTGAATCAAAGAATTAAGGCCAAACTTGTTACGTAACACTTAGAGTAGAGCATTATCCCAATTAATTTTAAAAATGAAAGCACCTAATCTGTTTAAAAATTAGAACTTCAATCAAAAGACATTTTAAAAATAATATGAAATGTAAAAAGTGATTATTCATGTTAAAATATACTAATAATAATCAATTATTTCATGCTCTCTACCATTTTACTAATCAAAACCAATGTGACTTTTTTTAGTCCAGGTTATTCAATTTTAGGATAATCTATGAAATATAACTATATGGCTAATAAATAAATTTTGCTTTTTTTATAAACAAGTAAATCTTATTGCATGTACCAGAGACAACACTATCTGGTGACCTCAACAAAGTTGTATTTAAATATGTATGTAGTATTAGACCAGTACCAGAAAACTGTGGTGAAATAAAGAATTTCATGTTCCTGAAAAATCATGTATTTGCAATCAAGTGCTAAATAAAACACCAAAAGGTATCCTTCAATAACAATCAATATACAGGCAAAGATTTTTTAGTTTTCACTGTCCTTTAACCTACATACTATGATCTGCAGTGATTTATTAGTGGAGATAATCCTCCACTGCTAGAAAAATATAAGACCTAATTGTCTGTTCGCTAAACAAATTTCACTAAGTAATGCAACAACAGGACATTGAAATAGTATTTCCTATCGATATTTATATCTAAACACAAGAGGCATAATATAAGACAATAGATTTATAATAGTTTACCTTGTTTCCATGAACTTATGTTCAATATATAAAATAATATCATCAGTTAATAAAATATTACATACCAAAGCACATAAAAATTTCAAAACCATTTTGGTAATGTATTTTTTTTTAAATAAGAATGTAGTGTTTTAAATAAAAATAGTGATTAAGACAAAATTATTATGCCTACTCCATACTATTTTTATTTTTAAATCATAGTAATATTTTTTTGTAGTAAATGCAATCACGATTATTAATACATTTGTGTGTATTTTTCTGTACTGACATAATGAACAACTACTGAAGGCAAGTTGATCAAGCTCAACCACCTCTGTTATGACTATCAAATTAAATTTAACATAAAATGAAGACCCTACATACAAAACATTTATTAATACATATTTCAATGGTTCCAACATTAAAATATTGTACTTTTTAAAATTTATGGAACTACTACTAATTTTACATCGTTATTATTCCCTAAATACATAATTTTAAAAATATGTGTAAGTAGATATTTTAAATAAGAATTGTATACAATCATTAGATAAAATCTTTGTAGAAATATAGACAAGACTAGAGATAATTTTCAAAGTATTAAGAATCAGCACCTGCATCACTACAGACATCATCTACAGGAATCCCTAAAACATTGAGTGGTTTTTGCCATATTAATTAATTTATATAACTGCCGCAAGACCACATATGAAAGCGACTATTATGAAGAATGGTAGCCAAGTCTTGAGGAATGATCCAAAACTGAAAAATAGAAAACATAATATTGTTAAATTCCCTAAAACATTTCTCCTCAACCTATCTGTGTTCAGATACATGCAAATTTAACAATATGAAAAATCAACTATGTGAAATTAACAAGAACACACCCATAAATTTTATACAAAATATGTTTTAAATTCTGAATTAGTATTTGTACAACTCATTATTTACTAGGTTTTAGCTGAGGCTATATCAGCAACTAAGAGTTTTTGCAGATAATTAATTTTACCCATTTGAAATGAGATTAATTGTATATTATTTAACTATATTGCTGAAAATCTATATAAATTACAGCAGAACAGGGTGCAATAATGTAAATATAATCAATATTTAAAGTGGCCAAATTACTAGTCAACATAAATGGGTTTTGATTCATAATGAAAGTTAGAATATTCATCTTAGTACCTGTTTATTATTTATAAATTAATAAGGTGTGGTTTGGATTACCTGACATATTTTGAATACGGTATCATGTACAGTGCCAGTTTGACCATATTCCAATTTTTGCAGCCTCCATAGTTCATTATATTGAGTGCCATAGCCACATGGGAATGACAGTTGTCATAAAATATAATATGCTGGAATTACCAATTATACATTTTATTAGGGAAGCTGTAAAGAGTATCTCAACAAAAACGTAAATATATAAAAGGGGCTAAGTTCAGTAGAAGTAATGTTCAAGTTAGTTGCTGTCACGAACAATGTTCTAATGGCTGCCAACTGCTAAGTTACATAGCTGTTCCTTTAATTATAGCTTTAGAAATGCGTGTTCGTCAATTCATTTAGAAAACTACACACTAACACTGTATATCAAATCTTTGTGGGAGACCTGTGAATGTGCCAGTAAAGGCTTTTGGTCGAATGATGGATATCAACAATTTTTTTAACAATATATATATATGGACAAAATAAACTAACTTTTTCCACTTAATCTGCTCAGATAAATGAACTATTGATACATTATAATGGTAACATAATTGACAAAAAGAAACCCATAATAGTTAACTTACCATTCTCTTTTTATATATCTCTGAAGCTTCTGCAACAGCAGAATCCCATCCTGTTTGCCCATTGCAAGCTTTCAGAGGTGACAGCTGCCAATACTTAGTTGGATTCCCAAATGCCATGAGGTCCTCAGAAACAAAGTATGGACCAGCAAAGTCTCTAATCACTCCAGATGATGTACAGATACCCATATGTCCCAGGAATGGAAAGATCCATCTAAAATGATTTTAAAGTTAACTATTATATTTACTATTATGAGTTGATTTAGATTAAAAAGAACTAGCTGTATCCGTGGCTTTGCTCTCGTGGACATGTAACTTTTTATTGAATGAAGACATTGTGATTTTTTTTATTAGGACAAAGAATGTAAGGAGTAAAACAAAATTTATCAAAATATATCCAGTAGTTTTTTCTTGATGCGTACACAGCAGCAAACCACAATCATTTTACTAATTTAGATAACACAATTTACCAGTGAATATAAGAGGAAGAAACATGTACTGTGGACAGTAATGGTCATGGTTCAAGTGTTATTAGTATAATATTAATCAGCTATCCATTGTATCTGTATTAATATCTACATCTAGTGCTAGAGTTTCTAAATCTTACGACTCATGGTGCAGAAAGATATTAGGTGAAACCGGAACGTTTCACAAACATGCTCGTAATATCGCCGTCATGGATAGGAGCGATAATTAAGCCAGTATCTTTTTGAAAAGAAAAGTGTTTGCCTAGCAGTGTATCCTTTATAAACAGAAATCATTATTATAAATGTAAGCAACAGCATATACGACTTACGTCAAAACGGGAATCGGTGTCCAAACGATGCAATATGGGTAACGACATCTTACATGGTCGATTGGGTCCATTAGAACGACTTCCTCAGGATTATACACATCTAGAGGACTACCAGGGCTTTGGTCACCTATCATAATTTAAACAATTATATTGCTTTTTGATGTTCTGCCATGTTATGCCATATAATAGCTAATAAGCACACAATTTTATAATTATTTTTTAACCGTGCTATCAAAATATGGTCAAATAACCGATTACTGAAATATCAACAGAGTATGTAGTATATCACAGAGAATATAATTACTACGTTTTACCTACTGAGAGGACCAAAGAGTATAATAACTATATAAGGAGAGATCTACGAATGGTACTGGTTAGTGATGCTGATAATCGATAGTAATAATGGGACGTAATTCAATCAAGGAAAATATAATCATTATGAAAAATAATTGAAAAGGAATACCTACGGTCATCCTGGGCCTGATTATCATACGATGAAGTATTGAATAATATATGGGTGTATCTTTTATTTGTCTGTCTGGACTTAATTGAAAAACAGTCCGACCAATTTTTATCAAATGTGTTACACGGGAAGTATTATGTTAACGAAAATAAATCATTCGTCAATTGGAAATTAATAAATGTATTTCATCATAATATGTCTAATTTTTCAATTGATAAGGCTATAAGAATTATCGATAATAATTATGGCACACGTAAAATCAACCTCATTTTCAACGGACTTTAATTAAATATTTCTACACGGGAAATATATTGTGTCATTAATCAAATGATTTGTTATAACAAAAGGCAACTTGACAGCAATTACATTTTTTTTTATTAAAGTCTAGTTGAAAATAAAGTTTCTAATGTTATAACGATCATTTAATCAATTTTTTTTATAAATTATATTGATTTATATTTTTAAGTTGTTAAATAAGATGTAATATTTTATGCTGTTCTTCATGTCAAACAAAACACGAGAGCATGACGTCATACCTAAGCAAGCGAACGTTGCCTAAGCGGGACGTTGAGCTGACACCTGTTGTTTCCATAGATTTAGTATAAGTTAAATCTATATATGGCTATTTCTCTATAATCCTCTGTTTTTATTTACACCTGATTCTAAAATGAAGGAATGGAGCAATATTTATTGCACTTTGGTTCGTACTCTCCTAACACCTACTTACAAACTAGCTGTACCCGCGGCTCCGCTCGCGTGGACTACAGAATGATGTCGGTCGAGCGCATTCACAAATTATTCTGCCTCAAAAATGCTTATTGTGGGTGATCCTTACAAGATAGACATATGTCTAATCATATATCAAATAGCATATGCTATTGCTGACTTTTTGTAAGTCTTTTTAAGATCTACAATTATGTAAATGTATAATGTGATATATATCTTATAGTTTACTCAGCGTAAGTCATTTAATCGTCCCAAAAGCGTTTTTCCGAATTGTTTCATCATTATCGTCCCTGCTTATTTCGTATGTTACTTGTAACAAAATATGTTCTATAATCTTGCTAGATAACGTATCTATGAATTAAAGCAAAAACCATGTATATCGGATTAGTGGTTTTCGCGTGAAAGAACATAAATCGGCCGACAGACAGACAGAAAGACGATGAGTTTTATAATATCTATGTGTGTATGTATTAATCAACATTAATAGTCTCACAAGTGCAACAAATATCAAAGAGCGAGTTTTTTTGTTGTTGTTGTTGTCTAACTAGGCTGAGCTATTTTTTCCTTATTTCTGCTGTTCATGTAATATCCATAAGTAATTTATTTGGAATAGACATTGATGTAAACACAAATGTTTTTATAAGTATTGCTAGGTTCAGGTATTACACGCCAGCAATACGTTTTCCGTTCCATTACAAACATAAAATTAATAAAAACTGTTAAATTACATTTTTATTTTGTACTTTGATTTCATATTGTTACACACCTATGACATCATGTGCTTTTAGACGTTATTTTAGTACTTATAATGCTTTATTTATGTGAAATTATATTTTTCATAGCTTTATAAATACATAATGATTACTAATTAAAACTCCCTGAAACGTTGTCCGGTTGCTTGTTATCAATATTACTTTTAGTATTCATAAAATATCAGTAAAAAGTAAAATACATGACGAAGAGTTAGGGGGTGTCGAAGTTCGGGTAGGGATCACATACTGCTGAGTTTGTCGTGGTCCCAAGCCTGGGGTTACGCGCAAAAACTTCAACGGTTGCGAAGGCAGAGCAAGCAAAAGAAGGCCTAACTTAGTTAAATGAGGTTTAGTGTAGTGCTCAGCTGGAGCAACATTACCTGACTGAGTGGAGTATTAAGGATGGCGGCGGAAGAGGATTTAACAAGAGGATTAACTGCGGTTCTAAAGCTCTTCAAAAGAGTTAGTGTCTAGGCGTCAGGTGGCAATCGTCCGTATATTCAACAGCAAATAAATTATTTTCATCCCTTGAATAAAATTAAATAGAAAAGGGCAATAATACCAGGATAAGTATCCACGTATAAGGTGATAATTAAGAATACTAGAGCGTACACCCGAAACGACGAACTCCTTGATAAGAATAAGCCCTATAGAGGGATCAGGGACGGAAGAAAAAGATTTTGAGCATTATATATAAAATTATCAATTATTAATTGATTACGGTATATTATAAGCGAATAATGAAAATAATCGTACATCACTAGTATTGATAGACAACGGGTTACATTAAATAATATATACTTAAATGGTAGACTAGCCGCCATACTCTTCACGCGTTCGAGTTCTAAATCAAATCAACTAAAATTCGATGTGGTGAGATTTGCCTTGAATTAAACACTAGTGCACGATCGTGCTGTGGCTCGAATCAGAACTAATTTCGATCGATTTTTTTGTTTGGATTGAAAAATGCGTACTCTTGATTCAATCTGACAGCTATGAATCGAGATGAAAATAAACGTCAAAATATACGATAAAAATACTCTATGCAGATTTTCGTTTCGGTTTGGTTCAAGGGTACACTTGTAGGTCCGACTTCGAATCAAAAGTGAAATCGATTCAGAATTAAAATCAAATTCAAATCAGTTTCAAGAGTAACCCCTCAGTACTCATACTGGTATGTACATTGTACATATCTATACTACTCGTAATATAATAAAGTGGAAGAGTTTTTGAAGTGAAAACTTCTTTAGCACCGTTGTGATTTGAAACTCGATGACACGCAAAAGCGACAATAAAAAGAGATAACCATATACATCTATAGAACTTAGCCTACGAGAGTATGAGATAGAATACATTTACATTATGAACTGTCAATGCAAGTACTGATTTTCATGATTGTAATCGTCGTCGGATTGACCTAGTTGTTTGAGACGACCAGAATTCTTACGCAGTACGCACGAGAAGTCGACAGTTCGATTCCCGCTGATTTAGCATATTTTTAAAGATCTTTTTTTTCTGAAGGTTTCACTTCTGACACGTTTTTTTGTTTTATTGTTTTTTAAGTATGCTAATCTCTGAAACTACCAGTCAGATTAAAAAACCACTATGATATATGATAGCCAAATTCACGAGTAATATTATTTTTTAGTATTAGTATTTTTTTATTTATTTTAGTAGGCTATTAATTTAGCATAAATTTAGGTAGCCTTAAATATTGGTTTTTGATGTTTGTCTGAAGAAATAGCGCATCATAACTACTTTATCCGAGTGCGCTGGCGTAATGGTTAGTTATACGTAAATACAATGTTCTACAAAAATATTGCTCCTTAGTAAATCTAAAAAATAGTCCGGGATATCATATTTCTATCTCTTCTTATACACAAGCCACAATCAGCTCATATATCAATCAGCGATTTTTTTTAATTATATGCGGCCTAAACCTCGGCACATAACTAGTGTATTATAGTAAAAATGCTAGCACTGTTCTACGCCGCGCAGTTGCGCCAACTCAGTTTACTGCGTCGGATGAGTCAACACACTTATTCTAAATTAGCCGTGTCGTTCGCGAATGAATGCTTCAAATGAAGTACCTACTTCAGTTATGATATCCGTCGTTCTGGTCGTTCATTCTAGTTTAGTTACAATTCGAGTAGTTCACTACTTCACTAGGCCAGTTGAGTTGTTTAAGCTCGATCCACACGCTTGCCATTTGCCCCAAACTTCAAACCTCTACAAACGCTTGGTTAAAATAGGCAAGCCAAACATTGCTATCCACACGTTTGCGAGTGTATTTCGGATAAGCAAACATGACGGACGTCGATCTTGTGTCGGTTATAACATTTGGTATAACCCATTTTTATTATAAAAAAAAGCAAAATTAAATGAGGAAATATGTTAAGGTAAAGAAAAATCGACAACGAATATAGTTAAAAATTCACAGAAACCGTATCAGTTATTTATCTATTATTTATTTTGTGCAAGCGATACTAACTACGCACAAACGTGTTAACGCATTGCAAGCGCTTGCCGGAAGCTCTTTTGATTTGTGCATAAAATACTGATTTAGTTCGGACCGGTGGCAAGCCAGGTCAAACCAAGTCAAACACCCTATCCACTCGTTTAAACTTGTTAATGTTTGCCGAGGTTTGGCAGGCGTGTGGATCGGGTATTACGTATGCGATATGCTGTCACGCTCTGTTATACTGAAGTACCTAATATTCTGTTTACTTAAACTGGCTCTCTGTTACGATCGCTTAAGAACGATTTTATGAGTCTTTTAATTTACCAAATAATAATACGTACTCTGTAGCAATGACTCAAATGCTGAAGCAATGATGGCTCAGTGGTAGCGTTTAAGACTTCGCGTCGATTGATGTGAGTTTCGAATCCCTGCAATGAACCTGAGCTTTCGGTGAAGGAAATCATCGTGAAGGAAACTATAGCATGGTGGTTGGGCTTATTCTAATGCCCGCACGTCCAGCTACCACCCTCAAGTTGAAAATCTGTCACCAAGTACCAATGGGTGCGTTCCGGCAGCTGCACTTGAGACCCAGTTTTCCACTAGGTTTAGCAAGTTATCATCTTGGGCCACATCGTCGCTTAACATCAGGTGAAATTGTGGCCACTACGCAAACCTATAACAATAAAAAAAAAGTTTTGCTAACATTGGTTTTCTGGAGCTGGACCATTAATAGTAATCTATTGTGTTCTATAAAACATTTAATTAATCGATTAATTATCTGCTATTTACTTAGTATGTACGGAATACGTGTCACCCTGTCTAGAAAAGACGACGACAAAAAAAAGGTCATCGCGTGTTCCGAAGATTTACATAATTTACCTTTACATAATTAGGTAAAGTATTTTTAAATACTTTAGTTATTTGACGAGCTAAAAAAAAAACATTCGCTCAAATAATCATAAAAATACCTCGTATGATTTATTGGAAATCTGCAGTCAATAGTTTCATTTCAACATCTTGTAGTAATTAATTAATCTTTAATAAATTTAATAACGTTCTAGTCTATCAATTAATCGATTGTTCAATGTTTTGCATGCGCTAGTACTCTGTGGAGTATGGGATAATCCATAATCACACAGACGTACCAGAGATGCATAACCACATCACGTTAGTCTTGGGCACTTGGGCTTAACCGGTCACCACAGAGAACGCTCAATTCAGTACATAATCCAATGATGAACTAGTTCACTCCATTAGTTCATTAGTTCTTTTATTTTAATTTAAAAAGAACAATAAATAAAGAAAAAAAAATTGTTATGATTATTGCAAGTTCTGTTTATTTTTTTTAAAAAGTACAACGTATTACATGAAAAGTTCACACGTCTATTTATATAATATAAGATTTAAGCCATGGGGGTGTGAAGCGTTTTAGTGTCGATATCGAAATATCAAGGTGCGCACAGTATAAGTAAATAACTCGATTGGTCACATAGCGCCACTGTCTAGTAAAGTGAACGCTAAAAGAAATATAAAAAGAACTAAGAGCGGGATTATCAAAGAACTAGTTCGCATAGTTCACCTAAAGGAGCGCTCTTCCTACCTAGGTCGTTCGCGAACTACTCAAGACTACATCACGTACAATAGATCTCTAGTACGGTAGTCTGTGTCAGGCTGTGTTATCTATCTATGGTCCGTGTGTGGTCTGTGTTCACGTCCAAAATAAATAATAATTTAGTTTATTGTTTGGATTTTGGCGCTATTATTACATTCATTCATTAAATGTTTTAATCATCCCAAATCTGCCAAAATGCCGGCGTTTCTGAAATATATTGATATGGAAAACTTTAAGTCCTATCGAGGTCAACATCAGATAGGTCCTCTGAAATCTTTCACAGCAGTCGTAGGACCCAACGGATCAGGTACCTAATTTTTATTATTTACCTCGATAAGATTGTGTATTTCTGTTCTGTTTAGACTGCACCGAATGTGCAATTATTTAAGTTAAAAATAAATAGATTTCTTGCTTACGGAAGAGTGTATATATATTACTAGCTATGCCTGCGACTTCCCCCGCGTGGAATTTCTTATCATATAAAAAACAGATGTGTAGGTGTACTGAAATTCATCATCGGCGATTCCTGGGAGGCAGCGTGGTAGGTACTCAAAGTTAGCAGTCAGCCGTGCCTCACACTCTTATGATTGTTATGAGCCTCATTCTAGGCCACCACACCAGTGCTCTGTAGGATGCATGGTTGGATAACACACACACAGCACCATCTACCGGGTCCAATTGTGAATCTAAACCATCCAGACACCCACACAAACACATTTTTTTTATCAAAATCGGTCTAGACGTTTGGAAGGAGTTCAGTCACATACACAGTTACAGAAGAATTATACAGGATCGATTTTTGAGATGGGGCATTAGAGTAGGTTAATGCCCATTTTCTTGCTGACTGTACATTTTTTTAAAAACTGAATGCTGGTCAAAATTTCTCAAGAAATTAAGGAAAGTCTCTTCAGAAAGTTTTCCTGTAGCTACAACCGTTAAGGTACCTACCCTTACTGCCCCCATTTCAAAATCCACCTGTATATATAAAGATATTATGTCATCTCAATTAATAACTTTTAAATACCTATTATCCATTTCATAATGCAATCAATCTAAAGCCCTTTGAGAATATTAAAATAAAATTATTTTAATTATTAACCAATATTATCAATAAAATATAAAACTCTTACTCTGTACTTACTGAGTAGTTCAATGTAAAAATTTAAGGCTTTGCAATCCTTTAGGAAAAGCTTAATTTATTTAAAAATGTATATTTATCATACTTTAATATCAAGTGAATAATGGAGCATTACATCTATGTAGTAGTATGTCTGTTTTAGTATAATTTAATGAAAATCTTGATAGCACAAAAACAACTAACAACAACATCTATCATAGAATTTTAGATCATAATAGAAAAATCAAACTAATTTATTTCTAATGAAAATTACGTGAAGATAAAATAATTTGAATTAATTTCACTCTATATTTGAAATATAGTACTTATTATCCTTACTAATATTATAAATGCGAAAGTGAGTTTATTTCTTTGTTACTCAAAAATGCAAAAACGGCGGAACGAATTTGAATGAAATTTGGTACACAGATACTTTCAAACCTGGATTAACAACATAGGATACATTCTTGGTAAAGACCCAATTCTGAAGTACGCGCAGACGAAGTCTCGGGCAGAAGCTAGTATATTATATATATATATATATTTCTCGTTAAAGGAATTTGGATGAATTTTGAAATGTTGTTTAGATGGGTTTCTTTATATTTGTAGCCAGACATAAGTATAACTCCCAAAGTTGGGCACCCTGATATTTAGGAATAACAGTATTTGAAATGAATAATGATTAAATGTGTTTAATGGTTATAGGAAAGTCAAATTTTATGGATGCTGTGAGTTTTGTGATGGGAGAGAAAACATCACTGCTGAGAGTTAAAAGACTGAGTGATTTGATTCATGGCGCTTCTATAAACAAACCTGTTTCCAGAAGGTAAACTTTAATATTTATTGTTAAGAATTAACATTTACACACACTGAAGTGAAACTTTGAATTTAATGGTATATATATATACATATAATAAAATAGAAGTGTCTGTTTGTAATGTCAAAATAATCGCTTTTTACTAAATGCATATGAAAGTATACAGGTTATAGGTATGTTATAGGTACTATAACAAAAAATATATTTTTTTGATTTTTTGTCTGTTTGTTCCGAGTAATCTCTGAAACGGTTAGACCGATTTTGACGGGACTTTCACTGGCAGATAGCTGATATTATAGGGCATAACTTAGGCTACTTTGATTTTAGAAAAATAATTAGGGTTTCGCACAAAAATAAAAAACCGTTTTTTAATACACTTAAAATGTGCTTGTATACATTAACGATTTTAGTTATAAAATTACATAGCACAACAAAGTTAATTTTTTTCTTTTGCATGAAATATTTTAACGGTTGTTTACTAATTTGAGGTCGCTCATTTCGAATATAGCCTCAGTTTTTATCTAGCAGCTCCAGGTTTTGAGATCTGGTGTGAACCTTTAAATCATCATGATAATTATTGTGCAATTATTGTGTTATAAAAATATCAGGAAATAACAAGTATAACTACTCTAAATGGTTTTATCCCAAATTAACGTCACATATTAGACCTGTAAGCAGTTTGAATGATCGATTTTTATCACTACTCTCTACATCTAAAGAAAGCTTTGATAAATTGAATCTGCTAAGCTAGCTGGATGAGCACTGGTGAGTTCATTCCATAAAATCATTTCGAACCTAGACCATTCAATCAAAATTATATTTGACAGCCAATGAATTTGCAAATTGGGAAACCATTCTGATTACAGAAGTTCAATGTCAAGATTTGGTGTTATTAATGTATATCATCTATAAAATATCATAATGCAAACAGCTGGTAATTTATGTTATTCCTAATCATGCCCAAGGATGTTTCGCTCCAAAACATTTTTTGTCATATTGTTAATTGCCAATCTGTTTCTGAAAATTCTTTATCTATTTGAAAGCTACATCATCCCTTTCCTTTATCCTTATTACATTTTATAATTTAATTAATTGAAAAGAAAATGCATGACATTACTAGTATTTTATAAAAATAGAAGATTATATTAGTAGTAACTCCTTTATTAAGTGTATAAAAAAATTGCACATAGACAACTATTAAATGTAGACCAGGAAAACAAAAGCAAAATGTAGTTTTAAATTAACTTTTAGGATAAACAGTTTATTTTATATTGTTATAATATTATTTGGCAGCGCGTCAGTGACGGCGACATTTGTTTTAGAAGACATGACAGAAAAACGTTTCCAAAGATCTGTGATTGGCCAATCATCGGAACATAAAATTGATGGTCAAGTAAGTACACAAACTGTATCACAACAAACAGACAAATTAGTGATTAGAAGCTCTGATCAGCAGAAAATATCTATCTGATCTCTCAAAAACAATGGATTATCCTTTATATTTTTTTTTGCATTAACATTACTTTCTTATTTGGCACAATATTAATACACTTGTTACAAATTATTGAAAATCTTTATGTTGAGGCTCACATTTAACCACTGCAGCTAACTGTGACCGTAGTTTGAAAGATAAAAAAGATAAAATAAGATTAAAAAAGGGAGAGACTCCTGAAGTCCACCAGAGAGAATACACAAGAGGTATTTCGCAAAGAAATTTAATTGATTTCAAACAGGTGAACACTGCAAATTAAATCACATACCATCATGCTAGGATTCATCAAAATATTTTCTTCATTAAAAGCTTAAATTGGTAGAAACTGAATTAACATCACATTCTGCAGTCAAGCCTAGTACTACTGACTATTGTAGGCTTAAAAAATGTGTTTTAAAATATTAATAACCTTATGTCCGTGAATGTTATATTTAATTGTTTATGTTTCTTTTGAAGTTGATTCCTACAGCTTAATACTTATAAATTCATGCAGCTTGATAAAAAAAGTGTCATTTTAAAACGGATTTTATATGCAATATAATATAATATAATAATTGCTGAGAAATATAACACAAAAATAAGATATGGGCTTTGTGAAATAATAATAATAAAATGGATATAAGGATTGGGATTGTTGGACTAAAGTAGTAAAGTTTATCCAGCATTCACTGGATTTAATTCGTGTTCGTCTGATGTGACAGAATATTGACTTCAGGGAAACTGTCGACTTAAAACAAAGCGTAACATAAAATACGAAAAACTAGGGACAGGGCAGTCACACTTCAACATGGACCTCAAACATATTATAACTGAAATAATTTTAACATTTTATGTGCTTTCAGAAAGTATTATAAGTGACTATGTAATAAGTTAAAATAAGCAATAAAAGTGTGTAAAAGCAATTAGTATGTTGATTAAACTGTAGAATTGAAGGTACAAAGTTTTTGTTTTGTTATAGTCCGTATCTATAAGCCACTACCTAGCTGAGCTTGAGAAACTCGGCATCAATGTGAAGGCGAAGAACTTCCTTGTGTTCCAAGGGGCGGTCGAGAGTATTGCCATGAAGAACCCTAAAGAAAGAACAGCCCTTTTTGAGGAGATCAGCGGGTGAGATACTTTAGAATTTTGGAGTTATTGTTGTAAAATATTCTTAAACCTTATGTAAGAAAGTAATTCGTCAATATTTTACTAAGTACTAGCTGTAGGAAAAGGAACCTTGATACATGATGAGAATAATTGAATGATGTGAAAGAAGACAATCTGTATACATAAACTCCTATCTTTTTGCCTGCTCCAGTCGGGAAATAGCAAGATGCTATATCTATACATATAAAAAAATGAAATCTATTTGTAATGTGAAAATAACCGCTTTTTACTAAATGCTCTGTTTGATCCGAGTAATCTCGGAAACGGTTAGACTGATTATGACGGGACTTTCACTGACTTATAGTTGATGTTATAAAGATGTCACTGGTCACTATTTTTAGAGTTTGGTTAATTATTTTAGGAAAATAATTAGGGTTCCGTGTAAAGATAGATAAAGATAGATAGAGCAAAGATAGTTGATTTAATGAATACTTAATGAAAGTCATGCAAAGCATTAATTAGGAAGCACCTTATTTTCATAATTTTACATTAGATCTGGAGTTCTAAAGGAACAGTATGAAGCGTGCCGCGCCGAAGTGAATCGCGCTGACGAAGAAGCGCAGTTCTCCTACCAGAAGAAGAAAGGTGTCGCCGCTGAAAGAAAAGAGGCCAAGTTCGAAAAAGAAGAAGCAGAGAAATATACTCGACTAAAGGAAGAACTTGTGAGTGACGTTATAATTAAGTAATGAAAACTTGGTTCGATATTTTAATTGTTCTGTTGTTGGCTTTCTAATGTAAAGAAAACATTTAACAACAGAGCTAAACTCGATATGTTGCTTGGAAATGATTTCTAAGTACATAAAGTTTAGACCATGTATATATTATGGTGTCAATTATTTGGTAATTAATATTAGCTTAGATGAATGCCTATCTGTAATATGTACAATAAAAAATGGCTGAGTTAATATTGTTCTCATTACGACAAAAATGTCGTGCTTTATAAATAAAATAAAATAATATTTACTTCAGATGAGCAACATCCATATTTGGTTAGTAACACAAAATAAAAAATCTTATACCTATGTTAGTAGACGCTAATATTTAGTAACAAGTTCGATTCCTGATATACAATTCCTAATAAGATGATAAATAATAGAGGAATCGTACCTCCCTGCTATGGATTTCATGATGGAGTTAAAAACTTAAAAATCAATTGTGTATAATATTAGAATTGTTTAGTTATTATGTATTAGAATTAGATCTCCAAATGAGCCAGTTTATATTTATTTTTAGCAAGAACAAAAAATTGAGCTCCAGCTCTTTCATCTATATCACAATGAGAAAGAGATACAGTCTATGGAAGAGGACTTGCAGTACAAACAACAGGAACTGACCAAAGTCGAGAAAAAACGTCAGAAAATAGAAGAAGGGCTGAAAGAGAAGAAGAAAGAAGCAGGTACTGCTCAGAGAGAAGTCGCCAAGATCGAACAGGAGATACGAGAAGTGGTAAGTTGTGAGATTATATTCCTTAAATATTTATATTTCACACTATTTTGTTATCGATAAACATATATATGAATTAATTTCATACAGGCAATTCAAAAAGAGTATAAGAGCTGTACAGGTCAAAAAATAACATTAAAATTCATATAAAGAAATTAATTTCAAAATATTAGTACTTAAAGACTTGGATATATAGTAAATAGAAAATTATCGTTATAATGTAGTTAATCGACAAACTGGGGTTGATATGGATTTTTTATTAATTATATTTCAAATCCCAGGAAACTAGTATCTGCATATTTTGAGATTTAGATTTTTTGAGAGATTAGAGGGAAAATACTGGAATTTGTAATGAAATTTTAAGATGTAAATTATTTAAATATATTTATTGATCTTTGTAGGAAGCAGAGATTTCCAAAAAACGCCCCACATTCATAAAAGCCAAGGAGCGTGTCACCCACACGCAGAAGAAGTTAGAAAGCGCTCTGAAGACACTGGAGCAGGCGCGAAAGGCGCACGAAGCTCATCAAGCCGACATCAGGAAGTTGGAGGAAGAACTTAAACAGATTGAAGAGCAGAAAGCTGTGTGGGAGCAGTCTGCCGGTCATGGTCACAGTGGAAGGGCTGATGTACATTTGGAAGAAGCTCAGGTAACAAAATATTTATTTCTGGCGATATGTAACATTTATGTACTGTTAATTTATAAGGCAGTACAGAGGGTAAGAGAATGGCAATGTCTTCTTGAGCAATTAAAATATTGTTACCATCTGAGTAAAAATAGAAAAAATTCGCTATTCTCGAAATCTCTGGAATTGTCTATAATGTACTCGAAACATTGAGCACGTATTTGTAGGTACTAAAAGACACTGTAGTTTAATCACATATTCAAAGCTTCCTATTTCAAGGCCATTCTAGTGATTTCGTGAATGGTTTATTTGAGTACATAAGCGAGCCATATCCTGAGCCAGGACAGTTCTATTTTGGATAGCGAAGTGCAAACAACAATCGATAAAAAGGATGAAGTTTAAATGAGTACCATACGACCAAAGTATACTGAAGAGCAGTAAATTTGTTTGAATTCTGTATTTTGGAGTACGAATAAATTTTTACGTAAAATTTAATGCATTTGTGATGATTAGCTAAAAATCATGGAATCATCCACCTTGTTCCATCTATCATATCAGGTCCTTGAAACTAAGTGTGTAAACGACTATTAAAAATGTATAGTATAGATATAACTTAGACAAAATGAACACGTTGCGTCTACACTTGCGCGTGACTTGATCGTGACTGTGACCACCACAGATATGGATACAAACCTATTAAGTGATTTGCTACTCTTCTGAATCGGCCATTGAAATTCATATAACTAGTGCCGATGGTTTTTTTTTTGTTTATGTTTCCAGATCCGAGAATACGAACAGTTAAAGATGAAGGCGTCTCGTCAAGCGGCCCGCTACCTCCAGGAGTTGGACTCCGTGAACAGGGAGCAGAAAGCTGATCAGGATCGGCTCGACAACGAGAACAGGAAAAAGGGCGAGATTGAAAACAAACATAGGCAGAAGGTAAACAGAGGAGAACTTTAATAAATTCTATATAATTGTCATCAACATTTTATATTACATTTGACTTGATTCAACCAGAGCTTGCATAGTGCATATTTAGGCATAGTTTAAGTAATTACAAAATATTTTTTTAAACAGCAATTGCACTATGTTTAGACTCTAGAAAGTTTTTTTAAATTACACATTTTCTAACTCTGATGGTGGATAAGGCACTCACTGTTGTTTTTAAACATATATTTATTATCAGGTTAATTAACTAAGTGAGTATAGACAATATATATGGAGCAAATAAATAAATCTGTTATAAGGGTCACGAGAGGGCAGAAGCAATGAAGCGAGTGGACAAACTAAACGAACACATCAGAAGCTCCGAGCAGGCGCTGGAGGAGCAGAGGAGACTTAGAGCCGAGCTACAGGTTACTATATATAGATATGATGATGATGATGAAGTGTAGTGAGGTGTGGTGAGGTGTGGTGACGGTGTGGTGACGGTGTGCGGTTGGAGCGCAGGCGGACGTGGGCGAGTGCCGCGGGCGCGCCGCGGAGCTGCAGGCGCAGCTGGAGGAGGTGGCCGCGCAGCTCGGGGACGCGCGCATCGACAAGCACGAGGAGGCGCGCCGCCGCAAGAAGCAGGAGATCGTCGAGAGCTTCAAGCGCGACATACCCGGTGTCGTGAGTACCCTCACCTCTCTCACCATCTCTATAACCATTGCTCTTCTATTCACTTTTCCCTGTTATTTTACTATTTTTCTTATGTGTGAAAAGTATATAAATTGTAATTTACGCTGTGTGTATGTATACTGTTTTTATATTTTATACCTATTTTCAATGTTCATTTCATTATGAATTTGATATATATTTATATCTTCTATACATATTATAAAACTCAACATCTCTCTGTCTGTCAGTTTATGTTATTTTCACGTGAAAACCACTTATCCAATATTTTTCCATTAATTCAAAGCTATGTTATCTATCCAGGTTATAGGATATATTTTATTAGATAAAGACAGTAACATACGAAATAATCAGTGACGATAATGGTGAATCAATTCATAAAAAGCGCTTAAATGACTTACGCTGAATAAATCATACGAGATATAACAAACTAATGCTCTACATAATTGTAGACCTTAAAAAGACCTAGTACACGCAGTAACATACAACCGCGTCGCCCCGTGACGCGGCGCTAATAATAGACAATTCGATACAACACTAACTGACTCCCTGTCCGCCGAACCTGTGTGATCGAAAGATGAGCCCCCGACCGATCTTCCCTTGGTTCGGCTTTTTTTTTTCTTTTCTTTTTTTCGTACTGACTATACTGTTAGCCTTAGGGGCCCTGGAGCCTTTACGGCTTTTACAGCTTTACCGGGCTTGGGGGCGAGCGCTTAGGGCACTCAGCCACGAAAGCTAAGCAACAACATCCGAGGGTGCCAAAGTGGCCGGACCTCGGCTCGGACTGTTGCGCGTATGCAATTAAGTCGCGATCTGACTAAATCCCTATCATTCGATCTAAATTAACTATACATATATACATGTTTCTGCCCCCTGGGAGGAGAGAAGGAACATGTGTATGTGTATTTAGTGGTCTGTTTTTTTTTTGTCTAATCTAACTAGGCAAAAAAAGAAAAAAAAAGGTCCCTTACAGAAGAACCTGTGTGTTGTGCATGTGTGTATAATGCAGTGTCATGTATGGCTGTGAAAGCTAGTGAATGTAGAGTCACTGTATCGCGCGATCGGCTGCTTGACTCAAGGGCTCCATGCAGATGGATCGGACCTAGGCTTGAGTTGCCGCAGAGGAGGGCGGTCGTGGCGGGTGTGCGTTGGTTCGGCCTGGCAGGGGATTTGTATAGAGGATTCCACCTCTGCCGTTATTGGTAATCCCTCCGTCCATCTAATTTGGCTGCAATTTTTAAACAAGATGCTCATCCTCGTCTATCAAGTAATTTTTTCAAGTGGTTTTCTTCAAAGGGTCGTCCTTGGTTTTTATAATAGTGGTTTTCTCCACCTCTGTCTGGTAATTATTAACGAGTGTTTTTCTCCGTAATTTTTTAAGGTGATTGTCTTTTACCGTCGTCCTGTGGTTTTTTCCACCGCCGTTGTCCGGCCGTAATTTTTAAGGTTTTCTTTTCCTGCCTTCAGAGACGAGTCTGTCTTCTCTGATAAGCAGAGGGGTACAGGGAGGGACGCCGTCGATCTTGTATTAGCCGCCAGTCATTACGTTGTCCGGGGCACACCACGACATAGTGCCCCGTTAAAATAAAACCTAGTACAAGCATTCTGCACTCGTTGAATCAATCGATTCGTTCGTGATAATAAACGGCGCCATACACTACATCACAGTGGTCCAACCAAAATGGAAAAAAACTGTTAACGAGACTCTTTCTTAAGGTAACACTGAGTTACTGTTTAAAGCGATATAATACCTTTCGCTTATGGAAATATTTCCTGATCACAGCACTTATGAGCAATCCCAAGTTACGCGTTGTTTCTACGCTATTCATATTGTGCCCCTTTATTTATGGTCTGGCAGATACAATATGTTTGGAGAGACCGATCACGACCGCCGGCGGGAACGGACGTGTTTACGACCGCTCTCTGCCGCCTTTGTGAACTTTTACGACCGACCGGCTTTGCTGCGCACCTGCGCCGCACCTGCATATCGCCGTCTCGCTCGCACCCATTGTGTCGCGTACTTTTTAGTACGCTACACAAACACAAACTGCACTTTTAAGTGCAATTGTTTCTATTCGACGAAATCCACACTTTAGTGGTCGCTTGCCGGAAACCTCTCGGTGTCAACAGAAGGCAAGTGGGTGCGTGACCCAAGCGCCCCTCGGTTGCCTCCTTCAGAGGCAAACGATAGTACTTGGTCGGGCTCAGGAACCTTGGCCCTTGATAGAGTCATAGTCAAGCCCTGAGTGTCTCCTTCCCACCCTTCCGATCCTGCTACACATCCATCCCCGAGTGTCTGTTTGGGCGTAGCTAGGTATTTATACCGGCAGCGTTCTCTGCCTCGGGATTGATAGGGACCTCCACGTAGGGCCCGGTAGGTTCTTTCCTGCGAGTCATTACACCGTGACCCGCAGGTCCCTTTGCACGGCTCGGGATAGCCGTTTAAATTCACTCGGCGCACCCCCCTGCCTCTCCGGCAGGGAGGTTTAACTTCACCCCCGCCCGCCCAACCGCCGCCGCCGGAATGGCAAACTCGCCAGACTTGGAAAGCTTCGTTGCGTTCGCAACAAGCCTACACCCGTCGATATGGACGGATTTCAATAGGGCCATCGCAGCCGCGCAACCCGCCATTGCTGTCGCACAGGCCACCGAGGCCACCAGCGACCCCGCCGCGCCCCACGCAACGGACAAGAAGCCCGTCTCGCGCTCCCGCTCAACGGCACCCTGCGCTCACCGTCAGACGCCATACAAACGGCCGTCATCGCGCTCGCGTTCCCCGGGCAATCAAGCCACGATCCCAGCGCCCTCTGCGCTGCCGATCAAGAACTCTTTCGCGTCGTTAGTTCCCGAAGCGGACACGCCGACGCTAGTAGCTACGAACAATAGCTACTCGCCCACTAGTCCGGATCCCGAACCCGAGTCCAACGAAATGGACACGGCGATAGTCACAGATAACGAGGGCTTCACCTTCGTTCAAAAAAACAAGCCCGCCAAACGGGCATCGCGTTCGCGTCCCGAGTCTCCGGAGACTCAGTCCCGCCCACAAAAGGCGCAGAAAACCGGGCTAAACAGCCACGCCCCCCGCTCCGCAGCGCCCTCAGCGCCTGCCGGTACTTTTGCCGGCAGAAAGGCGCGTCGCCCACCGCCGGTAGTAGTCCAAAACAAGGCGGTCTGGACTAAGCTCGCGGACAAGCTTAGAGACTTAAAAATTAATTATACCTCGGCCAGTAACACGGCCAACGGTATCCGCGTACAAGTAACCACTTCTGACGAACACCGTCAGTTCACAAAGTTGCTCCGAGCAAGCAACCTACACTACTACTCATACACCCTAAACGATGAGCGTCACCTCCGGGTTGTAATCCGCCGCATCCCGGTGGAAATCACGCCCGAGGAGGTCAAAACTGACTTCTTAGCGAAGGCCCTCCCTGTCCGCGAAGTGCATAGAATGCACGGCGGACAATCCAAAAACCGACCATTAGATATGGTCGTAGTTATCTTGGATCTGACCCCCGAGGGCAGAGCCATCTTTAATGTCAGGAAAGTGTGCGAGCTCTCCGGAATAGCCGTAGAGCCCCCACACAAAAACCGCAGCCCTCCGCAGTGCCACAACTGCCAGCTGTACGGACATTCGGCCCGTAACTGTCACTTACGTCCCAGGTGTGTTAAGTGCCTCGGGGACCACGCGACAAGCGAGTGCACACGCACTCGCGAGTCGTCTACCCCTCCGAGCTGCGTGCTATGCGGCAACGCGGGTCACCCCGCGAACTATCGCGGCTGTCCCCGCGTCCCACGCGCCCTTTGCGCCCTACGCGCCCAAGGCAAGAGCGACACACCCCTCCTCAGATGGCACGTCCCGCCGCCAATAGTCAACCCATGCCTCTGCTCACGCCAGAAGCCTTTCCCAGCCTCCCCGGCGCTTCACGCGCCCCGGTGGCGGCCACCCCCGCACCCCGCGCACCCCCTCCGGCCATGCGAGCCCCTCATGCAGCATGGGTCTCTACTCCCCGCCCTCAGCCTCCTAAGGCGCGAAACCTCCTTCCACAACGGGACCTAGTATCCACCTTTCTTAGGGAACGGGAGATAGACGTATTTCTAGTACAAGAAACACTTCTAAAACCCAGTAGGCGCGACCCTAAGATAGCAAATTACAATATAGTCAGAAATGACCGTGCCACCCGAGGAGGCGGCACGCTCATCTACTACAAGCGTTCCCTCTATTGCATGCCAATAGACCCTCCCGCACTTACCAATATGGAAGTGTCCATCTGTAGAATAGGCATGACTGGCCATCCGTCAATCACGCTTGTCTCTGCATATCTCTCCCCGAGTAAAAGACTCCTTCAGTCCGATCTGGAGGCGCTACTTTCACTCGGTCAATCCGTAATAATAGCAGGCGACCTCAATAGCGGTCACACCCATTTCAACAACTCGCGTAACACCCCTAACGGGGTTATTCTCGACCTACTATGCGATGTGCTCGGCTTTGACGTCATAGCACTGCTAGAGCCCACGCACTTTCAAGATAACTGTCAACCGACAGTACTTGACATAGCCCTCCTCAAAGGTGTCTCACTTCGGTTACGACTTATAGAAGTCGTACACGAACTGGACTCCGATCACCGCCCGGTTATCTTACAACTCGGGCAACCGTTCGACCCCAGTCTGCCAAAAGTCAAAGTAGTTGACTACGCGATCTTAAATCGCTATCTATCCGATAACGCGACCCCGTCCAGCTTAGCTAGGATCCCCGACGTATTAGAGTCAACAGCAGACGCCGACTTAGCGATCGATTCCCTGGTCGATTACCTCCAAACCGGTGTAAGGGAGGCCTCGAGAGAGGTGCAAGCGGCGAACGAACGCCGTTTTATACTCCCCCCCGGCTTACGAGCGTTAATCACGGAAAAGAACGCCGCGACACGTGCACACGATTCTTATCCGACGAGGGATAACACCCGTAGGTTACGGCGACTTCAGAGAGAGGTTAGAACTCGCATCGGCGAGTACAGAGGTCACCCGTGGGATAACCTCTTAGAGGGTCTCAAGCCGTCCCATCTGGCTTACTGGAACCTCGCCCGCTCTCTGAAGTTAGAAGCTACCGCCCTGATGCCGCCCCTCGAAAGAGGCCCCGATCTCCCACCCGCGTTGGATAGCGACGATAAGGCAGAATGCCTTGCCGCAAGCTTGGAGAGCCAGTGCTCCCCAAACTGCGACAACGTAGACACTGCCCACATCGAAACTATCGAGACCGCCGTTCAGGAACTAACGTCGATTCCCCCCGCGGAAACGTTAACCCCGGTCACGCATGACGAGATTTGTTCTGTTATTAAAGGCCTTAAGCCTAGAAAGTCCCCTGGCCCCGACGGTATCAGGAATGAAGTACTTAAACTTCTTCCCGATCACCTCATAGCTCTTTTGGTCTGCATCTTCAATGTAGCCATAGCCCACTGCTATTTTCCAGCCGTCTGGAAAAAAGCTATAGTTATAGGTATTCACAAGCCCGGCAAAAAAGCTTCGCTTCCCGATAGCTATCGCCCGATCAGCCTTTTAAACACACTAGGGAAACTTTACGAGCGGCTCCTTCTGAACCGTCTCAAAACCGTTATAGATATTAAAAATCTATACCCTCCCGAACAGTTCGGTTTTCGCGCCCGACACTCGTGTACACATCAAGTGCACCGCCTCACGGAGCACATCACGAGCAACTTTGCCAAAAGTAGTATCGCCCCCGCCCGTACGCTTGCGGTCTTTTTCGACGTAGCTAAGGCCTTCGATAAGGTCTGGCATGCCGGACTAGTCCACAAGCTACATCAATTAGAAGTCCCGGATAGGTTAGTTCATCTAGTTCACGATTTTCTACGCGACCGCACCTTCCACTACCGAGTGGAAGGAGTACTATCTACCGCCCACCCTATACGCTCAGGCGTCCCGCAAGGTTCCATTCTGGCGCCTTGCCTTTTCAATCTGTACGTCAGCGACCTCCCGAAGCCCCCCGGGGTCGAGGTAGGGCTCTACGCTGACGACACAGTCATATATGCGTCAAACAGACACAGAAAAAATCTCGCCTGCGCAGTCCAACGTGCCGTAACCACTCTCGGGGAGTGGTTTCGAACGAAAGAGTGCCGCGATAATGTTCGAACCGCATACATGCAAACTACCACGCACGGTAGGACCCCTCTCATTATTCGGTACGAATATCCCTTGGGCCACCAAGACTAAATATCTGGGTGTCACCCTCGACTCGAAGCTTAACTTCAACGCACACGTTACTATAGTCAGGAATAGGGCCATCTGGATCCTTTCCCGCTTGCGACCCTTGCTCAGTTCGGTAAGCAAAATGTCCTTAAGACATAAGCTCACACTGTACAAGATGTGCGTCCGTCCGATCTTGACATATAGCTGCGCCGCGTTCGCACATATGTCCAAACATAACTTTGCCCGCATGCAAAGAGTCCAAAATCGGTTTCTCCGTCGCCTGCTTGACCCTCCAGCCTTCGTTAGGAACATGGACCTGCACAGGGACATGAGGCTTCCCTCGATAGAAGCCTATGTGAAATTTCTCACCAGGAGATACTTCGATAGCGCTTCGAATCATCCCAACCCGCTCGTAAAATCCACCGTGAACTACGTCCCAGATAACTCGATCCCCGTTGCCAAACGTTATAAACGCCGTCCGCGAAATCTCTTTGTCGATCCCGATGACGACATCGAGAACGCTAACAATTTCTACGCGTCCGCTCCCGCAACATATGCGTGCTCGCGCCCACGCCCGCGAAACCACCGTTCCCTCCGCAGGGGACGTACGGTTAACTTCGCTCCCGCACACCCGCCACGACCGCCCTCCTCTGCGGCAACTCAAGCCTAGGTCCGATCCATCGGCATGGAGCCCTTGAGTCAAGCAGCCATTCGCGCGATACAGTGACTCTACATTCACTAGCTTTTACAGCCATACATGACACTGCATTAAACACACATGCACAACACACATAGGTTCTGTAAGGGACCTTTTTTTTTTTCTTTTTTTGCCTAGTTAGATTAGACAAAAATTTTCAGACCACTAAATACACATACACATGTTCCTTCCCTCCTCCCAGGGGGCAGAAACATGTATATATGTATAGTTAGTTTAGATAGAATGATAGGGATTTAGTCAGATCGCGACTTAATTGCATACGCGCAACAGTCCGAGCCGAGGTTCGGCCACTTTGGCACCCTCGGATGTTGTTGCATAGCTTTCGTGGCTGAGTGCCCTAAGCGCTGGCCCCCAAGCCCGGTAAAGCTGTAAAAGCCGTAAAGGCTCCAGGGCCCCTAAGGCTAACAGTATAGTCAGTTCGAGAAAAAAAAAAAAACATTATGTTTGATTTCCTAAATCCATGGTTTTAGGTTTGGTAGGATTAAGGGCCGGGTTATAACGCTATGACATAAACATATTCACAAGGTATCAATGAAGTATATATTATAATAAAGAGAATGAACGTGGCGTGTTACAGTACGACCGCATGATAAACATGTGCCAGCCGACTCACAAGCGGTACAACGTCGCCATCACGAAAGTGCTCGGCAAGTACATGGAGGCCATAGTCGTGGATACGGAGAAGACAGCCCGGCGATGCATACAGGTCAATATTATATTGTTAAACACGATAATAACGAACATGTCTCTTATAGAGGCAGAACTCTCCAAAAAGGACCAACATAACACTTATATACGATGGATGTCACAGTAGGTTCACTTTGGTTATAATCGCGGTACACAATCTTTTCCCACAATATTTCTTTTCACAGATATCGTAAATATAACCTCTGTCGCTTCTGTATATCTCTTTGTAACCAAAATTATACGGAATTAAATTCTATTGTTTTGAAGCTTAGGAGTAGCTTCGGGAAAGGTAATCCTTATACACTCGTAAGTGTATACGCGGGAGGACTGTTTAAGGATATCAGATAAATATTCAACCAGCCTTGATTATTCCTTCACCATAACATGTGTCTTCATTGCGAACTTTATATTAAAATAGTATTAATGTGTTTTACAATAACGGCTAGGTATGCAGGCGTCTCAGTTTAATTTGACGATAGAAATATTTTCTTAATCGGTGTGTCTAAATAGCATGTTTCATTATTATAGGTTCTAAAAGAGAAAATGCTGGAACCGGAAACATTTTTACCCTTGGATTATATCCAGGCTAAACCACTCAGGGAGAGACTCAGGTGAGTTAAGCAATTTGACGTTATGCATTACCTCCATTCAGACAAATAGAACACTTCCCTTCTAAACAATGATGTAAACTTCGAGGCATTTTTAGTAATTTTGACACTCCTTTAATTTGATATGTAAACGAGCTGTGGGCCCGGTGAAACTGTAAAAGCCGTCTGAGGCTCCAGGGCCCTTATCGCTAACATTGTAGTTAGATCGAAAAAAGAGCGAGGACAGTTGTGTTTTGGATAACGAAATGGTAAACAAGGGAAAAAAGAATGAATGTCGCAAGAGAACCATAGAGAGAGATACTGTAAGTACGATAACAATATAGTGACAAACAGTATAGTAGGTTTGCCTGAATTTTGATTCGTTGAATATGATTAAATAATTTACGCCAAATCTAACGACAATTTAATTACACACGACTATATGTTGCCGTTCAGGCTCCGTGACGATTGCTTACAGCGACGAAGACGTATCATTGCCGCTCTGTGGAAAGTATCGTTTGTTCCCAATATATTCTTGATAGTTTGCTGTATATTTGTCAAAACTTTGACAAGCTTGATTTTGCAGTTTTAATATTAGAAATATACAAATTAGTCGTACCATACTTTAGACTTATTAAGACATATAAACGTTTTTAGGCAATAGTGTTAGGTTGCATAATAAGATCCCGACGCACATAACTGATTTGCCGGACAAAGAGTTCAAGGACCATGTCAAGCAGGTGAAAAGGTTATTATAGAGTGGATCATTATATGAATTATAGTGATGTCTGGAAGTGACTCCCTCTCTGTGCATACACTAAATTATAAATATGATAATGTGATTATTGACTGTAAATATTATTTATACAGTTGAAAAGAAAAAAGATAAGTCCGATCGAGTTACTTGCCGGTTCTTCTCGATGAATGGAATGTTTTCCGAACCGGTGGTAGTATAGTAGTGTTTCACGTTCATAACGTGCCTTCATAGGGCATAAATTGAATAAAGTGTATTTTTTTATTTTGGTTTTATACGCAAGCTGCAAGCAAGTGTACAGTAATCGGCAAATGACGAATTCGTGGGTATGAAGCGACACGCGACGATACGTGAGCAGTAATAAATCAGTTCAGAGAACAAAGGTTCTAGCTAATGTATTTATTTTTTTACATACAAAGAAGCGTCTATATCTCCTCAATTAGATCGGTAATAATCACGTATCACTTAATTTATAAATATTTCCTTAGAGACATAAGGGAGCCGAAGAACGTGAAGTTGTTGTTCGACGTGCTGCGGTTTGAGCCGGCCGCCATACACCGCGCCGTGCTCTTCGTCACCAACAACGCGCTCGTCTGCGAGACGCCCGAGGACGCGTCGCGCGTCGCCTACGACCTCGACCGGACCAAGAACAGCCGCTACGACGTACTCCACCCTACTACCCTACTCTACTCTACTCTACTACTCTACCGCACACACCTCATACCATTCATATACACTGTCTGTGTGTTTATACTACACAAACTTACTTTCAAACTTGTTAAACCATCTCTTGGCCAATGTGTTCACTTCTTTCATAACATCAGCTCACTTTAACGAAAAAGTTTAAGCGGGCCAACATCATGGTGATAACTGTAATGATGGAGCCCAATCCTAGTCTAAAAATCATTATATATTTATCTTTTTAGGCATTGGCATTAGACGGCACATTCTACCAGAAGTCTGGCATCATCTCTGGCGGTTCCCTCGACCTGGCGCGTAAGGCGAAGCGCTGGGACGAGAAACATCTCTCCCAATTGAAAGCCAAAAAGGTATTAATTACTCTTCTATTAATCGCCGCGAGGTATCTGATTCATGTTGTACCGAATAGATATAAAGAAGAAAAACTAAAAAACTACATATATATGTTTTACAAAAAAAAGGTACATTTATTCAATGTTGAAAACACGAACATAACTACAAATTACAGACACGAAATTAAATTAGGTAGGAGAACTACTAATATTTATAATGTTGCAAAGTTGCCAAACAAATGTCGCATTCAATATCGAAAAAGACCCGAGCTCAACATATGCTATGGTAAATTGCCAAAGTGCTGGTTTTCAGCTGGATCCAACACTGATACTGATGCTTGGGATTTTATTTGTTATATATTGCAAGTTAGGTTATGTTACTTATATTTTATTGTGAAAAATACAATATGACAATTACATTCAAAAGGCAAGATATATTTTTATTATCAGCCCACACAAACTCTGCCAACCCATCGTTGGGGACCATAAGAGTCAGAATAAATAATAAAATTAGGAAGAAGTTAAACGGGAAAAATGTTCGAGCGCCACCCCATCGTGCAGGTTGTCTAGGAAGCAAATCAGACCAGTTCTAGAGTGTCGCTTCTCGCTGCATCCACGGTGCGCAGGCGCAGGTCCTTGGCCGAACTGACTTCTAACCTCAAACTCCCTCGTGAGATTGAAGAAATGCAATGAAATATCCAAATTGGTGGAATGTTTCGTGTATTTCGATAAGGTCACATTAAAGATTAATTTAAAACGATCGTGACTGTGTCTCGTTTCGATGTCTATTATAATGCCGAACATTACACATCTTAATATAAACTGGTACTCTCTATATGGTAACATATATAAAGAAATAAAACAACTCGGTAGGGCTTGGTCCTGCAACTATTATTAAATTTTTAAAATCCCCACGACTTTATACTCCTGTCGGAAAGGGCGTCATTGGCAAGTTCCGCCGTATAGCTTCTCATACTCTCATAAATGATAAAAGAGCACGGGAAACGTTGAAACATGACGATGTAATGAGTGTGTTTTTTATGAACAGGAAAAATTGACAGAAGAACTTCGTGAGTCTATGAAGAAATCGCGCAAAGAGTCGGAGCTGACTACAGTCGACTCGCAGATACGCGGGCTCGAGTCCCGGCTCAAGTACGCCATCACCGACAGGGACACCACGGTGAGGACCCAGCTCGAAACCAACATTAACCCTAATAACATACTTACAATAGTCAACTTTGACTCACAACACACATGTACTTTCTACGATATTTGTTTGCTACGATATTGATAGTACTTTTATCTCTTAATATACTATTTGTTCCAGTTAAAGCAAATCAAAACATTAGACGCGGAAATTGCAGAACTCGAAAGGAAGATCGAAATGTTTGGGGTGAGTAGCTCAGATTAAAAACAGATACACCCTTGCAAAAATCAAAATAATGAATTAGGAATATTGTAAATGTTTCTGTACGTTTTTGTTGTGTTCTATAGCCACAAGTGGAGGACATAGAACGTACGATCCGCGCTCGTGACGCCAAGATCCAGGAGATCAAGGAGAACATGAACAACGTGGAGGACGTCGTCTTCCGCGGCTTTTGTAGGGACATCGGCGTCGCCAACATACGGTCCGTACCCTTACTATTCTCTGAGGCTGCATAACCTCTTATAGTCGCTATACTGTTTACATTCAAATACCTATCTTACATTTCGTAAACATATTGTACTGTGGTATCTTAACACCAGGATATTTATTGTCGAGTCGGTCGCCACTCATACTTAATTATTCTATACTTACTATAAAGAAAACTTAGCAATTTTTATGAGTTACTATGAATCAGACAACTCGATTGACTTGTATGTAACTAGCATTGTTGTATGCATGTACATAATTGTATGAATAGGTAGTACCATAACAATATGCAAAATGCTACAATACATTACGGACTGGTGGCAGTTACACATATAATTCTAGTTATCGTCCTACACCAACCAGACTGCATCTAAGGACTGCAGAGTTTAACCTATAAATTAGTAAAATACAAAAAAATATCTATTTTTTCGGGAAAATTCTATCTAATTAAATCTGTTTATTTTTAAGGTGTTCACACTTATTAATCTAAATCCAATTCCCGCCATCTTTGGTTTTTACAATACTTTTTCCTAATTTGCAGCATTTATAATAAAACATTAAACCTACTCGGAAATTTTGTTATCTTGCGCTGGGTTACACAATCTGTTAGTCTATTTGTTTCTCTATCTATTGTTAGTAATCATCAGAATCATAAATGAGTTACCGTTCTGCCTTTTTTTGGTAATATTTTACAGTGTTTTACCAAAAAAATGAGTTATTAATGGCGCGTAGTGTCAGCACATATAAAAACCCAAAAAAGGCGTCATTTATTACATAAAAGTTATAATATCATTATAACGTATAAGTATTAATATCATTGAGTTGGATGAATAGAAAACGCTTTTAAAACCCACAATATGTGCGGATATCTATAAATGTGTCACTGTGAACTAGCCTTATTAGTTTCGTTGTTTACATATCGCAGACAATACGAGGAGCGAGAGCTGCGCGCGCAGCAGGAGCGCGCCAAGCGGCGCATGGAGTACGAGGCGCAGATCGACCGCATCGCGTCCAACCTCGAGTTCGAGAGGTCCCGCGATACACAGAGTTAGTTTCAAACCAGTCATCATGTCGTGAGAATGTGAATAGAAGCTGATGATGATAATGTTTGACGTCAGAGAACGTGACGCGGTGGGAGCGCGCGGCGCAGGACGCGGAGGACGAGCTGGAGGGCGGCCGGCAGGCGGAGGCGAAGCAGCGCGCCGACATCGACGCGGAGCTCAGCCGCTGCGAGGACCTGAAGGGCGCGCGCTCGGCGGCGAAGGCCGCGCTCGACAAGGCCGAAGCAGACGTTGACAAGGTATCACACGACTAGTTATACACTCTCAACTACAATGTTCATAGAGGATACCCATACTAGAATCAATAATACTCTGGTAGACAGTTACCACTGCTAAAATATACTTATGAATAATTGTATATCGGCAGTGCTGCAATCAACTTTGCTCATTATCATTGGCCTATAGCTCGACCGCTCTGAGCGCGACCTTCCTAAATGTTGGCGGGGCGCGGGGCGCGGGGCGGCGGGTGTGCATGTGTATACACGGTATTAGATTAGGTCCTGTATCTTCAAATAATTCTACGTATATTATCGCAAGTGTGATGGATAAAATAAATAACATACTTTATTATAAATTATATTGTTTTTTTTTTTTTTTTTTTCGAACTGACTATACTGTTAGCCTTAGGGGCCCTGGAGCCTTTACGGCTTTTACAGCTTTACCGGGCTTGGAAATTATATTGCTGTCTTGTTTAAATGGTAAGCAAAATACTACTATTTTAAAAAAAAAATAATGTGACTAGTAGCGAAAATAACTCGTGCTCCGAGGCCTCCCAATACATTATTGTATCGTCTTTTAGATAAATGTACTTTATATATTATCCTTAGAATGTTACTTTTAAACTTTTATTATGAAGTGCCGTATTACTTTAAAGTGTTAACCAAGAAAGTAGGTTCTAATACTTCCTTATGAATTCATAGATCTTAGCATTCGATGTTAATTTCGGATAGATATACACACACACACACACGAATGATTTAGTTAATGTCTTTCGTGTATTTACTTTATATTTTACTGGTACTTGTATATCGGTGTTGTCGAATTGTTCAATAGAAACACACTTGCGATAACATACGTAAAACTAGTTACTCAGAAGTACTCAGAGCGGTCATGAACAGGTCATGAATATTTGAATAAACCTATATAATTGTTCCTGTATTTGCTTTTTGTATTGTTTGGTACTATTCATTTTAAAATACGAGTTTGCAGATTATTTATCTGAGGTAAGTTTTAAATGTGCGTCCATAGCTGGTTAGACCATACGGAATAACAGATTCATCAAGAGCTGTATACATTTTCAAGAGGATTTCATACATTACATTGCGCTTTATAATGTAAAGTTAATATAACATCTATATAATATTAAAAAGCATTACTTTTGATTGACTATTTAACGTTTCAAAACGCAGCGTCGGTAATTCCATCTTGGTAAAATTATCTCATGTGTAGCAGTCAAAAAACAAAATCGCGCACGCCTTCTCGTCAAACGTGTATTGGTGCCGGCGGCCGGCAACATACTAACTCATTGGTTGGTTTTGTCTGTCTCCCGCGTCCCGCAAACATTAAGGATGGTCGCGCTTACAGCGGTCCGACTTTAATATGTTAACCTACTAAGTTCATTTTTAATCGATAACTACTTTTGAAGTTAGATTAAAAATGTCGACCAATATGGACCGAACAATAGTGCAATTTAATAAAGCTGTTTATTTGGTCTAAACTTTTAATCCAAGTTCAAAACTAGTTATCGAATGATTAAAACTTAGCATTGTAATAGGTGTGATGTAGGCATGTATTAAACTCGACTTATTGATATTCTATAGCAATAGGGTCACATACAGAGGGACGATTTCGAGATGTGTTATTAATATAACTACTGTCGGACGAAACTATCGAGTTGTTTTCTTTGTTGATTTGAATTGACTGAGATGATGTGATGTGACGCTGACTCCCGGTCCCACCAGACTCGAGAAAACAATCCATAACTAACTAGATGTTTGGATAATCGAAGTTTTGATCTTATCGACTTACCATCGCGTACCTGTTGCTATTCAGCGTTGATATATTTTGATTTATGTGAAAATTGCTGTTATCTAAGCTATTAAAAAAGGTGTGTGTGCGACCACACACGATAGAAGTGAAACTTCATTTTAAAAGATATTTTATTTAAGCAGTGTGCAATATGCATACACACCGACATTAGCTCTCTCGCTCTGGCTCACACAAAGAGGAGAGACCGATAATGGAACAACGTTGGAAGTCGCATAAGAAGTTTCACTTCAAAAGTACATGTCGTTGAACGCCATATAGTTCAAAACAAAGTGTATTTAGTTTATTAGGGCCGATTTGAATATAAGGTAGATAATAGTAATAATGCATTGTCAGGCCCGCAAAGAGCTGAGCAGCGTACAGAAGGAGATCCAGTCGGTGCAGAAGCAGATAGCGAGCATCGAGGCGCGCATCGAGAGCAGGCGCAGCGAGCGGCACAACATACTGCGACAGTGCAAGGTTCACGTCATATCCACTACGGAACGAGTTTAACCATATCTTCTCTCAGTAATCTCTTATTTGTTATTACAGATTGACGATATAATAATACCACTGCTAGAGGGAAGCTTGGACGATACTGCGGACACGGAGTCAGATCCTTCATCATTATCCACCTCGGAGCAGTACCGCAGGGAGTCAAGGTATCACTACTTAGCTGGTGCATTTGTATATAGTGGTGTGGCGGCATGCCCGGCTTGCTGGCTACCTCTACCAACTGTCAGCTACCTATCTTTAAACCGATGATGGCTCAGTGGTAGCGTGTACGGAGACTGCGGTAATGAGCCCAAGTTTTCGGTGTAAGAAAATCTCATGGTGAAGCTATCACATTTAAGTTGAAAATGTGTCTCCAAGCATCTGTAGGGGTGTTTGCGTCAGCTGCACTCGTGTGCCAGTCCTCCCCCCACTATTATGGGCCAGATCATCACTACCACTTACCATTAATGTATAACAGACTGAACGTTCTGTTGAATCAGGATCCGAGTGGACTACAGCTCACTGTCGGACACGTTGAAGGAGCTGGAGGTGCACGATGAGATCAAGCGCAAGGCTGACAAACTCCAGAAGAGTATAAACTCGCTGCAGAACACCGTCGATAAGATCCAGGCGCCGAATATGAGAGTGAGTTGTTGTTCTTGTGTAGTAGCGTACTGATACAATACTCATGTTCAATAATCTATCAGAATGATTCGTTTCATAGGGACACAGTTCAGGTACGAGATTCAAGCGCGTGTACTTTGTGCAATAAATCAACGTTATTATTACTGAACATTTCTGATTTTGAAGTACCCGAGTTTTAAGTAAGCACCCGATAACCAAGAGCCACAGAACTGCTTATAGTCTCAGTTTGTTGCATCACTGTTCGCTTTGCTTTCTTAACTCTGAGAATTTATCACAGTGTGAAACAAATCCTTAATTTTTCAATTATTCACAAGCACAGCATATAAATGGCTCTACGGCTCCCAATTACTACATTTTTTTATATCTCGGCACGTCGACCTCTTTGTGGTAGACAGGTGTGTGACGTATGCGTTGAATTGTCCAGGCGATGCAGAAGCTTAACGAGGTCCGCGAGAAAGTGAACGCGACCAACGAAGCTTTCGTGGCGGCGAGGAAGCGCGCCCACAAAGCTAAGCTCGCTTTCGAGAAGGTACTACCAACGTTTAATGTTCTACGTTATCACATATACTATATCTGTTATTGGCAGAGTACGGTAGTTAAATGCGTGCAACGTGCGCTGGTTCGAGCGCGCACTTGTATCGAGCTTCATATGAAACTTACATCCCTAAGGAAACAATTAAAATAACCATATATATACGTAAAATTGAAACGGCTAGAGGTACAAAGCCAACCCTAACTGAACTGCACGGTGGTGATGGTTCCATATATACTATGAAAAAACTCATCTACTGTCTCATTCCGGAATCATTCAATGTATATTTGTAAATTAGAGCCACAGCTGATTGTAAAATTAATTTACTAAATTTCCTATACGAGTGAGCTGGGAGGATATAAGATTTATAAATAAAATATTCCCATTGTTTGGTAAAGGTAAAGAAAGAACGACACGATAAGTTCATGGACTGCTTCGAGCACGTGGCAAATGAGATTGACGCCATCTATAAGGTACGTATCTTTACTTTTAACTAATTCGGAATATCGACTGTCGATTAATATACTCAAATGCGGCATGATTAGTATTATAAGTGAACTTACAATTGCTTTATGAAACTTAACAAGTTGTCAAAAGATGCACGTGACATTCTCGGTAATGTCAATGAATTTACAGTGCCTTGACATGGCGTACTTTACAGTAATATCAGTTGGCAGAAGTGCTAATGCTGGGTTTCATTGCGAAAGCACCAACTCCAGGCTTTTTCTCTATGTAATCACTATATAGTCTTCACATTTTGCCCAATTTAGTTAAGGTCCATCCGTCTTTGGAATCTGTTATACAGAGCCGTAGGCTTATAGCATAAATAAGCACAGACGATTTGGATGAATACCTACGTTAGAATAATGAGATATGAATATTACGTCCAGGCTCTAGCAATGAACCAGTCCGCTCAGGCTTTCCTCGGTCCCGAGAACCCCGAGGAGCCGTACCTGGACGGCATCAACTACAACTGCGTCGCGCCCGGCAAGCGCTTCCAGCCGATGTCGAACCTCTCCGGCGGGGAGAAGACGGTCGCCGCTCTGGCGCTGCTCTTCGCTATACACAGGTATTCTACCATCTCTTATATCAACCATTCCATGTCAACGAGACTCGTTTACGTTCAAATGTTACAATATTATGTACATAGTTTAAATGTCTAATTTTCAAAAATTGAATACAACTTATTCTTAAGCAGGTTTACTGTAGATGAATGATCTTATAATTCTTTTATACTGTAAACACTAGGTGGCTGTTTATAACCCAATAACAAAAATATGACGCACATCCTCTAGCCTGGACACACCGGGTGGATATCGCCAAACGTACTCATAACATACGAGTAAACATACAACGTCAACGTCTCCTACTTGTGTACCGATTAACACGATCTAATAAGGGAGGGTACAGACTGTATAACTAGATACGGTAAAAGGAATACAGTGTATATATAAATAAAAATGTATATGTGGATAAGCTTTTTACACGGTTTAATAGAAAATTCATTGGAATTGAATACTATCCATTTCAGTCCTTGACATGTTGTCCGTACGCAACTCTTCACGTTACACAATTTTTTCCTAACCGTTTCAAAAGAAAACACAAATCATTTTTGTTTATACCGTGTAAATGCGATCGCATTGTTTACGCTATACTGTGGAATAATGTACGGATTCCCCTTTTTTTATACCACAATGGTGGCCAACAAGCATACGGCCCGTCTAATGGTAAGCGGCCACCTCAGCTTATGGATGCTTACAACACCAGAAGCACCACATGCGCGTAACCGTTCTTTTAAACCTTTGCTTTGCAAAAAATAAAGTATTATTTTTATGACAACCACAATAGCTTCTATTTTATAAAAAGGATTATTTTTATATCTGACTGTGTGTATATTTTGAACACAACATGATAGACACTTTTCAACTTAATGGTTTTAGGTAAACAGTCGAACCTTTTAAATGGCCTTTCACAATAGGCGTTTCACAGAAAGTTCTGCTTCATTGTGTAATTCGATGCTACTTGAAATGAACCATTACCATTTTGAGGTTATCGTATAAACCATGAGAATGTAATGAAGACATGAAAATATGAACAGCTATCAGCCGGCGCCGTTCTTCCTGCTCGATGAGATCGACGCGGCGCTGGACAACACCAACATCGGCAAGGTCGCCTCCTACATCCGCTCGAAGAAGGGCTGCCTCCAGACTATCGTCATCTCGCTCAAGGAGGAGTTCTACGGCTGCTCCGACGCGCTGGTCGGCATCTGCTCAGAGGTAACTCACAATACTTCGCCATCTCCCTAATAACATCTGTTTACGAAAGTCTCTCTAGGAGTTGTTCACAATCTTGTTTCAACATTATGCTCTGTAACGTATAACCGTATGTGAGCCAGTCTTCCACTAGGTTTAGCGTGTTATCATCTTGGTGGTGTTATCACATCTTCACTTAACATCTGGTGAGATTGTGGCCATTACGACAAAACCTATAAAACAGGACATGACGTGCGACGGTCTGACACAGTGTTTCTATCGTATACCATAGAACAAAAACATTCAGAACGGCAGTGGTCGCACGCAGAGTGAAGCCATTTCAAGTTAGCCTCTAAAGGCTACCTACGTCACTCGGCACGACAGTGCTAAAATGAAGTCTTAATGCGAACAACTCCCGCAATTATAACAAAACACCACTTACTGCGCAGTGAAAGAACCGTCACAGCGCATCACGTAATCACCAGAAAAATTTAAATATTCTATTACACGAGCTTAAATAATGTTAAATGTTCGCATAAATTGCCAGCCCTGTATCCCGCGAAATTTCTTGCATTTTCTGGGCTTTTTTAATCTTTGTACAGTAAGGAACATCTCAACCAAAATTTATGAAAATGGGTACATTTCCAAGTGTATGAAGAAGAGAGAACAAAGAAACATTTTGAAGTGAAACTTTTTATGCGACTTCTAAGCGTTAAACGTTTACGCACATTATCGGTCTCTCCTCGTTGTGTGAGCCAGAGCGAGAGAGTAAATGTCGGTGTGTATGTATATTGCACATTGTTTAAATAAAATAGAAAATGCCTTTTAAAATGAAGTTTCACTTCTATCGTGTGTGAATCGCAAACACACCTTTTTGTTATATATATTAATTAGTAAGAGTAAGAACATTTCTATTGAACAGTTATTTGATAAATGGAGTCAGGTAGACATTAATAATAATATGGTATTTTTAACTAGAATTGTATTAAGAAGTTTTGTTTGTAGTTCGGCATAATGACGATACATGCATCTGTTTGTCCACAGCCAGCGGACTGCCTCATCAGTGACGTCATCACGCTCAGTCTCGAAAACTACCTCGACTGAAATTTAATTTTAATTTAGATGTTTATTTTTGTATTAAATTTTCATCGCGCTTGCTTTCATTCCTGAGTTGATTGTTGATTATTATTATAATTTGTATTAGTTGATATATAGCTCTCTCTCGAAGTCTGTGCGACTTCGTTGTTGTGGCCGTAATGATTCACATGGAGAAGATATAAACTGAATGTCAAAAAAGACTATATATATTTGTTTTGGTAATTAGTAAGTAAAATTTTAGCGACAAATAAATGTGCAATTTTTGTTTACAATGTGTGCTATAATCAGAGATGTTCGAAGCGGCGCCGGCGCAAGGGCGAGGGTGTCGCCCGCCTGCAAATGTGAGTTGGCGGCCTCTGCTCATTTATTGTCACAAATATCTTGGGTTTATTGTAATGCTCTATTAACAACTGATGCATATGTTTTCTTGAAAAATATTACTAATCAAAAGAAATACGAAAGTTGCTCTATAACATGGGTTTTCCCAAAGTTTTTTTTATCACGCCTCCTTATACCTAAAATGAAGAATGAAAATCCCTAAAAATACCAATTTCACAAGAATGGCACAATATTCCGAAAGACCATTTAATAACCCTGTTTCGTAACCGTAACAACTGATATTCATAATTTAAATTTTGACACTAATCTGTATCGGGTACCGGTGTGAACATCGTGCGAGTCTGTCGCTTCTTGTGATGGGATTCGAACCAATAGCAGAGCGTTGTGAAGCGCGCATACGTTCCCGTCCAATCACAACGTCTCGTCATGGCGCCATCAAGTATGGCGTCGTGAGTTTTTTCATCTTCTCGCCGGTACACGCGACTACGTGCGTTTCAAAGTGGTTCGTTAGAACATAATTACAATTACAAAAGGAACTACTCAGTGCTGATTGTGTGGTGTGCATCGAATAACAAGCGTTCGTTACCTCCTCCGGCTCACCAGACCTGACCACCCTGGACGGCTAAACTGCTGGACGAACGACGTACGTGGCTAAAGGTAAGAATCCCTGTCATAGGGGCGACAGAATCTTAATCGCTTGCAGCCTTCATACCAATTCGGTGGCTACTCTCAATGTGCGTGGTGATCTACGCATAAACCCTAATCAGATCTAATTGGAACCGATTAGAACCGGTAGTAAGGGCACGTGGAGCTGACACAACTCATTAAAAGAAAAAACCTACGCTTAAACTTTTATCATTTAATCAACCGACATTGAACCAACTTTTCAATTAAACCAATAAATTTTCATTCTATTTATCGTTTTTGTTAAAAAGAAACATGTCAGTGTCATTCCACAAATGTCATTTCCAGTAAACAAATAACAAACAAATTTAAACTTAAGAATCTACGGACATTGGCAAAATTGTGTTATGTACACACGGTGCCATTAATTAAAGAAGAAGAAGAAGTAAACTTAAGAATATGATACTACGCTGTTTTAAAGTTAACTAACCAATATCAATTTAAATTTATAATAAAAGTTTGCTTAATTGGTTAAATTTATTTATTTTAAAGTCGTCTTGTACTTTAATGCAGTTACAGTGTCCGTCAATGTATATTAAGGATGATAATTTACAAAAATATACTTTTACATATTTTATTCACAGACTAGCTGTGCCCGCATCTCCGCTCGTGTGGACTACAAAAAAAAAAGGTTTTTATTTTATGTATGACACACTCATTATTTTTCTAAAATAGGAGAAGTCCAAGTTATTATAGTTCGAACTGACTATACTGTTAGCCTTAGGGGCCCTGGAGCCTTTACGGCTTTTACAGCTTTACCGGGCTTGGGGGCGAGCGCTTAAGGCGCTCAGCCAAACAAAAAAAAAATATGCCTTAAGAAGGCACTTGTGAACGCGAAACACTACTATACTACCACCGGTTCGGAAAACATCCCAGTCATCGAGAAAAACCGGCAAGAAACTCGATCGGGCTTATCTTTTTTCTTTTTATTTCCCAACTGTATAAATAATATTTACAGTCAATAATCATATTATCATATTTATAGTTTAGTGTATGCACAAAGAGGGTGTTACGTCCAGTCATCACTATCATTCATATAGGCAAAGTGAAGATATCAAGCTCCTGGAACCTGTTCTTTAGTGATTCGGGAGGTTTCATATTGTATATTACTGCCCGCTTTTGTAACATGAATATGGTGTCTACCTCAGCTGCTGAATCCCACCACAGCAAAATACCGTAAGACATTATGCTATGGAAGTAAGCGAAGTAGACTAACCTAGCAGTGGCAATATATGTTAACTGACGTATCTTACGTACTGTGAATGCAGCAGAACTTAATGTTCCCGCCAAAGTTATTATGTGCGGACCGCATTATAATTTTTAATCAAGTGTAATACCCAAGAAGAGAGTATTATCAACTAAGCCTGCTAAATACCCTTCTATCTTGATATGACTATCAACACGCCGAACATGGGACTAGGTAAATCTCATACATTTGTTTTTGTTTGCATTTAGTAGTAAATTATTTAGAGCAAACCATTCAGAAATTTTGACTAAAGTATTATTTTATTGTCTAACCTCTGAATCTATTCTTTTCACTTTGAATATAAGTGAAATGTCATCTGCAAAAAGAATGATTTCAGCGTTGTTCTCGACTACTAGCAGTAGATGAGTGGTCCCGAAAAGCGGAAAAACCAAAGTAACTACGAAATGTTTAGTTTAGGTTTAGTTATGTTTGTGGTGTTCGAGACCCCCTACTTATTGACATTATCGAAATTTGTCTAAGAATAAAGAGATTAGTAACAAATTATATGTAATTGTGTTAAATTATATAATCTAAGTTTAATATGGCAATGAACTCTGAGCGGGTTTTCGAACATAGTGCTGTACCACAGTCGTAATTTTTAAATAAAATTCAATATAAAAAATATTTAGAATAGGCATAGTGACTATAACAAAGAATCACTGAAATATTATTTTTTAAATAATGAAATAAGTTACAAAGACTCAAAAAATAATAATTTATTAAAAGCGAAATGAACTAAATAAACTAAAAAAAGCGAAATAAAAACAAAATATCCGCCAATTTTTGTGAAACACCAATCGGAGTCACTGCACCGTTTTCCAATTATTTTATGTTTTTAAACCATTAAATTGCCTAGTTTTATGTTATCACAACCAAAAACCCAAGAGATATTATTAGCAACTGAATAAGGATTTATTATTAAGACTAATAGCTTTAATTTGACTAAAATTGATATTCAATTAATGGGAATGGTTCTTGAGTCAAACAAAAACGTTTGTTCAGCAGAATTTCTAGTTATCTAAACTTCCATGTAAGTACCTAATGAATTATCTACATTAAAAAAACAGTTTAGAACGGAAAACCTCATAAAAAGTAAGAACAGTGCTCTAATGTTGTCAAAATCCCTGTCATATCAGGATCACCAAATGAGATTTCTTCGTGACGTCACGCAGACGCCATGCCACTTTCGAGAGCGATGCGATGCGTCAATTTAAAACTTGTTTTTAAAAAAAAATTGTTAACAGAGTTTAGGAAAAAATAAGGTTATTTTGGTGAATAATAAATACGTAATATCATTTTAGAAATGGTTTTCAAAATTAGTCATGCCTATTATCATCGTATATTGTTTATTGATAGTGAAGCAGGCCTTGCAGGTTCGTTTACGCTTGGTTCCGACCATTTAAAAGGCCGAACTTGTCAACTGAAATCGCAAGCTAACTAAAATTGAAATCGTTTCTACTGGGTTCCTTGTAAAGATAACATAAACACAACGTCGTAGGGTGTTGTCGATTTATTTACAATAAAATATATATTTATAATCACATTTTTATATCTAGAATTAATTAACGACTACGTCATAATAGAGTGCTGTCCCCGGAATGGTTGTTATCACTTGACCCGCGGCTTTGTCTATTTCCGACGGCAACTGTAAGACAGTATGACGTAGTGTACGGCTTGTATGTCGCGAGCGCGATCCAGTGCAGCGCAGGTGCTCTCCGCCATCTGCTAGTGTGTAATCGAACTAATCTAATATTATTTCTCAGATTTTATTGCGGTTTGAGGGTACTCGATATTTCGATATTAAAGAAAATTATGTAAAACTTTTATTACATTTAAAGACTTCAAATCTAAATTTGGACTTTTTATTTTGTATTTGGACGTACGTTGAACTTACGTACAAAGTATTCTTATACCATGCAGTTTCATCCAAAGAAATCTAAATGGAATATTTATTATTATATTAGTAGCAGAGATCTATCAGGACGGACCAGGAACCTAGGGGGGAAAGGTTATGGTAATGGGGCTATCGCATTACTGATTGAGTGGGAAGTTGTTGGTCTGAGAAGGTTAGGGGCTGTGTGGGAATTTTGGACTTTTTATGAAGCGAATGCTTGGAAAGTGTTAGTCTGGCGATCTCGGGGGGTCTGTGCTGAAGTACGGCGGAGCGTGAGGCTGCAGCAGCGTGCAGCAGACGGTACAGACACGTGAGGGCACGCGGCGCGGCCCGCTCGGCACGCTGTGCGACACGCAAGCGCCACAGAATATGCGCCCGCAGTGCCGGCAGTGGACCTACAATAACAATACAAACCATTTAAGATACTTTTCTTTTTTAATTTACTTTAAGATTTAATTAAAAACTGTGGCACTTGTAATTACAATAGGTTTTAATAAATAATTTTGGTAAACTACACAGATGTTGTTATTGCCTGGCGTGTAAGCTTTCTAACGATGTTTTTAGAGATATCAGGACAGAAAAAAATGTTACGCATACAAAAATTCACTATGCTCGAAATATGTGGAAATCTACAATCTACTCTAAACATAAAGTATGTATTTGTAGATACGAAGAGACATCGCAACTCACACGCACATTTAAAAGCTTAACGGTCCGAATACGGTAGTCAAACAAGCAACAGTCTAAAAAAAGGTGTGTTTGCGATTCACACACGATGGAAGTGAAACTTCATTTTAAAAGACATTTTCTATTTCATTTAAACAGTGTGCAATATACATACACACCGACATTTACCCTCTCACTCTGGCTCACACAAAGATGAGAGACTGATAATGTGCGTTAAACGTTTAACATTTAATGTTTAACGCTTGGAAGTCTCATAAGAAATTTCACTTCAAAAATAGAACACTTCCCCTTTTAAACGATGTCGTTGAGTTCAAGTCCATTCTAGTAACTTTGACCTTAGTTTTATTTGAGTACAAAAGTGAGCCGTGTCCAAGTTTTATTTGTGTACAAAAATGAACCGTGTCCAGCCCAAGATAGTTCTGTCTGGACAACCATGTGTTAACAACAAGCGAGAAAATGAAATCTGAAAGACGACCACAGTATAGTGAACATTTGAATAGAGAGCTTGTTTCTGAGCTTGGTATGTTATTCTTTCAGCACAGAGTTACTAACATTAGGTGGTCACATGCTAGCTTATAGAAAATAAATGGTCACCTTCTTTTTGTTGTTGTTAAGAGCCGTGTGACAGGCGGGACATTCGGTCACGTCCTCCTCGTGCTGCCACCGCACCTCCGTGTCCGCCTCACGGATTCGTTGCAACTGTACCTGTGTCGCAGTATGACTCCTTAAGGCTCACATTTCCTTATTCACCGTAAGAAAGAAGGAAGCCGCCAAGAGGCCTCTAGCCCGAACGGACCCACGAATACAAATAATCATAAATCCGTCAAAGTTATTTGTTTCGAGGCCAAATATTAGCGATTATAACTGGGGCGACTGCTGAAGCAATTTAATGTCCCAACAATCTTTAGCTATATATCGCGTTTTCTATATTAATAAATCTGTAATTTTGCCTGTATATATTTTATTTCCCGAATAATTTCTTATATTAAGGACTATAATATGGTGGGCTATAAGAATTTTCGATAATACTTTAAGAAATTAGCAATACATCGCCTACAAGCCAATGGTAAATCTCAAAACGCAAAAACCAAAAGGTAGTCACTGTGACGGGTTCGTCACTATGAGTATGCTGGTTGCGACCCAGTCGAGTTGATAAGAGAGAGAATGTTTGATAAGAAATAAAAACAATTATAGTAGACAAGTACAAGAAAGACCTGAAAATTAATTCTGGAGCGCTGCCTTAGCTAAGATGGAATGAAACCAGTGAGTATGCACAATAGCGAGGTTGCACCGGATGAGCAATGTATTGTAACGCGTACCTGTAACGACTGGGAGAGCCTGACGAAGTCCTGCTGCACCTTCTCGCTGTTGTCCAGGTCCTGCTGCAGCACGGCCACGCGCGCCCTCACCTCCGCCGCCTCCGTCTGCAGGCGCTTCTGCACACAACATATATTCATACATCCACGGCCAGTAAGCAATGCCTTCAACAATTGGCTTTTTGAATAATGTTTTTTGTAATAAACGGTTTCAAAAGTTATTTCAAAATAAAAATTAATGTTTGAATACAGTACCAAAAACGCGCCGATCGTTCCCGAACAAACCCGAGTGCGTGTGACGTCACAATTCTAATGCCTACTCATTGTAGCACACAGCTGATAGTGTTTTGCCTCTTTTAATCGATGAAATTCCTTTAACATTATGACGTCACAAACCTGGCGATCAATCGTGGCGCGTTGATTGATTCTTTATAAAATATTACAATTTTCAATTGTTTATTATTATTAAGTAAAAAAAAAGTTTTTCCAATTGACTATCATCATAATTATGATGAAACTTTAAAATACATAGAAAAATCGATATATTTTTTTTTTCAAATACGCAATTGTATTGTATTACTCTGCGATTGATAGTGATAACGGATACAAATAATAACATAATAAAATCACTGACTTTGTCTTCTAGCAACTGCTCGATCATGTCATTGGAGTGGCGCAACTTGTCGCCCAACTCTCGCATCTGTTCGCGTTCCGTCTGCAGCCGGTCCAGCTGTTCCCTGGGCGAGGAGACATCTACACTGGTCACCACGTCACAACACACACACAGTGCACACGTACTCAACAACTAATTATTTACGAAATATATTCTATTGATAAACTTACAATAATATTATTATAGATTGAGTACGCCCGCGGCTCCGCTCGCGTCAACTACAGGATTATTGTTAATGAATAGTGATATTTTTTATTTTTATATATTAATCCAATGACTAAAACGAAAATAATTGATCAAGATAAATCGATTGGTTTTTTCGTGATGCGCGCACGACGGCAAACCTCAATCATTTTATTTTTATAAATAGATAAAATTTATAATCATTAAAATTGTAATAATAAACATGTATAATATCGCAATATTCAATACCTAGCATCCCTCAGTTCAGTCCTGACGGTGGTGAGGTCCGCCTCCTGCTGGTGGAAGAGCGTGGCCTGGTCGAGGAGTTGCGCGCGCAGCTCGGCCTCCGCCGCCGCGCCCTCCTCCCTCCCGATCTGGCAGAAGATCAGCTGCTCCCGGAGCCGGAGCACGTGCTCTTGTAATTCCTATCGGCCATTACATCAACACTTCACTATTAAACAACTGACAGTACCTCATGATTTCTCTGGACAGTTAGGCCCATGGTAGATAATAACATATCGAAAAAATGACGATGGCAGGGTTGTGTGACACTGTAGTAAATGTTAAGGAATGTACCACATAGTGTTTCATTTCGATTTATGTTGAATTATTTATCGGCATGACGATAGTAGTTGGTGGACATTTGGCTATTAGCGGTCCTGTTACATGCGCCGTACTGACCACTTAGTGTCAAACAGACTGCATTTCATTTTGTTCTTATGTATATATAAACGAATAAAACAGTCTTACCTCTACATTGTCTGGAAGGTTGATAATTTCGTTCTGAATCTCTTCAGCTTTTTTAATATATCTGCCCATTAACAGATCGTTGTCTCGCTCTAAACTGTTATAAACAAACACAGAAATTATTTCCCTATTATTTTTATTAAAAATCGAAATAATTTACACATGTTATAAAACTCAACGTTCCTCTGCCTGTATGTCTGTCCATGTTGTTTTCATGCGGAAATCACAAATCCGTTTATATGGTTTTTATTTTAATTCATAACTATCTGACTAGAAAGGACTAACCACAATGCGCATTTTTGTTTTTCGCCTTTTGATCGATTATCGATGGACAAGTGCGTGTCGGGCGCCGCGCGACCTGGCCTCCCGTAGTTGCACCTCACAATATGCACATGTATAAAGGGGCATTAAGTAATTTTCAATGGAATTTGTACAAAATATTCCTTTTTACCTACTTTTCCAAGTACATATAGATCTTTAATTGTTTGATTACTTGTTAACTTATAAAGCCTACCTAACTGTGGTAGTTATATATATATTACTATCGTGAAATTTTTCACGTGTTCAAATACAACCATTTAGCTGGTAGAACTTCCCAGGAGCGGGAGTCCCTCCGGACACGACTCTAACAAAAATTAGCACTTTAAAAGATCTAGAAATGGTTTTTAGACACCCGCAATATTTTTGAACGACATATCCAACGATAAAACGAAATCACAGGAAAGGTGAGAAAAAATTCATAACCACTTTACGTATAGAGTACCGGTACCTTAAAACTTTTTTTCTATGATTTCATTTTATAATTTTGTCGGCGTGTTTAATTTATGTGACCATAGCAAATTACAGTTATGTAATAGTAAGAGTCTGTGAGCTAAGCCGCGGACAGACGGACGGATACGGATAGGGATAGGGATAGTACTGTGTACTGACGTGTCCAGCTTCCCCTGCAGGGTCTCGCGGTCGACGGTGAGCACGGTGACGCGGTGCAGCGCGCGCTGAGCGGCCGCGTCCGCCGCGCGCGTGCGCTCCTGCAGCAGGTCGCGCGCGCTCCGCACCGCCTCGCGCAGCCGCTCCAGCTGCTCGCCGCTCTCGCTGCGGGACGCCTGCCACTTGCGCACCGTCTCGTCGTGCACGGACCTCACGCCTTCCAACTCCTCTGTGGCCTGCGGACAATACACTACTTTATTATGAAACTTCTTTGGCCGCGGTGATACTATCATTTTACTGCAACGTTTCTAATGCAAAAAGGATGGGAACAACCAGAGAAAGAGAAGGAGGAAATAATGAACTATTCTATAAACGTTTTAGAATAAGACAATACAAGACTAAGAAGTCACGGGATGGTTCTCATCATGCTCTCCACAGTTACAGGCCTGCTATAGTCGTAGAGTGCACACATATCTAAAATAGATTTGCACATTTTGGCGGTGGTCGTGACGTCGCCGGCGCACTCTACGCTCGGTTCACGGGTGATGCGGGGAAAGTCTCTCGAATTGCATTCACCTTCACCTAAGTTTGTGGACTTTTTCGCAACCGAGGCGGCTACTTGTGCTACCCTTTCCTCCCATGAGAAATTCACCCACAACATCCCCAGGCTATATTATTTCACAAATTTTCTTAATAATCTAACAAAGCTTCTTCTTTTTTAAAATGTCTTACACTAACTTAAGTTTAGCAAAAGCTTCCCTTTTTTATATTTCTTCTTACACTAACACCCTTAAAACTACAATAAGCCTCGCAAAAGTGCGTTTATTAAAAAGAAACATTTAAATGTTGCAACCCCAAGATCTGTCGCAACGACTCGTCAGAACCAAAATAATTTAATAAATATTAACTAACTAAACCGTAATATAAACCGACGTGACCTTTGTAATAAAGCGTGCGTATAAAAACCGCACCGTGAGGTCTCAGCCTAATAGTTCGCGTTTAATTGAATGAGTGTGCGTGTGCATTCGTACACACGTTGTCATTTGATCCTTGATTTTACCTTTTGGTATCGGTTAATGAATATGTGGAATGCACACATAACTTAACATTATTTTTACAGAAGCTTCACTTCTGTCATGGATACCGAGTTATACGGTCTTTTTTTACTATTTTATATTCCGGTGTTTAATCACAATCTTATCGGATGTTAAGTGACGAAATGCACGAAGATGCCATAACATAAAACATTAAAAGACGATGAGATTTCAAATGCAGCTACTGATGATGGTACGAGTAGTTAGACAGGCCAAGCATTGTTTTACCTGTTTAAGAGCCAGGTCGAGCATGTTCAGTCGGTCGCGAGCCGCCTCCGCCTTCGCCTGCTCAGACACCAACTGTTTCTCGTAGTTAGCACACATGTCACAACGGCGACTGTTCTCTGCTGACATATACATATTACTTAATATCGCTTGCTAGTTACCTATATAAATTTTATCCCGCAAAAAAATGTGTCCGCAATGTTTTCCTCAAAAAATTTTAGATTGCCTCTTTTTTCAAGTAGATTCGAGTGTACGCGCTTTAAAAGTAGTACTTCTTTGAATGATCAAATTCGATGTTATGCCTCACTATCTTCACAACAATAAAACATGCGGTTTAGCAAGCTACTTCATACTGCAAAATGAATGTGACATTATGTACTATAACTCTAAAAACAATTTAGGTAAGTAATACTATATATCGTCCCCATGACGTGTCCGTCAATGACGAATAATTATATTGAAAGTCGCACAGCGCAACTGACCACCTGTATTATACATATAAGAAAGCTTGGGACGGGTTTTCATTATAAGACATTTTGCGTCTAGATATTGTAATAGCTTTTCTTCAAAATTAACAAAAGCCTTATGGACAGAGCTAGACAACTCTCATCTCTGTTGCGCGAGTTCTTCCCAAACCTCACATAGGATGTTACATGCGGTGGGATGGTGTTTTAAGATATTCTTATAACGCAAGAACTGACCTCTAAGCGAGCGCTTTCCGTCCTTCAGTTCTGTCCTTCTCAATACTTTAGAGTTTGAGACTCGGTCCTGCCACCTTATTCGAAGAATGAACCTTAAGCACTTCACGTAGGATGTTTCAAGATGATCGATATCACTGTTATAAAGACACCAAGGCTCGGTGACATACAGTAATATAGGTAAAATGATTGTTTTATATACAGCGACTTTAGTGTTCAGCCAGAGATCATACAAGTCACAAACACTTTTACGTAGATTTGCGAAACTTTTGCGCAGTCCGCCTGCTGACAGCGTGCAGTTCTAACGACTACACGAAGTTAAAACCGTAACCGCATCCAAACTGCAATTATACAGTTGGCTTACAATCCGCATGCAGATCATCTGTAATAACCCTAATATCGATAGATAGACAAGTATCAAGAACACGTAAGATACTAACCTGATTCTTGCTTTGTATCTCCTCCGGGGACTGAAACTTGTCCAGTTGACGCACTTGCCGCATTCACTTTCTGTAATTACAATGTCATGCATTTGAGATGCTTCGTGCATACGTACCCACTATGTTTTTTCCTCTACAAGTAAGGGTTTTGTTAACGCAATTATTAACTAATAAATCAAACGTAAGCTGACACCCTAATGTAAGCATATTTTTTATACGTATATAGGTATCACTAGAACTTTGCCGACCTTGAAATCTCTTACTCTAAAGAGCTCTGGAAACACTACTCACCGCAGGAAAACATCACTAGGTTATTTAGCTGCGATCTTCCGTAGGGTGGAGGTTCTCCACTAGTCGGACTGCCCCAAGTAGAAATAAATCTCCAAATACATTTCTCTGTGCCCTAACTCTCTTCCTATCTCCTTTCTGTTCACCACCACACTTTCTAATTCTTCATTTTGGCAATCAATCCACGTTATTAAAGATCATTATTGCCATTATGAAATGGGTAATTGAAAGTTAGTGTCTTCTAGACTATGGTGGCCCCCTTGTTTTTGTGACATCTCAGAATTTATATTCCATGTTATTATTTCTAATATATATGCAATAACCATATTCTGCGCAAAAAAAATGAGGACTCCGTGGAACTTAGCAATAAAGACATGCCTATCAGGTCGTACCACGTCAGCGTGAATGGAGAGGACCTGGTCTACACTGAACCAATAATGTTTAACAGAAGTTATTCTTGATCGATTATCTCATTTAATGATTGTCATTACTATTAGACTCTACAAAAATCCGTTTCCGTAAAAACATTCAGACTAATGATTACCAGCGCCTCTTGAAGCTGCGCATCTGTCTCCCTAAGTTTTCCTTTCAATGCTCCTATCTCCATCTCCAACGGTTGTATGAGTGAGCGCAGGAGCTCATTTTCATCTGTGTTCTGTGAAAGATGGACATACAGTTGAATAAAATTATCAAATAAATTGCGTCCTTTTTATCAAAGTACAGTAGATTGTAGAAAATGACAAAAGTTTTGCAAAGAAAATTCTTGACTTGAAACACTACGTTCAGTAAAATTTTGGTGAGATTTAGTGTTGATAAAATACATACTGCAAGGTCAAATTTAGCGATTTTTCAAAAATTACCAAATTCGATGCGGGATATTTGCGATGACTGCAAGCAAGCAAAGTTTTTTTTTGTGTTACAAGCTTGAAAGGCACACATTAACGAAAAAAATAAGCCATCGAAGAAAGCATGTCGGTTGAAAATTGAATTTTTGGTGGCTATTTGAAAATGGTAATTTTACTGGTTTTTTTTTAACTCAACGATGGTCATACGGTACACTATTTTTTTCTACGTACTAGAGGATAAAATAAAGAATCCTCATACTAATTATTCAATTTGTGCTTGAAGTTTTTAATCGAATTTTTGAAAATAGGCTCAAAATAGTGATTATTAGGCCTTTGAAAGGCTCCTTCTTGTGAACTATGGAACTTAGACGGCTGAAATTTTGTATGTGGGGATACTTTACAAGGTGCTTCAAGATTCTTAACTTAATTTTAATTTTTAACTCAAAATCGATAGTCCCGCCGAAAAATCATTCGAAAAGTAATGACATTATTCGTATATTATACAGTGTTTTTTGAATCAAATGTATTTATTGTATTAATGAAATAGATACCTTTCTGACAGGTTGTTCCACTTCAGCATCAGCACCAAGCTTCCTCGCGATGGTGCGCACCAGCGTCGCCGGAGCCAGCGATACCTCCTGCCACACGCGACCGTTCATCATCGACTTCATGCCCATTATCATTCACTATTCACGTCTTAAATTCACTTATGAGATAAAGCTTTTAAATTCCACTTCAATAAATACTCGTAGGATATTCGCTTTTAATATAATTATGTTTTATTAAAGCGATCAAAATTAAATATCTTTAACTCAATTTAGGGCCCGACAAAGCGCTCGTAATAATTTAAAATTTTACAAAATAATATTTAGTAATATTTCTTGTTGGCATAAAATTTTCCTAGCATATTCCTAAAAATAAAAGAAAATCTTCAAGCTCTGGAAAATGTCTTGAACAAACATTATGGCAACATGCCGTAGTTGGCTGAACTTAGTCTATAAGCATTTTTCTCCACAAAATACAGTATAATATAGGAAGCTCGTACACAAATCGGACGTTACCTACCTGTTGGAAATATCAAGTACCAAGAATTGTCAAATTTTGGTCACGGGGATATACATTAACAGAACCAAACAATTATGATGACGTTGAATAACAGCAAACAAATCTTTTAGCAACAAAGCGGAACTCAGCACTAGTTGTAATGGCCATAACTCTTAGAGTCAAGACTGCACATAAAAACTGCAATAAATTAAATGATGATGTATGGATGTGAAGTGTAACTCTGACATATAGAAGAGAAAACTTTTTAAGTACTAGAGGAGAGGGAAATATTCGAGACCCTGAGTCTAGTATAATGCTGCCATTATACCTAAAGGAACCTAACGGATAAGAAAAAAATAACCATTTGCAAAGATTACAAGGAAATGGAAACAACAGGTCATCCCAAATGTTGCTGGAATGATGCGTGAGAGAGAAATGTATGCAAGTGTCAAGTTAACAACCGAAGACAAGTCCTGCTGGTGAGAGAAAAGCGGTACTTAAGGTCATTACTCTAACGTGGCTTGCGAAATGAGTAAGTTCTTTTAATATTTTCGGTAAACATAATATAAGAGTCTAAATATTGTAAATTACGCAAAATACAAGTTACCGTATGTGTTTACTATAAAATTAACATAAAATGCATTTTTTTTAATATTCAGTGTATGGGGCAATTTTAAAGAAAACCTATACATTAGATCAACTAGCTTGAATATTAACAAAAGCTCGTCTTGTATAATGTCAAACTGTGCCGTAAAGAGAAAAAAAGAGTCAAGTGGGCGAATTCTATCACCGAAACAAACTAATGATTATTATTATGGTATTCTTTCACGATTGTGTCCGCACTACTGAAAACTGACTTCGAATGGGGCGCTAGCTCGTTATGACGCGACGGGACGTTAGCATGTTAGCGATAAGCGCTCGGGACACCGATAACACTAACTGCATAACTACGACTGCGGGTACTGTACAGTGTATACAAACCTTTACACGTATACATATTTGAAAGGACAATGACCGCCATGGACGGTTGAAAACGAAAAATTAACTATCAAAAAACTAAACACCACTTTATGTAAATGATGGTGTAATATTAAAACATAATTGGGATGGATCGATTAATTTCATTTAAAGGCCCAATCTATACTAATATTATAAAGCTCAATAAATTGTTATTTTGTTTGTTTGTTTGAAGGCACTACTTTTTGAAGCAAGAGGCAAAACACTCTATCAGCTGTGTGCTACAATGAGTAGACATTAACATTGTGACGTCACACGCACTCGGGTTTGTTCAGGAACGATCGGCGCGTTTTCGGTACTGTATTTAAAAATAATTTTTAATTTGAAATAACTTTTGAAATATTGCGAAAAAAAATAGTTTTGTTATAAACTTATATATGATCTATCCATTTATCACAAAAAAATATATTTCAAAAACCCAATTCCATAGATATACTAAACAGCTAAAACAGTGTAAAACATGAATACGAATGAATTGATAATCGCCAAGTTATTACGTTAACACGTTCACAACGTTGAAATGCTAATGAGATATGCCGGTTTAGTTCTCGGAAGGCCTCTACACGATAACGTAAAAAGCGACAAGTGTTCAATATTATTGTTGCCTGAAGCAAAATCAATAGAATATTTTTATGTTCCGAATTCTCCTTGCCATTTTGGGAAATACTAGGTAATTTTCAAGCATAATTGATGATGGTAGAATTGAGGACACTGACAACTACAACACTAGGATTGTAACATTAATCGACGTAGCCAACGACGCTATTGGCGGATTTATCGATCAGGCAGCGGGTTCCCCGGCGAGAGACATTGTGGATTATAAGACGACAAGTCGTCAGTTCAATCATAACACTTAAATCACTCTAAGCCCACAAAGGAAAATAAAATCTTATAACATAATATACAACTAACAGTTAGTGTAAGTAAGATAAACAAATGTAAGTTAAGCATATTAAATGATATGTGAAATGATCAATATTGGAGTAGGAACATTTAAGCCTAGAGGAACTCACTTGTTGCTGCTGCCTTAACTGACCTAACTGCTGTTCTAGATCTAAATTCTTGGCTCTCAGTCTTCGAACTTCTTCATTGCCGGATGAAGAGGCCTCCACTGTTTCTGTTGATACATATGTCTATTAATATAAGTAACAGAGTTGCAGGCCACTCATGATCTGTGAAAAACTCATCAACCACAGAGTTACCTAATGGCATCAACCATGATATTTTCAAGGTTAGCATGGCCTCTCTTATATATTTTAATACCTTATAGGTTTTAGCGCTTGGCTGCAATTTCACCTGATGTTAACTGACGATATGACCCCAGATGGTAAAATGCTAAGCCTAGTGAGAGGACTGGTTCTCAAGTGCAGCTGCCAGAACACCTATAGGTACTTGCTGACATATTTTCAACTTAAGGGTGAAGCTAGCCAACCGGGAATTAGAAAATGCCCTACCGCCATGCTATAGTTTCATCATGATGTCAAATTCATGTTTATTGATGCTGTGTCTGGAAACAATACCACTGAGCCATAATTGCTTTATTTGTTATGTCTCTTTCTTGTGTCTCATCTCATATGTGCTTTCTATTCTGTTCTGAATCAATACTACATTTACTATCAAGTGTGACTAAAATTAAAACTAGCAAAGTGGGATATATAGCTTTTATACCATTATCACTGACTAAGGCTCTTCATTATGAACATCACTTTATGATGATTATCTAGTAGACTATACAATCCATTCAAAATGTATATGAGTCATATAAAACTTAAAACTGTAAAGCAGGTCTGACCGATAATTTGAAAAAAAAAAGTAACAAATTTCAATTGTATCCATGATGAATGTTTTACTGAGTTCTTTACCCAAAGGTAATAGTCAAATACTCACCTTAAATGTCTATGGATACAAATGAAAAATAATTGTTTATTTTTAATTTCCACATTATTGGTAAGACTGACTTTTGATTTTATATGAATTCATACATAAATTAAATTTGATTTTCAAATTACTGATTGTCACATCCATGCCTCGTGACTGAACCACACTCAACACAACAAACATCCTGAATCAAAACTAGATAAGTCTTCTTGATCCTGAACCATAAATTATAATTGGTATCTAAAGTCTAGAAGCATCCAATGGGGAGACTAAGCTTCATATATCGCATTAGATACATCCTCTTTTTATCCTTTTTCTAATTACCTTTTAATCCCCAAAAACAGAATGAGGACAACATTAGAAATGTAAATAAACCATTCAACAAACACTACATAAATCAGTGAACACTATATTCTAACTACAAGTGTATAGCAGGAAAATGTAAACATTTTAAATTTGTTTTTATCATTCAATATTTAATAATTTAGAAATATAAAACACAATTAATTAATCTTGATTTGAAGTAATCAGAACACTGTAAACACAAAGTAGGTAATAATGTGTAAACGTATCAAATAATGGAGTTTTGTAAATATTTTCTTTTTAGCTCATGGTGACTGCTCACCATCACAACAGTTTAACATCATTGTAAAAATTATGAATCTTTTAAACTGTTAAATAAACAAATCTAATAGTAAATATACTTGTCAAAATTAATTAATACAGAGCCCCAAATCAACTGCACTTTTTTGTATATTAGCATATAATTTAAAAGAAATCACTGTTTGATGATACACTGGTAGTTCCAGTGATTAGTGTGTTTAAACCGCTGATGGATTGCCGATAAGTGGTCAGATTGTGCTTACCATCAGGGCCAGTTCAGACTATTAAAAAGAAAAAAACAAAAGGACAATATGGTCAATTATTTTGAAATTGAATTTTTGTGCTAGTTGAATAGGAAATTTAATAAAAGAAGTATATTTTATACTTTGAATGAAAAAGAAGAGATTTAACTAATGAAAATATAACAATGCTCAAACTGTAGTTTGAAATAAACTATTATATTTTTACCATTAACTAGTAGCTGCAAGTTCTGTAACTCAGATTTCTGGTTTTCACTAAGGGTTTGGAGTTGCTGCAACTCAGCACGAAGGCTCAGCACCTCCGACTCCAAGTGTTCTTTGTCATTTATCATTTTACGCATGTCTTCTGAAATTAATATATATTTATATACATATTTAATATCATTTTCTAGTGTTTAAAGTTCCACATTTGTATTTTCAGTAATGTAAAGAGAAAAGAATTCTCAATATTTTTCTGTTTAGGCTGTGTCAATCAATGAACACCCTTGATTTTAAAGATAATGCTGGAAGACTGTCAACTATAAACTGTTTCTATATACCAAAGAAATATAAATTTTGTTGTATATTGATTTTCAAGAATCTTGGAAAGTTTTATCAATCTAAATTATTGCTTATCATGTAAAACCATGAACATTGATCTCTAATTATTAACATCCAGAAATTGACTTTTCTGATAATTTTAACATTCTTTACCAGCTTAAAATTGCCAATTTCAAAAGTACATATACTTCAATTCATTTCACATTAAATCATTTTTTGCAGGCGAACAGCAAATAAATATGGCTTATCCTAAGAACAAATAATTGGCATGCTATAAATTGATTAGAAAAAGTTTAGTAGTTAAAATAAAATGAATTGTTACATATGAACATTAAATTGACTCTATTACGGGATCAATCCACTAATTTGTTGTATATTATGTGCTATTATATTAGTTGGGCGACAAACCTTCCTTCTGTAAGAATAACTCCTTCATTTTAGCCCTTTGTAAATTGAATTCTTCTTCTAATTCTCGTCTTGTCTGGTCTGGAGATGGGATATTTCGTTCACCATCGCGTTCTACGATGGATAACAAATTTAATGTAATAAATTGACACAATCATTATAAATTACACAAAAGATTCCACTAAATAATTCACCTTTTAAACTATCATTTTGTTCTCCAGACATCTTGGGCTGATCACACATTATCATCGAATTCCAGTGCTATAATATTGGTCGATTTCTCAACATTATAATGATCATATTTGTTGAAAAATTAAAAAGAAGAAAAAATTATTACAAATGAATTCATGTAAAACGAGTTGACGTTTCTGTTTTGACAATTTTGACGTCTAAGAAAACATCAAATAAGTTGCGTTCATCATTGGTTAGAGTTAATAACAATGCGTTCTAAAAGGCATAATGACTATCACAAAGAATCACTGATATATTAATTTTAAATAATGATATAAGTTAATGGACTCAAAAAATGAATTTATGTTTATATTAAAAGCGAAATGAACATAAATCTTTTAATCACCATGTTTTATGAAACACCAATCTGAGCGAATGACGTCACACCTCAACTTCTCTTGTGTAAACGCTTATCGATATATAATCCCTGCACCGTTTTTTAATTATTTTATGGATTCAAACTAATAAATTGATTGCCTAGTTTTATGTTATCACAACCAAAATCCCTGAAGATATTAGTAACTGAATAAGGATTTATTAAGGCTACTTAATAATTCTACTACCAATTTGTTTATGACATGACATTTTGATAATATAACCTTAAACTAATAAATAAACAATAATAATATACAAAATTTGCATGTCATAAACACAAAGTATTAATTTTATTTATTTTAGGTAGTTTGTACATACGGCTTAGTCTTAATTTAAAAATGTGCATAATGAAATTTAAATTTAACCTGAATACAAGGTACCTTCATGTACCTAACTACTTACTAAAGTAGTATGCAGTCACATTAATACCTAGTAAATGTAGAAGAAGAAGCAGTTATTACCGTAGTATGCCATGTGTCCCTGTTTACGGATAGTACTCTGTGCATGTGTCGCTTCCCAAGAGTATTATTAAAAGGAGTGCTCTAATGTTGTAAAAAAACTCCACGATAAAAACGATACCAGGATCGAGAGATCAGATTTGTCAAGATGACTTTATTGAAATCAACTGTCTTACGAGTGCAAAGACCTATAAATTATTTTAAGGAAGGTGAACTTACTTTTGTATATTTGATTGTAACTATAGCATAAATAAAAATGTTGAAATTGTAATGTTTTATTGTCATATGCAAATCTAATATGTTCGTTTTTTTTCATACAACTTATGTGACAAACAAGTTTACGGCCCTTCTAATGATAAGAGAGTACCGTACATATAAACGCTTGTACGACCATAAGTACTAGCGCGTTGCAGACCTTCCTCAAGGAGGTCTAGAAACCCCACTCACCACAGGAATACGACATAAAGATATTGGCTGCGATCTTCTGTAGGGTATTTCACCAGTCAGACTGGCCCCAGTAGAGAGAAACCTCTTTCATTACTGTATCAAACCGCATGTTGACTATATAATTATGCAGGCTCTACCCTCTCTTATTACGATGTATTAATCAGTACATAAGTAGAAGACGCTGATGTTACATACTTACTCGTATGTTATGACTACGATTGGCGATAACCACCTGTTGTTTACAATATAAGAGATTATATATAAGAGGATTGTAGGATCATTTATTCTACAGTAATTTCACTGCATTATACACACATGCACTACATTCAGATACATAGGTTCTGTAAAGGACCATTTTTTCTTTTTTTTTGTTAGTTAGCCTTAGACCAATTTTCAGATTACTAAATACATGTACGCGTGTTTCTTCCTTCCTCCCAGAAGGCAAGACACATGCATACATGTATAGTTAGTTAGCTGGAATTCGCATAGTATTTAGCTAGTTCGCGATGTTTGAATATACGGCAACAGCCCAAGCCGAGTTCGGCCACTTTGGCACCCTTGCGTATGTTGCCCTTGATTCTCGGCCGAGTGTCTTAAGCGCGCTCGGCCACAAGCCCGGTGAAACTGTCAAGGACTCCCGGCCAACAGTATAGTCAGTTCGAAAAAAAAACCATTTATTCATTCTATAGTAAATTGGTTAAGAATCAGTTGTATATACATTTTTTTAAAACCGTCGGCGTTATTAGTTGATATGAAAAGCACCCTACGTGTTCAACAACTCAGAAGCACGATTTACTCTGCAGTTATACCTAGATGACGGTAGCTACTATCTGCCATAACATAATTTGTAATTTTCTTGCCTATTGGCATAACGCATTACTGAATAGAGTATTTATAATAGAATTATTGAATAAATAGAGAACCACGACAGAGATTTGGGCAGAAACCCATTATTATTACATTTTTATTATATATGTCTTCTTCTAAACATATACATACATAATATAAAACTCAACGTCTCTCTGTTTGTTTGTCCGTTTATGTTTTTTTCTCGCGAAAACCACTAATCCTATTCATAAGGTTTTTCCTCTAATTCCTAGATATGTTATCTGGCCAGGTTATAAGATATATTTTGTTAAATAAAGTAACATACGAAATAAGCAGTGAATATAATTATGAATCAGTACCGAAAAAAGACATTTTTGGACCGATTAAATGGATTAAGCTGAGAAAACCATAAGAGATATATCAAATTAATTGTAGATTATAAAAAGACCTACAAAAAGTCGAAGATAGCATATGTCTATCTTCTCAGGATAAACCACAATAAGCATTTTTGAGGCAGCACAAAATGCGCGTGCGCTCGATCGGCAGCATTCTGTAGACCACGCGAGCGGAGCCGCGGGCACAGCTAGTGTTATTATAAATAGAAAAAAGACTTTAGAAGTGAAATCTCACACCGGTGAGAGGGTATGAAGATGATCACTCATATCTCCATATTTTGTTCTTTTCTAACGTATAGGTACCTACTCGTATGTGTTATATCTAATAAAATTCTTAAGAGTTCTAAATGACAACGCACATACTTAGCCGTTGGGCTTAGTAATGTGAAATTTTGCACTCGAGTTCCTTATTTAAGGGAATTATATAATTATTGAGAGCTCCCAATGAGCACACGACTAAAAGAAATATAAAAAGGAACAGAAATTAGTCTTATATCAACTTGGGATATCATTATCAAAGAATGTAAAAATAAAACAAAATTCTTCATATTAATATAAATTATTATATTTGGTATTTTATTTCACGTATATTTTTCTACTGAAAACTTCTTTGTTACACAAAGTTAATAATAAGAAATTTAAAAGTGAATAATAACAAATAAATATCTTAAAAACTATGCCAAACATAATATTTCATCTATATAGTTTAGCGCCACTAATAAATATAATAACATACATTTTAGTTTATTTAAATTAAGGCACAGACGTATCACAGTTTCATCATAACATATTGTTTTAAATAAGAAAGCGTTAATTATTGATAAGTTACACAAAAACAAGTAAGCAAAGATCAAAGTTAGCAATAATAACATGATTAAAATTAATTCATATCTTATGAAAATTGCTTTTTTATTTTTACCCTTTATGTTAGAGAACTTGTCATCGCCTCGTAGACTTTACTACCTATCATTTTATAATTCTTATTTATATATTTATATGCAAAATATAATTATGCTACAATTTATAAAAATGTTCCCAAGAATACAAGAATAATAAATTATCGATTTCATTTATCTATATAATACTAATTTATGATCTGTGCACACGAAATAGGAGCGCTGACTAAAATAATTCACCTATTCACCGTTAGATGGTGTTAAACTAAAATCCTAACTTTGCATCTCGAAACCGCCGGCCTGCGGGTAGGTCTTCTAAACACGGAACTTGGACCAAGTTAAAGTAGATATGCCCCATTAGATGTGAAGCGGATGTGTTTGTGGCCTTGAGGCAGTCGAACAGCATGTCGTCGCACGTACAATGAGACTTGCTGTAGAGAGAGTTGTTTGTAAGATTGTAGCGATGAGAAAATGCGCGCACTTTGGTAGGACAGAGGTCGTGAGTTCGACAGCAGCGGTCTAACCGTCGATCTGCACCTAAATCGTGGTAATCTGCAGCTATGTCACCAGTACCACACCATTTAGTACCTTAAAAATAAGTATGTAAATTTTATTATATTACTTTTTATACCAAAAACTGTGCAGGCATAATCTATGTGTGTGCGAATTTTGTGTTTGTGTGTATGTGGTGGGTAAGTTCAGGAACATATGTACCAGTTTGAATAAATAAATCGTTGCATTTTATAACCCATTTGTTGAGGAAAGTTATTGACTATATAACGTTACGCTGCGACTCTAAGGAGCGGAGCAGTAACCATAAACGTCATGCAAACCGGCAGGCTGTAGTCAAATTCGGAAAGTTAGAATAATGAAAGGCTGCCTACACCACACGCGTGCGTTGGCGGCGCGCGGTGCGGCGCGGTCAAGACTTGGTGGAATAAATTTAATACGAGTAAAATCGCAGAGCACGGAAAGTTACATAAAAATCACTACAATTATATATTATATTACATCATCGGTTACTAAACACTTGAACATAAATAATTATTAATTTAAATTAAGATACCTACATCTAAAAACCCTTAATATTTGATTTCAAAATTAATTATTTAATTATCGTATCAACGGGTACAGTTGTTTTAATTCACTCAGTCAACATTATACAATACAGACAGGAAAGCAAAAGAAACAAAAGCAATTTACCAGGTATGATTCCCTGCAGCAGGGTCAGTGGACTACCACCCAGGAGACCACTGTGCGTTCCTCCGGCGTCAAGTCTAGCTTTAGCGGCCGCGCTGTTACTTTCTTCCTTCCAAGAGTTCGTTACTAGGCCCGTCTCGTCTTGAGCTTCAACGCCTTCAACCTGGAATTGATGCAACATGGAAATTAACCTTAATACTTGTATAGCGACATCTGTGATCACGTAGCTGATATTAAGTCTCAACATTTCCTCCTAAATCAAAGCAGATGGTGAAACTTGGTTTACGAAAGTTAATAAGGAATCAATTGAAATGTATAGAGTCATAGTTTTGTAGAATTGATAATTTGTTTAAGTAACTGTAATAACTAAAAATATAATAAAAAATATTTTATAATCATGTTTTTTTTTTGAAAGAAGGCTTGCGGACCTTTTGATTTTAAGTGGTTACTACATACAGCCTATTGATATTTAATATAAGCCAATCACAGTAAGAGCGGAGTCCCAACTGATGTCAGTTATGATAGGTTACTCTACACCTGAGGACTGACTAAATTTGATCTGGGCAAGGTACAATTTGTGAGGCCCTCTGGTGGCGCTAGAAGACTGACTTTTAAAGTACTAAGAACAATTGAAACAGCCAATTTTTTATTCATATAAAATACAAACCATATTCTATGACTAACATTAAAACAGAAATTTTCTGCTTTTAGCCTTACTGAACTCTCTTAATAATTCAATCGTAATTCAGCTAAGATGCTAATATGCTTAAATCGATAAAACTGCCAAAGCTAAAGTATTTCCTGACCCGTTGCAATTCTTAAAGATTTTTTTATCAGTTTTAATTTTGAAAAGCTCTTTTCGGCGGAGTCTGTACCTACTGTTATTGTTAACAGAACAGAGAATAGAGATTTGATTTTTACTTTCAAGTTATTTTCTGTTATGTATTGAACCAGCCGAGTTGGATTCGACGACTGACTTCTTTGTCGAAACTAGGTCTACCTAATTGGATGTTTGTCCAAGGTAAACATAATCAGCAACAATTTCAAGCATATAGTCTCTGATATTTACGGGAATTGGCGCTACATGGACATTCGACATAATCTCCGTCTTCATATTTATTCTAAGACTAAATCGTTCAGAGACTTTACTGACGTCATTGAGCATTGTACGGAGGTTCTCCATGGTCTCTCTCAGCCAATAGAACTATGTTGTTGACGAACCGAAGGTGGGTTATGTACTCGCCGTTTATATTTATGCCTTCCCAGTCCAGAAACTTGAAAACATCTTCCAATGCAGCTTGATTTTTTAAGCGTTCAAGGCATTCAACAATGTCATCAAATTGCAATAATACGGCATTCACTGCATCGATTCTGCTTTCCCACGTTTTGCCAGATAAAGATTTCAAAGTAAGATTTAATTAGCCTTTTACTAACTTACTGTCAAATGAAATTCAGTGGAGATTTGTCATTTCACCAGAATATATGTCAGCAGGCATCCTGATGGTAAGTGTTAACCATCGTATGTTAGAGATGTGCATTACAAAGAGTTGCAATGAACTTCACCTTGTAGAGCGTTTTTAATTCCTCTTGGAGAACACCTAATCATAACCCTGGGAGAAAACCGTGATGAGCAAGCGATAACATGAATACGCACGACAAGAACGCTCCTTTGGGTAGTCATAGCTTTAGTAGATAAAAAAATAGGCATAGGTAGGCACGAACAGTTAGAAATAGAATAGAGATCGATATTCATAAAACGCAAGGATAAGGGTTATCGATTCATTTATTCTACAATAATAGCTCTTACCTTCAAATAATAATAATGATAGGAAATTAATAATGAGTTCACGTAGGTAACACATGTTTTTTATATAAACCACCTGGTTTCTTTTCCGAGATCACTGGTAGCTCATGGTTCCACTAATACTTCCTCACAGAGGAAGGAAAGAAGTTTAGATCGGATTACGCACAGGGAATTATACAGTTCGCGACTAATTTACAAGGCAGCAGTTCAAGCCAAGACTCGGCCACTTTTGGCACCCTTAGAGGCTTGTTGTTATGCTTTCGCGGCTGAGTGCTTTAAGCGCTCGCCCCCAAGGCCGGGTGAAGCTTTAAAAGCCGTCTGAGGCTTCAGTGCCCTTAAGGCTAACAGTATAGTTAGTAAACAATCTAAATATAATATAGGTAACGAAACTACAAGCAGTGGATCGCATCGAACACGCCGCCATAAAGAAACGTATCCAGAAAGCCGGCTAGTGGCCCCGAACGCCTTTTCCACATTGTATGGCAATGCTTACACTGACCGAGCTGATATTGAATTTAATTCGATTATAGCGTGATATGCACTCGTTGAAATGTGCACTTCGATAAATAATATTACAATAGACATGAAATGACAATATATCAACGCAATCAATATTATATTATGATGATTAGAATGTATATTCTGACTATATATTATATACTTCTACACATAAACTACTATTATATAGAGATAAAGTTTGATGAATTATAGTAAGTTTATGAAGTAATCTATGGAACTACTAAATTGATTCTATAAATTCATTCAATAATAGAAAGCTAACACTATCTCTGATTGAAAATGGCTACTTTTTTAAGTGGGTTCCGAAGACAACAAGGAACTCTTTTAGTTTCGCCATGTCCGTCCGTCTGTCTGTCCGCAGCTTAGCATAGAGATTCTTAATTCTAGAAAGCTGTACTTTGTTATAGGTACCCGTATACTAAAAAAAATATCCCCGCTTTGTAAGTGTAGGAAAGAAATATTTTTTTTATATATTTTTGAACCACTCTGTTGACGTGATTAATATGTATACGTTTTTTTAGGGTACCTACCCTACACGTAAAGTGGGTATGATTTTTTTCTCGGTTATCGTACGGTGTGGAGTTTCGTTGGGTAGGTCGTTCAAAAATATTGCACTACTATATGTAATAAAAATACTTGAAGAAGTAAATTCTTACAAATTCCATTGAAAATTACTTAAAGCCCATCTCTAAGTTGCTTATTGTGACGGGAAACTACAGAACCCTAAAATGAGCGTGGCTCGACACGCACTTGGCCCGTTTTTTAAATCTATATATACATATAATAAAATTGAAGTGTTTGTTTGTAATGCCAAAATAACAAGTTTTTACTAAATGCACATGAAAGTATACACGATATCTATAACAAAAAATCAACTTTTTAATTATTGTCAGTCTGTCTATTTGTCTACTCGTCTGTCTGCTTGTCTGTCTGTTTGTTCCAGGTAATCTTCGAAACGGTTACACCGATTTCGACGGGACTTTCACTGGCAGATATCTGATATTATAGGGCATAAATTAGACAACTTTGATTTAAAAAATAATTATTAGGTTTCCGCACAAAAACTAAAAAACCTTTTTTAGTGATCCACACTAGCGAGCGGAGCCGCGGGCACAGTCAGTTTAAAATAAAAATTCATAGTACAGAAATGGCGTGCGGGAGGTAGACGTACAGTAATAGCAAATTTTTAATTGTCACAGGTAATATGTAAAACAAAGTTCATTAGCAAGTTACTTAGATACTCTTAGGTTTTGTAATTCAATATTTTTTATTAAAATTAATTCTACACTGCAATCTTTGAAAGTGAAAAGGATATAAATTAAGTTTAGTTCTGGAACCACACCTAAATGGAACTGAGTAATTGTTCCGAACGTTCGACTAGTTGCGCTTTAAATTTAATATCGTCGGTGTAGGTGCATTTGCAAGTACTTACTAATTACAAACTATTCTGTTCGCTTTTTACATCTAGTCAGGTACTAGTAAAAAAATATTGCTTTTTATAGGTATTTCTGGTCTAATCTATACATATAATAAAATTAAAGTGTCTGTTTGTAATGTCAAAATAACACATTTTTACTAAACACGTATGAAAGTATACAAACTAACAATATAAAAAAAATTGTCTGCCTGTCTGTTTGTCTGTTTCGGGTAATCTCCGAAACGGTTGGACCGATTTTGACAGTACTTTCACGGACAGATTGCTGATATTATAAGGCATAACTTAGGCTACTTTATAAAATAAACCTTTTTTAGTATTCCACGCGAGCGGAGCAGCGGGCACAGAGAGTACAAAATAAAAATAACCATTTAAGTTTATTTAATTCAAACGATAATCTATAACATAATATAAATACTAAAATGTATTGAGATTACCTGCTGGCACTGCGCCATCAACTTGATCATCTGTCGGAAGCTGACGGCGAGCGGTCGATTGATACGGCTCAGCTGTTTCAAGAGACGGTCCGTGTCGTCTTCGTCGCTGGAATAACAGAAAAACGGTTTACTTCTCACCCGACTATCCTTTTTTAGTCACATCACACGTTCTAAATCAATTTCATAAGATTTTGCACAATTAGTTTTGCTTGGTCTCTGCTATACCTACACTCAATACGAACGTGTAACCTTAGTTAAATAATAATTAATTCATTATCCTTCAAATAATATTAACCTGCTACTTATCAATAAAATTGGAAAACACCTTGTTCAAGAAACGATAGATGAACAGCAAGGTGGTTAGCTCACGTACAGTTGTATCCAAGGAACATATTATATACTCGCCTTACGGCTCGTACCTGACAATCTGACTGATTCCTAGAGCTGGATATGTATAACTTGAATTGCGAAATTAATCCTTATTCAAAATATAAAAAAGTTGTGGCTATTTATGTACTCAAGTTGCCGTAACAATGCAAAAATAACTTCAAAATTTTTATCCCGCTTGTCAACAAGATGATAAAGTTAGCCATAAATGATAATAATGTAAATTAATTTAACTATTTTTTTAATTATGTAACAATTATCTAACAGATACAAATAAACATGATTTTTATTTGTACATTATTATCATTGTTGGCTAACTTCATCTTGTCGCACTTCCGTCACATGATGCGCGCGCGGTTCTCTATTTTACCCTTTACTAAAAGCGCCAACAGAAATAGATTAACCTTCAAAAATCATAAAATAATCTCACACAAGACAACGTACGTAAAAATAATTAAATTTGATTAAGGAAGATAGAGATGCCAAAGAAATTAATTGTTTTTTTTTTCGCAACCGCTGCTGAAGCAAATGGTAACACTGTTGCCAGGTGGCTGTCTCGTCTTCCCCGAGGACCTAACCCATCATTCGCCTAAAATTCGAATTTTAGACATAAAAACTCTTAACGTTACTAATGTTGCTTTTGTAACCTTTTTTTGTGTTACCCCCCCCATCCCCCCCAGCTCTGAGAATAGGAAAGCAAAATAAAATACCTACATTTGAAAATTCCAGCTGAAGCTGAAGCTTTTTTAGGAAAACTTGTGTTTTCATTTCTTTATATACAAGACATAACCAAGTCCAAAGTAAGTACAGTAAAAAAGTATGGTATCCACATATGCAAAAACTTCTGACTCCCCTACTTAATTTTTTTTTAAAGCTACTACTAGGTCTTTAAAAACCTCTGATTTTATGAGGAAACCATCATGATCTGGCAACAACAACAATCTTAATCGATGTTTTATGTAACAATATTTAGTTATCATTTATAGAGATGCTTGAAACCGGTTGTAGTTTTTTTATAGGGGAAAGTGGCTTGCTGTGTTATTGGCCTAAAGTTGCGTAATCATACTTGACCTCAACAGTATTGTGGTAATGCGAACTTATTCAAAGCGTCTTACAGAAAAAGCTTAATGAAAAAAATAAACGGTTATATAAATTGTCTATGACATATAATTAGACTATAATTTTTATTGTCCTTAAACGATAATTTTGTGAAACAATAGAACATTACAATATGTTGATAAAAAAAGAAATATAAAAACATTTTTGTATGTTTTGTTTAGTTCTTATCATACGCTGGCAATACGCCAAGCTTAGAAAGAAAAGCAATCCTATATGACCTACTGGTAGGCTTTTAACATTTAACGTGATGTTATATTAAACTACAAAAGTCGGAACTACTTTTCATCTTAGTATCTAAAGTACCAACATGCTGATTTAAGAGCCCTGTGAGGTGATATTGAGAGATACATACACACAATATAAATGCAATAAATATAACACAACACGGCGAGCGAGGTGCGGGGCGGCGCGGGGTCCGTCGGGGCGACATGTTCATTGTGAGATGTCTATTCAGCCAATAATTTGTTGCCATTGTCACTTATCCAGAATCTTCGAAGATCCGTGCCAGTTACGGCTAGACTGTATAATAAAGTTTTAACATAAAACTTACATTTATAAAATAGTATTTTTTACTCACTGCAAAATGCAATGACACAGATATACAGGTGAAAACGAGGCGACACGACGACGCAATGTGTTAATCGGCAATTATTTACATAATATTGTTTATATCGAAATCGTTTATATTGGGAACGCAAATATGTACGTCGCGTATTCAATCCAAAATTACATAAGCAAATTAATAATTTAAAAAAGATCAGTAACCATTTTCATATGTTTGGACTGGTACCTACTTCATCATACGTAAAAAAAAACATCGAGTCATTTAGGTACCTACATATTGTGTAATGTTTCGGTATTACAATGTCATTTACGCATTTTCATGTCATCTCCAAAAGTACCAAATTCGTAAAATATTTTAATTCTAATCTCTATAGATGTATCATTTAAAAAGTATGAAAGCAGGAAAACTAATAAAATAGTTCTGCAAATAATCTTGTTATTATGTTGTAATATTGTTAGAAAGTAATAGCCTGTTAACACTTATTATCTACTCCTGTATAAATAAGTATAGGAATGCATAGAATACGTTTTGTAAACCGCTAATCGTGTTTACGTACAGAACGGCTTCATATTATGTGCGCACTGCTTAGCCTATAGGGCTGTCACTAGTCTCATAAACTCATGTTATTATAAAAACGCGATGGGGATACACTTGTTGGAAAGGCGTCATAGTGACTTATTCTATCAGTATGTCAGTCACAATACATCGGCATCGTACCAAAGTAACCAAAACGGTTAAGTATTAAAAAAGGCTTGAAATTTTAATCATGGCAGCTCTAAAGTTGGTATCTGTGTAAAAATGCTGCGACTCACTGTACCGGATTCAATCGATATATTATGTAATACGCATAACGGAAAAACTGCCAGATGCAAATGCATTGTTACGTCGTTATACGCCGCTTACGTCGACGATCAGGTATTGAAGCTATGTACATATTTATGTAGTAAACTACAGCAATCAGTCTTTTTATAAATCAAAAAAATTGTTAATTTCATCTAGGTACATTTCATCTGTCTACGTGTGGAAGATCTGTTCAAATATCATTTTAATTAGTTAGAGTTTTAATTAAACATAATATTTTAAACGACACATGATCCACGTTAATTTTAAAATTAATCAAGTAATAAACAGCCTGTATTGGGTAAGGTCAGCCATGCTTGCTTCCAGCCACCTGCTCGGTCATTGACGTAACCTTTGTGCAGCGTTGCCTAATCATTAATCTAAGAAGGTAATATTAATGAATTGCTAAATTGGTGTTCTGTGATTAGGGAGACAGAAAAAAGCTATATTATTATTAAAAATAGAGCCACCGTTAAAACCTAAGGGTATTTTATCAAGTTTTAAATTTGAAATGTTTCCACGCAGTGGCGGATTTGCAGTCTTGGCCGGCCTAGGTCGTGTATCATCTTCTCAGCTCATTATTTAATAAATCATTTCAAATTTGATAGTATTAAAGTACAGCTTTACGATGTCAATATTGTAATTCAAACTAGATTTTTATCTATGCCAGGATTCTTAATGTATACTTCATATTATTATTATGCTTTAGTGTACTGTTATTTATTGTCATCATATGTTTGCATTTGGTAGTATATTTTTTGCCACGATTAGCCGCCCCTAATATCTGGCCGCCCTAAGCCTGGGCCTAATTGGCCTTAAAGGAAATCCGCCACTGTTTCCACGCGTAATACAAAAAGTTAATAGTTTGTTAGTTTGCGCATTGGTTAACTTCTGACAGTTGAAAATGACTAATAATAGAAAGACATAGATATCGGGGCCTGTGGCGATCCTTAGGGGAAGCCTATGTCCAGCAGTGGATAGGCAGGCTAATGATTACGATAAGCAATTATAAATATATAGAAAAAAATAAAAGTTTGTATGTATGTAAGGTTCACGCACAGTGTTTCCACAATGAGGGGAAATTCCCCATTTGAGGGGAATTAGGGTCCATAGGGGGAGAAAAAGGGGAAGACATTAAAAGGGGAACCTGCGGGAAATCATGGGTAAAACCTAGCTTAAAATATTGCGGTAAATTTCGGAACTATTTTTTTATGGACTCTACCTTGGACTAGCCTGTTGCCGTATAAAAGAAACAGTAACAACACGTGCAGGTGGCATATACTTACCCTTATTTCCATTCTGTTTAAGGCCTAAAATATTATTCTGTGCTAAAATGTATGTGCCGATTGCGTAAACTGACTTGGAATAAGAGGTGAGTATGCAGCCCCAAGTTTTATAGATTTCTGGTAAGGCTATAAATAAAATAGGAATCGTTTAATTATACTTTATTCATGCTTAGTTTTTAGTTACTACACTAGGGCCAAAAATAAAAACTACAGCAGAAAAATTTTTGAGGGGAAAATAGCCCTGAGAAGGGAGAATTAGAATTGCGGCGTGGGGAAAGGAAATCATTAAAGTGGAAACACTGTTCACGCACGACGTTGCTAAATCTACAGTATGCATTGTAATAGTAGAAGGATGTGAACATTACTAACTGAAACCGAGAAATGTAGGTACATCTTGTTGTCATTACAAAATTACAAACGTTCGAATATATAATTAAGATTGTATAATATATTGTATACCTATATAGTACATTATGTATTGTAACTATGACCACATGTATCTTTCTTAATATTCTAACAACGAAACTCATCAACTGAATACAAACCATTGCCTAAAGTCACAGAATTATTCATTATATGTCATTAGTTCAAAATTTCATTACGTAACGGAAATTTATGAATATAGCTAATTAATTCTTGTATAAATACATATTAAGACAAAATTAGATAATTATTGAAAAATTGTATATAAAAATATAAAGTACCTACTTAATATCTGTTTGTTGTCATGTTGATACCAAAATAATATCTTAGTGATTAATTTATTCAGAATAAAAGTTTAAATATATTATGAACGATTACTATAACCAGAGACTAGTGAAACTATCATCTTAATATGTGTTTTATTTAATTTTTTAGCGTATCGCCTGAAGTAAAACAATGTTATGTATAATATACTGTATATATATGTATATATAGCTGTGACCGCGGCTCAGCTCACATGGACTACAGAATGCTCGGTCGAGCGCACTCACGAATTGTACTGCCCTAAAATACTTATAATGGGTGATCCTTAGAAGATAGACTATTGCTGATTATTTTTGTTGGTAATTTTAAGATATACAATTATGTAGTACATTAATTTGATATATCTTGTATAGGTTACTCAGCGTAAGCCGTTTAAGCGCTCCAAAAGCTTATTTTTTCCGAATTGATTCAACATTATCGTTACTGCTTATTTCGTATGTTACTTTATCTAACAAAATGTATCCTATAACCTGGCCAGATAACGTAACTATGAATTAATGAAATAACGATGTGAATCGGATAAGTGGTTTTCACGTGAAAAGAACATAAACGGACAGGCAGACAGAGAGACGTTGAGTTTCATAATATGTAGGAACTATAGATTACATTATAAAGTTAGGGATGAAAAAAAGGTGTGTGTGCGATTCACACACGATAGAAGTGAAAATTCATTTTTAAAAGATATTTTATATTTTATTTAAACAGTGTGCAATATACATACACACCGACATTTGCTCTCTCGCTCTGGCTCACACAAAGAGGAGAGACCGATAATGTGCGTTTAACAACATTTAACGTTTAACATTTAACGTTTAACGTGTTGGAAGTCGCATAAGAAGTTTCACTTCAATAAATTCATTAAACGAAGATGCTCTCGAGGATATTAATTTGAACTAAACACTGGCAAATGCATGTGTGATGTCAATTGAACAGAAAAAGATGGCAATACGCTGAGTCTAAAGATTAACAGGTTCTACAGTTCTAACAAACTTTTAAGCGCTTGGCAATAGATTTTGAACGTGGTGGTCGTAGTCAGTTAACTAAGTGTGAAATACCAACTACATGGCGCTTACCACAGCTGGCCTCACCTTCCCTTTCCATTATAGCTGTTATACTAAACGAAAGCCTTGATGAAATTGATAGTCTAGTCTAGTAGGTTATAAAAAAATATTATCTATCAATAAAATAAACTACTGTACCAGGAACTATTCCAATAGAGAATTAACTAGAATTAATAATTCGTTACGAATGAATAAATATTATTAACAAATAAAAAAGGTTATAAAAACTTCAATTGAACGCCTTTCGCATAATAACATAAAATGTAACAACTTCCTACAAGTTGAACGCTAATATTTCAAGTAATTAACACGACAATTTTATATACATTATGACTAGTTCGAACACAGTTAGAAATAAGCAGCCGCAAAAATGTAATTTCAATGTTATGATTTGATATCTCTCTATTATTATACTGCGCTATTTATCTGCAAATATGTCAGAGTTAGGAATATTATTTAAATTATGATCTATATAAAAACAAAATTAGTATGTAGTCTGTTTTATGTAAAATTATTTTGAAATCGTAACCTCTTAAATTTCCACAGTTAACAAAATGTAAACGTCTCATTTTCGCAACTTGACGTCTAATTGAGTTTCGCTGATTGCGCATAATTATAATTATTCATAACTAGCTGTGCCCGCGGCTTCACTCGTGTGGACGAAAAAAGACAGTATTTAAAAAATATATATTTAATGTAATATATGTTTATCGTGATATTTTTTTTATAAGGTCCAAGTAAATACCTATGGAGTAAAACATATCTTAAATATCAAAATTAAAAAATAAATGGTTTTTCGTGATGCTCGCTAAACGCAAACCTCAATCATTTTGTTTATATAGAAGATTTAGAAGTAAAAAATATATAACAAAACGTAGAGATTAATTTGGCAAGATTATTAATTCTGTAAATATATTTAGTATTGCTACATATATATTTTCTTGTACCCGCCACGAAGCCTAGGTCGCCATGAAGCCTAGGTCTGTTCCTCCGGCATGCAGCTTTATGCAACCTGGAGCCAAGCCCAAGCTGAGGTTTGGCCACTTATGCACACTTAAGCTTAAGCTTAAGCACAAAAACCACAGTAACCTTTACCTCACTTTATTGTGTTTTTAATGCAATTTTTTAAATTGCAAAACTTATTAGAATTGTTAACAATAAAATAAACATGTGTGCAGTGCAGTTCACACGCAGTAGAAGTGTAACCTTCAAAAAACAAAACTAATAGAAGCGAGTTTTTGGTGGGATTTTGTACGGCCATGTTGTTGTTTTTATTTTAATTAATTAACTTAGATTTTTTGACTATATATGTACAGTCTATATTATGTAATATTAGTGAAATTTTGCGTGATATACTTTGGTTATTGTGCGTACGTGAGGTGGATTATAAATATAAACTGGAAACATGCATTTTGAGATGGCACTAAGATTCCATTTTAGATTGTTTTAACAATGGATTCACCATCTTGTTTGAACTGACTTTGAAAATTAGAAAAGACTATGAAGGCTGGCTTAAAAGACCTGTATCCATAATATATTTAAAAAAAACTAATGAGGAAACTTTATAATGTATTCTATCTAAATCCTATAGATGTGTGTTTCTGTCTTTCTAGTGTCGCGTTTTCGTTACATCAAATTTGAAATCGTATCAGTACCTACTAAAAAAGATTTTACTTCAAAAATTCTAATTCATGGCATTAATACAACAAATATAATTTCTTATATAACTATTACCAGTATATTATGTTACCAGTATAATTTACATTATTTAAATTAATAGATGCCATTATTATAGAGCCTGTTTAGAAAAATTATATATAATAGTTATAGGTACATGTTTCGCTGCAAGCGGTTAACTATAGACAATTTGAGCGTTGCAACAGTGTGCCTGCAGTACTCAATCTCAGTACAGTCAAGTATCCTTGTAACAGAACTGACTTCCCTTTCACAATCGAGTTGCAGACGATATTAAATGATTACAGAGATTTATGGATCCAAATAAACTTTTTCGTACTAATACTGAAATAAAAGATTTAAATTGCCCTTGTATTGGCCAAAAAAGTACCTACATGTAAATCAATATATCGATCAACGAATAATGAAGCTAGTCGGTAGAATCGCCAAACAAAATATTTCCTTGGATTCTTTTTTTTAAATATCTTGTCTACTTAATAAAATTCTTAAAATATTTTACAACAGTGGGTTTAGTAGCATGAAATTGGGCACATGAGTCCCTTACCTTATCGTACCATAAGTGAACACTAAGAAAATATTTTTGAAAATTAATCCCAAGGAGGTTAAATTTCCTGAGATATTGCCGATGGGAAATACCATTGAGCACGCTGCTAGTTTCAATTAATAAAAAATTCAAGCGTGAAGTAATTAAAACGCTTTGCACATTTAACGTGTATTTTTTTTATTACGATCAAAACTAGCTCCTAAGAAACTTTTTTTTTTAATTTTCCATAGTTATTGCATAAGGTCAGGCGGTATGAATGAGATGCGGCAATTGCTCAATGACTCAATCTGTGCCGATCGCAACACGGCGCGTGTCCCGCTCGAGGCGCTATCTCCTACCTTCCCCCCGACGACCTATCTTATAAACACTCTTGACACTTCTTCTTTAACCACATTTATTGTAACATTATAAAAACTAGGTTAGCTAGGTTACTGAGATCGTTTGATTGAAGTTGTGAAGGTTTGACGTTGGTGTTTTGGTGGTTTGGAGCAAATATTATTGATTTATGAAAGTATGTAACTTGAAATATACGAAAAAAAATTAAAATGCAACTGAATTTTTTTTTTCAGCAAACCCTTTCATTTGATACCTTATCATGGACTGCAAAAAAATAACTGGTCCGCCATTTTGGATTTAGATTGACGTCCCTTATCTAAATTTGTATTGTCATACAAACTAAACATGTAGGTATGCAAAATTTCAGCTCATTCGATTGGGAAAAACTTTATTAAAATTCAGTTGAAAAGTTTGACCCATAATAACAAGGCAAGTTAAATAATCTTAAATAAATAACGGTTGGGTGACGGGGAAGGATACTACTATGAGGAAACTTAGACGTTTGAGTAGTGCTTATAATCATGTAGGAACAGAATACAATAATTAACGAGATTTCTCTTTGTTTTAAAATTGCCAATACGTACGTCATGGGCTGACAACTTGCTGATTAAATCTGTCCTTTTTTTATTGAAGAGACATTTACTCAGTAATGTGACATTTACGGGTTCGTATTATATGTTATAACAAATAAAAAATATTTTTTAAAGACCACTTAGTTTTTTTTAATGAATATGCCGCCGAAAAATATTAAAATATATTATACAACAAAAATCATGCATATAAAAATAAATTTTGTTAACAGTCCGAACTAAAATGTATAAATTTAATATTACATAATATATAATTAAATATAATAATATTCATTTTGACAAAATGTGACATTAGAGCAATGTGTTCTACATTGCGGTCGTATATAAACAGATACCGGACAGGAGAAAGTGTATATCCGGCATGGCAGTCTATATTAGCGGCAATACACTAATCAAGTTTACTGAGCTAAAACGCTACATCAAGACTATTTTACTTTTCTCTTAATGATTCGTTTAATGTGTCATATTTTGTTATATGTTATAAGCCATGTTTGACTATAGTCACATATTATATTTAGTGATGATTTGCTAGAAAATGCTAACACAGTAAATTTAGAATGCAGACTGGCTCTAAAGTTCAGGAGATAGATACCGTATCTCGATGTTTTCTTTCATCATCATCATGAATGAATCATGATCATGAATCATCACTTTTATTTGAACAAATAATATATTCCTTTTATTTTTGCCTCAAGTCTTGGCTATATGATTTAACACTTGGCCTGATTGAATGAAATTGTTAGTCAAGGTAAATTAAAAAACTGCACAATATGCTAGCATCAAAATTTGTGCTGTAAATTTGACTTCGCAAAAGAGACAGGACAATTTGATTCTCTTCTTCCTTGAGATTATTCGTATTAGGGCATTCCTTTAAAAAAAAAAAATTAAGGGTTTTATCTATTTACGAGTTTTTTGCCCGCAGCTTCGCTCGCACATATTATAAGGTTTGTACTGTTTTCATATTATTTTAATTGTATTTATATGTTGTTGTGACTTTAGCTCATATATGTACCTATATATTTTTTTACAGTATACTTCTTTCGGCAGAAAGTAAAAATTGAATAAATTCTTTGTGTATCATATTGATGTAAATCACCAGAGTGTTCTTGGAACAGACTTCTGAACTGAACTGAAATACGAATCGAAAAATATTATTTCCCATATAAACCTTTTTTTCACACCCTTAGGAGTTCAATTCTGAAAAATGCTGCAAATCGTATTTCATTAATTGGGTTTAAAAATATTAACTCGAAGTTTCAGATGAATCACACTGGATAAGTATTACTGCATCCTTTAGGGTTGACTTTCGAAAAACCCCTATTTATCGTAGCACATCAAAATAACGGCACTGAACCACATGAAGGTGAGCACAGTGCAATCCAGTAACATCGGTGACCACCGAGGGATCTACATTCCATCGTCAGTCATTGCTGTCATGCCGACCTGTCTCTTCATGATGGCTACAATACAAAGTCAACACCCTCCCCAAATTTTAAGTTTCTATCCTTAGTAATTTGAGTTCGGCGAAGATGAGTCAGTCAGGACTCAGGACATTGCCTTTTATATATATATATAATCCTTTATCAATGAACTTGGTGAGTAATCATGGTAATTTCCTTGTCCGATTAACGCTATAACAGTGTTCCAGATCGTTCCAGATTTATGGTTATCAGTCATGAAGGCGATATCAATAAATCTAAGCGTTACCTGCGAGCGGGGCTGTTCACCGAACAATCTAGTTGGCAACATATCACGCGTCACGTCGCGTCAGTATCTCCTTACGACTCTATTGTGTGTATTGTGCGAACTGACTCCGCTTACGATGTAATCGCCGGATAAATTGCGATCTTTTGACTTGTTCGTTTGAACAATTTATTTACTTGACGAGATGATGGCAAGTGTATTCTCATACCCCTTATAGAATTATGACTGAGAAAGTGCAAGCACAACGTTGGAAGTTCGGTGACCAAATGAATTGACGATTTTATAAAAATCCCGGTCAGCATTTAGATGTGATCTAATCGTAACAATGTTAACGTTGGTTAAATAATTTCTTATGCAACAATTGTAAGAAGACCATTCTATTTCATAACAAAATATTTATTTTCGATAAAAAATCTTATAAAATTGGAGATTATTGGTAAAAGATACTTTTCGGGATACAAAGCGTCTAGATCTTAATCTCGTTTCATCGTGTCATAATTTGCATATTATTTAGACTTTCACTGATTGCTTAATTTCTGTTATTAGTATTGAATATTACACATACCTGTATTGCTTGATGAAACCTAAAGCCGTTAAGGATTATAGATTTATAAAAAAAAAATATTTTACAAGACAATAAAAACTAGGTAAGTGCAAGCTAGGTAACTAGGTAGCTCTTGTACCAAACTGGATCCCGGTGTACATTTAGCTAATATTACGGCTTCCGACTTGTTCAATTATAATTAACAGAACTTACATTGAAATACGATGACGACAAGCGAGTTACTATTGTCACAGTTCGTTTATTATTAGACACTGGTTATTACTGGTCTTTGACATCGTGATGAAAAAAAGGAATTAAGAAGGAAAGAATATTGATCATTGACCGGAACATTCTTATTGTTTTATTAATATTGGTGATGTTGGTGCTGCGCGTACGTGATCATCCGCAGACTGCTGACGAAGCTAATCTTGAAACTATATTTTATAAAATTTATTTAAATTGGACTTACGAATTTAATTACATTGTCGTAAACTGATACTGCATTACGAAGTGGTACTTTATTGCTAGTACCACAAGGCCCCTTATAACAAATATTAGGGTGGTTCACCAAAAAATATGGGGGTTTCCGATTTTTTATCCAGGAAATTTCACGATTTGGTAGTGCACATATAATTGTAATAAATTGGAGCAAAATGTTTATTAAAAGTTTATGACTACCACTTGACCTATAATCGGGACCTTTGATAACACTATTCATGCAGGAATGAGTTGAACATACATAAACGCGCGTCATAGTGACTGGATCATAATGGAAATTCAGCTGTGGTAGAAAAGTGGTAGAATATACTAACTGCGGGCTGGTCGTCCTCCAGATCTCCTTCTTCCCCGAGATCTATAATACAGATACTGAATCCCGGAAAAATACTGATTAGAATTTGTTGACTTACCAAGCAATTCCTCATAGTCCAGCTTCCTGGGTATTCAAGACCTTGCGTGATTTGTGAATAAGTACAAGTACTGCGATGAAGCGCGGCGGTGAAGTTTTTAAGCGATGCGTACTTGATTAATCAGTCAGTTACGCAAATAAGTTACCAGACGAGAAAACAAATTACTCAACAAGCAAGAGTGATAGTGATTCTGATATTCTCGGTTCACAGTCACCCTCTAAGCTTACTAATGTCTATCTTGTGGTAGCTTAGTAGGCATGACGACGGTGACGGCTAATATTACAATGGTCATCGTCGTTACTCGATTCGATTGTACATTCCTTAAAATCAGTTGCCGTGTAAGGATTCTCGATCAGATTAATGATAGTTTTGTAATTCTACAGACAAGAAGTACTAAAGCCATTAACATCGTCGAGGTTAATCAAACTATCTTGATTATTTAGTAGTCTAGTGGGCATGCCGCGGCTCCTCAATCGACTGTCGCAACCGACTCAAGGACAAATGAATTATTTAGAAGCTAACTACAATTACAAACGGGAGAGAACAGCTGGCTTATCAATAACGATTTAATTTTTATTCAAAATATAAATATACCAGCAATACGCGCGGCTCCGTGGACTACAGAATGCCGTCATTAGGCGCACGTGCGAATCGTGCTGCCCTCGCTCAAAAGACGGAAGATAAAAATGCTTATTTTAGGTGATCCTCCTAAGATAGATATATGCGGTTGCTAACTTTTTTGTAGGTATTTTTAAGATCTACAATTATGCATTACATTAATATGAAATATCTCGTATGGTTTTCTCAGCGTAAGCCATTTAAGCGCCCCAAATGCGTATTTTTTCCGAACTGATTCACCATTATCGTTACTGCTTATTTCGTGTGTTACTTTATCTTACAAAATATATCCTACAACCTGGCCAGATAACATAGCTATGAATTAAAATCGGCATATGCCATATGGTATCGCGTACTTTTTTTAGGTTTACTAAGGAGAAATATTTTTGTAGAACATTGTATTTATTTATCATTAACCATAACGCCAGTGCTTGCGGATACAGTAGTTCGGGTGCACTGTCTTCCGACTTACTTGACAATATCAATATTTAAGGCTAGCTGAGAGGTATAGCTTAATGCTAGATAGCCTATACTATTCCACGTAAATCTAGCTATCATATACAAAAATAATTTTTCGACTCCGACTGGTAGTTCCCGAGATTTGCGTGATTATTATATTAGTATAGATATTGATTATTATTATTATGTAGGTATAGAAGATGATGATTCTTTCTAAGGATCTTTTTAACCGACTTCAGAAACGAAGGTTATCAATTCGACACGTATGTATGTAATATTATTGAAACAGCAATATATTCACATATGATAATCTAATAGGACTTCCAAACAAATATTCAAAATTTTATAGGTGCATGAATGTTTGTCCACGCATTTCTCTAAAAATATTAATCAGGTTGTGACCATGTTTTTTATTAGCTTACATTTACTTCAACTTAGAGAACAGTGCAAGTTTCATCAAAATTGGTTCAGTTGTCAAGATTATTTAAAAAATATTTTTTCCTATAATCTATTTATATGATTATCTATATTGTTCTTTGTAAAACGACACGTGTTTGTAACACAACGGATTAGGAATTAACTAACAGTCCGCGCATGGACAGATTGCATACAACCTTGCTTATGGCGCAATTTTTTTTTTTGCTCACATGCTTTAAATTGTACATTTTTTCGATGGTCATAACTGTTTCTCTATTGAAAAGTACATCAATTTAATTGTGTCGCAGAGTTATAGTGTCGTACTACGAAGCGTGTTTGAACGCGCATTCCAGCTTATCGATACAACGTGTATCGCTTGTGGAATGAACAAGCTGGCGAGTTTGCGTTATGCCTACTCCGTGTACGCGACGTGCAAAGCGAACTTTCTACATTATTTGTAATTACTCTTCTTCCTGACTAACAATGTTTTACAATGTTGAAACAGAATTCACACGAACTTTCTTAATGTATGTATTATAAGAACACCTTGTTTAATTTAATAATTAGCACTTTTTCTCTTATATATGTCCAGTAATTAACATAGTGATGAAATGGTAACAATATTGAACATTATTATACATAAATATTAATCAGATTTCCTCTTCATAAGTCATGGTATAAAGCTGAAAGATTTATTCCTATTGAAGGGAAACCAGAGTTAACCAAAGAGAGTGGTGGACACCTACCGGGAGACGCAGCGTAGCCAGACCCGATACAAGGTGGACGACTTAGTGAAGATTGCGGGAACCCGTTGAATGCGAGCTGAACAACGAATTTTTCGGAATTCGCATACATTTATTTATTTGAATTGGTGACATTATCGGCTGGCGGTGAAGGAAAATACGTGAGGTAACAATTAAGTAATGATCTTGTAGAACCACTGTATGTGAGAAAAATAAAGAAATGTGGATTTATCGGCGTTTGAAATCGCCAATACGTCTGCGTCGTGGGCTGGCGTGTGGTGTAAGTCCGTGCCTTCCCTCGGAAAGAAGCTTTTGCCCAACAGTGGTACATTAACAGTTTAGTATTATTATAATGATCTGTCCGTTCGCGTTTCACGCCGGTACTTCTCGCCAAATAGAATGATTTTCTGTTAAAGTCGTCTAAGGCTTCAGGGCCCTTAAGGCAAACAGTACCTATAGACTGATCGAAAAAATAAGTCATAAATAGGGGCCATTTTTAGGGCAATGAGACGGTGGAGTATCCGCTATCGGTGATCCGATTGTTATTGATCGCCGTTGATATATCGCGATCATCCCTACAATAAATGTTATTTATTTGATACAAGCAGTGCCTGAGACTCCGCTCGTGTGCTTGTAAAAATAGTAGTTTCTTAAAACTTTACTAACTTTTTATTGAATGAATCTATCTATAAATCTATCATGTATCTAACAGGTAAAACAAAAAAAATGAGCAAAATCTATCGATTAGTTTTGCGTTATGATTGCACAACGGCAAACCTCAATCATTTTATTTATATAGATAGATGTTGCCACAAGTAGACCTTGAACGAATAAAGTCTCTTATTGTAAACGAGGTCTTCGATCAAAACTTCGTAAAATGCTTACGATGCTTACCAACCGAATCGATATTGTAAGAAACATGTCACGTGTGCATGCAAGCATAATTTAAATTGAAAGTAGATTTTGCGATTATCGACCAAGCCCGGGTGAAGCTGTAAAAGCCGTTTGAGGCTTCAGAGACCTTATATCCTAACCTTATAGTCCGTTCGAAAAAAAAAAACGATTATCGATTCTTTTTTAGAACTATATATACTCGATAATACGATTATGCTTTAAATGAGATGAAGGGTGTGTTAGCTATGTAAATTAAATAACAAAATGAAATAAAACAACAATTGAAATCGCAATCTGGAGGACTTAAATTACTGAATGCCTGACTTCAAACAACAAGATTAACTTTTCCAGTCAATATTTTTCGTTGTTTATTGCTGCAGTAAAATGTAGGAATTAGCTAAATATATTTGTTTATTCGAAATTAAACAAGAAACTAATAAGTTAAATGTACAACGGCATTAAACAATTCCATTCGTACGATTAATTTTCGATTCCTTGATTTTATTATTTTGGTCTACTCTATAGTTTTAAGTCTTATAGAAAATAACGAAAATTCACAAAAATCATTGTATAGAGGAAGTTATTTAGGATTTTATCGTGCAAAATGTTTTTATAACGTTTAACAGAATCATTTTTTTTTTTAATAATTATTGATAATCGAAATGCATGTTTTTACGTAATGTCATAATTTGCACAACGTAACAATTTACGTTCTGTGAATGTGTCATGCAATTCTTCTTACGATGACTAAGGATTAACAATCATTTTTTTTTCGAACTGATTATACTGTTAGCCTTAGGGGCCCTGGAGCCTTTAGGGCTTTTACAGCTTTACCGGGCTTGGGGGCGAGCGCTTAAGAAAATCAGCCACGAAAGCTTTGCAAGAACATCCGAGGGTGCCCAAGTGGCCGAACCTCGGCTCGGACTGTTGCGCGTATGCAAATACGTCGCGATCTGGCTAATTCCCTATCATTAGATCTAAACTAACTATACATATATACATGTTTCTTCCCCCTGGGAGGAGGGAAGGATCATGTGTATGTGTATTTAGTGGTCTGAAAATTTTTGTCTATCTAAATCAAAATAAAATCTAATTTTGTCTGTGTCTGTGAAAGCTAGTGAATGTAGAGTCACTGTTTCGCGCGAGCGGCTGCTTGGCTCAAGGGCTCCATACCGATGGATCGGACCTAGGCTTGAGTAAAAAATCATGCATCGATCATGTACTCTGCGATGTCACAAAAACTACCTGGAAAGTTCTAAGAGGCTACCATTTTGTTAAAATACTGAAACCATCACACTTTGTAAAACGAAATAATTATCCACTTGATAATGACCGTCATTAACGATACTACGAACTTCAATAACGAGATTTTGTTGCCGAATAAGAACAAATTTGAAGATTGCTCAGCACGATCCGATATCGCGTATCGATCGCGCTCCACGTATTGTAGGTTCCAATCATTTTAGTGAATTTTTTGGTGCAGAGTATTGTCTTTAGATTTTATAAATATCTATTAAAATTAATGATTAGGTCGCATACACTTTTGTATAATACACTGTTGATACTTATTATACAAAAATTCGCAATGAATACAAATTTTTAGGTCAATATAATTGTATAAAAATTCAGGTCATTAAGGTTAAGGACAAAATAGATTCTGATATAGCATTGCATCGCTTAGGTACAGCGTAACTGAACCATGGCCTGGCCTCTTGTGACCATATTAACAAGGCATTTTATACGTTTTACATCATAACAACGAGATTGGTATAAATTGCAATGTTTTTATGGCTTATGGTTATATTATATTATTGCAAAACCATAAGTGAGTATAGTTTCTTTACTAATTCAATTTGAAAGCACAACTACGTTAACACTTCTGCGGTTTATTTTATGTTAATATCAAACAGGACACTTCTATTTTACTTTAATTAAAGGTAAGATGGTATGTATGGTGATTTTAGTTCGCAAGTCAGCCATGTGGAAAAACTTAATTTTAAATTTAAAGATTTCAAACGCTTTTTTTATGTATGTTATTTTTCTACAATTATTCCAGATTAATTTAATCTTGTTTTTTTTTTTATTTTGGAGTTTTAAAACTACAATACACGGAGTATTGGAGTGATGATTACGCCCGTGTTTTCACTCAAGAACAGGCCTTTCCCAAACATTGGGATATTTACACGCTAGATAATCTAGAAAAAATATATGAAAATCGTTACAATTTTCACTTTCAATAGGTACAGTTGAAACTGGTTGCAGAAGTTATAACCTATACAGTTATCATCTAAACGAGGAGAAACTAAAATGGTCCATAAAAATTCTCCATAAACAGTTTCGTGCAATTTATAATGTCTTATACTTTTTATATGTAACTCAATTGAGAATATTAGAGAGCAATTTAGTCATTATATTATATACACGACAAAGAAATTGACAATTCTGTTTTGCAAGAATAATATTTCATATGAATTTTTCATCTTTAAAAATTTATTCTGCAACTTTTGGGTTTAGTGTTCCAATTATTAGAACATTTTGATACGTATAAACAGTTCCTAGGCGTTATCATTATGCGGGAAATGCTTAACTATAAAAATAATCGTTTTTAAACATTTCGTAGACCATAATTTTATTATTTTGCAGTAAAATCCATTACATTATTGCATGCTGGCATGACAGCAGCCACTACCTATGAATTTAGTTTTATTGGACAGTACCGTCAATGTGTCGAGCTAATATATATATTTTTAAACGAAGTTTTATGCATAAGATGCGCGTTAGTGCTAGTTTGCATTCCTTAGGGTCCAGCACCCGTGTTGTACAGGGGTAACGTGCCTGCCTCGCCTTACCTTACACTCCCGAGTAACGTGACGCTACATAACAAGTTTCTATGATCTGTTTTTCATCATGGCTGTTCAAGAACAAATTTAAGAAATTCTATGTAATTAGCTTTTTTAGTAGAGGAAGAGTAGCTTATGTTTTCGTTCTTATAAAAAGTAGAAGCCGCACTCGCGCGGTAAACCGCGCGTTTTTGAAGCGATGATGGCGCAGTGGTAGCGTGTACGACTTCGCGTCGAATGAGACGTGAGTTCGAATCCCTACAATGAGCCTGAGCTTTCGGTGAAGGAAAACATCGTGAGGAAACCATAGCATGGTGGTAGGGCTTTTTCTGATGCCCGCCTGGCTAGCTACCACCCTCAAGTTGAAAATCTGTCGCCAAGCACCAATAGGTGTGTTCCGGCAGCTGCACTTGAGAGCCAGTCTTCCACTAGGTTTAGCGTTTACCATCCTGGGCCATATCGTCACTTAACATCAGGTGAGATTGTGGCCACTAAGCCAAACCTATAACGATAAAAAAAAAAAAAAAAAAAAAAAAAAAAAAGAAATCTATAAGGATTAAATAGTAGAGAAAAACTACTCATGCACCGTAGGGAAAGTAATCACTTTGGAACCGCGCAATGTATCGAGCGATTAATTAATCTGATAGAAGCGAAAAAGGTTTACAAGGACAGAGAACAGTTAAATTAACGATAGCTCAGTTGAAGCGTCGTCGGACACCATGTCCGATGGACGTGGGCTCGAATTCCGGATCATACAATGTGACAGCCACCGGTGAAGGAGAACATCATGTTCAAAGCATAGTGTGTTAGGAGGGAATTTTCTAATGCCCGCCTGATTAGCTACTCACCTCAAGCTTCTTAGCTTGGTGACAGATTCTTATCTGTCACCACGCACCTATAGGTGTGTTTCAGCAATTGCATTTTAGAGATTTTTACTTTATACCATCTTAGGCAACATTATCACTTAACATCAGGTGAGTGTGAGAGTTTAACCAAAGTGTCAAACGCTAAACTTAAAAAGTAAAAAGAAAGTGAATATTCGTCATATTAACTACCCCAGTAAGCACATGGCGTGATAGATAAATGACTTACTAAGTTTCGATGAGTTCGCAATTCAATAAGAGTTTCTCAGCTCCGAGCTCGACAACGGCAACCGTTTGATCGTGGTGGTAGATCATCCGGAGCGTCTCGTTGCTTATTTGCCTGCCGGTGTATGGCTTCACGCCCGCTGCCGTCTCCCGCCGTTCCACCACGTCAGACCTTGCACTCACACTCCCCACCAGCCCTGCGAGCGACCAACCCGCCGGGAAGCCCAACGTGAACGGTTTCGCAGACGCCGGGGGCGGCGACGACACCGCTATACAAAATATCACGAACACTGATAAAAGAGATTTGAGGAGTCCGTCGGCCATCGGAGCTCCGCGTGTTAGGGCTTCCCGCGCCGACCTGACGGCGCTCATCAGTCGCCTGATGGACATGTTTTATTGCTATATCGTTTAACGTTCCATCGCGTGCATCCCGCGCGACTGCTCGACGTCGACTGTTGTGTACTGTGGAATTATTATGTGATTGTACGAGGTACCTTTGGCTACTGTTTTTCAATGTAACTTTCTTCCTCGTGACGTCACTATTATCTGAATTTTCACTATAGCTTACCGTTAACCGCGTATTATAGATTGTAACACACGCTCCTTTCCATGTCACGGCTATCAAGTTTCATTTCATTATCGGTGGCAGCTTAAAACATTTTGTAACCCTAGATAATTTAATTTAAAACTGTCTCCTCCATAAATGAAACAGTGATGATTGAAACCGAGAAACCGAAAAGCTAATGAAACTAGTCCTTTGATAGGAAAAAAACTAAGTTCGGAGTAATAGGTAAATCACCTTTTCTTACCTCGACTGGCCTCTAATTCCCTTCTGACATACCTACCAATGTTATTATTTACTAACCTGTTGACGAAATAATCGATTTCTATGTGCTGGACATACATTCAAACAAACGTACCTTCATATTTATCTATCTATATAAATAAAATAATTGGGGTTTGCCGTTGTGCGCGCATTACACAAAAAACACTCGATAGATTGGGATCACTTTTGTTGTTTTACTCCTTAGATACGTAGTCCTTATAAAAAAATATATCGTATGAAATAATTTTTAGTCTACGCGATTTTGGTTTTAGGTTAATCCACCACGTCGGAGAAAAAAAGTAAAAAAGTATTCAAAAGTGAAGTGATTTTTAAGTGCAATTTTGCCGCCTGTATTATAGAAGATAATCTATTTTTGTTTAATAAATTAATGTGATCGTGCACATAATAGGTATGTGGGACTCTTATTTATAGTTCTTATATTATATTATTAAATTGTTAATCTATCAAGCAGTCATTTATTGAGTTGTGAAATTTTTGCATCGTGAATTGTTTGCATAGGTACCATAAATATAATTTAACTACGAAAAGTCATCAAAATTATTTACAAAAAAAATGTAGTCGCGAAACTATCCGTGTACGTCACGAATTAATTAATTCCGAGTATCAGATTAATATTAACCGAATATCTAATTTGTTCCTTGTAATTAAGATTGTTTTAGCCATTTGGTACTATACTACAATAAGTAAAACAAATTATTGAAATTTAAATACACTTATTTACTATTTTTATTTTAATAGCCAGTAAATGTTTTTATTCTTGGAAATTTTCATTTTTTGACCTATGTAGTTCCATGAGCGTTCAGCGCGAGATGTTAAAGACAGGAAGGATTTGGTTAGTATACTATTGTAAAATGGCTATTGAGACTCATTTAACGCGGGTTTTTGCACGTCGTGACTAACGATTCGGAAAGAAGCGAAAGAGACTTACAGGATAGAGAGAAGTAGTGCTCCATTCTTTCTATCTACCTTACGAGAGATAAACTATGTAACTCTCAATACAGAATTCTTAATTTGACGCCACCTATCGTTACACGGATGAAACTTTTATTAAAATAGCCAACACAAAACGACTTTCAAGTTATCTCAAATTAGGTACTAAACCCTAATGATTTGAAACAAAAAACAAATAAATAAACATCATTATGTATAAGGTACAAAAATTTAACTCATTTTACAAGTAGATAAATAAAGAACACATTACTACATACATAACTTTCATTTTAAAATAATTAACTAATTAATAAAAACCTTTTTTTTCTAACAACTAGTTTTCGAAAGTATGCGAAGATGACACATCAACTATTATGTTATGTGTGAAGTATGTGAAGTAATTAACCACGTTTATGGCATCATTCAGTGATACGCTGACAATGTCAACAACAACAGCTATGCCAACAGCTGATGCAGCTAATATGAACGAAGAATAACTTCGACTCAAAAATCGGAACATACACAATAATAAAAAAAAACTTGTATTACAATTTTCGATTTATTTGATACTATCAACCGACCGCGGCTTCGTACGCGTTAGTTTAACCTTGAGATATCTAACAATTTTACGATAGATATCTTTAGTAAAACCCTTAATATCAATTAAAAAATATTTAGATAAACAGGTATCTACGTAGCCTGGTATACAGTTTTGTTTACAAATGTAATGTCCGTTTGTGTGTTCGCGTATCGGTCACCCGTTTGAACTTAAACTTTGTACCGATATTTTTGGCGCTTACGTGAATGTTGGTAGCATGGTTACATTAAAGTACAGTAGGTGGCGTATGACTCGTTTCAACAAATGTGTATCTTTTTAAGTTTTCAGTGTTATAAATTTAAGTTTTCATGACGGAACCTGACAAAAAATCTTTACTACATATCATTACTCTGTTAATTAGGGGTCTAAGCAGTCTTATACATAAAAAATACGATTGTGAGGTCATGTCCTACGGGTTCGTGCTTCGTTACTCCAATTAGGTTAAAACTTTATATAGTTGATGTTGGCCCCCGCGTAAAGGTTTTTAGCATAGTACGATCAACATAAGTAAAAAATGTGACGCGGCAATCAAAAAAGGTTTGTAATAGATGGCAAATAAACTTAAAAAAAATGGCAAGTGCGTGTCGGGCCACACGCAGTGTAGGATTCCGTAGTTGTCCGTCACAATATGCAGATTTAAGGATGCTTATGTTACACCGGGCCGGAGCCGGGGCACGGTATTGGCCCGGTGTAGCATGAATTACATCATACACAAGTATACTATAGGTTATCCACTGTCTAGGCGGCGCGGCGCCCGGCCCGGTGTAGCATGAATTACTTCATAAAAATGTATACTATAGATATTTGACCGTGTCCTGGACGGCGTTCGGTCTGGCCCCGCATGATTTACTTTATAAAAAAGTATACCTACTATAGATGTATGACCGTGCCTCAGCCGACACCCGGCCCAGCCCCGGCCTAGTGTAGCATAAATTACTTCATACAAATGTGTACTACAGATGTTTGACTTTTTTTTTTTTTTTTTTTTTCGAACTGACTACACTGTTAGCCTGAGGAGCCCTGGAGCCTTTACGGCTTTTACAGCTTTACCGGGCTTGGGGGCGAGCGCTTAGGGCACTCAGCCACGAAAGCTAAGCAACAACATCCGAGGGTGCCAAAGTGGCCGGACCTCGGCTCGGACTGTTGCGCGTATGCAATTAAGTCGCGATCTGACTAATTCCCTATCCGTAATTCGATCTAAACTAACTATACATATATACATGTTTCTGCCCCCTGGGAGGAGGGAAGGAACATGTGTATGTGTATTTAGTGGTCTGAAAATTTTTGTCTATTCTAACTAGGCAAAAAAAGAAAAAAAAAAGGTCCCTTACAGAACCTATGTACCTATGTGTGTTGTGCATGTGTGTATAATGCAGTGTCATGTATGGCTGTGAAAGCTAGTGATTGTGCAGTCACTTGTATCGCGCGAGCGGCTGCTTGGCTCAAGGGCTCCATGCCGATGGATCGGACCTAGGCTTGAGTTGCCGCAGAGGAGGGCGGTCGTGGCGGGTGTGCGGGAGCGAAGTTAACCGTACGTCCCCTGCGGAGGGAACGGTGGTTTCGCGGGCGTGGGCGCGAGCACGCATATGTTGCGGGAGCGGACGCGTAGTAATTATTAGCTTTCTCGATGTCGTCGTCGGGATCGACAAAGAGATTTCGCGGACGGCGTTTATAACGTTTGGCAACGGGGATCGAGTTGTCTGGGACGTAGTTCACGGTGGATTTTACGAGCGGGTTGGGGTGATTCGAAGCGCTATCGAAGTATCTCCTGGTGAGATATTTCACATAGGCTTCTATCGAGGGAAGCCTCATGTCCCTGTGGAGGTCCATGTTCCTAACGAAGGCTGGAGGGTCAAGCAGGCGACGGAGAAACCGATTTTGGACTCTTTGCATGCGGACAAAGTTATGTTTGGACATATGTGCGAACGCTGCGCAGCTATATGTCAAGATCGGACGGACGCACATCTTGTATAGTGTAAGCTTATGTCTTAAGGACATTTTGCTTACCGAACTGAGCAGGGGTCGCAAGCGGGAAAGGATCCAGACGGCCCTATTCCGGACTATAGTAACGTGTGCGTTGAAGTTAAGCTTCGAGTCGAGGGTGACACCCAGATATTTTGTCTTGGTGGCCCAAGGGATATTTCTACCGAATAATGTTAGAGGTCCTACCGTGCGTGGTAGTTTACATGTATGCGGTTCGAACATAATCGCGGCGTTCTTTACCGGATTAATAGCTATTCGCCACGTTCGAAACCACTCCCCGAGAGTGGTTACGGCACGTTGGACTGCGCAGGCGAGATTTTTTCTGTGTCTGTTTGACGCGTATATGACTGTGTCGTCAGCGTAGAGCCCTACCTCGACCCCGGGGGGCTTCGGGAGGTCGCTGACGTACAGATTGAAAAGGCAAGGCGCCAGAATGGAACCTTGTGGGACGCCTGAGCGTATAGGGTGGGCGGTAGATAGTACTCCTTCCACTCGGTAGTGAAAGGTGCGGTCGCGTAGAAAATCATGAACTAGGTGAACTAACCTATCCGGGACTTCTAAATGGTGAAGCTTGTGGACCAGTCCGGCGTGCCAGACCTTATCGAAGGCCTTGGCTACGTCGAAAAAGACCGCAAGCGTGCGGACGGGAGCGATATTGCTCTTGGCGAAGTTACTCGTGATGTGCTCCGTGAGGCGGTGCACTTGATGTGTACACGAGTGACGGGCGCGAAAACCGAATTGTTCGGGCGGGTATAAATTCTTGTCGTGTATAACGACCTTGAGACGGTTCAGAAGGATCCGCTCATAGAGTTTCCCTAGAGTGTTTAGGAGACTGATCGGGCGATAGCTATCGGGAAGCGAAGCTTTTTTGCCGGGCTTGAGCGAAGCTTTTTTGCCGGGCTTGGGCTTTTTTGCCGGGCTTGTCCGCTCATAGAGTTTCCCTAGAGTGTTTAGGAGACTGATCGGGCGATAGCTATCGGGAAGCGAAGCTTTTTTGCCGGGCTTGCGAATACCTATAACTATAGCTTTTTTCCAGACGGCTGGAAAATAGCAGTGGGCTATGGCTGCATTGAAGATGCAGACCAAAAGAGCTATGAGGTGATCAGGAAGAAGTTTGAGTACTTCATTCCTGATACCATCAGGACCGGGAGATTTCCTAGGCTTAAGGCCTTTAATGATAGAACAGACCTCATCTGGCGTGACCGGGGTTAATGTTTCCGCGGGGGGAATCAACGTGAGTTCCTGAACGGCGGTCTCGATAGTTTCGATGTGGGCAGTGTCTACGTTGTCGCAGTTTGGGGAGCACTGGCTCTCCAAGCTTGCGGCAAGGCATTCTGCCTTATCGTCGCTATCGAACGCGAGTGGGAGATCGGGGCCCCTTTCGAGGGGCGGCATCTGGGCGGAAGCTTCTAACTTCAGAGAGCGGGCGAGGTTCCAGTAAGCCAGATGGGACGGCTTGAGACCCTCTAAGAGGTTATCCCACCGGTGACCTCTGTACTCTCCGATGCGAGTTCTAACCTCTCTCTGAAGTTGTCGTAACCTACGGGTGTTATCCCTCGTCGGATAAGAGTCATGTGCACGTGTCGCGGCGTTCTTTTCCGTGATTAACGCTCGTAAACCGGGGGGGAGTATAAAACGGCGTTCGTTTGCCGCTTGCACCTCTCTCGAGGCCTTCCTTACACCGGTTTGGAGGTAGTCGACCAGGGAATCGATGGCTAAATCGGCGTCTGCAGTTGACTCCAATACGTCGGGGATCCTAGCTAGGCTGGACGGGGTCGCGTTATCGGATAAGTAGCGATTTAAGATCGCGTAGTCAACTATTTTGACTTTTGGCGGACTGGGGTCGAACGGTTGCCCGAGTTGTAAGATAACCGGGCGGTGGTCGGAGTCTAGTTCGTGTACGACTTCTATAAGTCGTAACCGAAGTGAGACACCTTTGAGGAGGGCTATGTCAAGTACTGTCGGTTGACAGTTGTCTTGAAAGTGCGTGGGCTCTAGCGGTGCTATGACGTCAAAGCCGAGCACGTCGCATAGTAGTTCTAGTATAACCCCGTTTCGGGTGTTGCGCGGGTTGTTGAAAAGGGTGTGACCGCTATTGAGGTCGCCTGCTATTATGACTGATTGATCGAGTGAAAAAAGCGCCTCCAGATCGGACTGAAGGAGTCTTTTATTCGGGGAGAGATATGCAGAGACAAGCGTGATTGACGGATGGTCAGTCATGCCTATTCTACAGACGGACACTTCCATATTGGTAAGTGCGGGAGGATCTATTGGCATGCAATAGAGGGAACGCTTATAGTAGATGAGCGTGCCGCCTCCGAGGGTGGCACGGTCATTTCTGACTATATTGTAATTTGCTATCTTAGGGTCGCGCCTACTGGGTTTTAGAAGTGTTTCTTGTACTAGAAACACGTCTATCTCCCGTTCCCTAAGAAAGGTGGATACTAAGTCCCGTTGTGGAAAGAGGTTTCGCGCGTTAAAAAAGGATATGTTGAGGCTTCTAGGCTTAATGCGTGCCATTGATAACCGATATCTATTTCCCGGCACGGGCCAGGCGCATTAGCGTCGCTGTCATCAGGGGGAAACGCCTGATGGATTCGCCGGGGCCGTACTCAGCGACGCACTGTTCGTACGCCAGTACTTCCTGAGGGTCATGCTCGCGGAAGAGCATGACCATGTAGTCAACGCCGCGGCGCGTGTTGACGGGCGGGGGGGCCTGAGCCTTAGGAGGCTGAGGGCGGGGAGTGGAGACCCATGCTGCTTGAGGGGCTCGCATGGCCGGAGGGGGTGCGCGGGGCGCGGGGGCGGCTGCCACCGGGGCGCTGGAGGCGCCCGGGAGGCTGGGGAAAGCCTCTGGCGTGAGCAGGGGCTTTGTCTGTCCTACGGCGGGACGTGTCCTCTGAGGAGGGGTGTGTCGCGTAGGGCGCATGGGTCGCGTAGGGCGCGCGGGGCGCGGGGCACGGGGACAGCCGCGATAGTTCGCGGGGTGACCTTCGTTGCCGCATAGCACGCAGCTCGGAGGGGTAGCCGACTCACGAGTGCGCGAGCACTCGCTCGTCGCGTGGTCCCCGAGGCACTTAACGCACCTGGGACGGAGATGGCAGTTGCGTGCCGAATGACCGTACAGCTGGCAGTTGTGACACTGCGGAGGACTGCGGTTCTTGTGTGGGGGCTCTACGGCTATTCCGGAGAGCTCACACACTTTCCTAACGTTAAAAATGGCTCTGCCCTCGGGGGTCAGTTCCAATATGACTAAGACCATGTCGAGAGGTCTGTTTTTGGATTGTCCGCCGTGCATTCTGTGCACTTCGCGGACAGGGAAGGCCTTGGCTAAGAGGTCGGTTTTGACCTCCTCGGGTGTGATTTCCACCGGGATGCGGCGGATTACAACCCGGAGTTGACGTTCTTCCTCCAGGGAGTACGTGAAATATTCGAGGTTGCTGTCTCGGAGCAACCTGGTAAATTGACGGTGTTCGTCCGAGGTGGAAACTTGGACGCGGATACCGTTGGCCGTGTTACTGGCCTGGGTGTAGTGGATACGGAGTTCTCTCAGTTTCTCTGAGAGTTTTGTCCAGACCGATTTGTTCTGGACCGTGACGGGGGGCGGGCGACGCGCCTTTCTGCCGGCAAAGGTACCGGCAGGCGCTGAGGGCGCTGCGGAGCGGGGGGCGTGGCTGTTGAGCCCGGTTTTTTGCGCCTTTTGTGGGCGGGACTGAGTCTCCGGAGACTCGGGACGCGAACGCGGTGCCCGTTTGGCGGGCTTATTTTTTTGATCGAGGGTGAAGCCCTCGTTGTCTGTTCGTATTGCCGTGTCCATTTCGATGGACTCGGGTTCGGGGTCCGGACAGGCGGGCGAGTAGCTAACGTTTGTAGCTACTAGCGTCGGCGTGTCCGCTTCGGGAACTAGCGACGCAAACGAATTGTTTACTGGCAGCGCAGAGGGCGCTGTGGTCGGGGCTTGAATGCCCGGGGAACGTGAGCGCGACGATGGCCGTTTGTACGGCGTCTGACGGTGAGCGCGGGGTGCCGTTGAGCGGGAGTGCGGGGCGGGCTTCTTTTTCGTCGCGTGGGTCGCGGCGGGGTCGCTGGTGGCCTCGGTGGCCTGTGCGACAGCAATGGCGGGTTGCGCGGCCGCGATGGCCCTATTGAAATCCGTCCATATTGACGGGTGTAGGCTTGTTGCGAACACAACGAAGCTTTCTAAGTCTGGCGAGTTTGCCATTCCGGCGGCGGCGGTTGGGCGGGCGGGGGTGAAGTTAAACCTCCCTGCCGGAGAGGCAGGGGGGTGCGCCGAGTGAATTTAAACGGCTATCCCGAGCCGTGCAAAGGGACCTGCGGGTCACGGTGTAATGACTCGCAGGAAAAGAACCTACCGGGCCCTACGTGGAGGTCCCTATCAAGCCCGAGGCAGAGAACGCAGCCGGTATAAATACCTAGCTACGCCCAAACAGACACTCGGGGATGGATGTGTAGCAGGATCGGAAGGGTGGGAAGGAGACACTCAGGGCTTGACTATGACTCTATCAAGGGCCAAGATTCCTGAGCCCGACCAAGTACTATCGTTTGCCTCTGAAGGAGGCAACCGAGGGGCGCTTGGGTCACGCACCCACTTGCTTTAGTTGGCACCGTCAGGTATCAGGCAAGTGACCACTAAAGTGTGGATTTCGTCGAATAGAAACAAATTGCTCTTAAAAGAGCAGTTTATGTTTGTGTAACGTACTAAAAGTACGCGACACAATGGGTGCGAGCGAGACGGCGATACGCAGGTGCGGCGCAGGTGCGATGCAGGTGTGCAGCAAAGCCGGTCGGTCGTAAAACTTCACAAAGGCGGCAGAGAGCGGTCGTAAACACGTCCGTTCCCGCCGGCGGTCGTGATCGGTCTCCCAGATGTTTGACCGTGTCCCAGCCGGCAGCGCCGTTTGATGTAATATAAATCATCCTTGAAAGAGGTGTCTTTAAGTTATTTTCAATAGAATTTGTACGAAATTACTTCTCCAAATAGATTTTATAATTAGTTTGACTATTACTCGTCAACTTGTAAAGCCTACTTGCCTCTGATAGTTTTCCTTTTAACTTCATTATATATAGATACTATTACATTATTTTTTTACATATCCAAAAACAACGATTCAACTGGCGGGAGGGAGCTGCCTTTAGCAAAAATTACCACTTTAAAGCTTAATATTTCGCAAATCCTTGAATCTAAAAATGATTTTCACAGACCCACAATATTTTGATCGACCTATCCAACGATACCCCACACGATGTGATAGACGAAACAAAAATCATTCCCACTTTACGTGTAGGGGAGGTACCTTAAATGATTTTCTTTTAAAGATTTTATTTTCCCACTTTGTCGACGTGATTAATATCTATACCCATTCCAAATTACAGTTTTGCAGTACTATGAATTTCTGAACTAAGCCGCGGATAGACAGACGGACATACCGAAACTATAAGGGTTCCTTTTGACTTCGGAAACCTAAAAAAGTAAATATGCAGTTTTTGTTTTCTCGTAAATAGAGCTCATGACTACTTATACGACTTTTCTCTGTTTCTCATAGTTTCGGATTTGGCCATAAAATCCCTTCTCAAATATAGCCTGTACACTGTTTCACACCGTCTTTTAGAACGTAGAACATTGTAACGCATATTATCTTCAACTATTTAAAATCGTGGTCAGCACAGGCCGACAAAGTAGCTAAGCGGTATTTTAGTTTTTGAAATTTATTTTATCAGGATTTCTATATTGACACATATACTATACTAGATTGATTTACAAAAGTTTTAGGATTGAAAACTATTGTACTAAGACAAAAAGATACACTATTTTATTACAAATATTTATATTGTTATCTGTACAATTTACACATATACTCTCGCGGACTTTCTTTGTAGAACTTTTAGCGTACAATAATTCTGAAGTAGGTACATAACTTTTATCTATTGTAAATAGTTTGGTCCGCGCACGCCGATATAGCAGCGAAACCGGATATTTTTTCCGACTTGATTTACAAATGGACCCTAATATTCACTACAATAAAACTTAGCCTATAAACCATCAGGGAGAACGTAGATTTCTATTAGTGGAAGAATTTTTGGATTCGTACAGTAGTTTCATTACTAATTTAGTAAGATTACCCCTTACAGACAAATTCAAACACAACCTTTACCTCTTTATAATAGTAGTATTAATAAAAAACCTTTCACAACCTTTTTAGGAAAAAAAACAGGTTTAATGCGTCACAATAAAAAAGAAAAAATACGTCATCAGTTAGATAACTGCTCTCTCGCGCATAACTTTTTATATGAAATATTTTATTATGTTGTATAAATATGGACCCCATATAGGATACTTACTTTTTACCAGACTAACGGCAATTTAGATTAAGGAATATTTTTTTACCAGTCTAGCATTTTTTGGGGTTATGTTTGTATTTACGTATGTTCGCGTAGCTCCGGAAGAAAGGTAGGCACAGAGAAATTTCTCAGGAGATTTCTCTCTAGTTGAGGCAGTCCGACTGGTGCAATACCATCACCTTACAGAAGATAGCAGCTAAATAAACTTGTGTTGTATTCCTGCGGTGAGTAGAGTTTCCAGAGCTCCTTGGTGTAGAGGGGTTCACGGTAGCCGCTTACCATTAGGCTGGTCGTAAGCTTGTTTGCCACCTGTTGTATTTAAAAAAAACTAGGCACCTGATATTGATGAATGAGGTGTCAATCTCTTCTTTATTATGGTCCGGGTGACATAGGCTATATTTTATATAAACAAAATCAATATGACGGATGATACATCCAAAAAATTGGGAGTCTCTGAATTTTTTTGGCTATGGTATCGAGTGGTATATCAAATTAAAGAGAAAATATATGAGTTAGTAAATATGGTAGAATATTAAATATAAATTGACGAAATATAATAAAATAGACGAAATGACAGAAAAACAATTTTATAAGTATGTACTATATTTCAACGTTTATGACTACCGCTAGCCCAATCTATCGGCAGTTCTGAATATCAATCGTGTAAAAAAGGTTAAACGTAAAAGTTTTTAATGGAAAAGACAAGCTTTTTTTTAGTGTCCAACCGAAACCGAATCTTCGGCCATGGTCTTAGTTTCGGCCGAAACCGTGTATTTTTTGCTATTTTTCACATATACATAGTTAACTTGTGATAAATGAATAACAATAAACAAACAAAAATAATTCTTTACTCATGATATAAAAAAATTAACATGAACAAAAGTAAAAAACATATTAAAGACTTACTCTTTTGCATGTAAACTTTGTCAAAAATCAACACAGAAATAAAGTACAGACTTTTTATTATTTAAGCATTTTAAATTTGAATAGTGTTCACACTATTTTTAAGATAGACAGAAAGAGTCATGAACGTGCGACAATTCACAAATACTGCGATTCGGCGCGGCCGAAGTTTTGGCCGAAACTGTGTCCGAACCTTCAGTCGGTCATTAGTTTTTTCCTTATTATTTTTTTCATAGGAGGGTTACAATTATTTAACTTTTTAGCTTGTTGATCGTAAGTTCGCCTTCGTAAATCATGGTGATCCTTTTGTTTAAACCGACTTTCCGAATTCGATTTGATGTCTGCAGGATCGAACCCTGGCAATGTACTAAGGATTTTTTTCAGATTTGCGTACATTTACTCATTTTAATCGACTATCGGCTGGCGGTTGAGGAAAACATCGTGAAGAAATCAGAACGCTTAAGAAATGATCTTGTCGTAAGTACCACTGTATGTGGACAAAATAAAGAGATGTGGATTTCTCGGTATTTGAAATCGTCAGTACGTCGTGGGCTGGAGTGGTGATAAAGCCCGTGCCTACCCTCAGGAAGAGGCCTTTGCTCCGGTAGGACGTTTACAGGCTGATACTAATATTATATTTTTGGTGTGAATTAATAGAGTAGGTAATTCTTTATAAAAAAAAAGTAAAATTTAAAAAATATCTATAATAGGTATAGATAGACGAACTTTATGGTTTATGGTAGGGTTATTGTGAAACTTGAAAATAATAATGACACAATTTATTTTAAAAAACAATATCTTATTATTATTTATGTACAATCAATATTTACGAATAAATATACACTGTGCTTAGCTTTTACGTCTGATAATAGACATAGTTATCAGTGTTGCCAGCGCGTATGTTTTGACCCGGTATCAGAAATTTTTCTACTTTATCGGGTATTTTCCGGTTTCTTGAGTGATAGCGAATATGTAGCCTCTTTTTGCCATATTATATAAAAATATCGGTTTTTACGTTGCACGACCCTAATCACGGGTCTGTGATGTTTCTTTATACCTTCCCTTAAAAACGGATATTGAGTACATTAAGGTTTTTATGTGTACTATTTCCAGAATTTTCACGTTTCAATATCGACAAAATCGGATAGATCTAAGATCTACGCAAAGTAGTCGGCAGAGCTTGGATGCGGTTTCAGTAATGCATCCTGCCTCCATCTCGTAGGGTGGGCAAAGTTCTCTACCACTTGCACTGATGTAAACATGTGTATCATTTTCAATCAGCGTAAATCTGTGAAAAAGTTTTCACACTGACTATTGCGAACGACGGTAGTTTTTATTTTTGCATTTTTAACGACACTGGGTAATTTTCTTCTGATAACTTCATTTGACTACAATCAAAAATAATTTTGAACCTAGACTGAAGATTATGCCTTATGGCGGACTGATAGTTCCTTCATAAATTTAAATATTAATAACTTTGGTTAGTTTCATTTATTCTTCTTACTTTTCGACATTTTCAATGTTTTGATCAATTGTCAAAATTGACGGAACAATTCCTTCATTTATTACAATTTTTCAGTAGCTCCAATGGTCATCTTTCATCTTCTGTCTTATGTTCTCCGGAACGTAACCTGGTATTAGAGGAAGACCGGTACCGACCCGCTTCTGGTACTCGGCGTACGATTGCCCAAAGAACGTGAGAAGAGTCAATTCTTCAGCGTAGACTCGCTCACGGAAGAACGTCCATGAAGCCAGAGCATAGATAACTAAGCAGATTGGGTTAAGTAGAGTTACCTGAAAGTAACATAAAACTATAGTATGATAGTAGGTACGATATTATCAAGAATGCTTAACTGACTAGCTATCACGTTGAAATCCTATCATCAAGCATCTCATATACCTAAGTATGTTTCGGAAGCAATACTTGAGAGCCAGTTCTATGTGTAAGTTAATCATGTTCCTATATTCAGTTGTATAATCACTTAATGTCAGTTGTTTAGATACTCGTAAAATGTATGCAGAATAAAAAAAAAACAATGTATGTATTCTATTGTTAATGTATTCAGCACACAAGAGCCTTGTAAAATATACTCTCGCATACAAAACAATTACAGTGATCATAACACTGGCAGCTTTATGTTGCAACAAATTCGTCTCAACTATAAGCAATGACTAGGCTATTAGAAAATAGTTTACAGGGTTACCGCCACATGAATTCATCTTTTTTTTCCAATCTTTAAACATAAACCAACTACGGAAATCGTAAATTTTTAAGTTGTATTAGAAATTTTAAAATATAGGGGGATATTGTAAAATATTATAATTCATAATTATTTATAAGTCATATTATAACGGTAATGTTACATGATATATCAATTTACAATACACTCTCAAGTGAATTCGATAACAAAATGCAATAAAACAATTCAAAAAATAGACAAAAACATAACATAATAATGAAATAGCAACATAAATAAATATTAATAGCTTACTTATATTCTCTATTGTAGTTATACTCTTTTCGAGGTCATATTCTCTTTAATATTATAATAAGGACTACTTTCAAAGTATTTTTTTAATTGCAATTTAAATTTATTGTACGGTAGTTTAGAGTTGTCCTTTGGTATTTTATTATACATAACTATTTTTAAATTGATTCCCTGTTTTTACGTTTTTACCAATCTAGTTCTTGTTTAAATTATGTTATCTTTCTGTCGCGTATTATAATTGTGGATGTGGATATTAAAGTTGTTTGTCATGAGGGCATTTTGTTTATTAAGTATATTTCAAGCACAGAAAATATATCCAGTTTCAAGGGAAAATGAAAAGGGAAATTCATATTCGGCTATGTAAATAATATAAATGTTCATTTATATAATTTACCGCGTATTTTCACATCGCAGATAATTTTTCACGCGATGGAAAACATCAACGCGTATTTTAGTGTTGGTAGTGGAATTCACCCGTCTTTTAGAAAATGTACCTGTTTTTTCACCTCTTTTTTTATTCTACAAAGGTGGCAAACAAGCATACGGCCCGCCTGATGGTAAGCGGCTACCGTAACCTATGGACGCTTGGACTACGCTATGGACCTATCATCATATGATACCAGAGGTGGTACCATAGGCGTTGCCGAAATTGAACCCAAGGAGCTCTGTAAACCCCACTCACCGCAGAAATACAACAATAGGTTATTTGGCTGCGATCTTCTGTAGGGTGGAGGTATTTCACTAGGCTGGCTGCCCCAAGTAGTAAAAATCCAAAGAAATTTATCTATGCCCTACCTCACTTCAAATCACTAATGTCACCGCGTCAAGTTAGTGAAGCGAATTTATCTTTTCATGCATTTTCGCGTTATAGAAATGTTGTAAAAAAAATAGTATCTATCGTAATCAGTATCTAATCAGTAATATCAGTAAAAATCAGAGTACATGTATAGAGGAAAAAAGTGTAATAAAAAATTAAACAATGCTCTTGTTTTGTATACAGTTTTATCTACAAAAAGTATAAAGTAATTTGGTTTTCAGTGCTGGAATGATTTAGGTATTTGTAGAACTAACCTGAGTTCCTATTGACCAGTAAAACCAACCGACATAGCTAGGGTGTCGGCACAGGGAGTACACCCCGTGCGTCACTAATTGGTGATCAGATCTTTTCACAAATTGTACCTGCGAATAACATAAACTTTGTAATTTATTTGTAGTTTTCCATGAGTGAATTTAGATAATATGACACCGAGATAGGTTTTAATAAGAAATAAGCATTTAACAAAACATTAGAATTCGGCATCTATCTATATATATAAAAGCGAAATACCACTCATCACGGGATCTCCGAAACTAAAGGTACGATTGACTTGAAAGGAGAATGCTCATGGATATATGGAATCCCGTCTAATATTGCATCAAAGTCAAAATTTGTTTATAATATTCTAAATTTACTGTATTAAAATGTTATTTTTTTAAGTAAAACCGGGTTCCGAAGATATTTTATAAAATTCAACTAACCTAAAAACTAGGGATGTGTCGATACGCAGTTTTACCAATACAATTATCGATGTAAAAAAGAAAATAAATATGAAGTTTGATTGTGTAGGTTTAATAATTCGAAATGGGGGATGTATGTGGAAATGTGGTTACCTAATTCAAAGGAGTTTAAATAACGTATTTATTTATTAATTTATTAAACATATTACATTAATATACAAACAAATACGATACAAAATATTATTATAGAGCCTAGAAGTTAAAAAAATAATGTTAATTGTATAATGGAATTGCCACATCGAATAAAACAACAAAGTTAGTTAGGTCAGCACATTACTGTTTTGACATCGATATTAGATACTTTAAAACATCTATTCATAGATGTTATGAAGAAAAACATCGAACATGTTCCGTTTCAATTGAATTTGCACTACAATGTTGCCATTATCTTAAGTTTTGTTAGAATCTAATTAAAACGTAGGAATCATCAATATCTGCCATCGATGTTAAGATTTGAAGAACATTAATTCATCGATGTTTTCGGTTTTTTAATCACCTCGGTCCATATTTTCGTGCATGTCAGTCTACGATATTTTTGACTTTTTTATAGTTATGACATAATACATGAGCGAACTAATTCGTAAATTTCGACTCGCCTATACAAAGAGTTGTTACCTGTTTCAATGTAGTCGATATAAAAACTTCAATAACTCCGTTATTGCTTGACGGTTTTAAATATTAAAAAAAGTAAAATACTCGTAAATATAATGCTTATGTTATGTTATATTTAATAAATATTAATAATTCTAACTTGTGGTTGACCTTCATTTGTTTTACCTATTAACTTACAAGCAGATATCAGTAACAATTCTTGCAACTACGTATGTGATATTAGCGAAATTTTGTACATATGCATGTTGCTATGATTCAAAAAAGAAGAAGAGATTAGTTATTTGATCTATGCATTGATACATACCATTTACCCTGTTGTATCAAATTAATTCCACGCGTGAAAAGTATTTAAACCCTAATGTACCTGTATAATGATGGGTATATCATAAGAGCTTACCGTATGGTTAAAATTAGTTTTTGCAGTAAACATAGCAGATTTCCTAAGTATTTCACCACCAATACACATAGCTACACCAACACTGGAGACACAGAAATGAGTCTTTAATCCTGAAATTCATAAATTTACAATTCACAGCATTGAACTGTTGCTGTTTACTGTTATTAAAATAATACTTCTTATACACACATTAAAAAACCCTTTGAGTATACGCTTCATAAACAGAATGACCCGTCGGTTGACAATATACCAAATGACAGAGCTATGCGTACAAATTCCATAGAAAATTACTTTAGAGTGGGGTCTCTAAAGGATTATTTATGTGACACCGGGCCGGTGATAGCATGACCGGGTGAAACTGTAAAAGCCGTTTAAGGCTTCAGGGCCCTTATGGCCAACAGTATAGTCAGTTAGAAAAAAAAAAGTGGTAGCATTAATTACTTCATACAAACGTATACTATAAATGTTTGACCGTGTCTCGGCCGGCGTCCGGCCGCACTCCGGCCCTGTGTAACATGAATAATCCTTAAGTCAGGATATTGTGACGGGCAACCACGGAACCCTAACACTGCGCGTGGCCCGACATGCACTTGACAAATTTTTAAGGATAGATATATGAATATTGGTATTTAGCTATTATTTTTTTAGTATACAAAGTTAAACGTTACAAAGTTAAACAGATAGGACATAACTATGATGCGAGCGAAGCCGCAGGAAAAGCGCTAGTATATTATAATAGCACTAATGGAGAGATTTTGATGAAATTTAACACAGTGATAACTAATATTATACATAAAAATATAGAATACTTATATACCATAAAACGAAATGATTTCTTCGGGATAAGGAATAAAAAATGAGTAGTAAATTAAATTCTTCACGGATTTTGATGCAATTTTCTCTATTCGGATTTTGATGCAACTTAGCTAAAAATCTAAGCTATCTTTTATCTCTTTACTAGCTTCTGCCGCGACTTTGTTTGCGTGGACTTCAGAATTGGGTCAAGAGAGAAATGGAAAAAATATGACATTTACCAGGATAGAAAGCATCCTATGAGTTACTTTAGGTTATTAGCTATCAGTGTGACAAATTTCCTCCAAATCCATTCAGACGTTTTACGTGATTCGAGTAACAAATATCCAAACATACAACCTTTCACACTTATAATATTAAGCTGTGTCCGCGGCTCCGCTCGCGAACACTACAGAATGTCAGCGGTCGAGCATACTCGCGAATCTTGCTGCCGCCGCTCCCAACTACGGTGGTCGACCGCCAGTTATTTTAAAAACAAAAATGCATATTGTGGATGATCCTTAGAAGATAAGACATAAGCTATCGCCGAGTTTTTTGTATTTTTAAGATCTACAAATATATTGGACATTATTTTGATATTCTCTTATGGTTTACTCAGCCGAATAAGTGCCCCAAATGCCTCTTTATTCTAATTAATTCATCATTATTGTCACTGCTTATTTTGTATGTTATTTGATGTAACAAAATATGTTCTATAACCTGACAAATAATATTATAGCTATGAATTTAAATAAAAACCGTGTAAATCAGATAAGTGGTTTTCTGTGAAAAGAAAATAAACGGACAGACAGACAGAGAGATGTTCAGTTTTATAATATGCTCATATTTTTCAACAAAATTCCAACATATAAACTGATAAACAAAATAATCAACAAATATACACTAGTTACTTATGTGTTTTTTTTTGTATTTAATGAAATCCAAGGAATTAACACTAATATTTTCAAGACAAGCAGTAGTTTTCACATAAATACAGTAGTCCACAAATACAATAAAATTAATGTAATAAATAAATTCAAAAAGCAAATTAAACTTACCAGGGAAAAAGTAATATTCAACAGCCCATTCCACCCAGCTGGAAATAGCGGCAACACCATATTGTACACTATGGTTCAATATAAAGGAGTCTATTGACAGTGTTTTTGGATTAGTCAGGGCAACAGACATAAACTCAGTGAAATGGAATCCAGACAACAGCATGACATACAAACCAAAAACCTTAAGACCATCATCAAATGTTGCCAAATATAGACCTGTTGCAAATACTGCTCCAAGAAATGCTGACCTTATTGAAACCTACAAGAAGAAAAAATTATTGTAATCACATAATTTATAAAAAGGTTTCCATACATATGATATTGGCGTTATGTTTGATCCATCTTGATCTCAAATATCTGGCGTTTGGTTAGGTTTCCAAATTTAAATTTATTTCAAATTTAGGCTTGTGTATTTGTGTTTCGAATTCAGTGATTCATTTGTTTTTGCACCAATTGATTTTTCTTTGACATCATTCTTTTCAGAAAATGGAAAATATAAAGTATCGCGTTATTTACGAATATGAGTTCCACAGTGGCATCAGCGCTGCAAAAACAGCTTGAAGGATTAATGATGTGTATGGGGAAGGTACTGAAAAAAAAGCAAGGTATGTTTTTGCTTCCAACCTTTTCGTTCTGGAAATTTTGATCTACGAAACAAACCCCATGGACAGCCGGAGACCCTAATTGATAAAGCTGTAAAAGCCGTAAAGGTTCCAGGGCCCCTAAGGCTAACAGTATAGTCAGTTCGAAAAAAAAAAAAAACTAATTGGTAATGAAGAATTAAAGGTGATCATGGAAGCGGATCCATCACAAATCACATCAGTGTTCGGTGTCAGTGATAAAACAATCTTAATTCACTTGAAACAAATTGGAATAGTAAAAAGCTCGAGAAATGGGTACCGCATGAATTAACTGAAGTACAACAACAAACGCGCATTGAGTGCTGCATTACATTAATCAGCCGTCCCATAACGATGGAATTTCAAAACATATAGTTACTTGTGACGCAAAATTGATCTTTTGCGACAATCGGAAATGCTCATCACAGTGGTTTTACCCAGGAGAACCGGCCAAATCCCAAACGACAGTTAAGTCAGGAAAAGGTACTGGTGAGTGTTTGGTGGACCAGTTCTGGTGTCATACACTACAGCTTCATAAGATCTGGTTAGACGATACTGGCAGATCAGTATTGTCAACAATTGCAAACCATGGTGGAAAAACAAGCTGTTAAGCAACTAATACTGGTAAATCTCTCTCTCGAGTGCAGTACTGGAGTCAAAATTGGACTCAATACCTTGCCCACTGTTATGCTAGATGTGGAGCATCGCTTCACCTCCCTTGATTTTATAGAAAGCGTTACAAAAAGAGCTGGGCAAAGGAACAAATGAAGAACAGAACGTAGTCCAGTAAATTAAATCTAACTACTGTTTTTGTACTGTGTATGAATGCACTTTTGTGGTAATTGTTAATTTAATGGTTTAAGCCTAAGAAACAATAAAAAGAGAAGAGCAGCTTCCGTAAGATAAGATAACATCTAAAAAAGAGGGGAAGCTTTTGCTAAAGTTAAGATAGTGTAAGACATTTTTAAAAGAGAAGATGAAGCTTTGTTGGATATTAAGAAAATTTTGTGAAACAAGTTAGCCTGGGGTCATTATGGTAAAAAAGTCCTCTGGCAGGAATGGCAGCACTAGTTATTTTAGCACAAAACGATCCTGATTTACATTAGGGGTGTAGGTTTACGAATTTAAAAAAAAACTCTCTAGTGCACTGCTGCTTCAGAACAATGCTAGACCCCATAATTCACGACAGATAGTCGCTAAATTAGAGCAACTGCAGTTGGAATGTCTTCGACACCCACCATACTCCCTGGACCTTGCTCAAACAGATTAACAAATTTTTCTGAATTTGGGCAATTTCTTGCAAGGAAAGAAATTCAATTCCAATGAGGCTGTCCAAACCGCCTTCAAAGATTTTGATTCTCGCACCCACAATTGTTTTAGCAATGGAATCAATGAACTACCTATAAAATGGTGAAAGTGCTTAGATAAAATTGTACATACTTCAATTTATTAAATGTATAATTTCATAATATTTTTTCCTTCCACTTTTTCCATTTAAATTGCTAATTTAATATGTATATGTATGATCTATAATTATATGAAAAACAAAACAGGCATTAGTTGTATATAATGAGTTTAATTTAAAATAAGTTTGAAAGGTTTGGTTGGACTTTAGAATTACTACCACTGAATTTGATGATGTGAAAGTGCGGGAAAGGTGGGGGAGGGTGAAAGGTAACTCCTCTGTGAAGGAAAAAGAGGGGAAAGGATTAGTTTTGCAGATATATTTTTGAGCTTATATTTATCAAAAATTTGTATATGAATTTTCAAGGGATGATTTGTTCAAAGTAACAAAAAACTGTATAGAAAAAATTATGATCTTCGATAATTTTACCTATAATGCAAAAGTGAACTTTATGACAACCGTTTAGAACTGAAATTTGTATTATCCAATTTATAAAAAAAAGCTATTTTCAAAAAATAATTTCTAAAAAACTATTTACTTCTGCAGAGTAAAATTTTATATTTAGTGTAATTATAGAGTGAAAGTGATATAGAAAGGAAAGTTAATGCTGATAACTTGGTGTATAGGGCGTTACACTCCTTTATGAACAGCCAGAAAATCTCTAGAAAAGCTTATCTGGCTGTACATAGAGTAGTATTTAGCTCCAACACTCATGTACGGAAGTGAAAGCTGGGTGTGGCAGGAAAAACATGAAAGTAGAATAAATGCAGTAGAAATGAGAGAGCTAAGAAGTATGTCAGGAGAGAAAATGAATAACAGGATAAGAAATAGTGTGTTTAGAGAATGTTTTGGTGTGAAAGAAGATATAATGACATGGATTGGTAAGGAATGCTTAAATAGCTTGGGATGATGAATGAAAGAAGAAGGACTAAACAGATTTATAAGATGGGTGTGAATGCGAACATTGAAAAATGATCAAATCTGGGTCGTTCTGAAGAAAGGTCAGGTTAAGAATAATCTAAGCCAACGAGCATGCATGAAAAGATTGATGAATGTTGAAGAAGCGAAAGATGTACGTGAGGATCGTAGCAAATGGAAGGACGTAGTCTCTGCCTACCTCGTTGAGAAAGAGGCGTGATTTATGTATGTATTTACTATTAGTAAAGAATTCTAAGTGATTAGAAACCCACTATTTCACAACTTTATTTTGCCATACTCCACCTATATAATTTGATGTCAACAGACATCAAATTTTTAAATATTTAGACTAATTTAATAATAAAATACACAAACCTCGTATGTAAACCCTTTGTAACAGTATCTTAAAACGAAGTTGAACAGACAGAAGTATAAAGCTGGACCCCAATAAGTAAGAGCCCAAAGCTCTGATGAGTATCCAAATACGCTCCCGGAAAAATATGACAAAGTGAATATTGCAGCAGACATCAAAAAACACATCATCGCCTGCCTTCCGGCAGGGCACACATTTTTCATTAAAAAAATATCCATTATAGCCAATAAGTAAATAAAAATGTATTAGCACGAAGGTGAATATAATTCAGTAAATATATATCTATGAAAAATCTATAGGTAATTATAATTTGAATACTTCAAATACATCCTAGCCTATATTCATTCATCGTAAGACGACTATATAGCCTAGCACGACACATGTCAAATGTTCATTTTAGAGATGTAGCATAATTTAAATTGTAAGTTGATTTTACGATTATCGATTCTTTTTTAGAACTAAATACAATTGGAAATTTGATAAAGCTTAAAATCAATAGAGGGATGTGTAAGCTGTGTAAATTAAATAACAAAAATAAACTATACCAATAATTGAGATCGCAATCTGGTACACTTGAATTATTGAATGCCTGACTCCTAAGAATAAAATTATTTCTTCCTGTCAATATTTTTCGTTGCTTCGCTATCGGCGTTTACGATTCAATTAATTTTCAATTCGTTCGATTAATTTTTGATTCCTGGGTTGCATTTTTTTTTCGTCTACTCTAGTTTTGGGTCATATAGAAAGTAACTATGCACGTAGCAACAAGAAAATACGAAAATTTACAAAAATCATTGTATAGAGGAAGTTATTTAGTATTTTATCGTGCAAAATGTTTTTATAACGTTTATCGGTATCAAATATTTTTTCATGATTATTGGTAGTCGAAATGTGTGTTTTTAGGTTACGTAATAATTTACACGACGTAACAATTTGCGTTCTGTGGATGTATCATGAAAGTTTTCTTACGATGAATAAGGTATAGTACAAAATATAAAATTAACAAGACTGACATTTAAACCAGTGCTACCATATCAAAAATCAGGGCGCCGGTGACTCCATTAAAAAAACGGTAGATTCTATGAAATTACGGTAATTGCACCAGGAAAAAGAAGATGTAAAATTCGGTATACAATTTTTTTATAAAACGGATTTTAATAGTATATAAATTTTGAAACCATGTTTTTTAAATCTATGCATGCGGCGTATCCTTTTTTTATTATCTCGATATTTGAAACTATGCGATGATGTCTAGAAAATAATGCAGGAATTTTAAAATAAGTAGTCCACCAAAGACAAAACAAAACCTCAGAACAAGTTATTTACTCGTATGTTTCAAATAATGTATATAATAAAGAAAACTACAAAATTAGTTTATGCAATATATCTATAGTGTATTTTGGTACAATAATTATTGATACATAAGGTTTGGCAAAATATTAAGAGAGGTAGGGTAACAGAGACATTTCTTTAGAGATTTCTCCCTACTTGGGCCTGACAGACTAATGAAATTACTCTACCATACAGAAGATCGCAGCGAAATTAACATGTGTTGTGTTCCTGCAGTGATTATGGTTTTCAGAGCTCCGTGTAATTGAAGTTCAGGATCAGCTACGCGCTAGTAATATATTTGGTCTTATAAGCGTTTATAAGCTACGGTAGCCGCTTATCATTAGGCGGGCTGTAAACTTTTTGCCACTTTAGTTGTATAAAAAAATATACTTATTAGATTTCCATGAAGACAATAAAACATTAAAATTCAACATTTTCATTTATACTATAGATAACTAAAATCAAATGTACAAAAAATAAGTTCACCTTTAACATAATTCTTATAAGTCGTTGCACTCAACTTTTCAAATTTCAACATTCAAATTTTCATAAGTGTCCTAACAATTAGTATCAATAAAGGCATTTTGACAGATCCCGCCTGTCTGGTGATCCTGGCATGACAGGATTGTTTTTTGACAACGTTAGACCACATTTCTTAATATTTTTATCTAGTTTATGCACTTGAGAGGCGACACATACATTAAATAATTAAGCTACGGAAATAACGGCTTCTTCTATATTATTTACTAGGTATTAATGTAACTGCATATATAGTATATACTCAGAACACATTTTACCTTTCAATATGCACAATTTACTTATATACAAAGTTAGATAAATCGAAATTCTGCTGAGCAAAAGTTTTTGTTAGATGCAAGAACCATTGCCAGTCTCAACAATTAAATTATTAAAGCTATTTACCTAAATAAATCTTTATTCAATCGCTAAGATTTCTTGGTTTTTCGTTGTGATAACACAAAACTAGGCAATTTCATAGTTTGAAACTATAAAATGATTGAAAAACGGCGATTAAAAAGATTACCGATAAGTGTTAACACAGTATAACTCCGAGTGGAACAAAAAAATGTTTACTTTGCTGCGAAATGCCGTGACATCATCTATTCTGATTGGTGTTTCACAAAACATGGTGCATTGCTAATATTTTGTATTTTCATTATGAGAAATGTATGTTCATTTTGTTGTTAATATAAATATGAAAACGTTTTTTGAGTCTTTTTCACTAATTTTAGTATTTAAAATTAATATTTCAGTGATTCTTTGTTTTAGTCATCATGCCTATAACAGAATGGCTGGTGACGTTCTTTTTCACGCTAGATTTCCAATATCGATGTAAATTATTAGAAATCAGATTTTGAAAGAAGATTTGATATCACGTTTAATTTGTTTTTTAGATGCAAGCCAATGCACATTTTAGTATACAAGTTCTTGGAAATTAAAAAAATTATATTATAAATCAAAAATTATAAACTGTCAGAAACCTTATCACCATGGCAACACAAATTGTTTGATAGAAAAATAGCAGTTGTACTATTTGTATGTACTGTAGTGTGTCTGTGCTTGTACTATAAATTAAATCAGTTTGTTCTCATTGATAATTCGAATTTACATTTTCTTAATAATTCATTGGTTAGATTATTTTTTCTGTTTGCTCGATTGACGAAGATATTATATTATTGTTTGTTTTATCTAAATTAAAATAACTATAACACTTGAGTGACTTGACCCTCTACGTACTCTGTGGACTTGACCGAAAACAAACTTTATAAAATTTGAAATTTATTTTGCTGTTCAATGTTCACCAAAATTGAAACAGTTTTTATCGAATATCTTGTTATTATCTAATAATATCAGAATCGCATTACAGTGTGTTAAATATTAGGACGTAGGCGAAAATCTTTATGCGGAATAAGGTTCATGTTTTTCTAATTGACGTAATCGAGAGTGACATCAGTTTTGGAAGAATGTAGAATACTTTGAAATTTTATCTAGTTTGCAATAAACATCCATCTCAAACGAGTCTCCCGGAAATTCTACTATAAGTGATTCAATATTGAGTTCTTTTGAAAGTAATTTTATGTTGATGAATGTTCATTAATTTTTGTTGGCGGATAGTTAAGCTTTGCGGCCTGGGCTCAAAATTTGATGTATGTAATTTGCAGCGCAATGAACGATCCGTGGGACGTTAAATCAGTGCGGCAATCCAGCCAGTACGTGTCTTGTATGAAGATAAATGGAGTCCCACTTCTGCCACCTCTTGTAAGTACATCAGTTTTACTAGTGATTTAATGTTTGACTAGGTAGGTAAATCTTTAATCTAGTTAGACAAATAAATCTTTCGTGCCATATGCCTGTTCTAAATTTGAACATAAACCTTAAAAATCCATCAATGTTAAAGAAAATTGTTTTTTATTTAATGAAAATTTCATTTAATGTAATTTGCTCTACTTCAAAAATATTTGGAGCGTTCAATAAAACCAGACCTCAATTAGGGCCAGATTGTTAACTTTGCAAAATAAGAGATATTAAAAAGACAATTTATAACAAATGGTGATGCTGCAATGTGTCATTTCTCTTGGGATTTTCTATACTTTTTCTGTGCATCATAGAGGTGTTCCATAAAGGAATGCTACAAATGTATATAAACACATATTTTTTTATTGCATGTGCCTGTTGAAAATGTAATTAGAATCCACTGTATAATAACACTAACTAATTAGAAAGAAATACCAAACCTTTAAAAATGTGATAAAATCTTTCACTTTTTGAAATTTTTATCAGACTTGAAAAATAGGATGAGGCTCTCTGTTCAAATCTATTTTTTTTTTATGGAGGTTCTACCATAACTTATTTGTTTATAAACCAATTTATATCTCTTCCAACCATTTATTTTATTTTTCACATAAGCATATCTATAAAGTTCTATAATTATCAACAGGCAACCATAGACATAAAAATGCAACAATTCATGGACACTGTTTTTTTTTTCAATTTTGAAGTGACATGCTTTTTTGTTCCAATATTTATCGAGCCCATAGATTATGTAAATATTTTAATTTAATGAAATGTATATTAAATATTAATTTGCTTATTATGTATATAATTATTAATAAAATAAGCAATTAAAGTTAAATATTGAAAAAAATTATATTTTGCATATAGAATATTAGGAGGAGTATAGAAAAAGTTATATATAGCAAATAAAACAATTAAAATATTATTATATTATAATGAGTCATCACATGAACTGGAATCATCATTTGAATCCTCAGTAACATTAATTAATAATTCTTGCTTATACAAATTGTCAAACGATTGCAATATCACGATCCCAGTCAGATAATGTAATGTATGAAAAATGTGAATTAACACTCAGCGAACAGAAATGCAAAAACTAGTATGAGCATCTCGTTGCAAGTGACTCGAAATGATGTCGGTCATTAGCGATGCATGTTCTCTATTGAATATGATCTGCTTAATCTATGTTGCCAAATAATAATAAATTTACCATAGTATAAATGGTTTATTTTAATATGTAAAATATTAGTCATTTAAACACCTGGGGTAAGTTTATAAAACAAAAAGTCCAGTAAAAATAAAATACTTATCAATGTGTTGAAACGATTAAAACTTTTTCATAAATAAAATCAATTGTTGTAGGATATCAAAGCAGCAACGCTAATAAGACATCACTAATTGAGTTATACTTTAACTGTCAAAAATAAAATAAATGGTTGGAAGGGGTGTAGATGATCTTTTTTTCAAGGTCAAAGGGGGCCATTTTAATTTCATTGGCATTGGACCTTCGACTTTAAAGATACACCAGGAAACTCCTCAAAATAATTGAAGTTGGTTTTCTTTTGTGTTAAAAATTGTTTTGTGTTAATAAATCCTTGTCTACCTTTAGTAGGGTTTATCTTTTTAGCCTAAATATTTTAATTTTCATATATCAAGCCCTAACCTTAGAAAACAAACAAAACTGAATTGTTTGTCATTGGGGAGTGTCTGTAAGTGTCAACATATTTACAGGGCATGCAAAAGACACGTTACACATTCTATCCAACATTTTCTATCACTGGATACACTCCTACAGTTTGCTAGACTAAAAACCCTAAAATCAGTGTGATACTCTGTGTTAAAAAATCAGACTGTTGTATGATCTGTTTTTGTGTTGACTGAAAAATAAAAGGTAGAAAATAACCATTCTTAATGGGAAGTTACAGCAGATACTAAAAATCTATTTATGTTTTCTAATCAAAATCAGATTCTGGAGGTTTCTAGATTGTGGTCTAATAAAAGGATAAACATCATTTTTTTTTATCAAAAATATTAATGTAAATCGTAAAATGTTCTTGTAGCTAGAATCTAAAATATTATAAATAATGATTTTAATATGATTTTCAGAAAATATGCACAAATATTTCATTATAGTGCAAATAATATTTGACACCATACTATTTAAAGTATTACATAAAATAAAAAGTATTATGTTGAAAATTTATATTGAGGTGATGCAAGTTAATTTATTATTATTTTTTAAAGTTCAGGGGCATCATTAATATTAAATTTTTGGTTTATTTTCAGTTGTCAAAAGAATGTCGCAAAGAAATGCAATATTACAAGCTATTAGCTAAAGAAGTTGAAAAACGTATATCAGTACTTCAACCTTATATCCCTGATAGTGATACAGAGTCCAGTGAAGATAAGACTGATGCTCCAGAGCTACCTGAAAATGAACAAAATTATGAATTGCCTCATGAAGAGATACAAACTGGGTTTTATGTTAATTTGGATAAAATGAATGTCACGGAACAAGTTTGTGATGAGAATAATGGTGACTTACCTCAGCCTCCAACTAATTTATTCAATAGCATAACATCTAATGTTACTGTTGTTGACACAGGAGAAAGTGGTTCTGGCTTAAATTCTCCAAAATTTATCATTGATTTAAGCCTAAATATTAATGATGCTAGTAGAGTAGTCAAAGATACAACTAGGGAATTTCTACAGTGTTCGGCTCCACCTGTAGATATACCAGAGCGTGATAATAATAACAGTTTAAAGAAACAAACCCAAAAGGAATTGTTATTAGATTGTGAGTTAAGAGGTAAGAGCAGAAAATTATATCAGTCTGATGGGAAAGTTAATTTCGTAATTGATGTCAATAAAAATGGAGCATCAGATCCATTCCCAGATTTCTCTTTGAACCAAGATGGACCATCTTCACTTAGTGCTAAAAGCTTTACAGGTTCTCTGAATGACATCCACACAGACAGTATGAGGGAATCACAAATCATTCCAAAACTTACCCGCCAGAGATCTTACACACTACTAAAACCTGGCCCTCAGCTTCTGGCTCATCTTGAAGTTCAGTCTCTAAGCACTGGGGTTGAAATGAGTTCTATATCAATGAGCGAATCTCTCTCTAACTTAAACACAACATGTAAAAAACGCCGAAGTTGGGACTTAGAGTCTGCTAAAGTCAAGTGGTCATCTATGGCATTAGAATTAAAAGAGAAACAAATGACAAATACTGGAAAATTAAAAATTAGTAATAAAATTGTAAGTTCACGATCTGCAGTTAAGAGAACTCCTCAAATGTCAATACCAAGTACAAAGTCTGCAACCACAGAAAAAGTTAAACACTCTAGTGTAAGTAAAAATATATCTAAATCTGAACCAATTCAAAGGAGAAAGAGAATTATGAGTCCAGCAAGAAATACACTTAGCAAAATAACTGCTGTGAATGAAATCATAACTCCTGATTCTGTAGATCATAACAAAGAAGGTGCAACCTCAAAATTTGTAGTCCCACTCATATCTGAGTCTGGAGATCCAGCTTCTCGAGTTAGGGAACTCTATGAAAAAATCCAAACTCAACAACTCATTCAAATGGCAAATTTAGTTGAAAAGCAAAAGAGAGAGCAGATGTTGCTGCAGCAAGTTTTCGAAGAGCAGAACAACTTACTATACAAGCAACTGAAGACCATTTGTCCAAAAGCTCCCACTGAAATACAAGAAGTTTGTGAAGAGAGAAATCAAGAGGTCGAGCGAGGGCCCGTAAGTTTGAGCCAGTTGATAAACCACAGATCACCTGATCAAAGTTTGGGTGATAGCTCCTTGTCATCAACTTTAACAGACACCAATCATTATATTAATCGTTGTGACAATATCTTAAAGAAAAGTAGGGATATTACGGGAAGTATTATAAAACAGCAAACAAAAGTACAAAGTCCGAATGGAACTAAAATTCAGTCTCCACCAGGTCAGACTGAAGGGAGTAGGACAAGAACTCATTCTCCAACTCAAAGAAACCCTATATCTAGGAGACTTAATTACGACACTAGCGCATCTTCCGAACGTGAATACGAGCCAATTTTGACCGATCGAACGAATGACACGATGGCCGGTTTGAACGTCAGTTTTCCATCAGATAACAGTGAAGACTGTCGTTATAATAAAGCGGTTATTAATCACCTTTGTGGTAAAGAAGTAGCGATTTTTGATGTTGGTCCTGTTTCAGCGATTACAGGTCATTACAGATCAACTGACAGTGGTATTAAAAGTATTGAGAAGCCGGTGTCTCGTAAACTTAGCAATGGGGCTACTCGCCCAACTAAACAAACAGTTTTGGTTAAGATAAATCCGCCTACACCTAAAGAGGTAAGAATTACAAAAGAGTTTCATTTAACAACGTAAATATTACGTACATTTAATCAAATATTAAGAGACCATTAACATTATACATAGTTATACTAAAAAAAAAAAAATATTTTAATAGTTAACAGCAAAAAATGTTGTTCAAGTATATGTTGAGTGTCTATGGTTTATTTTATATATAAAACTCTGGAGGTTTTTTGAATCAATATCAATATTCCTTCATCCAAATTTAATGGAACCATTGCACTTTCTTTAACCTAAAATTACTGTAATAGCAATAAGAAGCGAGTTATTTTCGTGACACGAAAGATATGAGACTATATACACACATAATGTATACCCACTTTTAAAAAAGAAGAGTAAACAGCAAGAGATTAATTCTCCAGCTCAGTTTGAGACAATGCATAGAGTATGATTATCATAAAAAATATTGATTTTCTTTTATAGAAGCCCTATAAAAACTTTGTTTCTTTCTTTTACTCAACCTGTCTCTCTTTCTCTGTTTCTTTTCTATTGTATAATTACAATTACGATTGGTCATAGGAATTAAAAATAACTTATTATTACTTTTCTCCACCCAATTAACATTACTCCTCTATAATATTGTATTTTACTTGGCAATTAAAATTTGACATTGAAAAATATCGTTTTAACATTTGATTTCGATATATTAAGTTTTATTATTTTCTAAATGATATAATGGTAATATACTGTTTAACTTAAACTTATTTGGCACGTCAGTGATTTCCTTCTGGTGATTGTAAATGTACCTTCAAAACACAATTTTATGTATTGCTCACTTCCTATGGGTACGGTGATTGTAGCGTGCGGCGGCGACGAGGATTGTCGCCTACGCGAAAGGCTTTCTTGTCCGACGTTTGATGAGGACCGATCGTGTGCAGGGAGTCGTACAGACGATTAAAGATGCCTTGCTGTGCGCTCTCCAGTTGCACCAGGACAGGGAGGGCATCCGGGGTGCGGACGTAGATCTCCATCGGCGTCTTATTCAGCAGGTAACGTGATGGTCTTCGGGTTGCTTCCAGCTTCTGTGCTGTCTGCTTTCCGCGGCACCCAAAATGCTTTCTTTCTTTTTAAACTTATATATTCCATGCTCTTATAAGAATAAGTTTTTTTATTTATTTGGTTTTAACCACATGGTTCATTTGCAGATAACAGCAGCTTGCTACTCTCTCCACGATATGTTCATAGCGAGTACACCGGCGGAACGGTGCGCTATGATAGCGGCCGATCGCAGCCGCAAACGATCCCTGGCCGCCCGGCAGCCGCAAAAGCCTTTTAGGCAAACGTGAGTATAAAATACCTAAATTTCTCAAAATTTCAGTATAGCTGGACTTATCTTCCATATGGGCGTAAAGTACAAACAGGGCAAATCATGTTTTCAAACTTCGTTTATCGTCTCAATCTTTCTACAAGGATCTATAATAATATAAATCATGGGCGTAACATTTTGTGTTCTAACAATTTAAATTCCTCTACATTTCGGCTAAGGATGCGGTTAAACAAATAAAGCTGATAATTAATAATTTATTGATGAATTGAAATTTTACCTCTTTGACTACTGTATAATTAAGCCCTAATTGTGTTGGTAACAGTTTGAGGCCGTTTTATGCCCCTTCCTAGTTACGCCCATGACTTTCCATTGTGCATTAGTGTCTACTGATTATAAAGTAGAAAAGAAATACTCCTGTTTATAATGTCCGAAATATAATTATCATACCTTACATTAAAAGTTTGTAAACCAGGGATAGAATGTCGCAAAGCTACAGTGGCGCCATACCGTCGCGCAACAAGCGACTCGGGTCAGCTTCGCTCATGACTCAATCTAATTATGGTAACACTATAGACACTTGCTAGCTTGGATTATTGTTTTGCCGATGTTGCCGTGCTTGTCAATAATGTGATGTTGCCAGTTTTTGTCCGCTTTTTGACATGAGCATGTTCCAGTGATTGTGACTAATATCAAAATAAATATATTGCTGGAAACATACGATGATTGCCTGTGCTGGTTGTGCTAAACCCGTGAATTTGTCCGATGAATTATGAATATTTTGCAAAAATTTCTTAGGTATATTATTTTATCCGTTTACTAGGGCGGGATACATATTATAGTAGAAATTAAAATCGGTAGGTTTTGTGGATATTTATTTATTCCAACATCCCTAATCTAGTTATTCCAAACACTGTAATCCCTTCTCATGTCGATGTTCCTTCTGTCATGAGAGCGTTCTACTCTTCGCTTCACTATTATTCATTCATCGTAAGAAGACTTGCATGTCACGTGTCAAATGTTTATTTTAGAGATGTAGCATAATTCAAATTGTAAGTTGATTTTACGATTATCGATTTTTTTAGAACTAATAAAAATTTAAAATACGGTTATGCTTTAAATCAATATTCCTTCTGTTGATTTAAAGCATAGCCGTATTTTCAATATTTATGTAAGCTGTGTAAATTAAAAACAAAAATAAACTATAACAATAATTGAGATCGCAATCTGGTACACTTTAATTATTGAATGCCTGACTCCAAAGAACAAGATTAATTCTTCCAGTCAATTTTCTTCGTTATTTGTTGGTGCAGTAAAAATGTAGGAATTACGTAAATATTTTTGTTTATTCGAAATAAAACAAGAAACTAATAATTCGATCAACGGCGTTCGATAAGTTTTCGATTCGTACTATTGATTTTCGATTCCTTGGTTTTATTATTTTGGTTTACTCTAGTTTTAAGTCACATAGAAAGTAACGATGCACTTAGTAACAAATAAAATAAGAAAATTTACAAAAAACATTGTATAGAGGAAGTTATTAAGGATTTTATCGTGTAAAATGTTTTTATTACGTTTATCAGTATCGAAACATTTTTTTAATGATAACTGATAGTCGAAATGCATGTTATTAGGTTATGTCATAATTTGCACGACGTAACAATTTACGTTCTGTGGATGTGTTATGCAAGTCTTCTTACTATGAATAAGGTATAATAAGTTTCAAATAAAAACTATCTTTCCTCAGACTAATATTTTTTGTAACGTCTTGGCAGTGTCTATTTTGTATGCTCGTCTTAATTTATTTTTAAGTAATTTTGTTTTAAAAAAGCATGTTTTATAGTTTTAAAGTATTTAGCGTATGATCGTATTTTTTTTAAAGTGAAGTAATAAAGTACGCACGCACTATCTTATGTGTAAGTCACGTCAACGATATTATGTAGATCACACTCATAGCAAAATAAAAATTGTGGGGATTGACAACAATCCAAACTGGTATAATATGCAGCAGAATTTTGTTTAAAAATTAATAATTGCGGTCCAATTTAAAGCTTTTTTTTTCTTTAATTAAAATACGAAAAAAATTATACAAAATAGGATTTATAAACTTCCAACGTTCTGATAAAAAAGCGTTCCACTGCTTTAATATTTGTCGGTAACAACTTTTGTTTTATTAGAGTAAACGCTTTTTATATATTTTGAATTGAATTCAGTTGATCAGAACCACTTTGCGACAAATAATGAATAAGTATATTTTAAAAACAAAAGAGTTAAATGTAATTAAAACATACTTCATACAAACATACAGAAACATTTAGCGGGAAATGCACTCCAGTTAGCCGATCAAGGCACATGTCAAGCCCACGGCGCCGCCCGTGGCGCTGACCTTCACCCACGCCCGCAGCTTGCCTCCCGCGCTTCTTCGCTCACTGCTGGGCTGACAGGCGACATCTGTGATTAAATCTCGAAAAATTCGTTGTGTATACTATATGCATTTAGAATAAATATTAAAAAAAAACTGCTTGTAGCGCAATAATCGAATGGACTATCGTTTAAAAGGTATTGTTATGGTTGTCAATAGAATGTAAAAATAATTTTAATTTATTTATATATTTTAAAAGTTTTATGCTAAAACAGTAAATTAACACAAAACGAACATTTAATCTCTTTCTGAGTATAAAATGATATATTCCAGGATAGTATTTTTTGTCTGTTTGTTTGGTTACATTAGCTTGTTTCTAATAATTCCAACAGACGTCATTTATACTGCCTTAGTTGTAGTTGCGGCCCAAATTGCTGGTTGTGCCTGAATACAACTGGTTCTTGTCGAGGAAGGCTGTGAATTCTGATATATGTTGTCTGTCGGCTTATAATATTTCTCATTTATACGATAGCAGATCTCGATTTTAAAAGTCGATTTTGAAAATTTTAAACGCCATTCAAAAAGAATATTTTTTTTGCTATATTCATATTTTAATTAAATGTTTTTGAAGACTTTATATACATTGTAATCGAAGAAAGCCAATATTTATATCATTCCCCAAATATTCATTCCAAGTGTTAATTTTAAAAATTTATTAGTATGTCATGTTTTATAAAGAATTCTCCTATAATTATTATGTTTGTTAAAATTATAGTTCATATGTATCAATCTATTGTGTAAAGTAATATATAATGATGGATTGGAAGATGATAATGTTATGTATTTAATTAAATACTAAATTATATTTTCATTATATATTTCTCATCTGCGACAAGGCAGCAAGCAGTATTAATTTAAATACAGCAAACAAATATGAAAATTTTAAAATATACTTTCCGTAAAAACAGAACACGCTTCAAAATAAGTAGAGTGAAATATTTTTGAAATTAATTGAGAATGGAATATTTCAATTTCAAATTACAGTGTTCTGATAATGTATCTCTTTTGAGTTATGTCGACCTTGTTCCAAATGAGCGATATGCAAACTGTTTACGATATAATTGTAAATTGAAGCACAAATTTAGTAATTTCTACAAGACTGCATATGTAACCATTCTTAAGTGACAAGAATAAGGTGGCAATAAGGATGCAGGAATTATGTTAGATAAGTTCATATGGTTTCTAAAAATTCCAAAGTAATGAGTTTTAAAAAATATGGTCTTTGGACCTGTGATCAGTTTATGGCTTAAATTAATCGTATTTTCATCATGTGAATAGACTATTTACTCTTAAACTTCTAGGCAGCCGAGTTCTTACGGAACGCTCATACTGTGTTCTCAGCTAATCCCTCAGCACCTCAAAACTTCAATAATATATACTTGTATGCATGGCGTACCATATATATAAATATTCATTATATCTTATAAGGGTTATTAACATCCTGCTCTCTCTAGTCACCAAACAGGCTCTTGATTTCTCTATTGATTTTATTATATGTTCAGAAAACGTGGGCATAATTGTAAAAAAAAATTTTTACATTTTTATGATTGTCTTGATCCGAGCTTCTATGCTTATTTAAAAAGTAGCTTATTATAAAAACTTGTGATGAAATAATAATCATTTTGGAAATATTTATCGTATTAAGTGGAAAGTTTTGGGGGTCAAACCCACAATTGAAGCAATATTATTGCTATTAAAAAAAGTCTGGCTACTGCCGTAGTCTTTTTATCTACGGCCTCTAGGAATAAAAATGGCGGAATGAAAGACAATTTAAAAATTTACGTTTGAACATATGTTATTAAAATAAGTGTCCTTAGCTAATATTAGGTTATTATAAATTATTGCCTCCCAAAGATTTTCTTCAAGTTAAAATTACGTATTTTATATTTTGTACGCAATAAACTGTAGACCGCAATTACTGTTTTTTTTTTTTTGTTGATTGTTATAAATCCATTACAAACATCAGTTGTTGAACTGATGTTTACACGTTGCAAACATTGGGAAATAAAACGATAAAATCTCAAAATTTATTTATTTACTTCCATATACAGACCCATTTAATTTCAACTTTGGAAATATTGAATTTTGTGTTGTACCAAACAAAAAAACACATTATCAATAACTAAAAATTAAAGGAAAATGCTAGCAAGACACATCGTAATATGATCAGCATAGGAATAATTATATAACTGCAATTATTAATATATGAATATCTGTGGACAGAAGCGCGTTTCGAAGCATAAAGAAAACCACACAGTTTATTATCACTGTACACCGCGTCCATTGAACATCACGAGGCACGAGCTGACGGGGACCTCCTCTACTTGCAAATCCTAGTGTACATCCATTGACCGATGCCACTAACTAATGCTTCGCTGCAGGTTATGAGGTGCTCGTGGATTCGTTTCTACTAAGGCAGGGTGTATTTTACATAGGGCACTTCGACGTCGTTGCCGTCGTCATCATTGCAACACAATTCAAAAACTAAAGCCTTCACGTGTGGTTCAAGCTTCTTCTTTGAGACCTTAGCGACTACCTCAGACATCGGAAGATTCAACCTCTCCTGTCGTTTAGTTTTCGGCATAAAGAACGAATACAACATGCAAACACCTTGTGACAGCATCGTGATCTCCAATTTGTGCTCGTTTTTGAAATAATCGAGGAACTCCTGGAGCGTTATTTCGCCCTGAACTTCGAACCTGTCCCACAGAGTCCATTTTTTATCATAATAAGTATTTGTGGGAGCAGCCATGGGTTCAGAGAAACCGAAGAACGGTAAGGCAAGGTTCACGAAGCCATTTTTGAACACTTCAAGGGTATTGAAACCTTGTGCCAGCTTATACAGCTCGAGGCAGACGAGGCCGGCCACGACCGACGTGGTAGTCGCTATAGCTGGAATGATCTTGCCGGCGATAAGCTTGGACCTATGTCTGTTTGCTGGCTGTATCTTGTAGTTAGCAGCGCGTAGATTTGAAGCTGCTACTATGAAATCCATGTGGAAGTTTGTGTCGTCATCCTTTTCAAAGTCGAGCGGTGTAATTTTAAGCGAGCCTAGTTTACTAGGTGGTGGCAGTTCCGCGATAATGTTCTTCACTCTGTCCTGGTCCATTTCATCATTACTCTGCTGCAGTTGAGCATCGGTGACTGCAATTTTTACGCCCGATTTAGGACTGAATTCAGGCACCTGAAAAAAATAAAATTTATATTTAGATATATTTTGTATTCTTACATAATTTAATCAATGCAAGGATACAAATAATTATATAGAATTATAAATAATACACATTGGTCTTGGACCAGATCATGCTAATTGACTAATTATCTAAGATGATAGTGTTCATAGTTGTTTTATGTCAAACATTACACCTAAAATTTGGTCTTAAATTCAGCACACAAATAGGCTCTTGGTCGTCTTGGCGTCGGCCGGCGGCCGGCAACAGACTAGCTTATTGGCCGGTCGTGTTCCCCTTCCGTCCCTTGGTCTGGCCATTAGGAGGGCGCGCTGGCGCAGGTCGAGCTATAAGTACTAGCATTGGACTATCATTGCTTTGAAAACCTAGAAACCTTAAATAAAAAAAAATACCTTAATTTTCGCAGCCATCTGTGCTATAGATTCCCGATCGACGCAGCTGGGTATACCATAGACCTGAGCTCTAAGGTTAGCAGCTGCTACCACATAATCGAGATGCAATTCATTGTTCGGATTGAACTTGAGAGGTGAGGGACACCGCTTGGGGCCTGACCAGAAGGGCGCTCCGCTCGTTGTCTGCTGGTCCGGAGGGAAGTTGTAGAGAAGCTGCTTGATCTGGTTAGCATACTGCGCCTCCCAGTGGTGGCGAGCCCACGTGACGCAGTCTTCGAAGTTCCTAGGACGATCGTTTATCGCGTTCTAGAATTATAAAACCTTTCATTATTAAACTTGTCCTTTATGTTAGTAAATGTAGCGAAATTAGGAAAAAAGTCCTCCAACTGTAAGGCCAACACATAGTTAATTTGTATCCGCTATAGCCGTCCAAAACATGATTTGCCGCCTCTGGTGCCAGCTATGCTAACTATGCTTATGGACATGATCTAACCTATTCCAATATAATCTTGGATGAGTTATATATTAATTTAGAAATTGAAAAACGTTTTGGAAAAAAGTAATGACTGCCTACCCTGACGCTATCAAGGGCATCGACTGGCTGACTCCCAGGCAGTTTCATGCACCGGTCGAGGAAGAGCGGGTCCTGGAGGTACTGGGCCGCGTGCTCGGCCGCCTGCCGGAACAGACCCTCGAACTCGTCGCGCGCCCACTGCAGCGTGTGCTCGATTGCATTCGGGAAGTTCTTCAGCGTGCATATCGGAATGCTCTTCTCGGGCGGGTCTTGGGATGAGCTATACGATTCTGTCAGGAATGGTACCACTACCTGAAATTATATCAGTGTTTTTTATTACATCAGAAGACTTGGTCCGAAGTTATAAACTATTCGAATTTTTTTCGCAAGTTACAAGCGTACGACCCGCCTGACGGTAAGCGGTTACCGTAGCCCAAGGACGCTTGTTACATCAGAGATATCCCTAGCAAGTTGTCGACCTTGAACCTTCCTTTCCCAAAGAGCTCTGGAAACCCTATTTACCACAGGAACCAAACACAAGGTGTTGCTGCGAATTATTTTCTATAGAATATAGATGATCCTTTAATAGAAATTTCACTAGCATTTTATGTTAAAAATGATATTTGTGTTAGCGACACATAACTACAATTACCTATTAAGTCTAGGTAGTTGTTAAGTTTAGTTTTAATGGGTCTATATAGTAAATAGGTAGCGATTTAATACATTACGTTGCAAGTAAATAATAATAACGAATAGAACCATAACTTAACATATAATTTCTAGCCTACGAGATTGACTTTTGGGACTAGCCGAGCGGCGACATGTTTCATACTCAAATGATTATTTAAAATGACATGGATCAACTCGTGATATATAGAAAATTCAGTGGCTATATCTCTCAAACTTGAATGAGGATTTTCAATCACTATTTCCTTCACTTCTGCGGTGTTAACTTCAGTTAAAGATGTTGATGGTATACCAGGGCGAGGCAAACCTTCCAGCATATCTCGACCGACTTTGAACCCTTAGTACCACTCATAAGCGCGTGTTTTTGATAAAGTCGATTCACCGTAAGCCTTCTGCAACATTATTTTCAGTGTCTCCGAACACCAAATTCCATTGGCGATGAAAAATTAAGACAAATTATTTTGTCCATTATGAAATTCGCAATATACACTAGATATGATCTAACTAAAAACAGCACTGTATTTAATCTAAATGACAACACAAACTCCGCTCAGATGAAAAACAGTTGTGCCAATCTAACCACAAAAAAAAACATAAATTGTTATTTAGAACCATAAACAAATCATCCATTTCTTATACTTTTTTGACTGAATGTAAATAGCGCACTCGAACTTTTTTATCCGCGTGCGCTGGCGTAATGGTTAGTGATACGTAAATACGATATTCTACAAAATATTGCTCCTTAGTTCATCTAAAATAAAGTCCGCGTTACTATATGTTTTTCAAGTGTACGCGTGACAGTTCCATTTTGACGGTCACCGTCTTGACTATAACATCTTGACAGTCACCAACTCGACGGTCATTTATATCAGACAGGCCATGGTCACCAGCACTATTCCTAAAAGACAGTAGTAATCCGAAAGAAAAAAACTTCAAAAAAATAATATTATAGTGTCAACGATAGCTTCGTAACGTATCAAATTCTATTAAAACACGGCAGTGACAATAACCTCGTGTCGAAAAATCAACTACTACAATAGTTTTAAAAACTGCAAAACCAGCTACCAGTTAAAATAGATAGTTCTGGAAACCGTTATCAGCGTTCCATAGATAGTTTCGTTTCCCAAAAAAGTCGCGTTGTCGTTGTTCGCGTCCCCCCCCCCCCACCTCCCTCAAACCCCCCGCCGGTTACACTGTCGGCGTTCGCGTACGTTTTAATTAAGGTAAGTGCAACTGACAAAATAGTTATTTTCCTATGTAAAAAAAAGTATGTCGACTAGCGGAATTCCCACTGACCTGTGTATTGCCCTTAGTACCTAAGGTGCCACTCTCCAACAGCGGCTTCCTGTAGTAAACACAACGCCTGTCCATGTAAATCCTTGCGTCTACGTTGTCCAAAGCGTTGGCGACACCGTCAAGGGCCTCAAAGAACGCGTCGTCATACACTGCCTCAGTTTCGGGACACACGCGGTTCTCCTGAGCCACGACGTTGACGGCTGGGTTCATGCGTTTTATAGCCTGTAAGACGGTAACATTACTTACTTCGAGTCTCTCTAATAGGTAATGTGGAGAAAAACATAAAGAAGTACATATAAAAGAAAGAAAACGAACATGATGGATAAAGAATATACATCGCAACAGAAAGAGTTAATTATGCTTTGGAGTTTATATTGTTTATTTTAACAAGATATACCTAAAATACCGTCAAATCTGGCAATATTATCATAAATGTTGAATAATTAAAACATTTAATGGAATTATTACAATACGGTTACATATTCAATTTATGAAATAAAATGAAGCGCGAACAGGCGTGAAATCCATCCACGCTCGCGTTCACGGGGCGTTTACGGCGCATTGTTGGTCGTTTAAGAACAATAGGCCTAGAATCCGCCCATTTAAAACAGCCACACATCTACACCTATTATCAAGTTGATCGCACCGCAATTGACCCTCCTCCAGAGCATAATATATTATTTAAGACAATGTAAAGTGTCGCACACGGTCTTGCTGCTGACTAAAATTTCGTGTAAAAAAGAATTATTTTCTTCTTTTCCCACGAATAAAAATATTTTAATAGCAAAGATTGAAGTTTCATTTACTCAGATACCGTGAAGCACTACACATGTATAAAGAATGAAACTTACCTTAGCAGCAGTACTAGATTTTGGTTTCTGTACATCATAAGGTCTGAAAAGGAACTGTCTGTTGAGATTTGACTTCTCTATGAGATCCATATCGGTGACTGTGATTTGTCCACCTTCAGCACCCACTCCGATCATTGCGAAATTCTTCAACAGTTCACAGCCGATAGCACCAGCACCTATGAATGAAACAAAACGTTTTTTTAATAAACCAATGTTGGTACTATTGTCCGTACTTTTCTTTTTTTAATTAACATCTAACTGGGAACTGGGTTGTGAATAAAATAATCAGCCTTATCCAGCTGCAGTGGACTACTACGGACCAATTGATTCATCAAATAGTGCAAAAATAGATAGTGCAAATTTAAAAATGTTGATGTTTAATTAAAGTACTATAGGTAGATCGTATAACTGGCGTATCGCCTACGGGCCAAGAGGTAGGAGGAGGGTGCTGATTGCGTATTAATATATGCAAGATGTTTATTATTCTAGGATAAATCCCGAGGTAATGTTCACTGAGCACAATATGCGATAATGTAATTTCTCATTAATTACTATAAAAGATTTCTTAGTGAAATAATTTTACATAAATGTAATTATTAAATAAAAAAAGATTTATACAAGAAACTATACAAAGAAATCAGAGAAAACAATAAAATTAATTATAATTTGAAATAATAACATTATTTATTTATATTCTTGCTTGCTGTTAGCGATTGTAACATAACTATGAAGAAAGAGCACATCTATAGACCGGATACTCGTGCTACCGTAGAACGAGACGGTCGCTAAGACAACGCATATTAACTACGAAAATTCTCTACTATATTGTAACGCCATCTTAAAATATTTAAATTATATTAATGATATACGTAACATTAAATAGAGAGCCTTTATACAATAAAGGCTTCTACTACTAAGCATCCGTCTCCTACGAGCCTTAACACTCGCTAATGCCCATCTCACTAAGATTATCTTCACTTTCAGTGCCGCTTGATATATCAGAAACATCCCGTAGATTATATAATGATAATTTGAACCATGTTGGGATTAATCGTGGCACGTTGTTATCATGTGTATTTATCTTTAAGCGACCGCTGTCGAGTACACCTATGTCATAGAGTAGTACACAGCCGAGTGTGACATTTGCTCCCTGCCACGCGATCATGTCCTACAACCTCGCAAAACCCATACTTCAACTCTGTCCCCTCTGACCTACTGCGACTCGTGTGACCTCAGGCGATACGCCAGTTATGTGATCAAGCTATAATAAATAGACAATGCACGGTTATCTTTGCCGATTTTGAGTAAATGTAACAAATACACGAATAAGCTAAAGTTGGCATGATCGACAACACGCTGAGTATAACGTATTTTGTCATTGTTTTTATATTTATTTTGTGAATATTGTCTGTTCTAAACATCCATGTTTCTGTAGGGTTTACCGAAATATTAACTGTGAGTCTTCAAGTCTTCAGATATTAAGGAAGTTTGCATTTAAATTCATTCATATCTAATGTATGTATATATATGTATATACATGTATAATACAAATAATAGGTGTAGTTAGGTGTTAATAATTAGGCAACAACAATACTTAGTGAGGTATAAATAAAATTATTATTATTTAAATCATGAGATAACTTTATTTGAGGAATAATTTTGACATGAAAAATGATTCCCAGAGTTCTTCTGACCATTGAAAAATCAGCCCTTAATCTATTCTTCTTGTATAATTAGTATTATTTAATTAAAGAATACTACTAATATTATAAATGTGATAATTTGTATGTTTTTTACTGAATCACACAAAAGCTGCTGAACAGAAATGCATGATAATATCATATAAAATGAATAATGAAATTTGTCACACAGATATGATACTTTTTATCCTGGTAAATTATATATTTTTCATTTCTCTCTGACCCCTTCAGAACTGGGAAAACATTGTGATGAAACCATAGGCATGGTGGTATATCTTTTTTTTTGCCCGCCTGGGTGGCATCCACCCTCAGTTGAGAATCTGTGTCCAAACACCTTTAGGTGTATTCCGTCAGCTGCACTTAAGAGCCAGTTTTCCCACTAATCTTAGCAGTGTTATCATCTTGGGCCACATCATCACTCAAAATCAGTTGAGATTGAGGTCATAACTCTAAACCTATATATGTATTTATGGAATGTTTCCATAGGTATCTATCACTTTTAAGTTTAAGATTTTAAGCATTAAAGTGTGTTTACAACTTCGTCTAAATCATTTGTTAATATAAGCTGTGATTGTGGAATTGCTAGTGTACTATAAAGAACATAAAAAAAGAACTTGCAAGTAGATTGGAAAATGTTAAGCCCGTATTGAATATAGAAAAACTGTCAATATAAAAACTTGTGGCATAATGTAATGTAAAATTAAAATAATTTAACACTCGGCTCTGGTCTATGGCTATAGGTGTAGTGGCGCGAACGAGCCGTGCTATCATTCAAATCATTAATCAGTGATTTCTTTTAAATTATATGCGGGTGTATCCGCGGGCCACAGCTAGTAGGCCAGAAAATACAATCAGAACTTTTTAAATCTGATCCAGATATTAGCGAGCTCAAACATACAAACAAACAAAAAATCTTTTGAGCTTTATTTACATTGAGATTGACAATCACATGTCAACTTAAAAATACCCCTGGTAAAAGGCTCTACTCAACTGGATTTATACTGGCTGATATCCCACAGTGATGCACTATGTTTAATGAGATCAATGCCTCTAAACCAAAGTTTATAGGAATTGATAAATCAATTTTAATCACAACTCACCAACAATAAAATACTTTAATTCTCCAAGTTTTTTCTGGAAGTCCTTGCCAAAAACTGCGATCTGACCGTCGTATCTCGACCCTACTGGCTTACAGTTGTCTTCAGTCAGTACAGATCTGTCCTTAGGGAGGCATTCGATTGCATCCAGGTACAACCACTGCACAATAGGATGGAACTTTCCGGAGCATGCTTTCATTACCTCCTGGGCTACCACGCCGCCGATGGCCGCGTTCATTGGGTTCAAATCACCAGCCGATACCTGATGATGTATGGATAGAGCAATTAAACAAATACTATTTCCAACTGACAATAACCTTTATTACAATTTAGCCAGAAGATTATTGTTATGAGTGGACATTATTGTAAAAATAGCAGGTAAAATATGGATAAGATTAGCTCAGGATCGGGATGAGTGGCGGGAAGAGAGGCCTATGCATAACAGTAGGCGATTACGGGCTGAGATGATGATGATGATATAATATAAGTTACATAGAACCAGCAACATATTAAACAGATACAGAAAATAATACAAAATATTTAAGCAAACAAAAGATTAACAAATAAAAAAAAATCTAACAACAAGAGTAAACATGAGCAACATAAAAACTAAGGAAGTCAGTCATGGGGATTCATCAATGTGAAAAGAACCATTCTCTTCACTGGTAGACCTTGACAGCAAACCATGCCGATTTCACCAATTTTCGAATAGAGTGACCTCATCACAGACTTTTTTTTTTACTACAAAAGTGGCATTCAAGCATTACGGTCCGCCTGATAATAAGCGGCCTACGTAGCCTATGGACGCTTGTAATGCCAAAGGTATCACTAATGCGTTGCCAACCTTAAATCATTCTATTCCAAAAACCTCTGGAAACCCTGCTCACCACAGGAACATAACAGAAGGTTATTTAGCCGCCATCTTTTGTAGGGTGGAGGGAGGTTTCCCACCAGACGGGCTGCCCTAAGTAGAGAGAAATCTCCAAAGAAATTTCTCTGTGCCCTAACTCTTTTATTACTATGTTACTAAGCCAAGATGTGACAGAATCCATTGTAAAATCAACTCTATTGTGAAAGTTAATGTATAAATTAAAGCATATTATTATGCTGTCGATACACCTAGACTCTGTTAGAGGAACATAAGCAATATGTTGCAAATCACTTTTACTATACCTTGATATAAAACATATTTAGATTGCAAAAAATTTCTTGCGCATTATAAAAATATAGCTTTTGATTTTTATGCAATTGTTATTGTTGCATTTACAATTTTAACTGGATCATGAAACACTGCCTTTATCATTTTTAGCTTCATCTGAATATATTAAACTACTACCACTGTGTTTTCTTTATAATTCTTGTTCAATATCAAGTAGCAAATTAACAATTTTATGTAATCTGCACTCATTCTGCATCTTATCTAATTCTAGCAGGCTTAAGTTTCTTTTGATTGTAAGTAATTATTAGCACCTTCTTTTTAACATGTGATATAAAAATAGTACCAACTAACCTTACAAATGTGCGAAATGCGTCTGCGGAAAAATAAATGAATAATTTAAAAAATAAACTAACCTTACAAAATGTCTCCAATAATTCAGTATTCAGCTCCATATCACTATTTACGAGTTTTTGTTCTTCTATTTCCTTCTTTACAAAATCTATAAACTTGGCGGCATCTGCGTTATTCCAAGGAGTTGGCAAGCGACCCTCAGTTTCCTCAAACTTGTGCAACCCTGCAAACGCAGCATGAAGCTGCTGAGGGTAGTCGAATTTTCCAAAATCGCTGATCACATATTCTGGGTCCTTAAATGACTCTTTCAATGGTTTAAAGGCCAATTTCTTAGGCATTTTCACTTGACTGACAATACCCCCTCGAATATATTTGGAGAAGTTTGTAGTATCCCCAATACTGAAGGTGTAAGGACCAAGGACTTTTATTTTTCGTGGCTCACAACCATTGAGTTCTGTCATACCCTGGACCTGAAAATTAATTATTTTATTACTGATAATTGCTGGAGTGAGAAAACAAGAATTCAAACAGGGAAATAAAAGTTGGCAACATTTTTTGTAGTTTTTGCTTCAATGTATGAAGTAAGTGCTGAACAACCCAATTTTGATGCCAAGAATGGTTGAATGAAATATGTATCAATCAATGAAATACGTTGACAAGTTAACTTGCATCAAATTTCAAAATTATTTAATCTGTAACGGGAGGTACACTAACATATTTTTTTTCATGATTTTATTTTACCACCTTGTTGACATGATTAATATGTATACCCATAACAAATAACAGTTTTCTAGTAATAAGAATCCCCGAGCTCAGCCATGGACAGGCAAACAGACACGGTGAAACTTTAAGGATTCCTCATTGACTACATCAACTATTAATTTATCAACACATAAGTCATTAACTACCCTTCCTTAAAAATAATAATTAAGTATTTATATTATTTGCAATCAATATATCAGTCCTTTTAATTTTTTTTTGAAAAACACATTTAGGTTTTGTTTAATACAATTTTATTCATCTCATATACAAACAGTAATTAATTATGATATCAGTTTGCAATTACCTCTGTTTACAATTACCCAGGTTGACCCTAAACATCATCTAATTAAAGTTTTATTTTATTAATTTAAAAATTAAGACAAAACATGAAATATTAATTACTAAATCTAAGAAACACAAGGTTAGTAGGTTGAAGAACAGAATGAGGTAAAACATCTAAAGGGAGTCTTAGTTTAGAGTCTTTAGAGAGTTTAAAACAACTAAAAAATATGTGATCAGAAGAACCAACCTCTAGCCACCCTAGACTGTTCAAACTTTAAGCCCAAAGATGTAACTTGTTATCTAAAGTACCTACATGTTTTATTATAATTGAAATCAAAGTTGAGAAGTTTGTCAATAACCATAAGATTAGATATTGCAGAATGGTAATTTATATATACACACATATACGTATGATTATAGGTGTTCATGAATAATTTTATGAATAATAATAAAGAATTTATATTTTTTTATGACATGACACAATACATATGTTCAGTTCTCATTTAAAATACTAAATAAAGTAAAATAAAATTCATTTAATATTTATTATTTCATATGGTGCGCTTCAATTTACTAGGTTTCATAATTTTATAAAAGAGAAGTCTACAAATTTTATAAGTTAATTAGATGTTTTTAGCAAAATGCTAATATTTATTTATAAAACTTTATCTGTAGAAAAATTTGACTGAGATTTGAACTATGTAAGTTTGGTGTAAATAAAGGTGACTTGTAGAGGACACCTGTGCATTTAATTGGTACAACCTGTGAAAATTTTGATAGCGGAAGCAACAACATCTCATCTATTTCTGCCACAAAGCAAAAGCTACATTTCTTTGCTCTCATCCAAATGGTGTGTTGACAGTATGTACTTGCACATGAGGTGTTCTACCTCAAGCTTCAGAAGTAGCAATCTATTAATGACTGGCCTCAGTTCTGACTCTGGATTTTTCTAAGGTTGCTTATTAACAGCTATAGGATATTGTGGCCACTAAACATCAGGGGGACTGCAAGCCTGTTTGGTAATTCATTTACAGTATTATAAGACAAACGATTAAATAAAAATAATATACAAACCTCACTAAATGTGACATAGTCTCCATCTTCAAGGCCATGACGTGTATCATCCAGGCAGGTCACTACTGCCTCATATTCATGAGTAATGTCAGCTATCATAGCAGAGACAGGATTCTCGCCGGTTACATCAACCACAGTGAACTCGGGTCCAAAGTCACAGAACACTTGCGAGAACAATCCTCTAGTATCTGCTATGACCAGTGCAATATTATTGGCATGAGTGATAGCGGCCACGCGCTCTCTCTCTGCCCGTGTAGCGCTAGTGAGAACCACCACACGAAATTTACGCAAAAATTCCTCTGTTAATGGTCCCGTGTACGCTGTTGTAGGAACATAATGGTTCAGTTCAGATAATTGCTCGTATGACGATAGAGCTCTGTTTTGACCGATCACGCTCTCTGACAAGTAGAACTGCGATGACAAATCGCTTATGGTGCATGTCCGCTCATCGTGCAAAGTCACCGATTTTACACCGCCTAGAATGACGTTTTTCGCAATCTCGACACCGAGACCTCCGAGTCCTGAAATAAGGACATCTGAACTAGCCATCCTGCGCATCGCATCATGACCGAGCACGTACAGCTGGCGTGAATACAAGCTTTCGTCGATCTCGTCGTCCACGCGCGCTCCATTGTTCGCCATTGCCTTGTTGTTGGATTGCGCTTCTCCTGCGTTTAGTTTCCGCTTTTTCGCCGGGGGGTCAACGGAATTATCGGCGACTTCAGCACTAGACATCGGGCACGAACGGGCACAATTCTGCCAGAATTTTGGTTTGCGTTCACAATGTGAGAAAATTATCTTCAAAAAGAAAAAAGCGGCATTCGTGCTTCGTCAGGCCCGCTTACTCACTACTTTGAAGTTAGCTGCGTTCGAAGTGGGAATCAAATATCTCAGAAATTACATATATATTTTGTTTTTGTATTTTATAATAAATGATTTTATAATAAAGTAATGACACTTATTTTACGTTAATTGATCAATTTCGAGCCGAATATAAATTAGGTACCTTTGACTAAACTTGACTTGTTTTTTATTTCTTCATAAATACTACTAGTAACACCATCGTTGATAGGTCGAATTTCTAAATTTTCCCCATATTCATATTTTCTTTTTCCCAAAATGATAACAAATGGAAAAACATACAAGTACGTTTATTTAAAAAAAAAAAAATTTAAATATGTTTTTAAAAAATGATATTAAAAATGTTAAAATTAAAATGCTTATTAAAAATGTTGTATTGATTGTATTTAATACACATACGTCTGCATTTCTTTTTCATTTAAGGTCAAAATAATTTCAGATTAAAATAACAGGTAATTACAAGTAACAGTTTGTAACTGTTATATGTAAACTGAAAAATTTTGTGTGCATCGTTCATACGTGACAGAAGAAAAACTACGAAAAAAAATTATCTTTTAAAACTCTTATTAAATATCCTAAAACAGCGGGATTCGAAATATTGACCACTCGTGCATAATGCATATGAAGTTTTTAATTCCCCAAATTTTTCCTCAAGGATTTCATTTCCCCAAAATTTCCATAGGCGATATAGCTCGATATAAATGTACTACATATATACATGAATATAGTATGCGGTAGATTCAATTCGATAAAGAAACAACTGAGTAAAAGCATTTATATTAAGTAAAATCTGCACAATATAAAATTAGAGATTGATGAGTTTGTGAAACCATACATAATTATAATATCGTAAATTAGCGAAGTTACAGTGTAATAATTAATGATTATGTCGATGTTTTTCTGTTCTTTTTTATTCCAGCAACTTCGTGAGTTGTCAGATCATATGTCAAAACTTCAAAAGTCTAAATTGTCACTAATTATTACCCGTATCTCACTTCAGCTCGAACGACTTGTTTTGTCAAACATTTTGTGTCAAATCCAATTTAGTGAATTTCAAGTTCACGTCGTCGCGCATAATAAACTGACGTACCGATATATTTTTACCGTACGTAATCGTGAGTGAAAGGAGTTAGAACAGTATGATTTTTGTGTGAAACGTAACAATTAATAGAGGGTTTCATAATCCTTATTTGTTATTTTGTTTTCTATTTTCTATAGTGATTTGTAAAAATGGTGCAGGAATACGTGTCCCCAGTAAGGGTTCACAAGTACTCTTTTGAAATGGTGATGGCTGTAAGTAAAGTGATTTACATATTTACGCAAAAACGCAAGGGTATATAAAATATTTGTTAATAATTTACAGCATACAGTTCGCTGACACCAAGGTCAAGTCTTTATATTCTAGCTATTTGTCTATTTAGTAGATATTAATGTATAGTTTATATTAGTAATAGCGTAAAACTTCGTCCTGCTTTCTTAATACAAAGACGTGTGTACCAGATTACCATTATTCCAAAATCTATATTTATGTTAGTAATTAATACACATACATACTATTCGTACCAATCACTTTGTTGTAAATATACTAACAAAATAATGTCAAATTTACTTGTTGCCATACAATTTTAGATAATTATGTAACAAAAACAAAAGGAAAAATGTTTACCATCAAGTTAGTTATGTGGGGAATAAAGCTGGTCAGAGAATTTGACTGCATAAGTCAATAATATTTAGATGTCCATATTTATAATTTTATTGTTCCTATTACATAATTGTGCAGACTGTATACACACATAACTCAATATTCGCAAATATAACTTAATTTGAATTTTGTCCTTAGATTGTTTATAATTAAAAAAAATACAAATACCATTATCTTGGCAATCCTAAAATAAATAAATAATTTACTGACTATTAAAGCCTAATCTGAATATATAGTATTTTATTAGACATTTAATACAGTATATGTCATGTTACTGACCAGTTAAACCAGAAATTATTATTAAGGAGTTTCAAATTTGGTTTTATAATTTAGTTGAAGTTTGTGGTGTTTATATAAAATTGCGTTGTAAAAGAATTTATTAGTTAAGTATATATATGTATTTATGTAACTAATATTCTTTGTTAGGTATAAGTGAAATATCATTTTATATTATATAATAAATATTTGTCGTGGATATAAAAAAAGGCAGCTAATAAAAAATATAGTAAAATTAGTAGAAAAATTAAAGAATTAAGATAAAAAAAAAATCTGAATAGGTAAGTAGTAGGTAGAAGGTACAGATAATAATATTTCAAGTTAATTAAAAGTTTTAATATAAAATATAAAATATCAATCAATGTCTGTTGTATGTTTTTAGTTGCATACTAGTTAAATAATAATTTTATTGTAGAAAAGTTTCCATTCAATTGACTACATAATAATTATATAATGTTTATATCAATTAAAATGTGATACTGTGTGCTTAATCCATCCGAGATGATGACGCAATAACAAATTAATTATGCTTCAAAATTCAGCATATATATCGAACAATATTGCGGGCGGTTAAATAAATAGTTTAATGGAAACTAAATGAACATTGATATCTGTAACCCAACTGCAAAAGTTCCATCATATTCTTCTTCTTATTTAATGGCAATGTCATGTGATTAGAATACTTATCTAATCTTCAGATTACAAGCAATACTTTAATAGTGGCTCTATTGTTAAAACTGTCCAGTTTTTGTAGCCACTTAAAATTCATGCTTTTAGTTATAATTGTTTACTTACTTCACTTATGGACAATAACTAAACTATATAACGCCAAATGTCACTTATGTTACATATTATAGGGCCATATAACATAAGTTTATGAATTACAACTGAAACAATAACACAATTTGTTATTGTTTCTGTTGGATTATAGGTATATGGATATATAGGTAAATAGATAGCCACAAAACTTAATCAAACAGTTTACGTAAACTATCATAAAGTAATCCATAGATAAGAAAAGTTTAATTTATTTATTATAATGCCAACAATATTTTAAGAAAGATAATCATTATATGTTTATTGTGTGACTCTTATAAGAATGCTATCTTAATTATAGGTCATTATTATTATATTATGTTTAATATAGCAAGTGATAGGAAAATATTTTTTTAATAACACTACTAGGTAAAGCATTATAAATAATATAAACAATAAAACACCTTTATATGCTGTTGTTTATTTCCATTAAATAGATCTAAACAGATATGGTTTTTGTTATGGATATTAAATTAATTTTAGTTCATAACAGTTGCTGCCTTAGAGCAGAAATGTTCAGGCTATAGCCAGTAAATAAATTCAGCTAATTGTAATCAACTAATGAATATATCTTATCACATGTAGGCGTAAGTAACACGTGATGCACATGCGTTCGCGCATTTTCCGCGTCATCAACTTGTAGGGTGACCATCAATATTATTTCAATTTGGTTTCACAATTAATATTTTTATAATAAAAATTTCTATTTCAAATTTAACGTACGAATCGTATGTAGTTGATTTTTACTAAACAAATAAAAAATCACAATTGTTAAAAAACGCCTTAATTAAGTTATTCAAATGAAGTGTGTAGATTGATATTAGAAATTGCCAGTCCCATTGTTTGTTGTCAATCTCATCTGATGTTATGTGATCAGTTTGCTTAAGATGATATTACTTGTAAGCTTAGAGAGGCAGCCTGTAGGTGTTTGGTGACAGATTAGCAAACTGAAGGTGGTAGTTATCTAATCAGACTTAAAAAAATGCTTTGCTACCATGTTACGATACGAACTTTACGACATATAACGAAATAATTGATCCCTTACTAGAACTCTCCATGGAGGATTTTTGGCATTTAATATTAATGTTTCTTGTTATTATTTCTAATCCATTTCACTTATGAGCAGTAATCAAACTAGGTCATCACTTAAAATGCTATATTGCAGAATCAGGCAAAGGAATATTGCGGAATAATGCAAAGGCTCAAATAACATATGTTTAGGAACAAAATGAAAAATCGCTACATGGCAGATCAAGTTGCTACCAAATTCTATTGATGTAATCTATATCGCATTGTAGTTGCTATTGTTTTTATAATTAACACTTTATTTATCTGTATTTGTATATTGCATTTAGTTTTATTACAGTTATCGGTACACCTAAAAACACTTTTCTCGCAATTTATGACGAATTAAATTAGAAATATCCTACATTTTAAAATATTGTTTGTCAATGTATGATAATGTTGTTTACGAATTTATCATAGCAAAGCATTGATTAAGACAGTGTAGACATAGATAAGACCTTCATTAAGCATATTTAAATAAATCTTATACAAATAATTTCATGGCAGACGAAAAAAGAATCAATATAATATTTAATCTTTCTTGCTACATGAGGTAACTCCAACATTGATTTCTTTCACACAAATATTAGTACAGCTGTATAGCCAATTCAACTTAAAGACGTTCGTACGTTAGTAGTGTCTGGTCAGCAGAAAAAATAAACAAATACTTTTTATCTTTATAGATAGTTACTTAATGTTATACATATTAAACACATTTTTAAATCTTAAATTACTTTAACTCCAGACGTTTCGTAGTCATTCTTATACTCGCTTTCATCTTCTTTCTTTCAATGATAATTTGTTCTGATATTGTATCTGAAACCTTGTCTCTACTCTGAAATTTCTTTTTTACTCTTCAATAGAATGTTGACAAACATTTCACCTTTGCTCTACAGTCATGGTATTGAATTTTCCCTCAGCTAATGTCATTATAGCATTGATATTCATTGTGACTGTTTTTTGCGTCGTAAGTTATCGTTATCATCGTATATTTTCTATAGGATTAAATTCAGGATGGCATGGCATTAAACAGAACAAAGTACTAGCTGTCGTAATATTTCGTCTATCGGATACTCTACAAACCTTGCCTTCGCAGAATTAGTTCATATAACTGAAGCTTAAGCATGTTCGAAGAATATTCAATATTGCGAAATGTCAGCCAATCACTCATTTGCTGTTTTCTATAATTAGAATTTGGTGCCGTTAAAATCAAAAATCAACATAAAAAACTTTATTCAATTTAGCCCTCAAGAAGGCCAAACTTATGAACGTCAAACACTACTACCAGTTCGAAAAACATCCCATTCACGATCATGCTTATAATTTTTTTACCGATTCCAAAAAAGAAGGAGGTTATCAATTCGACTGTATTTTTTTTGTATGTTTGTTACGCGATTACTTCGCCAATTATGAATTGATTTAGATGATTCTTTTTTTGTATTGTAGGTCAAAATTTCAATTGTGTAAGGTCGAATAATTTTTGACTTATGGAGGAGTTGAAAATAACCCGAAATGGTTCGTGTAAATATACAAACTGGCCAATAGCGCTCGTATCGAACTTGGCGGACTCATTGCCGTGTATCTAGTATCTAGATAAAATCATAATCGTGTCACATTTTTTCCCGGTTTGTTACAACATTATATCATTTTATCTGAATGGCTTCGGAACTCTATTATGATATGTTTTGTCACGTGCTGAAATATAACGTATGCATGCTAATAAATGCTAAGTAGGTAAGTAATAAGTAACGAGCAGCTAGTGATATATGATCCAAACTATTCAGTTTATTTACAAATTTGAAGCAATGATGACTCAGTGGTATCGTGTACGACTTCGCGTCGATTGACGTGAGTTCCAATCCCTGCAATGAGCTTGAGCTTTCGGTGAAGGAAAACATCGTGAGGAAATCATAGCATGGTGGTAGGGTATTTCCTAATACCCGCCTGGCTAGCTACCACCCTCAAGTTGGAAATCTGTCGCCAAGCACCAATAGGTGTGTTCCAGACGCTGCACTTGAGAGCCAGTCTTCCATTAGGTTTAGCGTGTTATCATCTTGGGCCACATCGTCAATTAACATCAGGTGAGATTGTGGTCCCTACGCCAAACGTATAACGAAAAAAAAAATACTTTCATCATTATCTGAATAATAAGTCGTCTTTAAAAAGTATTCTTATCTGAATGTGCGGTAGTAAGATTCCTCAATTGAAATATATACCTATATAAAACAAATATTTCAACGTAAATGCTAGAATATAAATAGCGAGCAGATATTGTTTCACCTCTCATATATATAAAACTTGCTGTGCCCGCGGTTCTGTTCTCGTAGACTATAGACTGCCGTCGGTAGAGTGCACGCGCGAATCGTGCTGCCCCCGCTCGAAATAAGGAAGGCAAAAATGCTTATTTTGAGTGATCTTTAGGAGATAGACATATGCTATCACTGACTTTTTTAGGTTTCCGAAGTTAAAAGGAACCCTTATAGTTTCGGTATGTTTGTCTGTCTGTCCGCGGCTTAGCTCAGAGATGCATAGTACTAGAAAGCTAATTTGTTATGGTATATACGACACGACGCCTATTTTTCCTTCACTTGCTGAATGTATGTGCTTCGTTGTCCTTCTCTCTTCCTCTTCCCTTCAATTTTTCTTTCTATTACAGTTTTTAATAGGTTGTGTTCGTTTCGAATTGAATGCCTCACCAATCTCCTCCTCTTCTATTTTCAATGATTTTTAGTAATACCCTTCTGTCTTTTACCATGTAATACCTTTCTATCGTCCTCCAGAACCATATTTCGAATGCTAATAATCTTTCCCCATTTCTCTTTATCATCTTCCACGTTTCACACCCATATAAAGCTGAATATATTTTAATATATATATTTTAATTAATTTTCTCGTTTATCTCGTATATCGTTTATATCTCGAAAATTAATAGTGAAAGTGGACATCCTTGACGCACTCCTTGTTTTATTCTTAGTCGTTCTCTTTCTTCTCCCATTTATATTATTGTTTCTTGTTATCTGTAAAGGTTAAATATATAAATCTATCTACTGTAATCCAATCCCGCTTCTCTCAATATTACCATCATTTTCTGCCAATTTATTTTATCCAAGGCTTTTTCTAAATTTTCAAAACCTATGTGTGTGTCCAATTCGTATTGAAGCCATCTAATAATTATTAGTATTAATGCCAATATTGCTTCCCACGTGCCTCTCTTTTCCCTGAACCCATACTGATTCCCTCTCCAGAGTTTTGCTGCTAGTGGTCTTATGCTGTTTTGTATAATTTTGAGTACTATTTTCGCCTCTCATAGGGTAAACCATTAGATGCGAAATTGTTTTCTATTCTGCTTTTTTGTTGTGGTTCTTTATAGTCTATTTATATACACTATAAAGTTTTCATGGAAAGGAATGATGTCTTCTCTAGCATTTTAACGATTCAGTTAAATTTTAAAATATCTAGAGATTCGCATGGTCTTTTAAAAAAAAAACACATATGTAGGTACACTTGGAAAGTAAAACATTGTATCGGAACAACCTATAACGTAAAACCATTATAAATCAGTAAACCTGAACGCTATTGATCAACCCATCTTACACCGACAAGCGAGGAAGCCAAGATTTTATGGAAGTTTGTTGTTAGAAGTTGTAAGTGCTAAGTTTAGGATAAGATGGAACTGACATGTTCTGCTGGGACCCGAGTCATTAAATAAAACAAAGATTAGAAAAATAAATAAATCGTATATAAATATAAAAAATATATCTAATTCTTTAGAGGTGTCGCCTAGAAACCAATTGCGTATATTTCTTCTTTTGATAATATTTTTGTTGACAGGAATCGGAGATTAGTTAGGGATATTTTTATAAACATCGTAGTTTTTGAAAACCATGTAGCCTTTATTATATTTAATTTTTTTTTATATTATGCCTTGGCCCTGAATATATTTATTTTTTGTGTGAACGATCGATATTGGATTTATTGAGGTCGGTAGTTTGTTAAATCCTTTTTGTCTCAGTTCTATATATGTTAGTATTATACATATACATAGTATCTATATTTAAGTAAGTATAAAGTGCTCTTGAGAAAAAATTTAATCCAAGACAAACTTAAATTTGAGCAATTTCTACCAAAATCCTTTATTTTATTTAAAAATAGTGGTGACCCTACTTTTTATAATCTAAGGTTTCACAATAATTTTCTACCCAAATTCCGGTGCACGCTTTCTACCCTAGTTGCGAATAAAAGAATAATAAATTGGTTGTAGACGGTTTTCACTGACCCAACGGCTGACGTTCATAAATTGATGTGCCATCGATTCTCATCTCTATGCGAAGGTGTTAAAGTTGTTTATCGGTTATTTGTATTGAGAGTTTTGACCGGACTTATGAAGGTCGTCGACTTGTCGTTGATTAGATTGTTTATTGTCCGTTTATGATTTGGTCGGACGGATGTTTCGAACAGTGGTTATAATTCTACTGGAATGTAAGAAAAATCGTAATTTGTGTTAAAGTGTTTAAATATATGCCATTAATATACAAATGGTCTTACATTACGCTCGCTGATGGAGTTGAAATTACTTGTTTGCTGTGCAATGACATACACACACACACAAACACACCGATGAGCAACAAAGCCATGAAATGAAACTCCAGTGTGTGATGTTATAAATCAGAATAATTATTTTTCTCCAAAAGTTTCTATGTTTTCATTTACGGATGTAAAATTGTCAACGTTGAGGTGTATTTTTCGTGAAATTCGTTCCGAAACGCGGTTTCCAAGTACACTTGGATCATGAAATAATCACCATAATATCTATACATATAATAAAATTGAAATGTCTGTTTGTAATGTCAACATAACACCTTTTTACTAAATTCATATGAAAGTAATACGATACATATAACCAAACAATTTTTAAAAAAAATTCTGTCTGTTTGTTTTGGCTAATCTCCGAAAAGGTTGAGCCGATTTTGACGGGACTTTCACTGGCAGATAGACGATTTTATATAAGGAGTAACTTAGGCTACTTTTATTTTAGAAAAATTATTTCGATTTCCGCGTAATTAAAATAATAAGCCTTTTTTGTAGGCAAAGGTAATAAATAATATTGCTCGGTTCAGATTTATAAATTACAAGAAAAACTATTCAAATGTTATACTCTACGCGAGCTAACCTGCAGTCGGTAAGCTAGTATAATATATTAAGCTACATTAACTTTTCATGCTTGTGATTCTGTTTTTATAACGGTATACCTGATTTCAGTTGTGAATCGTTACGGTTTGGTGATGTCATTGTCAGTTACGTAGCAAATATTTTTCAGTCCAAAAGACAGGTGTTGAATTTTTTCTTGAAAGTTAGTTTATATTAAAAAATCGTAAAAGCGTCTTACTCACTGTATTGTAAATATTAATTAAGGGGACAAAGGATAAGTGATAGACTCGTCATTTTTACAATTTTTGTTTGCAAGTTTAAAAATAGTTATCACTTGAAATATACTGAACCAATTCGTTAAATAGTTCTCTGATGAATATAAAACCTAATTTGCTGCAATATTATTGACCATAATTTCATCTGATGTTAAGTGACGATGTGGCCTAAGACAGTAACACGCTAAACGGGACTGAGGTTTAGCTGCAGGGACACAAAAAAGCGCTTGGCAACAGAATTCTCAACATGAGCGTTATATGTAGTGTTACAAGGACTGGCTTCCTGTACCTACATGTCATATCAAATGACATACTATTTAATTTAACATGTCGGAGAATCGTCGATGAAATTATGGAAACAGTAGTATTGACTTAGTATCCGTACTATTGGCTGAGTGCGATAGCAACAGGTGTGCTCTGTGAAGCAATCTACGACCGACTTAAGGGCATCCAAGCCCGGGTGAAGCTGTAAAAGCCCTTTGAGGCTTCAGGGCCCTTATGATTAACAGTATAATCAGTTAAAAAAACTTAAGAGCATTCTTACTTCAGCCGTGGAATAGTAACATTCTAGTATGAGTTGTTGGATAGTGAAGACCTGCAGTTATTAAGTAAACTACAAATAAACATAGTTCCTGAGTGACGTCACGATGCCCGTCTCGACCATGTATATATACATATATCGTTACAGTAGCCTTACGATGTTTTTCTTCACCAAAAGTTCAGGTGATTGTATTGAAACTAAGTCGATCGACGTGTTGTTCATACACGTTACCACTAAAATGTTTATCACCTCAAACAAACATATTTCTTCTAATTAGTTATCTTACATGCTTTATGTATGCGTACAAAAGATATTGAGAAACAAAATATAGATTTATAAAATGTATCCCGATCGCGATGTTTCCCTTAACTATTTCGCTTTACTCGTTGTCGATTCAAATTCGCTTTTCGTAATGTCTCCACAGTAAGACAACGAAATAATGAGATCAGAAAATAAAAATGAATTATATAATATAATTATATTGGTATGAATTAATTTACGAGTTACATAATATATAATTACGAAAAATTAAAGATGAATTACAATGTACGTAAGAAATAAAGCTTTTTACACTTTAACGCTTTTTACCCTTCAAGGATCATTATATCATATGTGTGTTCGTTCCGTAAAAAACGTAAGGCTACCGAACTAATTTAATTGGAATTTGTTAGAGGTACGTAATGTAAAGTTAGTAAAAAGATAGTCCACTTTAATAAAACACGTAATTCGCAGCCGTAAGCTTTTACACGTGTACGAAGCTAGCTAGTTGTATAATATTCACGATAAACATTCCTACTTTAGATTCTTGGCAACAAACGTGAGATAATCCGTGTGGGCGTTGTATTGTTTACGACTCGCCAAGGGGAATCTCGTAAGTACGTGATTTTTTATCTTGCTTCCCGGAGATTAGTAATTTTTACATTGCAAAGCGAAAAACAACTGTAGTGCATTTCATGTTAATTATGTACTATGTGCGTAACTACTTATATATTACGATTCAAAAACAACGGCGCAGGTCGTTTTACAAACGGTCAGTTCCAATATGAAAGTTTTGAATTTCTTAAATGAGTGACCTGTTTGATAGTTTTGCAGAATCGATGTGTGGATGAATCAAAGACCCATCTTACATGTATATTTAAAATTAACATGTATTATTAATTATATTGTGAAAAAACAAGAACATTGTTATTCATGCCACTTACCTATTTAAGCAGCATTAGGTTAAGCATATAACCTGTTTGCAAAATATTATTTGTAGGTGTTTAGATTGCACCTATCTAACGGACCTTTAGATGGCTTAGGGATGACTCGATAAAATTAGATATCGATTATCGATTACAAGATGGCTTCTTTAAAAGTACTATTAAGCGTAAACATCGTGTTCGTTGTTGTGGGTTCGGTTGTTTTACAGTGTTATAATAATATTATGTGTGGAATGGTAACTTGGTTTTAAAGATATTTCATTTAATTTACTTTTATTTACAATTGCCAATGTCAATGTTTGTTTTCTAACGATATCGTAAAATAAAATATTATAGTATCTTCATCATGTGTGTCGCGTTTAACAATCTAGATAATGTTTTATTTATTTTTTGTTCGTTATTTTGACAAATAAAAACTTTGAAACAAAACAGAATAAATTTAATGAACTACATAGGCACTAGTTAATTAAATTAATGAGTGGAATATAATCCTCATCTTCCTCAACTGCGTCAAAAGGGTTGGGGATTGTCCGCCTCTGAAAATCCAAATTCCCGAATTCAACTTAAATCTGTGATTAGAATCTCAGTTTGTTGAATGAGGTATAAAAAAATAAATGTAAATTTAGTCGCTTTCTCATTTCCCAGTCGATTTCAAAGTTTTGATTGCATTAGTTCGAATGATGAAAAACATCGTTGTAGTGCAGCTGTACTCGCAATTGCTGTTATTAGCTGCTCATAAAATGAAAGATTTTTTTCTCTTTGAGTCCATTGTTCATTTTCCAAGGATATTTGTTCCACCTCAACATCTGAGGTGACTGAGATGTGGTCACGCGTTTCGATACGTGAGGTCGTCTTTAATATTTCAATTTAATACGACAATTTGAGAGTTGCGAAAAAAATATTTTCGATTAAATTTATCAATGATAATTAAGTTAATTACAATAATAATTATCGTTTCGAACCCTGCTACATAGTAAAGTAAAGTTTGTAAGAGGTAATCTGGAACTATTGATCCAATTCTGTTAATTCTGTCACTAATAGAAAGCTATGATATTTTATTATTATTAAGTTTTATATTGTTACTAACTGTGCTCCGCGGATTCACCCGCGCTAAGTTTGGATTGTACATGCTCGTTTGATAAATATAATAGCTACTTGCATACAGATTGCCACATTGGTTGACATTTCTCAATTGTTCAGTTATTTTTGTATTTAGTAGGTAGCACGGTGCGGTCAGTACGCGGTACGGTGCCTGATGGTAAGCACAGTACAGTACAAAACAACGGCGACCATCGAGAGATTAATAATCCATCACCATCACCATATATTGACACTGGTATGTCTGGCTGAAGTATTGTATTTCCCGCCAAAAACCCTAAGGGCTTGTGTAGAGGGTGCCGCGGGCACACCGCTGACGCGCCGCCACCGAGCATATGCCGCGACGCCGCGCCGGACTTCTATGCTGTGTACACGGTAATACATTTAGTGATACATTGCTAACCACGAACATCATACGTGTTTGTTTATAGAGTAAAAGATCAAAACTATACCCATTAATCAAGCGGAGTGGTAGGGGTCGTAACCACCATACACATAGTAATAAACTAATCCTCTGACAATGATTTTCATTTGGTTTATCGCGTTTCGATATCACCCAGTGTATATCTAGTAAAAAGCGGACTATTAGTGTGTTACTAAAAATGTATATGGCAAATCAAGCGGTGGAAGCGCGGTGGCGGTGCGGCTGCGGAATGACGACGGCGCTCTAGCGGCGCCGTCTACATAAGCTCTAAAAATATACCTATATTCATAATATTGATAATTTTCTCATCGCGCATTTGTCCGTGATTGGTTTATATGAAATTTAGAACATTATAAAACTCAAGAGATTGTTATTGTGTATGTTTGAACTTGCTAAGTTCTGGAAATACTAGTCGTCTGATTTAAATGTATAATGTATTTAATATTAATATACTTCTGTAGGGCAGTTCGTTTAAGACTGGTCTTAGTAATTTGCAGAACTTGTTTGATGGAATTACGACTGTAGTTAGTAGGTATAGTTTATCCAAGTAATGATATAATAACCAATTATATGAAAACCGGTTTTTGATTATATGTATATATAATGTGTATGTATACAGTTAATATAACATTACAATGTAAAGACTATAGACATTGTACTACGTAAATACGTTTATTTATGGCTCTCTGGGAAATTCTTATTCAAACTTTTGTCTCTTCTTTGATGTAGGTACCTAGGCGTTGAATATTAAGAAAATATTTTTATAATGTTACATTCTCTAGTTTGTATGTTGCAAATGATGCACATGCTTTTTTGTGACGGCAGTCGCAGGGCATTGGTGTTATATTCGAAGCATATTTAATTTAATAGATTGTTATATTAAATGAATTGTGTGGAAATAACTAGCTCTACACAACCCTAAGGGTTAAAGGCAAAATATAAAGAAAAAGAAACATTAATGTTTCGTCATTGGAAGTCCACGAAGAGATACATAATTTTATTAAATTTATGATCATGCGGAAATAGTAGCGTAAGTGTATTAGAACCGTCTTGAGAGAGTTTGTTTTTTAAGTGTAAACAACTTTAAACTAGATATAAATAGCGATGAAAACGGTTGATCCATTGTTTTGTAATGGCTCGTGCGCAGCAGAATAGTTACAAATCATGTTATTTTGAGCTCCGAATTATAATTCATAATACTTATACTGCCTATCACCATTTTTTGTTCATTGTTTTTTTTTTTGTTTTGTATTTGTGATAGTGACTACTATACTTGGTTCACCGTAAGAAGGCTTGCATAACACACGTCAAATGTTTATTTTAGAGATGTAGCATAACTTAAATTGGAAGTTGATTGTATGATATTCAGAACTAAATATATTCGATAATACGATTATGCTTTAAATCAATTGGGGTATGTGTAAATTATAAAACAAAAATAAACTATAACAACAATTGTAATCGTAATCTGGAAAACTTTAGTTAAATCGAATGCCTGACTCCAAACAACAAGATTAATCCTTCCAGTCAATAATCTTGGTTGCTTGTTGCTGCAGTAAAAATGTAGGAATTACGTAAATATATATTTTTATTCGAAATTAAAACGGAGACTAATAAATGTACAACAGCGTTCGATCAATTAGATTAATTTTAGATTCCTACGATTAATACGATAAATTTTCGATTCATTTGTCTTATTATTTTGGTCTAATCTAGTTTTAAGTAACATAGAAAGAAACGATGCACGTAATAAATGCACAAAAATCATTGTTTAGAGGAAATCATTTAGGATTATATCGTGGAAAATGTTTTTATAACGATTATCAGTATAATTTTTTAATGACAATTGGTAATCGAAATGCAGGGTTTTAGATTATGTCATAATTTGCACCACGTTACAATTTACATTCTGTGGATATGTGATTAGTATGATGAACAAGATACAGTGATCGAAAATCGCCCGTAACGCTTTTTGCTTTGACATACACTCCACAGACAACCACTGAAAAAGGAACAAGTCAATCACAAAAAATTAACAACTTGAAAGTTATTTTGTCAATCTATTTGTAATATTTATTTTTGGGAACATTAAAAAAATTCTTTGGCGATCTTCACTGTGCGACTGTTTGACCGCAGTTACCACAGACTATCATGTTTGACATGTAAAGTATGATGAACATACACCTCGACATATGTACATACACTGCTAGTATTATATGTTTTTTACACTGGCAGTGTGAATGCTAAGAATTAATAGTTTTTGTTATTTAACGACTTTTTTATGTATTTTAAAGCTTTATCATAATTATATTAATAGTCAATTGGAAGAACTCTTAAAATATATTTCTTTATCAATTATAAACAATTAATAATATTAAAAAAAAATGAAATGACTACGAATGCACCACGATTGGTCGCCAGGTTTGTGACGTCATAATGATAAAATAATTTCATCGATTAAGAATAAAAATACTGAATCAGCTGGTTTGTTCGGGAAAGATCGGCGCGCTTTCGGCACTGGATTGAATTTATTTTTTATTTGATATAACTTTTTAATTATAGCAAAAAAAATTCTAAAAATAGTTTTGTTATAAAACTTATAATTTATCTTCCTTTCTGTATATATATTCATTTTTATTATGCCATATATGAAATAATTCCGTGCGCGTAATATGCATAAAAAGGTGTCCAAAGATTTCTCGTCTCGTAATAATAGGTCTTTACCTATGAAATTGCCGTTCTGCAGTACTGGCCATTTCAAATCAAAATAATTTTTGTTAGGCTAAGAATTCTAATTTCAAATTAATATTATTTTAAAAACATGGAATTCTTGCTCCAAAAGTAGTCATTTCTTTATTGATTAGTGTTACATTTTCATCGCATTTCAATCTTTTTTGTCATCATGGATACGTTACAAATTCGAGTAATTATGGAATATGAGTACCGTCGTGGCAGTAACGCGGCACAAGCGGCACGCAACATCAACGACGTTTACGGAGCTAACACTACAAACCAACGCACCACCTGTTATTGGTTTGCTCGCTTCCGTTCTGGGAATTTCGACCTGAAAAATGAACCTCGCGGTCGTCCGAAGACTTTGGTCGACAATGACGAATTAAAGGCCATTGTGGAAGCTGATGATACATAATCTACGGCTGAATTAGTAGCAGCTTTCGACGTTAGCGTCAAAACAATATTGGTCCATTTGCGTCAAATTGGCAAGGTAAAAAAGCTTGACAAATTGGTGCCCCACGAACTCAATGATCGCCAGCGCGAAGTACGCGTCGAGACGTGCCTTGCACTGCTCAACAGACACACAAATGAAGGAATTTTGAACCGCATTGTTACCTGCGATGAAAAATGGATTCTGTTTGATAACCGCAAGCGCTCAGCAAGTTGGTTGGATCCTGGTTCCGCACCTAAACAATGCCCTAAACGAAAACTTACCCCTAGAAAAGTGATGGTCACTGTTTGGTGGTCTAGCGCCGGTGTGATTCATCACAGCTTCTTAACAAACGGGGTGAGCATTACTGCAGATGTGTACTGTGAAGAACTGAACACAATGATGGAGAAGCTGGCACATCTCCAACCAGCATTGGTCAATCGCTCGTCACCGCTGCTCCTGCACGACAACGCGCGACCTCATACTGCACAACAGACGGTCTCCAAGTTGTAACAACTGGGGTTGGAAGTTCTCCGTCATCCGCCCTACTCACCAGACCTTGCGCCTACAGACTGCTACTTTTTCCAGAATTTGGATAACTCCTTGGCGGGAAAAAAATTCAATACCCGAGAGGCAGTAAAAAATGCCTTTGAAGAATTTGTTGACCTAATACTACTAACGACTAATTTGAAGACCTAATACTACTAACGACTAATTTGAAGACCTAATATATGTATAGATATTTGTACATTGTATAATCGTACGGTTGAAATATAAACATTTCCGAGTTGTAATAAATGAGAGAGCCACCAATATACTCGTAATTAGCTCTACTTGACAAGCTGGAAAATTCAACAACATCACGTTTTAGCGCTTTTTCAATTTTAAGTGGTTCTACAGTTTTGTTTGCCCTTCAAATAGTGTCACCCTTGGCCCATGCTTAGTACCCAGTTTAGCAGGTCTCTGTCATGGACTACAACTGGAAAAGAAATTAAAAAACATAAATATCGTTTCCCATCTTATTGACTAATCTATAAGAGGTGAAAAATCCCCTTATTTGACTACTAACCGTGTGATCGATGGGATTAGTCGACGGAAACATGTCAGAAACTTTAACCCTCAATAGTATGAATTTTTAGAAATCATTTTAGCTTTGCTTTCAGTTGTTCCCTACATTATAATAAGGAACCTCATACACACACATTGCACACGCAAAATATCATGCTTCTAGAATAGGGTTGCTATCGTCCCGATATATCGGGACTGTGACCGTCATTACCGCCCCACAGTTGTTCAGGATTTGAAAAATAAGGGCATAGACATTGAAGGTCAGAATTTCGATCTTTCGATTTTTGTTTTTATAAGGTAAATGATCATAATTTTTTCTCCAATATTGTAATTAGAAAATATTAGCAATTTTACACTAATAAAATTAGCCGGATGGTCCATGTTTGTGCTTATTTGATATTCAAAACACCTTTATCTACAATTTATGTAATTTAGAAGCTGCTCAATTGATAACTTTTAGAGAAAAACAATAAACCAGATTTTTCCCATACAATAAAAAAGGTGGTTAGAACTATGATCTTTTACCCTAGAAAACAAAAATCCGTTCGAAATTCCGAACTTTCATATCTCTGTCCCTATTTTTCAAATCCTGAACCGCTGTGCGCACTCTGTCCCATCTTCCTGAAAAAGCACTATTACGTCCCGATTTTCTACTTCGTAACTGCATTACAAAGAATCGCACCAAATTATTAGACCACGCTGGGGAAAGAAGAAAATAGTGTGGAGATTTTGAGCGACAGTTACTTTCAATAATATCATTTGGATGACGAAGTTGACTCGGAAAAGCGGAAGGACAACATCATGTAATTCATTTTTTAAAGGAAAAAAAAATCCTGTTTGGAAATGTCATGTGTTCAAATTATAGAAAGAAAGAAATCGACTACTACTGGAGATTGTAGAGTCAATATTACAGTGTCAGATACACTTCAACATGACTTGAATGGAGTTTAAAAGCGTAAAAAGAATTATTTAAAAAAGTGCAGTTTCAGCAAAATGAGACCAAGCTAACGTGACATCAACAAATCGATATTCGTATATTTACTCTTTAGATATACCTAATTAAATAATATAAAATGTACTACATCGCGTGTAGTTTATCATATATGATACAAAGCTAGATATAAAAGAACAAGATAAAGGTCACGTTTGCTTTTTAATTCGGTATAATATACATTTTTTATATACGCAATAACATCTAACCCGACGGTCAACAGTTTGATAAAGAATCGATTTACCTAAATACCTACTACATATTTATCTGTGTTGCCATATAACTATATGTATATTTTTTAAATAAAAAGCTAGTACAGACTCTAAATCTAATACTATTCAGACTGAAATTTTTGTATACTAGCTGTGCCTGCGGCTGCGCTCGCGTGGACTATATAATGCCGTTGATAGGGCACGCGCGCGAATGGTGCTCTTTTTTCATAAGAAATAATGAGATGGGGTTTAAATCTGGCTACCTAGTTTATACCGATCCATTTTTGTTGGAAATTATTATTTAAGATGTCGAGTTGCGATTCGACTAATGCAGGAAAGACGATTTCAAGTTTCATTTCATTTAGGTTGCATACTTCAGGATGCTTTAGTTAAATCGGGTCGGAGGCGGGCCGGGCGCCGGTCTAGGATGAATTACTTTATACAAAGTATCCTATAAATGTTTGTCCGTGTCAAGGCCGTGTACAACACAATAGGCCGACGCACAATATGTTCGTTGTCTACACTTGTCTATCAATGTCTTTGTCTATCACTCGCTTGAATTTAAATGAACTGTGAATGACCGTAATGTGTAAAGGTATCTATCTTAGTGATTCACTAGAACTTCCTTTTTAACGTTGACTGTAAAAAATAATGGCACTTTTTTGATAATAAGTTTTGTAATTCGTTTGATATAGGAGGTTCGTTGTAAAAAAATATCGTTTGTAAAAGAATCGTATATTCGAGTGGACGTGGTTACACAAAATATAACCTTAATAGAAGAAGTTAATGTAATTACTCAATCAAAAGTTACACATATTTTCATAAAATCGTTTACATCATGACTGCTCAGAATAGCACATCATCTAGTTTGATGCTCGCTTGGGGGATAGCTCGATGCGAATGCGATGTAAGAGTCAAGGAAACGTAAAAAAGTTGTACGTATTATGTGTACATAATATGTACGTAAGCGCGTCAGAAGTCACACTTCTTGGAATATTCATACCGACGCATAAACATCAAGTGTGAAGATAGTTTCACGGCAATAATAACAATTTTTTTTTTCTATATTAACAGATTTTGACATAAATTTTTACACGTGATGTATTTATTAGTTATTCCATGATTGATAGGCTATAAGCATTGATATATGAAATAAGAATCGTCAATAATATTTTTTGAAATAGTTTTGTTTTTATAATTTTCAACGGATTTTATGACATTTTGTATTCGGGATGTATTTATGTCATTGCTCAATTGATAACTTACATAAATTATCAATAATATGAGTTAAAATATAACTACTGGACGAACATTTTTACGTGTATAACGCATGCAATGCCGCTTGGGCACCGCTAGTTCTATTATATAGTTAGGAATTTTACTTCAAGTTAAACTAAATTGGTCATACAATGTTGAAACTCTACGATTTGATTGCACTATGTCTATTACGTATAAACGGGCAAGAGTTATTTTGTTTCGTTGCCGCGCGTCGCTTCACGTCGCGTCCTTAACGTGAACCGGATGTTCTTTGGACCGGTTACAAAATTATTTATCTTCACGCCAAATTTCGCGAGGTTAAGCATATACGGTTAAATGTGTCTTTTCACTGTTTTCCGATATACTATATCCCAACAAAAACATGCTGTAAAAAGTGCCAAGACTCGATTGAGATGGTTTGTCTATAAAAAGTATTGAAATCTCATATGCGTCTGGTATATATAAGTCTGGGAGGTGGATATAAGAAAACGAGTAATATTGGCTAAAATTTGACCTGTCCTTTACTCGTTAAATTTCATTCTTTAGAATCTACTGTGCCTAATTATATCAACCTAAAACATTCTAATTAAGGACAATACGATAAGGTTAAGATATTCTTATTATATGTTGTGGATTTTTATATGAAAAGATTTTTGATATTAACAACGTAAAAGGTCATGATAGATGTGATATTACTCTTTTACGTCACTACAATTGGACCATGAAAATATGGCAAAATTTTAAATGTTTTTATACGATGAAACTATGGTAAAACTATAAATTTGTGATTTTGCAATACATTTAAATGTTTCGTATTTATACTGATACTAGATGTGCTCCATGGTTTCACTCATGTTAAGTTTATCCGACCAACTCTTCACCGTGCCGTCAATACACCCGTGTAGGTTATCTAGTATCGCTTACTGCTTGCCACTTGCCAAATTGCATGATGTTCATGGTTACTGCCCCGCTCCTTAGAGCTGTAGCGTGGAGCTATATATCCTATAGCCTTCCTCAATAAATAGGCTATAAATTGGAAACTGAGTGATAGATACAGAGATTAGCCGTTGAAACAAAAATCTCTCTTAAGCCTTATAATATTAGTAAAGGTTTCGTACACTTGGAGCGCTGGAGCCGATACGGTATATATTTACTCTGATTTAGCTTTTTAGTAAATCGTGACAAATCGCTGGCCAATAATGAGTAAACAATATAATAAAATACTGAATGGAAACCATGAACTCAGGGGCAAATGATAACTATTACGTATTCAGAACATAATTTTTCCTTGTTTATTCCATACGCTTATATAAGTAATTAAAAGTCGGTTATAAATTGTTATTGGTAAAACTATTCCATAGTATTATTTTATTTGTTATTCTTCCTCCAGATTTGTTTTATACAACTAAGGTAGTAAGCAAGCGTACGGCCCGCCTGATGGTAATCGGTTACCATAGCCTATAAGTAGCTTTAACTAGCCTTGTAAGCCGTTCTCAAGGAGCTCTGGAAATACTACTCACCTCAGGAACATTACATAGGGTTATTTGAGTATTTCAGCGGTCGGGCTGCTCCAAGTAGAGAAAAATCTTCAAAGGTGTATATTATGTCAATAATATCATCATATTATTAAGTGATAGGTCTTCATTATGTTATTAAGTGATAGGTCCCTAACTATCTATAGGCGAAGTTAATTGCATTAAAAAAGTCAGTCACTCATTAAAACAACTCGTAAGAATTGAGTTGGAACACTTTTAAATGTACCGTATTACCAACCACACCCTTAAAATTATCAAAAATTTTGGAAAACTCTCGTAACATCGAGGCTTATACATAATATGCGACTAAATTTCTAGTAAAAGCTAATTAAGTTCATAAAATACGAAGTGTATTTATAGAAAGCTAGCTGTGCCCGTGGCTCCGCTCGCGTGGATTACAGAATGCTGTCACGCGCGAATTGTGTTGCCCCAAAAATACTTATTGTGGATGATTCTTCGATCGATCTGAGGATGCCTCATTGAGAGGCGAAATACGTGTCATTGATTGTGGTCGTTTCACGTCTCATCTGGAACATAATTCTTTTAAAATTCATTTATTTTTTAAATATTATTCGTATATATATATATATACTTACTATTCATCTATTGCAAGCGGAAGTAGCAAAGAAATTTGGGATAATTATTTACGATGGATTTCTGCAAAGTAACGCCAATCAAATATATAAAACATGAATTTGATATATCTCTTATGGTTTACGCGGCGTAAGTTATTTAATCGCCTAAAAGGCGTATTTTTCCGATTGATTAATCATCACTGCTGATAAGTGATTTTCGCGTGAAAAGAACATAAACGGGCAGAGGGACGTTGAGTTTTATAATATGTATAGTTATAGAAGAAGTATTACGTGAGTTATTAGAAACGGAATTTAAGAAGAATTAATGCCTGACTTTCGGAACAAGATATCCCCGGGTAACAAGAATATCTCAGATTGTGATTTCTAATTTAATTTTGTCGAAATTTTATTATAATATATAGCTGTTTGTGTTCGATGTATCGGATATGCTTAACCGGTCTTTTTTAATACTCTCTCTATAAATGTATGATGTAAGGTTTGGCTACAAATTAATTAAACTACTTTTACCAAGAAAATTTTAGTTTCTACGCGTTTACTGCTAAGAGCGCTTCTGGTCATTGTATTCGGTCATTGCCAAACGAAAACAAAACATCGATATTCGATACAAGATACTAATTAAAGTGTCAATAATTGGATCGATAATCGCATTGTTACGAAGCTGCAATTACTAGTTCCATCTTTCAAAAACTGTCAAGAAGTGCTAAACCTGGTGGACATGGTATAAGTTATTCCTTATAACATCAGCTATCTGCCAATGAAAGTCCCATCAAAATCGGTCCAACCGTTTCTGAGATTACCCGGAACAAACAGACAGACACTTAAATTTTGTTATATGTATAGATTGTAAATCCTCATACTTCCCTGATGTTAAGTGGCCAATGGGCATGTGTTAAACCGAAGTCTAATGATCGAAGTCTTCGAGGACGACACGCAAGTCTAGAACAGGTCTTGGTTCTCAAGTGTAACTTCCGGAACAGACTGTGTTAAGTAGTGATTAAGTAAGCAATTTTTTTATAGTAGCTCAACAAGTTGTAAGCACAGAACAATCCCAACACAACGGCGACCACTGAGTGATCGGCAATCCATCAGCTGCCGTTGCTGTCACATAAATATCTCTTCACGTTACGCTTCAAGGACCTGATATCGTAAGAAGGAGGGAACACTTTGGCAAGGAGATGGCCTCACATTTATCATTGGACGGCGAAGATAAGACAGTGCGAACTATTTAATTCCTGCCGGGATCAAGTTTACTGTAAAAAAACTGTGGCTTCAAAGCCTATCGCGTGAGGTTATAGAAACTGACCATACCAAGATATACTCCTTCACCATAAGCTTTCTTCTTTGTACGGTTTCAACTAACGTTCTTCAGCTTCGTACAAATTTAATGTAATATCGCATTAGACAAACTAAGAGGATCAGAGTTTTCTGTCTGTCTGCGAAGTTAAAGAGATTACGTAGCGTTCGGTCGTTTTAACATGTGACCTTGTTTTGGAATTAGCAAACATGAGCCGATTAAGGTTTCAATTTGGACACGTTTCCAGCTGAGGACACGTGGCCGTTATTTATCGTGTTATATAAAGGAAAGTGGTCAAAGAATAGTATTTGGAATTTACGGATTGCGACGACAAGCCGTTATGCGAATGATACAAAATGACAGACTAGCTTGGCAGACGTTGTTCTTCCCTTTCCGGCTCGACTACAGCGCCACCCACCCCGTTTTCCTGGTAACTTTTCCATTACTTAAACAAAAGAAAATATAATTACGCATATCCATCTTTGGAATCTTGAGTCCATACAAAAAAGACGTAGAAAAAAGGACGTTAAGGTTTTCCCGACTTCAGAAAAAGGAGGAGGTTCTCAATTCGAATGGTTTTTTTTTTAGCCATAACTTTATTTATGAACCGATTATGTTGATTTTTTCTTTTGTTCGCACACTTAACCTGTGACTAGTTATATTCGAATTCCTTTCATACGGGCACATGTGGTGCCTAGGCGTAAGACACTAATGCTGGCCTGCTGGATCAAACAACCAATGGTACCACCCGTATTACTATTGACTGTCGCACGTGAGAATGTAACTCCTCATCTCTCGACTGTCCCAGCTGTCTTTGGATTGTACTTTACCACCAGGCGAAGTGCAGTTATCCTACCGAAACATTATTGAATTAACAAATATGTTTTTTTTCTTTCGGAATAATGATCTTTGTGAATTTGTAAATAATAAGACGATGCAATGATTTAAAAAAATCTGAAGCTTAACTTTATGCAAAAATATAGTTGCTCTTCGACGGATTTAATTAATTATTTGGTACCAGAGTTGACCTAATATAGCCTATATATGTGTACGCTTTTCCTTATCAGGTGCGAGTAATATAATAACAATAAATTTACTTCTAAAAAAAAACTATTGTTGTTGTTTCAAACTATTCGTGACTCGTATTTGAAAATTGTAGTTGCAATTCATGTGTTCACATTTCACTTATCAGCAAGCGAGATAGTGGTAAAAAAAAAACAAGTTTTCAAGCGGGCTGAGCCTAGTCTCGAATGAACAAAACTTGAACGACAAGTTAAATAATAAAAACAAACAGCTGTCACATGCATGTTTCGCTTGATAAGAGAGATACATAGACTGATGGAGTTGTGATAACAGATGATTCTAATGTAAACAGATGACAAAAATGAAATACCCAGATGAGGTCATTCACAGGTGATAATAGTTATTCTATTCAGTTTCATGCGCCAATATAATGATATCGATGTACGAAATATCTTTTTTTTAGTAGCTTGGTACATTCACTGTACTGTCCCTGTTCTATACCAAATATCGATATAAATTAATGCCCACTATCGATATATGATTTAAATATCACCCCTATATAAAGTTTACAGTTACCATTTGTTTAGTAGCACGGCAAAGTGACTGCACTGTGTCTGATGGTAAGCAGAGTAAAATCCATCGTCAGTCGTCGTTGTCATGCCGGCCTGCAAGCCCATAGGCAACTGGATATACACTGGCCGATCCCGAAACTTGAGAAACCAAAGAGAGCCACTTTGACGGGATTATTGATTATTTGTTATTGACGGTTATTGGTGGTCGCGATCCAGTCAGATACAAGTCCCTACCTCTTCGCTTGATTACTGGATGTACACTGACTGATCCCGGAACACGACATTCCTACGGGTGTACGGATGTTACACCTGTTGTATGGTGGCCGTAATCCAGTCGTACACAACAGTCGTGTTCAGTGCCCGTCGCAATCTTCCCGCATACCGCGTCTCTAAAATTTACAATAAAATAATTTGTTTTGTGAACAGTATCGATAGCGGTATTTATCATCTTGACGACGACGGCAAACTTGAAGCAGACAAGTTATACACTTGCTATGGAATTCTTATTTTCTTTTACTCTATCACATAGTCTCTTATTTCTTCTTAATAAAAGTTTAACACTAACTGACAGACAACGCATAGCTTGTGAGAATGTGAGACTATACCTTGTCCGCCAGGTTAACCACTTTTTGACTGTTTTTGAAAGATGGAACTAGTGATTGCAGCTTCGTAACAATGCGATTATCGATCCAATTATAGACACTTTAATTAGTATGTTGTATCGATTATCGATTTTTTTGTTGTCGAATCGAAAATGGTGCGGTTTCTATACCGATGTTATAATTTTTTTAATTAACGTAAAACAACTATTCTCTTGTGTAGTTTATTTTTACTTTAGTGGCTAATTTATTTTACTCAATTTTTAGTTTACTTTGTAGTTTAGTTGTTTAAAAATATTGTTTAATTTATAATATTTTATTGATATTTGAGTGAAAGCGATTTTTCGATACTGATTTATATATCATGTAATAGATTATTGCAGCGAATACATTCGATACCATCACTAGGTACGATAGAATGTAACTAAATTTAATATGCTTAACAATTACCTTTTTTTTTTAAACATGTTACATTTACGGTATTATAATGTCTGTAAGAAGTCATAATTAAGATAATGTAATAACATAAGGAAGTTAATATATTTATTTTTTTACTCATTTTAAAATTAACTTTTATGTAATCTGAAACAGTTATGTTCTAAGGCAGAGCTGTCAAAAAGTGGTTAACCAGGTGGACAAGGTATAGAAGCGTGAAATTTACCACAGTGATTCCTTACATACATTTACCTATTTGTGAGAATTCACCCCCCTAAGGGGTTTAATAATATTTTGGCTAGAGAAATAATTTCACAATTATTAAGTTGTTAGCCAAAATCTATTAGTTTTTTAAAAACTAGCCACGCATTGCTGTGGCTCAGATTTTTTTTATCCGATCGCTACCATACTTTACAGGATCACGCTCTGGGCTAATATGAAGTATATGAAGAACCATGTATTTTTATAATTATAGATTTCTTAAATCTATATTTTTTATCATCGTCTACATCATATACCTACCTACCTTAGAAAAAACTAGACATTGATGTACTGTCCTTGTAAAATTCTCAATTAGAGCTGAGTAGCTACTTATGTATATAGTTTCCATCGCCGATCTATCGATTGATTTCGCTGTCCTCCAGGGTGCAGGTTTTACCTGTAATTTAATAAATAAATTTAATCAACCCGGCCCCGACCCGCTGCGAGGCCATTATCACAGTCCCTAGGTCTCGTGGGAACCCGTTGAAGGCAATCGATAACTCGCTGGTGACCTGCGCTTCTTTATTTATTCATTCATTATTATTCTTTGAAGTCGATTGACCTTTTACACTTATTAGTTGTAATAGTTCATTCGGAATAATACGCTTTTGGGGCGCTTAAGTAGCTTATGTTGAGTAAACCATACGAGATATATATCAAATAATGTCCTACATAATTGTAGATCTTAAGACCTACAAAAAAATCACATAAATCTCCCTTCTCAGAGTCACCTACAATAAGCACCTTTGTTTTCCGCCTTTTGAGCGGGGCAGCACGATTTGCACGTGCGCTCGACCGACGCCATTTTGTGGTCCATGCGAGTGGAGCCCCGGTTCACAGCTAGTAGATTATATTATTACTTTCATATATAACACGCGTTCGGTATAAGATGCGAATATGTTACGTAGAGGAGCAATTCTTTTCGTTAACATTAGATTTTGCTCCCCAGTTTGTATAAGTACTACGTCTTTACATTTTCTATTTGGCTTTATTACCAAATTTACGAAAGTTATATTCGCTTATAGGAAGGAAATACCTTGTAACAAGCAAATCCCAGTCGTTTCTTATATTAATAGGTTCGTTGTTTCGTCATTCACTTTGTCGATTTCATATCCGTTCGTTCGTTCAAAGTCGGGCAGTAAGTAAGTAGTCCGTGCTAGCGGCGTGAGGCTCGGCCGAAGGACGACGTTCCATTTTAGAATTCAAATTTAATTCATCGAACGCTGCATTTTTAATCATTATTATCATAATAATTAATTTAGCTAACCAGAACCGTCTATTATTTGATATATATTTTTATAATGTTTAATTCATACTGCTAAATTTGAATTTCATTAAAATGATTTAAACAATAAAATATTAAACAAAATATGTTTCATGGAAATTATATGCATAAATTATATTAATAAAAGAGGATAATAAAAATTTCTTGAGTCGGTCATGGTCTTTTAGATATATTGTTTTTCAATCGTTTTTCTAGCGATATAGTATTTGTAATGAAAATGTTGAGGTTCTGATTTCTATTGATACTAATTGTATATGCACAATGTACATACATATCCTTTCAATATGCGTAGCGTAAAAGGAGATGCAATCTGCAAAATTGTAAAACATGATTTCATCAATAGTCAGTGCTCTGGAAAACATTTAAGTGAATGTCTATTTCATCACACCCTGTGTGTCATCACCTTGCCACTTTGACGATAATAACGTTTAGTTTACGATATACGTATTGTTCAATTGTCGTATTAGAATACTGAAGTTTGCAGAAGTGTCGGTGACAACCTTGACAGATATACAGGCGGAAGTCGACACGTTTGATGTCACACATGTTTTAACGGTCATGTGTATGTATTGGCTTTGTTTGTATCTGAACGATCAAGGACAACAACGAACAAAGTTGTCATGTTATATGGCATGCTTGTCAAAAATAATGATGTACTTCAGGACTTAGGTAAAAATGTGTATTTTCCAAGTAAGTGTCAGGCCGCACTACGGTTTTTTTTCCAGTGAGCGGTTAGACCGCTATTATAACTCAAAACTGCCCGTGATTTTCACAGTTTGCAGATGGATTTCAAGAGAGCCGTATAGTACTAGTATGTATTGTTGCGCTAATACATAGATATAAAAGAAGCCGTCAACGTTAATTTGAGTATATATTGTAATATAATAATAATAATGTAATCATATTGTAAATATTGAGTATTCCCGCGCAAACACTCATTGGCCGTAGATTTGAGAAAGGCTAATAGCAAGATTTAAGAGAACATCCTGAGACATTTTCTATTACTATACTGACGCAAAGAGGTGTCGTATAGAGCATGTCTTTTCTGTACTTACACTATGATTTTTTGGGAGAAACTTTCATATTGTGGTTCGTTTGAAACAGACTCCGACTCGGTCGACGAAATAGTTGCAATGGCGCAACATCAATTCACTGCGGTCTGCCGGATACTGCCCACAAAAACCGCGCGCTGTTAACGCGTAGTACGCGCGAACGAATCATTTTGTAACAAAAGTGTGACTTACAGTGTTTTCGTGACTTACAAAATCAATTGTTAAAAACCGCCGCGGTTTAGCCGTAGTGCGGCCTAAGCCTAATGGGAAAAGCAAAGAGAATTTAATTACTACGTTTTTGGAGACGGGACTTAGTACAGTCGAGAAATACATACGATCATTTTTATCAACGTGAAGGTGAAAATAATGATGTACAGACCTACGATGTATTATTTAAAATTTATCTTTAACCTGGTCTTCATATAAGATTCGGAAACCATATAGCATTATAAAGTTACGTAAATATTATTATTATAGATCAATAGTACTTATAATGAATGAATGAAATGAATATTTATTAGTACTATTAAAACGAACTTTATTCTGTACATGGAAGTTTGTAATATATTTATTTTGGCTAACACGATGCCCTGATAATAAACAGTAAAAGCCTTAATTCATTTCTATACCTTATTATTTTTTGAAATATTATACTTCATTCGTTGCGTTTAATAGAGGGTAAAGTTGAGAGCTCATCCATCATATGTGACAGCGCGGCAGTGCGATATGATGACCTTAGCCAGCACTGATAATAATGTGAATTCTTTTTTCTGTATTTATATTTTTATAATAAATGGAACTATATTTAGTACTACTCCTCATTATACCGAAGTTTTAGCCATATATGAACATTTATCGTTTAATAACTGGAAAGAACATTTCGACCTTAGATCGAAGGAAAAAGGAATTTGGTACCGAACTCTGCGAAGTGAGCCTCCTCATATACCGTGGTCCACTAACGTGAGAATGTCCAGGAACCAAATGGTTATCGCCCATAGGTTGCGTTCCGGGCACATGGCCCTGAATAAATTCTTTTATCTGATGAATAAACATTCTTCGCCTAATTGTGAAAACTGCGATAAAGTTCAAGATATGCATCACGTTTTGATGGAATATGTCCGGAACAAAACAGAGAGAGAAAGTCTGGTAGGGCTCCTTGGTCTCAATATGTGGGATCAGGGTGCCTTTCATGCTATATTATCTAAACCTGGTAGTTCTGATGCCTTTTCGGTATACAACTTCATTGTTTGTTATTTTAATTAAAGCTAGTTTATTCACTAGGCCGAGATAACCCCAAGGGTTCAAAGCCTTAAAAAAAGAAAAAAATATATTTTAACTAGCTGTGGCCGCTGCTCCGCTCCCGTGGAGTACTAAAAATGGTTTCTATTGGTGCTTGGTGACAGATTTTCAACTTGAGGGTGGTAGCTAGCCAGACGGACATTAGAAAAAGCCCTACCACTAAGCTATGGTTTCTTCACGATGTTTTCCTTCAGCGAAAGCTAAGGCTTATTGCAGGGATTCGATTTCACGTCAATCGACGCGAATTCGTACACACTACCACTGAGCCATCATTGCTTCAAAGCATTTCGAGATCAGCCGGTGTATGGCATTCAGCTATCGAGAGACTTGTGATATCTATCTATATATCTATCTATCGTTTGATACTATAAAAGATCCCAATAAAAGGAATCACATTACCATCGAGAATAAAATATTTACAAACTTCAATACATACATATATTCAATACATACATACAATATTTCTCTTAGGGCCGATTTTTTAATTAAGAGATAATTTTACTTCTTCTTCTTCTTCTTTAATTAATGGCACCGTGTGTACATGACACAATTTTGCCAATGTCCAATGTGTTATAAACGAAGGAGACTGATAGAGAAATGAAGTAAGCTCACAAAAGTAAAATTTAAGTATAACTAGTATCCAGATAATTTTATTTGACGACATAATTTTACTTCAATTTTGACAAGTTTTCTTATTAATTAATTATCTGTTAAAACGTCAAAATTGTTCCTCGTATAAAATTATCTGACGATTGAAAAATCGCCCCTAAATTCATCATTAAAATTAAAGAGAATAATTGTAAAGACGTTCCTGAGAATATTATTCAACGCGTTTTCAAGTTTGAAACAATACCCACCAGCTCTATTTATTCCAACGTTAAATAATTTTGTAAGGAATTATGATCGTTCTGAATATTCTTAGAAACGTAATTAAATAAGATTTGACTTGCCAACGCGACGGATTATAAGAGTTCTTCGTTGTGCTCACGAAGTTGCGATAAAGACCTCGGGGTTTTAAGATGAAAAATGTTTTAGAAATAAATAGTTTTATTTTTAGACATTTAATAATGAAAATAAATAATGTGTATGATCCTGTAGTTACTTGTTCACAGCTCCATTCAAGGGCGAATCCACCGGAGTAAATGTTTGTAGGCGAATTGTTATACGTTGGCTGATCTTGAGGTCCTTTACCTACTAGTATATGGTAGACGCTATCAACACCGGCCCGAGTGCCGAACCAACTACGATGTTAGATTTTCTCATTTGGAGTAACGCGTGCGGTTATAAAGCTGACCTGTGTTCTAAAATATATATTTATATTTTTTCATTCTTTTTAGCGTTTGCCAACAGTGTCACCTGATGTTAAGTGACGATGTGGCCTAACGTGTTAACACGCTAAGTGGACTGGCTTTCAAGTGCAACTGCCGGAACATATCTATAGGGTGCTTGGCGACAAATCTTGATAGCAAGCAAGCAAGGGTGATAGCAAGCGAGCGTTAGAATATTACCTCCCATACCAAATTAAATACCTATCTCCTTTCTTACAATTAGGTATAACTGATCGATTCGAAGATCCGATGATATCAACTGTCGATTCATCTAATTTTACTGCGGTATATAAAAACTAATAATCGATAAAGAAATTGAAAGTGTGTCGATGACATTGGCTATTGAATAAAAAATGTCGAACGTCAAACTTGTACAACTTTGATGAATTGCTGTGGGTTTTACCACAGACCAATCATAACTAAACGTGAATTACGTATCGAGCACATTATAGTGAATTGTGAGCGAAGAAACGCGCAAAGTTAAGGTTAAGATTATCGAAATGTATGGGAAAAGATTATTGCAATTTCTTACTATTTTAGTACTATTACCTCAGTTTGTGTCATAGAGTTTATTGATCCTTATAAGAGACAGGATCGATTGGCATGAAAAATATTGCTGACTGTACACTTTAAAAAAGAATTGTGAATGCAGGTCAAAGTATCTCAAAAAGTTAAGGAAAGTCTCCTCAGAAAGTTTTCCTGTAGCTACAACGGTTAAGGTACTTACCCTTACTGCCTCATCTCAAAAATGCACACTGTATACATCGTCTAGTCATGAGTGGTCTGTGGGTTTTCCCTTGCCGCTTGTAGCAGATATCGGATTGTTACTCCTGGGGTTTACGAAATTTTCATAATATTGATATGTCGTTTTTTACGTGACCGATGCTTCTCAATATATCTGACCTACAAAGCGAATTTTTTTTCTATGTCTCATATACATTACTTATCACTTAGAAATAAATATAGATGATAAAAATAATCACACCTATTTTTAGTGCAAAGCAGCAATGCAATACAGCAGCTGTGTTCGGGTTTCAAGAGTGTTAAATCTGATTGACAACATGTACTGGCATACGACTGTCGACCAGTTTCAAACTCAGTCCTCAGAGGAAGCAATCTGGGATGACTGGCTTCAAGACTGCGGTCTTTTTGGGGACTTTTTAATAGCTATAGGCTGCAGTGAACACTTAACATTAGATGGACTACATTTTTTATATTACTTGGTGATGTAATAAAAATCTTGTAGCTGAAAATTGAAAACCGTTTCAGAGCATTAGAGGTGTTTTCGAGCTTATATAACCAATATAATATCAAAAATTCTTTCTGATGGAGTTTACTTCGATTTTCGGTCGGATCGGTCGATTTTCATATACCTATAGCCCGTATACTTACATTAGACGCAAAATAGAGTGTTAAGAAAAAGTGAAATCGTTATGTTACCTCCCCCGTGCAACATATTCGCGCATCTTATAATGAACGTGTGTACATATATATTATGTATGTAATACTAATATATTAATAATTTAATTTTGCCTATTGTATATATTCCAAGTCATTCGTTCTTAAAAATTAAACAGCAGTCGCGCGTGAAGACATTTTATTTTCGACTTTTGTGTTGACCTCATTAACCGCTCTCATATTTTACCCGCCTACGGCACAAAAGAATTACGATTTTAGCAAGCTAATGTATGTATTATGTATGTTCAACTTTTCCCGTATATCTAGTCAAGTTTGCGGGAGCGATGTATTGATAAAAAAAATATACTAATACATAAATTTTTAATTAAACTAATTTAAAGTATAAATGATTAATATTAATAACTAACTTATGAGTGTACGGACAGATTGGGATGTCCAGTACGACTGACTACCGTTCTTCACCTCTGTCCAATGCTCTGCTTGATGTTCCCACGAGTTGCACGATTACCAGGAATCAACGCGCTTACACTGCGTTTTCGTGGGAGCGAGTTGTTATACATAGCCCTGGTGACCGCATAACTCCTCCCTCATCAAGTGCGAAATTATCGGGATCCGTTGAGATGTTTATCTGGTTCCGATGATTTCGCGTGAACTTATAACGATAATAATATATGATTAAACTAGTACAGCTTATAGCTAAAAATACATACAAAATAACTGTCATTAAGCTAACACTTTCCGTGTCGATAACGGATTTCAGTAAATTCACTTCACTATAGAAACCTTCACTGAACACATCACTTTCTTTTAATTTCAGGATGCGCGAGTAATATTTCATTTCATCCAAATTGATATTTTTGATATTAACCCAAGACAGTGTGATATTTTCAATTCTGGTAATGCTGTTATTCGTATAATTTTGTATTGAAGATATTTTTGCATACGTGCGTTGATATGTCAGTTTCAGCTTGTTAATGAAAAGTAGGCAATTTTCCATAGTGGTAACTATATAGGTACCCTAAAGTTGTTCCTTGGCATTGTCATAGTTACATTGTTCGGATAGTAATGTTGGTTTACTTGCGAACACGATCCAGCTTTCCAAACTAATCCTTTGGACCTGGACATCTTCTATTTCAATGATTGTGGTTTATCTGAAACTCTAGAAGTTGCTTCGTACATGTAGGCGCTCGCATGGGTATGACGTTGTCATCGGTACACAGGAACATGTCAGCATCGATTTTCTCGCATGACTTTATAACAGACAGGTATTGGGAATTTTTCGCCAAAAGGTAAGGGAATTCGGGGAAAACTACAATCGTCTTGTTAACCGACCTTTATAAATTGGTATGGAACATATTTTAATATAATCAAAATGTCTTTATTAGTTAATGGTACTTCTAAAATAAATGTTATCTGGTTTGCCTTTACATAATCTATTAAAAAATATTTAATTAAAATGGCTTCATTTACTTCATACATTAATTTGTGGACCTGTTCTAATAGTTTGAAAGAACTAAAACTACTACTAACCTTACTAATAATATATATAATGACGCTATAAAAATACTATACTATTAGCTGAATAACAGTTGACTGATGTAATATAGTACCCTTAGTGAAAGAAAGTCAATGCTGTTTATACTTTGTTTAATTATATATAAGTAGTTCTAAGAGTGCTCATGAAAGCATCAAATTACATTTATAGCACACACAGGATATAAACGTTGAAGCGCCAGCGGAAACCAATCATTAATCTATGATTATATATATATATATATATATATATATATATATATATTTTATTATTTTGCGATTTATTTTTACTTCTATTATTATTATTATTTTATCGGAAATCAACATATTTTTACTAACTGTTTCAGTGCCAGTCACGAAGTTTCCCAACATTTTAGTGACTGTTGTTATTTTGTTGTCTAATGCAATTTCTTTAGAAGTAATAATAGAGATTTCATTATCATGACTAATTTTGTCTTGATAGTCTAAATTTCCTGAAATAGTTTTAATCCAATATCCAAGAGGACTGATAAGGCCTCCTTTAATTCTACGTGAAGGAACCAGTTGCCGAAGTTTGGAGACTGTTATATTATTGACATATTCTACCTTAGTTTTTATGCCTAAAAATTCGTGGGTAAATGGTTTGTGTGATTCTATTATATTCGTAAATTCTTTAAATTTTTGAGTTTTAACATTTAAATTATTTTCAATAATATGTAAGGCGAATCCTTTTACTATAAGCCATTTATCTTCCTGTTTATAAGCTTGTAAAGATATTTAGTATGCTTAGCATGATCATTCATTAGTTGTTGCATGTAACTCTTCTCAAATTCACCATTAAACACATTATTAGAATGTGTGTGACACGATAATGAGGGTATAGGATAAGTATGTTCTAATTCAGATATATCACTTAGCCTTATTGTAGCCGAGCTATCCGACAATGATATGATGTCTTCACTCACTTTAATAGTGGTCGTCATTTTTATTAAAGTATTTAATTCTTAATAATAATATGGTATTTTACCGAGAATAGAGTAATTTCACTTTAAAATATAGACAAAAACACAATAAACTTAATCTAACACTGACCTACCAATTTTTAGGTAAACCAGATAACTACTATAAGGAAAAGGTTCGATTCCACTATAGCAAATAAAATTATACACAGGAAAGGATGGCGAAAAAATTCACTCACCGGCCAATCTGCATACTCTGCTCTCCTTGTGATTCTTGAAATCCTTGACAATATTTATTTGGTTCGAGGATCGCGCAACGCCACGCAATCGATCACGATCACGCACTTTTCTAATTACAATAATTCGTGTAGCACGGCGTACGACAGCGCGATCCTACCGGCTGCGCCAGTCAAGTTTGCGGGAGCGATGTATTGATAAAAAAAATATACTAATACATAACTTTTTAATTAAACTAATTTAAAGTATAAATGATTAATATTAATAACTAACTTATGAGTGTACGGACAGATTGGGATGTCCAGTACGACTGACTACCGTTCTTCACCTCTGTCCAATGCTCTGCTTGATGTTCCCACGAGTTGCACGATTACCAGGAATCAACGCGCTTACACTGCGTTTTCGTGGGAGCGAGTTGTTATACATAGCCCTGGTGACCGCATAACTATCTTATAAACGACTCATCATAATATGACAAATGAGGTATCGTTAGCCAGCGTCTTCATCGTTCGCTGGTTATAAGCTATGTTACGTAACACTGAATTCAATATGGCACCCTCTAGAGAACATAAAGTCCTGTATTAAAAACAATAACATAATTTTGTAATGTGCCGTGTTGGGTATTAAATGAAAGGGTTTAATCAGCACATTTCATAAAATAGTGATCGTTCTAATCTTTGCACGATATTTTATCTTTTGGGTTTTAGTTTTCAAACTAATCTAGTTTCTAGTAACTGTTCGGTAGGTATGTATTTCTTTTAGCAATAATTAAGCAATAATTAATTAACACTACATATTTATATTGTGATATAAGTTCGTATTTGTTCAAAATCGGTGATAGTTTTCGGTAAGTACTTGTAATTTTATTTCATCACGTTCTCACTATGGCCACTGCTAGTGGATGTATCATCGACGATGTGATTAAAGATAATTGACAAGTGAAGATTCAGAATCACACCCTTTGAATGTTTACAATTTTTTATCGTGGTTGATGTTTATGTATTATACTAATGTATTTTTCTTTTTACTGAAAACGTGTAACATACAAGTATGCATTCCCCCTCCCTTACAGTAAGTTGTCATTGTAACCATTAGCCCCCTAGTAAACTCAAATATGACTGTAGTCCTAATGGAAGTCAGTCCACTCTCACACAGTTATAACGGCCCTTATGTATTGCTAGCAACACTCCTTAGTAGCGCTACAATTTTTTCTTAACAGGTAATAGGTGTGGCGATGATACAATTGCAGCCAAATTTTATACCAGTTTCACCACTATTTGAAATTGTGGCTCGTGTAAAAATGTAATAACATTTCAAATTTTTTTTTTTGCAGGCGTATGAGAGACGGTTCCCCAGCTGTTCTCAAATACCTGTGGTGGTGGAATGCGCCATCACCGAAGACAGCTGGTCCGCGGACGACTCGCAGCGTCACACGATAAGACGCTGCCAGCTGAACGTGGATGCACCCTATTTACTGAAAAAGGTGGGTTTTGTAAGGGAGCATGTGTCACTTCATTTCGTAATCCCACTATTCGGGTTACATAGAAATGAATACTCAATTTCGCTGTACAGGTATTATAATACTTCATCAGAAATAGCCTTGCACCACGGGCAATGTCTTGTATTGTTCCATTTTAGCTACGTAACAGAACAAAACAAATATTTATCATTTAGTAGTATTTAAATCTGAGTTTTAGTGTCTAGGATAAATATTTACTATTCATTCAGACAAGTTTCATTTTTTTAAATCATATTTTGGAACACTCCAAAAATTGTTTCAATCATGAATTGTGTCCGGTAACTAACCTTATGGAACGGAGTTAACGTTTCGAAAGCTAAATCTTAGTACGTAGTACATTCATGCTGCTGAAGTCACTGGTTTGGCACCAAGTCGACATTTTAACAAATATGTTATCTGATAGATGTGCTGATCTCATAATAATAATGAAATAATTGTCGATTTCAAACGCCCAGATAATCTATAGCAGATCTATTGATTGTTCACGTGATTTCGCTACTACAAGGACTACATATTATTAACATGTTGACAGTTCTATCGAAAGTTTTGTTTCCTTTTATGCGTCTGCTAGCTGAGCTCTTAGTGGGAATGCGGAGGAGTTGACAGTACAATTTTGACAAAACTTACATTAGAGATCCATTGATGTTGTTAATGACAATTTGCTAAACGTAGAAGGAAGTTGCTCTCGAGTGCAGCTACCGTAACATACTATACTTATGATTGCGTAGCTACAGATTTTCAAATAAGTGCGGAAACTTGCTTGACGAGCATTAGTAAATGCTCAACCGCAATGCTGTTGTTTCATTATAAGGTTTTCCTTCAGCGAAAGCTTAGTCACTTTGTAGCATTCGAATCCATAAACAGGCATGTGGTTTGCTATCGTCGCAGTCAAACGCATCATGGAATATAGTTTTATCGCACAGTAGAAATAAAAATATGAGACAAACCGTATGAAAATTCATTTTAACATTTCTGCTTTAGATGATCGGTGTCGACTATATCTACTTCATCCAAAAGAACCACTTGGACCTGAAAGCTAGAGTCCTTGAAATCGAAGCCACTAACGAGACTTTCTCATCTAGAGTTGGAGTCGTAGAGAAATGTAAATATTATGTGAGTATTCATTATAAATGATTTATAATACTATCATGCAAATGTCCCACTGCCGGGCAGAAGGTTTTAACCGAAGGAAGGTACGATCACCGTGGAGCTGTGAAACCAAGTCCTGACCAATGTGTTCTTTTGATCCTATAATATAATAAATAATCAGGTTTCTCAAATATAACGTCAAGAAATAAGTCTCTAGATCGCCATGATAGAGACGATGGATGGTCAGTCTCTCGATAATTGTTAGTACTTTTGGATTGTACTTGGTTCACCGTCAGATACAGAGCCGTCAGGTTGTTTTACAACTAAAAAAAAACTCCCTTTCTTCGTTTATATTGGCCTGTTACCATTGTTGAAACACTGATATAATGGTCCCAATTCTGATGATAATTATCGATAGCGTTACTCTACATCCTCCAGTTGGCTTCATGGCTTTCATCATCAATTACGGAAATGTATATCGAACCATCTACAATCTTCCTTGTCTTAATATATATATATATATATATATTTCATAATAAAGTAAGCGATAATTGTTTGCGTATATTCGTGTTTGGCGTAAAAACATTGATATGTTGACGTGTTAAAAACGATCTTTTTGACGTACGGCCTTTTAATGCTGTTGCTGCATTATTTATTTTATTAATGTTTAATCACAATATCAAGTTTATTAAGATAAATTGTATTATTGCATAACAAAATAATGCGTATTTTACAAAGGAAAAGCTTCCAAATGCGACACTGAGAACTATTTTAATTTTGGACTTCTCGATTAATCTTGTTTACGGTTTCCAAAGAGGCTGAATTTGAAAGCACTATAGCGGAACGTGAGTTCTTGACGCCAGCCGCTTTCATTTATTATTTTAACACAAACAAATTGCTATATTTTATTGTCCTTGACAAATTTATAGAAAGATTATCATTGCAATAATAAACAGTTATCTCGTGAAGCGCAAAAAAAACATGTCGCAACTAACAAATAACTGCACGTATAGAATTCTTGTAAACAAAGATTATCGAACTGGGCACGATCTGAAAACAAAAATAGATATTTTTACGTTTGGTATACTCGTATATACAATCTTGCGTTACGTTCACGTGAATAGAGTGAAACGTGACGTAATAAATACCTTATGTCACTGGAACTTAACAAAAGGGTAAACAAGTCGATAATTATTAATAAACAACATTGTTACGGTTAATAGAACTTAAAAGGCAACATAATTCCGCAGATTCCAACGTGAGGTTTATACTTCGAATACTTTATTTTCCACGAGTTACTTTGATCCGTTAAAAATAATCTCAACAATGTTTGTAAATTTTTTATTGAGTCCATTTGATCTAAGCTTTATTATCAAATCTTCAGTTTTTTTAAGTCCTTGGAGTGCTTGTTTAATTATTTTTTCTATACCAGGTGCATCCGGAGAATTCGGAGTGGACTTGCTTTGAGCAGAGCGCTCTCCTTGACGTCAAGAACTTCTTCGGACTCGAGAATACTGTAGAAAAAATAGCCATGAAGCAGTACGCTTCAAACATTGCTAAAGGTATCTTAATGGCTTTCTGGTACTTAAAAACTTTCACGGTGGGCTGGTCCTGACCGTTTGATTATTTCACTTGGATAACTTTAGATAGTTATTATATATATGCTACTAGTCTAGACCCTACTAATCTAGACCCTACTAGTCTAGACAGAAAGAATGGTATTTTTACCAATCCCTTTATGCATTCTTGTCGGGTAATTTTTTTTACAATAAGTATTTAATTTATGAGTGGTGAGTAAAGGCATGGGTTCGCCAGAAAAAATTTTGGTTCGTGCAGCTAAATGATCTATGAATATGTAAAATATCATCATGTGATTTACTGTCTGTAATCTGAACATGAAAATTTTTAAATTCAGTAGGTGAATAAAATAAGAAGAAGAAGAAAGAAAGAAAATTTAAAATCGATGTTGACGTATAAATAAATTGATAAAAAATGGTAATTACGCTAAAATTGGGTTAGCGAGTATAATAGAAAATTCTAGAACGCTTAAGTGAATGCGCCGTTTAGTCATGCTGCCTGTTCAGAGATGCAAGCCATCAGTGAAGCCAGTCGCTGAGATGCGATCGCTGTTTATTATTATTTGCAGTTAACAGTTAAATACACGTGTAAAAACGTAATAAATATTACGTATAATATAAGCTCGTATTAGGTTGGATTTAGTGACGAGACTACTGCATTTGAAATTATCAGAAATTACTGATCGAGACGGTTTCACGTTTTTCTCATCAGGCAAAGAACTAATAGAGTCCTTCATGATGGAGGTCCTCGCCGACGGTGTGACGGAACTGAAGGCGTGGAGCGAAGACGACGCGAAGTCCAACAGGGAACTGAGGAGAATAGTGTCGCGTGGGACAGAACCTCTTTCGCCAACACCTGTGGCGGAGATAAGAAAACACTCGCAGCCAGGTCAGTACTATTTAGGCCATTTTATTGGTGATTTCAAACATAAAGAAGTCTATTTAACCGTTCTGTAAAAATTGTATTAGAATGAACTTTTGTATAACGTTACCACAAGAACATTCTAGCTACTAATTTTCATCAAGATTAGATTTCTTCATTTTTAGTAGTCTATGTTATTAACTTCATGTACATATATGTACGAAATTGAAAGAAATATTTGGCGGTAGAGTGTGTTCTTTCATCTGTTTAACTACTACAACCTCAAGATTATCAGGTCTCTATGTCTATATTTGATCGCATCATCACTTAAGATCAGGTATGATTGTTGTGGAACGTTCTTAAAAATCATACACTGAACAAAATCTGTCTGAAATTTTGTACTTTTGAAGCATAAAGGCGTAACTTAGAAAAAACTATTCTAAAGTGCGGAATTTAGCTTACCATGCATACAATACATAGGAGACAGAACGTCTCGACCGATTATTACTACTCTGTCTACGCTGGAAGGACCCTCGAGGACGGAGGTCGAAGCGACCTCATTAATATTAAGTGTCATAACATCGAGCGTTAACCGGACCTTGTTAGGTGGTAATGAAAATTTATCGTCCCCACTCAGAGGGTCGTGATCTGTTTTTCGATTATTACATTATTACTGCTTATAATAATATCAGATTGTAAATGTTCCGTTGCTCCATGGTTAAAGTCTCCATTCTGAGACAAGCACGGGCTTCATCACTACTTCAGTTTACGACGTTTCGGAGATATAAAACTGTGTATCGTGAAAATCTATAATTTGTATTTTTCCTAATACATTGTGGTATTACGAGAATATTTTTAAAACGTTCAGGTTTTGTTCGTGACGCCTACTTTCACCTTCAGCTGATAGCTGAATTAAATTGAAATAGCTAAATGTACGCGAATTTCGACCCATTCATTGTTCTGAACGATATTCCACAAGTGTTGAGCATGCAATCACTGTGGTTTTTTTCGATATTACAAACATACTCTTGATTGTATATTTTTCATTATCACTTGGATTTTGTAAGATAATATACCATAGATTACATGTATAAAAAGTGGCTGGATTTAAATCGCTAACGGATGGATGCTATTATCGAGTTGATGAAATTTAGTGTTGCAAGTTTAGCGGACCCAGTAATGGAGCCCATCCGGCTGGGCTCGATATCCACTATTTAAACTTTAGATTAATCTCGAATAGTTTAAAGTAAGTATTATTCTCAAAGTAGCGTCCCCCTGAAGGCGCTGGAGGTGTTCACTAGAGTACTCCAAGAAAATCAGGGGGCGTAAAGGCGGTTCAGTGGACAACTGACAATTAAAAAACGGTGAAAAATCAAATTCTCATGTGTATTTCGGAATTCTACAGAGTTCAAATCTCTTTCTCAAGTTAAAATTAATTATGACTGCATAATTAATTTAATTCTTTATTCGTACTCGGTTTTTGTATTATATATCGTGGTTTTCTTAGCTCGTATGTCGCGTCTCGCGTCACACCGCGTACCATATTTGCAGCTAACAAGTTTTTGTTAAATAGTTCGATTTTTGAGTACTAAACTTTTTTTTAAATTGACAGCTTGAGAACCCATGGTTTCAAGTGAACATTGTAAACGTTCAACCTTCATGTTCCATTGTTTTTGAAGTAGTTTTAGTGAAGAGGATATTGTGATTCGTGATCATAATATAGTTGTAAATTATTTTTTAATTCAATCTCGGTAACATAACCGAAATTCACCTGTTGGTAAGTAAAGTTAAGTAGGTGCAGAAATAGCGGAAACAAATTACTAAGAGATGAGGATCTATCGACAATTGCGATAGTGATGTCGTTAGGTTAGTTATATACGGGCGTATTGAAGAGTGTTACTATCACACATAGTGTGTATGATAATTTTGCTTTGCTATTTCCGCCTGGAATAGACTGATAGCTGTTACTTTTTTCTACATGAGATAGTGCTTGTTAGTAATTTTGTTAAAATAGTCAAACATATAACGAATAAGAGAAAGCGAAACGTTAGTAAATGAAACGTTAAGATCAAACCTGTCGACCCCGATTGTACTGAATTGTCAGTCTGTACCAGGTAGAGGTATAATAGCAGAGTTATTGAAATTCAGTTTGTAGTCCTATCGCTTTCGCTACGAGCCGATGCTAAAGATGTTATTCGTTACTCCTTACTTGGTAGGTCAGCTACCACTATCAGCGATAACAATCTGTCGCCAAGAGTCAAATGGTATGGTATCTCTTTGAAAATTTACCTCTATTTGGGGTAGTCCGATTGATGAAATACTTCCACCCTACAGAAGATCGCAGCCAAATAACCCTGTGTTATGTTCCTGCGGTGAGTTAAGTTTCCAGAGCTCCTTGAGTAAGGGGGTTGGTTCAACTCTCAAGGTCGGTAATCTGGTGTTATAAGCGTGCATAAGCTACGGTAGCCGCTTACTATCAGGCGTATACTTACGATTTTTTTGTCACATTATTTCTATAAAATAGCTCCGTTTTCGACGTATCCGAATCTTAAATGATTTGTGATTTTGGTCAAAGTAAAAAGAAATTGTAATTGAAAATTGTTTGTTTCGTATTCAGTAGAAAATATTAAATCTTTGTACCTTTTATATCATTAAATAGTACGATATGCCCCTAACAAGCGCGTAGGCGAGATTCTGAATGTTTTATGAAGCGTTTACAGTCTGACCGTCATATCACAATGGTTTGGTCGATAAATAAATTCTCATTACTGTAATCAACATAAGTTCCCGGATTTTGATTAACAACGTTTCCCCGAGTTTTATTTAAATCTGATAACATATTTAGGGGCTCTATGATATTAAAGACTTGAAACAAATTAGTTGTATTGGATATTTTGTGTACCACAGAGGACTATAATGACATCTCTCCATATTCAGACAGTCAAATCAAGGTTACTTATATAACTGTGACATTGAGAACGGTCAGTGTGGGGAACTCTGAAACTATAAAAGATAGAGAAATATAATCTAAAGAACCATGGTGTCGATTTTAAACATAAGAAAAGCTGCATTCATAGATTTAAAGAAAAACTTATACACAAGTAGGGAATCTGTGTTAAACATTAAAAAAATAAACAATAATTATATATTTCTCTATCTCATATAGTTTTCCCCATACTGACCTTTCACAATGTTACACTCTGTATAATGAGTCGTATAGAGTCAAAAGGCGCAAAGTAGGTAGGTCTGACCGATATTTTGGGAATTCAAATAAATCAAATATATTTCAATTGTATCCATAGCGATTATTTCACCCAAAGCTATGGCCTTATTAAGGTATACTATGTACTTTGCTGTCCTGCTGATAATATACATAATCATTGTGCCAAAAAAAAGCTAAGATTATGTTGAACAATCCTTCAAAAGAACTCTCCCCCACCATCATTTCCAACTTTCATTTCCTTACCCGTACCCTTTTTCCCCAGGTCCCTCAAAATCCAGAACAAATATCGTCACACCCAAAACGTCCTACAAAGAAATCAAACCATCTAAATCGAACTTGAAACTATCTAGTCCCGGGGCATCCCAGAAATCCATATGCCCTTCTTGTTCCAACATGAAAATAAGTTCACCTGATCACAAAAAAACGAATTTAGTGAGAAATAGCAGTAAGTTGTTTATGGGAAAACCGAAGACAGCAGACGCGCTCAAGGAGCAGTCGTCAGGAAAGATAGCAAAAGGTTCAGAGGATGTCCAGTTGACACAATGGAAAAAAGAGGATATTATAAGAAAAAAGGTTCTATCTCATTCTGATTTGTTGAGTAACCATATAGCAGAGTTAATAGAGCGAGAGACGGTTGTATCGAAGCCGTGCTTCTGTGACCAAAGGACTCAGGTTAACGTGACTGATTTGTTCACGAGGTGGGACAACTTGTTGGTTGTTTTGGTGGGCTCTTTGTTAATCGTGATTTTGTTTTCTGCACCACTCAGTTTCTTTCTTGGACGTAGGGAAAGAAGATAAGTTATTTATAAGTGTAAATATATACATGATATTTTTTGTACGTTTGTATTCATTTTTTATATTTTTTTGTGTGAATTTTATAGTATTTAGAACCCTTTTTTATGGTATGAAGTAACAAGCAAGTATGCAGTTCACCGGGTGTTAAGTGGTCACAATAGCCTATACTTATTTATAGCAACCTCAAAAAAACCGGAGCTCTGAGGCCAGTTAGTTACTGTTGCTGAAGATTATTGACAGATTAATAAATATATATACGCATGTTTCTGCTCTGTTCCCAAAGGAAAGAAATATGCATATATGTATAGTTAGTTTAGATCGACATACGGATATGGAATTAGCCCGTTGGAGCTTGGAGCTTGTTGCCACGGTTTCGTGGTTGACTATCTTCAGCGCTTGCTCCGAGTCCGGTGAAGCTGTAAAAGCCGTCTGAGGTTTCAGAGCCCTTTCGGTTAACAGTGTAGCATGATCGAAAAAAAAAAACGAACCTTGCAACTCGTTCTACCACTCGTTAGATATTGAATTGATATAAACTCGCATTATTTTGCCATATATTTTGTATTTTTGGTTGTGTATTAGATGGTGCATAAGGAGTGGATTTGAAACCCTATAAAAATTTACTAAGCTCTATCACTATCTCTTCTAGAGGCTATCATTTCAATATAGTGTTACGTGACAACGACTTTTCACTGAAGAAAATAATAAGTTAAAGAAACAAACCACGATCATAAAGATGGCAAATGCATCTGCGCTGTCAATTGAAGAAAAAAAGTAAGCTTGTCGATCTGGAAGTCTAGTAGGAGTTTAGATATTTTTAAAATAAATTTCGTTTTTTTTTAATGTTGACAGCGTTCCTAGTGTAGTCATCTGGCAACTATCAATGATTAATACAAAAACAGAACCGTTTGATTGTAAAAACGATTAGTTATCATAATGTGTGGGGTTTAATATTAAAGGCTTGCAATTAGAGTTATAGTTCCTGTAACTGACAACTTTCGGCGGTACTTTTGTAAATACAGCTGAAAATGGATGGGATCCGAGTGGGCGCCGCAATCCATTTCGACACCCACACGAGACGCGTGCGTCACGACCTCTGCATGCCGGACTTCTCTTGTACAAACCGCTTTATGTGATAACGTATACAAAAAATAATTGGCGCTCTAAAAGTAAGCTTCATTTAATATGTTTTGAGTTATTATTTAAAATGTACATTAATAAATAAATATTTTTACTATAGGACGATTTCTAAAGTTATCGCACAATATTGTAACTCTGTCGTACACGGCATAAAAATAGTATTTCGGAAATAATAGTTCGTACCAGAAATGTTTCAATAAAAATACAATAATAAAAAAAAATTTGTGTGGTTTCATGAAACCACGACACAAGTGAAACTAAAAAAAATAAGTTCCGAATTTACGATTTTAATCCTTGACTGCACGGCATAAAATTCAATTTTATTTTGACAATGTAATGTAATGCGACATGCCAAAGATGAGCGAAAAAATTTGGGGCGATAGAATAAAAGTTTCACTTTAATAAATAATATGAATGCATAAAAAAAGTTACTTTAAGCAGTCAAAGTATCAACTTAATCTCATGGATATCGTTGAAAAGTCGAAAACATTAATAAACATTATAATATTAAAAATCTTTTACCAAGGAAAATAAATTTAATAAGCTATGATTATAATATTTATTTTAAACATGTTATTATAAAAGTTCGATTTTAATTGAGTATTAATTCTGAGCTGACAATTTCCTTATAATTTTGTCTTCCGTCTTCTAAGTTCGACGACCACTGTGCTACAAAAATGAAATTAAACAAAATAAAATAAAATTTTAAGTTTGCTGTCTTCTAATTATTTATTTAGTATACATGCAACATGACCGCGCCGTGGAAACAAACCGTTTATTAAATCCGTGCAAATCGACAAGGTGATGTGTTACCTTGAACTTTGTGTGTACAAAGTTTTTTAATCTGCAGAGCTAGCTAGTAGTTGTCCGCCGCCCGGGGAATGCCGCAGCGCCCGCACTCCAAGCACAATTTGCACAATTCAAGCGGTCAATTCACAATTACAGACTTAAACAAAGGGCCAGTGCAGAATGTTTAGAGTATATTTAGTTATATATTGTCTAAGAGGAGAAATAATAAATAAAATTATTACCTAATAGTCGAATATAATAAAATGCCTTTTATGTGAGGGTTAATAACATAAGCCATGTTAGCTAAATATCTTATTTGATTAATTATATTAAGTTTTCGAAATAAATCAATTGTAATTTTTCACTATTTACAATTGACATGAAATATTCAAATTCGTAATTGATTGTCTCAATATATATATTTACCTTGAAAACGGGAGGCTCTATCGAAAGGCTCCATTAATTAATTACTTTTATAAAAAGAAGCCCGGCAAATAGTAAGCAAAGTGGAGTCCTGTTTTTTTTTTTTCGCTTGGAGATCCACCATGGATCCCCTCCCGCTCGCGGGAGCAAGAGGGGTAGGTCAGACTCGACTGACTAAAACCCAGCGGTGTACCATCTGCCGCCTTGATGGGGCGACACGGAATCGCGTAAGTACGACACCGCGACGCCCCGGCGGCCGGCCCACCTAAGTGCCGGGCCCCGGCGCTAAGGGAGAGACAGCCTAGTACAAGCCAACTGTCTCCCAGACGGCCGAACCTGTGCAATGGGTAGACGGGCCCCCCGACCCGTCTCCCTTGGTTCGGCTAGGGCGGAGAAAGGAGGCAAACGAAACGCCTCCTCCTACCGCCCGGTCGTCTGCGTCGGAGAGGGTCGCTAAGGGGATCATCCTCGTGAACCATCTCCGCGATCTCCTTCTGCGAGATCACATAGCCATCCATGACCTCTCACTCTCGAGCATGGCGTTAACCACACTCGGCAGTGAGAGGTCCACTCCAACCACCGCGGTAAGAGCGCGCCGCTGCCCCTCCACTCTCTGACTCTGACAGAGTGTGCTGCGCTGTGTCCTCCGCAGCGCCACACTCGTGACACACGGCGGCTGTCTCCCTGCGAGCAATCCGGTGCAGGTATCATCCGAAGCAGCCATGCCCAGATAGCACCTGCACCAGTCGGAACGTCAGGGAGCCACATAAAACGACCATAGCGCGCATCCACCAGGTCCTCCCCTCATTGTCGCAACACTTCTATATACACTCTTCGCCTAAGTTGGCCTACTACTTCGGGAGCCAGAGGCTCCCCTTTTTCTTTCCTCGCCGCCGTAAATCGGTACACGGCGGCGAGTACCTGCGCCTCCAGCTCCCAAGGCGGGGAGCCGTGCAAATTATGACATAATTTAAAAAAAAACATTTGGACTATCAGTTATCATTTAAAAAACAATTTAATAATGATAAACGTTATAAAAACATTTCGAACGACAAAAATTACGAGGAAAATTAGTCGAACTGGTGGAATGCCGTTGTACATTTAATTTAATACTTTGGTTTTTAATCTCGAATAAATATATATATCTACGTAATTCCTACATGTTTACTGCAGCAACACGCAACGAAGAATATTGACTGGAAGAATTAATTTTGTTGTTTGAATGTCGCAAGAAATCAAGAACTTGTATATTGTACATCATAAAGGCGGTTATTAGCTTTAAAGTTTTTAATTGTTCTTTGTTGTTTTTTGTGTTAAATACACGTTTTGTAATAATAAATAATTATCTATAAAGATACAAGTTATTTTGTAAAAGATAAAATAACGTATTTTGCATACCTATGGGATTATAACCTGTTTAGATAACATTGAGGCGTCGTCAATGACGTTTTATAAAAATATCATTCCGCGTTGCGATATTACCATTATTACTGCCTGACCTTGGGCATTATTTACACTCCTCTGAGAGAGATCGCGTTTATTTCAGTTTTTTTTTATAGTTAACAATTTGACTGCAGTGTCAAATGATGTTAATGTCACTTCGGTTAATTATGATAAGCACACTATAGAATGGATTTGTTCGCAAATGCAGTTGCTGTTATAAAGAGAAATGTGTTTATCGATAGACCTTTTTTACTTCAACACGGTAAATAATCAGACGAAGTCTGAAAAAAATCAATGTCTTTTTTTTTGTTTATTATTCATGGTCAAAAGAAAATGCTTTCGGCGTTTAGTCTATACAAACATATTCCTTTGTTTTATCCCTAGATAATGTGACTAGAGCAAATATTTATATACCATACAATCTATATCTACCACTGCTATGCCCCTATGTGAAAATTGTGATTTCGTTAAACTAAAAATACAAACTGGCAACACTCTCGTGTAATTTTATTCTCAGTGAGTATTAGAAACGTTCAGACCTTAAAGTTCAGACCAGAAAGGCCTTACTCTGAAATTTAGCAGCAGTTTTTTTTTGTTTTACGACTGAAATAAGTCACTTCCAAGGTTGTTTTTCACTGGTTCTGACATCTTACAATCTGATTAAAGCATTATCAATCACAACAACAAATTCCCCATCAATTGATGTCGGATACCATAATTTAAATGTAAATATTGTCATTTCGAATTTATCGTTTAGGGATTTACTCTTTACAAAATTGTATATATAGGAGTATGTCCACTTAGCTTGGTTATTCGTATTTGTACTCAAATTATTCGAAAAAATATTTGATGAACATGCCAATAAGCAATACATAATAATATACATGATAATAAGACCGACTACATATGAAGCCGAGTAGCGACGTACCCAAATATTTCATATAGAAAATAATGCGATCGCACACATCTCGGACGAGTTGGCACGTGCAGCAGTTATATTATATTATTACGCATTTTATGATAATTATCCTGGTAATCATAAGGGTGTATATGGATGGATGCACGAATTTGTTTGATGAAATCTAAAAGCCTTAGAACCATTGCATTGTATCAATTCTTGATAAAACGTGTAAAATAGAGACGTCACAAAACAAACAAAAGATGTACATACTAGTTGGCGGCGAGCGCGCTTGTGACAATGTGAATACGGCCCAGGGATGTTAGATAGTGGCCTTATAATTCTGGTACAGATGTCGACAAAAAATGAAATTTGATAAAAAAAAACTGTTTCGTCAAGTAAATAGCTAATGACAAGGACTTTACTGTTGTCCGCCACCACCTTTTTTAACTCGTTGGTGCACAAAATTATGAAATGCCAGTGGTCTTATTCGTTTTTCCGCCCATACGACAATACGACGACCTTTTTTGGTTTCTCGGTGAACAAAATACTAGTTAAAGACCCTGTAATTGGGTACTTGTACCAGGAACCTGGTACGTCTACCAAACTCTGATACGTCCAATATGTAGTTACAGAAGTTGCGTATATGTCTATTTGGCTCCTTTGATGTGCGTCCGGAAACCGGCAGCGGTGCGGTAATGCGTATTTGTTATTGGGCCTATTTGTCAAATAATGAATATTTGTCAGATAGCAATATTTTGTCAAGTATACTCTCTCTCTCTCTGCGCACAGCAATTATTTGTCAAATATCACAAATATGCAAACACGAATAACGAACTGAAATACTACCATATCAAGAAGTATGTTCGTGACGTGTCACAATAAGGACAAATCTTCAGAGTTCCACTTATAGCGTGACAGTTGTCGTATGTGCCTAAAGTGGATAATATACGATCCTTATATCTGCTTTGTTGATGTCATGTTACTATAAGAGCATGTTTTAAGCTCTAAGCTGATGGAACAGAGCTGTAAATTGCACGGATATTTGCATGATTATGATAGATATAGTGAAGTTGGTCACGGTCGAGTATTCAGTGGTTGTATGAAACAGGTTGACATTCAGTATTTTATAGTGGGAGTATTTTCAACAATGAAACTTTTAGGGCACTTTTAGTCGATTGCACTGTAGCTAGTATACATTCTGTCAAAAAAGTATCGGGAATGGATTATTTGTTTATGGTTCCAAAAGTTCTTTTTTGTTTTTTTTTTTTGTTGTTAGATTGGCACAACGTTTTTCATTTTGGCGCGGAGTTTGAGCTCCATCTGTCATTTAGATTAATTAAATAGTTACAGTGCTGTTTTTAGTTAAATAATATCTAAAGAGTATTGCGAATTTTATATTGCACAAAAACATCGAACAAAGAGTTTGTCTTAAATTTTGCATCGCCAATGGAATTTCGTGTTCGGAGACAGAAAATGTTCCAGAAGGCTTACGGTGAATAGACTTTATTAAAAAATGTGTTTATGAGTGATACAAAGCGTTCAAAAGTGGTCGAGATATGCTATAAGATTTGCCTCGTCCTGGTAGGCCATCAACGTCTTCAACTGAAGTAAACATCGCAAAAGTGAAGGAAATAGTGACTGAAAATCCTCATTCAAGTTTGTGAGTGAGGTAGCCGCTTAACTTTCTGTGTCTCACGAGTCGATCCGTATCATTTTAAATAATTACTTGGGTATGAAACATATTGCCGCTCGTCTAGTCCCAAAAAACCAAAATTTACTCCAAAAACTCAATCGCATAAAAGTCGCTGAGGATATGCTAGAACGAGTCAATTCCGACCCAACATTTATGAAACGCATTGTTACTGGTGACGAGACGTGGGTTTGCTAGTTTGACATGCAAACTAGTCAACAAGCTTCGGAGTAGCGCCTTCCAACTGAACCAAAACCGAAAAAACCACGCCAAAGTCTAAAGTCATGTTGACTGTTTTCTTTTACTAACGCGGTCTTGTGCACTCGGAATTTTTATCGGAAGGTCAAACAGTTAATAAAGTATATTATTTGAGCGTTACGCGGCGTTTAAGAGAGCAAATTTGACGAAAAAGGCCAGATTTGTGAAAAGAAAATTCTTGGATTTTCCACCACGATAATGCGCCTTCGCACAAGGCTATCATTGTGAACGAATTTTTAACCAAAATCTCAACAAATACCATCGAGCAACCACCTTATTCAACAGATATGGCTCCAGCCGACTTCTATCTTTTTCCTAAGCTCAAATTACCAGTTTTTGGCACCCGTTTTCATTCGGTTGAAGACAAAGGAGAATTCGCGACAAGAACTAAACTCAATTCCAGAAAAAACGTTTAAAAATGTTTTGATGATTGGATTATTCGTTGGTGTAAGTGTATCGTTTCTAAAGGAGCATACTTTGAAGGCGATAAAATAAATTTGGATGAATAACTAACATTTTGTTTATTATTGATCTTTTTCCGGTACTTTTTTGATAGAGTAGTTTACTTTTGGTGAAAGCCTTGTTATAGTGATTCCGTTAGTCAGGTTGCATTTTCTATATTTTTATAAGGTCAGAATAAGAAAACATGTTTTCCTTTATTCTCATATATAAAGTTGAAGACATTGTTGTCTATGTTGAATCGTTAATTATTTTTATAGTAGCAAGTTACCCTTAAAGGCAGATTTATTTTTGTATGCTAATATTTGAAGATAATTATAGGCATTTTAAAGTAATAAATGAGATTGACATATAGATTTCAGAATAACAAAACTTGGAGACAGCTATAACACATAATATAATATAACTGTACTAGCTGTGTCCGGAAGACAAAAATGCTTATTGTTGGTGATCCTTAGAAGACAGATATATGCTATCGCTGTCTTTTTGTAGGTATTTTTAAGATCTACAATTATGTAGAAAATTATTTGATACTCAGCGTAAGCCATTTAAATGCCCCAAATGCGTATTTTTTCCGAATTGATTCGTCATTGTCGTCACTTATTATTTCGTATGTCACTTTATCTTACAAAATATCTCCTATAACCTGGCCAGATAACATCTTTGAATTAAAGTAAAAAACAAAAATCGGATAAGTGGTTTTTGCGTGTTAACAACATAAACGGACAGACAGACAGAGAGACGGTGTGTTTTATAATATGTATAGAAAAATAGATGTGATTAAACTCTACATTTAAGATTAATACCATATGTCTGGGCAGGTGTGTAAACGGGTTGTAAAAGTATTAAGATATCAAGGGCGGCATCATTTAGTGCAACCTCGCTTTTCGTTTGGTTGGCCATGAGGAATCTATCCGTAGAGATATGAACGGTCCGACGATCTGAATGTATTTTTGCGCCGCTATTGGAGCCGCATTTATATAGATTTCTCCGATAGAAGTCAAGTGTATCCGAACAAAATCGAATACACTACGAAACGTGTATTAACATTATTGACGGTATTATTAATTATTTCTACATTAGTTGCATTATTTTGACTGTAATTGAAGCATTTGCGCCAACATACAAATAAAGTTTCGTTGAAAACATAAAATGTAATTTCTGTGTGGGCAGGCCTCCGAATACTTATTATGACTACGTACCTGGTGTCAAATGGAATTTCTCATAGGGATTGTGGCTAACATATGTCGATTGAAGTATCCTCCGAGATTTAATTCTTGGGAATGAGTGAACATTGAACAATGTGCCGACAGAAAGCAATTGAATATTTGATATATTTGAATATCCTTGAGTTGCGTGGGAAGTTTTAGGTTAAGTGACAAATTCTTAACTATGAAAAGTTAGATAGGTATTGTTTTATATTTATTAGTAGTGACGTGTTCGGAAGTTGTGAAAAAGGACGTGGGCTTAAATCCCACAATGAACTTTAGTTTTTTCTGACACAAAATGTTGTTCTACAAGCATACACGGTTTTGGGACATATTTCAATGGTTAGATACCATCCTCTGTTTGGGCATGCGCCTGTATATTATAGTTCATTTTGTATTCTAGTTTAGCAAAGTGACTGGGTAAATTCACGGTAATATGCAGTTAAAAAACAATGGCGATCACTGAGAGACGGGTTCCAACGACAGTTGTCACCGTCTTGCCGATCTGGTAAAATGACTGTTCGCACCAGAATTGAAGTTCTCTTTAATACAGGAAGGAGTGAACACGGAAGAAGATTCCACAGCATTAAAAAAGTTTGTGATCTCTTTTGTTCGTGCCGAGACGGGGGTTATGATTAAACTTTTTTTTATCGTTATAGGTTTAGCGTTTAGGCCATAATCTCACTTGATTTTAAGTGACGATGTGGCCCAAGATGATAACACGCTAGTGGAAGACTGGCTCTCAAGTGCAGCTGCCGGAACACACCTATTGTGGCTTGGCGACAGCTTTTCAACTTGAAGGTGGTAGCTACTAGCTAGCCAGTCGGGCATTACAAAAATCCCTACCCACGCTATGGTTTCATCGCGGTGTTTTCCTTCACCGAAAGCTCAGGCTCATTGCAGGGCTCAGGGCTCAGGCTCACGTCCATCGACGCTATCAAAATCAAAAATACTTTATTCAATTTATGCCCTAAGAAGGCATTTATGAACGTGAAACACCACTATACTACCACCGGTTCGAAAAACTGGTTCATCGAGAAGAACCGACAAGTAACTCGATCGGGCTTATCATTATATAAATATATTTTTCCAACTGTATAAATAATATTTACAGTCAATAATCATATTATCATAGTTTAGTGGATGCACAGAGAGGGCGTCACTTCCAGACATGACTATCATTCACATAATGATCCACCCTATAATAACATCACACCGTACACGCTACCACTGAGCCGTCATTGCTTCACTGTTTTCGTAGACCTTTCCACCCTTCCATAACAAACAACCTTCAATATTTTATAGACTATACTTTAGAATTTTCATTTGTAGAATGCATGAAACTAAGGTATATTCTATGTACTAGGTACTCCAATGACCTTACAAGAAAGTGAGCGCTGTTTTTCAACGTTAAACAAAGTCAAAACGATTGATACAGGCGTAAGAATCGTCTAGATCATTGATAAGTACAAAAAACAATTCATTAATTCTATTACATACTTTCACAAGAAAATTCGTCAAAAACCATTCGATGAATGAGTTTAACGTAAAGAACATTAGTATAATTTAAGTAATGGTGTAAGTAAAACCTTTTTTTTTTACTAAAAACCATGAAAAATTTTTACGAGCCGCCTCGGATTCTACGTAAATATCACTCAACTCTATTTTATGTAATGAAGAATTCGACGAATTTAATCATATTTTTTCTCGTATAAATAGCCTTATTTTGTATAACAGAGAACTAGAAAGGTTCTGGGAAATTATTTCATCCTCCCGGGTAATGAATAAGGCTTAAATCCATTTATTTGCTTGGTCTATTCGACCTTGGTCCGGAGGAAACAATGTTCCTTATGGGAGCGACGCGACGCGACGCGACGGTTTCAAATATTAATCATAGTAAATGCGCATTTTAAAATTCTTGTCTCCAGATTTACGTTTTTTGTTGTATTATGAACTATCAAATGACTATATTTTCAAAGATGGTAACAATATAATATTAAGAACTCTCAAGAAGCTCTCAAGAACGGCAGACGGAACACAGCTTTAGGTTATTGATGAAACATTTTCTCCTTGAGGATAGTAATTAAAATGAGCCGTTATGGGTCGTCTGGCAGAACACTGAAATTGCTTTTTATTGAATAGTAGTTAAATCAATAAAATTCTAAATAATAATAGTACATTTAAAATGAATAAAACTGCTACGAATACAGTAATCGTCAATTTCGTACCTACAAATCAAGTTAGTTACCTTAGCGGATTTGTTTTGCTACTGGATGAGTTGCAAAAGTAGGATCAAATCCTCCTCAGAATTAACAAAATATAATAATATTTGAAGACCACAATCAGAGTGTAGATAGCGTTAAATCGAATTTGCAGATAATCTGAAAAATATAAAACATCTAAGTACAGGTAACAAAGTATAATGAAGAATTAACGGAACTAATGAAGAATTAAACAAATCTGATAGTCACTTGTGACGCATGTAAAATAGATTTTGCCCCAAACCGTGCCATTATAATAGAGGTTTTACATCAAAAATATCTGTATCATAATATATATATAAGGTTAGAGCTCGTGATCATTGTAAGATCCGAAGCAAATATCTTTACGAAGATTAGGTTCATTATCGTTTCATCAATAACCACCAAGGGATCGTTCTTTGGAAATTATGTTCAATATATGCAATGGAGTAATGATGACTCAGTGGTAGTGTGTAAGACTTTGCGTCGATTGACGTGAGTTCGAATCCCTGCAATGAGCCTGAACTTTCGGTGAAGGAAAACATCATAAGGAAACCATTGCATGGTGGTTGGGCTTTTTCTAATGCCAGCTTGGCTAGCTACCACCCTCAAGTTGAAAATTTGTCGCCAAGTACGAATAGGTGTATAATGATAAAAGAAAAAGTAAATGAAAGTGAAATGCAGTTCGTTGGTAAGCGCATGGGCCGGCTGGGCCGATTTGGCTTTTTTTTTTAATGTACGTAATACCGCATATTATTTGCAAAAAAAATTCAAATACTTCCCGGAAAATGTCCAAATTCCGAAAAACTGTACGTCCTTTTTTCTAACGGATTTTTATATGAACTTAAGACTATGACTTAGCATTCATGAGGTTGGATATGCGTAATTCTTTTTTTGTTTTACTTATGATAATGGTAATGTTATCAGTAAAAAAAGGTAAGGTGACGCTGTGGTCGTGTTATTGACTATTGGAAAGTGCAGAACGACACCTGCCGGGCTAGCTAGTTTTCAATAAAATCTAGATGAGAGATTGAAATCCTTAAGATAAGTTGATATGATTTGTCTCCAGACCAGTACACCCTGGATAGCGAGTACATCAAGCGGTACTTAGGGGAGCTGACTCCGATGCAGGAGTCCAGACTGCTTCAGCTCAGGAAGTGGATCGCTGATCTGCAGAAAGGCAAGGTCAGTAATAATATATTTACCAATAATATTTGTTATGTGAATATATTCTTAAATTTATATATTTGAAAGGTTGAAATGTCTTGTTGGTAAATTAATACGAATATTAAAGTAAAGTACTATTCGTGGTAAGAAGCGGCGATTGCGTTATTTGTATCAAGCTAGATTCATGTCGGACGGGGGACGCTATGTCTGATTTTTTTCTTTTAGCCTCTTTGGTTTGAAGTATTGTTATAATATAATGATGATATTTAGTGTGACAACTGTATTATAAAGTAATTAAACAATAAAAAATAGATGTATAATGTATAAAACGAAATAAGACTTGCTAAGAAACATTAATACTATATTTCAAATTTTAAATAAACTTAATCTGATCTAAAAACCGTAATAAAACACGCTGTTTTTATATTCTTAATAACTTTAGCTTGTTTATTAATAATGAGCGTAATTTGTGTATTTTATTTTAAAAATTAATTGTAACCTTTTGTCATCGGTGACGTCCATCATTAGACCCATTCTATACCTACTGATTTCCATGTATATGTTGTTCTAAAATGAGTTTATAAAAATATATTATTTTTCTTGATAAGTATTTACATCGCATATAGTATGTATGTTACCTATAGAATTGACCTTTTAAAGTCTGGAAATATGACGCCAATTTTCGTGGAAAGTTACCAGTGTTACGCAAATCAGCTACATTTGTTTTTAAATCGTTGAATTGTTGTGATTGTTATAAAAATCCACTGTTACAAATATTATTTGGGAATAGCGCAATCATGTTTTTTTTTACTCTTATTTTAAATTATACACTCGTCTCTTTTCTATCATTGCTATGAATAGTTCCATAGAATAAAAGAGATTTGCTGAAGTTTCCTTAGTTTTAAAAGTTTAAGAACAGCTGTCCTACAGTCATAATACGCTGTTTAAGAACTATATCATCCCCGTATCGTTGTTAGGTGCCGAGCGATACGACGCTGCTCCGGTTCCTCCGAGCTCGTGATTTTAACGTGGAGAAAGCGAGGGAGATGCTCTCGCAGTCGCTCCTGTGGAGGAAGAAGCACCAAGTCGACAAGATCCTATCGGAGTACGAGACTCCCGATGTGGTTAAGCAGTACTTTCCGGGCGGGTGGCATCATCACGACAAAGGTCACTACTTATTTGAAATTAGAATGGCGATATTATAAGTTCTTGTTTTTCATCCTTTTCCTAACTTATTGATTAATTGTAGTGTCCTGTGATAATTTCAGTATTCTAAAGGCTACTAAATACTATGCCGACATATCGGCCGCCTAACATGCTTCTTGTTTTATTACGGTGAAGTTATTTATATTCTGTTCTATTATTCAAAGTGGTATAATTTTTAACGTGAGTATAAGTACACACTTCTTCTTTTTAATATACGGCACAAAGATAACTTTCTTTACGAATTTATTACATATTGTTGGAGTGCCTAATAAAATTAATAAACAAATGCACTTGGTTCTCAAATTTTCAGTATGGCACAGAGTGTCTAGTGTAAGTCATTGAATTTGAACGAAACTGCGTTATGTTTTTTCTAGACGGACGTCCACTATACGTACTGCGCCTAGGACAGATGGACGTCAAAGGACTGTTGAAGTCTATCGGAGAAGATGGCCTTTTGAAGCTGGTGAGAACGTTATTTATCATTGAATGAGATAAATTCAATATACACCAAAACATTTTTAGGGTTCCCAAGTCAAAAGAAACCCTTATAATTTCGGTATGTCCGTCTGTCTGTCCGTGATTTAGCTCAGAGATTCATAGTACTAGAAAGCTATAATTTGGTATAGGTTTACATATTAATCATGGCGACAAAGTGATAAAAAATAAATCTTAAAAAAAATTAGGATACCTCCCCTAAACATAAAGTGGAAATGTTTTTTTTTTCTCGTTTATCACATCGTGTGGGGTGTCGGTAGATAGGTCGTTCACAAATATTGTTGGTCTGTGATAACCATTTTTCGATTAAAGGAGTCGTTTGTGAAATATTAAGCATTAAAGTGCTAATTTTTGTTAGCTGACAGTATGTTTATCCCCTGCCAGCTAAATTGTTGTTTCTGGATATGTGAAAAAATTCATAGTTTTAGTATATATAATGAAGTTAAGAGGAAAAGTATTAGGAGTGAGTAGTATTTACAAGTTAACCAGTAATAGTCAATCTATACTAATATAATAAAGCGCAAAGAGTTTTATGTTTGATTGTTTGTTTGTTTAAACACGCTAATCTCTGGAACCACCAGTCGCATACGAAAAAATATTTTTTTATAAGCTAGCCAGATTAATGAGGAATAGTATTGCTATCTAGCATCAGGCTACGCCGCCAAGCTAGCCTTAAATATCGATTTTTTTTAAGTAAGTCGGAAGAAACAGCGTACCCGAACTGCTTTATCCGCGTGCGCTGGCGTAATGGTTAATGATACGTAAATACAATGTTAAAAAAAAATATCTGCTATACCGTATGCCTATCTCTTAGATGTAGTGGCGTGAATGATTCGTATGAATTGTGACGCATAACCCTGGCCGCCCGTTAAAATATTGTTTATGCTGAATTATTATAAATCATCAAACAGCGATTTCTTTTAAAATATAAGCGGATGTAACCGCGGGGCACAGCTAGTCAACTTATAAAATGTATTTGGAGAAGTAATTTCGTACAAATTCCATTGAAAACTCAGGATGATTCATGTTACACCAAGCCGGGCGCCAAAAATCAAAAATCTATATCTACTTTTGTTTGAAGTAATACATGCAACACGGGGCCCGTGCTGGGCCGAGTGCCGGTCGAGACATGGTCAAATCTCTATAGTATACTTTTGAATGAAGTAATTCTTGTTTACACCAGGCCGGAGCCAGACCGGGCGCCGGCCCTATGTAACAAAACATCCTTAAGTCTGCATATTGTGACGGGCAAGTGTAAAAACTTATCAAAAAGGTTTATAATTTATTTCCAGACCCTCCACGTTTGCGAAGAGGGGCTCAAACTTCTCGAAGAGGCGACCCGCGAGTCCGAACATGCGATACACTCCTGGTGTCTGTTGGTTGACCTGGACGGATTGAACATGCGCCACCTATGGCGGCCAGGAGTCCGGGCGCTGCTCCGCATCATTCAGATCGTTGAAGCCAACTATCCGGAGACCATGGGGCGCGTGCTCATCGTGAGAGCGCCCCGGGTCTTCCCGATACTATGGACAATAGTCAGCACCTTCATAGGTGCGTATGATGGATTTCTTTTATTTGCTTAGCTCCGAGTCCACAGAAGTCGCAAAATAGGTTACGTGTGTCGGGGGTTTTTAATTTTCAATTTATCTTGTTAAACAAGTTAAACGTCATTTCCAGATGAAAATACCAGGAGTAAGTTCCTATTTTACGGAGGTAAAGATTATCTTCAGCCCGGCGGTCTCCTCGACTACATACCGAAGGATCTCATACCAGACTTCCTCGGTGGACCCTGTAAGGTATGAAATCTAATTTAAAACTATATTTGTTGTTCTTAATAATACAAGTAGCAAACAGGCATATGATTTAAAAGGAAGCCGCTCTTAGGGTTGCCAACGTTTTTTTGAGAATAATAAAGTTTATTTGAAAGGGAAAAAATTAAGCATATTTGGTACAAAAAAGTATTTTTTAAATGTAGTTTTATTTACTTTAAAAACTCATTTTTCGGTGCTTTTAGCACACACAATCAACCCTTTGTTGCGTTTGAAAGTCTCTAAGCTAGTTTTACATTAGGAATTTATATTTAAATAAATAAATAATTATATTTATGAAATTTATGGACGATCTGTTTCCCTCTTATTGCCACTTCAGATTAATCACCGAAAATATCTCAATGTAAGCTAAAGTGGCGAGAACAGGGTTTAAATAAGTTTTTTTTTTTCATTTGTTAAGTTATCTGATACTTTTTAAGTATATATTGCCATATTTGTCAATAGTATTCTTATTATAATTAGTGGAATTTCTTTGGATCTACACTTATGTTATACCCGTGGGTAGTGAAATACCGTTATATTTCACGTAAACAATTTATTTCTACGTCACTTTTTATGGTCCTCTTGTAGAGAACAAGCCCGGTGAAGCTGTAAAAGCCACAAAGGCTCCAAGGCCCCTAGGGCTAACAAAATAGTCAGTACGAAAAAAAAACCTCTTGTAGATGTCTTCTTTTACTGCTTGTAGTTTTCACTTAGCTTTCTAAAATAGAACTGTAGTGGCTTGCGATATGGCTCGCTTGTGTACCAAAATAATATCATCACTTAATCACTAGAAGGTACTTGAACTCGTAAACATGTTGTAAACAACTTATTTCATCGTTTTTAAAAGAAGGGGAATGTTCTATTTTTAAACCATTGTTTGTTGACACAGTCCGGGTGATATGGCTTTTTTATGTGTGAATAAAAGTAGTGCTTCCTCGAATGTATTACTAAATACTTGATGTTTCGGGCACATTCTAGACAATTTCTGAGATTTCGAGAATGGTAATTTTTATATTTTTTATTCAGACCCTTATAAAAGTCATTTAGTATCGATATATAGTTCAGTAATTACCCATATGAGTGTGTCGTTTTACACATCACAGTAAATATTGGAAATAAAATATATTCGCATTCTTTATTTTTATGCATAAATATTATTCAAATCAAATAAATATTATTTGAAAATAAAGTAGGATAATTTATTATAAAGTATGGTTGGCAACCCTAGTCACATTAGCCCCTGAAAGTTGTTATCCTTAAGGTGTAATAATATGTAGGGATGATCGATATCTATCGATGTTGCCATTGAAAGATCGATGTTTTGATTTCCCTAAAACATCGATACGTCGATGTTAGGAAGAAAAACATTAAACATGAGTTTCCATATTTGCCTGTTCATGAAGTTCGAGGATCCGTACGTAACAAAAACTATAAACAGAAACATAATTTTTCCTAAAAATAGATCGTCACCAAAAATGCACACCTGGATAACACCAAAACATCGATGTTTTTGTTTCGATATTTATCGGACATCGATGTTTACTTATCGATATATAGCTCATCCCTAGTAAGGATTGGTCGTGTGCCAGTGCGCGTTGCTAATTATATTCTTCGAGACTGGAAAACAGCTGTGCATGGACCAAACGATCAGGTGTTATGCAGTAACATTACTTCGCTTTCCTAACTAGGACTGAAGAATTTGATTTTGATTTTATTTAATATTATTTTATTTGAAATTTCCTGCAGTCGGACATAGTTGACGTGACGCGGAACGTGCCGCATCGTTATTACGATTATGTACGATTATGACGTGAGATTACATGAAATTTACTATTTCATTATTTAGTACACGTGTACTCGATAGTGCTGTGCTAGTCGGTATGTCGTTATTCGTCATTAGTGCAGTTTACTTTCATATTTATCTGTTCACAACTAATATACTTTTCACACTTTTAATCACTTGTATAATTCAATTAAAATATTTAATTTTTAAATTAACACTTAAAATTGTGCTGTCTTAACACTATGTCATATAAATATATATGTTTATCACATTAATTCATATTTTAGTGAATATATTATTAAGCTGAGGCGCACAATTTAAACTATTTAGATAAATATTATATAATAACTTTTAGCTTACACTTAATAACATGAACATAATAAACCAAATAATATTTATGTTAACCCCAAAAAATAAATTGATAATTTGTTTAAAAATTTTTCCTATATTATTTGTTACTGGCTGTGCCCGCGGCTCCGTTCGCGTGGACGACAGAAGAACGCGGTGCATATAAAATTCGTAGTTTCTTAAAAATTTAATAGCTTTTTATTTAATGAAGATATCGTGATTTTTATGAAGTGAAAACTTCTTTTGGCGCACCGCACACAAATTTTTAGTAGGTAGTAAGTTAGGCTGATCCGTCACGCTCTGAGGTGAAAGGCTCGATCGTGTGAACTCGGGACCGCCGAGTGTACCCGAGCGAGAAAGATACAGTCAGCTGCTCTTCGCTGTTGTGTCGCTGTGTTTAGTATATTCAATTCACACGTAATAATTGTCTTTATGAAGTTTTCACTTTGCCGTGCGGTCTTAAGCGCCCATTTTTTTTATAAGGACCAACTATCAAGGAGTAAAACAAAATCTATCCAGTAGTAGCACGCACAAAGGCAAACCTCAATAATTTTATTTATGTAGAAGATAGATAAAAAATATAAACCAATACCTTCTTCTTATTTATTCTGGCAACCAGTCGTTATTAAAGATTATTTCCACCAATTTGAAGTGGGTAATTGTTTCGTAATATAAAATTAATATCTTCTGGTGACTATAGTATTCTGACAAAATGGTGGCCCCCTTGTTAGACGGAGTTTTTATGGCATCTCAGAATTTATGTTCAACGTTATTACTTCTAATTCACTTCACTTGCACACAATAAGCAAGCTATAGTACATAAAATAAAATAAATACACAATATAGGGTCAAGTATTGCAAGTTTATGGTAAAAAAATAAAATTACTATGACAGACAAATTTCCTGTCAAAAAAACGCCAAACCATTATCATAATTTACAGTGAAAAACAAGAAGGTTGCATATTCTATGATGACGATGTTTCTATCGACTGTAGTCTGCTGGCCGTAAACTCGAATCGAACGAGAGGAAAATCGATATTTGCCCAAATCTACTGCAAACTGAATAAATACTTTGAATGTTGGGGTAACATGAAGTTGTCGATGTTATAGAGCTTTGTCCACGAGGGTGGACTGGTGCCGAAGAGTTTGTACGTGAGCGGCGCTTTCATGGAACGAGACGGAGACCCTCTCTGCGAGGATAGCATCTATCGCTCCGTTAGCTTGGGGAAAGGACAGGTAAGACAGGGAAAAAACAAAAACATTTTTAAGTCATCTATTATGTATATTTAGCGATAATGTTCTACAATTATTTTTACTGCTTTACTTGACTATTGAATTTCTTATAAGTGGTGTAATAATACTGTTCTTTATACGTCTTACTATGTCTTGAATATCTTGTTTAAGAATATTATTTATTTAATTTTTTACTAATTTTGCTGAGCGTAGAATCGAAGGGAATTATAATAATATTGTATATAATTGAACAGATCCACGAGGTGATAGTCGTGAACAATGACCCTCAGAGCGTGTTGACTTGGGACTTTGACGTGTTGCGACACGACATCTCCTTCACTGTTTACCGCACCGAGCATGAACTGACGCCCTTGCCGCATCGTGAGCCCAACACTAACAACAGCACTGGTAAGACTTCCAAGAAAGAGTGTTTAAAAGTTAAAAGTTGAAGCTAGTCAGGCGGGTATTATAAAAATAACTTATCAACATTGTGAGTCCATTTGGCAATTATGGAGAACTGATTAAATTGCTTTAAAACTAAATGTCCTCATGTGAAGAAAGTTTGTATCTCAGCAAATTTGGAGATTTCGAATAGCTTCGGGAATTTTAGATAATGGTATGTATAATTACAGCACTGTGCGTAGGTGGTATCGACGAAGGTCGGTCGGTGCTCGAGCAGAAGGGCTGGCGCGACGGTCACCACTACCGGCGCGTGGAGCCCACGCTCATCTGCCACGACGGCGAGAGCATACAGGTAATCAAATTGCGTATTCATTATTGTTACATTACAATATACCGACGGATTTTTGTGTTTCTCCGAGAGACTCTTCAGGTTAATCCAGAGAAGACCAACTATACAATAAGATTTCTTGAAGTTTTTTTTTCTTAAACTTTATTACAGTCTTATCTGATGTTAAGTAACGATGTGTCCTAAGATAATAACATGTTAAGCCTAAAGGGACTGACTAAAGTGCATTTGCCTGAGTACACTTTGTTATTTGAACCTGAGGGTGGTAGTTAGCTAGATTGATTTTAGAAAAGGCTTTGATACCATGCTACGGCTTCATCACGATATTTTCCTTCAGTGAATGCTCAAAATTGGAATGTACGTTGACCGTTGCACTCATCGCTTCCACAAGTAATGTTAAACAAGCACGGTTAATGGGTCGTCCAGGGTTCGCACGTGATGCTGGAGAGCGGCAGCTACGTGCTGCAGTGGCGCTGCGAGGTGCTGGACTCGACGCACCGCGCCGCCCAGCTCATGTACTTCCACGAGACCCTCACCAGTCACCACTACAAGTTAGTCAATATATTTACTATACAATAAAGCATTCTATTTAATCTCATATACCTATTAACAGCTCTCTTAGATGATGGAGAAAATGTTATTGAAAATACCCAAAAAGCTAAAAGTTTGTGTCTAATGTCTATAAAAATAATACTAGTTTATTTTTGTGTTGATGAGAATATTTGTTTTATTTATTCTAATGTCTGTTTTAGGGTATAAGGGGCGTCTAATAACTTCTTGGGGCACTCAAGCCAACCTCACCTGCATATAGTGCACTCTGCTGAGTAAAGTACGAGGAACAACCGATAGCGGGGTGATAGGGTCCACAACCACCATGCATATGGTGAAAAGCCTGTCACAGTGATTCAAAAATGCACTTCGCGTTCCGGAATCATTCGGTGCATATACAGTTTATATTTACGCAGGCGGACATGAGAGCAGCGACTTTTTTTTTCGAACCTACTATACTGTTAGCCATAAAGGCCCTGAAGCCTCAAACGGCTTTTACAGCTTCACATGGGCTTGGGGGCGAGCGCTTGAGGCACTCAGCCACGAAAGCTTAGCAAGAACATCCGAGGGTGCCAAAGTGGCCGAACCTCGGCTCGGACTGTTGCAGCGATTGTAAATAAGTCGCGATCTGGCAAATTCCCTATCATTCGATCTAAACTAACTATACATATATACCTGTCTCTATCCTTTAGGAGGAGGGGAAGATACAAGTGTATAAGTATTTAGTAATCTGTCAATTTTGTCTAGACTAACTAGCCTCAAAAAAAGAAAAAAAAGGTCCCTTATAGAACCTATGTACTTGAATGAAGATAGCGGCGACTCGGCGGTCGTCCCTCTTATTTAGATTGTACTGTGCTTACCGTCATTTTTGTGCCACAACCCCACCTGAGGTCAATCGACTATATGTACCAAGATGGTGACACGATAAGCATAATGGGGCAGATGGCTCAAATGTAGCTGCTGTAACGCACACCCCACCACTTATATAAAGAATAAGAATACATAATATCCGTAAATTTAAAATATATCTACACTATCTACAATGGTCATGTAATTATATCTTGAACAGGGGCTCAATGTCGAGCCTGCAGTCCGGAGCTAGCGGGTTCTCGTGCCTCAGCGGCAAGTCGGTGGGCAGCTCGTGTCCGTCGCGGTGATGCGGGACCCTGCCGCCCCCGCCCCCGCCGCCCCCGCCGCCCCCGCCCCACTCGGGTTCCGCCCTCGCAGCGCCCACCACGTCCGCGACTCCGCCCCGCACAGAACTTCTTTAACTGCCTCCACTAAACAGTAAACGCTCTGTACAAAGAAATTATTGAAATCAGTGAATATAAACAAGACTATACAAGGGAAGTGGCAATTATCGATAAAAAAATCGGTGTATATTTTAAAATAGATTAGTGTTAATTCTGTATTAAACAGGAAAATGGGAAAGAAAATATAATTATTAAGATTATTTCGATGTGTGTTGATCGATAAACATGGACCAAGAAGGAAATTATGTTTTAGAGCAAAATGTGTTCAATGTCGTTGTAACATTTATTCGTCTTTGTACGTTTAGGGGTTCGCTTTGCGCCTGCTACTCGTATACTCTTTACAGCAAAGAAGTTTTTTTTAATGTCCACCTCATTAAAGACTAACTGGTTTTCGCAACTTCGTCCACATGAAATAATCTTAATATTACTGCTTATCTGCTATAAAAAGCGTAATGATATGTAGTTTAGATCCTTTCTAGGGATCAGTTCTATTAATCTGAGAATTACTTTTAAATTTGTTAAGTAATGTGCAAGTGATGCGCAATATAATATAGATTAATAATAAAAAAAAATCTAGATATGTAGATAACAAAATGCAAATTATCGAAATATCTATATCGTGTATATAATATTGAATACTAGCTGACATTGGCAAAAATTAATTATAAAGAGATATGTTATAAAAAATAAATATGAAGGATGTCCCGCGGTCGGTCTACGTACGAGTACAAACGGGACTTGTATCGACAATCAATACTGAACCAAACTGATATTAACTGTACTTTTCCATTCACATACAATTATAGATGAAAAGTTTGTATTTTATACTTTATCTTTTGAAAAATTTGTCATTTGTGTACATACATTACCTATGCATTTTTTTCATAATGAAATATTATTTGCAGGCTAATCCGTCCTAATGAAATGTATCGTTTGAAGGTTGTCTCTTTGGTTCCGACAATAACTGTCTTCCAGTTTTGAGGTTCCTCAAATTTGAAAGAGTTGCTCTTCAATCTGTCTGTCTGACCCTGTTCGCTGAGGCGTGATGGTAGATACTGCCGAGTGATGGTGATTTATGATGTACTTTTTTGTACAGTCTAACGTAAAGATCGTCGGTATTGATACCTATCTCGGGTTCAATTTCTATAGAGAACGGACTTTTGTGTTGTCCATAATTATTTGATCTGTCTGGGTATCTAATATTAATGTATATGTATACAAAATGCTTGGTTACCATAGCACAAGCTATGCTTAGTTTGGAATCTAAATATTTGTCTCGTGGTAAATAGTCCCCCTTTATTTTTATAATCATATAAATAATTAATATAATATGAATTAATTTACTTGAAACAACGTAGATTGTTGTGAAAATAAGGATGTTGTATTTATTATGTATCTAAATATCGATAAGGAATCGAATTAATTATCGATATATCTATAACTATTTTAGATACTAAAGTTAATACTTTATGTATCCAAAGTATTGACATATATGGATAGAACTATTTATAAATGTTTCGGAGTTGGATTTTTCGATACATTTGTAACTGCATATGTAGTTATAAATGACCTTTAGGTAAGTAATAGAAATATTAGATGAAACCTAGAAATATTGTATATTGCAACGTTTTCGATAAAAAAATTACCTCATTAGTCTATGAATCTGCAGTTATTATGATTTTTTTTTTATAATATCAGCCTGCTAAATACCATCCGAATGGTGATTTGGTTGCTCCAAAAATTTGGTCTAAAGTCCCAAATGTAACATTGACTAAATTTCATAACAATTGATAGATATTTTACTGTCTAACCATCTAGTAACTAGACCAGTAAATGCCACAACAATACATAGCCAATACAAGCCCACAGCCCTATGTTAATCATTCACCGCATTTGTTAAATCGACATCATTACAAGAAAAACGAAAATCATAATCCAAACGCCGTTATCCCTCAGTAATTGAAAAACAAAAATAATTTTGTTTTGGAGACATTTAGTTGGACTCGAGAATTTGGCGTCTCTTAATTAATACTTAAATCATTATAACTATATGTGGTTATATATAATATAATGTAGTGTATTAATTTATAGTAACAAAGTGGACATTTATATCGGGCTCTCAATGTTCGGGAATTCGGTTCATTTATTGATGCATGTTAAAAATTGGACTTTTCACTTCTAACTTTCAATACTTCACTATGACGATGAAAAGTAGAGACGTTATAAATAGGGTAAATAAAATATTTTTCATAAAATATCTTGATTAATTTATTTGTATAATATCGACATTTGAATTCGAGGTTCGAGGAAATTCGAGGACAGCACTATCAACTATAGAACAAAGATGACCTCAAATTTGATTTTCGTTTTTATGTTAAATTGTAGGTACATTATATCATATATTATTCGATTAGATAGATAATTCATATGTTAATTGATCGGTTAGGGCGCTTCTTTATTCGTAAAGTTATAGTTAATTAGTTTAATATGTATCAATGATAGTATTTTATGATATTATAAATTGAGATTTGTCGATAATATCGACATCCAAATATTAATGACATCGAACTTTAGTTACAATAAAAAACAACCATACGCTATTCAAATACAGAAATAGCCTTAATAGATACATTTTTGCTGAAATAAAATGTTTATTGTAAATTTAAACAAGAGATATTGAGTCGAAAAAGCTTTAAAAAGATATCATCCAATATAAATTTGAATCATGATGACAAAAAGAAAAAAATAATCATAGTATTGTTTTTTGAAATCCATCTCTAAATGAGTTACGATGTTAAGTTTGTGGCGTATCGATATTCTCCATTTCAAGAATTGCCGAGAATTACATCGGACACGTGTATTATAGAGACAAATAACTAACTGAAAATGTTATTTTAAATTTTAAGCCATTTTGGAATTGTTAGATTAAGGGAGCAAATAACGATAAAGTATAAATTCTTAATGTTACGTACTGCTTTATACATTTTTAATGGTTTTCTTAAGGTAATTTCTAATTCGTTTATATATTTGTATATATGAACACTAATAAAATTTTATTCTATTTTGTAATAAGACGAACCGGCAAGACAGTGCAATAGTTTTTTTTTTACCAATTACAAAATAAGCAATGTATTTTACTGACTCCATACATTGGAGATTTATTATATTTATTTATGTAAATTAATTTCAATTACATACATGGTAAGTGGTGTTATTTTCTTAGATTAATATTTTAGCTGAATTATATAAAAACTATGGGTTTCTAGTAACCGGGAAAAATAGACATATAAGTTGTAAGGTAAAGGTTTTCATTTAGTTTTACATTCTTTATAAAATCTTTATGTAAGTTCATAGTTTGATTTGAGTAGATTATATTATAATAAATCATTGCTCTTCATAACTGAATGAGTGTCAGTCGGAAGTCAGGTTTCTTATTTTTTTCAATAACGTTTATGAATGTGTAGGATGGAATTTTCAGATATAACATATTTTTTCATATTCGAATTTCATATTTATATTTTCTCCAAATACAATGCAACGTGGGAAAAAACAGATGTTCACGATTTGTTTTAAATATGACGTATTGTATCAATGCAGTCTCTAGAAACTTGGAACTATTTCGTGTTAGAAAAAAAATCGTTATAAATATTATACGTCCACTTTTATTAAACTTGCAAGTATATAGAACTTCCGACATTTGAACTTAATAAAAGGTAAGTTTTTTGCGGCTTAAACCCTAAGTAATTAATCCATATTCACCACTGAATTCGATTGAAGTGTTTATTTTGTACACTACTTAAAATATTAATCTATCGTCGTTTCAAAACTTTATCTGCCATGATATATTTTTTTAAGTTCAACTGCCACAAAGGTTTAATCAGCTTTAGAATGATTTTAGCACCATCACTACTAGTTGTCGTTAGTAACGTCGTATTATATTTGTTTATAAACACGCTACCGTGTAGTGGACAACTATTTTAGATAAGATTCTTACGTTGTGAGCAATCTATAATTATTATGTAAATTTAGCTAGAACTATTATATTAGTAACGAAAATATAGTTTTAAGAGCGGACATGAGTCGGTCCTATAGAAGTGTTATTTATTTAGAAAATATAGGTAAAAATAAATACTAGCGGAAGTTATCGACAATTGCAGGAATAAAGTTCTAAGTATTAATTTGTGATTTTATTTAATGATTACATCTATATTGTCTGGAAAATTCGGTGTCTTTTTTCACATCCTTTAATAACTACAGACGTTTTCATACAACATAATAATATATTTATTTTATACGATACTGTTTCTAATTGATAATACCTTTATTAATCATTTTTTTAAATGACGATGTGGACCAAGATTACACATCTAGTGGTGACACTGGCACAAATGCCGCTGCCTGCACACACTATAGGTGCTTGACGACAGATTTTCAACTCGCCGTTGGTTGCTAGCCAGGCGGGTATTACAAAAATGCCCTACCACCATGATATGGTTTCATCAGGAATTTTTCCTTCATCGGACGCTCAGGTTCAGTATAGGGCTTCGAATTCACGTATATCGACGCGGTGCCCGTTCACCACCAACAAACCATCATTACTTCTGTATGAATCGTCAACATACCCAAAATAAATAGAACGTAGAAAAGTTTCTCTATCTCTCTCTAACTATAGACTAGTCTTCCAGACTGCCAATCAGATATCAAAGTAGTTATGTCATAAAATAATTCTTATCATAATCTTACAATTTACGAAACGACCGAAGTATAATGAAATGGCAAATAAAACTGAACATAATATAAACTGATTGTGAAATTGAAAATCAAATTTTATGAATCCTTAAAATACAGATAAAAAACTTATTTCGTTTAATACCTAACAATAAAGTGAATAAGTAACTTGAGAGGGAGTCGTACGGGCATAACAATATTTAGGTTGAGTTTTATTGCAAAAACCAAGCGTAGTTTTATAGTTGAAATAGTTTTATAGTGCTGATAACAATTGCGGACAATTTTATGCCAAGGAAAATTCGTATAATTCTTATGAATAGCGTGTTCAACATGTTCTGTGAATATGGAATTGGATGTCGGCATGATTTCTAGATTTTTCTGGACAATTGATGTTTTAAGTAATTCTTTGCCGACAAGCGGAAAATGTTATTAAAAAAATTTGGTAGGGAAATGTTGAAACTTGATATGATATTGGGTCTGGGTGCCTTGCACCCCGGTTATGAGACCACTAATTCTGGGTAACTAATAGATATATCTACCTGAATTTAAATTAGATTGTGATCTACTACTGACCACATAAAGAAAAACTTAACGAGTTTTCATTTTAAATAAAATTATATTTTATTAACTAATTTTGATAACTTAAACTTGTTACTAAGTATCAAACTGGCATGTAATCAGTTTACTCGATGTTAAGTGATTATTACTTCTCATAGCACCAAAATCAAACAGGACGTATTTCTGACTGAGGTTTTTTTTTACTTTTAGGGTCAAGAAAAGATTTGATGGCAAAGTTGGAAGATAGATCGTAATTTATTTGTTATTCTCGTGAAGGTTAATATACTTAGTTTTAGTTGAGTTTAATATAAACAAAAAAAAAGTGTGTACCAGCTCCGACGCGCGACTGGAGTTTACTTCTCAAAAACCGTCTTGGAATTTAGAATATATATAATTTGCAAGAAGAGTAAATAAAGGCATTTTTATGATATAGAATGAATAAAAAAATAAAAACATAAGCTACACAAACGTAACCGGTAAACGCATCCACGTGTTCTTGTGATTTATTGTTATCATCACTTGAATTATTTTTTTCATAACTAACGATATATATAAACCTATATTATATATTATTCTACCTTATTTGAATACCACTAAGGATACAAATTGTTTGTGATATGAGCGTTATTGTGCAATTTCAATTTCACTCCCGTCGAGACCTGTATTGATATAGAGATTTTATGGTGAAATTTAATCTTATGTTAATTGTTGTTGTAGCCGAAAATGGCGACAACCCAAAACGTGTCTGAAGACACATTTTCCAATTGAAAATGGTAATTAGCTAGTTGAACATAAGAAAATGTATTTTAATGATGAAAACTTACGAAACTCTAGTTGAAATTTTCGGAAAATTGGTACTTGTGTTTCATTATTCGCCGTTGTATGAAAGCCCTTAATGAAAATGTTAACTGATAGTTTTAGGGTCTAAAATCTGAGAGCATTCATAGCTGTGCGCTAGTTGGTTAAATGTTTTCGCACCTCTAGGCAAAGTGTTTAAACCCCTCGAGGCCTCACGGCAAACAAAACTTACCCCAACAAAGTACATATGTTTTGGATGTTGACGTCCTTTCTTATGACTGTGCCTATCCTATGACATACTTTCCCAAAGTAATGCTCACTCATAGAGGCCACTAGAGGCTTTATAGCCTCTATATTATTATGTTATATTACTATAGCATGGTTATCCCTGCGATCAGATGTAGCACCCTCCGTGCTTATACGGCCCCATCTTGATTAATAGCTTGCCCACAGTTTACTGGAGAGTAGGACACGACAACTACGTTCGACTGGATTGTGTCCATCATGCCATAGTAAAGCGTTCCGAGATCAACCGTGTTGTATATTCAGTAATTAAGCAGGGTGGTAAGATTGGTATCTGTACCAGACTGGGTCGCGACTACTACGCACATGGTGATAAAACAGTCACAGTGACTCTCTTAGAGATAGAGAGATCATTATAGATTTAAAAAAAACCTAAAAAAAGTCAGTCGTAGAATATTTCTATGTTCCGAGGATTACCTACAATAAACATTTTTGCCTTTAAAATAACCAGCGAGCGACTACCGTAGGTTGGCGCGAGGGCATTTTGTAGACCACGCGAGCGGAGCCGTGGGCACAGCTAGTTTACTATAAACCTAAGAAACCAGAACTCAAAAAATCGGAAATCATAACATCGAACTTTAATCATAGTTTAGGGAAATATCAACAAAGCTACCGAGTTTGAATTAATTATCGGAATATTTTGAAAAATTCCGCTCGGCAACAATGCGCTCGTAAACCACGTCATGCATATAACTGGGCCAGATTTTGCAAACGTGCAGAGCGATTGCTTTCCAATAAACATTAAATGTTTTAAATAAACTTTTGTATTCCATACGAGTTGTAATGCGGAATCGATATACTTGGTGACTTTGCGAGTCTTTCAGGAACGTGATGCCCTCTGGTATAAAAATGGATGTAATGACTAGAACCCGGGTGTTGGAGCGCTTATAGGTAAATACTCATCCGCCTTGATCGCGATTTGGTTTAGTGTTTCGGAAAAATATTTTCTAGCACCTTAATTTCTTACTATTCGTCTAGTATTATGGCCACAACTCACAGTGAAAATAACCTTTATCTAACAAAGTATTTATTACATCAGGGTTATCACATTTTTTTTGTCATTTATAATAATTAGTTATAATAATCTATAGTATAATATAATAAAGCGGAAGAGTTTTTTGTTTGTTTGTATGTTTAAACACGCTAATCTCTGGACTAGGGGATTGTCGAATTTGAAAAATTCTTTTTGTATATGATAGCCAGATTCACGGGGAATGGTATAGGCTATCTAGCATTAAGATACACCTCTCAGATAGCCACAAATATTGATTTTTGTTACGTAAGTCGGAAGTAACCCACCCGAACTGTTTTATCCGCGTGCGGTTACTCACCAGGCTTTGCTCTCACTGATTTTTTTCTGAATTTGGAAAGTTTGTTGCAAGAGAAAAAATTCAAATCGAGTAGGCGGTTAAAACGCCATTAAAGAGTTCATCGATTACCGTCTTCAGGATTCTAAAGCAGAGACATCAGTGACCTTCCATTAAAATGGCAAAAGTGCATCGACTATAATGGTCAATACTACGTCTAATGAAATATATACTTTCCTTTAAAAAGAAATAATTGTTTTTTTTAAATATAAAACGGCAATTTTATAGGTAAACACCTATTATAAAAGTTGTGGTGGTCTAGTGGCTTAGACAAGCGGGATATCGATTCGATGTCCGTATGTTCGAACCTCGGCATGTATCAACGGATTTTTCGGAATTCGCGTACATTTACTAAATCAAATTGGTAACACTATCGGCTAACAGTGAAGGTTAACATCGTGAGGAAACCTGAACGCCTGATAAATATTCTTGTAGTACTACTGTATGTGGGAAAAATATAGAACTGTTGGTTTCTCGGTGTTTGAAATTGCCAATACGTCGTAGGCTGGCGTGGTGATTAAGCACATACCTTCCCATGGGAAGAGGCCTTTGCCCAGCAAATGGACACTTTCAGGCTGATATTACTATCCTAATAATTATTAATTACACTATATACCCTTGTTGTCTATACATTTCTGTCATCTTATAGGAAGACCATTTAAAACTATCAAAGCGTCAAACGATTAAGATCTCACGTCGCTAACGATATAATTTATCAAAGTCGAAATGGACTGCCCAATACCAATCTTATCCACATAGACCGTGGCAGTGAGATTCTTGTACTAATCCGTGTTAACGAATTCGCCCAGGCGTACATTTTTGTCTGTTGTTCCCAGGTTAACTTCGCTATTTGTACTGTTCACCGTTTTAGATGACAACTCGTCAAACATTCGATCTCTTAGCTTCTTCAATTTGTCGATTTATTGCAAAGCATTATCGTCTCGTTAGAATTTATTGATGAACTTCAACTTGATATAAGACTAATCTTTTCTAGCTGTGAAGTTGTCTACGTTTGGTTTTATCATAGTCCAATTCTTTGGAAATATCAGTGCTGTTATAAAGCTAGTTATTGTGATAAACCACACAACGGCCGTTGAAAAAGGACGTTGCGACTGAGACGTCGATTTCTTTCAGGTCTTCATTGAATGCATGGAAACAATAGTTTCGTAATGCATTTTCTTGTTCAATTCGAAACATTCATCTGTACTTTATTCATCAATCACGCCATACGTGATGATGTACAGCAACTTGATTTTATTAGTTTAACTACAGATATCATAGTTTTCTTGTAGCCAATTGATGATTGTGTCTGGATGTGAAGATTGATCGTTACCCTCCAGTTTACTGTATGTTGTACTAGATGTCACTGACACACAATAACTTGATAAATAAATAATCCACAAAATTAATTTCATTGAAATAACATATCAAGTTATGTAAAATACTCGGTTTTTATTACTCACCACGGACACAACTGCTTATCTTCACGCCTATTATATTATTAAGGTTAACAGCGACCTTGGGAAAAGAGATACTTAGTAATCGCCCTACTTACTAATGTACTATACTAAAAAAACTAATATATTTATTATAAATATATTTTTTTTATAAACCTGCAAGCGAACAAAGAATATATTCCTAATTTTAACGTAGGTAGGTATTGGTTTCGTGAAAGCATTTATCTTGCATTCTTATTATATATGTATTGTGTTGTAAGTTAACCTTTTGCCATAATCATCAAAAAATGTGGTCAACGAGCTGAGCTGAACGTAGAATCAGGACAGGATTTCAAGGAATTGTTGGAATCATCCGAAAGATGTTGGGCTATAGATTTTCAAATGGAATCTGAAGTTAGCCAAACGGCCAGTTCAAAATGCGCTACCACCATGTTACGGCTTCATAACAATACTTTTCTGTAGGACTGGCGAATACCATGCGAAGCGCGATACCGTGTGCTTTATACATAAGCCACAATAAGATATTCTGTGACAAAAATTTATTAGCATTATTATTAGGCGTCGCATATTAATCCTTACGAACGAAAGTTACTTCATCATCAAGACAATTTTATAAAGAAAAATTTTGCCCTTATGTTATTTGAACAAGTCGTTTGGGAGATAATGGAAATATAAATAATTCAACACTCTGATCGGATCTATGACTATAAGTGTAGTGGAACGAACGAGTCGTGTGAGTTATGACGCATAACCCTGGCCGCCCGATAATAATATTATCTATACTGAAGTATTATAAAGTATCAATCAGCTATTTCTTTTAAATTATACGCGAGTGAAACCGCGGGGCACAGCTAGTCAACTTATAAAATGTACTTGGAGAAGTAATTTCGTACAAATTCCATTGAAAATAAACTTAAATACCCTTTTCTGAAGGATGATTATTGTTACACAAAGACGGGCGCCGCGCTGGACGGGACACGGACAAACACCTAAAGTACCTATATATTTGTATGAAGTAATTCATGCTACACCGGGCCGGGCCGGGCCGGGCGCAGGCCAGGTCACGTTCAAAAGTCTATAGCATACTTTAGTATAAAGTAATTAATGCTACATCGAGCCCGAGCCGGGCCCGGTGTAACATAAGCATCTTTAAGTCTGCATACTGTGACGGGCAACTACGGAACCCTACAATGCGCGTGGCCCGACACGCATTGGTATTTTTTTAATATAATTAATAGCTATGTTTTCTGGCCAGGTTATAGGATATTTTTTAACATACTATATAAGCAGTGACGAAAATGGTGATTCATTGCGGAAAAAAGACGCTCTTGGGGCACTTAAATGGTTTACGCTGCGTAAACCATACGAGATATATCAAATTAATGTACTACAGAATTGCACACCTTAAAAAAACCTACAAAAAACTCAGCGATAGCATATATGTATATATCTTTTAAGGAACACCCACACTAATCATTTTTATCTTCCATCATTTGAGCGGGGACAACATGATTCGCGCGTGCGCTCGTCCGACGGCATTCTGTAGTCCACGCGAGTGAAGCTGCGGGCACACCGTTAAAACTATGTCAGATATAAAAAATATGCTATTTTTAGTTTTTGAAAGTGGTAGAACCTGTGGAAGGTTCGACTGCAGAAGCACTAGCGCCAAACTGCTGTGCACTGCTGCTGTTTTGAAGTCTGATGGGTGTGGTTGACAACACACACTCACACAAACCCTTCCAATTTAGTCCTCAGTACATATTTATAAAAGTGGCCTTGGTTCGAAATGCCGTCTATGAGGTTAAAATCCCAATAGGCTACTACAATAGTAATTAAACATTAGGTGGACTATGTGCTGGTTTAATACTTTCTTATCTTTAAATATTCTCTAAAATCAGGATACAGAATGTTTTGATTTCAAATATAATATCGCAGATTTCGACATATTCCTGCCCTGCTATCTGGCATGAGAATATTGATATGTAAACGTATAAAAATGTCTTTCGATGAAATTTTGACATACTGGCAAATCGATGTGTTTTTGAAAAATTCAACCCCAATACATGTTATATGCCGGTTTACATGAAAATTGGAAACATAAAAATGGTACTTACTCTATAAATTTTGGTTTAATTTCAATTTGTCAAGATTTTCACGGTAGTCTTTCGCATTAGGTATAGGTAACGGTATGACAGAAGGCATTAAGGGACTTACCTAAATAGTTTCGTTCACTGAACGACGCGAAGTAACAAAATCTAATCACTGAACACATGGGAGTGTAAACATATAAAGCGTGGTGGTTCGTTGGTGTATGGCGCAGGACGACTCGAGCCGGGGCGAACAAACTAGTGAAGACAGTTTGCTCATACCGGTCGGGCCGGCCGGCGTCAAACCGTTGGCGCGATGGCGCGTTGGCCGGAGAGCGACCTGCGCCCGCGCCGATCAACCGCCTCAAACGAAATGCTGTTTCCACAAGTGTTTCATGAAACAATTGTAATTTTCTAGTTTTCTTATGTTGTTTTAATAACGTTAGACCGGTTTAGTTGCGAAAGTCTAATTTTAGAAAATACATATTTATGGACTTTTCTAAAAAATAAAAACGGAATTTTCCGAAATTGGTCTTACCACAACTAAACTGCTGGATAATTGCGACCGACTGGATTGTGACCACCATACACGTATGTATGGTAGTATTCCGCTAAGCGGAATCCGCCGGTGTAGTAATCAAGCGGGATCTCTGTACCCGACTGGATCGCGACCACCATTCATTTGGTAATAAACAAGTCATAGTGACTTGCATTTAGTTTAGAGTGCTAGAGTAGCCGGCCGGAATATCTACTAACAATGGGCCTATCAAGAGTCTAAGTGCGGACAGATGGAGCTCATATACCATAACATAACTATTTGATACTACATAAGTAGTAAACTCCTTCATGGAAGGTGCTTTCGGGACACGGACACGAATTCCTCTGTTAACATTAACCGAGGATTTTTACTAAAAGGAATTTTCACAACAATTATGTCATATGAAAATATACAGGTCTAAAGCTGGTGTCAGCTAAACTTAATATAGAGGTGAACAAGTACGGTGCTCTGGAGTGATGAATGTAGTGAAAAATGTACTAATAATTAAATAATAATAATAATAAGCATATAAGAAAAATCGGAACACATAAAATCATATAGAGAATACAAAAACGCTATTGTTGGTCAAACCCTTCGAAGAAACAGAAATAATAAGACTAATAGAGAAGCTTAAAAGTCCCGGAGGTGATAATATCCCAAATAAAGCTCTCAAATAGGAAAGTACTTACTGGCTAGTACTCTATTAAATCTTTTTAATAAAATCCTTCAAGAGCAAAGTCAAAATTCGCGAAGTCAAGGATTAAACTCCTTTATCAGAAGGGGACGCATCAGATATGAGTAATTACAGTCCTATTGGCTTACTCCCTACTATGTATAAACTATTCGCGGCCTGTCTAAACGAGATAATAGAGCCAGAGATAGAGAAGCATTCACCTATGGAGCAGGCAGGATTGCGAAAAGATTTTTACACAAACCATCACATCCTTACTTTAGAACAAGTTTGAAAAGTATCAAGAACGTCAAGAACCCTTATATCTAGCTTTTATTGATTATGCAAAGGCCTTTGACTCCATATCCAACGACATCCTATGGCAAGTACTAGACCATCATCATATCCTCAAAATTTATATAAACATCATGAAAGTGATTTGCAGGAAAAGCGTAAGCCGTGTTAAATTAGACAGATTGGGGCCAATAATGAAAATAATTATGTAGAGGCGTCAAACAGGAAGAAGTGACTGAATGACTAACGCTATCCAAATGCCTAAACTAGCTGACAATTCACAGAGTTTACAGTATATATGTATATATTTTTAGGGAAATGCATTTTATTCAGCAATTCCAAAAACAAAGATGAATTTGACAGGAGAATAAACGTGACATGTAGTAAGTTCTGGAGCTTAAAAGAATGAATGAAATCAAAACTACCCATATAACTGAAAGCCATGAATGGGTGTCTGCTTCCCTGCATGTCATATGAATCACAAACTTGGATATACAACAAATATGCAAGGGACAGAATACAGAAGACCCACCGCGCTATAGTATCCTATATATATAGGCTGAAAGATAAGCAAATATCATAAGACAAACAAAAAAAAAACAAAGTGATAGATCCTTTCCAGTATATAAAACGACTGAAGTGGATATAAGCTGGTCACGTGGCAAGATCGAGGTACAAGGCACGTACAAGGTGTACATAATTGGTCTCCAATTGGTCAGATCCAAGAGGCAAGTGACCTAGAGGACGCCCTAGAGAATAATGGATAGATAAAATGAAAAAAATGCTGCAAAAGACTGGACAAAGAATTCGAAGATAAGGACAACCTGGAAACTGGTTGAGGAGGCCCAAACGAATAACTATGTAAATATATATTTATTAATGTTATTAATTTCTATGTATCTAAAGTAAAAAAAAGTCTTTATTATTATGCTCAAGCGCATAAGTATAACCCGAATAATTTGGATTCAAATTGCAATACATATCATTGATACTAGCTGTGCCCGTGTAGCCCTATCGTTGTTCCACTCCCCGTACTTGCCTACAGCTTGCCAGATTACATGACATTCATGCTTACTGCTCCGCTCCTTATAGTTGCAGCGTGAAGTTATATAGTCTATACTATTCCTCACGAATCTGGCTAGTATATACACATTTTTTCGAATCCGAGTGGTAGTTCCAGAGATTAACGAGTTTAAATAAACAAACAAACAAAAAAATCTTCAGCTTTATTATATTAATATAGATTATTTCACATCTTCTTCTTCTTTCACGGAAGTGATTTGTTAATGACGTCAGCAAATAACTAAGTTAGCTTACACTCCGAAATCAAGCTTGAATTTACTTTTAAACTAGAGCATTTGCTCAGGAGTGCTTTTGTTGGATGCCGCGTCGATTCACGTGGGTTCGAATCTTATAATTAACTAACCGCTCGCGTCGACAACTAAAAATGGTTTTTTATATTTTTTTGTGCGGAACTAATTATTTATCTAAATATCCCTTCTAACATCAGTTATCTGCCAGTGAAAGCTTCTTTAAAATCGGTCCAACCGTTTGAAGATTACCCGGAACAAACAGACAGACAAAAATTTTAAAAATGTATTTTTTTATAGGTAACGTATATATATACTTTCATATGCATTTAGTAAAAAGCTGTTATTTTGACATTACAAACAGACACTTCAATTTTATTATACGAGTAGTATAGTATAGATTTCAGTTTCCGTTAAAAAAAGTTACTAGCTTATTGTACTTAGTAAACTATTTTGTACTGCTCGATTAACTACCACTAGTTAAACTGAAATTCTGGTGTCAAGAAACTATCGGTTGTTTCCCGGATCTTCACTTGAAACTTAAAAGCTGGTTTTCTTTGAAATGAATTAGAATTTTAGTAGGTGTTACTTGTCGTATTTTGAGAGACTTCGTATAATAAAGATCCTTTACATTCAGTGACAAGTGTTTTGAAATCCAGAATTTGTTATTCTAGTTATTTTCGTTACAACTGATGGCAGCTCGTAAACAGCATACGATCTTTCTGTCAAAAAAAAAATCCGTAGTATGAAGTATGGTTGGTGGTTGGTATGATGTAGCAAACAGTCGACAACACTTTTTAACTATGGCAATTTGTAAGCATTATAAAAAGTATGTGTTTTATGCGAATCAACATTCAATCGGAACGACGGATTAAAACTATCTCCGGGATGGAATCAGGTGATAGAAAAACTTAAACCTCGGATGTGATTGACAGATATTACAGTGGATACAGTGAGCGTAGTGTTCCAGAATATCTCTGTAGAAACAATGAAAAGAGAAACACGTTCTAGACCTACATTAAATAGGTATAATAAATATATGTCTATATTATAGATGTGATGTTAATTAATCAGTGCAATTTATATAATAACTGTTTATAATCAATCTCAAATAGCCCTAAGCACATTACTGTTTTGCCAGACAATCAGTTTAAGGACCATGTCAAGCAGGTTTTACTGTCAAAAGGTTATTACTTATAATAGGGTCGATCATGATGTTAATAATAGTGATATCTGGTAATGACTTCCTCTCTTTGCATTTACTAAATATGATAATTAACTGTAAATATTATTTGTACAATTGGAAAAAAGCCAAATAAGCCCAATCGAGTTTCTTGCCGGTTCTTCTCGATGACTCGGATGTTTTCCGAACCGGTAGTAGCCTAAATTTAATAAAATATATTTTTGATTTTGCGTACTATCTTATCATCCTAACACATCTAATAGATTGTTACCCCAGGAGAAGTTGTAATGCCTCGTGTGTTAGCGTGTCTATCCAGCCACGTCTTCAGACCAGACCATTGAGCTAACACTGTTTTTTTGCGGCAGAAATGTATGTTTTGTTGTACTTCCGAAATGAAACATCTGCACAGTGAATTTCTTTTGGATTGTCAGTCAGTAGCAGTAGCCGTAGTAGTTGGAAGCCAGTATATATTCAGCTGTTAAGAGGTTTGCAGGCCGGCATGACAGTGACGGCCGGCTATGGATTGATGACCTCTCGGTGCTCGTCGTTGTTTCTGGATGTTACTGCGCTTACCATCAGGTACACTGTAGTTAGTTTATCGTGCTACTATAAAATAAACTGACGCTCTATTTCATGTGAAACTGACTTGAGTATCTACTGTCTATGTTATTCGGTTTGTGTATACGAATGCGATATTTTAGCAGACATTATTCATAAATACATAAAGGAAAAGCTCCGCCAACCTTAAGCAAACACAAGTGTCGGCAACGGTGACCCACATATCCGCAAGCAATGGACGGGGCGGTGCGGTGCGGGGGGGCGGAGGCTTGCGGGGTCCGATCGTCACTGCTTATCGATAGTTGATAAAACTTAACGGCCAACCCCGCACATAACGTGCACCATGAAATCGTATCGCAAACAGTAATTAGTATGCGTACGCTATTTATGTCGTCTGATTGGATTTTCATAAGCCGCTGGTTCATTTTATAGATAGAATACTGATTATTAAATTTACCTGATAAATTAAACCTACAGAAATAATTTCTACTGCCAGTTCGGAAATATAACCTTTATAGGTACTAAGGTATTAAGTTAGAATAATGTTTACATATATACTGTCCTAGCTATTTACATGAGCATAGCCAGGTATGGGCAACTGCCCTTTTCCCCCTCCCCCAGTAAGATGTTAAGCGCCCGATCGGAGTAGTCCAGAAAGGCAAAGTAAATAATTTTGACAGGCTATAATATATAATTTCACATATATTTTCCCACATACCTACGCCCCAAGCCCGGCCAAAATCCTGGCTTTGGCCATGGCTGTTTAGGTAATAATATTATGGTTTATTCTAATGATAATAAGTGTAAAAAAAATCCTCCAGACATAAAGTCGTTCTGTATAACCAATCAAATTTCATATATCAGAAGTTAGAGTAATAATAAATATAAATTATTTAAATAAACAATGATAAAGGAACTTACATCGACTTTATATAATCTACATTCAATGCAAATGCCATAGAACTAAAAGAAATACTTTGTTCGGAATATTATGTAAGCGCCTGTGCGAATTGTTAAAGCAACATAATAATAAACGCCTGTTAACATTTTCATTGCAATGTAGGTACATACCACTCCACCTGTATGTAATAATGCCTTTTTCAAAAATGCTTGATAGTTTGTTTCGGAATACATCAACAAAAAGCTTATAGAGCATACGGCCTATATTTTTAAATCGATTTTAAACATCTAGAAAAAAATATTACAGAGGCATGTGACTATTTACCTTAAAATCGAGTCGACCAGACAAACAAACAAGGAAACAAGTTATTATAAACGTATTAATAATAATATAATAAGGTAGCAATTTTGCAGAGATTAATAAAACACGAATTTACAAAATGTTTCGGAACGTTTTCTTTAATCAAGCGAATAGTGGCCATCAGACACATGGTGGAAACGCCATAAGTAATCCAGTCGAGTACGAAAATTATGCAATCCCAATACGTTTGTTGGACCTATCAACAATGTATCCACAGGCGGCTCATAAACAGGACAGAAGTTTCAGTAAATGCATTAGAATATTAAATCAGATCTGAATCGCGTTACGCTATCCTAGGACTGGATTGTCCATATATCTATATAGCTCAAAGAAATTAATTACATTTATAAATATCGTAACCGCTTTATTTTATTTTCATGAGCTCAATAAATATACCTACCTACTACCTCATTTAACACTCTGTTTCTTTCATTCTCGTCGTCTATATAGTTGACATATTTATTTCAGTGCTATTAATCAAGCAATTGGTCCTGTGTCTGGTGGATATTTTGTCTATGGCTGTTACTATACGCATTGAGAAGTGACAACACAGTCGGGACCAACATGTGTCAATATGAGGTCATTATTAAATAATGTTTATTGCCGATTACGATTTTGAGATCTACTCACACGAAGGATGCCTCAAGGTTTTTCCTTTCCATTCTGGCAGCTTCGATAAAACTAAATATAATAATCTATACTGTATTTATATTACCTATAAAGCTTTACAGATTGTTTGTTTGTTTGAACGAGTTAATATCTGTTATTGAGAATGTGTATAGACTATCAAACATCACGATACTATCCTACCATACAAAGTATAGGTCAGAAATTACGCTAAGTGTGAAAGAACGAAGTAATGTAATAGTGCAAGCGCGGGCAAAGGCGCGAGGCGGCTGTAGTGTACTTATAAAATTCACATACATAATTATACAGATATTTATATTTGACCCTAAAGTCAACCAGTATTCTGATAGGATAGATCAGTCCGTCTGGTTCTTGACTGAACGGGGAAGAATAATTATCTATCTTATTGCGTCTCGTTCTGTATCATTAATCATTATCTGAATTATCTCTTAAAAGATTTCTTTTTGAATTTTGTATTTGTAATTATATTTATACTGATACAATATGTGTTTAAACTGATTTACCTTAAAATCTATTTGACAGGTTTTGATGATTTGATGAAACATTTTTCAAAACATACCTATAGCACTTAAGGCACCTACTTAAAAAACGGCCTGTCATGCGAGCGGCTATCAACTAGTATTATAATATAATATTTATTCACTGTCTAGGAAACGTATTTAACAATTTAGATGAAGTGTTGCATTGATAGATAATGTTTTACTTTCCAAGTTTACCTATAAGAGGATTTTTTATCACAAACGATATAAAATTGTATAGTTATAGGTAAATAAAAAAGATGTAGGCTATTATTGTTGGCTTCTCTATGTCAGGAATGTTTTTAAGCCTTGATACTCATAAGTTTCTTCGGAGTTCTGAGAGCTTCAAGTTTTTGTAAATTTGATTTCGAGTTGAGCACCAGATTGTGGTACGTGATACTGGTGCCTAACTGAATGTCTAATGAATTAAGAATAAATGTCATAGTGACTCGTTTCGGGATTTGCTTGTGTATATCCTCAGGTTACGAGTTACGACATAGTCCTTGGTGGCACGATGACGGCGTCGCTACAACGATATTTCTCAGCCGCCACAGCTTTCCTGCATATAAAATATATACTTACCAGAATAAACATCTTAAAAAAATTATTACGTGTATCAGTTCATAAATTGTACATGTTTGCATTGCATCAAATTATTTATCACGCTAGTCAGAAGTTCATGTGTAATTTGATTTATTGTTATTATTTTCCTGTTGGTTGTATTAAAGTCAGATGACTTGACTATATAGATATATAGCGCGACCACTGCTTGTGTTGTACTGCTTTCTCACTCTTATTGTATACAGGACTTTAGAATTACGTTTAATAAGGGTTAATTTTACTGATCTTCGAAATGAACTTAAGTAAAGAATATCTAATCACAAGGCAGTGTGTCTGCCAAGTTCGGGCGACAAACTGGTCAGTGTGTTTATTTACACGAACCATTTCCACTTACACACTCATTCATCAAAAACCTAGACTACATCTAGGTGACTCAGAAACTTGAAATTTGTATCAAAGTATGTACAAACTAATTGTAATTAATTAGCAATTATGCATATACATCGATAAAATCAAACATCTATAAAAAAACAATTATTGAATTTAAACGCAATAAGTAATACTCACAATAAGCGTCAACTACAACGGTGTTTTCATCCGCTAACCAAAAGATGACACTGTGCAGCTTTTCAAAAAGTAATGTTATCGCAACAAAAACATAAATGTGAAAAAGAGGTTAAGTTCGGTGGAAACGACGTTCGGGGTAGCCGTTGTCACCGATAATATTATAGCTGAGATCTAACGGGTGTCAAGTTCCATATATATGTATAACTATTATATAGGAATGTACGTTCCTCAATATATTTACCAAACGAATCGTTACTTTTTTGATATGGGATTTCTAGCTTAGCAAGTTTTAATTTTTATGTTAAATTATTATTAATGTATTATATTTTAAAAGATTATTTATTAAAATATTAATTATAATAAACATTTGTGTATTATTTATTACGTTATTAAATTCTTTACGTTATTTTTTTTTAATTTAATTATAATTAACTCTAATAATAATAATATGTCAGAGACAGCGAAGTGTTGGTAAGATAGTTGACTGACCCGACAACGATCATCCCGAAAGTCTTGTCTACCGACGGACAACAAATATAGTAATACCAATGAGTTGTAGTAGTTTTCGTGATTGTTAATTCATAAGCTAGCATGACATGACAGTATCTCCTAATCTCTGATCAGTCCACTATGTCTTTTTAGGGTTCCGAAGTCAAAAAGATCTCTTATAGATTCGGTATGGCCGTCTGTTTGTCTGCGGCTTAGCTCAGAGATTCCTAGTACTAGAAAGCTGTCATTTGGTATGGGTATACATATTGATACGCCGACAAAGTGGTAAAAAAAAATATTGAAAAAAGATTTGTTTAGGGTAGGTACCTATCCCACAACTAAGACTGGGATTTTCTTCTCGCCTATCACATCGTGTTGGCTGTCGAAGCTTTAAAGCGCAAATTTTTGTTAGAATCAAGAGTTCTCCAGAGCTAAGAGCCCCATCCCACCCTCTGCCAGCTAAATGGTTGTTTTTGGATATGTGAAAAAAATCATGGTACTAGTATATATATAATGATGTTAGAAGGAAAATTATCAGAGGTAAGTAGGCTTTACAAGTTAAAAAGTAATAGTCAATCAACTTATAAAAAGTATTTTAAGAAGTAATTTCGTACCATTCCATTTTTGAAGCAATGATGACTCAGTGATAGTGCGGACGGATATCGCGTCGATAGACGTAAATTCGAATCCCTGCACGCGCCGGCCGAGACACGGTCAAATATCTATAATTTACTTTTGTATAAAGTAATTCATGTTACACTGGGTCGGGGCCGGCCTCGTGTAATATAAGCATCCTTAAGCCTGCATATTGTGACGGGCAAGTACGGAACCCTACACTGAGTGTGGTCCAACACGCACTTGTATTTTTATTTTATTTTATTTTTTCCGTTACTATCGGGTGAAGTCAAGTCATTTTACTGGGTTAGCATAAAAACATTTCGTCTCTTAAAGAGAAATATGATATTGCTGAATACTAAATTTTTAATAAAATTAAAAAAGGGACCCTTTCAACACCACGTACAATAAGTATAGAATATGTATATGTACGAAACAAAAAAAGCCAGTTTTCGTCAGAAATCATGTAACCAGGATTTTATTTTATGAAAAAAATTAACATTAAGTTTAAACACTTTTATATTTATGTATAAAGAAGAGGGTGGATCATAGCTAATGCACTAGTATAAGGGTAGGTAGTAGGTACGCTATCCGCTGAACTATTTTGTCCTAAGTTACACTTTGGTCTTTGTATAACACAAATTCCAAAACAAGTAGGTTAATCTATATTTAGATATTTAATCTTATTTTAATGCGAAAGTAAATGAAAACAGTAAACGCCCAGTTTCTTATCTGATATACCTAACTTATTGTTACTCTAGCTGCATCGAACAATGACATGATTTATGGAGTGCCATTAACATTTTTATCGTTTTGATCCCATATTATCATATTCTAGAGGCTACTACAGTGTAATAATGGTAACCACTGTCCACTAGGCAGACTTTATCGTTTATTATACCACAGTGTTATAAAAATCCTGAACGGGAATACCGGATGCTGACGGGAGACGTTCTAAAATATATTCATCCTCGTTACACGTATGCCGTGCAGTTTGTAATTATAAGTTTGTCCTTCTCTAGCGCAGAACAACGGTACGACATACGTTTGGACTTCGTTTTCTGTTTAGTTTGACCAAGTTGGTGTCGTTGTTTGGATCGCTTGCATGTTTCTTATGCGGCGATTGTTGTGTGTGTCGTTAATTTATATTTTTGTAATGTGTTGATGTTAATTTCGTTTGAGATTAAAAATGCCGTCTCCCCGGCCGCGGACGTGCGTCTTCGGCGCACGGGCATTATTCTAAGATTCCAATAGATAGAATACTGTTGGAAAGTTGACCGCTTATTTCGGATGCAATAGTTGTTTATTATATAAAATAGATTTTGAATAATTGTGATAGTCCATTGTTTATTGTTTTGAACTAGATCAGTTATTTTTAGTGTTGTTTTTTGTTCGTAAATACATTTAGTGAAAATGAAAAAATTTGGATTTTGTTTCATTGATGTGAGTATTTATCAATTTTCTTTCTGTAATAATAACTTTGAGAAATAAAGTTATATTTAGGTAGGTACTTTCTTTTAAAGTTACGTAAATTTTAAAATATTATTTTGTTTTGCCTACAAAGACAGTTATGTCTATCTAATTCCATATAAATAGTATCATTAAGTAATTTCTTAGAAGTGATACATGATTCGCTTAGTTATGTACTGCATACCTACTACTGTGTACCTACTTATATAGGCATTATGAGTGTTTTCTTTTCTTATTTATCAAAATTAATATATTTTACGAAATATATGACGTGATATTTGTATAATTTCCTAGTAGCCGAGACGAGCGAAATAAGTTTGGCGTTTGCTCAATTTCTTGTTCGGGATGATCATCCGATTTAATTATTTATCTTTCACAGTTTTTGACAACTGTTTCGCCCGTGTAGCGCTGTTCTGTGATATTTTCGCATCCAACTGTTAGCCACTGCTTTTATAATATAATATAATATAATGTATTTTAGATGGTTTACCGTTTACATTTCTCCTTTAATAGCAGTATAGTTTACCTACTGAAAAAGTATTGGGGTTCAAAACCCAATAAGTACTTTAACCGCTACGAAAAATTCTCGTCATCAGGTATGCGCCACCATACACAGGGTAAAAACCTAGTAGGTAGTAGGGACACACTTCTGTGCATCGCTCTCCGGTATCAACCAGTGGCTTAGTTCTTGGTGCTGGAAGATCGACAGGTGAAAGCCACTGTATTGAAGCGCAATATTTTGGCGAACTCTTATGAAATTCTTATAAGAAATTAAACAATGATGAAATAACTATTATTTATATTAAAAAAATACAGCGCTGACCACAGGAAATAATAATAATATTATTTAGACACAATACGGCCATTTGTTTTAAACACTCATAGCCTTGTTTTGCGTAAACCAAAGAGCCGAAATCTATACAAATAATAAAATTGAAGTGTCTGTTTGTAATGTTTTGCCATTACAGCTTTTTACTAAATGTATATGAAATTATATATGGTACTTATAACAAAAAAAAGGTATTTCTGTCTCTCTGTATGTTCCGGCTAGTCTCCGAAATGGTTTGACCGATCTTGACAGGACTTTCACTGGCAGATAGCTGGGGGATTATAGGCGGTAACTTAGGCTACTTATAATTTTTAGATTCTTTAATCCATGCGAGCGGAGCCACGGGCGCAGTTAGTATATAATTGTGCAATTATGTCCGACTATCAGGCAACCACTCATACAACAGGTTGATACGTGCCATAGTACGCTTAGGCGTCTCGCGTTGTAGAACCAGCCGGTGTATAGTATCCAGTGATCAACTGGAATGGTAGGGTAGGGTCTGAATCCCCATGTCTGAAACGTCTCAAGGGTCTGAAACTGGGCTGCGATCATAGTGCACACGGCGATAAACCCGTCACAGTGACTCTTTTTGGATTGTCGCGATTCGGGATCAGCCAGTGCATATGCTACCGATAGGCTTTTATACTATCGCTTTGTTCTTGCGAAATACGTAGGTAATTTGGGAGCTGTTTGATTTCACATTATTCGAGCAAATTCGACGAAAAAGGCCAGATTTGTGGAAAGAAAATTCTTGGATTCTTCATCATTGCGAACGAATTTTTGGCCAAAAACTCAGCAAATACCATCGAGCAACCACCTTATTCACCAGATATGGCTCCAGCCGACTTCTTTCTTTTCCCTAAACTCAAATTACCACTTCGTGGCATCCGTTTTCATTCGGTAGAAAACATAAAGAAGAATTCGCGACGAGGACTAAACTCAGTTCTGGACAAACCGTTTAAAAAATGTTTTGTTGATTGGATTATTCGTTGGCGTAAATATATCGTTTCTGAAGGAGCATACTTTGAAGGCGATAAAATAAATTTGGGTGAATAACTAATATTTTGTGTATTATTGATCTTTTCCCGGTACTTTTTGTCAGAGTAGTATGATAGCTAATGAATCCTAGCTATCCTGGTGAATTCACTCGGAGTACAGCAGAATAGGTCTGCCTCCATAGTTATGAGGTTGAGGTGTTGGTAATTCGCCACGGAGCAGCGCGGGCGCGACCCACGCATCAGTAAGAGCCGACGATAGATAAATTTTTCGTGACCATAAAATAACTAAAATGGGTTTCATAATTATTATAATAAGATATAAAACTGTTTATATCTAATTTCTGTTTTATTTAAATTAGGCCTTAATAAGTAAATTTGAAAGTGAAATAAAATTTTATCGAAAGTTAAAAACGTTTTTTGTAATAAAATAGCTGTGCCCGTGGCTTCGCTCGCGTGGACTACAGAATGGACAACGAGCGCACGCGCGTTTTGTGTCGCCCCTAAAATGCTTATTGTGGGTGATTCTTTGAAGATAGACATAGTATCGCAGACTTTTTTGTACGTCTCTTTAATATATACAATTATGCAGTACATTAATTTGATATATCTCTTATGGCTTAGACAGCGTAAGCCATATAATCGTTCCAAAAGCGTATTTTTTCCGAATTGATCATCATTATCGTCACTGGTAATTTAGTATGTTACTTTATGTAACATAATATATCCTATAATCTGGCCTGAGAATATAACTATGTATTAAAAAATAACCGTGTAAATCGGATGAGTGGTTTTCGCGTGAAAAGAACATAAACGGACAGGCAGACAGAGAGACGTCGAGTTTTATAATATGATTAGATAATTACTCATCTGCTTCACCGGGTGTCAAATAAATTGTAATGGTTTGGTTAAGAAACTCGGTGATGATAACTGAGTTAGTAATTTCATCTGTACTAGAGACGTTACACGTGTCTTTATTATTTGAATTAGTATTAACATTGTGTCTAAGTACTTGACGAATGTACGCACATAATAAGTTATACCAATTAAGATGTTTTCTTAAGCGACGCAAAACTAAACAAAATATTTCGAATAATATTATCAAGCGTGCCAACAGCATGATGAAGTTAGTCATTAGTGATAATAATGTGAATTCATTAGTTTACATAGTAGTTATACATACAAACATAATTAAATAAAAACAATAAAAGTCAGTAAAATGAATTTAAATTATTATCACTTCATAATTATACTAACTTCTTCATGTCACACTTCGACTTCCGTAACATGATGCGCACGCAATCTTAATGTTTCTCTCTATTAAACGCGACAAGTACCTATATAAAAATGTTGAATTTAACTGACTCGTAGGAAGGCTTCAGTACTATGAATTATATTTAACTAGCAACCCGCCCCGGCTTCACACGGGTAACAGATATATACATACAGATGGCTTCAGGCTTCCAGTCTGCATGAGTTTTTCGAAATTTTCACCATTCATTGTCATATTTCAGCCAATTTACAAAAAACCACTTCATGAATCACCACTCCGTCTATTGATAAAAACTCTATGAAAATCCATTCGATAGTTTTTGAGTTCAGACAGGCAGACGCAGCAGGGGGACTTTGTTTTGTAATATGTAATGAGTATTGATAGATGATATAGTTGTTCCAGTATGTACGTTCGTATAATACATTTCAAGTGTCAGATATATAAATATAATATTGATATTCGATAAGAAATAAAGACAAACAAACTACGAAACGTTTGCCGGAGCTGACAACGTGATATTCCCTTGAAAATCTAAAAATAGACTGTTAAATTCATCGGAACGTGTCGTTTGTGACGTCAGCGCTATTAAAATAACAAATGTAACTCATTAGTCATTGTAAATACAACTACAAATCGGTTGTAACTCAAAGAAGTGAATCTGCTTTAGTGTGCAACTTCGCTTGCGACGTCTTCAATTCTGAAAATCAAATTCTTATCCCAAAATAATAATATGTATTTTTAAATGAATTTAAATATGTCGAGTTTTTTATATAGGTACGGAAATATAGCACGGCAATGTGATGGAACTGCGCCTTATGGTAAGCACAGTACAATCTAAAAACAGTGGCGACCACCGTGGGATCAACAATCTACCACCAGTAGCCGCTGTGATGCCGGCCTGCGTAAATAGAAACTAGGATAGGTATGCACGGACTGATCTCGAAATGTAACTAACGCGCATAATCGAATCACTTTTCACCCGTACTTACGCGATCCAGTCGCCTGTACACTGTACAGCCCGCTATCGCTATTTCCTCGTTCCATATTCAGCATGGTGTGCCACGTGCAGTTGTGGTTGGCTTGGATGTCTCAAAACTTAAAATTTTATTTGAGCCCATTACATCCTATATATAAACATATGTCGACATAAAAGCCGGAATTATGGGGTTAGAATTAAACAAAAAGCCTTTAAACGGAGTTGTAAGATCAGCGAGAGTATTCAGTTGATTGTAATATGGTCAAGCTGCGTAGTTAGACTCTTAGCTATTGGTTTAAAGTTAGTGATAAAATGACACTGTTTTAATAATGTATAGAGTTGATTTTCATTTTATATTAACTAATAGGTGTACTCGCGACTCCGCTCGCGTTGACTACAGAATGTCGTCGGTCGAGCGAACGCGCGAATCGTGCTGCCTCCGCTCAAAAGACTGAACACAAATATGTTTATTGTGTGTGATCCCCTTAGAACATTCGTTTGATATATCTCGTATGGTTTACTCAGCCTATGCCATTTAAGTGCCCCAAACGCGTCTTTTTCCGAATTGATTCAACATTATAGCCATAGTTTATTCTGTATGTTACTTTCTCTTATGAAATATATCATAATATAATTTGACTAGATAACATAGAATTAAAATAAAAAACATGTAAATCTGATAAGTGGTTTTCGCATGAAAGGAACACAAACAGACAGACAAAGAGACGTTGAGTTTTATAATATGCTTAGATAACTACTCAGCTGCTTCACCGGGTGTCAATTAAGTTGTAATTGTTTGTTTTTTATTACCTATATTTATTTAAAGTGAGCTGTTCAATATTTCTTACAATTTATATGCCAATCTCAAATGTGAGCCTATCTAACTTTGACATAAATACAACATACAATATAAGCATACATTCGCATAGTGGTCGACCCCTTAAGGGTAGATTTGGTGCGAACAAAATATAATACGAAATTGGGAAGAAACTAACAAAAAAATACAAAACTAACATTATGTTTAATATACGCTGAGGAAAAGGAAAACACCTTTACAAATTATAAAAAGTGTTACCTGTCTATTAATGTGTTTGTAATACCAGAACTTCTACCAGGTTTATGTGACTTAAAAAGTCATAGATACGGTCTATGACCAGGGTTTAAACTATGTCATACGGTAGGAGTCATCAAGGAACATGTACCTGAATTACAATAATGGTAAATAAAGTTGAATTAAAATGAGTAAAGCAACTTTGAAACACAAGCGGTAATAGGCTGTAAAACCAAAATCAAATTAATTAAAAGGTCATATGTGTCAGCGACACATTTGTGTTATTAAAGCGCTATCTCTCTTACAATAAGAACGGTCTGGGGTCGCATCGGTCAACCCACAATGAGATAATTCGATCGCGTCCATTTAAACGCACACTTGTACTCAGGTCACGATTCGCCACGCGACGTTGCGCACTACCCTCGAGTTTTCTCATAACAAAACAATTTATAAGCAAATTTATTTTTTTACAATATCACAATGATAATATTTGGTTTTTATTATCATTTAGCTACTGAAGTTATTGCCTTGTTTTTAACTTACACTTTTTAATTTTACGGAATTTGCTCTGACTCCTCTTGGAGAATTTATTTTGTTTCAACTTTAATATCTTGACTTTTAATCTACCTATAAGTATGTTCTCAAAAACTTATGATAAGCTAGATTTTGTAAAAGATCGGCATAGTTTTAATATTAGAAATAAAGAAAAATTAGTCACCGTGTTTTAGACTTAAGACCAATAAAGTTTTTTTAAGGTAAGACTACTTAGGTTCTATAATAACATCCATATACTAATTTGCATATTACTGACATTATATAATAACATATGACTGATTTGCCGTACAATAATTTTAAGGATTATGTCAAGCAGATTTTACTGTCAAAAGGTTTTTTTACTGTGGATGATAGGGCTGACAGCAAATGACTCCGTCTATGTACATTCACTATATATTATAATCATTAATTGTTTAAAATGATTACACAGTAAAAAGAAACGTTAAACCCGATCGAGTTTCTTGTTGGGTGTTGTTGACAACATCAGTAAATATCTAATTAGAGAATGAGTTAAATAAAGTATTTTGAATTTTGTTTACATAAGATCTCAAATGTATTTAAACTCTTGAATGGAAGAAAATTGTTATTTGTCCCAAAATCATACTGCGATATGTTAATTTATTATTTTAATCGGAAACGAATTATACAACAGATTTCTTTTTTATATACATATACGGGTTTATAAACTCGACAATTAGAGAATGTTGAGTAAAGTCTAAGATTAATGGAGACGCTCGAGTTCCCAGTATTTATTTATTTAGTAATTATGTTTCATCGTATGGTGGTCAAGAGCTATTTAGATACAATAGCCCTACAATACAAACCTCTCCATTTCCTGGTATATTGTCCAGCCGGGTTAAAACATACAAAGCCTTACTACACCTTGCAAAGAAACATAATAAATATTAACTTAGTGACGCACTTTACTCGAGCGAAACCAATGCACATATATACCTACTAAATGCTAACACATATTCTTCAATATGTATAGTTAGATCGAATGGATAGTTCGCCGAATTGGATACACATCACAAGCTAAACTTCGCCCACTTTAGCACTCATACGCCTTCAGCATTCGCCACAAAATACAGTAAACGTGTTACTTTTTTCCGATTTGATTATACTGTTAGCCTTAAGGGTCCTGAAGCCTCAGAAGGCTATTACAACTTCTCTAGGAAAGTGTCGCAACAAGCTCCAAGGGTACCAAAGTGGCCGTACCTCGGCTTGGACTGTTGCCGTAGTTGTAATTGTCGCGAACTGGCCAATTCCCTATCCGTAATTTGATCTAAACTAACTATACACACACACACATATATATATATATATATATATATATATATAGTATCCGAATTATATTTCGCAAGTTTGTAAAGCTGTAAGTTCTTATTTTATTCTTCCGAAAATTTGCCTTGCTGATAGATACGAGCCATCGAACATAGGGCTCTTCCATGACTGTTTTAGTAGGTGCTTAATAATAATTGATATATTGGAAGTAGCCAAGTCAGACCTTAGGCTTCAATATATTATCCTAAGTTATAAGAAGAAATTATATTCTAAGTTGTAATAAAATATTTTATGTTGTTATAAATACATTTCAGGACTGACCATTGAACTTGGCACCCATTTAGATCTCGCTTCTTTTGTCGTTGAAGTCAACAACCAAGGCATATATCGTAATATTGAACTTGGCTCTCATTTCACATTCATGTTTTTGATGGGATATCATTACTATTTGTACAGAAATTGTTAGTAGGTACTTATTCATAATACAATTAATACCAAAATAATATAACCACAAATATTCCAAGTATTTTTTAAGGAAATCTATGAATTTCAAAGCATAAATCGCAACCTTATAGGTCACAGGTATCGAGAGACAACCAGAGAACAAAACGGCGGATCTACGAGTATAGGTCAGTCAGTGATAAAAACGTCGATTTTTAGACGTTAATATCTAAATAACTGTTTTAGATGTGTTTTTATGAAATTTGGACTACATAGGTATCTCGCAAGTCTTAATATATGAGCCAAATTTCACATGTTTATGTGAAAAAGTTTTTGAGTTATGAGGGGGTCAAAAGTAGCTCCAAATGGATTCTTTTAGCTTGAACTTGGCTTGACACGCTACCGCATGTCTAGATTTATGTCCGATTTGGTTTACATGTAAACCCGCGCCGCATCGCTGTACCTTGTCATACGATGACTAAACTAACCGAATAAAGTACTTTATTTAAACCGCAGTTGGTGTTGTATTATAATATTCAATGAATGACGTAATTACGCAGAAGTATATTATTATGGTGTGGGCGTAAGTATGTTTGTGACTGTGTGTCATGATTAGCTTCATGACATCTTCAAAACACTGCAACAAAGACAAAATTATTTAATGCACTATATTGTTCCATATTTCAAAATGTATTAATCTATACATATAATAAAATTGAAGTGTCTGTGTGTAATGTCAAAATAACCGATTTTTACTAAATGCATATGAAAGTATACTCTATACTTATAACAAAACCCTAATTTTAAATTTTTTTGTCTGTCTGTCTATCTGTTTGTTCCGGGTAATCTCCAAAACGGTTGGCCCGATTTAGACGGAACTTTCACTGGCAGATAGCTTATGTTATAGGGATTAACGAGCAGGTCCTGCAGGCACAGCTAGTAGATAAATAAAATAAAAATGTAGAAAAGAAAATGAATTGAATTGCAATGTAGTTATTTAAGTGTTTATGTAAGCTCAAATACGCACGTCGTCATATTTTCTGAACTTTGACAAATATTATTTGATATTATATAGTAAAAAAAACACAAACTGGTTATAAAACAGTTAAACAAATTAAAACACTTTCTAAAAACACTACGTTATTATTACCTATTTATTCATTTTAAAAACAAATAGTTATACTTACTTGATTAGTCAATTGCTATTTACGTCTAGCTTCACGCTTTGATTCTAATTCTGCGAATTATCATATTATTAGCGCTGCTCCGTACGCGCCCACACTGCAGAAATGTCGAAGCCACACTAAAGTAAGCTGCACGGTTTGACGTGCAGTTCACTCGAACAGAGTGAATATTGGGATTGCGAAATCTTGTACCTAGTACATATATATATCGATGAGTAAAACTGTCAAAATGTCATTTGAGTTGTAAGCCCACTAACGCAAAGACAGACAGATATTGCATTTTATAAAGTGTTAGGACGTAGTCCTGTTTAAAATCAATAAGGAAAGAACAGATACATTGTTCGATACCCACGCGTTGAACTATGAATAATAATATAGAGTAATCACTTACTAAAGCAGAAATACCTAGCGCATAACGTGGTACTCGGTGTAAACGCGACGCGAAGGCTAGGAATGCATTGCTACACCATGCCTACGTAGGTATTGCACAATGAAATGTTGTTTCTATTAAATTAATAATTAATAAAAAATTCCGAGATTTACTCTGCTTATTATATCACGTCGGGGTCACCAAATGAGGGTGTTTTAGCCGCCGTAATTGCAATAAACTAAAATTATGCAATTAAAGCGTAAAACGTGTATTTGTCACACTTAACATTGGCGAAATTCCATACATAGGCAGTAGCCATAATTATAAAAATATATGTTTCATTGACTAACAACAGTACTTTTACTAAAATTATTTATTTCTCTGTGTTTTTAGCGAGATCTTGATCAGTCATATGATGGTTTTTATTTTAATTCATAAACTTATGTTAACCTGCTAGGTTAGGTTAGGTTGCCTCAAAAACTCCCTGAAAAGTTTTAACAAGGGGCCGCCATTTTGTAAAAGTTATGTTTGAAGATTGCAAGATAATTGGAAATAAATACTCTATATACGTGACTTTGGCATGATTTTGCAAGAACACAGTTGCTACTAAATAAAAAGAAGAAAGAAACATGTTCGCAGAAATATTATAGAGGCCATATTTGACTTCAATTCACCATTGTTGAGAAAAAGGTGCGGGAATTGAAAAGAGATGGTTTAAGCCTTTTAACTTAAACGTTAATTAGAAAAACAACATGTGGCTTGGATGCATGGTCTAGATACCTTTGTCTTTTCCTTTCCCGTAGGAACGGATAATTATACAAAAATAACATAAAAAATCCTTTAAAAATATTAAATGTGAAAAGGAAAACTCGTCTAACCAAAAAGTATGAACGCCACAAATTAAAGGCAAATTAAATTTAGGCCCTAAGAATCAGTAGTAGACAAGTCCTTTATAGGCCCGGGGCGGCGTAATTAAATGAAGCCCCCGGCACTGTTGCTATAATAAAAACTCCAACTCCAACGCTGACGAACTTTTGTTTACTAAAGGAATTTAGAAAAACTTGTGTTTTTATATTTTGCATACGTTTAGGCACTCGGAACTGGTCTGGAGCCTCAAATATCTCGAGGAGACTTGTGGAGCTTTGGAGGCTCCTTAGAAGCCGAGGACGACGCTTGGAAATGGTAAAGCTACCTCAGCCACTTTAGAAAACATAGCGGTCGTCCTTTAAAAAACTTGGAGGACGTCTAATATTTTTTATAACCGTGCAGTTTATAAAATCTTCAATGATATTGAGGCAATGATTGCTACTGTTGTAATTTTTACCCAATTTTTGGCTAAATATAGTCTCATTTTAGAGCTAGCTAGCTACAACATTTTAAGTAGTAGCTAATTAAGTATGCTATTTTTTTAAAGCAATTAGAAAAGGAATGAGAAAAATAAATGTACTCAAAACGAGACTCTTGTCTCATTTGTAGCTATCAACGTATAACAAAAAACATTATTCTTATAAAATCCACTAAAAATTTGTGGTTTTACATGAATTTATTTATTTGATTGGTGTATTTGATTATAAATATATGACCACTTCACTTGCCTACAATAATCCAACGCCTTTTTATTGATGATTTATAATAGACATTGGCGACGCAGTTGTAGCGCGCTCGCCTGCCGTCGAAGAATATGCCGCTACTTCTATGATATAGGAAGAAAATCATTTTAATATAAGAACATTTTACAGTTCTCTCCTTTCTTCAAGTTAAGAATCTGTCGGCAATCACCTATGGGTGTTTTTCAACAGCCAGTTCCCATTCTAAGATTAGCTTGCATTTGCAGAAAAGAAACCTTACTGGGCGTTTTGATAATATGTCACTTGTCCTTCATAAAGAAAACTTAGAAAAGAAAAATATTATAAATATTAATAACTAAGCTACATAAAAAATAAATATTGATCGTTTCATTAATTACCAAGAGATAACAAAATAGTACCATCTACAATCAAATAGTCAATTAAACACATGTGTGGTATTTAAAAACATGTCTAATGTCTAAAAAACATGTCAACAATAATGTCTTCAGTGTTTTAGTTGTAGACAATACAACGCTCAAACAGTAATCTTGTTCGAATACTTGTTTTCTGAACCTATTGCAAAGCAAGTTAAAGATTATATTTAACAATAAAAGAACGTGATAAATACACCGTTTTACAATGAACAACTTAACGATCGTTCAGCGCAAAAACAGTTAATAGTAATGAAATCTTAACAAAAAAAGTTTGCCAAGTTATGCGTAGATTCACCAAGCATTTAGTGATAGCTGGAAAGTTACTGTTGGCTGTTGTTAGCTGGAACATGTTTAATAAAAGACGGCTCTCTTTTAATTAAAAAAAAAACATTTATTTCTTAAAAAACATATATAATAAATAAATATAATATTTCTCTAAATATATCTATATTTCTTTATTTGTCCCGTATGCATTCATTTATCCAATTGCAATGAAACTTTAGTAAATTTTGCGCACACTCATAAAGGTATCTCAATTACTGCAGCCACTTAAAATAGGTGGCGCGTGCGTCGTTTCATTTCGGAAACAACGGGAAACGAAGTCGCAAATTCTAGATACTAATAAACCTTTCAATGTTTCTGCAAGCATGTCTTCATATTATGTCTATTACGGATCAGAGATATTGTACTCAGATACCGCGTTAAACGACACCGTTCGAATCCTAAAATGAATCCTAAAAAGGTAAACATTGTAATGAATCCATAGCAAGGTAGTAGATAATTTTGCATTATTTGTCTGGTTATCCCGGTAATTAAAGTTGAAAATCAATGCGGTACGCCAGAGGCAAGATTTTGAGAAAAAAAAATAAACGAGCAAACTCCTTCAAACTGAACCCAAATTTCGAGGACCGTCAGTGATAGCCTGAATATACTTGAGGACTAAGTTTAAAAAGCTCGTGTTTCAATGCTTTTGGGACTACTGTAGCGACAACTACTGGTTTCCACAAATAGGTGTAGTAACGATGCTAGCGCAGTTAAAACATTGTAAGTTCTATCAATATTTTTTTTACATCTACCACGTTTAGTGTGTTACCATCTCCGGATACATTTTGACATCACTTCAGAGTGTAATGAAACGATAATGTATAAGTCAGTTTTTTCCTGCTCATCTGAGTTCCAAAGCTGGTAACCCTAGCTAAGAGTCGAGTTTACCGACCCGGCTTGCGTACCTGTTTTATTAATAGAAGCCACGGATTGCCTTTTACGGGCTGATTAAATATTTTTTTATTTTATCGATGGATGCGGTTCTTTTTGTTCGTGTTATGTATTTTTTTAATCTACAAAAACGCGTTAGTTAACTGTTTGACTCTCAACGTCACACAAAATGCGCGTAAAATTGATATTAATACCATCCAAGGGAGTAAAGTTATTAAAATCTTAAAACTTTTCCGCTAATTAGAACCGCTAAGTATGAGGAAAAAATATTGCTTTTTTTATTGAACTGGCATAGGATTGCGCATTGACTTACACTTATCCACAGTTGAATTAAGTTAAGCACAGAGTTGAATGTCCATCGCTATTCGCGTTAGTCATATCGGATTGCAAAATTCTAAGGCGTGGTAAATATTATATACTACATAATTTGAAATCCGACGTTTACAAATTTTTGATATTTTATTTCTTATTTCATACGCTACAAATGGTGATATTTTCCGTAGTTTGAACAATCAATATAATGACGCTACAACACGGTAAGCAATATATATACTTTTTTTATATACTTATTAAGAATTGTACCTTAATTTTTTTTGTATGTAAGCCAGATTTCTTAAAAATAAACCGCTTTTAGGTGTCAACGAGCACGTGAATACACGTATATGACAAAAAACAATATGTGATTAAAATATCGATTTTTAATGTTGCCATTGTAAATTGAACTGAAAATAACTATAAAGATAACATATAGATATTACAATATATATCATATTATATTTTTTCATTCATGCTATAATTATGTTTATAATTATTCTGTGTCCACAATTTCCTAACATGCATTCAATAGATTGTTTGTCCAGATGTAATTAATATGTAGATATTTTATTCGATGTAATATTTAATTAAGATTCAATGTCGTATTTTTTATTTGACTTTATCTGATTATTAATAGATGCATTAGTGTTATTACACTAATAGGATAAGTTAGGATGTTTTTTTTAAAAGTCGTCGTATAAGAAATCCTATTGTGTCCTGAACATTTTACATCGAATGTATGAACCTCTATTGAAATACTAAAGTCTAAGTATGTGGTTGTTTTCTCTCAGATTGACCTAATTAGTCATTCTTGAGATGTTGAGATGTTTCTTGATTTCGGCAGATATAGTACTTTTAAAGTTCTCTATACGGGAAAATATAACGCATGTTAAAGGCACGGTACTTATTGTTCACTTTCATTCGAGTCTACATAAAGATGATTTTAACAATGTATTTTATTACACCATCATGAACAGTTTTACTTACGTCTTTACAGAAAGGAGACGATATCATATAGGTTATTACGTAAACAAGTTAATAATTCAACCCAGCATGAGTCTCAGTATGACGTTGTGCAACACTCCCTAGCAAGCGTTTCGCCTTTGTTTGCAATACGGTAAATCAATAAAGGTATTATTATCTAAGTTCTCACAAGCCAACCGAGGGTCTTGTTTGTTTAGAACTCATTCAGTATTCATATACAAGTTGGTATTCCACTGAGGGTAAAATACTCTCGGAAAGACTAGGGAATAGACTAATCCGCGTCCATCATATAAAGTTCTGTTTTCCGTCTTGATCACAGATAAATAAATAAATATTCTTTCTGGTTGATATTCTCTCATTGACAGAATTCAATGATTTTAGTTTAATAACAGATACTTCACTTAGGGAAGAAGAAATTACCTATTCGATGATTTATAATTTACCGGATAATGTTAAGAAATGTTTATTAAACATATATAACAGCATTTTTTTACTTAGTTATGTACCTATTCAATGGCTAAATATCTAGATTATTGCATTTCCCAAAGCTGGTTATACAAATTAAAATCTCAGGCCAATATCATTGTTATCCTGTCTATGTAAAGTCTTTCACGTTTTATTATGTAAACGACTAGAATGGTAGGTACATTGAAAAACATAATATTTTTTCATCTTTAACTAGTGGATTTAGGAGAGGACAGTCTTGCCTGGACTTTTTTTGTCGTTGTAGGTTTGACGTAGTGGCCATAATCTCACCTGACGTTAGGTTAGTGACGATATGGCCCAAGAAGATAACACGCTAAACCTAGTGGAAGACTGGCTCTCAAGTGCAGCTGCCGGAACACACCTATTGGTGCTTGCGACAGATTTTCAACTTGAGGGAGGTAGCTAGCTAGGCGGGCATTAGAAAATGCCCTACCACCATGCTATGCCATGACTGTTTAACACGACTTGTGAGTTGTATTCAAATAGGATTTTCCAAAACTATTTCGGTATTGGCCTGCTTTATAGACATTGAGAACGCTTATAATAATATTTTAACGGAAAAGATTATAAGTATTCTCGATGAACTAGAAGTTGGGAGAATAAAATGTGTAATTATATGTGGTCTTTTCTGAGTGAAAGACATCTAATATTTACCGTTGACTGTGGAAACAAAAGTTTAACCCGATGGACTGGCAAAGGTTTCGCGCAGGGAGATCCTCTATCACCAAATCTAATTAGATGATTTTTAGTAAAGGATGGAAAAACAAGAAATTAACTTTAATATATATGGTAGTATATTACAGAAGACGGATGATATTAAATACCTAGGAATGTGGCTAGATAAGTCATTACTATGGAATAGACATATACCTAAACGAACTTAGCCAAATATGTTCAAAATATTTAAATTTACTAAGAGTGTTGGTAGTTTAGCAAACAAATATTGTTTAAAGACCCTTACCCTGTGTAAACCATACGAGATATATCTAATTAATTTTCTACATAATTGCAGTTTAAAAAGGAAACCTACAAAAAAGTCAGCGATAGCATATATATGTCTTGTAAGGATCACACACAATAATCATTTTTGTCTTCAGTTTTGTTTTGTCTTCACCATTCGCGCGTGAGATCGACCGACGGTATTCTGGAGCCGCGGGCACATCTGGTTATATAATATAAAAAGGGGCACCTCCATACAAGATAGAGCGATAACCTGCGCAGCCTGGCTGAAATCGACTAGATGCAAACGACCGAAGATCGGGTCCAGTGGCGATCCTCGGTGAGGCCTATGTCCAACAATGGACAGATGTAGACTGATGAGTGAAGATGATGTTGATATAATCTGAAACGTGAAATTGTAGTCATGATTTTACGTAGAGAGACGTATAACTTAAATTGACGATTTTTCGACTAGTTTTTCACGAATTATGACTAATTACTGTAATTACATAAAAATACATTTTAATAATTTAAATATAAATCGCTAAGCTGTATAAATAAATGAGATTGTTTTGCGTAGTCTCGCGACCTTGCGGCGTATTTAGCTTATTAGATAAGAAATGTTAACCGTAATGGAATTGTTATATTAAAATAATCAAAACGTATAAACATCACGCTATACCTGTTACGAAACCAACATAGAAATATGATGAAATCCTGTAATAATAGTCGTCTATATATTTGTCATTTATATTTAAAAATGTATATTCTGAAATATGATTTATATTTGATATATATATGATTTATATACGTACGTATTAATGAAGACCAATGTGAAAATAAGATACGTGTTGTAAGTAACGTTTTGTCGCTTATGTACAAGAAGAAATAATTTATGACTTTTAAGAAAAGATAAATCAGTAGTTGCTTTATTTTTTCTTTTATTATGTGTAATGTAACATTTTTAATAGAGAAAACAGAGATGTTTTTGTTAAATAACGAACCCAAATAATATCATATTTTATTTGAACAAAAAATTAAACGTAAATGAAACGTAATTAGTTTAAGTTAAAGTTAAGTCATATCAAAATACAGTGAATTACGATTATAACAATGATGAAGGGACCACTAAAATTCCATCACTATATCAGGAAGTCGCTATATACATAGGTAGAAAGAAAACAATATTTATTTTTCAGAAAATACAGCCGCGCGATGCTCATATGTTGCCTAAATTCTTAGATTTAACTTTACCTATCTGAACTTTTTTTATCGTTATAGCTTAGCGTTGTGACCACAATCTCACCTGATCTTAAGTGACGATATGATCGAAAATGGTAGCACGCTAAGCCTAGTGGAAGACTGGCTCTCAAGTGCAGCTGCCGGCACACACCTATTGGTGTTTGGCGACACCATGCTATGGTTTCATCACGATGTTTTCCTTCACTGAAAGCTCAGGCTCTTTGCAGGGAAATCACGTCTATCGACACGTACACGTACACGCTACCAATGAGCCATCATTGTTTTTTTTTAAAAAGCGTAAAATTACAAATGCTGACCATCTGTGAATTTAAACAGAAGCTAAGAAGATAACTTTCTGATTGAAGTGTTGAACCTTTGTGTATTTGTTTGATAACTCGGTCGTCGTCAGTCGCAATATAAGCGAGGGATTTCAAGGAACTAGTTACAAATAGTTCATTACAACTAATCGCTATACCCGAAGTTGCTATAACCAAATTATGTTCCTCTAAAAGTATACTTCAAACTCAAGGGACTTAAGTGTTACGTCGCTAGAACCCAAAGTCGTTACAAGCAATGATGCGTCGTTGAAGCAATGATGGCTCAGTGGTAGTGTGTATGACTTCGCGTCGATTGACGCGAAAAAAACATATAAGTGTTGAAATGTTGAAACAAATAATGTAATTTTTAAACTTTTAAATAATCATGTAACTATGTAATCATCTACATAAGTACGCTACATAAGTACACGCACTAGAATTTTTATATCTTCATTTGCAAAAGTACTAGATATATTATGTGTATATATATATAAAGAAGAAATCGAATGTTGCACAAACATTTTAATCAGGTAACTAAGTACAATTCTATTAATAGAGTGGTCTGGCGTACCGCGTAACGGAGAACACAATGCATATTTCAGCATAGATTAATAACGCAGACACTACTGATTACATTAAATATCACCTGTTTTAAGTTTTATGAATTGTTCACTATTTTGTTTGTAATGGAAGTAAGATGACAATTACTTTTTTTTACTAGTTCAGCAAAATGGCTGGACAGTACACGAGGGAAGTTCAGTACATTCCTGAAACACCGAAGACTCTTGGTGACAAATTATATCGATAGTCGTTGCTGTCATGCGATCAGCAGAAATACTTCTTTATGGTTAGTTTCAAGGCCCCAATATTGTAAGTGGGAAGTGGGAGGGAACAAATTGCCCGGTAGGAGATTCTGCATCTTTTAATACGCCAGTCGCCAAACATAGGAATTTGCGAACTTCTTTTTTCTTTCCGATATGGATGCTACCGTGTGGCTGTAATCGAATACCAGTTCGCATGCTTCTGTAGTGAAATGAAGATAATGGGATAAGGTGAAACAACTCTTGAGAACACTTGCGAAGATACAGGCGATAAAACATGCTCAGTGAGGCGATGACCTCTATCTTAAGTGATTACTATTTGGTTACCTGATTTGAAGTGGTTACTATAGCTCATTCCTATTAATCGGCTCACTTTCGGCTATCACTAACTGTGTATAAATAGAACTGTTGCCCTATCTGAGTTCAGTAGCTGATAGGTTGTTAACCCCGAGAACTAAGTTGGAAAGGCTCGTATGCCATTGCATGTTGTTAGCCTGTTTTATAGCATTAATACCGGAATTGTTGTTGGTTTTAACTACGAAAGTATTGTCGCTAACCCATTTCTGTCCTAAAGAAGCTGTGATATACTTTCTGTTCCTTTTTGACAACGATTCCGGCACACGAGCTGTTTGAACTAAATCATCGAATTTTATCTCTATTTTATAACTTGTACAAGTCCATTATAAATGTTTTTAGGCATCCCGTCACTTTTTGATGATATTAAAACATACATCATAGAGTTGCTGCTTCTAATTATAATTTAATCTTTGTGTTTATACATTTTAGTTATATCTATGCGCGTGACGTTATACAATTATTCAGGTATCTTTTGTATTATTTAGTTTGCGCTCACCCGTGGCGTTCACTCTACCTAGGGCTGCCAGTTATTACACGATGCGATAGTTCAGGGCTAATAAGGTAACACATAATATCTCTAGAAGTATGTAATTATAATCTGAAATGTAAGCAGTTTTATGATTATGTTGTAAATGTAATATTAATATACTTAACAGAATTATCTCAGCAGTATGTTTATTACTAAAACATACTTCATATAAATATAATAAATGTAACCTGTTTTTCATACGTAATATAATATTATCTTTAGTATCTGTCATTCAATAGGGATTATTGGGATCATGAGATATTATAATGTTTCCTGTCGAAATAATATAATATAATAATTGTGACTTGACACATATAAAATTGTTATATGTATATTTTGTATGCTTTTCTGATAAGATAGTATGTTATATTGCTAAGTTTAGTACATACTGTCGTTGAAATTAGTTTATTTCTTTACATTGTGTTTATTTTTCTTGGTCTAGAACTATCGTTTTGTAAGTATAATAAAAAAAAAACATATTAAAATCCTACATTTCTATTAAACTTCTAAAAAAAAACTCAATAGTAGTCGGCAGCACCTAAGTGGTTATTAATTATTATGAAGTGATTTATTACTTACAAGAAAATAAAACGTTGACAGTGGCAAATATATCTACGGTTGACAACTATTGAAGAAGAAAAAAACGAATAATATGTTATGACTTTGACGACATAATAATTTTGACGTAACAAAAGACACAATTAGCCTTTACCAGTCCACTGCTGGATATAGGCCCCTCCCAAGGTTCGCCATCGGATCCAATCTCCGGCTTTCCGCATCCAGTCGCTACCAGCAGTCTTCCGGAAATCGTCACTCAATCTGTTTTGAAGGCATCATACACTGCTTTTGCCACGACGTGGTCTCAACTCAAGAACTCTTCTACTTCATCTGTTATCTGTTACTCTACAGACTTTTTTTTTTGGAATTGGCTAAACTGTTAGCTTTAGGCGCCCTGGTTCCTTTGCGGCTTTTACAGCTTCACCGGGCTTGATACTGACGTGACCGGCCCACTGCCTCTATAGCGTGATGACACATTGTAGTTGATTCTTATATAGCCCCTGGTCTATCGGGAAAATTGGTAAAGTCCTTTTCGTACAACTATTAAATTTTTTAACATTGCTCTAATAAGTTACTGGCTCCGTTTTTAAAACTACTCAGGGAGTTTTTGTGGAACTCAAAATGCATGTATTTAGTTATTATTTTAATCCACTTCACTTGTGCGCAATAAATAAACTGAACCAAACTATGCCTCGCTTAATGCCACCAAGTTACATAATGTAGGGTCAAATAACGTAAGTTTATGAAATAAAATAAATACCAAAACTCCTCTCCTTAACTTAATACCGTACAGTAAATTAGAGGATCACGACAAGCAGGTTTTACTTTTTCAAATTGGACAATTATATGCATGATAGTGTTCTCCTGGAAACGATTCAGTCAGGGCATGCAGTGTAATTGTCTTTGAATAATATATTCATCAATATGTTATGCGAAGCATATTATTAATACACCTATACCTATAAATAACGTAACAATTTTTATTGTCTTAACGAGTAACATTTAACCGCAATTTGTAGGTTAGTTTTAATTTTAATAAATTTGATAATGAAATGTGCGCTGCGCCGTACCTGAAGGAAAAGACGCGTCTTACAAATATAAACCGGATAAATGTTGAAAAGTTTGTAGTCTGAAGCTTAAGGGATATTCAGTTTAAACTAAGTGTAATGCAAGAACGGAAGGTCACTAACCTACAAAAATAAAAAAAAAACAAATAGGTATGTTCTTTTTCTAATATATATAAAAAACTTAATTGCTAAAAATCTTAATGTGCGCCCCTTTTTCTTCGGACAGCAGAATATTTGATCCCATGGTGTTAAATGCTCAAATATGGTAAACAAACTAAGCCTACAAGCTTACAGTTTTTTATGTGCAACTTCCAGAATACACCAATGTTTTTTATACTAACAGATATGAATATGTAAGTAGCAAGGCGATAAGATAAAACCCACTTCGTACCATGTCTGCCAACACTTCTCAAGTGTTCGGCGTGAGAATATATAAATTACGTGGATGAGTTAAATATAAGCAGCGGACGTACCGTGTAGGTACGGACGGACAGCCACTTCAATTGTCCAATGAGCGACTTCCGTTTAAGAATTGCAATCAAGGTAGAACTTGTTGCTCAAAACTATCTTAGCGGAGAAAATAAATTCAAAATTAATAAAACGGACTTATCGAAATAAAAGCAAAACTGCGTTAGTTGTTAGAATTAAATTCTTTATCCAATCCATAGTTATAACAGAATCAATTAAAATTCTAATAATTAATGTAATTACATTTCGGGTTTATGCTGCTTTCAATTTCCTGAAATTTGTGCTTAAATGATTCGGGAGGTCTCATGTTGCTTGAATTGCCCTCACTGTAATATAAATATGGTATCCACCTCAGCTGTTGTCCCCAACAACAAAATATCGTAAAATATCAAGCTGTGGAAGTAAGCGAAGTTGACTAATCTAGCAGTGGCAATATTAGTAAACTGGCGAATCTTACGTACTACAAATGCAGCAAAGCTTCCCGCCAAAGTTTTCATGTACAGACCCCGTTGTAATTTAAATCAAGTGTAATGATTACGTAACGTAATGTACTATAACCCAAGAACACAGTATTATCAACTGAGCCTACTAAATTCCCTTCTATCTTAATACTAGTATCAACAAGTTGAACATTGGGCAAGGCAAATCTCATACATTTGGATTTGTTTGCATTTAGAAATAAATAAATTAGAGCAAACCATTCAGAAATTTTAAATACTAAAGTATTTTTTAATTGTCTAACATCTGACTCTATTCTTTTCACTGTGAATACAAGTGTAATGTCATCTGCAAAAAGAACCATGTCAACTCAACTAGTACCGGTAGATCATTTATATATACGAGAAACAGAAATAGTCCCAAATTCTAGCCCTGAGGAACGCCGATTTTGGTTAACGATCCCGAAGAGGTTGTCCTATTTATACTTATTTTTTTAAAGCGGTCTGTTAAATAAGAGATTCGCCGATTGAGAAAAGTTCCACACACATTATAGTGTTTTTAGTGTTAGCTTAAATATAAGCGTACTGTGGTCAACGCAGTCGAAGGCCTTTAAGAGATCACAGAACATACCAATTGTATCATACGACTCCTCCTAGATCTTAATATTTTTGACTTAGCAGCGTTGCACCAGCGTCAGTGGTTGATTGTGATTTCGTGAAACCATACTGTCGATCGTACAAAATTTCTTGCACTGCATAATCATATTTTTTTGGAAAATCCTACTAATCGAAGGAAATACAGAAATTGGTCTATAATTTCCAAGATTACTTCTACAACCTGATTTAAACAGAGGAAATACTTTACTTATTTTCATTCGATTAGGGAAAGTTCCTGTTTTTATGTTTGCCAGATATGGTTAAATATTGACAATTAAAAACTAGATTACTATTACCGACATTCACCAAATTTCTTCAGTGTGTTTTAAGTTTAATTGTTTAAAACTACCTGCACTAACGTATGTAAAATAAAATTTAGAATTTGTAGATGTATTCAGATTTTCCAAAACTGATGCGGCAACATGAGGTGATGATACATGTTATCCTGTTTGCTTATTTATTATATGCCAAACAGTTTTGGTATTATTTACTAGATTTAAGAACTTTATTTCTTAAAAATATAGCTTTTGAAACTACATAAACATGTTTAATTTTTATTAGTAATCTGTAATATAAAACAAATTAGCACGAAACAAATTAGGTACTTTATAGTTGTCATAGATTTTCTATAATATAAATCATATAGTCAGTTTCTACTTTTCTAATGCCATTGGACGCCCACAAGCTACCGTAGTTGGTATTCAGATCTTTATTATTTAAAATCCCTTTAGATAATTGTTGTTTAATGCTATCATTTAAACGATCTAATCTAGTTTCTGATATAAGTCTAACCGTTCTCTTACAATCACCGCTACAGACCGTCATAGTTCATTACAACGAGTTGGCCTTTATGGTCAGACCGTATCCCAGTAATAATTATGTTGCGAATGATTTTAAAATTGCTAAATTGTTATTTATACAAGACACTGGACTTATTGATATAAATATTCTTATTAATATTTTCACCATTGTTTGTAAAAATAGTGAAATATTTGACGCTGGAGGCCTGTAAACACGTAATACAATTAATCCTTCCATCTCAGCACGAGCCACTTCACAAATGCGGTCTATTGAGAGACTACGTATTTTTTAATAACATGATAAATGCTACCACTACCAACAGCAATTGTTCGATTATAAACATTAGCAACCAAGAAGAGTGGTATATCAAATAACATCTTATCAGGTTTAAGCCAAGTTTCTGTAAAACATATTAATCTTTATCTAATAATAGATTTGTCTAATATTTTGCCGGAGAAGCGTTTTGATGTTTGAATGTTTTGATGGTATATGTTACTCTGCTCCTTTGTTATATTTATCGGTTTAAATTTTTTATCGCATTATCATTAGTCAACTATATGACACTGCTGATGAATATAATGAAAACTGGTGCATAGGCAATGGTCGAGTGCGACATGTGTGTTCCTCTTACGACATCGAGCCCTTCTAGCGTTACGTCAAGATAAATTCATGCAGGCCGACATGACAGCGACCACCGCTGATGGACTGCTGATCTCTCGGTGCTCGTTGTTATTTTTGGATTGTACTGTGCTTACCATCAGGGACAGTGTAGTCACTTTGCCTAACTACTGTAAAAAAGAGAGAGCAACACCACAATACCAATAAATCGTATTCTCGTCCGAAGGGTGTGATTGACAACTCGCACCGGTAAACTAGCTGTCCTAAAATAGCTCTCAGGAGTAGCAACATCTCTGTGACAGATTTTAGATATCATCAAGATAGTTATAGGTTTAACATTAGACGAACTGCATGCCTTATCATGCATCATTGATAAGTAAAACGCAATAAACAAAGTATAACTTAAAAAAATAGCTTTTGGGATATAAAAACGTAAGTTAAAAAGGGTTAAATGAACAGTTATATAGTGTATTGTATAGTCTACATTTAGACGGTCACATTATTTCATTCAAGTTATCTTTAGATGACAATTTTTTTTTAATCAATACGCGTTTTCTACTAAGAAATCCCCGTTTTCTCCTCTCCTCACTCTTCAGAACGTCTCGCTAGCAAAGCGTGACAGCCTCAGTATCCTAGGTATGGATATTCGCTGCGACCTTAACTCCAGGGATTACATCGGCAGTGTCATCTCCGCCACATCCCGGAGACTCGGAGTCCTGAACAAGGTGCGACGGTTTTTCACGTCCGAACAGCTGTATATGCTTTACAAGGCACAAGTTCGGTCTTGTATGGAATACTGTTCGCACCTTTGGGACGGATCCGCTAAATACCTCCTCGAAGCCCTGGACAGGTTGCAGAGACGGGCTGTCCGCATTGTAAATGATGCAGACGTTACTAAGTTCATCGAGCCGCTTCAGCTGCGCAGGGATATTGCCTCCCTGAGCGTGTTCTACCGTCTGTATCATGGCGAGTGTTCTGAAGAGCTGTTTAACCTTATTCCCTCTTCTCCCTTTCATAATAGAACCACACGCGCTGGTCTCCGGAGCCACAGCTTTACAGTAACCTCCATCTCGGCTCGAACAAAGAAATTTGCTACGTCGTATCTTTGCCGTACTGTGAAGCTGTGGACCCGTCTCCCGGCCAGTGTTTTCCTTCCTTCCTACAATATGGAGTCCTTCAAACACAACGTGAAGAGATATTTAAGCAGGCCGGCATGACAGCGTCGACTATCGATGTATTATAAATCCTGCGGTAGTCGCCGATGTTATTGGATTGCACTGTGCTCACCATCAGGTACACTGTAGTCACTATGCCGTGCTACGATAAAAAAAAACAATATCGTTTAGTTTTCGTCATATCGTATCTATTGGATTAACACATAGGATATTTTTAACTTGGTATCAACAATTTTGGAAATTCAAGCGAGCGGAGCCGCGGTAAAGAAATAAATATCATGGTGTGACGTGTCATTAAATCATAAAAAAAATTGTCCCTTAGCAAGTTAATGCAAATTTGCAAAAGCAACCTACTATAAATGTTTAAAATGTTAACTTAGTTTAGTAGTTACTGCAAATGAACACATTACAAGTATGAAATTGCTGAATATTTTCTTTCTCTCTAATAGAATATCACATAACTTCCTACTGAGATAATTAATTGAATAGGGTGCCAATTAAAAATTATAATTTTACCAACGACCGCAGTTTCTTTGTTAGTGTATATTACAATATTATGTGTATAGCTGTGTGTATTAGTGCCTGTGTTTGTGAGTAGTTTTACCAACAATGAGAAATCGTGTATGATCGCTCCGGCGCACTATATTGACGTAGAGTTTCTATATTAATGTTTTAGGTATGAATGTCGATGGCTATAAGAGTAGGGGAAGACCAAAGAAACGATAGATTGACTGTGTGAATGATGATATGATTAGAAAGGGAGTGACTACCGAGATGACGACTAATAGAGAAGTATGGAAAAAGAAGACATGATGCGCCGATCCCAAATAAATTGAGATAAGGGCAGGAGAATGATGAGTTTCATATTAACATACTATCCAAAACGTTTCTTATCAATGAGGATTGAAGAAAACTCAATACTCAAGAATACTGGTAAAACACTGATAAGGTCCAGTTGGGCAATTTATAACTTATGGCAGAGTGTAATTAGTCTGATAGTGAAGGAAAACATCATGTGGAAACTAGAAAACTTGAGAAACGTTCATGAACTATCATCAAATCACCATGTAGTTGCAAAAACAGACCTAAAAATTTCTACGAGTTTGAAAATCTACAATACGTCATGGTGATTAAGCTAGTCTTTTTATACTTTAAGTTTAGCATTTCACAACAATCTCATCTGATGTTAAGTGACAATGTGGCTTAACATGCTAAGCCTAGAAGAGGAATGGTGTCAAATACAAGGAACATAAGTATAGGTTTGCGAGACAGATTTTCAAATTAGAAATTAGGAAATGCCTTCCACCATGCTATAGTTTCATTAGGATGCTTTCCTCCATCGAGAGCTTACGCTATCGATCGACATGGTTAATATAGTCTGTATTAATACATCTGTAGTAGTTGTTGTCTATAAATGTATATGAAGGATCACGAAAATTACCATTAATAACAAAAAAATGCCTGTCTGTCTGTTTGTATGCCCAGATTTAACTGAAAAACAGCTTGGCCCATTCTTATGAAATTTTGTACACGGGAAGCTTATTCCATTGGTCAAATGATAGGCTATATGAATTTTCAATAATACTTTTAGAAATCGTAAAAAAAACCAAACAAAAGAATTAGTTTTTATTAATTCTTAACCGGTTTACGCACCGCTAGTGTTGCATATACATAAATAAGTTGAATTTTATTACTAACGATCCGATTACTAATAAAATCATCTGTGATAATGTCCAGATGTAATAACTATTTTCATGCGCATCGGTGGTATCGTGAGTTATATTAAATACATCTGTTCACCAGACGTCCTGTGGTTGCAACATTATACTTTATAAATATACGTATATATTTATACAAGCTGGTTCACGCGACTCTCATCACATGAAATTCGTTTTGTTGTTTTCCACGAAATAGATGTTTACTACAGAAAAACAGTGGCTTACTATTTTTGATATACAGAGGTGTTTGTGAACTATGCAAACTTCATCCATTGCATCTCAATTCAATTTATAATTATTATGTTTTAGACAAAATCGTCCAAAGGGCAAAAATTAATGTAGTATTTTTTGCTATTTGTCTGTTGATACTTTTGCAAAATAAACTTTATTCAACGCTTGTGATAAAGGTTCGCACACACTACGGCATCGGCAGGCCGCAGCGCGTCTCATTGCAAAATTGCTCCAAAGCACACAAGGAGATGCGTCGGGCCGCGTACCAACGCAATAATGGAGTCATTGAGCTCTTGACATCGAGTGTATCCAGTCTAATGCAATGGATAGTTCCGATAAAGAGCTTTATTTTTTCAATTTTCTGTTTGACGTAAAGTTTTTTTGCATTGTAGTTGCCGGAAAGCACCTTATATAAGCTTGGCGACATATTTTCAACTTGAGGGTGGTAGCTAGCCCGGCGGACTTTAAAATATGTTCTACCACCATGCTATTGTTTCATCACGATGTCATCAAAACTCAGGCTCATTGTAGAGATTTGAACTCGCGTCTATCGATGCAGTGTCTATACAAATTACCACTGAGCCATCATTGCTTTAAAACGAATAAGTAAAAGGAAACAGAGTACTTGTATTACGTAATTTACAAAAAATAAAGGGTTTTGGTGAATTTTAGGGTATTTTTAAAGATTTATTAAAAGATTAAAAAAGTATTTAAACTTTTTTAGAATGACTTATGAAAAGTAATCTGAACTTCATTGCGCCTTCAAAAGTCACTGAGGCGGGCCGCATCGCAATGCATAACAGCGACTGCAAGAATACGCATCAGTCAGTATGTTGCACTGCGGCCCGCCTGTAGTGAGTGATGGTTAATATAAAATATAGGAAAGTGATGTTGGAGGAGATTTGTTATGCAATGCTACGATCCATCGGTATGGAGCCCTTGAGCCAAGCAGCCGCTCGCGCGATACAGTGACTCTACATTTACTAGCTATCACAGACATACATGATACTGCATCATACACACATGCACGCCACATAGGTACATAGGTTCTGTAATGGACCTTTTTTTTGTCTAGTTAGACAAAAAAAATTCAGATCACTAAATACACATACACATGTCCCTTCCCTCCTCACAGGGGGAAGAAACATGTATATATGTATAGTACGTTTAGTTTGAATGATAGGAAATTTGTTAGACCGCGACTTATTTGCAATCTCTGCAACAGTCCGAGCCAAGGTCCGGCTACTTTGGCACCCTCGGAGTTGTTGCTACGCTTTCGCGGCTGAGTGCCTTAAGCGCTCGCCCCCAAGCCCGGTGAAGCTGTATAAGCAGTAAAGGCTCCAGGGCTAACAGTATGGTCAGTTCCAAAAAAAAATGAAATTCGTTGCGGCGCGGCCCGTCCTATGTGTGCGATCCTTAAGAGTACCTGTTGTAGCTACACTTATTTTAACTTTTTGATACATTTTGACCGTCATTTACAGTTTTTGAAAAAGTGTACAGTTAGCAAGCAAATGGGGATTTATACAAAAACTTTTTTCGTACCAATCGATCCTTTATAAGGATCAATAATATTGACATTCACACAAATTTGTGTTTTTGTAATTGGGTTTTTAACATTTAGGTATTTTGTTTGCAGGTGACGTTATGGTGCGCTGTGATCTATTTGGTGATGCATATCCCGCTGATAGAGATGCGGGTAGACGACCTTGAGCAACCAGCTCCTAGGGAGGTTAGTGTTAAACAGATTTTTTTTTGTATCGTTATAGGTTTGGCGTAGTTGCCACAATCTCACCTAATGTTAAGTGACGATGTTGCCCAAGATGATAACACGCTAAACCTAGTAGAAGTCTGGCTCTCAGTGCAACTGCCGGAACACACCTATAGAGGCTTGGCGATAGACCAAGTTGAGAGTGAGACCATTTAGATCTTGGGCTAATATTCGCTATGAAATATTTTAGTATATGGCACTAGAATTTTTTGGTTTGTGTGAAAGTTTATCTTATGGATATATAAATGATTATAAAACACATAATATAAGTGTTAAGACACAGCACCGACTGAAAGTTTGACTTAAATGTAAGTTTTTACAAGTATGTTCGTATAGTCGGGTGCATCGATCCGGACTACATTGAAGAACCGGTAAGAAATGCTGTTTCTTTGTATGTATAATTGTATATTCGATTTATCGGTTAGTAAATTCAAGGACCATATAAAACCGTTTTCACTGTCAAAACCAACGTTTCTCAACGTTTTTTTTGTTGCGACTCATTAAATAATCGAAAGAGTTATTTAAAAAATATTACGATCCCCCAATACTATATGTTAAATTGACGTTTCTCAATAGGTCCGATCCATCGGTATCGAGTCCTTGAGCCAAGCAGCCGCTCGCGCGATACAGTGACTCTACATTCCCTAGCTTTCACAGCCACACATGACACTGCATTATACACACATGCATAACACATAGGTAGATAGGTTCTGGAAGGGACCTTTTTTTTTCTTTATTTGCCTAGTTAGACAAAAATTTTCAAACAACTAAATACACATAACCATGTTCTTTCCCTCCTCCCAGGGGGAAGAAACATGTATCTATGTATAGTTAGTTTAGCTCGAATGATAGGGAATTAGTCAGATTATTGTTTTTAAATTAAAAATACTTCAATAAAAAGTTTTATTTATTGATAATATTGAAACTCCTATTAATGAACTCGCGAGGTGTGTATTGCGAATTAGATGTATCATGTGAATGAATTATAATTATTACAAGCGGATAGATATGTGTTTGTTTATGTACAGATGTATGATATTATTCATACCTACTAATAATCTTTGTATAAATTATATTTATTACATTCTCATTATTATTCCCTACTTAGAACAAGGACGGAAATATTATTTTTTTGTTGTTTATATTATTTTTATTATATACAATTTACTACAATACAATAAGAAAATTATTATCGTTTTTTTGTCCGGATCCCCATACTGCTATAGATGTTTTTCTAATCGGTGATATATTTAATTTACACACGTTATTCAAAATGAATTCGGATTAGAAAAATGTTTATTTGTTTGTTTCAAAAATAATGTACTGTTCACCAGAGATCTTGAAGACCTGCGATTTTTATCGAATTTTTTTAGGATAATTCAACAAAGTTACTAAATTTTTAATCAATGAAAAATCTACCACACGTATTTCGTTCACATCTCACAACTGGCTTCAGTTCGTCACGTTTAAGAATCGTCAGGTAGAGTCCATTGTGATAGGTTTATACGTCGGTATGGCTGAAACGACTGTTGAAATATCTCCATATCTGCGTAGTTGCTTTTATGTTTTGAAATGCATTCATTGTCTCTTATACTTCGTAAAAAAATAACAATGCATTTTCCACTGTGCTGTACAATCGGATGATTTTTCAATGATTTACTTTTTTAATTTCTGAATATCACTGTCATAATTTATTGAAATTGAACATTATCAGTAGAAGAAAATGAGATGATCTTTATCCCCAGCAACCACCAGCGCCGACGGTCCAGCCCGAGCCAATCGATCAGTATCTCAACCTGGGTAAATGCTTCCACATGCCGCGGTCCATGTGCCCCACCAAGTCTGTCTGCAGGACCCTTGGCCCGGGGAACATGTCGGTCTTCTGCTGTGATATGGACAGCACCTTTATGAAGGAGACCTTACCTTCTATCAGTAAGTTATAAAAGGTTTTTACAAGTCTACCTTGTGTTAAAATACAGACAGACTTCGTAGTGTTGTTGAACAGAAAGTTCATCCGCACAGGAATTACCTTGTATCTGGTTTCTAAAATATTTCAAGACATAGGTACTTGCAGGCGCAGATTCTGGGAGTGCGGTTATACGGGTCATGACCCCTAAACTAAATACAATTTTCAATTATCGTAGAAACTTATTTTAACTTAAACTTTAACCCTCTCCCAACTTAAACTCTAGAACCGCGCCGTGTTAGACTTACAGGAGAAAAAACAGAGAAATTCCAACAGCGATGTGGTATGGCCATTGTGTTCAACTGGATCGCTCCACAAAACAACAAAGTGAAAATTTTTACCAAAGTTTTATAAACCAGTATTTTATTTGTAACTCTATAGTATTTTTAATTAATAACTATATCATAACAATGAAGTCTGGAAGTGACTCAATCTCTCTACATCTACTGTTCTTCCTACTCCTACCTCTTTTCAATGGTTGAGAAGTTTTTTGAACCGGTGGCAATGTTTTGACATTCATAAGACTAATAAAAGACTATTTGAGCCTAACTTGAATAAAGTGTTTTTAATTTTAATTGTTCGGTAAAAATAAATAAATAAAAACATTAAAACAATGCGCCTGTTTTACTGGTTAGAATCGGTCGCATCACACCTTCAAAACGAAGATGAACGTAATCGACTATCTAATAAAATGATTAGTGTTTTGACGTTGTACGCGCATCACGCAAAAACTACTGGATCAATTTTGTTTTTTTTTGTTTACTCCTTAGATACTTGGTCTTTATCAGAAAAAAAAACACGATATCTTCATAAACAACAATTCTGTAGCCCACGCGAAAGGAGCCACGGGCACAGCTAGTTTTTGAATAAATTGAAAAAGGAACGTTTTTCCTTATTATTGTATTATTTGTGAGATACCTACATGCATGCTATACACGGTAACGGTATCATGTCATTCGCCACGTTCCTCCATTATCGTAGTTGCGGTAAACAGTCGTAAATTATGCGCGTGCGTCGCTCCGCCCCGCGCTCCGCGTGCCCGCGCCGCATATTACTTCATTTCACATTTACACAAAACGGTAAATACTTAGCTAATGTGCTAATAATAATAGGTCTTTACCTATGAAATTGTCGTTCTTTAGTACTGGCCAATTCAAATCAAAATAATTTTTGTTTGGCTAAGAATTCTACTTTCAAATTAATTATATTTTAAAAACATGGAATTCTTTTTCCAAAAGTAGTCATTTGTTTATTGATTAGTGTTACATTTTCATCGCATTTCAATCTTTTTTGTCATCATGGATACGTTAAAAATTCGAGTAATTATGGAATATGAGTACCGTCGTGTCAGTAACGCGGCTCAAGCGGCACGCAACATCAACGACGTTTACGAAGCTAACACTACAAACCAACGCACCACCTGTTATTGGTTTGCTCGCTTCCGTTCTGGGAATTTCGACCTGATAAATAAACCTCGCGGTCGTCCGATGACTTTGGTCGACAATGACGAATTAAAGGCGATTGTGGAAGCTGATGATACACAATCTACGGCTGAATTAGCAGCAGCTTTCGACGTTAGCGTCAAAACAATATTGGTCCATTTGCGTCAAATTGGCGAGGTAAAAAACTTGACAAATGGGTTCCCCACGAACTCAATGATCGCCAGCGCGAAGTACGCGTCGAGACGTGCCTTGCACTGCTCAAAAGACACACAAATGAAGGAATTTTGAACCGCATTGTTACCTGCGATGAAAAACGGATTCTGTTTAATAACCGCAAGCGCTCAGTAAGTTGGTTGGATCCTGGTTCAGCATCTAAACAATGCCCTAAACGAAAACTTTTATTGATGCCCTTAAGAAGGGCATCAATAAACTGCCACTGCGCTGGCAAAGATGCATTGATTGCATGGGTGATTACTTCGATTAATGCAAATAAAAAATACATGAAAAAACATCGTTTACATTTTTTCATACAAAACGGCAATTTCATAGGTAAAATTTGAACTAATACTAATATTTGAACTAATTCTAATAACAAGATTAACAAAGAAAAGAACAATAAAGTAGTATACAGATCCCTACCACCTAGCTTGATTACTGGATATATATACCGGCTGATACCGGAACTAGACAAGAGACGTACCACAATGGTGGTTAAATACGGTGGTCGCAATCCAGTCGGACACGATTGTTATCGAGCTAGTTTGAAATCTATGACGTAGTAATAAAAATAGTTTTTATTAAAATTACGTTTCCTTGGTGTACCATCAAGTAAAATCTTAACAGATCAAGATCATATAAACTTAACATTGGCTTTATAATTCCAGTTATGCAGAATAAAACTAATCTTCACGTGTTAAACGCTACGATCGACGAGCTCGACGTGTCGCAATCCATGTTCAGGAGGCTGGCTTCCATGGCGTTTACCGATGGAAATATTGGCAAGATTGTCGGTAAGTCTTTTTCTTTACATTTTCAAGTTTAGATATTGCCTTTTGTGTTATTTATTTTCGATGTAATTGAGAGTTACATTTTAACATTTGTTAGAATTTTTAACCGATATATTAGCTCCATCGCTTTCTTTCAAATATTTTTGTTCGATTTTAATGTGTAAAGTTCACAAATAAAGTATGCGATGGTAGCCTTAAATGGCTAATGCAGTGAAAAAATGTCTTTACTTCTTATTTATAATTGCAATTTAGTGTATTAGCCACTGGCCATCCATTTATCCATTTATCATTACCCTCTGCTGCTTAGTATCGGGATATGATGATAACAATGATACGGATGACGGTAAGTTACCAGAAATATCTTTATTTATAACTGTAGGACCGTAGGACATTTTCTATTCTCGCCTCACTAGGTGTTAGACCTCATAAGTTAATATCGCTAAAACACTTCTCGATATGTTCCCGAAGCTGTACTGATAGTCTGTGATAGTCTGATACTGATGTACTAAGGAGCAATATTTTTGTAGAACATTGTATTTACGTATCACTAACCATTATGCCAACGCACGCGGATAAAGCAGTTAGGGTGCGTTATTTATTCCGACTTACTTAACAAAAATCAATATTTAAGGCTAGCCGATAAATGTAGCCTAATGCTAGATAGCCTATTCCTCGTGAATCTTTCTATCATGTACAATTTTTTGAATCCGACTGGTGGTTTCAGAGATTAGCGTGTTTAAACAAACAAACAAACAAAAAAAAACACTTCCGCTTTATTAGATTAGTATAGATTGTACTATTTAGGTTGTAGGTACACTGACGAGCTTAATACTAAGTATTTTATTCTAGCTAACCAGCAGTATTATGTAAAAAATATTACTAAGTGATGCAAATAGAAAAAAAAGACCTTTTGTGTGATACACGACAGCTATTGTGTGAAACATACACATGTTGTCGCCGCTAAGTGTTGTCATGTGTTATTATGATTATTTCACTGAAATAAATCGTTTTCTTTTTGTAAATAACTCCAGGTCAATTCCCAAAGTATTCTCCGATATCTTGCCTCAACATCTCGAACAATAACTTGACCAGCGCGAAACCCCAGCCGTCGATACAGAGACCGTTCGCCTATCTATTCAATCTAACAGTTTTGGACGCGTCAGCCAATAATCTAACAGAGTTCCCGCTTAACTTCATTCATAGTAAAAGAAACATATCAGTGGACCTGTCAGGTGAGATATCAAAAATCAAGTTTAATTTCTCCTTATAAGATTCTCTATCAAGGCACTTGGGAATTTGAAAAGTAACAAATATTACCGCTATGTCGGTAAATCACTCTAACGAAAGAAAGTGGTAAGACATTCAGAGGGTATTAATAAATATTAATATGAATTGTAGTTTAACCACAGAAAAATCACGACTAGACATGAACTGTCGAGAAAATGTAGAAGTAAGCTTGCTTGCAAAGTATATTATGTGCAAAAACATTCATTACAACATTGAAATATATTATAATCAGTAGTCAAAACCAATTATTCTTGTGATATTTTATTAACAAATCTTAAGTTTGGTCCTGATCGATTAAACATATTTCATATTGGAGTGATGATAACAGATGTTGTTATGTCTCACATTGAGTCACATCTAGACTAGTGAATCAAATGTTAACTTATATTAAAAAGTTGTAAAATATTTACCAATCTTCTCTTTTTAATACTGATTTTTCGTAGTAACAATTGTTGATTTTTTATACTACAAAGGTGGCAAATAGGCATACTGCCCGCCTGATGGTAAGCGGCTACTGTAGCCTATGGACGCTTATAATCTCATAGGTACCAAATAACGCGTTGCCGACCTTGTATTCTTGGAGCTCTGAAGATCCTACTCGCCGCAGGAACACAACACAAGGTTACTTTATTGCGATCTTCTGTCGAGTGGAGGTATTTCACTAGTCGAGCACGAAATGTATGTAATGTACTTTCAGCTTACCAAAGAATCTAAATCCTGACATACAGTGCACACATCGTAATATTAAAAGTTAAGAGTGATTTACTTTTGCTTTGTTATTTAGACAAATTGTTAACACGACCATATTAATTGATACTTATGCTTGTCGTATAACAGTTCGCAAACACCACAATAATTACATAATATGTAGAAATACCAACATACAAAACCGAAACTGAATGGACAAAACCTTTTACTCTTTATCCACAGCGTAGCACCTGCCATGGTGGAAAGCTTAGTCGTGTCGCATTCAGCGGTCAGCCGGTGTTGGTATATTTATCAAATGGGTAGGTAAGACCAGACTGGGTCGCGAAAACTATGCACACGGTGATAAGCCCGTCATAGTGACTCTCATTTCGTTTGTCACGTTTCGGGATTGGCTAGTATATATTTAGCTTCTGAGAAAATTGCAGGCCGGCGTGATAACGAAGACGAGTGTTGGATTGACGGTACTGTAGTTACCATCCGGCACAATGCAGTCACTTTGTCATGCTACCTATAAAAAATCCTTTACACTTTAACCATAAGTTTTTACTCTTTTATCAAAAACGTTTTACTTGGTATACAAACATTTATATAATTAAATACCTAATTTAAATATTAATTCAGTTGATAATCTTTAGAAAATTGAAGTCTATACATTTTTCTAACAGGCAACAATTACCTTCCATGTAAACATTTTGAGAACGTCATGGAGGGGAACAATACGCCGGTTATCTTTCTAAATTATAACAAGACATACTGCGCTCTCGATCTCAGATTCAGCTGGTTCAAAGACGTGGGCATCATGCAAATAGACCACGTGAGAGTTCAAAAGGAGGTAAGTGTTTCTATATAACGTATAGTTTGATCGTATAAAATCAAACCGGCAAAATAGACTGGCTGGAAAAAAAACCGAATAAATTTCAACTGTAATTGTATTAGCTTTGGGTGAAGTTAATAGTTATCATTCGCTATGGATACAATTGAAATTTATTGTCTACTTTTTTTTAATTGCTAATTTGTCTGTGAGCTCTATTTGCCGGTTTTGATTTTATACGACTCAATGATTCATAGCCTACGTAGAGTATAAATTTCGAAGCAATGATGGCTAAGTGGTAGCGTAGGTATACGGAAACCGCGTCGATCAACGTAGGTTCGAATCCATACAATAAGTCTGAGCTTTCGATGTAGGAAAACATCATGATAAAATCATGGCATAATGGTAGAGTATTTTCTAATGCCCTCCTGGCTAGCTACCACTTTCAACTTGAAAATCTGTCGCCAAGCATCTGTATGTGTGTTACGACTGCTGCATTTGATAGCCAATCGCCTCACTAGGCTTAGGCGTGTTTGATCTTGGGCCATATCGTCGTCACATAAAATTAGGTAAGACTTTGTGGCCTATAAAAAATAAACAATAAAATCAACACGTTTCGTGCTTATTGTTACGAACCCTTTAAAATACGGGTTTTCCTTTAAATTTGACAATTATTAATTTTCAAACAAACTATATCTAAATTAAAATCAAAATAATAAAGTACTAGCTGACCCGTGCGAATATTTTGGATATTACAGAATGTAAACAATCTTGATAACAGCTGTCATGTTAGTTAAACGGTCTGTAAATAGATGGCGCTTTGAATATATTTTCATTAGAATCAACAGATGACATTCCTTATGAAGATTTTTTTTAAACTTAATCTCTAGTTTTAATATGTTTCTCTGTTCCGTCAATAGCTGTGAACATAGGCTTTAAGATGACCTTGAGTTTCATACCATAGGATAGACTAGAAAAAAACATCCCCATTTTACGGAGAAAGGAGAAACCATAAAAAAATATTTTTACAAGATTTTGTCTGCGTGTTTTTATTAATCATACATATATATATATATATATATGTATGATTTTACCATACCCAATTAACCAACCATACCAAATTACAGATTTGTACTAATAATCTCTGAGCTAAGCCGTGTACAGACAGACGGACATGGTGAAACTAGGAGGGTTCCTTGTTGACTTCGGAACTCTAAAAATTGTCTTGGATGTTTAGCTCTTTCTAACACTAGCATATATTATGCTCTTTCTCTTTCGAGCTGCCGATCTACATAATATATAATTCTATGCTTATACTAATGTTTGTCTAATTCATAGATATAGTTAGTTATTAGTAGTGTGATAGATCTATAATCTTTTAATTTTCAAATTCATTGAACTTCGTATGATGTCCTTTTCTATACCAATTTTTATGTACAGGTTGTTCTGAAGAGATTTTATGGAAAAATATTGATTTATCAATAAATACTAAACGGTATTATCAAAATACGAAAACATGACACCAATTTTACGTATTAAAAATCGTGTCTTGCGCTGAATGCGCTCTTTACAAGAAAAGTAAAACAAGCATTCATCCACCTAATGTTAAGTGTTCCCTGCAAACCATAGTTAGTATTAACCGACCACAAATAGTTTCCTACTCCTGAGAGTGAGAGGATAAAGTTGTGGGCTGCAATGATGGCTATTACGTTTTCTTAATCAACTACCAACTGACAGTAAGATTTAATTCGGGAACATTTTTAGCTGAACGTAAGCTGTCGAAATATAGAGCCACCGAACATCAATTGCTCCTGTGTACCAGAAAGACTGGAAGTCCTCAATGGCGAGATTATATATTTGGTGTCTGTCGACTGTTCTATGAGGCAGCTGAAGCAGCTGCCAACGAATCTCCCAACCAACACTGTCCTACTCAACGTTTCATATAATAACGTACGTATGTCATGGATATTAAAAAAAAAACATTACAAATGGCTTCTGTTTTTTTGTATAGTAGCTCGGCTAATTGCTGACATTTGTCCGTGATGGTAAGCACAGTACAATCCAAATACAACGGCGACCACCAAGAGATCGAAATCCATCGGCGGTCGTAGCTGTCATGCGGGCTTGCATCATTTCAGAAGCAGTGATGGCTCAGTGGTAGCGTGTACGACCTCGCGTCGATTGACGTGAGTTCGAATCCCTGCAATGAGTCTGAGCTTTCGGTGAAGGAAAACAACGCGAGGCAACCATAGCATGGTGGTAGGGCTTTTTCTAATACCCGCCTGGCTAGCTATCACCCTCAAGTTGAAAATCTGTCGCCAAGCCCCAATGGGTGTGTTTCGGCATCTGCACTTAAGAGCCAGTCTTCCACTAGGTTTAGCGTGTTATCATCTTGGGCCACATCGTCACTTAACATTAGGTGAGATTGTGGCCACAAACCTATAACTATAAAAAAAATCTCTTTTATATTTCGTAACTGCGGGCGTAAACGAAAACGAATTTTATTTACTACAAACATTGTCTTGACGTATAGAACAACTCTTGTCAAGTAGGTATTTACGTGCAAACGACTATTTGAACGAGTTTTTGTCGGGATCTTAAACTGTCATGTAATGATTTATGTTTTTTTATTCATAAATCTGTGTTATTTGACCCTATATTGTGTAATACAGGTGGCGTTTTGCATAATACAGCTTGGTTATTGTGCACAAGTAAAGTATATTGGAAATAATAACATGGGCCGTGAATTCTGAGATGCCACAAAAACTCCCTAGAAAGTTCTAACAAGGGAGCCACCATCTTGTAATACCGTGGATACCGTAATCATCATAAGACGAGATATTCTTTAATCACTCGATAATGGCAGTAATGGTCTTCAATAAATAGGCTCGGTTGCCAAGTTAGGAAGGAGAAGATCATTAGAAGTTTAGAAAATTATCTATATTTTTTAAGAAAACCCATATAAAGTTAATTTTCTCTAATTGTCGTCGACATTTATGATTCCAGATAACCTCGCTGCAGGCAGTCGAAGATGACACCTACGATCACGTGTCGCAGTTATACGTAGACCACAACGACATACCGAACATTCTAGAACTCGAGGGGACCAAGTTCATTGACCGCTTCATGTTGTTCTCTATCACTTACAACAAGTTGAAGACGGTGACGTTTCTACTTCTACTTTATTTTTGCAACTAATAATAGTTATTAAAATTATTAGATACTACCATTATTAAGTGGGTAATTGTTTTGTATTACACAGTTGGTGTCTTCTGGTGACTTTAATATTTTAACAAAATGGAGGCTCCCTTGTTAAAACTTTCAAGGGAACAGTTTTTGTGAAATTGATATATTTCACTTGTGTATAACAACGAAATTATATTATGCAAAAGGCCACCAAGGGTAGGGTAAGGTTAGGGTAAAATAACGCCGGCAAAACAAACACAACTCTATAACTTGTTTCAAAAACGACGAAATAACTGAAAAAAAAAACCGTGGTAATAGACAGCAAGGTTGTACAATATGGTGAACAACACACTCGTGTATGTCGTATAGAGATTTATTTGTATCTACTTAAAAGTTTCAGCTGTAGTAATTTTAGCCCTGCAACGTAACGGCGGCTGTCGGTGGATCCTAATCTCTTGACGGTCGTGACTGTTCTTAGACTATACTTATGCGATGAAGTGGCCTAATTCTAAACTTTTACTCTGATATAATAACAAATAAACGCTCTTGTCTAAATTTACATGTTATTAAAAAAAAATAGTGTGACTGAAATTAAAAAATAATATTTATCTATAATACTGACACGACTTTATTATAATACTAGCTGTGGCTTACGGTTCCAGCCATGTTAAATATATTCGATAAACTCCCCACAGCGCCGTCGCTAACGCGCCCGTGTAGCCCAGCCCTATCGTTGTTCCTCAACTTCCCGTACTTGCCTATAACTTGACAGATTGTTTGACATTCATATTTACTGTTTCGTTCCTTAGAGTCATGCGTGAAGTTATGTAGCCTATACTATTCCTCCTGAATCTGGCTATCATAAACAAAAAGTATTTATCGAATTCGACTGGTAGTTCCAGAGACTAGCGTGTTTAAACAAACAATCAAAACAAAAGCTCTTCAGCTTTATAATCTATTCTATAATACTATACTAATATAATAAAGAGGAAGATTTTTTTGTTTGTTTGTTTAAAACACGCTAATCTCTGGACCTACCAGTAGGATTTGAAAAAATATTTTTGTATGTGATTGCCAGATTCACTAGGAATAGTATAGGCTATCTAGCATTAGACTACACCTCTCGGCTAGCCTTAAATATCGATTATTGTTAAGTAGGTAAGTCGGAAGTAACATCACACCCGAACTGCTTTATCCGCATGCGCTGACGTAATGGTTAAAGACAATGTTCTACAAAAAAATTGCTCCTTAAAAAAGTCTGCGATACCGTATGTCTATTTCTTATATAAAGCCACAATAAGGTATTTTGTGATTTTTTATAATTAAAAATTGATATGTGATTTATGAGCATTGTTATTAGGCAAGGCATATTAACCCTTACGAACGTAAGTTACTTAATCATCAAGACAATTTTATGTAGATAATTTTTGCCCTTTATAGCATATTATTCGCAGGAATAGTTTAGGAGATAATGTAAAATTAAAATAATTCAACACTCAGCTCGGGTCCATGTAGGTGTAGTGGTTCGAACGAACCGTGCGATTTGTGACGCATAATCCTGGCTGCCCGATAAAAATATTGTCTATATTATTGTATTATAAATCATCAATCAGCGATTTCTTTTTAAATTATATGCGGGTGAAATGCGGGCGGCTAGTATTAGTATAGAAATTGTATTAAACTAAAACTCTCTGATTCATGACATATTAAAATATTTAATTACAGATTCATACGTACGTGCTGTCCAATCGTATAGGTATATCCGGACCAAAGTTTGTGATCGGAGGGAATTTCATACATTGCGATTGTACTACAGAAAAAGTGCTCAAGGTAAGCGTCTACTTCAATGATGGAATGCTTATTTTTCTCCCAGGATAGTAACTATGAATTTCAGAGGGTTTGCATCCCAAACGTATGTCAAATAATATCTCATACGGTGATCACCACAGCTGAGCGACGACAGCAAGAGTGGTAGGTACAAGGTTCACTGAGGAAACATACCGCCAAAAACATATTAAGATGACACTCAAATCAACCTCATTTGCACGTAGTGCACCTTGCTGAGTAACGAACGAAGAAGTGTCGATAGCGGTATGGTAGGGCTGTACCTACAGCCCAACTGGGTCGCGATCACTATCCATGTGATTAAAAGCCCGTCATAGTGATTCATTAAAGCGCGCCGCATTTAGAGATCAGCCGGTTTACGCAGGACTGGCATCGTGAACTGTCGATAGTCGAGACTGATTTGGGTTTATACTTTGCTTAACATTAGGCTTAGCTCCGTCTCATGCCGTGCTAATAACACCTATTTTTGCCGCAAAGTACCAGTTTCGGTCTGAAGTGTGAGGTTGGCAAAACGCACTGGCACACGAGTCGATTTCAAGTTAGTCATCAGGAGTAGCAAGCTATTACGATTAACCTCAGTACTGCAATCCTTTTGAGATTAGTAAATATCAATGATCACATAACATCAGGTCGACTGCGTGCCTGTTGGCTTCTTCATCATAACATAAAAATAATTAACGGTATGTTCAAAGTCATTCACGCAAGACTAAACTGCGACACAAATGAAAAAATTCAGGTCCATTGCAGTTATGCTGAAACCAATTTACCGTAAGACTTACCCTAAAATTTGGCATCGTTCCCACAGCCTTGGATTCTAGAGAACTACAAGAATATACCGGATTACAACAGTCTCGAATGCCAAGATGGATTGGGACCCGTGGTGAATCTCTTGGAGCACCAGGTCTGCCACACGCCTCGAGACTGGACTGATTACATCTACTACATTATAGGTCTGGAAGTTCTCGTTCTGGTGCTGCTGGTCAGCAAGGTCATGTACGACTACTGGATTTTTAAAACTGCTGGCTACTTACCGTGGCCTGCAAACAAGATGCCGAGATTGCCGTGCGACTGGCTGTGCGAGTGACCTTCATTTTATCTTAGGGAATGTTAATTTCGATGGTTGTCTCTTAATGTTTCGGATAAAGATAAGATCAAGTTTTCTTAAGTTATCTTTTCCGCTTGCCTCATCGTTAGAATTGCTTAATAATATTGCCTTTTTTTCATAATGGACCAACCTAAAATATGTATGATATATTCTTATATCGGAGTTAATAAAATATGCACATATGGTTGTTTAACTTATTTAATGAAATTAGTACCACAGCTGGAGGCTGTTCTAGTTTCTTAAAAAAAGGCTAAATGTTAGTAAGTATCTATATCAATTTAGGTATCAATTAGTCTTGTTTATAACAGGGATAACTATATCTAAATATTGCCATATCGTCAATGTACTGCCAATAATTTAGATCTTTCAGCCGATTTTAAGTTTAAGGAATTATAGTAATTAATTTGGCATAAAAACATTTTTATGTATATATGTTAGATAAGTCATATTTTTTAAATAAATCGCTTCATAATAATCTCAGAAAATTTCTGGATCCCAAAAATCGATAATCAGTTCATTAATATGACTCGATTCGATTTTACTTCCAGATGCATTTTGAGATTTTATTATATAGTTTACAAGTCCAGTGCAATGTTTCGGAAGATTTTTACACTTTAATAATACATAGGTACTTACTGTACCTACTGTATATCGATATGATTAATAGTCAAGAAATGGTTTCTCGATGACAGATAATGGGATGGTTCATGCCGTTATAAGAAACAAAAATAATTAACATATAGTTACATACAATAGAATACGCAAGCACAGTGCGTACGTATACAGGTAGTTTAAATTCAAATTATGTATAGTCAGGTCATTATATTGGTAACTCTGATTAGCTTTTGTATATCAGAAGTTGCTCTTATATCTGATTGGTTTTCTTTTGGCCAATTGAAGAGGCTTTTTAGTTTTTTAAGTTGTAAATATAAGCATAAATAAAACAAACATTAAACGGACCAAATTCAGATACACCAATGATATTTTTGACTTTTTAACAATATAGCATAATATATTTCTTATAGTTTACAAATTATGAAGTGCCTTGATGGAAAAACGCATTTTTAGATATTGTAATTTTTTTTAATATATTTACTTTACTTAGATATTTAGCCTATGTCCTTATTTAGTAAATATCTACATATAACTAGAATGAATTATCTAAATAAATATAAACAAAAAGATTTTATAAAACATGTATAAATATTATCATTGCGAAATTTCGGTATTTTAAACATTGCGTCGAAATTAATACAAGTGCAAGAGGGGTATTATAACTAATCTTATCGCAAAGTGCCATATACTTTGGCGAAAAAATTTATTGATGTAGAGAAAAAGTGATATTTATATTTTTTTATTCTCTTTTTTTTTGTATTTAATACATTGAAATCAATATTTGTGTATATGACGACTTGTTTAATTCAAAGACTGTATATTATTTTCTATGAGTTTTGTATATTTGAAAGTCACAAAGGCCAATAAATGTTTATGAATTATTTGTTTGTGTTTTAATACAAACTTTCAGTTACATCATGGAGTTAATTGTATAAAAGAAATTAGTTTCTACCCATTTTCACGCCACAAAACGACTTACGAAGGAACCTAGTTTTTTATCTTGAGATCTCCAAGCAATGGGCGAATGGATGGTCGAGACGAGCACACGTTATGAAAATCAAGGCGAGTGAGCGCGGGGAATAGCTTTAGCCTGTTTTTTTTTTAAATCGTAGCACGGCATAGTGAATACACTGTACCGGATGGTAAGCACAGCGCAATCCAATAACATCGGCGACTACCGCGGGATTTACAATCCATCGATAGTCGTCGCTGTCATGCCGGCCTGCTTAAATATCTCTTCACGTTATGTTTGAAGGACTCCATGTTATAGGAAGGAGGGAAACACTGGCCGGAAGACAGTTCCACAGCCTCACAGTACGACAAAGAAACGACGTAGCGAATTTCTTTGTTCAAGCCGAGATGGAGGTAACCGTAAAGCTGTGGCTCCGGAGACCAGCGGGCGTGGTTCTGTTGTGAAAGGGAGAAGAGGGAATACGGTTAAACAGCTCTTCAGAACACTCGCCATGATACAGACGGTAGAACACGTTTAGCGAGGCAATGTCTCTACGCAACTGAAGCGGCTCGATGAACTTAGTAATATCCGCCTCATTTACAATGCCGTCAGCCCGTCTCTGCAACCTGTCCAGGGCTTCGAGGAGGTATTTAGCGGATCCGTCCCAAAGGTGCGAACAGTATTCCATACAAGGCCGAACTTGTGCCTTGTAAAGCATATACAGCTGTTCGGACGTGAAAAACCGTTGCACCTTGTTCAGGACTCCGAGTCTCCGAGATGTGGCGGAGATGACACTCCCGTTGTAATCCCTGGAGTTAAGTTCGCTGCGAATATCCATACCTAGGATGCTGAGGCTGTCACGCTTTGTTAGCGAGACGTTCTGAAGAGTGAGGAAAGGGGAAAACGGGGATTTTTCGTAGAAAACGCGCATACCTGAGTTTTCTTGGCATTTAACTCAACCAGGTTACTTGCGCCCCATGTAGATATGCGGTGCAAGGATTGATTGAGTTCAATGACAAGCTCCTCCCTTCTCTTTTCTGTTTCTCCCCGACCGCAGGTGGGCTTGCTGTCATACCCTCCATGAACAGTGCTATCGTCTCATAGCAATGGATATCACCCAAAGGTAGCATATCATTGATATGCAGAAGAAACAGAGTCGGCGAAAGTACAGAGCCTTGCGGAACTCCAGCATTAACTGACATGAGCTGCGAATCACATCCATCAACTAGGACACGAATTCTGCGCTCATGTAGAAAGCCAGAGATCCATTTGCACAAGTTGCCGGATAGTCCGTACATCAGAAGTTTGGGAGAGAAAACCACGGTGCCAGACCCTATTTAGCTTTGGCTACATCAAGACTAATTAGCGGACAAGCTGGGTGTTGATGATCCGCTCCATGATTTTGCATAACACTGAAGTTACGGGGATTGGGCGGTAATTATTAGGGTCCAACCGATCTTCTTGGGAATCGGCTAATGCCTCACCCCACACCCGAGGCACAACAACAGAAAGGTAGGATAACCGGTCAAGGCGCGTTAATACTATGCCGATGTCGGTTCTTAAAAAACACCAATATATTATGAACGCAAAAATAAAAACATAACACAATCTGTTTGAAGTTTTATTAGATCTTACAAAAACTGTTAGGGATTAGCTAACACAGTCTTAGATTTTTTATGCAACATCGGTTTCTTCTTTTTCGACTTAAAATTACTCTTCGGTTTCTTTCCATCGACACTGGGACGACTACCTGCTTTACCTCTCTCCGTCTTTTGGACTTTTCTTTGCTTCCTATTTTTACCGCCCTTCACTGATTCGGTATCTTTGAATTTATCAGATTTTTTCAAATTTTCCATCATTTCTAACTTTCTCCTAAAAGTAACAACACCATAAGGTTCGTGATTTATAAAACCAAAACGTATATGTTTCAAAATAAGCTGATTTGATTTAATGATCACGTTTGCCCGTCCTTTGCCCTCATTTGATCCTAAGCTAAATAATGCTAGTACTAACATCCATACATAGAACTGCGGTACTCGGTGAACTCAGTACTGACACCGCGTTGGTTGGCGTGAGTTCGAATCCCTGCTATGAGCCTGAGCTCTCGGTGAAGGAAAACATCCTGATGAAACCATAGCATGGTGGTAGTGCTTTTTCTAATGCTCGCCTGGATAGCTACCACCCTCAAGTTGAAAATCTGTCGCCAAGTACCAACAGTTGTGTTCCGGCAGCTGCACTTGAGAGCCAGTCTCCCACTACTAGGCTGAGCGTGTTACCATCTTGTACTCAAGTCCAAACTTACGACATCGTTAGGGTGAGATTGTGGCCAAAGGCTTAAAATATAAATTTTTTTTTTAATCATTACACAAATGTTTGTTTAATGTGAAAATCGAACAGGCAACCTCTCGATCCAACCTTTTTTGTAAGTGTAATTTACTCACTTATCGGCTTTCTTCTCCAGTATCGTAGAGATCTTGTCTCTCCGCGGTGCTTTCTTCATCAGCTTCTTCCTTCTGTTTGGGTCCTGTTTCAGTTGTAGCATGTAGTCGGGAACTTCGCATCCCGACTGCTTCATAACGGAGGCAATACTGCGAGAAAATTTTTCATTGTTAATGCATTTTTTGGCCGCTTTTTAGTGGTCGACAAAAGGGTACAGAGTGACATATCGAATAAACTCTGATTTGAATGTCGATACACATGCAGATAGAGGTGCTTGTATACAGCGGAAGGTAGCAACTGGTCGTCTCACACCACTAGGCCAATCCGACGATGACCACAATCATGAAAATTAGGACTTGCATAGCGTAAATGTTCTATCTCATTCTCTCGTAGGCTAAATCCTATAGATGTATAGTTGTTTCTTTTTTGTCGTTTAATCGTGTTTCAAATAACAAAAGTGCTACGTTAATTTTAACTTCAAAAAATTAGTCGTGAAACCTGTGAAGACATCATCAGGGTTAAATACGATAACGTATTAAAAGTCAGAGTCGTTATTTCAATTACTTTAAGAATTATAACATACCTTCTAAGGTTTACGATATCATCCTGTGTGAAGAAAGTGACCGCTCTGCCTCTCTGTCCTGCGCGACCAGCTCGCCCTATCCTGTGACAACAATTGATCATCAGAGGACCTACCACATTGGAGATAATATACAATTCCTATATAATAAACACAGTGGTGGAGCAGTTAGACAAATGGAGTATATTGACAGACCAGTATCGATATTAATTTCGATCAGATATCCGATGTTTACTAATTAATCTATTTTCTGGAATTTGTGCACATTTATTAATTCCAATTTATATGGTAGTCTAAGTGGACAATATTGGTATGCGTATAACACAATCAAAATTGCCTTGAAGAGATCATTTGGCCAGATATAGTGACGGCAGTTCGAGTAGCTCCTTGATGGAATGGTGGCCAAGAGAGGGCGAACGGAGGGAAGAGAAACCGGTGGCAGCTTGAGGAAAGACCTCGACAAGGCTAGCACAGGACAGAGAAGGATGGCGGAAAAGGGAGATGCACTGCAGTGGGTTGATGATGATGGTGGTGGTAATAGAACTGAGTAGATAGGTGCATTGATATAGTTTACACATTGGGAACCTAAAATGCACAAAAGTAAACTAGGTTGTAACTATTCTACCTAACTATATACATCCACGGTAATAAGTTTCAATCGAGTTTCTAGCCGGTTCTTCTTGATGACTGGGATGTTTTCCGAACTGGTGGTAGTCTTTTGTTGTCCACAAATGTCTTCTTAAGGCATACTTTACACAAAATATTTTTGCTTTATATTTTTTAAGCAAATGCCCAAGACATCTATTTTCAGAACTGCTATCAAGTGAAAACTAAACTTTGTCCAATGATGGTAGTCAGTTATTTACCTGTGGATATACGCGATAGCTGAAGGCGGGAAGTCGTAGTTGATGACGAGGTTCACGCCGCGGAAGTCGATACCACGACCCATCAGCTCCGTGCAGATCAGAACCCAAATACGACCGACACGGAAACTGCGCACCACGTTGTCGCGCTGGTGAAAAAAAATCTTTATAGTATATTCATTTTCTACAGCTTTGAGCTTTAGACGAAAGAAAACATCGCATGGTGGTAGGGTATTTTTTAATACCCGCCTGACTAGCTACCACCTTCAAATTGAAAATTTTGAATAAGAATGTATTTTTTCCTAATTCCTAAATTTTTACTTCAGAAATACAGAATGTAGTAAACCGACTTTTTTTATACGCCACGACGCTACGGTGGCAAAATACCACGCGATCCGCCTGATGGTAAGCGGTTACCGCAGCCTATGGACGCTTGCAACACCAGAAGCAACACGTGCGCGTTGCCGACGCCATCTTGTTTTTGGGCATCAGACATTCGGTACGTGCAAAAGCCGAGTATGTAACAAGAGTATGAGTATGGCACCTATCCGCGATTGCGATCTCAATTTTTGTTATAGTTAATTTCTGCATTACACACAATCCTCATTTTTTAAAATCATAAACGTATTATGGGTAATCGTTATCATCAGTCAATAAATAGAACCAATTTAAGTTATGCTACATCTCTAAAATAAAAAAAGGTGTGTGTGTGCGATTCACGTTTAACGCGTTGGAAGTCGCATAAGAAGTTTCACTTCAATATATTGCTCTCTCGCTCTGGCTCACACAAAGAGGAGAGACCGATAATGTGCGTTAAACGTTTAACGTGTTGGAAGTCGCATAAGAAGTTTCACTTTAAAAATTAGATATTTTGTAAGACGTAGATGACGAGATGGGCAGCGAGTCGGCGCTTAGGAAGTGTTTATTGTAAGTCGACTTATTAACTGAGGTCTTCACTATCAAAACACTCGGGTGAAAATTTATTCAAGTCAGTCGTTGCTTAGTAAGGTCCGTGCGATCACTGGTCACACCTGTTGCTAGTGCGCCCAGTTAATAGTGCGAGTCAATAGTACGGACACTAAATCAATAGTACGGATTCTATGATCACATACACACGATTTTCCGACTTATATTAAATAGTATTTTATTTCATATGGTGTGTTAACATTGGAAGCCGGTCCTTGTATCAATCTGTCATGCAACCTTTCTGATGATGAAAATAGATTAGTTATCCATATGTGTCTTATTATAAAAAATTGTCGTTACGTCTATAGTGGGCGAGATTTTATCGTGTACAAGTGTGTTTCCATACTGTTAATTTTGAGACCAGAAAGATATTCGAAGCAAAGAGAAGGCGCCTCACCTGCGCTTGGGTCCTGTCTGCGTGGATCACATCCACGTTGATTCCGTCATATATCAGCTCTTTGAAAAGCTGCTTAGCGCGGTCTTTGCTTTGGACGAAAACTGTTAATCAAACAATAACTTGAACCGATTTAATCCAGTGTCCGACCGTATCGCAACAACCACATATGTAGTACAAAAACCAACTAATTCTTTTAATCAACATTGTACATAACGACTGTTACAGATTTTAGCTGTTACCAATTTATTTTAGACTAGAGGTGCGCCCGCGGCTTCATACGCGTTTGTTAAACAGTAATTATTTACATCTCGTAATTTTATTTCTACTCATTGCCAATACATATAATCTATCAATTCAGAAATGACATATTTCCGTGTACAAAATATCTTCAAAATATTTTAAAATGTATTGTTGACGGTTCTTATAGCCAGCCTATCAATTGTGGAATGACTTATACTTCCCGTGTACATAATTTCATCATAAAGGGTTAAAATGTTTTCTTTTTTTACTATTTCTAAAAGTGTTATTTAAAATTCTTATATAGCCTATCAATTGACCAGTGACATAAGCTTACCGTGTACAAAATTTCATAAGAATCGGTAAACCGTTTTTAAGTTAAATCCGGACATTTTCCGGGCAACATTTTTTTATTGGCATATTAGTGATCTGTGCCCTTCATATACTAATGTCCATCGGGAAATTTGAAAAAAATATTACATATAAACATTAAATTCAAGAAACTTAAGTGTCAAGTCGCTATAACCAAAAGCCGTTATAACCGAAGTCGTTATAAATGAAATCATCTGCTTTATTTGTATAGAATGTATACAATACATGTATCTATACTATGGATGAACTGTTTGTCATGAGGTGCCACGAAATCGCGAACCAGTTTGCAATTATCACTCGGGAAGGGCCAGATGTCTTATTTATTATTGTCTTGCACTACAAGAAGATATGTCTTCTTGTCTATAAGAAAATTAACATGAAACCTAGCTACATGAACGATTTCAATGATATAAAATTAGTTCGTCGATTATCGATAATTGTACATCACCTACCTAAAACAGGAGGTTTCAACCCTTTCTGGACCAGCTGCCTGAACGCGACCAGTTTCCCGTTCTCGTTGCCGCAGTAAAGTAACTCCTGATCGACGAGGCTCGTAGCGGCATTTCTGGGAAACATTGATCTCTTCATAGCTTCGAAGGTAAACTTCTAATTTATTAAACAATACAGTACATTCCAAGATCGACGGCGCGTATGAGAGCAGTAGGGTACAGAGAAATTTCTTTGGAGATTTCTCTCTACTTGGGGCAGCCCGACTGGTGGAGTACTTCCACCTTACAGAAGATCACAGCCAAATAACCTAGTGATGTTTTCCTGCGGTGAGTAGGGTTTCTAGAGCTCTTTACGGTAAGAGAGTTCAAGGTCGGCAACGCGCTAGTGATACCTATGGTATTACAAGCGGCCATAGGCTACGGTAGCCGCTCACCATCAGGCGGGCCCCATGCTTATTTGCCACCTTTGTAATATAAAAAAACTACAGTTTGTATATATAAATAAATTAATGTATGTTTGTCCCCCATGCTTTCCTAAACCTATCATATAATGGCGATGAAACTTTTGTGAATTGATGTGCGCACACTACTGTAGGTTTCTAAATTAGTGCCACCACTTTACAATAGGTAGTAGGCGATTGGTTTCATTTTGAACATAACGGGAACAGAGTCGCCGCTAAAATCTAGTAACAAATAACAAAAAAAGCAAACATGCTCTCTCTTTTTACTGTCGGTTTTTTGTTTCATCGAGTTTCAAATCACGAAAACTGCTAAAGAAGTTTTCAATCCAAAAAGTGGGCAAAATACATAGCTATGTATTATTATAAAAAAACACTAAGAATGGTGGTAACTTTTTCTGCTTTAGATGTCTCGTAAAAGCGCGATATGCCGCCGTTTGCAGCCTGCCGCCCCGGACCATGGCTTTGGATAAATATATTCCTAGATGGTACATGATACTTTCAACTTGAGGGGTCAGTTAAAGTTAAGGGGTATAAATACTAATACTAATTAGAATTAATTAAAAACTCAAGCAATCGCTTGTTTGTTTGAACGTGCTAATCAATCTCTGGTTTTTTCCTATTTTATAGCCCTTTTATAGAAGAGAATTATAGTCTATCTAGCATCACGCAACGGCCTTAAGGAGCGGAGCAGTAACCATGAACGTCAAGTAATCTGGGAAGCTGTAGGAAAATACGGGAAGTGAGGATAACGAAAGGCTCCACGGGTGCGTTGACGGCAGGGCGGTGGAGAGTTGGTGGTATATTTAACACGGGCGAAACCGCAGGGTGCAGCCGCTAGAACAACTTACCTCTGACCAACAGTGATATTGATTAGTCCACGTAAATTCTTGCGCGCCCAGTGCGCCACCCGCGGCGTGTGCGTCGCGCTGAACATCCCGACCCGGCGCGCGCGCCCGCAAACCGACACTATCTGTTCCAGCTGCTGCCTGAAGTCTGAATCTTGCTCGGTGGAACCCTCGAACAGTTTGTCCGCTTCGTCGATAATCAACCACCTCACTCTACACATAAATTGGCTTGTAAGACGATCAACAACCAACAAAGAGATGCCGAAATATGTTGTGGAATTTAATCCCACTAGTGTGTCGAATTTCAGGGTCTACCGGGACATATCCAGCTGGCTTTAACCGTGGTAAGCTTATAGATTTGCATAGCAAAGGTAACCCTCAACAGATCATCTATCACCGAAATATAAAAAATAGAAAGGTTTTACAGGTTCGAACTTAAAAGAGAAATAAGCAGACTTAGAACAGCCGCTTAAGTTACGAAGGGATATTGCCTCACTGAGCGTATATTATCGTCTGTATCGTGTCGAGTGTTCTTCCACTACAGAACCTCATGGGTTCGTATTCGAAGGCACAGCTTCATAGTATCCATCTTGGTAAGAATAAAATTGCAAAAGCTTATGTTTTCGGTACTGTGAAGATGTGGAATAGCCTTCTGGACACTGTGTTGTCTCCGACTCTTTCAAATGAGCCATGAAGAGGTATCTTTGCAGGACGCCATGATATCGACGACTGCCGATGGAATTTGTGTCATCGACGGTTGCCGTTATTACGTGGACTATATCATACCTACTTGCCACCAGGTGCTGTACAGTCATTTTGCCGAGCTAGTATTAAAAAAAAAAAATTTCCAACAATGTTAAGAGTCAATGTCTAAATAGTCATGACAAGCTGTCGTCCATGAAAAACTGAAAGGCACTTGACATTGCCCACTGTATCAGTGGGCAATGGCTCTATTCAAATTGCTCATCGAGGCCAAATACGTCAGTTCAGCTGTAGATAGCATTATAAAGTATTCATTATAAATTTTATCTCACGAGAATCACAAAACGGTCCACTTTTGTCTCGAAATAGGATTACTTGATATTAACCCTAAAACAGCCTGGGTTCAACAGTCTCTAAATTTATACTGATCAAAATATACAAATTCACTTACTTCTCTAATGTTATATTGACACTATCTTGGTTCAATAAGTAGCAGAGACGATTCGGAGTACTTATTATGATATCTGAAATGATAAATTTATTTCAAAGGTATAGTAAATATTTCGTATTTTCTCACAGTCAAATTCTTAAGCCATTTCTCGCAACCATATTGAGAACTAACAATTTTTTTAAATGTTAGGCTCAGTATATTTTATAAATGTATATTTTTTAAATCTATAAATATAATAAAATTGAAGTGTCTGTATTGTCAAAATAAAAGGTTTTTACTAAATGCATATGAAAGTATACATTTTTTTTTGTCTGTCTGTCTGTTTTGCTTTGGGTAATCTCTGAAACGGTTGGACCGATTTTGACGGGACTTTCACTGGCAGATAGCTAATGATATAAGGTATAACTTAGGCTACTTTTATTTTAGAAAAAATAATTAGGGTACCACGCAAAATAAAAAAAGGTTATTTGGTAGTCCACGTGACCGAAGCCGCGGGCACAGTTGGTTACAATATGAAAAAGTTTTGTTTGCATGTTTTTCTTTAATTAAAGCACACTGAACTAGACTAGACTGGACCACAGAAAACCTATGGAAGGATCAACCACAGTTGTTTTTTATACAAAGTAACGGTGCTTATGCTACTGTGTTTTGGTATGAAGAATGTGGGTGACAATATGCTATGGCACATTCTTCTTCACTTCATTCTTATAACCATATCATTCAATATGTGAAGGTAATGGACAACTTGACTGCTAAAACATTTTGGAAAACTAAAATATATAAATAAAAATTCACCGCTCTTCCTAATAGTGGCTTCCCTCTCCTTAACCTTGCTCTGTTTGAGACTTCTGACCACACTGCACCGTAGCTGTGTAGGCGCGCTCAGCCGAAGTGCCTCGCGGTGTATCTGATGTGCCAATTCTCGAGTTGGACACAGTATTAGGGCTCTTGGACCGCCCGCTGGAGCACCCAGCGCATGTAAGAGCGGCACAAGGAATGCTGCTGTTTTACCAGACCCCGTTGGTGCACAAGCCAGGATTTGCCTACCCTAGATTAAATAAATGCATTATGGTCACCGCACATGCTCACACTTGCGTTCTTAAACTTTTAGCATTAAACTCTCAACGGCGCCGCCGCCAACGCACCCGAGTAGCCCTATTATTGTTCCACTTGCCATACTTGCCCACAGCTTGCCAGATTGCTTGGCATTCATAGTTACTTCTCCGCTTCTTAAGGTCGTAGCGTGAAGTATATAGCCTATAACTATTCCTCGTGACTGTGGTTATCATATAAAAAATAACTTTTCGAAGCCGACTAGTAGTTCCAGAGATTATCGTGTTTAAACAATCACACACAAAAACTCTTCAGCTTTATTATCTTTATATTAGTATACAATATAGATAAAACATGAAAATTAAATTCAGAGGGCTCATCCATACACTTTTTTTTTTATGAATGACTAGCTATGCCCGCGGCCCGCTCGCGTGGACTACAGAATTATTTTTTATAAAGATTGCACATTGATGATGTGCATCACTTACTAATGGAGTGTGCCAAGAACAAGATCGAAAGGGAGTTGCTGGTGAACAGCATGAATTTAAACTGTCAAGATATAGGTGTTTTTCACAGCATTTTGGCAGAATCTTATTCAGACGATGCAAAGATGTTGTATGACCTTGTAGTGCTATCTCATCAGCGACTCTCTTGATGTGATGTTATAAAGGATGGGATACAATGGGACTGATATATTCGGTAGAATAATAGTCACAAAAACAATTTAAAAAAAATGAAGATTGCACAACAGCAAATCTCAATCATTTTATTTATATAGATAATCTTTAATATATATATATATACATATATTCATTATCATTGTCAGATTATATCACGCTCTTTTTGCTGGTTCATATCGACCAATGAATCTGATGTATGTCTCAGGTTAGCAACGTCGGGAACACATGTGTCGAGCAACGTCAGTGCTAAATAGGTGCAGTACTGTGAACGAGTGCGAGCGTGGGATGTGCAGCGGGTCTTAAAGATCCTGTCTCTTATAAATGACAATGTATCTCTGTATCTTCAATAATACATGTTAACAATTAAGCAAACATCTATCCAACGTATGAGTTTTCTTTTAATATTTATTTTGAGTTCTTTTTTAATATATATATTGTGTGACCAGGTTGGAATATATTTTGATAAAATAAGCAATCACCATAATAGTTAATCAAGCCAGTGTGTTCACTTCAAGCCTTAAGTTCTATGAACCACGATGAAACAAAAAGTAGGCAATTATTTTGGAAAAATAATTCCTGACCTTCTAGTGATTTCAAAATAATTTTATTTGAGTATATAAGCCAGCCGGGTCCCGTGCCGCAATAGGTCTGTTTTGGACAACGAAGTGATACAAAGACAAGGACAACCAAGTGATAAAAAAGGAACAAATCTGCAAATGGGCCATAGAGAGATACTGTAAGTACGACCACAGTATAGTAAGTTTGTTTGAATTTTGTTTCACTGAATATAAACTATTTATGCAAAGTCTAATGGCAATTTCATTATTAACCACGGATGTAACAATATTAACATTTTATTTGTATAGCTTTACCAAAATAATTGGTATTCGCTACATATTTAAAATTTCCAATTTCATTAAGTAATTATTCAAAATACTCACTTCAAGCATACAAGGTACAGCTTGTCGCTGGACTGGAGTTGGCTCTGTATAACCACATTGTGTGACTGTATCCACCAGAGATTGGGATACATCATATCTCATTACCAGCTCGGAGAACTCCTGAAGAGCTGCCGGTATATGTCGACCAACTGCTTTGATACCATGCTCATTCCGGAAATGGTTTTGCTGTGTAATTAAAATAATAATTGAGATATTTTCCATATTATTTAGATTTTTCACATTAAACACATAATTTATACACATAATACTTAGGTACACAGTATTACATATACAATACATACATTTCTTTTTTTTATATACATACTTTAAATGATATTTATAGACTATAAACATATCCATATGTGCAAAAATGTACCTACCGAGTATAAACTACAATCATACTAAAATTTATCAAATTCGGCCCAGTACTTTCTGCATGATTGGCATACAAACTAACAGACACAAACATTTCAAATACTGTTGAAGTGTTTACCGTCCATGATTCTAAATGGCCCAATATTATTTCTTAAATATCTTTCATTTACAGATTTCGATGCTTTTGTGTTTTATTATAAGTATAGATTATTATGTTTGGATCTTTAATAATATAATAAAATTCAAGTGTCTGTTTATAATGTCAAAATAACAGCTTTTTACTAAATGCATATGAAAGTACACATGGTACTTATAACAACAAACCAATTTTTTAAATTCTTCTCTGTCTAACTATTTGTTCCAGGTAATCTCCGAAACGGTTGGCCCGATTGTGACAGGACTTTCACTGGCGGATAGCTGATGTTATAAGGAATAACTTAGGCTACAATTATTTTAGAAAAATTACGATTTCGACCAAAAACAGCCTTTTAGTAGTCCACAGGCACAGCTACTGTGACATAATTTTCACCCAAGCACAAAAATGACATAGTATTAATATTGAATTACTTGTCCAATGTAAAATAGGAGTCATTAATTTGTAAGATTTTTTTAAACAGAATATAATTTATGATCCTTTAGTATCAAAATGTTAATTATCTAAAAGTCAAAAAGAAAATTAATTTATAATACTTACCTCTTCTAATTTAAGTTTTTTTTTTAAATCCTCAGACTTTTCCTTCTTTTCTTTCCTCTTTTTCTTTGTACCTATATTAATACCATCAACTAATTGGATATCACTATTCTCTTCATCATTTTCACTAACATCAGTATTGGAGTCTAGACCAGATAAAATTGTCTCATTCTTCATCTCATCTTCATCATTTTCGGTTAATTCTTCTTTCTTGATTTCAACTTCTTTTTTCACAGATGCAATTGTAGGATATGATACCTTAAAATAAATAATTGAACCATGTTATCCAGCATAAATAACAAAATTTCTAAATGATTGGTATAAGTAGTTATATATAATTATTTACACATGTATATGCTTTAAATACTCTTTTATAGATTTTATCAAGGTAATACTACAGTATAATAGCTTCAATTTGGAATTACTGCTTAAAGTTTTGGAAAAGTTTGTTTCTAGTTTGCAGAAAAGTAACTATAACAATAATAACAAACATATCACAAATACGAGACTTTCTTCTGAGTCATAATGATCAATTAATCAATTATTTCTATCACATAGTAATAAAAAATAAAGTAAAAAGCAGTAAATGAAAAGTTCGAGGTTATGGAATACATACTACATACATAGAATACTTACATTGCTTTTAACTCCTAAAACACGACGTTTAAAAGTTAGTCCTTTGGTTAACTTTTTGAAAATATCATAAGCATCCATGCTGCATGTACTTTAGATTATAAATTACTATGACAATATATATAAATATTCAATTATTACACGTGCGAATACATAACGTCCTGTTTTTGTGCCGCACAAAGCACTTGCCAGTGTCAATGTGTTTCCTACAAGATGGTGGCTCTCTTGTTAGAACTATCTAGGGAGTTTTTGTGACATCTAAAAATGCATGTTTCTAGTTAATATTTACCACTTCACTAATACACAATAACCAAACTATATCAAGCAAAACGCCACCAATATTACACAATATAGGGTCAAAGAATCTAAGTTAATAAAATAAAAATAAAAACCACAACTTTGCAGCTCAAGATCCCGCCAAACGAGATACATAACGAGACCGTAAATTTTTGTTGTTGACATTAGGGATGGCGATCTGAAATCAATTAATCGATTGATTCGATTTTGTTGTTCAGATAAGAACCATAAAATTCCAACTCCTCACATTCCAATATACGAATAATAAATAAAAAAACTAATAAAAAATGTTCCGAATTTACGATTATAAATTATAATCTCAAGGATAAAGGCATAAAGTTCATTTTTATTTTTTATATTACAATATTTCATATAATTATCGAGTCATTCTTTATGGTGTAAATTACAAATTATAATACGATACATAACAGCAATTTACCAAATAGCACAATAACGAAAACAGTTTCTGTGGCATCTCAGAATTCACGTTCCATATTATTATTTCCCATACACTTCACTTGTTCACATTAACCAAGCTTTATTATGCAAATGCCACCTGTATTACACAACATGGGGTCAAATAAACCAAATGTATGAATAAAAAACCAAAACACCTACATAACAGTCTGAGATCCCGTCAAAAACTCAATGTTATAGTTGTTACAATTGTGACTTAGGGATGATCAATATCCATCAATGTTATCGAATTACTGATGTTGATTTTGACAACATCGACTATTCGACATAATTATTAGATTCCCTAAAACACCACTACATTGATATTATAAAAAAACCATCCAACTTCTACATTTCCATATTTTTTTATTGTCAATGGAGCTCGAAGATCCGTATGTAAGCAACATTTATACAGAAACACAAGTGATCGTGTAACAGGGTGTGGGTAAGCGATATTTTAGATTAGTGATACGGACAAAACATTTTTCAATGTCAGATGTATGATAAAATGTTAATTTACTTTATTCTCGTTTAAAAAACCACGCAAAATACTGTCAACCTTACCTATTTCGCCAATTATGGCGTGTTTAGCACAAAGAAAAACTCGAAAGGTGTCGTGGGAGACTCGGTAGGAACAAAGTTTCTTTCGTTATATATTGTTGCGTACAGATTTTTAGTTTTTGTTTATAAATAAATATACTATAAAGATATACAATTTTAATTTTTTGTTTACAAAGATGAAAATAATCATTTTATTATCGGCATGTGACGATGCACAGCATCTGTGAGAGGGCGTTGTATACTTCCGCTTGTTTTCCACCAATCACAGCGCTTTAAATTGATGACCTTGTGCTCTGCAGCGCCATCTACTGAGTTTAAGTCACAGGAGGCCGGTGGGGGCATTTAATCAGTCATAGCGTCGTTACTTCCCGAACGAGCAACACGTCTACAGACCTACGTGGTCCTATATTCGCCGAAGTTTAAAAACCACTTGGGTTTTTTTGTGTGAATTTGAGTTATATTTTTTGTTGTTCGTTTAAAAAAGTTAAATAAAATAGTGCAAGTGACGAGTGTTTAGTACAAGCGATATGAATGTTAGTGCGCACGCAGCGTTTTAACACCGGTTTAGCACTGTCGCGCCCGACAGGCGACGCTTTGGGCTCGTCAAGTACATCTTAACTCGGTCATCGTTGTTCCTAAATTTTTCGGATAGCGAGGTAACATGGAGAAGATGCGGTGAGTCTAGTTTCAATCACTAGTTTACTTACAAGCCGCGGTGAGTCTAGTTTCATTTACTAGTTTACTTACCCTCATTACGGGGCGAGGATATTTTATTACAAAAACAATGTGTAATAATTTATGCGCTTTAAAATCGGAGGGTCTCCAATACGCGTGCCATCTGGCACCGGGTTAAAAGCGGCTTACTGCAGTTACTATTGAGACCTTTCCTTTACAATCGCGTCTTTTAATTCATGAGTACATTAAAAGCCATTAGAATACCTCTGTTTGATCCTGAACGCTCAAAGCGTTTGGAATGATTGCATATCGGGTCCATCTTGGATATACATTCAGTATCCGATACTGAAAATAATACTCGGTTTCGTAGACCTGGAGTAAATTTTTTAATAACTTTTAACCTGTAATGTTTCTTCTGGTATGATGTTATCGCCAAAACAGTATTATTATGGTAAGAGTATATTTGAGATTTCTCACCTTATTCGAAAGTTCACGTAGTAGTCACAGACCTCTCATGGCGCAGTGTTAGTAAGCTTTACTATTGAGCCGAGAGGTCGCGGGTTCGATCTCCGCATATGACCTTTACATTTGAACATAATTATTAGTTGTCTGGGTGTTAAATACCATATTATATATGTGTACATCCAAAGCTTTACTTAGTTTAGAATTAAAGTGGTCGTTTATAAATGTGGGGACACACGCCCATACTTTTAGTAATGAAATCATGCACTCATATGTGTATATTAGCCGTTATTACCATAGTACTAACCACAGTACAAACAACCATACTTACATACAAGTAACCTTAGTACAAGCGCTGGTTAGTTTGGAATTAAGTGGTCGTGTAAATATGGGGATTTAACCCATATTTATTTTATTTAGTACTGAAATCTTTCATCCATATTTGCATATGTGTATATTAGTTTTTAAACGTCGTACAAGTTATGCTTAACTGGAATGAAATGGAAGCGTGTGCATATGAAGAAAAACCCCATATTTATTTTATGTACGGAATTATGCACACGATATGTAACATACGGTCACAACACCTTTAAAACCGCAAGGAACGTATCCTGATCGATTTGTGTGAAGATTTGCGTAAAATTTATGTACGGAATTATGAACGCGATATGTAACATACGGTCACAACATCTTTAAAACCACAAGGAGCGTATCCTGATTGATTTGTGTGAGGATTTGCGTAAAATCCGCGCAAGTTTTAATTTTATCTTCGACAAAGAGCCGCTATTGCTTTACTTTAACTTTACAGTATTGCTTTAATGCTCTAGATTCCGATCAGAAGTTCTTGTGTCGCGGCATCAGAATATTATACTAACATTTTTGCAAACTGACTAGATGTTCGGGGCTTACTCCACTTCATGTCACGGGTCGTCCCGGCATGGCAGTGCAACCGGGATAGGGCCACAATGAAATAAAATGTTTGTTCGAAGGGAAAATTGTATGAAGCTTTCACTCTTTTGTATGAAGCTTACACTCTTGATACTGGTGGAATAGATAGTTGGATCCAGTGGTTTGAAACTGAAAAATGTATTTTCAAACAAAGTTTATAAGCCAGTATTTTCTTCTTGGCGAAGAGAAGGGAGGGCGAGCAGTATTGGTGACAGTGGCAGACCCTGCATGGGTCTTTATCAGCAGCTTCAACCCGAATTTTACGAGGACTGTACCCGAGCGTATCGGGAACAGTGGCAGAGCTGCAGGCCTCATAAGCCCTTCTAATTTTCACGGGAATGTGTCTGCATTCGCCCTCAAGTTTGGCCTTGTGAAACAGTCTGATCAATTACCATCAGCGGTTTCAAATTTTCACGAGGGCTGTCCCCGAGAGTATCCTGGACAGTGGCAGACGCTGTAGGCTCCATAGGCTTTTCTCGAGATTATTACGAGAATGCGTTTATTTACCCTCTATAGTCAACCTTAAGTAACAGAGACAATTGAATTAAGCAGTGGCTTCAGTACAAAACTTACGAGGGCTGTCCCCGAGCGTATCCTGGACAGTGGCAGACGCTGTAGGCTCCGTAGGCCCTTCTCAAGATTATCTTGGGAATGTGTCTGCCATTCACCCTCCAAGTTCAACCAAGTGTCAGCTTAATGGAAACATCATCCAATTAATAATCGTCAATAGCTTCAAATTTTACGACAGTCATTGCGAAAGCGTATTGGGGAAAGCGGCAGACTGCTCAGACTCTGATATGTCACAAAAGATAAGAATCCAAGAACGATGGTGTGAACGATGATGTCGACGACGGGCAGCAACTCTGAGCCCAGTCTGATGTTGACGACTGGCAGCAACTCGGAGCCCAGTCATTTTACGAGCATATTTTTGTCAAGAGCATTGGCTTTTTAAGACCCTGCTGAACACTCTAAGTACATGATGTTCTTGAGGTTACTGACTGACAGAAACTCGAAGCACAGTTTCTTTATGACATGTTTTTGACTAAAACATTGGCTCTTTAAGACCCTGCTGAACCAGGTAAAGATATACAACACTAATCGGGCACTTGCAGATCCCTCAATTCCCTCGGAGGACAGAGTGGATCGTTTAGCTCAATTTATTTCATACATACTTTCAACACACCTTGTGTTACTAAGGTAACTGGCCCGTCGTTGGCTTTGTACTCCAAAGAACTTTGAGGTAGTGCTACTGTTCTGGACGATTTTCGTCTATCTGGTCACACTCGTTACTTCAAGCTCAGGTGTGTAGTACATGAGTTCAGGATGACTTTCATCTAACTGGTGCCCAGATGCAAAGTAAAGGAGTGAGTGGATGTATATATTGGTATATATTGAGATGTACTGTCATTCACGTGAAGTCAGTATTGAATCCAGGTCAGCAGATAATTGGGCCTGAAAAGTCTACCGTTGACAGAGACAGATTTTCTAGGCAGTCAATGGAATAATCCGTATTATATATTCGCAAAGAAGGCGGACATCGTCACTTGACAGAGACAGATTTTCTAGGCAGTCAATGAAATAATCTGTATTATATATTCGCAAAGAAGGCAGACATCGTCACTAATCCCAAATGGAATAATCCGTATTATATATTCGCAAAGAAGGCGGACATTGTCACTAATCCCAAGCATCTTGACATGATCTCTTTGATATCTACTATCTCATCACGGATAGATTCTCACGAGGAAAGCAAGCAGCGGAGTAGCCAGCGCCGAGGACAAAATTTCTTTATTTCGATTCTCGGAAAACATTCGTTCGCTTCCATACAAATAGTTATGAAGAAATTACGTTAGAAGGATAGTCGACGTCACACAGCCCATCCAGGATGTCGGCTTATTACTCGGAGTGAAGGCATTACAAACCGATCAAACCCGCAAATAACGTTTAAACTTAAGTTATAGAATATTAAAAACATACAAAGCCTCATGGGATTGATGGGTTAGGTCAAGCTGTGGAATCGAATTTTAGATTCTTAACATTATAATTCCTAGAAGATACATTATCTTACCAATCTATTTTTATTGCTTAAAACATTATATACTCGCGGGAGAGTCGTAATGGCAAAAGCTTTAATTCAAATTATTTGCTTAACATTATGTACTCGCGGGAGAGTCGTAATAGCAAAAGCTTTAATTCAAATTTTTCTTAGTTAAACAAGTGTAAAAGCAATTTCCCTTCGTAATTTAGAGCAGAGAAATTGTCAATTTGGTGTCCAAGTGCCATGGTTGTCTGAGGTTGTTTTAGGATAATCCACCGCGAAGGACATAGGCGTCATGTAGGCTTGCATTCTGCTCTTGGCGTCAGGCCGACGACTACACTGCCTAGTTTTATTGGAGGCGTTCTAAAACCTCTACAACGATGCTTGTCATTGATTCCCATCTCTATGTAAAGCTGACGCAGGCTTAGATAGAGGCTATGGAGTTTCAATATCTTAGAATAAATAATATTCATATTCTCCGGAATCCTGCCAGTGGAAACTGGTATCATGGCCACACAAACTTGGCCGAGTGTAATAGTTAGTCTTTTATTACTATGAAAGCTAAGACACAAGCTGCTTAGTGAACTCTTGTTGGTATCTGGATAAAAACTGGGTTGAGATTGAGTTAACTGAGTACTTTGGAATCGGTTGTCTTTTTTAAAATGGTATCGGGATTTCATATTCTTAGCCATAGTTGCTGGTGTAACAAAAAGACAACTCTTAAGAAAAATTCAATAATTTAAAAAGTACTTGGTTATTTTTTATCTCGTATAACTTATTATTACGATGATAAATTTAAGTATTGGATTTATTACCAATAATATTTACTATAATAGAATTATTTTACTAGTGTCATCGTGTGACTAGTTTAAATTATTTCTGTGTGATTACAGCTTAATAATACTAATTACATCCACTTCACATAGCGTCGTTATCGCGTCACCAGGAGTTATAAACACGTCTCTCACAGATGCTGTGCATCGTCACATGCCGATAATAGTGCAAGTTTTACATAAAAATAAAACTTGTATTATTGAGCATTGACGATGCACAGCATCCATTTCAAAGCTCCTGATGAGAGACTGCTATGACTGATTAAATGCCCCCACCGGCCTCCTGTGACTTAAACTCAGTAGATGGCGCTGCAGAGCACAAGGTCATCAGTTTAAAGCGCTGTGATTGGTGGAAAACAAGCGGAAGTATACAACGCCCTCTCACAGATGCTGTGCATCGTCAATGCTCAATAATACAAGTTTTATTTTTATGTAAAACTTGCACTATTATTAATTATTATTTATAAAAATGTAAACAAATTATAAACTTAATCAGAAAAGGCTAGCAGGCCGATGTGACAGCGACAACTGTCGCGGCGATGAATTGCCGATCTCTCCGTAGACGCCGTTGTTTTTGAATTGGATACTTACAAATAAGAACTGAGAAGCTGTGTTACTATAAAAAATATAAGCAATAAAACACCTGAATGATGATCGCCGTAAATAATGAAAACTATAGCATCCAGTCCTACAATTATGTATACATCCGCTTTACTCTTAACGCGTTCGAGTTTTGAATCGAATCGAAGAAAATTCGATTTGATGGCATTTGACACTCTTGAAATCAACACTAGCGCACGATCGTGCTGTTGCTCAAACCGGGACTAACTTCGATTGATTTTTGATCTAGCATTTTTATGTAAAAAATGTTAGAATAAAAAGAACCCAAGCAAATATTTATAATACTTACTTTACGGTGTGACTTGTGTGTGTGTACTGTGATCCGATACAGATAACGACGTTAATATGATTTGATCCGAAGTCGATCTTGATTTAAGATTCAGTTTGGTTCAAGAGTACGATTGTAGGATCGAGTTCGAATCAAGTGATATCGAATCAGAACCAAAATCAAATTCGAATCAGTTTCAAAAGTAGCCCCCCAGTTACTAGTGGCTTAACAGCATAGCGACGGCCACCGTTGTCCGATTGAAGTAATGATGGCTCAGTGGTAGCGCGTACTGACTGACACCGCGTTGACTGACGTGAGTTGAATCCCTGCTATGAGCCTGAACTCTCGATGAAGAAAACATCCTGATGAAACCATAGCAACAGATGTAGGACATTTTTGTAATGCTCGCCTGGCTCGCTACCACCTTCTAGTTGAAAATCTGTCACCAAGCACCAACAGGTGTGTTCCGGTAGCTGCGCTTGAAACCAGTCTTCCACTAGGCTTAGCGTGTTATCATCTTAGGTTAAATCGTAATTTAAGATCAGGTTTTGCAGACGACTTTTTACAAGTTGGTCATGAGATGCGGTTGTTCGGTAACACCTGTGGATAAGATAAAGAACGCTTTCAGATGTCATTACAATGTTTTAATATATATATATATATATATATTAATAAGAATAATTTTCGAATTCAGTTATTCCATGCATTAACGATAAAAATGTCAAAATTATTTCTCATATAAAGTTTCTGACAATTATCTGACGATTGAAAAATCGGCCCTTAAGATAATAATGTTTTCAGATTTTATTATCATTTTTTTAAATTGATAAGTTTGTCGGGCCACGCGCAGTGTAGGGTTCCGTAATGGCCCGTCACAATACGTAGACTTAGAGGGGGCTTTAAGTAATTTTCAATGGAATTTGTACGAAATTACGTCTAAATACATTTTGTAAGTTTATTGACTATTACTCGTTAACTTGTAAAGTCTACTTACCTCTGAAAATTGTTCCTTTTAACTTCTTATATAGGTACTACCACTTTTTTATTCACATATCCAAAAACAACCAATTAAGCTGACAAGGGCTACCTCTAACATAAAAATTAGCACTATAAAGCTTAATATTTCGCAAACGGATTCCTGAATCGAAAAATGGTTATCACACACCCGAAATATTTTTGAACGATCCTCCCATGGACACGATGGGATAGACGAGAAAACAAAAATCATTCCAACTTTACGTGTAGGGGAGATACCTGATCATTTTTTTTTCCAAGACCTTATTTCTCCACTTTGTCGTCGTCATTAATATGCATACCCATACCAAAGTATTTATTATATATTATATATATATATATATATATATATATATATATATATATATGTATAATTTATTTATTATATACCCAGCTTTCTAGTACAAAGAATCTCTGAGCTAAGCTACGGACATAGCGATACTAGGTATAAGGGGTCCCTTAAGGGAACCCTAAAAAACGAGAAAATATAGATTATATCATTATGTTTTAATAGAGGAGCGGCCAGTAGAAGCCTATTTGTAGAATCTTCTCAGAAGTTGGATGTTTGCAACTGGTATTAGTTTTCACGACAAATAGTTCTTCTTATTATAATCTCGGCGCTAAGAAAATATTCATTCTTGGGCAAGCAGATTTTTTTTTTGACTTTTTAAATTTGAGACTGCAAATGACCCACGTCTGAGCAAAGGGATCTTCCCGAGAGTAGATATGTGCCCATTCATCATGCCATCCTTGACATATTGGCGATTTAAAACGCCGAGGATCTGTAGTCTATGGAACATTTCTTACAGCATTCAGGTTTTTTAACGATGTATTCCTTCACCGTAAGCTGATGTTAGGTACTAAATAAATTTGATATTAGTAACTGGATAAGTATGAATTTTGAATTTGTTGTATAGTGAAAGATACCTTTTTATAAGAGTCATTTATTTATCTATTTCTTTGTCAGACATGTTGCTGTTCAATCTTGTAGACTTTGAATGAATAATGAACTGGTATTCAATTTGGTCGCCATATTTGAATTTTATTTTTTTAACTTCCAGCGTTCACGGATTACCTATGCAATCATTATTTTGCAGTCGATGTTTACAAGTTTATTTAGGTATATGTAAAGGAATAAGGGGTTTAAATTAAAATATCGTTGTTACCAATGGAATCACTGCGAGTTTATTTGATACTTTTACATTCAACTGTTATACTTTTCATGAGAAATCGAACCGATTTCCATAATAAAACCGCTTAGAACAAATTAGTACTGATTAGATTCAAACATACTTATAGTACTATATTTTCCGGTCATCTGATATGTACCCTACAGAGACGAAGGCCTTTTAATTTGAACAAATAAAAATATTCTCTTAACAATTTAAAAAACAAAAATATATGCAATTTATCACATATTATATAAAATCGATTGAATATTAATATTGTCTTTGTATTTTATATTTATATTAAATCGGTATTAGTTTAAAATAAAAGAAAAATCGCTATATAGTTTATGGGAATAGAGTTCACAATCTCAAAAGGCCTTCTTTTCAACCCGAGTTGATTCCTTAACCACATTTATATCAACAACATCAAAACAAGTAAAGACACAATCTTTATAATCACTTGAAATCATGCTAAATTTGTATAATCATCTAATTACGTTGTATTTATTATTTACTAGCTGTGCCCGCGGCTCCGCTCGCGTTGGCGACATAATGTCGTCGGTCGAGCGCACGCGCGAATCCGTTGCTCCCGTTCAAAAGTGGCAAGACAAAAATGGTTATTGTGGATGATCCTTAGGAGATAGATGTATGCTATTGCAGACTTTTGACAACATTAATTTTTATATATCTCCGTATGGTTTACTCAGAGGAAGGCATTTAATCGCCCCAAATGCGTCTTTTTTCCGAATTGCTTCACCATTATCGTCGCTACTTATTTCATATGTTACTTTATCTTACAAAATATATCCTGTAACCTGGCAAGATAACAAAGCTATCAAAAAACGTGTTTTCAAAAAAGTAGTTTTCGCGTGAAACGGACATAAACAGACAGTCAGACAGAAAGAATTTGAGTTTTATAATATGTATATAAAAGATATAGATATTAACAAACATTTTATTGTGGAGTGTAGATACTCCTGTACAATTAAACATTACCCAAGAAGACGCAGTTGAAAACATAGTGTCATTTTGTAACATTCATTACTTATGTGTAAAAATCATCCAAACAAAGTTCATGTATCAAGAATTATAAAAATCAAAAAACTAATATCTTATTTAGGCTATTTAAACCTTTTTCATTTTACAAGTGATCAGACTATCCGCGGGATATATGGGCTTCCATGCTTTCATGGAGAACCTCTGTTAATATTTCAACTAGTAAAAAAATAATACTTTGTTTTCACCAACAAAAATAACACTGTCTAACAAAGTTAGCAAAAAATTACGATATTATGATGTTTATAGAGGTTTATCAAACAATTATGATTTAAATAGAGGGTTTTTTTTACCAAGTTATGACTTTTTAATAATAATACAATTGCTTCGAACTACATGTGTTCAAACCATTATCTTAATTAAGATTTTGAGTAATGTTATATGTAAATTTTCCATGATTTCAGTGATTGCGAACGATATATTGCGGTACAATTCTACCGCGGTAGTAATTTTAAGTGTCTTCACTGACTTCAATAAGATGTTTAACTTACAACAATTTTCAAGAGAAGCCTACAAGGCCCTGTACGACCCAATCACACCTAACCTTATTTCCAATTACATAGTACTATGAAACATTTTGTACATTTCTCGCCAACGGACCCATCTCGAACATTCTAAAAGTATAACAAAACTCATTTTCAACTTAATATTGTATTTAACACATATTTTCTTCTTTGATCAACGATGGCAAACTATAACCTTTATAATAACACAATATTACTTTATGCTTAATAAATTATCATTCATGGTACCCGCTTTCGAACGATTCCATTTTGATCCGTATTTAATAAATTAACTTTTTTTAACCTAAATACATCGAGAGCACGTACCACCTATGACGTTAGCTTATAAGAAAAAAAAAGAATAAGTAGATGCTAATAAAAACGCAGATCGTGCATACATTAAATTACGAAAAAAGAGAAAATCTAATCCTAAGGTGTGTCAGCAAAAAATATAGTGCAGTAAAAATTAGAATTGCCACTTAATTATTATTTCACATATAGATTGTTTAACTATTAAATTATTATTTTTTAATTAGTATTTCGTAAAAAAATATTTCTGTGTATAAAATGTGCCACTCAAGTATAACGAGTTATAATTGCATAATTTTGCTAAAAAAAAAAACAATGTGATAGTCATTGTTTTTTTTTTATTAATAAACTTGTTTTACTTTTTTTAACCGTAGTATCAGTAGATAAGGAATACAGTAACAATTATATAAGCAACTTAACGATCAATATTCACAGAATTACACACATCTATTAAAATGAGGATAAATATACTATTAGTAATGTTCCATTACTGGTAAAAAACTTAAGAAAACAAAAAAAGGGTTATACGTTGTGATAGATAGTCAAAAGTTTTTTTTAGCAAAATTATACAACCATCTTATTTTATTTGAAGATAAAACGTTACTTTTAATAACTGTTAATTAGTGTATATTGTAAATATTTCTTATTTGTTTGTTGTAAACGACGGGCTATCAACGGCACTGCTCGACCGGGGAGTAAATCGATTACTTAGTATATAATACTTATTATTCTTTACATAGTAAACTCGTAAGTGCACTTTCAGTTATGGAACTATATTTATCTACTGCGGAGTTAGCAGATTCATCTATACAATATTCAAATTAAAATGAAAATTATCGACTAGAGCTCTTGAATTTGTGAACAAAGGTTTATTTTATTTAACTTGTATATTCATATTACTAATAAATTTGAAAAATATTTTTATAAGCAGCGTAAAAAGTTAAGAAAAACAAACGCTAAAATAATATTTCATTGACAAACGCAGCTCAGGAACCAAAGCTTGGCTGATGAAGTATGATTTTGAAATATTAAGTGAACTGACTAATAAGTCGAAATAGCCATTTTTGTATAGGACTTCCAAGATAGTTTTAGTACCAACTGAAGTTATGTTAATTAGTCCATTTTGTATCATTTAGAGATCTATAACAATCTTATGACCTGTGTTCATATACCTATTATTTTACGTTATCTTAAACTTGATATGAACCGTGTAACAACTATAAAAAAAATTAAGTAAAATAAACATTAAATGGTTCAAACTTAACATATATTTGGTTGATAATAATAATAAAACCAGTCTGTAAATGCCCCCCTGCTAGGCATGGGTCTCTACCGGAGAGAAGGCAAAGGCTTATTATTAATACGCCAGCCCACAAGATATTAATAATTTCAAAAGCCAATAAATCTATAGATCTCTATTTTTCACATACGGTACTACAGGAATATTTCTTAAGCGTTTAGGTTTCCTCACGAGGTTTTTCTTTACCGAGTTTTTTTCACCTTTGAATACACGTCCTTTCGGCCTGACTTCGCAATAATTTCTAATCTTCAGTGTTATATTTTAATAAAACAGAGACCAATCTTGTTAGAAATGTCAAAGGAGTTTTTGATGCAACTCAAAAGGAATCTTTCTAGATATTTTTCATAATCCAATTAACTTATGTACAATAATCAAACTTTATTACGCAGCATATCATAAATATTGTAAAATATTGATTTATGAATTAATATAAAAAAATACAGCTCAAGTCCTGCCAAAAACTCCTTATTCTTTATATTCCTAACTTGGCAACTGGTCCTCTGTATTGAAAACCATTATCGAGTGAATATAGTTTCCAGGGTTATGACGATTTCAGGATCTTTACAAGATGGTGGCTCCCTTGTTAGAACTTTCTAGGGAGTTTTTGTGGCATCTCAGAATTCATGATCCATGTTAATATTTCAAATTCAATTCACTTGTGCATAATAACCAAGCTTTATTATGCAAAATGCCACCTGTATTACACAATATATGGTCAAATAACACAAATGTATGAATGAAAAACCAGAACCACTACATGACAGTTTGAGATCCCGCCAAAATCTCCAAAATCTCCCTTCCTTCACCGTTAATTGATGGTGACCAATTAAAATTACACTACACAAATTTCCAAAAATACAAATCGATATTCCACATGCCTAAATCATTCGTCCACCATGATTTTGGTTGATGAAATATATTTGGATTTTACAGAATTTTTGTCTTTTATTATTGCTTAATAATGTTGTAGAATGCGAGTAATATGAATTTACAAGATTATAATATTACCTATAAAATTATTATCGGTATAATGATAAACTAAAATGACAAATCTGCTACTGCGTTGTTACTTATTATTATCATAGTATAGTATATAAAAGTAAATATAATAGTTAGTGAGGTATTCTGGCAGATTGGAACTATTGCTCTAAATGTATTTTATTATTATATTATAGTGGAAGATACTGATGTAAATATTAAAGCTATTCACAAGAATAAATCGACACATTAATTCGTTCTTTAAATACATATTCGTTAACAACATGATACTTTTTATTTACGATCTAATATTACATCTTCTGTGTTGCCAATTAGTTGATATACAAGTAGACTTTATCGAGAAACATGCAGCTGCTTAGGCTGTCACGGAAGATTTTAATGAGAATAGGGGTAAATGGGTAATGGTAACAATTATATGACGCGTCAGAAGAAAAACTTGGTTAATTCTAACCTTTGCTAATAATTATTAAAGAATTTTCTGCAAAGTAATCTCTTTCATAAGCAAAACAAAGTAAACAACTCCTCCAAACGCTGAATACAAAATAACATGACAAAAAAAAAGAATAATGTGGTCGACTTATCCTTAAAACTGTAAGTCTCCCCGGTCGAACAATTAAAATTATTTCATATAAAAAACAACTATTGTCACTACCTGTTTTAGATGAATCTCGATGGGAAAATAAATACTTACCCATAGAAAAACATCACTTACTATTGCAATTTAATTATGATAAGGATTCAACAAAATATGTTTGTATGGGAAAAAAACTATGCAACAATTGTTATATCTTGTTTGACATTTACAATATAGTATGTAATTATATTAAAAACATGGACACATCTTGGCTGTGAATTAATACATTGGCTCAGTTACGTCCGATTAAGACAGACAGAGAAGTGCACCCATCACGAACTCGATTATGACAAACCCGACTGATTCGAACCCAGGAAAACTTCGAAAGTGTTTTAACATTTAATTATGCACACTTAGTATATATAAATCAATAAATATCTGGTTTAAGATCCATATAGTCCATGTTTGAAACGATACGAAATTTCAAATGAGTTCGTGTTAAGTTCACCGTTAAAATTACATTATTTAATACATTTAGAAAATAAAACATACAAATTGGAGGTAATACTTAAAATTACTGGAGGTAATACTTACATTATAAAAGCATTTTCCTTAAAGAAAAAAATGATTTTGTGAAATTGTTTGTGAATGGTTCATAACTCCGTTGAGTTATTACAGACTGTATGTCTTGTATCAATTTTATGGTACTACACCTATTTCTCATATAGGCACGTTAATTATTAGTATTTATAATATTTAAAAGATTTTGGCAATCATCATTCATAGAAATATTATAATTTTTACGCAATAATGTAACTAGTATTGCATTGATTTAGTATTTGCATATTCGATTTGTTACTTTAATTGATTTTTGCAAAAAAAAAAAAAATGACTTTGAGCGGAACGGCTGTACCTAGGATGTTTATTTTAAAAGAGAGAAAAGTATATATCATAATATAATTTTATTTTAAAGTATTAATTTATACTTGACAATTCGTTATAGGTATAATTTTTATTGTTGGTGTGGTAAGAAAAGTCATGGATTTTGAGAGTTTTAATATTAATGGGAGAATCGTAATAGCTGAGGTGCTCTATTATCTGTGGACGTGTTTATGCTATTATGTTTAAATGTTGGGACAGAGAAAGCCAGCGCACAGTCGGCTGAGTTGTCATCGAAGCCAACACCGCGATGGCGTGTTCACGTTCACTTTGACTGTTTTGAATTGGAGTATATTAATACCAAATCTTTACAAATTACACGTAAAATTTGAAAACTTTTAGATATCTATTTGAAATGCGGTATTGCTGTTGCAAAAAAAAATGTGCCTATTAAATTAAAATCACAGATTTCAAACGCGTTTAGTTTTTTTTTGTGACAGCATGATCGTGATATTTATAAACATATACAGCATTACAGGTTAATACGTATCATATATACGTCATAATTATAAATACCTATACCTACCAGTATAAATCATTCCATCAAAGTCATTTTAATGTGTTATATCTTATTTATTTAACTATTGTATGTTATTGTTATAGTTGTACTGTTAACAAGGCATCCCGTTATAGAATCTTGCATTAAGCTATATACTTAATAACACAGTCAGTTCAAAGTTACATTTAGTAAACCTAAGTAACTGGCGAAGAAGCGAAAATATCATAACTGCATATTATCCACTGCTGTTAAAATTTATAAGTAATTAAAAAAATTCTCACTTTCATCTTACTATTTAAAAATGCAGTATTTTGGTATACATTGCAGAACATACTTTTTATTATTGTTTCGCTGTATTTTTTTTTGTTTTTTTATTTTATTTATATTTTCGAATTTAACTAAGCTGCTTTTAAAAACTCTCCCTTTTTGCCGACACATTACCAAACTTAACACAAACATTTTAAACAATCTTAACAAGAATCACCAACGGCTGTCCTCGAAATTGATGTATTGCGCAGCTGTTCATTGAGATCAAACAATTTTGAAAAAAAAAATCCAAACAAAACAAAAAAGCTAGCCAAAATTCCAACTTTGTTATTCTACGAAGCAATAACAATAAGCTTAAACAGCCATATCAGAAAAGAATTGCACAGCGAAAACAATAAAAACAAAACATTAAAAAAAATACAAAGACTACGTCTAAGTTTTACTATCGATAAATCCATTAGTAGAATATATAAAAATTCATTTCCATTAATGATATTATCTATTTACTATTTAATTAATAATATCACGAGGCGTTCATACCGAAACGATGCCACGACACTTTAGTTGTTTGTTAAACTAACTTATAAATATATACAATTTAAACTACCCGCTTGCTTTATATCGTCTAAGCTCCGGCTAGCGTGACGTTTTCAAACAGTATTAATTGCGTATTTTATTTTAAAAAATATATTTGAAACAGCCTGTGTAACATTGAAATAAAAAATTAACAACACAAAATAATATATTTGAGGTATTTATTACGAACAAAATGGAGGTAAATACGTTATATATACCGGGAAGCAATATGATGTTTCGAAACAAAAATTTAGTGAAACGATCTTTCCGTGAAAATATCCAACAAGTTTATATCACATTAAAGAAATCTTGTTTTTACAAAAAAAGGTGTTCAGATAATAAAAGTTTGTTACCGTTTACCACATTCCACAATTTTAGTGTCTGGATATAATTATAAACAGAAACGGATTAGAAGACCAATAAAAAAATACCGAAATAACCTGATAAAATTAAAACTGATATCACAACGCTCACACATAACGTTATTAGTATTATGTAACATTTCGAAATAATTAAATTAATAAAAAATTATATCCTATATTTACGAACATAAAAGAATATATGCAAAAAAAGAATTATAAAAAAGAATATAGTAATACTAACCATCGTTTTTATTTTTTATAGTACATTAAAACCAGATAAAATTTATTTATCATTATTTGATTAATCGACGGCGTTTGAATAACAGATTCACTTTTAGTGACTTGATATGTTCAAAAACATTGATTATTTAATGAATATGACGCTTCATTGTCTATTTTTTCCTAAATGAATTTTTCTTAAATTCTTTTATATTGCATATAATTAACTGGATATAGAATATGTAAGTCGGTATATGTTATCCCCATATTCATTTTCTTTGGCTTTGTGATATATCACGGAATTAAAATACTTTATTTAATTTATAAAGAGATATTTATGTATTTTCATGATATGTCGGCAGTTTAGATTCTTTTTTATTTCTGTTATTTCGATTTGTCAATGTACACCCTGGAAAGATATGTGTTAATCTTGAATGCGGTTGTCTAAGTAAATTTCCTACGATATATTATAATAATATATGTGTATAAGTAAATAAAATATTCTTTATACAATCTGCAGCCATCTTATGGTTATGTAATTCTACGTTTTCATTATTTTTTTTGAGAATAATAATAATCTAATAAATTTTAAATAACGAGACGTCCGCTACGTTGGTCGATATTTAAATAAGAACCACTATACACTTATAGAGAGAAATCCGAAAATGGATACAGATTAATTATAATTCTATTAATTAACGTCTAAAACTACGTATAATTTATACAGAAGAAATGTTTTTTTTTGTTTCATGATTTGAAATCATGCTCGCGTATACGATCGTCGAACTGCTTTTCGAAGACCTACGTTTAGTCTTTCTGACGCGCCTATTCCCTACTTCACTGTACTCACTCGTAACCCTGTATTATGGGAGGTCACCGAATGTTGGCAACACTATTTATTCCCTTTTCGAAACGTCACTGTCAGTTTCGTTCGTCGGCCGATCTATAATAACACATCATATCATTCGAATAATTCCATTCAATATATTTTAATGGCATGAAGACGAACGAAGGCACGACTACTTATACATTGATCATAATTATTTTATTAATCGAAGCCAAACGCACATAGAATAGAATATTGTTCGTTAAGACGACTAATTTTGTACTTTCGAAATCAGATTCTAAGAAGTCTTTTTTAATTCTTTACGTTCAACATCAACACTTTTACCACTTTAATAATTCTATTTTTTTTTTGTTAATTAACCACTAAATATTCTGTATTATTTATTTATTTAGATATTAGGGCGTTCTGAAAAATTTTTATTAAAAAATATTTTCTTTTTGTATGTTTTAAATTTACTGTTTAAAATTTGTACGTTCAACTTTTGTACAGTTACCGAATCTACTTTGACACTACATTATAATCGAAAATTGAATTTAAAATATGTACTCTATTTCAGAATACAGTTGGCATAATTTTGGCAGTTCTAGAAATATTAATAATACTTTAGTATTGCTCTGGATTACATTGTCATATTGAACACGGTTTATTCATATTCACTAGAAAACGTCCGCGACACGCGTAGTGTGAGACGTAAAGCAAAATCCGATCCTCGAAGCGTACACTAAGCGACCTCTATAAGCCGCGTGCGACAATACTGTTTATGTAATTTTAATCCTAACCTCAATATTTTACTAAATATAATACGATAATCCATAAAATGCGGCGTTATCCTGCATTGTTTTGGCATTGTCCATTATATTGCACAATAATAATGCTATCCCTTTCGAGTATGCGTTCATTTTTCCATATGACAAATAATCTCGACTATTAATACCGAGAATATTTGAATATGGGAGATTGATCACCGATTTAAGCCATGGTCTGTGGTCATTGGAGGCCGGGCGGGAGTTGTGGCCCGTGGTCGCTGGTACCCAGGTCGAACAGGTGGTGCGGTGAGGGTGCCAGCGCGCTGTGCAGTGCCGATGTCTTCAAGAGCCGTTTCAGCATCCCACTGGAGCCACGGTGCTGCAGGCTCTTGTGGGTGGTGAGCGAATTCTTTGTCCTGTACCTCCTGTGGCAGAACTCGCATACGTACAACGTGTCGGACTGCTCGTGCTTGTCTTGAAAGTGTCGTTTCAACGAATAGTAACAAGAGAATGTCCTGCGGCAGTAAGGACACTCCTGTGGCTCGTTGATGCCACCGGCTGTTGGTGGAGGCATACGGAGGGGCGGTATAGCTGAAAAACAAAACACGACATAATTAAATTAGCAAATTTCCCCTCAAATTTTAGGTTAATTTTTTTTTGTTAGCTGGCAACACATTAATCATGTCGATGCTCATATGCATTATTCTGAAAATTATATGTTTAAATAATAGTAGACAAGTACAATGTATGAGGTTATTAATAATAATTATAAATACTAAAATAATAATGCACTGTACACATTGACTAACTACACAGTAATATCACGAGATTTTTAATAATAATATTTAAAAATCTTATGGAAATTCTCTCAACCACAATGACACAGTAACACGTGATAACAAAAATGATAGAAGCATGCTCCAAGCAACACAACAACGTCAAAACTGCGAAACCCGTAGGGAAAAGGGCCTTAGGCTAAAAGGGATTTAATAGTTAAATCAAATATAATGAAATCAATCTTTTTAAAATCAAAAAGAAATTAAATAGAAAAGAAAAAATAGAAAAAGGGCTCTTAAACCTAGCTTAAACGCTAAAAATTTACCAATTCATTGTTATTCAGTTAGATTTAATGTTATCCTACTTTTTCTTTTTGTTCTATTTGAATCAATGTCTAACCTTTATGCGTGATGGTAAATACGGCGGACGAGGGTCGATTGGCATCGTGGTGGTTCTCTTTACAAGATGAATACTGCCGCACGCCGCGCCAACTCCGTCCGAGTAGTCACTAAATTAACCGGAATTGATCTGTCTCCCCTGGCCTCGATTTGTGGTAGGTGTAAATGTGAGTCATCAGGGAGTTTCTCGAACAATACACCCTCTCGCATATCGTGCATCTGTATTCTTCTTGCCTCTCGGCGTGTTTGTCCGCCATATGTCTCTTCAGAGATGCTTTCGAGCATAGAATCTTCAGGCATATCGAACACGAGAATGTCTTTTTACCTGGAAACAGATCGGAAAAACAAAAAAAACAAATGTGGGGTCCATCCCCATACGCGTGGCAAAATTAAAATAATCACCTATGTGATGGGAAACATTGAATTTACTCACATGGCAACACTTTGATTATCGTTTGAATCGAAACAAAAGTGAGTTAAATTAAAACAACAAAAAATAATAATTAAAATAAGTAATCTTTAAAATGAAAATAAAATTAATAAGAAAATGATGGCGAAGCTACAGTGGCCGATGAATAGGGTGTCCTTAGAGCAAACAGCATGCAGTAGTGGCGGGAAAAGAAAAATGTTAAATGCTTGAAAACTAAATATCTGCGAAGCATGATATGAAAAAAAACAAAAAACAAAACAGTGCATCTTGATTGTTTCTATTACTTTCTACAAGCGTTATTTACATATCCTAAAAGGGTTGTACAGGTTTCAAAATAAAACTGACAATAATGTTTTTGTATATTTGTTTTTATTAAAAACGCCATTATTATCAATTATTAGGATTTATGAAGTTCGATTTAACGATTACAAATTACATTTTTATGAGTAGTTTATTTCAGTTATGTTTAAAATGTATAAAGTAAGAAAGGAAAGAACTGTTTATGAAATATAAGTAGGTGTTACATAATTTTGAATTAAATTAATTATAATATTATGCAGCCCATTATTAAGGTAATTCTGCACTAGACGAAAGTTCTTACGCACATATGATGCTTAAACAATTATGTTATCATAAAAATAAAATTTGTTAGTATGTAGTAAAAATACTAAGACTTCGAGAATGCATATTCTGTGTTAATGAAACTAAATGACTCGGGCCAATATTTCGCACACTGTAGAGTTAAAAAAATAAATTGACAGCTGTCATGTTAGTTAAACAGATAGTTAACAGATGGCGCCTTGAATATTTTTTCATTGAAATCAACAGATGGTATTCCTAATGATTACTATCTTTGACCAAACCATTAATTTTAATCTATTTGTCTATATTTCGTCAATAGCGGGGAAAATAAGCTTTAAAATGATGTTGGTATAACTAATTTTAATAAAGAATTAACTAAGATATAGAGCTGCCAGGAAAAACACCTTTGAGAAATAATATATATGATAAATTTGATAATAACAAAATTGAAATCGAACTTTAACTAAACAAATTAATCAAAACCGACTCTCCACCTAATATAACGCAGATGTCGCAGGCACGTGGTTTCACTAATATGTGACATAAAAACTCTTATAAGTCGGTATGAATCGTTTTAAAAGTAAAAATGTAGAATTGAAAACAAATTTATTTATTAAAATCTTGTGCATTCCGATATGTTAGAAGGTTAGGATCGTCTTAAACTGGGTGTAAAAATTTGGAATATGCACTTACGTCTTATTAGAAAATATAATATGCTGTTTTCGGTAAGTATAGAATATAACGTTAGTAGTAGTTATCAAGGTAAAGGTGACATCTATTCCTTAGGATAATGACATCAGTTTCCTGGATCGCATTTCCTGGGTTAAGATGAGCCTGTTGATTAGTTGAGAATTACGAGGCCAAAGTGCGAATGAGTTCTACAGTGTGCTGTGACTATAAAAAAATTCTGAGAGTTGTATAATGTGAACTTTATAAAAATAACTGGCATCGTTCAATTCAACTGCTAACAAATGGCAAAATTTACTTTTTCATTATTCGTTACAACGTATTTGAAAATTTCGTATTTCTTTTCTCTTCACGGATTAACGTAACATCTTAGACCATTTTAAATATTTCTCAATACTATATCAGAAGTAAATACAAGAGATTTAAATATATTTTTATGGCAAACAGTTCATCTAGTGCAGATTTAACATCAAAATATCATTTTAAAAACATTTTGGCGCTTCTTAAAAGTTTTATACTCTGTCATCAATGGAAGACACAAAATTAAACATTTGACACATTTTGGTACCTACATGTCAATAATTAATTATAAAACAATTTAATGGACTGCTCAATGAATGTCGATCAACAAAATACAGTATCAATGGACACGTATAATAATTCAAAGAAAATATATATGTATATATATAAAATTTCAATACAACAACCAATAAATTAATTTAGATAGCTTATAAAATAAGTAAAAAATGCCAACAAGAAGTATAAAGAACACATTGGATATAGTCGAAGCGCGCGTGTAACACACGCGCTTGAAAAAAAACCACCTTACACTTTAAGGAAGGTAAAAACTTAAACAGGTCACAGAAACAGTCTTAATCTTGCTAAGATAAACTAATGTAGTTCAACAGGGATGTGTTATGCTCCTTTAACACGGTGTCTCTCGCCCTTAAAACCACGGCCTTTAGGCCTTCGAGATCCCAAATTAACTTAGCACCTATAATTTTTATAACCAAAGATCATAAAATCACATACCAATTTCGAGTTTATTTTTTCGATACCAAATCACGCTTCTGACTTTATGTCTCTTTCTGTATGAAATAATGAATCAGCGGTCACAATTTATTCATGCAAATAGTAGTTTCTAGAATTTCCAGCATCATGTGCCGCCATCTTGTATCCACAGTTAAAGGTTATGTCCGTGTAACTTTAATAGTGGACAAAAATTTAAAGTAAACATTAGCCAAAATGTGCTTGCAACGGTAGCAAATACTACAATAGTGACATTGCCTCTATTATGTTAAAATTAATTTAACAGTTATTTGTAGGTATTTTATTTCTTTGTCTAGACAAAGAACATGCTTTGCAATTAATCCAATCAGAACAATGTACTTTTTTGTTTTACGGTGTTTTTAAATATTTTTTTAACAAGACTTTTAAGCGTTCGGTTTAGTGATTCAAACAATAGCTAATAAAAAAAAACCTCTCACTCGTATATGCTTATTCGTTGTTAATACTAAATTAGTTTATGCTGATTCTTTAGCAGATGGCGCCACAAGTGCAAATATATTTTTATCGGGCTTCCACCTCTACCGCGTTCTTTTCATCGATAAGTTCAAGATATATCCTTCATACAGACGGACACGTATACATTTTTAATATTTAATTTAGTAAATACGTTTTTTACCTATATAATACGCCTAATAGTGTACAAATTCAAACGTGATCTTAGTCTAATCAGTCTATAGCGCTTATTAAATTTTGACAGAATTTTCCAGACTTTTTTTTTTAAATAAATTCTCTCTATTTCTATCAATGGAAATAGCCGCTTGTTACCGTACTGCGATCGCAGCACATCCCTGTAATCGTAAATTAAACATGTAGACATTATTATCTAATATGAATTCAGATAAATCTTAATCCTAATTAGTCAACTAACTTAATTCCCAAACCCAAATTAACAAGAAAAAACTATTTGCTAAATTACTACACAAAAAACAACAATCCCTAAGGTTTAATTGTCAAACTCTGCAATATTATTATTTTACTTTTTCGCAAATAAAAACTTAACACGTTTCACACAAGGAATGTAGCGAAATATAAACACGAAAGGGAACATAAAAACAAATTAGATCCAATTTTTCGAATTTGACATCATAGGTAATCTTATAATTTTTTTAAATTCAAATTTCAAGCGAATCTTTACGAATTTAGCACCAAATCTCTAGTCTTCCAATTGTACAAACATATTATATAAAGCCTTATTTAATTAACTAAACAATAATGGCTAAGCGTTATGTATCTAGCAATAACAACGAAATTTTATAACATATTTGTTTTACATTATATCATTAGGAAGCCTCTCATACTTGTAGTTCAAAGTATAAAGCGTTATATATCATAGGTGAGTGTTTCAAACACCAATTTATATTAAGTATTAGATGTTAAAAAATATGTCTTTTTTATTCAACATTATAAGAACACAATAATAATTGTATCAAGCAGGCACTAATAATTAAATCGTACCATATTGTTTTACAATAAATTATGTATTAACATTTTACATTTATGAATTCCTTATTGCTATTTTAAAAAAAAAGTAACCTAACAGTGATGCAGCGGACATTTTGTTATTTTGGCTCCGAAACGTGATGTCGAACAACTAGAATAAAACCGTTTTAACTTTTTCTTTATCTGTTTTCCTAAATTATGTTGTTTAAAAATATTACATTGAAAATGTAGAAAATAATATTACTAGAAAATTGCAAATAATATGAAGATAACATAAAAATATTTTTTTAAGCTCTTAGTATTGGTATACTAAGGTCCTTTGGCCAGAAAGAAGGGAAAAATATATGTATTAATATAATTATTATTTTAAAGTTTATGAATGTTTACAACATCTATTTTTCAGTAATGCATTCAATCAATATTACTATTATGTTACTACACTATTTTATGGCAAGCAAAGAGTTATAGTCATAGTACGGAACCTGTTCATTAATTAAAATTCACTTGAATTTAGGAACGTTTAACATTGAGAATTATTATTTTTTAACTATTATCTATAGTGCCTACGTAGTTGTGTGTGGTTTACTATTTTACCAAAAACATCAAGTATTTTATGTTATATCGTGAAAAAACATGTGGTTAAGAAAACAGTTTAATAATTTATAAAAGAAAAAAAGAATATATAAAAAAACTAACCTACATATAAAGGCTCAACGAAACAATAATATAAACAAACACAAGGATTGAATAGACTAAAATAATGACTTAATTATAAAATATAATATAATAGCCATAATGCATTTTAAAATGGCACCTTGCGATTCACTAGGCTGAACAAACAACATCTTTGCATTGATCCTTCAATAAACGAAATTACTAAATTAATGCTGCAAATGATAAAATAAAAAGAAACAAAAAATAATACACAATAAAAAAATATTTACCATTAAACTACTAACTTTATTCTGTGTAATATTATGTGATGTTTTTTTATTTGTATAAACAACATTACTATCTCAGTTATTGTATGTGAAGTTTTAATTCACCGGTGATAATTCTATCATGAACGAACTGTCATGCTGTTTATTTAACTAAACGTCATGAATATAATCATACATAGTTTAGTGAAAATCGTGTGGGAAACGTAAAATTTGAAATAGTTTAGCCGAAACTGAATTAAAATCATTGATAACTTGGTGAAATTAAACGGGTGGATTATAAGTTTTGTACTGAACGACATAATAATTATAACAGTTTTCATGATATTTGAAAAGATGATAGTTATTTTGAGACGAACTATCACAATATGAATTGAGCTGTAGAATCCGGTATATTTATAAAAGTGCTTTCTGCTGATGTGTGTATAAATTATTGCTTGCTATTGGTGCTATTTTCAGTAAATTTCAGTCTTAAAACAAAACAAAAATCTCCTAATATATATTTAAAATAAAAAGGTATTTTGAAAAGCCTCATAAGCCAATTAAAATGTGTATATAAGATTTTAAATATTTTTTTTAGTAATCTCGTATAAATATCTAAGATTGAGATCATGCTGGTAAATACACAATAAATAAATTGCCAATTTAAAAAAAAAAATGAACACAAAAGTTTAAAATAATATGCCTCTTTTGTTTCTTAAACGAACAATGTCCTTTTTTATATAAAATTTAAGCCTAAATATATAAATTTACAGCACCAAGATTTTTCATCTTTTCTCAAAATATTATAATTCTTTTATCTCTTCGCCTTATTGTCGCACATTTAAAATAGTGTAAAATTTCAGGAATTATTTATACCGCAGTATTGCACTCATCGGGCTTCGTACGATCGAGTTTTTTTTTAACGAGAGCATTCTATATCATTTCTCCTAAATGTCCTCCGTTGTAACTGGAATGTCACTGGCCATTGTGATGTTAATTGTCATGATCAATTCCTCTCAAGTTCATTGATACTTACAAATGTATTACTATAATAATATATAATTATTTGAAAATAAAATTTAACGGATCTCGTATCAGAGATAAAAAAATCTATAGATAAAAAATCGTCTACAGGTGGAAAAAAAACGACTATGGGTTTTAAAAAATAACTGCGAAAGATATGGAAAGAAGTGAATTTAAACGTTGAATTGATCTTTGAACTTGTAGAAATCGATGTTGTGCGACGGATTGATTTTAGTGTCCGGGCTGGTGGTCAAGTTCTGCGGCTGTGTTTGCTGCGGGAGACCGCGCTGCCGACGGTGGTAGATACTCTTATGGTTGTTGAGCGAGTTGAGAGTGCGGAACACCTTGTGGCAGAGGCTGCAGCGCGCCGAGTGCAGTGGCTGGAGATGCTGCTGCTCAGTGTGCCGCTTGAGCGTCAGCCTCGTCGAGAGCAGCTTGCCGCATACCTCGCACCGGTGGCCCGCGCCCAGTGGGCCCACTGCGCCACACATAACAACCAACATTAGCGCATTAGTCAATAAGAACAAAACCCTTGATCGGGCTCACGTATCCAACACCACTGCGACCGCTCGCACCCAACAGGTCCCATAATTTAGGAACCAATTGGCACAAAGTACCACTAAAATTACATTTCGGGCGGTAATTTTGATTAGCTCTGCGTGTTGAGGCAATTCAACGTGTTTCTTTTTTTTCTTACATAAAAATTTGACTAATGCGCTTTTTTAATTTTTTAAATTATATTTACGTTGGTGGTTATGCGTGTACCGATCATAGATGTTCCAATTGGTTCCAGATAGGCGAGTCTGTGCTAGCGTAGCGCCGTCGGTACCTACACGCATCGGTCGCCGGGGGACTACGCTCACACTTCTAGTGTTAATAAGATTATTATTAATAATTCAAGTTATTAATATATTATACATACATATAAAGGTAATGTTTGCGATGCGCATGCATAACTATGTACAAATGTTAGGAACATATCGAGTTACATATGTTTTTGTATATTTTTTTCATCTTTTATATATATAAACTTAACAAATTTTTAGGGGCAAGACTATGGCGTTTTAGGTGGTTATGATGGCAGCTTTGTTTCTTCGAATGGCAACGTGTTGTCGTATGGCAATGGAGGTGCGCGGCGTCGACGCGGCCGTCAGTTCACCGGATAGAATGGACCCTGGCCGCCGGAAGGGGGCGGTTGCTGCTGCTTGCGATGGTAGATGGACTTGTGATTCCTGAGACTGTTCAGACTGGAGTAGACGCGGCGGCATATGTTACACACTGGCTCCCGGGAAGGTCTCATGTGTACGTTCTGTATATGACGTTTGAGCCTCGTAAGCGATGACAGGCTCTTGTTACACGGGTCACATCTGTAATCTTCTTGGGGGGTGCGGGCGCCACCTGGTCACAACACAAGCAGTTAGCCCCGTCGAAGCTTCGAACGCACTTTTTAATGCACTCTCCATATCGTAGCCTCTCTTAAAGCACCGCCACCCCCCTTATAATTCTGATGAATAGGCATCCGTCGCGCAGTATAAATGCGAAGCGGTATTAGTAACGCATTATTTTGTTTTTCGCCTATCTCGCGACTTAGTTAAGCTCAGTGATTGTATGTGTGATGATCTATGTTTACATTGGCCCGTGTCAGCCGCTATTCGCTACTCGGATGTCGCCCGGAACGAAAGCATTAATTCCTCAATGAAATATTTGATACGTGTATTTTCAAATAATAAACCCACACCACGTTACTAAAAATTCCATTGTCCGATCTCGTTTGGTGTATTATTTACATTCGCAATAATCGTTTCCCAAGACATTACATGATCGGGTGTTATATGATAGTGTTTTTAGAAATAATGAATCACCGTGACCGCTGGGTTTCGCGAATTTTTAAATAATAAAAGTTGTTTCGGAATTCGTTACGAATTTTATAATTGTGATCAACTTTCACGGAATATTTCAAAATACTTGTTATATTCATGTAAAATACATCGTAATTCCACAATTATTGTAATATTAAAAGCCAATTGGTTTATTTGTATACGTTTCTCTTTTCTATCAAAATTCTATTGTTTTTGGAAAACGGTCGTAGGATGGTTAATTAAATGAAAATGAGTTAAAATAAAAATCAATCGGGAAGAAAAACAACAGAACTGAACCTATTACGGAGACATGGGATCGAAGGGTTTTGATTTTTACCTAACACACAATTATTTTCAAATCACATCTATAAACAAGCTGGCATTTTCATATTATATTATACATTAATCTATGTAACAATACAATAACATGCACGCCACATTGCGTTTTGGTTCAATGAACAACAAGTTCCCGTTTGTTAATTTAACAGAGAGGTCAAACTTCTGATATAGAAAAAAAAATGGATATACATTACAGTATAGTGATGTCTCCATCGAACCACAACACAAAAGAAAAGCTAACAATAATAATTTTCAAAACACAGAGCACAATATGAAGTCATACATAGGTTAAGAGGAGATAATTATAATACATATACTTATTAAACAAAAATTAAATATTATATATTATGTCACGTGATAATTGCCTCATACATTTTGGTATAAAATAATTATTGAAAAAAAAAACAACCTAATAATGATATGACAGAGCAGAGAGGAAGCGGTGATGGTGGCATACGACAGACAGTGCATTAAAAATATCGTTTGTTTCAATATATGTAGGTAATGCATAAAATAAACTTGTTGCTAGACAAGCTGGGGGACTCACCTTGAGATGTGCTCGCCATGTCCGAAACCATTGGACTTTGCAGACCTGGAAACATTACAAGCTCTTAGACTGAGCGGAAGAATAAACATATTATAATAATACCAGCCTGTAAGTTTCCTACTGCTAGGAAAAGGTCTCTTTCCGAATGGCTGGCTTTAATACCATGACAGACCACGATATACTGACGACTTCAAACGCTGAGATATCCACACAGTTCTATATTATGTACCACGTATAATAGCACTTCAAGAACATTCTCAAGCGTTCAGGTTCTTTCCTAAAGATGCTTTTCTTTACTTTCAGTCGATAGTGTTATCAATTCAAAAAAGTGAGTGTGCGCGAATTCCGAAATTAAAAGTGCCCAAATTCGAACCTGTGGTCATGGGACTGATATTCCGTTGGTCTAAACAACTCGACCACCATGGTCACAATTGAAGAGCTTTGCATTAAAAGTTGTAGGATACGTTTAAACTTATACGTGGTTCGGTATCGGTGTCTAGCGGTAGCTGAAGTAGATAGCTATTGGCCTGCGTGCCTGATCATAATGAGTAAGCATTGTTTATTACAACTCACATTTTTGAAATAATTATTAAACAAATATAAGGCTAATAATTGAAATGTATGATAGAAAGAGTTTATTTTTAATTTCTATTCATATAAAACATCAATTACAAGAAAAGTTTTTACGCTATTATGGTTTAGTTATACAGTGTTCAGACGTTTTATCGTTCGAATCATACATTGAGCCTGAGCATTCAACAAAGGAAAATATAATGAAATTATAGCACTGTAGATATTACAAGGTTGGTTAACTACCACCCTAAAGTTTAAAATCTGGCCAAGCATCTATAGGTGTTGTTCGGCAGGTGCACTTGAGAGCCAGTTCTCCTCTAGATTTAGTTTACTTTCAACCTTCCGCCACATCATCGGAAACGGGATTACGGTTAAACACTACACCTATTAAATATATAAAAAGTTGTATAATTACTAAATATATATATTTTTTATAATATACTAGATACTTACCGCTAAGAGAAGGATGTTGGGTTAGTGCCTCCATAGTGAAATTGTACGTGTTTGTCGGAGTGAAGAGTTTTGTGTCAGGCGGAGCTATGAATGGAGACGGAGGCATCTGCGGGGGCGGAGTGCGGTCCTCCGCTTCGGCCGAACTCCCGCGTGAAGGCGGGCCGGCACCCTGCGACAAAATCAAAATCAAATTAAACATCATGTCAATTTTTATGATCATTGCTACATTACATTACATTGCTGCATTAATCATCATTGCTACAGTGTTAAGCCTTACGCAAACATCAGTATAGTCACTGATTTTTATCATTAGTGTATGCTGATTGAAATTCGATTTGAGGTGGTAGGGTTGTACATGCATATGGTGAAAAAGCCCGTCATAGTGATTCGATTATGCGCATTCCGTTTCGGGATCAGCTGGCCCATAATTTTCTACTAGCTGAGTCCAACGGTTTGACCCGTGTTAAATTTATTCAACAAACACTCCACGGCGTACCCGTGTAGGTCTATTGTTGTTCCATTTCCATTGCTTGCCATTTTGCTTGACGTTAATAGTTACTGCTCCGCTCCTTAGAGACGTAGCGTGAAATTATATAGCCTGTCCTAATGAATCTGGCTATCATGTACAAAAATATTTTTTTGAATGCGACTAGTAGTTCCAGAGATTAGTGCGTTTAAACAAACAAAATACCGTTCAGCTTTGTTATATTAGTATAGATTTATGCTGGCCAGTATGATAGCGGCTACTGACAATAGATTTTCAATCTCTCGGCGACCGTAATTGGTTTTGGAATGTACTGTATTTCCATCATACCATACCATACCATCATACACAAATCCGTCACTATGATGTGTCTCTTTTGAAAAAATGTTATTGTTCTGTCACTCAACAACATATATATCTCTTTGTATATACTAATAAAATATAGAAATCATTAAACTTAATATATTCAAGTCTCTTCAATCTAAAAGCGATAATAAAATACATTTTTTCTTTTCTTCATATTTCTAAGTTATGTGGCTACGCAAACAATGAATGATTAGTAACGGAATGCTTTAAGTTATAATAAGTTTTGCTTATTTAAGACATAAATTGCAATTTAGCCTTGTATACAATATGTTTTATTTTTTTATACAAACTTTGCGAGTTTCTTTGACTATAAGTTAATGTATCTAGTTTAATTTAAATTTAATGTATTTTTTTTTCTGCGAGTAATAAAGAAATGTTTCCTCAGTAATAAATATATACGTATCAACATCAGAATATCGTCTACCACATATACATTTTACTAGACGCATAGTTTCGTAATGAAATAGTGATAAGTAACAGATTGTCTTAATTTTAAATAATAACTGACACGTACGCGTTAATAGAGATTCTTTGTTATTGCAATTTCAACGCTGCAATGAAAATATATATTTCATCAAAGTATAATAAAAAAATATAGATTTCAATGATTTCAATTTTAATCTTGATATATCTGTCTCGCTAACGCTTTACATAATAAAATTATGTTAGTACGAGTTATGCAGTCAAAGCAGTCAAGTTACAACTAATCCATACGAATTTCCACGAATTTCTCTAAGAATATTAGTTTCAAAATACTAGTGACTGAATGAATGAATGATATACTTTATTAGACATTTTAATTTTGTACACCGGCTTACACAAATTTAAGTACAATTTCTTTCTAATTATTTGTCATTATATGTTTAATATTTGTTATGTACGATAACAGTAAGTTGTAAAAATAACAACATTCATTTTTTTTCGGTTTATCTGTAAAAAAACCTGGCAACATTTATCATTATAAACATTTTATTTTATTTTTGGAATATGGTTATAGAATGTAATTTTAACCGACTTCAAAAAAAGGGAAGGTTCTCAATTCGAATGTATATTTTTTTTATGGATGTTCAGCCATAACTTCTTTGTTTATGAACCGATTTATATTATTCTTTTTTCGTTGGACAGGGGGTATCTCGAGGGTGGTCCCATTTTTATTTCATTGGCATTGAACTTTCAACTTCGAAGATACACTAGGGAACTCCTCAAAATAATTGAAATGGTTTTCATTTTTTGTTAAAGATACAATCGGTTTACTTTCTTATGTCAATATATGATATTAAACTTTTGAAAAAGGACTAATATTATGTGATAAAATCTTCACACCTTCAGACTAAACAATTAGATATAACCCTAATTTACTGAATGTGGAATATAATAGGTGACTTCGAAACACGGCTTGGTAAGTTGCAGTACGTAGGGAATTTTTAAATGTGGTTGTACAGCTTTTAGTAAATCAATCGTGCAAGTTTGCTTTATAAATATGTAAATAACTAATAAACCGTGCTGGTGGTTAATACTGAGACAGATTTTTGATTTCAAATTGTCTTTTTCATAACAAAAAAATGTTTTGTCATAATATACGCTTTCGTTGCAAAACAAAAGTAGACAATTAACATATGATTTTTGTAATACTTATATAGGACTACATTTAGAACCCCGAGTTAAGGATATTTACCGGTTTCATGTTATGATTCATCGGGTCTTTATCGGGGTTTAGAGCTGGCCCACGTTGGAGCCAAAACTTATAGGCAAGCAAACTTTCGTCCCAAGCGTTTGATGGTTTGTCCATTCCATGAGTACCTCTGGTATCCAGAGTACAGGAAATATTCTGGTTTCGGGTCATGATCGCGAAACTATTGTATTTCTGAAAAAGACATATAAAAATTGTATTTTCTTTTTGCTAAGACGTGAAGCGCTAAATTGTCGCTTGTGTAATATCGGTCATGCGACACACGAGCCCGTACGATGGCGTAATTAACAATCGCAAACATTTGACACCCGTGCAGTTCCGGGTACAGATTCTAGCGCGCTAGACGTCGGCTCTAATACTTGGTAAATTTCAATGTCACACTGTTGGTGCAGGGATGGAGTTACGATAATTTTTTAGAGGATTTTCTTGATCCAGATTTTTCACTTGCATACAAAGTGATTTCAATTTTTTTTTATTTTTTTTACTGAAGTTTAGTTTATGTTAACTTATGAAATATTAATTATATTAGGTATAACTTTGTAGTTTTTCTTTTTGGTTTAACAGCGTACATTTAAAAGGAAAAATAAGATGTATTTATTAAATTTGGCGATGAAAAGCTTTTGATTATGATGGTTTCATATTTGTTGATTAACTGTAATATATTTGTTGTCCTTTTCAATGTTCCTAATGAATACAGTAATAAATAATATGTAGATAATATAGGGTTATATAATAGTTTGATCGTCTCTACGTTTCATAAGAAGTATTAGTTGAACTCTTTTAGTGTGACTTAATAAAACGAGGGATAATGATTTCTTCTATAAGTTAGTGTTATATTAGTCTGGCCCCCCGTTATTTCCCTTGAGTACGCGACTGAATTTTAGTCAGACGATACGATGTTTGGACCACGCGTTAGCTTACTGTTTACGTCTGAAATATACTCCATATTCTATTTAAAGGTTAGTGGTTTTTATAGTAACACGGCTAAATGGCATTGGTTCTGATGGTAGACACAATACAACCCAAAAATAACGGCGGCCGCTGAGAGATCGACGGCACTGACCACTGTGTGCGTCAGGATAAACTCGACTGTGACAGTGACTGAGTCACAGTGGCGCGTTTATCACCATATGCATGGTGTTCGCAACCCACTCGAACACAATTTTAAATTTTTTATTTGCCAAAATTCTTGTGTCTTGTTAATACTTATAATTACGATGTTTGGAAATATTCAGTATTATGGTTCATATGATTAGCTATTAGTAGCCACAGATTTTGGTCTGATTACCGACTACAGTAAAAATGTATGCACAGAACATTTAAACATTCATTCACACTTTATTTGTTATAGGTAAAAACCTCAACCTAGCATGTCAGTAAGTGATACACATGATTGATATTCAAAATGCATTTGCTACAAGCTGCCGATAGGTTCTTGGTTTGCATTTTAATTTTAAATGTCGATAATTTTGTAAATAACACGATGTTTTCCTTTTTCGTGGCTCGTTAGTACCATTATCGCTTCACACTATCGATAAGCAAGTGTTAGGGAAAACTCACCATCGGTCTATGATGCGGATGGGGCGGAGTATCATCCGTGCTCCTGTCTATATCAGGGTTCGATGGGCATATCATCTCCAATGGCTCGTTCTTCACGTCATCGATAAGCCTAGGTGAAGGCGATGAACTGCTGTTTGATATTCCGTTTCCATTGTTTCCCGGTTCGTGGGCGCGTGTGTTGTTCAACATCGAATGGCTTTTAGTCGAGAAGTCTGCTGCGTGGATCTGTGGCGGTTCGTTGTTGTTGTCGTGGCGGGGCCGTTTGATGGCTTCAGGTGAGTTGTCCGAGCTCATACGGCGTGGCGGAGCGAGGGGGATGCGGCGCATGATCGGCGGTACGCTCGAGGAGGGCTGCAGGAGGGCTTCCTCAAGTTTCTCCGTGTATGTAGGCGCGTGGGGCATGTGGGTCGAGTGAGCCGAATGGGGCGGTGTGTGTGGCGATGGGGCTGCTGACGCGCGCATTGTTTGCAGGAGTGGCTGGAAGAGGATCTTCGATTAAGAATGGGTCACAGTATACTGTCATACTATATTATGTTTCATATAAATTTTGAAACAGAGATCGTAGGTACATGTAAATATGACAAGAATTGATTTTAGAATGCAACACAGTTTTTATTAATGTTTTAAGGGCATGTATGTATTTTTGAAAATATATATCTCTGTTTGAAAATATTAAAAGGAAAAAATCTCGGAAATACTATTTGTTGTTTATAGTTAGTAAACCAAATGTTGCATAGAAATTTGAGTAATCGAAGGTGAAACAGTTAAATGACTAACGTTTAATGTTTCTTATATATAATTACACATGTTAGTCAATTAGTGTTTTCGTTGTCGTAAAGATTTTTATGAGTCACAATTAGCAAAAAGTAACTTGAATAAAGAATTTGCAAACATCGCAAATTCTTCATTGAAATATATATATATTTCAGCCAAGTTCTTTGATAGTTAAAAATTGTTTAAGCAAAATTTAAGAGACAAAAGAATTAGTGAAATATTTAATGAGTGCAACAGATGATTCCGTACAAACAATTTGTTATTTTAAATATATAAGATATAACCCATTTTGAGGAAACTGGATAGAACATGTCTTAAAATATACCAATACTTCTTTTATAAAATCTTAATCTATTTTAACTTTAAATGCCAAGATTTGAAATCCAAGTAGAGTGATGGTAAGACCTACTCACCCCCTGAGCTCCATCGTTGTGCGTGAGACCGGAGACGCGCAGCACCTCGGCGGTCTTCAGGAAGGAGGATAGGCTGTGCTGATGCACGTTCACCTCGCCGTGGTAGATGAACTCGACAAGCGCGTGCAGATCCGTGTACGCGACGTCTTGCAATACGATCACTGGGTGTTTACATGGTGTGGACTGGTGGAACAGAGAAATACATATTTTATATCTATATTAACTGTAAAGTTTTTTTAAACAACTAAGGTGCCAAACAAACGTCACGCCCGCCTGACGGTAAGCGGTTACCGTTGCCTATGGACGCTTGTACACAACAGGTATCACTACCGTGTTGCCGACCTTGGAGCAAGGAGCTCCGGAAACCCTACTCACCGCAGAAACACAACATAGTGCTTCTTCACGCTTTTTTTATTTTTATTTTACATTAAACTTTATTTTGACGCGTTTATAGGGTAAAATTGAGAGAATGAGAATAATGATTATTTATACTTCGTAAAATTATTTTTGAACATTAAAAAATAAAATAAAATTGTAAAATGAATTCATATTATTATTATTATTGATGGCTAACTTTATCATGTTGTAGGAACGCGGGATAATATTTTTTAACTTCTTATGTGTATCTAGCTTCGAGCTTCTTCTTCTTCTAGCTATCGAGGTTTCACCCGCGTATAATTTAAAATAAATCGCGGATTGATGATTTATAATACTTCAGACAATATTTTTATCGGGCGGCCAGGGTTATGCGTCACAACTCACAAGTATAGTTGCCGCCACTACACCTATAGTCATAGACCCGAGCTGTGTGTTAAATTATTTTAATTTTACATTACCTCCCAAACTATTCCTCCAAATAACATGCTATAAAGGGAAAGTTTATGAACATAAAATTGTCTTGATGATGAAGTAACTTTCGTTCATAAGGATTAATTTGCCATGCCTAATAAAAATTCTCATAAATCATTTTTCAATTTTCAATAAAACTGTCACTAAATACCTGTGTGGCTTATGTATAAGAGATAGGCATATAGTGTGCCAACTTTTTTTACATGTACTAAGGAACAATATTTTGATAGAATATTGTATTTAAGTATCACTAGCCATTACGCCAGCGCACGTGAATTAAGCAGTTAGGAAGCGCTATTTATTCCGACTTACTTAATAAAAATCAATATTTAAGGCAAGCTGAGAGGTGTAGCCTCATGCTAGATAGCCTATACTATTCCTTGTGAATATGACTATCATATACAACAATCCGACTGGTAGTTTCAGAGATTAGCGTGTTTAAACAAACAAAAAAAACTCCTCTGCATTATTATATTAGTATAGAGTAGACATTTTTTTTTTCATGATTTTCTTTGCAAGAGAAGAGGTTTCGGTAACAGTCTATATTGGAATTGATCAACTGTACTGCTGTCAACCTAGTATGCAAATATCACGTCGAAAACTTCTATGTTACTGAGCGTAAAGTAAACACTGGCTGGTTCGACAATAACCCAGATAAATTGAGAAATTATCTTTTATATAGAAAGTTATACATTATGATTAGTTCGCTTTATTGTAACAAAAATAAATAAAAATATAGGTATGCCGGTCACGATATGTTCCGACATCAATATTAGTGTGTAGAAAGGATATGAGAGGTAGGGCATAGGAAAATCTCTTTGGAGATTTTTCCACACTTGGGGCAGCCCGACTGGTGGAATACCTCCACCCTACAGAAGATCAAAGCCAAATAAACATAAATAAATAACTATTTTTCTCATGATATTTTCTTTACATAATCCTTTATCAATTACCTACATCTCAAGTGAATATCGTATATTTTTGTCTTAGTTAAGTAAAGGATATTTATCGGATCTTTTTTTTTTAAAAACATCTATATTAAAAATTAATCGTATATTATGATAACAGTCCATAACACAAATAAAAACACAATTTAGACTACCGCTCGAATGAAAATAAAATATTCATGGATACATTCGTTAAAACCTCAAAACTATGACGAAACATTTATTTAAATGTCTAGTATTTATGAAGAGCGGCAACACAGTCCATCCATTTTAATTTTTTTAGCAAAACAAATAGAATTATCAATTCCATTACGCTTTTTAGATTGTCAACTGATTTAAATATTTTTTAAGCACTTTCAATTTTAACATTATAACAACAAATAGGTTTTAAACAGGCTGCTTTCAATTTTAAATGTATGAATTATATCGCTTTAATTTACTTATAACAACGTGGATAAATACTAAAAAATTATAATTGTCAAGTGCGTGTCGGGCCACATGTAGCGCAGGATTCCGTAGTTATTAGTTACAATATACAGACTTCGAGCTTTAAATTATTTTCAATGGAATTTGTACGAAATTACTTCTCCAAGTACGTTTTATAAATTGATTGACTTGTAAAGCCTGTTTACCTCTGATAGTTTTTCTTTTAACTTCATTACATGTACTACTACCAAGATTTAGCTAGCAGGGGGGGTGAGAACATTTAGCTCAAACAAAAATTGGCACTTGAAAGTTCAATATTTCGCAAACGGATTGCTGAATCGAAAATTGTTATTCACAGACCCGCAATATTTTTAAACGACCTATGCAACGACATCTCGCAACCTGAGATAAATGAGAAAAAAAAATCATACCCATTTTACGTGGATAAGAGCTCACCAGATAGGGCAGAGTATTTGCTATTTCGGCATCATAACTTGCCATTGCTAAAGTACCAATATATATAAGAATTGTTTTTCTTTTTGTTGCTTATGTACTCCCTGACTCATACAAATAAAGACTGGTTATTTAATTAAATTAGCTCGTTTTTTTTCATGATTTGTCTGATAGTGACTTGTTTACTGCCATTGTAAAGCGGTAAGTTTTGAGTTCTTTTCGAGTACCTCGGCAGTGAAACCAAGTTATTCGGCCGATAACAAACACTAAAAAAATGTCCGAGTACTCCGCGCATCTCTAGTACTTACTAATTTATATTTATTATAATACTGGATATGCCCGCGGCTCTGCTCGCATGGACTACAGAATACCATCGGTCGAGCGCACGCGCGAATCGTGCTGCGCTCGTCACAATATACGGCGGTTGCCCACCGGCAAATAAAGACGAAAATGCTTACTGTGGGTAATCCTTCGAAGATAGACATATGCTATCCCATACTGTTTCGTGTGTCTTTTTAAGTTCTACAATTATGTAGTAAATTAATTTAAAAACCATCTTATGGTTTACTCAGTGTAAGCCATTTAAGAGCCCCAAAAGCGTATTTTTTCCGAATTGATTCACCATTATCGTCATTGCTTATTTCGTAAGTTACAAAATATATCCTATTTAATTAAAATAAAAAACATGTCTTCAGATAAGTGGTTTTCGCTTGAAAAGAACATAAACGGACAGACAGACAGACAGACGTTGAGTTTTATAACATGTCTGTACATAATTAAAAGACACGAATCTAAAAGGAATCATGAATGAAAAAAGGTTTTTTATGTATAGGGAGAACCAGTGCTCTGTTAAATTTTCAGCAGATTATTGCCGGTTAACACATGTATCCGACATTGACAATTCCTTATTAATAGCGATGGATGTAGTAGTGATTTTTCACGATTCGTGGGCATCTGAGTTTGGCCATAAGAGTTTATATGCCATTGAAAAAACGAAACGCAACAAATCACGATTTAAAAAATATATACTATTCGTCATTATGTGACTGAGCCCTTACTCAATAAAAATCTTTTTTAAAAATTATTCGTAGAACTTAACAGGAAATTTCGACTAAGCCTTCAGAGTCAGGTTGGCCGAGTGGTCTAAGGCGCCAGATTTAAGCTCTGGTTCCCGATAGGGAGCGTGGGTTCGAACCCCACACCTGACAAAAGAAGAATCTCCTTTTGTTAAATTTTTTACAATATATTTTTAATATATCTTGTGTAATATATGAGCCTATACTTCTATTGCAAAGAGATAAAATTGTGTATTAAATTGAATTAGTAAGCTACATTCAGACAGATGGTTATAGTCATGTTTTAAAGTTATTAAGTTTAAGTTTGTATTTAATGCGTACGAAGTCGCGGTCAATAGCTATTATATATAAATAAATAAAATAACATCTTAAGACTAGAGACACCAAGCCAACCTCACCTGCACGTGCACCCTGCTGAGTAACAAACGAGGAAATGCCGACAGCGGGTGGTAGGGCTATATAGTCCGTTTGGGTAGCGATCACAATACATATGGTGAAAATCCTGTCATAATGATTCATTTATTAATACGCGTCACGTTTCGTCATCAGCCGTGCCTATGCAGTTTCTATTTACTTTCTGGCATGACAACGGCGATTGGTGATGGACTGTTGATTTCTCAATGGACGCCAATGTTTTTAAATTGAATAGTACTTACGCACTATTTGATCTCTTTGCCGTGCAATTTAAATAAAAACTCACTTTCAAAAGCTCCCTGAAGTACGGGCTGCAGGCTGACAAAACGACGCGGTGTGCTTTCAAGCTCTTGCCGTCGCAAGCGAGGGTCACGTCGACGAAATCTTCATCATCACGCAGGTTTTCAAAGGCGCTGGTGATGCTCCTCTGGTAGTTGTTCCACCTGAGGCAGAAGTGCTGGGTCTGGCTGTCCACCATCTTGCTGTGTCAGTTAACGAGTCATGTGTGGTGTGAATATCTGTTGGTTATAAACAAATTCAATTAATTTTATTGCAAAGTATAAATTAGGAGGCATTCTCTCTAGGCTCTTGGCCTGGACCATCTTTGGACACATCGTCACTTAAGATCACGCGAGGTTGTAGTCTAACGATAAGCCAAACGGCCATTTAATTTATAATATAGGTATCCCTTACTTCAGAAAGAGATGTAGACATTGGAAAAAAATTAATAAATAAAATGTAGAAATTCCATTTATCAGTCATTTATCAGAGACCAAGGTAATTGCGTATAGAAATGGGGCATTAACATAAATCATTTTGACAGTAAACAATACATTATTGTGTACCTACTTCTTACGTACATTTATATTATTATATATTGCAATCTGTTATACTAGCTTTTACCCGCGTCTTCGTCAGCTAAGTGTAAATAGAAGACGCAATTTAAACAAGTTTTTATTTTTATTAGACAAAGGAAACAACCAACGCATGTAATTTAAAAAAATGTATGATGCGTATTAGCGGAAATTTATAAAAAAGAGAATGCTAAATTGCTCCTTCTCGTCGTCTACTATTAGGATCGTTTTCCAGAAATACTATCGCTAGTTGTCCCATAACTTAAAAATAATAATACATATCTTCACTTTTGAGAGAGAGATAAGAGCGTAAGTTAGAACTAGTCTGTTATAACATAAGCTCTTCTGCTTCTAATGTGAAAATATATTGTATGTAATCATTCTTCAGAATTCGCTGCCATAGTTCTAATGCATTTCGCGAATGCAACTCTACAAAAATAACTTTGCGTTTGTGCTGTACAAAATGCGCTCTTACGCTAAATGAAATAAAATGCTTTAAGTGACTTTTTCGGTTTTTTAATCGTTTGCATTTGTTTGCAAACACGATAGACAATAGGCACCCAGTGACCGCGTTCGCTTGAAGTTATCAACAACCTTAGATCAGATTACGTGTATGACTATCTTCAAAACATTTACTTGTGGGAGTAAGTAGTGAGAAGTTTTATTGAGTCTGTAGATTTAGTAAGAGTTTTAAATTGTTTTTGAATAGGATCAAATGTTTTGTTTTCGTACGGCCGATTTTAGTTCCTCGCATTTCCGCCAGAGATCTAGCTAGTAGATGTATAAAAGAAAACTTGAAATAGCCTACTCGAGACACATTTGGGAAATGAATGAGGTTTTAGAAATCAGAGTGAAGTCCTATGCTACTGGTGACACTCAAACCTTACCACATTTAGATTCGTGCTATTTAGACCTTCAAAAGTATTCAATAAGGCTTTGATAACTTTACCAAAGGCTAAGAAAGTGTCCGAAAACGGTTCATAAACTATCTAGAAATTTTTATCAACTAGATTGAAGTTCATTTTTTGGTGTCTAAATCACCAAGTCAGAGGATCGTCAATTGCACAGTAACTTGGCACGGCTTTTTTGAGAACGATAGCATATTATGTGGAGTAGAGGTGAAGTTGAAAATTGGGCTAAGTAAGGATTTCGTTCACTTTTTTACTTAACAATTACAAGATTCCTTACAAGCATGAAAGCATAGTTTAGAAAATGTCCTTTCTGACTTACCTAAGTCCTTATACTTCTAACGAACATATTTGTTTATACTAGTTATTTGACTCAAAAACAAAATATTTTCACATGCAAGAATACCTTTGCTTACACCACAACATTAAAGTCGTAATGATATAAATCCATAGTAATATATTTACATAAAAAGTGCAACAAACAGACAATAAAAAACTACTAGAGATTATAAAGCGGGTCAAATGAGATAAAAATTATATCTTTTAGATGTATGCACATATTTTTATATAAATACAATTCAACGTATGAGTGGCTGTCCGTCTTTAGGTACCTACTACTGGTACTCTATAGATAATAACAACCAATATTGCTTCCCTATACTGGACGTCGAGATGCCACCTCATTGGATTCAAAACTTGACAATAAAATCCTGAATCGTATCAGTCAATGAGCCTGAACTTTGGTCAAGGAATATGTAGAAATCAAAACATCATGAATTTTCTATACTCTTTCGGCTTGCTACCACTCCCAAGTTGAATAATCTATCACCAAGACTCGAGCTATGTTTCAATGTGTCTCTAAAAATCACTAATCCAGAAAAATGGTTGGGGATCTACAAAGAAACATAATTAATTATACTTTTAAAACTGACTATATAACATCACCGTAGAAGCAGAAGGACGTAAGTCAGAACTAGTTTATAAAAATAAGGTCGTAAATCGGAATAAACTAGTTATAATTTTCGCCCATATGTTTCTTAATAGAAGATATGAATAAATTGTCATAAAAAAACATGCTTACATACCGTGCACCGAACACTTTGATAGTGCACTCTCTAATCATTCTAATTCTTATCGCGTAGATTGCAAATAAGTATTATGTAGTTCTTTTTTTATATCTGCAAGATACTTTACGTGAGCAAAATGCATAGTAATAGTACAACACATAGTTGTTATGTAACTTTATTGCCAATTTTATATAAAAAATCATCTTTGGAACTACTAGTCAGAATTAATAAATTCCTTTTGTATTTTATAGTATGTTGTGAAAGTATATGCTTATATAACTTCACACTTCAACCCTAAAACGTGGAGCAGGAATCATGTACGTCAAGCAATCTGACAAGCTGTAGGCAACGGGAACGGTACGGGAAGTGAGAATGATAGGATACACGGGTACGTTGGCAGCGACGTCTCGGTGGACAGTTGGTCGAAAAACTTTAACACAGGTGAAACCATGGGTCAAGGTTAGTAACGCTTGAAGTCTGTTTTTTTTTTCGAACTGATTACACTGTTAGCCTGAGGGGCTCTGGAGCTGTGCCCTGCGATTTCACCCGCGTATAATTTAAAAGAAATCGCTGATTGATGATTTATAACGTCATTTTCAGACAATATTTTTATCGGGCGGCCAGGGATAAGCGTCATAACTCATACGGCTCGTTCACGCTACTACACCTATAGTCATAGAATGGAGCCGAGTGTTGAATTATTCTATTTTACATTATCTCCCAAATTATACGTTCAAATAACATGATATAAAGGGCAAATTTTATCTACATAAAGTTGTCTTGATGATGAAGTAACTTTCGTTCGTAAGGATTAATATGCGATGCCTAATAATAATGCTCATAAATGACTTATTAATTTTCAATGAAACTTTGTCACAGAATACCTTATCGTGGCTTATATATAAGAGATAGGCATATAGTATGCCAGACTTTTTTTTAGATGTACTAAGGAAGAATATTATTATAGAATATTGTATTTACGTATCTCTAACCATTACGACAGCGCAAGCCGATAAAGCAGTTCGGGTGCGTGTTTGCTCCGACTTTCTTAACAAAATCAATATTTAGGGCTAGCTGAGAGGTGTAGCCTAATTCTAGATAGCCTATACCATTCTACTTGAATCTGGCAATCATATACAAAAATATTTTTTCGAATCCGACTAGTAGTTCTAGAGATTAACGTGTTTAAACAAACAAAAAAGCTATTCCGCTTTATTTCATTAGCATAGAGTATAGTTAACTAGCTGTGCCCGCAATTCAACTCTCGTGGACTACAGAATTATTGTTTATGAAGATATCGTGATAATTTTTCTTTTTGATAAAGACCAAGTATCTAAGGAGTAAAACATTTTTTTAATCAAAATCTATGTAGTAGTTTTTGCGTGATGCGTTATATGGATATATGTGGTATTTTGCATAATAAAGCTTGTATATTGTGTTCAAGTGTAGTGGATTAGAGATAATAACATGGACCACGAATCCTGAGTGGTCACAAAAGCTGCTTCTAACAAAAATGGTGACCCATTTTGTTAGAACATTGGAATCATCACAAGCCACTTGGTAAATGTTTGGTACATATTTCATAATGGCAGTAATGATCTTCAATAGCGACGATTGGTTGGCATGTTAGTAGAGTGAAGAAGTCTGTTGTGACCACTTCACATCAGGTGCACTGATTGCCTCATTGCTTACAGAAATTTACGCAAAGGACAACCGTACCGTTCATATGTATATACAGCAACTCAAGCACGGTTTCCTGGCGGTAGAATTGAGAGTTGCACAGGCACATGTACAGGTTTTACATCTATTAAAATTTTTTAATAATATTACATGGTGTGAGATCTAGAGTAAAATAATAATTATTATACTGGCAACACTTCAGTATTCATTCTTTTTCGTTTGTGACATTTGCCTGTCTTGTTTTAGATTTATAGAGTGTCTATAATAAATTATACACGATACTTAATTATGGTGTTTTAATGAAGGTACAACACATGGCATGTTCAGATCGTCATACCATTGGCAACAAACGACAGTTGTCATATTCAACTGTCGGTGTCCAATGTTGATATTATCTTGCCGTACACTTTGATTTTCACATTAACCATTTCAAATTCCACTTAAAAGTAGGTATATATTTGTGAGAAATTTCCGCCCATGATTTGCACATTTGTTTCTGGTTTTCATAATGTCTCCGACATAGAACCATTTAGGCTTAATATGTTTCATTTAAAAACGAGATTCAATATAAATAACGTAATATAAATAGAGGAAAAAAACGTATGAATGGTTTTTAAAACTGTCATATGTAAGAAACAGTGAATGAGCGACAAAGATAAATGTAGTAAACGGTACAAAACGAACGTTTTCAAGGAACTACAGGGCTCGGGGTTTGTTACAAGTTAGAAACTTATCACTTATAAATCCATTAAGATATCGTTTATAGGTTTTAGCGTTATGGCCACTGTCTCACTTGATATTAGGTAACGATCTGGTGACACGCTGAGCTTAGCGGGGAAACTGGCTCTCAAATGTAGCTGCCGGAACATACCCATAGGTGCTTGGCGACAGATTTTCAACTTGAGGGTGGTATCTAGCCAGAGGGGCAATGGAGAATACTCTATCACCATGCTATGGTTTCATCATGATGTTTTTCTTCACCGAAAGCTCGGGCTCACTGCAGGTATTTGAAGTCACGTCGATCGACGCGGTGTCTGTAGGCGCTATCACTGCTTCAAATAAACTTTCTTCCTTTTTTCTCTTCCCTACTTTTGGACACCACTCTATTATGTCTTAAATGCATTTTTCTATACTTTTTCCAGAGCATAATTATGTCCTCCTATCCAACGCCATTTTCGGTATTTTATATTTTATTATATTCGTAATATTTTTGGTATATTATATAAATTTATTTTTTAGGATATGCGTTTGATTGTGAAACATGAACAAGCACGTGACAACATTTATTTCTTAAATACCCACTTTTAAATATTAAGACCTTACAGAGCTTGATGCTAAGTATGGTAGAGTTTAAGAAGAGTCGGTGACAGATTCTATCGATAGTAATCGCCGTCATGGCTGTCTGTTGAAATGCCTTTTCACATCTCGTTTGAGGGACCCAATATCATAGCAAGAACCGAACATGTTCACTGTAAGAACTTTTCACGCCCATAATACAATGTCCTTTTAATTTATTTAGGTAGACTCCGACCGAGCGCTTACTAGCCTTCCTAGGAGGGTGGCAGCTGCTCCTCCCTGCCCTATCTGACTGAAAACTCATTTTGAACTGTAATTGTAAAAACTAATTAAACTAAAACTTAACTTAAATTAAACTAAAAAACTAAAATGTTACTTTCATTATTATTTATAAACTCTTTAAAAATACGACCAATATTAAAAGCGTAAATAATGTGTTGGCAATTTAATATTTCAGAACTAAACAGTTTATGACTTAGACCAAACTCATAGTTGACCTATGGCCCTTTGAATTCGAATGAATACTATTTGTCACGCGGTAAATATTCACTGTGTGTTCTGCATAAAGGGGATATAATAGAAAGGTGTTGCTTCTAATACTTATTTATTTAAATTTGTATACAGGGTTAATTATTATTATTCTTACGAAAGCATGTTTTTGTGCTAAAATATCAGTAAACAAAATTAATTAAGCTATTGCAATTGATTGTGGTTTTTTTTAAATAAAAAGTTAAGAATTTACGTTGAAAATATTGCCATGCCAATGATGCCAATGATGCCAATGATGCCAATGATTTTTTCGGAATGTTCATACATTTACTAATACAAATTAGTAACGTTACCGGCTGACGGTGAAGAAGACATAGTGAGGAAATCAAAGCGTTTGAGAAATGTTCGCCAATACGTCGTTGGCTGGCGTGGTGTTAATACCCGTGCGACCTCAATGTCCATCAGTCGGACACTTACAGGCTAGTCTTATTATTATTAACTTACTAAGCGTATGATATATAATGTGCATTTCAAATTTACATTATGTTAGACATTTACTATAACAATGACATTAGTGTAAAAATACACAGCGTAATGTATACTGATCGGGTTTATTCAAGACGATTTCTTAGAAGCGACATAGATTGTGTATCAATACGGTTTACATAGGAATGATAAATCTAGCTATATAAAGTTTGCAAAAAAAGAAGAATATTAAGCTTGCCTCTATTTTTTTAAATTATTTGACTGCTTTCTGCTCTTTGGTAAAGTTAGTATAATGCAAAAACAATGGCCACCATCGAGAGACCAGCATCCACCATCGGTCGCTATCGTCATGCCGGCCGGCAAGCTTCTCGGCTACTGGATATACACTAGTTGATCCCGAAACGTGGAAAAGCAAAATGAGAGTCACTGTGACGTGTTTATTTCAATGTTTAAGGTGGTCGCGACGCAGTCGGGTACAAATACTTACGCCGGCTGACCTCGGAAAGATGCACTATGGTACTTGCTGCACCTGGTTTATGGTGGTCGCGATAAAGTCGGACAAAATTGCCGTATCCTATCATCCAGCAGAGTTTTTGATCAATCACTTTTGACATTGAGTGACTACTATGCGGTTGGAGATGGTGATTCGGTAGATTAAGGAATCCGGCTTATTATGGAATATGAACCTACGTTCACTATTACACAATCGTTATCTAATTTAATTTTAAACCTAAACCCAGTTTAAATGATATAAATTGCAAATGTTTTACACAGAATACATATAGTCACCGAGCGATAGCCCAGTGTTATCAGGATATTTTTTTTGTAGTAAATTTAGCGTTTTATCGAAGACCTAGGCTACTTGATAACTTATCAGTTAGTTTAGGTTTTGTTGCGTTAGTATTTTTAATATAAATGTATTAATATACTAGCTGTGCCCGCGGCTCCGCTCGCGTGGACTACTAAAAAGTTGTTTATTTTTTTGCGGAATCCTAATTATCTTTCTTTCTTTCTTTCTAATTATGTTTCTATAATATTTTTTAAGTTATGCCTAATAACATCAGCTATCTGCCAGTGAAAGTCCCGTCTAAATCAGTCCAACCGTTTCGAAGATTACCCGGAACAAACAAACAAACAGAGAGACAAAAATTTAAAACATGCAAACATCTATAGGTGTATTTCGACAGCTGCACTTTAGAGCCAGTCTTCCACTAAGACAAAAATTTAAAACATGCAAACATCTATAGGTGTATTTCGACAGCTGCACTTTAGAGCCAGTCTTCCACTAAGCTGAGAAATGAGGTGAGTTTGACCCCAACAACGCTAAAACCTATAACGATAAAAAAATATTTTTCAATCAAAACAGGTGGTAACTCTCTATGTAGTATGAGGTCTACGAGCCGCGACGCCCTTAGCGAATCCGCTTTATACTGCAAGCGTCAGTGTCGAGCGATTTTATTGCATTGCCATATTCATCTTGTCTACAGTTTTCATGGAGGTGATATGCCATGACGCCATATATTTCCCATTTACTCGACGACGTGGGTTAGTGGTATATGGTACGTGCTCGTAATATAAATAATCGCTCGTAATGGTAGGTTTGCCTAACACAGTATCGATGGAGGTGAAGAGCGAAAGTTATATAAATACGTTTTTAAATTCATAAATTATAAAAAGAGTGCACCATTAGTCTCTGGCACTGAAAGGGTTAAAATATTGTCACGAAATTTTGTAATTCATTTACAGCTTCGAGGGTCCGATGAGGATGTAATCAGTAGTCAGTTCAGTGAGTTCACGCTTCGCTTACCGAAACCTCGAACCTTACATGGGTACATTGTGTGACAGATTTGTGATTAATTAATTGCAACATTTTCAGTGTCATAACATAAAGCAATTCTCTTTTCATGTAGTCCTTTAAGTCTTTATATCCCACTTTATCAGTCTGGTACAGCGATTTTAGTAAACAGTAAAACTCATTGATACTATTATTATTTTATCGTATGCATTTCAAAAACAATTTTAACTTAATTAATCTTATATGAAACAATGTTGTACCGATAGGTTAAATATGGACATTATCAGTTATACATATATAAAAACGCTAGTAACCGATATCGAAAACAGTTTTCAAATGTCGCAAAAGTACGATAAACCCAGGCGAATTACTAAATTATATCTTACTGGCTTTGTACACGTGAAAACATACTTTATTAAAAAAACGCAATGAAGTCTTCCTTTCTCGGGTTGAATTCTGAAAACTATAATACAATCAAATCCCCGAAAATTATATGATATACATTAATATGTTGGAACGACTTGCGTGCTACCTATTGCAATTCCTGTTATAATGTTAGAAATGTTCACGCAAGTAACAAAAAACTGTACAAAGATACAACTCAGTCGGATGGTAGGTTCGCGAATGCATAGGACCCAAACATCAATAAAATATGCTAATTTAACACGTATTAAGACTGGCCCCAAAAAACCAACACGATTAAAAAAAAAAGTGGCTCAAGATAAAAAAAAACAAAATGGTTTAAAATTGATTGTAAATATGGTCTGTGGTTGACATTATAAGAATGTATTTTGAAATTTTGAAGCTGATATTTTATTTTATAGAGGTCGCTCACAATTTTTTGCATTATTAAAATAATATTAACATTACATATTTTGGAGCGACATGTACGTGTAAATATTACACAAGTTTTTATGCTTTTAGATATAATGGACATCTTAAGGAACATAAATAAAGCAGGAGGCATAAAAACCAATCATAACTACAAAACTTAAATGGACTTAATCGCAGTTATAACGGTTTTTGTAATGTCTCGTGCTTTATTCCTATTTTTTAAGATGTCCAGTATATGTAAAAGCAAAAAAAAAGGAAATATTTACATTTACAGATCGCTCGGATCGCAGAAAAAAACTAGTTCAGATCGAAAATTATTTGTGTAATAATGTATTACATGCTAACTAACACCAAACTGCAAATGGGGAACTCCAACGGTAACACACAGTAAAAAAAGATTTGAACGCTTTCCTGTCCCTCAGATTAAAACTCCACTCGCTCGTATGATCTCAAGGCCCATATCTATATAATTCCCTCAATTACATACGATTATTAGGGAATAGAGAATCTATTAGAAGCTGTAAAGCAGTAATTATGCCGTCACATAACTATTAATAACGATATCCCATACCCAAACACCATTTATACGGTGCACATATACTTGTTAGCCTTTATATTACACACATACGTAGACATACACGATTTATTAAATTATATTATTTGTAAATTGCATCATTTTTAATTTGTAATCTGAGAGTCAAGAAACATACGGAAAGACAACAGTGTCTTTATAGGTAGGTAGGTAGGTCTTTATAGGTGACAGCACCTATGATACAGGTTAAACCTAATTTGGTTGACAGGGTTCACCCATAATGGGTGTCATTTAAAATATTGTGAAAAATAAATTATTACTATTAATATTTAGCGAGTACATCGTAACTTCAAATAAAGAAAATAAAACGAAACGTGGATTTATTTAAAAAAAATGGTTTTATAAATCAACTGTCGTAATTTACACCGTTCAAAACATAACTGGCGTAAAGATAATCAATTCGACATTGACTACCCACCAACTGACAATAGAATGATAAACTTTATTTAGATTGTGAATTCGAAAACATTTGCATAATTCCCTATCTACAATTCACCTATAATTTTTTGATATAAAGCCCAATTAAATGCGAGATAAGGCGCAGGTCATTTTTATATGATAATATTGACACTAAGCTAGATAGTGCTGACGTTTTAGACATTATGTTATACAGTTTTTTTTTAATTATTATAATACAAATCGCATACGGCCGTAAACTTGAAATTATCATTTCTAGTCTAAAGATGTACAATTTTTGAAAATTTATACTAATCCAAGTGGTTATGTACAATGTATAATATGCACATCGTGATAAATCCGTCGCAATGACTTTATTTTGTTTTGTCGCATTTCGGGATCAGCCAGTATTTGTCCAGTTGTCGATAGGCTTTCAGGACGATATGTCAGCGACGACAGGTGATGGATGGTCGATCTCTCGGTGGTCACCATCGTTTTTGGATTGTACTATGCTTATTATGAGGCACTCACAATGCCGTGCTACAAAAAATAACTTTTAAGAAATGTTGAAAAAAAAGTGGAACCTTTTGATGCTTAAATACTGTTACAAGATACTATTACTCTTAACTCAGATCGCGACTTAATTGCATACGCGCAACAGTCCGAGCCGAGGTTCGGCCACTTTGGCACCCTCGGATGTTGTTGCTTAGCTTTCGAGGCTGAGTGCCTTAAGCGCTCGCCCCCAAGCCCGGTAAAGCTGTAAAAGCCGCAAAGGCTCCAGGGCCCCTAAGGCTCCTAAGGTTAAAAGGATAGTCAGTTCGAAAAAAAAATTACTCTCAAATGCTATAAAAAAATGTTTATAAACCCGATCGAATTTCTTGCCGAATCTTCTCTATGACAGCAGGATGTGTTCCGGACCGGTAGTAGTGTATATTTACATTCATATTTTGATGCAATATTTTGCCCGGGTGAAGCTGTAAAAGCCGTTTGAGGCTGCAGAGCCCTTATGGCTATCAGTAAAGTCAGTTCAAAAAAAAAAAAAAGATGCAATATTTTGTAGATCATTTAACTCCCTACAATTCCGTATTCAAATTGTTTTTATTAATTACTTTTTTTTTTAATTTACAATATAAAAACGTATTTTTCTTATGTAATTGAGATACGAAATCGTCTAGCTTTCTAATTAAGCTATAGAACTCCATTTGGTACGTTTTTTTAAGTAATGACGTAATTTTTGTATGAGACTGACCATTAGAATTTCTGAGTTTCGTTTATAATAATTTGGTGACTAATTTACAGGGTTATCAAAACATATACTATTATATAAATAAATAGCTCAATATATTTACAAATAGCTCAGTAGCTTACTTATATAATTTACTCATATATATATATATATAATATACTTACTTATATATAATATAATAGCTTACTTAGTTAATAATTTCAATAATTGCTTCAGATAAAAATTCACAACTTAAGTAGATGTAGTTAAAAAGTGAAAACAGTGTGTATAGTATCTACATCAGATGGTCAGTGGTCTCGTATTCAAAAAGAGATTAGAAGTTAGGGATCCTTAAGAACTGAGTTGGAATTGCTCGTGTGCGAGTTTTTTGCTATGAACTTGCTAACAGGTATGTCCATCTGATGTTAATTTGTCACTGCAGCCTATAGCTACATATGTATAATTAATTTTAAAAGGATCGCTGCCCTAAGGTCAGTCATAATAGGTTGTTACTCCTGAAGAGGAATGAGTTGAAACGCCTCGTCTACCAGTGCGTGTCATCGACTAAGCCCTACGGACTTTGATTGATATGATTGGTCGTGAGTTCGATTGTAAAAGTTGACTTTCGTATGATAAACAGGGCCTTTACTCTCGTAATCGGTTGTTTGATATCTACATATCCACATATATCAACTCTTTACTGGCCATAGTACAAGTCATGTTCACTTTAGGATCGAATGGCCATGTTTGAGATTGTCGCCCATAAATTATTACTATTGTACTGTAGTTCGATAATTTGCATTGGAATTCATGGCGTAAAACCTACGTAATATGTCGATATATCAAAGTTTCAACATGTATTTGACTAATTTACTTACAGTTTCGATGAGTTTCGTCCTCTGCTGTATAAATCTGTTGTATATATAATCTGTAATAAAAAAAACAATTATTTTATTATTACATATTTTTAATGAAAGTAAATAAAGCACTTTTCGTAGGAAACTAGTTTGAAAACAAGAGCTTTTTAAAATAATAAAATTGCTATGTATTGTTGTGTTTTTTGTAGTTTTCGTTAAGTTTTTCATCATCTAATAAAGTAAACGTTAAATATATATTTTAACAAACTTACTTATTAACTATTTACCTAACATTAAATAAAGAGAGGTAGGGCACAAATAATTTATTCAGATATCTCTCTACTTGGGGTAGCCCGACTGGTGGAATACCTCCACCCTATAGAAGATCGTGTCCAAATAACCATGTGTTGTGTTCGTGTGGTAATTAGGGTTTCCAGAGCTTTTTGGGAAGGGGGGTTCAAGGACGACAACGTGCTAGTGATATACCTACGATCATTAGGCGGGCCGTATGCTTTTTTGCAACCTTTGTAGTATATTAAAAAAAGAATAAATATTTACGATTAACTATTTTAATTATTGAAATAATATACAGCTAATGCATAGGTCGAGCCTTTCCGAACTTAGAACAAAAATGAAAATCCTTAGGTATCGTAATCGAAGATTTTTATTTTAAGCTTGCACATTAACTCTTTTCTATCTATCTTCTTATCCCCGTAAAGATTGATGATGATATATTAAGCCTGAATAATGTTGATTTATTTATACCAATTTTTGTTAAGTTCAATAGGAGTTATACTGAAAATTTATTGAGATAAAAATTTACTTTTTGTCTTATATATCAGTACGCCATTCCGTAGGAAGGATAGGCTGTAACCTTACACTAAACAGTTGAAGGATACATTTTTATAGAAATTTACTTCTTATATAAGAGACATGACAACGTTTAAATAATCAAGACTACTATTTATAATAATTTAAAACCAGTTGAATCTTATGTCTGTAAACCAAATTTTATTATGAAATAATTCCTCCAAGACTGATATATCAGCGAAGCTTCTTAGTCACCCCTAAAACAATGGTTTGAATGTAAACAACTACTACATATGGTATATAAAGCGACCGCTACTACGTTACACATATTATAAACACACGTAGATATTCCTACATATCACACATACGTGTAAACGGGCACGTGTGATTGGTCAACTTTCACTCTCGAATACAGCCTACATAGTTTGAATACCACGGAACGCGTTACGATTGGTCCTTACTACTTTGACCTTTGACGCTATTGGACGGAACCTCCAAACAATATATTATATACATGGTTATATAAAGAATTATAAGCAGTTTCCGGTTTCGTAAAGTTTCGTAATGTTACGTGCCTCATGTATTGGGTCAGTGCGTTAAACAATCACGCTGACGTGTCGCTTATGGTATGAACTGAACTGTATAATTTTCTTTTTGTCTCTAGAAATTATTAGCAGACATCGTTTAGAAATTAGGCATGTTGCGTTTTTTGAAATCAGCCTGTATATACGCAACTAGATGTACTTGCGACATAGTCCGCGTGGAATTTCGTGTATGAGAAACATTCAAATAAAAAAAAAACAGTAATGTACTGAAATTCAACATCGGCGATTTAATCGTGTTTGCTGCTTTGTGACTGTCTCAAGTTCTTGAGACGCAGTTTGCTACCTACTCACGACCAGCAGTCAGCCGTGCCTCACGCTTTTCACTACTTTGGATCGATCGATATTCTACCATACGTCTACGTTGTGCAATTAATCTAATAATTCGTTGGTCTCTACAAGTACAGCTTGCGTAAATTTTTCTTACTATCTCATTCTACAGTTATTCTCACTTGACAATATTACCCACTTTCTACCAGGCATGGAAATGTCTGGTAATGGGACACAGAAAAAAATCCCGTCTACTTTCTACCAGGCATTTTACCCTAATACAAATTTCGACTCTTCTGTTTTATTATACGTATAGATTGTGTTATAATGACAGATTGACATAGTAACATATTGTCGATGGTTACATTTGATAATTGATTCATAGAAGATGGATGAAGAAACATTTTTATAAAAAGTAATTAACGATGTGGCCGAGAATGGAACACAAAATATACGTAAACAATCAATTATAAGTTTCCTTTTTTTATTAAGACTACGTAATCACCTGATTGGAAATTATTAGTACCATTTTCAGTTGTTTTTTTTATATATATATTTGCACGGCAATGCGATAGAAATGTATCTTATAAGCACAGTACAAACCAAAATAACGGCGACCACCGAGAGATCAATCCATCGTCTGTCGCAACTGTCATGCTGGCTTGCGTAAATAGAAACCGATTATGTATCAGCTTTAGGGGAGCTTATTTTTGGGTGTAAGGGGTCAAATAATATCTTAAGATTTGAGACATATCATAGAGAGCTAATCTTACCTGCACCCTACTCTGTAACGAATGCTTATGCACATGCGTCGCGTTAATTATCGTGAAAAAGTTTTTTACGTCAGTTCTTTCTTCATAACCCATAACTGGATCTGGGAATATCATACTGGTAAAGTTTCGACTGTATGTCTTTGAAGTGAAAACTTCTTTAGCCGCATTGAGCACTTTTTGGTAGGGGAAAATATTATGGATTCGCGTCACCGACATGCTAATGTTAAATGTATATCTCTTTATCTATTAGTATATATATATATATATCTATAGCACGTATTGCTCTGACATCACACTGGCGCACGATCTGTGTACACGAATACATATATGTATATATACGTATACACGTATAACAACACATCGTATATACCTGACCGTGTGCTGTGCGCGTTAGACGCTTTTTGGATGGGTGAAATCTTGTAAGTTCGCGTCACCGACATACGTAATAGCAGTATATCTGTAGCTATACAGGTGACGTATTATGCAACATTAGTGCTGTGTATATTCGTGGCCTTAGTGCCTTAAGTGCTCGCCCCGAAGCCCGGGTGAAGCCGTTTGAGGCTTCACGACCCTTATGGGTCCAACAATAAAGTCTGTACGAAAAAAAAGTGCTGTGTATTAAAATTGAATGGATTTAATAAAAAGTTTAATGTGTATATACTGTACATTGTTCAAATAGTGTTTGAGTTTGATTATTATTGTTTAATTGTAGAATCACTGTGCAGTACAATAGTGAGTACTAAATAAATATACTAATATGTTTAAGTTTTAAAAAAAATACAAAGTATTTATTTTTTAATTATTTTAAATATTCGTAATTTGTATTGGCGTCTGAAAATAATTCTAAGTTATAAGTTTTCATTTCTAAGATGGCAAACAAGCATGATGGTGGCCCGCCTGAAGGTAAGCGGCTACCGTAGCAAATCGACGCTTATAATACATAGGTATCAACTAGCACATTGCCGACCTTGAACCCCCCTAACCCAAGAGCTCTTTAAGCCCAACTCACCGCAGGAACAAAACAAATAAGAAATAGACAAATTCATTCTCGTATTAATTCTCGTAATATGACGAAAATTTCATTTCGAATCAATACACTTATAAAGATATTTGATAATAAGCGTTTAATCAAATGCTCGCGTTTTTGTTGCACGCCGCTCGTATGCTCACGATTATCAGAATGACCTCAAATGAAAGAAAAAATATGACTCGCACAGACTATATCTTGTCCTAATAGATAATGTATGTGTAATTGTAATAATTATTTTTTATAGGAGAGCATCGATCGCATCACCGGGGTAACGGCCGTAAGGCGGCGAACACACGCGCCTTTTAAACTTTTTTTTTTAATTCACATGGATAGTTTCGTTATCATTTACTACTAGTCTGTAAGCCCATAACCTCTTCACACTTATTCACTAAGCGAGTTCAAGTTCTATTTAAATCGTAATAAAAAAAAAGATAAATCTGTAGTACTACGGTTCTGTCGCTAGATGGCGGGGCGTTATGATAGCAGTTATCATAATTGGTATAACAGCTAGCGACTTTATTACTCTATGCATATTTCTATAATCATTGTGATTAGTAGATGATATATTAAGTTGATTATCGGCCTCGTGTTTCATGTATCTTTAACTATCTATTGATTGAAGCGAAATTGATTTTTTTAATTCACTTTATTGATTAGCATTTCACAAGATTCTAACTTTAAGTGACGAAGTGGCTTAACATGTTATGCCTAGAGGGACTTGCTCTCAAATACAGCTACCAAAACACACGGTCGATTGCTCGGTGACAAATTTTCAATTTATACGTGGTATAAGACAAGTATTAGAAAAGCCCTTTAAACATACTATGGTTTCATAACGGTGTTTATCTTCCTCAATAAATAGTATATAAAATGCAGAAATATTTTTTCAATTCTGTTTGGTAGTTCCAAAGATAGTAGTGCATTCAAACAAACAAACAAAAAATCTCTTGACTCATGAGGTTGAGCTTTGTAATATTAGTAAACATTAACGGTAATTAATTATATTATTTTAAATACCTAGGGGAACCATAGCATAGTGGTAGGTCATTTTCTAATATCCGCCTGGCTAACAATCACCTCTAGTTGAAACTCTATCGCCTAGCACTTATACGAGTGTTCCAGCAGCTGGACTGCGAGCCACTCTCGTACTAGACTTAGCATGTTACCGTCTTGGGCCACATCGTCACTTAACATTAGTTGAGGTTCTGGCTAAACGTTGAAAACTATATTGAATTTAAAAAAAGTTTACATTGTACATAATATATTTACTTAGATTTTTTATGCGAGAGACATAGTAAGCGTTTGAGGTCAAAAGACGTACGACACGACCAAGAATTGCGTCCGTTATCTCATTCGCCTACTTTATGTAACAATCAACCCTTTTTATACGTTTTACGATGTTATGTATTTTTAAACGGTGATTATTTGATAATGCACGACAAGAATGTCAGCAGATGAATAAATAAAAAAAAAATACAAATATACTAATGTACCTTTTTTTTTTCGTTATAGGTTTAGGGTTATAGGCAAAATTACACCTGATATTAAGTAACGATGTGGCCTAAGATGATAATACGCTAAGCCTTAGTGGAAGACTGGCCCTCAAGTACAGCTGCTGAAACACATCTATTGGTGCTTGGCGACAGATCTTCAACTTGAGGGTGGTGGTAGCTAGCCAAGTGGGTATTAGAAAAAGCCCTACCAACATGATATGGTTTTCCTTCATCGAAAGCTCAAGCTTGTTGCAAGGATTCGAACTCACATCTATCGACGCGATATCCGTACATGCTACCACTGAGCCATCATTGCTACATCTTTGAACGAGACAAAAAAAATGTTTATTCGAGGTTAAAATTTCACTGAAAACTGACAATTATGCTTTTATTACATAACTAAGAAATTGACAACTAACGTTCTTTCCATTTGTACTCGTGGCGCAGTGGAAATATGCCCTTAAGATTGAGCCGAAAGGTCGCGAGTTCAATCCCCGCACATGACTGTCTGTTGTGTGATGAGCATAATTGTCAGTTGTGTGTCTGTGTATCAAATTTTATATAGGTATAGTATTTATATCTAATTAGTATTAATTATTAATATGTATAGTAAGCTTTGCTTAGTTTGGAATTAAAGGGTTGTGTGGGAAATTTGTCATTATGTTTATTATTATAATTTGTCAATACTCTGGCAAATATTACATATTAATTATGTTAACACATATTGTGTTGAAAAACTTCAAAATTTGTTTTTTTTCTGTTTGTGTTTCAGTAGCATAATTTGAAAGAAAAAGAAATGTAATTCATTTTTATTTTATTTTTATACATTGTCTCAACGAGAACTGATTTGAAACTGGCAGGAATCGAACTACCGTGATGCCCTTAAAAAAATTGTAGTTTGAAGTTTATCCTATTTTAATCTTATGATTTCATATCGAAGCCGTAAAGTTCCAAAGATTAGAAAACTGAAAGTCAATTTGACGTCCCCCGGTTTACATCGAATGGCATTTTTCTACGAATTCCTTAAAGAAACCTGGATGGTCGAGGGGAAAGTATACAGAACTTTATACACGCTGGGACTAGACATGAGAAAACGCCCAATAAACGTTACTTGACGCGAGGTGCGAATACTCTACTACTGAGCTATCATCGCTACAATTACACTCCTGGAAGTATTTGTTATATATGTATGTATAATACACGTCTTTAATTTATTACTATCTTAAACATGTCTTATGTTTATCCCTTTCTACCACTTGTAGGATTAACATTGCAAAGATATGTATGAATAAATATACGCATAGTAAAGATTACTGTGACATATTTGTCTATGGTAGTATAAAAATATTTGTAGTGAGTATTAAAAACGTTAGGTCTCTGATAAGGAAAGTGCACTGTTCATAGTGATGTAACCATGGCTTTAATATTATCGATACTTTTCGGATGATATGTTATGTAAAATCCTAGCTATATGTTATCTAAAGGTGATTTTAATTATTATTAAATAGAAAAAAAAACATTATTATTGAATATAATTCCTGTCGTTTACAAAACCACATACTACAAATACACTTAGCGACCATCAAGAAACGAGAGCTGGACCATTTGCTATTTTACTACCATTTTTATTAAAAATATATTGTAGCAGTCCAGTTAAGTTGTATCAAAATGAATATTTTCAAGCATAAATAAAAAAATAAAGTAAAAATGTCTAAAGGTGCGCGTTGAATTCTTTTCCTTGTCTATGAATTTCTAGGTTAATAGGAAAACGTTTTGGTTTTATATGAATTCTCTATATTTTGAATACTTAGCATCAGTGTAAGATAAGCACTTGTATACACAATTTATGCACATATTTCGAAATAAATAAATACAGAGTTCAAATGCCTACAAAACTGCTATGTGAAAAACTTAACATTCACGAGAACTATAAAAATAATATTTAAATTATTAATAAAATTTAAAAAGTTAATTTACGGTAAGTACATACAAGTATTATATAAGTTTAAAAAGTGAGGTTTTCAAATCTTACAGGTACAACGACGATATGTTTATTTTTTCGCTGATCCACAAATATTTCTGCTTACCCTTTACATCTGCATGTCGTTACTTTTTTTATGCCCGTAACTCGAATACAATTAAAAAGGTTTTTTTTTTATTAAAAACTCTGCACATAGAGCTTACGGAAGCATTTTCAAATACCTTTATTTAATATCATATTTCTTCACAATTATTTGTAAACACCTAAACTTTTTAACAAAACTTTTAAATAATAAAAATAGTATTTTTTGTATATTTCGAATAATTTAAAAATAATCAAAGAAGTGATTTATAGTTAAAATAAAAATAAAAAAATTTAATAGTTATGTAAGCAGTATATCATTATGCTTATAAACTAGAAGGAGTATTCGTAATTAAAAGTGTATTTTTCAAGTGAATGTTGATAATTACAGTTTTTTTTTTTCAAAATCAGACATTCCGTAGCAGAGGATTAATCGATAAAATTATATCACATATTTACGATATCGCGAAAATTGCCAGTTCAACGTGCTAACGACTAAAAATAATATTGTTAATCTTATCGACAATGTTATCGATACATTAACATCACAATACTAACCTAGGGCAGGGCTAGTTATCAGAGCTGCAAGAGATTGCGAATATGATATTACAGATAGTGACAACCGAATTAGACGGTATACCTACATACATTTAAATAAAATAGTTATGTTGGTTCTTTGCTTATGATAACGATGTATATTTTTCATCAATCTTTACTAGGGTGGGTATAGATATTAAATTAAGTATTTTATTAAAAAATAGCAATGACATTTTCCTTTTTTTTTTAGTTATATAATGTTGTTGGGTCAATGATAGTAGACTCGGTCATCACATCTTTCGACTGTGACAGTGAAGCTAATTATTGAGCGTGAAGAAAACGTAGAATGGTAGTAGAGCATTTTTCAGTGCTGGTCTGGTTAGGAACCACCCTCACTTTGATAAACTGTGTAGCAACTCGACTTATGCTCAGTCCCTTATCTAGACTTACCACCTTTGCGCTGATGTCACTTAACATCAGCTTAGAGTGTGCGCAAGAAGAAACGAGTCACTGTGACACATTTGTCGCTATGCAATACAGTCTGGGACGTGTTTATAATTGAATGTAGCCTAGAATTATAGGTGAAATGTAAACATTAATTGCCTTCCAATGCGATGGCATATTTCTAATTTTCAATAATAATAATGTGTTATATTCATAAATTTGTTTGTTGTAATTGATACGAAACGATTTGTTTACTTTATATCGTCCGGAGGAGGTGGAATGTTAAATGGTACTTCATCACGACCGGTCAGATGCTTTAAGGTTGATTGAGTTTGTGTATTTAAGAATAATTTTAGAAATTGGAAATTCACAACTCTTTCTTTCGAAAATACGTTAATTACTCTCTTTTTATTTAATCTAATTATTAAAAAATTATTAACACTTTGCGAATGATATTTTAAAATAATCTTTTAGTAGGATTGTAAATGAGGATGAGATTTTATAGGTATCGAAAAAAAAGGCATGAAAGTTGTTTAAAAAATACCGTTAATTTTCAAGTTAAGAAACACAAAAATCGATGTTTATGACAACTGTTATGTAGAATTTCATATGTTATTGAACTTTTTGGAGCTTACTTTTTAAGAAACACGCACGGTATGAAAAAATATAAGGAGTGAAATTAACAGTGCAACATAACGCAACATCGACGTTAAGGCTCAACCATAATCAGTATTTAACATTCATTATATTAATACATTATGGCCAAATAAAATTACAGTGACGATAAAAATCAATCACAGGAACACGTGGATGCGTTTACCAGTTAGGTTTGTGTAGCTTATGATTTATTTAAATCATTATATATCATAAGAGATAGATTTACTCTTCCTGCCAATTGTATATATCCTAAATTCCAAGACGGTTCTTGAGAATTAAACTCCAGTAGCGTGTCGGAGCTAGTACACACTTTTTTTTTCTTTTATTACAACACAAAATTAGAGATCGTCACGATGAAGGTTCTTTATACTTGATTATTATAAATTTTTGAGCTTCGAAGCTTATGCTTCCAATTGGCTGGAAAAACTCCGTAAAGCTCGCCTTATGGGCGTTGAAGATTTTAGGGCTCGAGGGAATTTCAGGTCGCTAAAACGGTCAAAGGTGTTTGAAAAATCATCGTTTTTTTGCATTTCTACGAATTAGAACCGCCTGTATTTCAAAACATAGTTAACTACTATAGTGTGATTATTAATTCAATTCCTTATTTCTACCCTGTTTCTATTTGATTTATTATGGCTATCTTAGCTCGTGTCTTACGTCATTCCACGTGCAATGCTTTTAGTTTTTTTTAAACAACTTGATTTTCGGTGGGCGCATTTTTTTTTAATTTTTAAATTGGCGATGGATCATTTCAGTTTGAGAACCTATTTCGCATCCATATTAGTTTGGTGAGTAAGTAAAAAAAGCTTCTGCGACGTTGCCAAGCACCTTTCGTAACTGGATAAATTTTATTTATAATAATCCTGTATCTAAGGTAAATAATTATATGAAAGGGTTATAGTCTCGAAATTGAATTTATTAAATGTTATTTTGTTTATCCCACATGCGAGGAGGGTATATACTATTCATCCGATTGCAATGAAACTTGCTGAGTTTGGTGAGTTGCTGTAAGCGCGCCCGTGAATGTTTCTGAATTGGAACAAACATTGTAAAATAGGTGGCCCGCGAGTTGTTTCATTTTGAAGACAACAGGAACGAAGTCGCGAGTGGAAGTTAGTATATGGTAAGATAAAAAATAAGAAATACTTCAGCATCGTAAGAACACGAATCTGAATCATCGTAAAACTGCTGATTGAATGTATTGAAAGAGAAACTTGCTGACCCGCCGATGGTGTTTCGAGGAACAATGGTTCGATTTGTTAATTTTCAATAAATGAATAAGACGGTACATAAGTACAATCGTAATAATACGTTTCGTCGTGTTTGCATTCTCGTTAAAATTAACTAAGTCGGTTAAATGGAAATGTGTTTAGTATGAGATCCCATGAATGCAACACGGGTGGTCGTTTGATAAATTGTTTACTTGAAAATAATATGGAAGTTAAGAAACCTTTTAACAGTATAAAAGAGATCTTGAAACTTACTGAACAAACTCGACAAGCTTATTTCAAGCAGTCTGACTACTTAGATATTGTTTATATTTCTATAGAAGTATAAAGTATTGGATATTTTTATGATGTTTAACGCCATCTAGTGGCGGGCATAGTAATCAACCCGAGCAATGTACCCCAAGCGAATTTCTGTGAAACGTTTCATTTTTACATTTATAAAGAACTAGCCCACCTGCGAGAAATCTTATTGCACCGATGCCACCGATAAGTCCAACTCTGTGAGAATTATTTCGCAATAAAAACATATCGAAATGGCTTGTTGTACGATTAACCAGATAAATTATATTTTTTAATGAAAGAGTTAGACCTACAATCTGTTTGAAGTGAACACAGCATGATATAGCTGATTCCTGAGGACCGAGATGGAAAGGCCCTACAAAGGTATTACAATGCCCGGGATTTTTGGTTTAACTGAATAAGGTTTACGTATAGCGGGGAGATTATATAAATATTAATAACAATAACGCTAATATGATTATAAGCTATACACGGTCTTGACTAAGATCTCAAATATCTAAGTTGGTTATTCTCTCATCACTGAGAGAGAACCAGTAGAGCAGTATCAGGAAACTGTATCAACCACCATATACACAGAAGCGTCCTTTATTTTCAATATTACTGTGTCACTTTTGATTTAGTGGTTATCAAATCTCAAGTGATGATGTGGCTGATGACACTAACAGGCCTACAGAAACTGGCTCTCAAGTGTAGCTTCCAGAATACATTTATATGTGCTTGGTAACAGATTCTCATCATGAGAGTGGTAGGTAGCCAGGCGGGCTTTAGAAAGAGCCTATGCTATGATTTCATCGCGATATTTTCTTTCATAGTTCAGATTTATTGAAGATTCGAACCGATATCGGTGGACGTGGTGTCCTAACACGCTACCACTGAGCCCTTATCGTTACATAATTGCACTTGAAAACTCCCTTTCTATGTTTAATATGTTATTTTAGGTACTACTTGTACTATATTATATTACTATGACATAGGGGTTCTTTAAGAAGGGATTGAAATACGGCCTCCAAAGTCGGCAACATGGCTGTAATGCCCCTGGTATTGCAGTTATCCATAGGCGACGGTAACCATTATCAATCAAGTGGGTCGTCTACCTGTTTGCGCCCTTTTTTCATAAAAAGTATGCGACATCATTGCCACTTACATCAATTTATTTATGAAAGTTATCAACAGCTAGTTTAAAACACCAAATCATTTTAATTATTAACGGTATACATATTATTTTAATATCTACGGGAAACCTTGACATTTGAAACAGTAAAACAAACGCTATCAGTTCTATTAGCTAGACCGTACTGAGTCAACTTGAACAGGAAACTGTCTGGAAATAATAATTATAAACTGCCGATAGAACATTATTAGGTACATTGTTATAATTTTTGATTAATAACTTGGCTCATAGGAATGGCATATATGCCAATTTTACGTACATTCCTGTGAAGTCCGGAAGCCAAGTGGTTAATAATTCAAAAATTAAAACAGGTGCTTTGATATTTTAAAGCTGCAGCAATAAAGCAATGATAGCTTAGTAGTATCGTGTACCGACACCGTGTCAATCGGCGTGAGTTTGAATCCCTACCATGAGTCTGAGTTTTTATTGTAGGAAAATATCAAGATGAAACTATAGTATGGTGGTAGACTATTTTCTAATGCCCGCCTGTCTAGCAACAAGACTCAAGTTAAAAATCTGTCGCCAAGCACCAATAGCTGTGTTTCGGCAGCTGTACTTAAAATCTAGTTTCCCACTAGGCTTAGCGTGTTACCATCTTGGGCTACATCGTCACTTAATAACATCAGGAGACATTGTAGCTAAAAGCTAAAACCTTCAAAGAATAAAACAAAAATAATCTGAACTCTGCAGTTCGTATATAATATTAGCTGTATAGGTATATAATATACTAGCTGCGTCCGCAGCTTCGCTCGCATGGACTACAGAATGCCGTCGGTATTGTGGTGACTGTCGCGTCGCCCGCCGATTAATTTTATTGCCGGTTTCATGTGTGCGGAACCCTAATTCTTTATCTAGAATATAAGTAGCTTAAGTTACTCTTTATAAAATCAGCTATCAGCCAGTGAAAGTCCAGTCAAAACGTTTCCGAGATTAGCCGGAACAAACAAAAACACACACAGACAAAAATTTTACAAAAATTTGTTTTGTTATAATTATCGTATTTACTTATATATGCAATTAGCAAAATAGCTGTTATTTTGTCATTACAAACAGACACTTGAATTTTATTATATGTATAGATTTATAGACTAGCGGTGCGCTCGCGGCTTCGCACGCGTTTAATACGCAGTAATTATTTTAATCCCGTAATTTTATTTTTATTCATATTATTGACAATTCATATAGTCTAGCTATCGATAAAGTTATAATTACCGTGTACAAAAATTGCCTTTGAACTATTTTTTGTCACGATTCCTAAGTGACAATTATTGTCCATTTTTAAAGCCAGTCAATTATAGAATGACATAATTTATAGCACATCAATCATGGAATGACTAATACTTCCCGAGTACAAAATGTCATAAAAATCGGTAAAGAATTAATAAAAATCAAGCCGTGTTTGACTTAAGTCCGGACATACAGACAGATAGACACACATAGATTTTTTAAACTGAAAGTTTTATTCTATTACTCCAAAAAAATGCTTTCATCTATCGCATGTCGCATTACAGCTGGCCGTGGACTAGGGAACTGTGAGACTCGAGGCGAAGATCAAGTTATTATTTTTAAAGTCTCACTTGCATCGTTGTTTCATAAAACCACACAATTTTTAGTGACTCTAATTTGGTTTGTCATGTTTCAGGATTAGAATGTGTATATCCAATTACCGAGGAGAGGCTTCCAGGCTGGCATGAAAGCGATGACCGATGATGGATTGCCGATCTGTCGTTGGTCGCCGTTGTTTTTAAATTATACTGTGCTTACTGTCAAACATAGTGACGTCACTTTGCCGTAACACTATATAAAAAATAATAATTTCAGAATATAAAACATCGCTCCCCGCTCGTATCCCGCGCGCCATCTGTGCTCAGACTTGCTCGAAATACCGTCTAGCACTTTAATAAGGTTCAATCCAATAGGTATATATAATATGCATTATTACTATAATTAAATTCAAACGCCTCATTAAAATATGCAGTTTAAAATTATAGGAAAATTAGGTTTTTATTGTTAATTTTCCTTTATGTCTTGATTACGTATTTAGTTATTAACTAGCTGAATGTACTAATGTATTATAAGTTTTAATATAAATCTGATATTTATGTAAATATGGCTCCGTCCAATTAAGGGATGCTAAGAGTTAATTTTTATTATTTATGGTTATATTTATAATTGTATCTTAGTTTAAATGACCGTTTCTGAAATATTATAGCTCTAAGAACAATCCAATAAGTGCTTAGAGAGGTTTTCAACTTGAAGTCCAGGTGAGTACTAGAAAATGTCCTACTACCATTTTGTTTTTATGGACTGCCTAGAAGATATTTTTTATATTTTAAAGGTACTACAGTTTGACCACAATTTCATCTGATGTGAAGTGACGAAACGACGATAGGTGCTTGGCGACAGATTTCCAACTTGATAGTGGTAGTTAGCCAGATGAGATTCAGAAAAAGCTGTATCACCATGCCATGGTTTTCTCTTTCATCACAATGTTTTCAATAACTGAGAGCTCAGGCTAATTGTAAAAGTAGCTGTGCCCCGCGGTTTCACCCATGTATAATTTAAAAGAAATCGCTGCTTGATGATTTATAATACTTCAGTATAGACAATATTTTATCGGGCGGCCAGGGTTATGCGTTATAACTCACAGGGCTTGTTCGTGTCACTGCTGCTATGAACATAGACCCAAGCCGAGTGTAGAATTATTTTAATTTCACATTATCTCCCAAACTATTCATCCAAAATAAATAACATGCTATAATGGGCAAAGTTTATCTACATATAATGGTCTTGATGATGAAGTAACTTTAGTTCGTAAGGATTAATATTATGCGATGCCAAATAATAATGCTCATAAATCACTATTCGATTTTCAATAAAAGTTTGTCACAAAATATCTTATTATGGCTTATGTATAAGAGATAGGCACATGGTATTGTGGATTTTTCTGTAGATGTACTAAGGAGCAATATTTTTGTAGAACATTGTATTTACATATCACTAACCATTAGGCCAGCGCCCGCGGATAAAGCAGCGAGGTTGCGCTAATTATTCCGACTTAACCAAAATCAATATTTAATGGTAGCTTCCTCATGTACAATCATATACAAAAAGAATTTTTAGAATCCAACTAGTATTTTCAGAAATTAGCGTTAGTTAGCGTTTAAACAAACAAACAAAGAACTCTTCCGCTTTATTATAATATAGTATAGATAGATTTGAACCCGCGTCGATAGACGGGTTGTCCGAAGACTATCACTGAGCCATCATTGCTTTGATTTTGCCAAACTTACATGAGTACGCCAACTCTCAAAGAACGTTCAAGTCTAAACGGGCACCGCTATCCTTCGATCGCTAAAAAAATATAATTAACCTAACCAAAAAAAAAAAAAAGGTGCGCACGTCTTAACTAAAAATGCATAACAAAATAAAAATGCAAACATCATGATGAATTTAGTCATCAGTGATAATAATATTCCATTTTATCGACTTTTTTTATTGTATTATAATTTTGTAGTGATGTTCGGTTTCTTACGCTAAAGAAGTATCACTTCTTACGTGCGTGTAGACATTTTTTTTAAATTGTAAACTTATTACGATGATTGAGAATTCACATTACTATCGTCACATGATGCGCGCGCAGCTCTCAATTTTTACTCCAAACTAAATGCACCAGAAGGAGGATAATTTAAAAGAATCGACCACATAACTAATTACGTTATATATTTAATTTAGTAATTTAGTAGTATTGTGTGTAAAACTTGTGAAAAATTTTAATATTAGTAACGACAAATGCAAACACAGGTGTTTAGTCAAAATATTTCAATTATTATGTTTGAGATCGTCAGTTACGTTCAAAACGAACATTAAATTTTCTCGGATTGGTAATAAATAAAATTTAATTTACACCAAGTACGTAATTTACCTATTATGAAAATAAACTATTATTAGCGGAATTCGTACATTTTTAAAAGTGAGCAATTTCGTAGTTTGTCTCATTGACATACTAAACTACATCGCATAGGGAAATTAGTATAATAAACTAGATGTACCCCACGGTTTGATCCGTATTAAATTCATACAACCAAGTATTTTTTTTGTCGTCATAGGCTTGGCGTAGTGGCTACAATCTCACCTGATGGTAAGTGACGATGTGGCCCAAGATGATAACACGCTAAACCTAGCGGAAGACTGGCTCTCAAGTGCAGCTGCCAGAACATACCTATTGGTATTTGGCTACAGATTTTCAACTTGAGGGTGGTAGCTAGCCAAGGCGGGTATTAGAAAAAGGCGTACTACCATGCTATGGTTTCCTCGCGATGTTTTCCTTCACTGAAAGCTCAGGCTCGTTGCAGGGATTCGAACTCACGTCACTCGACGCGAAGTCGTACACGCTACCACTGGAGCCATCATCGCTTATATGCACCGCGCCGCCAATAAAGCAACCGTGTTCTCACTTCCCGTACTTGCCTACAGCATGCCAGATTGCTTGACATTCATAGCTGCTGCTCCGCTTATAACCTTCTTGAATAAATACGCTATAAAATGGTCTAGGCTTGTACATACCGTCTGGTAGCTTCAGAGATTAGAACGTTCCATCAAACAAACAAAAAACTTACTTTGGATATATACTTTGGAGCCCTTGTTCCACTAATGCCTCTTTAATACGATTCGTATTAAATTGGTGTATGTCACTTTTCAGTGCCTTTGAGATCCATCTATTAAGCCGCCGATAAGCACAGGCATCATCTGCAGACTGCAGAGTCATCTCACGCCCCTCCTCCATGAGTTTTAGAGTAGAGTCTGAACTTTTTTGGTCCTGTTTGTACGGTAGCTCTTAAAGAACTTGGACCCAACTGTATGGACAGTTTCCACGAAACTGTCAATATAATTGTCCACGCTGCTCTCTAGACAATCAAAACGGTTTCTAGTTATATGAATTATATTCCTCATTACATGCCCATACCACGCTATCTTTCTAACTTAATTACTTCTCAAGTGGTGCTATTTTCAGGCTTCGTCTGATATAGTCAAAAAATTTAAACAAATATTTTTTTTATTTTAGTATTTACTATTTTTTCGTTGACTTCTATATTCTCTAAAGGGCATTTAAAACCACTGTCAAATCTTATTTTTAAAGGATAAAGGACTCAGTGGGTAGTGGCTATGAAGAGGTGGCGTTAATAAATTATGTTACTAATTTTTTTTAGAATTTTACATGTTGTACAATTTGCGCTTGTTAAGAAATTTTCCGGATACTATATGAAAATATAGACGAAGCAATGATGGCTCAGTGGTAGCATGTACGGACATCATAGAGATGGTTCTTAAAGGCATTTGATGAAACAAGATAAAAGGTTTTTAAACTGCGAACTGTTAGTCAATAAACGAACACAGAACAACATGCAGGAAGATACTAATTAAGATTAAGAAATTTAAAAATCAATACAGTCCCCTTTTTGACATAAATTCTCTTTATTTAATTGGTTTAAGTTGTGGGTTTGGTGAATTTTTCTTACTTTGTGGTTAAGGTTGTTTACTGTGATAATAACATTAAAACCGTTGGTAAACTTTTTAGTCCTAACCCGAAAAGCAACATTAGACATTTTGCAACTTGGGTAAACTAGTTTAAATAAAACACCACCGAAATGATACCAAAATAACTGAAGAGACCATAAGTTCTTTAAAATAAAACAAATATACGATTACAGCCAAAAAATTCACCTATATCAGTCTACCCTTTTATATGGTAGCGTGAGTAACATATTTTTATACGTCCATGAATATGTACCTAATACTTAAGAAGTAGACATAGACAAACGTAAGTAAGATTAGATAGCCCCGATATAGAAATATTATTTTTGCATAGGGCAATTACTGATAAGACGGTTTTTTTTCTATTCACGTACACCGTTAGCCATTTATTCTTTAAATTAGAAGCAATGGGTCATGAAAATAATTTTGACAAATTTATAGGATCTAAAGAAGCTGTATATAGTAAAAATTAGTTAATTCGTTTATTAATAATTTGTGTTTTTATACATTTAAGAAATCAAGTATTCTATAAATATTATAAAACTCAACGTTAATCTGTCGGTCTGTCCGTTTATGTCATTTTCGCGCGAAAACCAGTTATATGATTTAAATGTTTTATTTATTTATTTTTTAAATTCATACCTATGTTTTCTGCCAGGTTTTATGATATATTTTGTTATATAGAGTAATGTAAGAAATAAGCAGTGACGATAATGGTGAGACATTTAAATATGCCCGCCAACTATTATTAAACGATCTTATCAGCTGTAAACTTTTCTATACCTGAATCTACCATGGCTGTAAAAATACATTATTCACTAGGTGGCCCGCCAGCAAACATGGATTCGAAATTATGGCCAACATCTAAAATTATTTGGGCAGCCTTGTTCTAAGCAGTCAAAGCACTATCTGACGTTAATCTATATCTATTTAATAAAAGTCATAAGACGGACAACGCACATCTTAAACCGTTAGGAAACAACATTTTGTATATGAGTTTCTTATATGAAGTAGGTGAGCACTAAGCAAATTGTTTTTTAAATTCATTCGACAAGGCGATAAACATTTTCAGCCTCCTCTTATTGCCAATGGCCAACGCATTTATCATCTAATAAGCTTGTAAATTTGTCGTCGATTCTGTTTGTTAGAACGCACATCACTCGAAAACTACTGAATCAATTTTGAAATTGAACCTGAGGAAGGATATAGACTATATTATATCATTACTTTTTTCTACGGGAGCTAAGCAGTAGTGATATATTATTTAAAAAAAAGTGAGCTTTTAATCCAGACGATACGAAATTCCTGTGAAACATCAAAAGTACTTCCACATGAATAAATTCGCGGGTACTAGCTAGCTAATTACAAAATTATTATGAATTACAATAATGTGAATACAAGTGATCTGTATAGGTGCTTAGACGGGCTAAGTGTCCGTCTGCTATCTAGGTTCAATGGCAGAGGATTGATAAAAAAATGTACTAACCAGTAACAACTTCCTTTATGTTATAAAACTTTATGACAACTTATCATCTTCAATGTTATACATTATTACAATTGCTTGCTTTATGTACACTTATCTTACTACAACCCCAGGTTATTGAATGTTTTTTTTGCATTAAACAACCGAATAAATAATTGAAAACCTTTACAGGGTGACTTGCGTAGAAAGTTCAATTTTAATCGAGATTTTGATACGATTATACATATATGCATTTCATTACTAGAAATAAGTTTCCAGGTTATAAATAAACACGGTGGCTGAGCCAAAAATGGAAATATTAAATAAAAAGCAAGCGGCAATATTTTATTATAAGTAGACCTTGATTAGTTCCATATGTGTAATGTTTTTAACGTTTTTCCTCAAACATCTGTGTATATTATATGTCCAGTAATTTTTAAGATTCTAAAATTCTAAAAAAAACTTCAATTTAAACTGTCGACATAATTTAATATCTTCTAATCTATAAAAATCTTGTGTGTGTCTGTTAGTGCTCGTTGAACTTCTGAACAACTTGACCAATGTGTCATAGCTATGTAAGGATCCTCCGATGCGTGGTGTTGTGGACGAGCCATTAACTACCGAAAAGGGCAAAAAACGTCTTCCGGTCCGGCTAGTATCTTATAAAATTTTAAAGATAAGAACCGATTACTATTATCAGAAACAGTTTATAAGCAAAATGTTTCGAAAAAACCGTTTTTTATGGTTTTTTAGGTTATAATTTCCTTCCATTTAAAAAGTATTTTTTTTTACAAGTAACGTTATTAAACTTCTTTGTTTTTATTATTAAATTAAGTCATTATTTTAGCGAATGAAGCATATTTGGTTAACAGCGTCTTCCAAAAGCCAGCTCCTTTTGTATGAGGACACATATCCTGCTGTCGAGAACATGTGTTCTGACGGTATAAAAGTTGCCGGCACCGATAAATGTTTACAGCGATTTTATTTAAGGGTATTAGGTACTTAGTGATCTGTTCAATACAGCATATTGCAAGCTTGAAGCTTTTCCATCGGACAAGGTTGTTTATGAATTGTGATCATATAGTCCTATAATTCTAACAATTACGTAAACATAACATAACTTATTCGTATTCCTTCGGTCGCAAAAGACAAAAACTTAATTTGAAACCGGTTTAGTTCTAGAAGAACCGGTATTACTGGTATTTACAAATAACGGTTTTTTTTTTAGATTTCCTTGAACCGGTTTACGTCTTTATATAAATGTGAAAGTCCATCCATAACGCTTAATCTGCTGGACGGATTTCAATATTTGTCATAGAAATCGATTATGTCGTGGAATACGACGAAGGATACTTTTTAATCACTTATATATATATATATATATATATATATATATTTTTTACGGTAGGAATACATCACAAGGGTATTTATCTGCGATCTTCTGTAGGGTGGAGGTATTCTCCAAAGATTTTTTTTCTGTGCCCTACCTCTCTTATACATATTATACGTCTATTATAAAGATTATGCGTATAATTCTATGGACCAGACAGAATTATGTAAGGTTGAAATTCTGCGTTATACTGTCGCTAACTCTATCTGGCCAGGAATATACTCAAATCTGAATCGTATCCTGCTTTTATTCGTTGTTTTTGTGATAAACAGTAAAAATATTACTGATTCGTGTAACCCGCACACACCCACAACATAGTTGACAAAAGTATCAATAGCTACATACTGATTAATTGCAATCAAATACAGTTGAAATTTCAATGACAAACGATTCCTAGACTCTGATTTACTACGCGCTCGCTACGAATCTAGTGTAGTGGATCTATTCTCGTAGTAATTCAATCTGTTCAACTTATTAATATGAAAAGTTTCCAAATTCAATATTATCAAGTTAAATCAAAATCAAAAACTACTTTATTCAATTTAGGTCCTTAGAGGACACTTAGAAATGTCAAAAATCTGCTGCCGGTTCGGTAAACATCCCAGTCACTGAGAAGGACGGGCAAGTAATACGATCGAATTTATCAATTTTCTTAAGTACCTATAATTATTAGAATTATAGAAGTATTGTTTAAAATAATTATAATTTTTACTGGACGTACATACAGAGAGGGAGTCACTTCCAGACAACACTATCATTCACATAATGTTGCACCCTATAATACCTTATCGAGAGTAAAACTTACTTAACATGAGCCTTAAACTTATTGTCCGGCAAATCGATCATGTGCTTAGAAAGTTTATTGTAGAATCTAACACATTTACCAAAAAACTGTTATTTGTCTTACCGAGTCAAAGATGGAATTACATTCTTTTATTTATTTCTAGTAATGAAATTGTGTATATCATAGTTCAAACGTACTTATTTAAGTTTTTCAATTATCTCTATAATAACAAAATTACCAGCATTTATAATGGCTGATAGGGATGTAATTATTTTTTGTCGTAGGAATAATTATTTTCCGGTAGGAAAAACCCAAAATCAAACTCAAGACCCAAGATGATTTCAAACATCAAGAACTTTGTAATCTAGACTACAATTATAACGAGGTTAAAGTTTCTGAATATTTTTGTAAGAGGTAATATTTCTAGAAGTTCTGATCCGATTATAAAAATTATTTCACTGATATAAAGCTAAGTTCAAGATAGCAGTTTTGGACTAAGTTTTATTTTTATATTGTAACTAGCAACACGCCCCGGCTTCACACGGATAGTAGAGCATGTATGCCTACTTTTTTTGTTAGAGGTAGAGGAATATTTCCGTAAACATATAACTCTATTAGTTTATCAAGAACATGCTATACCACCATGTATCATAAATAAGTTTTAAATCACACAGCTGTATGTGGGTTTCATCAAAAATCATCCCTTATAACACATTACATTTTACAACATATTACACTTACTAGTTTTGACAGTACGCTTAACTATATTATTTTACAGTTTGACTTGTGACTTGTTTCGTGTGGCTAATATTTAAGTTAGTTTGTACGAGAAATAGGTATGCTGTAGTGTAGCCGGAGCTTTAATATATTTCGATAATAAACCTATTGTTAGTTTAATAGAAAACATAACTATATATTATACGCAATTAAAATTGTTCTTATTCGTAATAAATACCTATTTGAGTCATTGCTATATTAGCAACGTATTTGTATTATGACCTCTATGATTGTTCGGTCATTGTGACTAAGTGCTAAGGTGGTAGTTGTCACTAGAGACATGATTTCAGGCCGATGTTGTAATTACAGTCTCGCAGATGTAAGGTTTTCCACAAATGAATGACTTTTAAAATTATCCTATACAGGAAAATAAAGAATTCTCGTTACTGACATAAATCGCTTGTATTATCCCAGGTTAGTAATACAGATTTTTTCACTAATACAAAAATAATGTGAAACGATAATAATAGTCTTTGTAATCATATTTTATGTACAGGTACTTTAGGAATTCTAACTGACGTTTTAAGGAAAGATCTACCTAATAAAATGATTATGTATTTTTTTCAGTAAGGCACAAATGTCAATATCAATATAGTATTGCTAGTTCCAAAAGAACTGAATTTTCTCCAAAAATTCAATCGCAAAAGAGTCGCTGAGGATATGCTAGAACGAGTCAATTCCCACCCAACATTCATGAAGCGCATTGGTATTGGACTGTCACAAGACGTGGGTTTACGAGCTTAACATGCAAACTAGTCAACAAGCTCCGGAGTGACGACTTCAGACTGAACCGAAACCGACAAAACCACGCTAAATTCGATCAAAACTCAAAGTCATGTTGACTGTTTTCTTTGACTATCGCGGTGTTGTGCACTTGGAATTCTTACCGGAAGGTCAAACGGTAAATAAAGTATATTATTTGAGCGTTATTTGGTGTTTAAGAGAGCAAATTCGACAAAAAAAGCCAGATTTGTGGAAAGAAAGTTCTTGGATTTTGCATCAAAATAATGCGCCTTCGCATAAGGCTATCATTGTGAACGAATTATTGACCAAAAACTCAACAAATACCATCGAGCTACCTAGCTACCAAGCTACCTTATTCACCAGATATGGCTCCAGCAGACTAAACTCAAATTACCACTTCGTGGCACCCGTTTTTATTCGGTAGAAGACATAAAGGAGAATTCGCGACGAGAAGTAAACTCAATTCCGGAAAAGCGTTTAAAAAATGGTTTGATGATTGGATTATTCGTTGGCGTAAGTGTATCGTTTCTTAACGAGCATACTTTGAAGGCGGTAAAATAAATTTGGATGAATAACTAACATTTTAAGTATTATTGATCTTTTCCCGGTACTTTTTTTACAGAATAATATATTAAATCTATGCACGGACTTACACGAATTGATCACTAAAAGGGACGCACCAAGCCGTGTAACAATTACAGTTTTCCCATGTGTGTGGTGACAACCGTAGTATTTTAACCGTAGTATTAACGGTGAATTAGAAAGTGAACCTTGAGATATTTTAAAACAAGAACCTGTAAAAATCGATACAAAGAATGCAGCAAACTATTTCTATGTAAATCTGCTGAACCCGTTAGCAAAATACTCGAAGATAAATTTATAATTCAGTTCAAAAGTAATGCATTAATAGGTATAAAATTTCTTCCAAGAATAGGACTTTGTGTAAACACATTTAACCTCATCCTTGGACCTTAGATAGTCCTGTAGCTGTATCTAGATTTTTCCACAGTACAAAAACACTACGCTATTAACTTTAAATAATGTTTTGTACATTTAAGTTTATATAATATACATTTTACTATTTATTTTAAAATAGGCTAGTGATAAATAAAAAATACTTGTTTATATTTATATTCAAAATATGAGATCTAAGAGATTTCTTGAATTATATGGAACATTGGGTTCATGATCGTCAGTAATTGAAATAAAAATTGCACTGCGTGTAACATATTGTGGGAAAATACGCAAAAATAGAACACACATATTCCATAAAGTAAAACATTCGATGCATATGTTTTTATGTGTCTATCATAACGGCACGCCCCTACTAGGGTTGACTTAAAGGGTGAAGTGCCGCTTCTATCACTTTAAAAGCATCCTTCGCTTCTAATGAATTCATCAGTCCATTCGCGCCACAGTAAATATGAATATTTTTTTCCTTCGGTCCTATTTTTTTTACATTATTGTATTTGTTCACGTATTTCCATGTTTTTAGATGTTGTGATTAAAATGATATAAAGCAATGACAAGCAGAATCATATGGTGTAGTACAGTCGCGAAGATGTTTGCGATTTGGTACAATTAACATCTGCGACTGTACCCCGTGAAAAGATTATGAATGATGATGAATAGTTGATGGTAGGTGATGTCACTGAATATGAAATATTAGATAAAAATATTATAATAAACTTAAAGCTATAGGAATTACACAAAACAGGGTATAGTTAAAAAAATACACAATGATACGAAATTATAGAGAAATAAAATAGAAATTGAACAGTATGCGTAACAGAAATAAAGTAATGATATGAATAAAAACAACTTAAATTCTATTAAATCTTTACAAGTTGTAGATAATTGGGCTTATTAGTTTGATATAAGAACTTGAAGTACACACTTACTCGTGAGGCTCATTAGGTAGTATTAGGTTTCACAAAGGATTACTTACTTTTAAAAGATCTAAATTTTTCTTTTACCAAATAACTAATAAAATCAAATTTTATGTGATTTTACATTTAATTGTATAACATTATATAAACAAGATGTATAACAACATTATACAATTCTTATTGAAAAGTTTCCTGTAATATTTTTATGTCAACATTTTAGAAAGAAAAATAAGAATACTCGTTTTCTTCTAGAAATGCAGTATATTGTCATATTCATTTCTAGATCGAATTACGGTCCGTATTTAAGATAACTAACTCGATGTAACTATAAATATTATGAAATTCGAAATGGAAAAAAACAATTCCGTATCACAGAAGAGTTATATGAACGATATGCGGTGGGCTTGCATTGTCTGTATTAGAAAAATTACGTCCAAAAGTGGGCTATTTAAAAGTAAGTTCAAGTGACAATATCATTTACGATCTATTTGTCTATAAACATTAGTGTCGACTTACTATAATTTGATGGTCAATATATACACTATTATATCAAATAAAGCGTAATTAAAATTCATGGTCCCACTCAGCAAACATCAGACATCTAAAATTTATATCATATATATTCCAATTAAATAACTTTTTATATGAAAATCATTAAAATCGTTCAAAGAAATCAAATTTATGAGGACGCAAAAAGAAGGAAGACAATTTATTAGAACATGTTAAATTCGAGACATCAATGATTTAAGACGTTTTTTATTGAATACGTTTCATCTGTAATGTTTCTCATATTTAATACGAAATTAATATAATCAACTATACATAATTAGTTATGTGACGGATAATTATTAAAACTATTTTGTTAGATAAAACATGCAATCTATTTATAAAACGTTTTTAATAACACCAACTTATCCTATTTAGATACATATTAAGTTACTTTTGGGTAAATAAATGTTTCGAAGTTCGATCTTAAGTTTCAGTTTATCAACAAGTTATATATAAACAGTAATGTAACTACTGCAAAAAGAGATCGCATTTATAAATGCACTAGTTAAAAATTATTTATATGAGATACATAGGTATTTAAAACTTAAACAAATATACTTAAAACTGTGGCACAATAGTGCGCGTTGTGCCAAAATGAGGTTATCCAACTCGCTCTAACATATTTTTTTTGTGCAAATAATTTTATCGGCATGGCACGACCTTGCTCCCAGCTATCGCCAAATTTTGCTAGTCCTAACGTCACACACGATAACTAGGCAGCCTAGAAACAAAAAAAAAAATAACACTTACCAAATTCGTGGATACAAGCAATCCTCACACTTCACAACACAAGAAAAAAAATATTGTAAACAAAAACCAACTTTTATTTCTAATTTGGAACGTCAAGTGTCATTTCAGCCGCGTAACTGCAATATCTGGTTAGGAATACTATCGTATATGCACATCGCGCGAAGGCCGGCCGTCGCCGACTGACCGCGGCGCGCACGCAACTTACGCTGCACCCCCTCCGCGCTCCAACGAAAAAATATGCCGCGAAAAATATGGCGGGTGTAACGCAAAAACCGAAGGGGGTACGCTCGTTTCTAGCGCTGAGGCTGTATGCTAATCCATCGTGTGCTCGGGCCCTTTTTTCCGGGTGGAGGGGGCGGAGATGCAATTAAAAAGCCGCGCGTGCGTGTGGGGTTGCGATTAGAATGGAGACGACGGACGGAATGAGTCTGTCACCGTTTTTCACTTTTTTTCTAGTCTGGGACGTTGCGAATGGCTGTAGTTATGCTGTGAATCGATGTTTCGTCTACCCTAAACGATTCGATTCATTTGCTTCTTTTTACATACTAACAGCTTTGATAATTTTTTCCTTTCGTGTATATTTATCTTTACGAAGAGTTATAGGTAGGAAGGTATTGTAATATTGTGTGATTATATGTTGAGATAATTATTAAGCTTTAAGTAGAAATAAAATTATGATGTAATTGGCTTGAAAATAAACTAAGTAATGTTACAGAGCATCGTAAAGAATTCCACAATCTATGTAAACGAAATGGAAGCTTATCTCCACCGCGGGAATGTTCTTTGATAATTAATTTAACTTAATCTTCTATTTTCCATTATTAGATTAAAATAATGATATTAGTTTTAATTAATTAAAAATAACTAACTATTGGTGAATAACATGAGTCTTGATTTTTTGTTTTGTATTTAAGTTTCGAAAAATGAAATTATATACTTATTTTTTAAATTGTATTACAAATTTCTTTGTTTTCTATATTTCGCTGTATATTATTATTATATTTAATACATTATGTTTTTAAATTAGTAGTCCATAAAATATAATGTATAATATCTATCAGTGTAATAATTAACCTTCAAGTTACGTTCAACATTATGATTACATATATTGATAAAAAAAAACAATATAGAGGATAATGATGTCTGGAAGAATTCTTATTAAATTTCAATTAGCATTTGTGTAGTTAGTTTAGTATTGTGTATATAAATCCAATTTGACAACAGGATGTGGTTGTGAACACGCACTGGCATACGAGACATTCCGACTTAGTAACTACAGGAGTAACTAGCCTCAGAATTGCAGTCTTTTGTGGTCGATTGTATATAACTATAGATTGCAATCACAACTTAACACCAGGTGGATTGAATGCCTGCTTCACACATCATTTCATAAATAAAAAAACATTCTATACCAAAAAGTAACTTATCAGTTCTTTTGAAAACGGCGACATTCGGAATTAATGATAGAGTTTGGCCAACTTAAGTGTTTTGAATTAAGATGTATTCGTTAATTATTATTTTTTATAAAATCAAGTTGTTTCAAAATTTGTTTTAAATTGGACCGTTAAGTTACAATTAACATGATAGAGAGGTGAGTGAACTTTTAAACTCACTTTTACTACTTAAACGAGGTTTTTTGAGTTTTAAGGTTAAGACTCATAGTTACTACATAGTTGTTTTTTTAATAAATAAGTTATTTTGGTTTGTGCGTATATAGAAGAGTAAATTTTATGTAATATAAACTGTAAATAAAGTTAAATTAAAAAAAAAAAACAATGTTCGAACTATTTAGAAAATATGTTTTCAAAGCTTAATTAACTTAAACAGACAGTTAACGCCAACAGCATTGAATATTTGCTTTAATCTAATAGAATTTTAAGGAAAACATAGTTCAAACAATTGAAATGTTTATTAAATTTAAGTAACAAAAATATAGCTAACTAGTACTTAAATTAGGTGACCTTTTTCCCTGTTTGTATAAATTACATATACTGCTATTGACTATTTTTGAGTGTGATATTTAAAATAATTAAAACGATTTTTTTAAATTATTTTCAATTCTTTTCCAGACACGAATAAACATTTGCCTGTCAAACTTGATTTTGTAAATACACGTTAATGTGTCCGAACACTGCGAACCCCTAGTATGGATTATTTGAATATTTAAAAAAAGGAATCTATGCCAATTTACTCTTTTTTTAAACGTAAGCAAAATAATTGACAATGGCCACGGCCAGTTACGCGATAGCACAGTTGAACAGGGGTCCGTGCAACGTTTCCGATGCTGCAAGCTCGCGTCTGCAAGGAGCACGGTCTGCAGTATGCGCATCAATACAACGTATGTGATAATAATATTAAACAGCGTATGTGTACTTTTTTCCGCAACTAGAATTTGACATAGATTGTTTGCCGTTGATAATGTATGATAAGATAATATTGCTTGCACAATACTGGGCTAGGAATTTTAATTTGTAATCTTTATTATGCCGATTGTTTTATATTGTATCTATTTTTTCATGTAGTATGTATTTTACGTTAAGATCATTGTTGAATTTAATCTACACAGGTGGGAGATTATTAGTTTAGTTGACTGTAAACTACTTTGAAGTTATTTTTATACTGTTTTGAATAAGAAAAAGAATTGACTATGTTCAATAGGGATTTAAAGCCTTGTACATATGAGCTCGTCACTTTGGTAGTACTTGGTATTTATTATCCTGCATGCCTTATAACCGCCAAAAGTTTTAGTAGGTAATATACATAAAACTATACAATAGTAGAATATTATACCTAGATGTAAAACAATATGTATCTTTTTCAACGTGTTTAATTATAAAACGTAGAAAGATTGTTTATCTAAAAATGTATTGAAATTTAATGTAACTTCATTTTTATATTTGAGTTTTATTTAATTATTATCTTTAATCAAATATCAAAACTAATTAAATGCGTAGGTAACATAAATCATTTACAAATACCAATTCCATATTCAAATTATTACTAACGGCTAAGATGCATCTTTTTGGACAAGTATAACTTTTTAATTATTTATGCAAAGATATCTAATGGTGAGATCTGATCGAAGCTGCAGGTCAGCTAGACCCTTGCAGTTAGTAGTGGCCAGTAACATTTATTAGCATTATAATAGGCTAGTGTACGGAGGGTTGCGATAATTGTTCACGAGATAACATAGAAAAAAAATTATAAGAAACTTGAAGGAAACTAAAATTAAAATATGAATAAAGTTGAAAAGAATAATCATAAATTAACATGTTTAAAAAATAAAATTTTACTTCCGGTATTTATATTGTATACACAATTTAAGCATGAGATAATGTTAAGAATGAATGGAAAATAATAATAATTCTAAATGTAAAATTACTGAAATAAGTTAGTTCAAGTTTCACTTACCTTTTTCGACGACGATTTTTATAAGCACTTTAAACTCTAAATCAAGAAAAACTAACAAAACCATAGAGAATCACTTAATAATGTTTATATGTCCAGTATTAAAATACAAGAGGTGAGTCAATGAGATCACAATTAAAATTAAAAAACTGTGTTTTAAAAATATATAGAACAAAACAAATTCGTAAATATCTATCTATTTTAAAGTTGTTAAATGCACACGATCGTCCGGTGAATCCGTCAAGCGACCGCGACCGGTTCGCTGTCCACACACACGCACGTGACGGAACTTTGCCCCAAAGTTTGGCCGAAAACTTTTCCCGACACGCGTTCCAATAGTTTAACCTTCGACGCGCTCTATTATTCGAAACTTGCGAAAAAAGAAACAAATAGGGCGAATCAGATTTTTTTAATGGATGCCAATTTTATTTTATTGTCATTAAAAACTAAAGTTTTTTTTTTAATTTTTTCTATAATAAGAGGCGTCCAACCGTCCGGCCCGGTCCGGCCGGTCTGCAATATTAACACGAGCTGCGTCCACCTTTTGTAATGAAACGTTCACACATGCTTCCGCATTACCGTCCCGATGCCATCAATAATGAAGCCGGGCGGGAAAAAACAAAACGGGCCACCTCTCCCGTTGAGGCGCCCGCCGACACTACAGCCTCCTCGTCAAAGATCAGAATTGCATATCTAGGTTGCGTTAATGAGCGGGGAGTGGGGCCCATGGGGGGGTCGAAAAAGTGGCACCGCTCGCTCGCGAATATAAATTCATCGCCAAAAAATCATTACGCGGGGGGTGGTATTACGGGCGCTCGCTGCGCGCGGGTTCGTTCGTATAGTTTTTAAATCGGGCGCTCATTCGGCGACGCGGCGCCGCGACGGGCGGATGCCGCGACACTACTGCGTCGACCCGCTGCCTTCTGCCTGCGCCCGCACCCTTATGCCCCGCAACACGCATGCACTAAACTACTTACTATTTTAAAAAAAAAAGTAACTCGTGGAACTTATCACGTAACTTTAAACAATGACTAACCATTCGACTTCAAAAAAATATACTATAAGCAAATTTCAAAATACAAATGCTTAATGGAGATATGAGTTGGTTTTCTATATTTATTAATATCTGATATTGAATTTAAAAAAGGTTTCACGTGTATGCAAATATATGTTTTCGAGTACGATCGCAATCAATTTGTGCGTAGGAAGCGCTAGCACACTTCCGGTCACACACATATGTGACACGCGCACACGAGCGCCGATGTGCGACGCAAATTAAATCTAATACAAAATTACGTTTTATGTTCACGTTAGTGAGTGTAGGTGTGTGGCGGGGGCACAATGCGAACTCGCGGCTAGTACACTCGGCTACATTATTACTACGAATTAGATTTGATTAGGGTGTAAGGGAGCTCAAATAACATCTTATGACCTGAGAAACCCAAGCCAATCTCACGTGCACTTGTTGCATCCTGCTGGGTAACGAACGAGGAAAGGCCGATAGCGGGCTGGTAGGGCTGTAAAGTTCGACTAGGTCGTGACCATCATGCATATGGTTAAATACACGTCATAATGATTGCCCGTCATAATGATTGCCCGTCATAATGATTGCCCGTCATAATGATGGTAACGGCATGACAACGGCGGCTGACAATGCATTGACTGATAATGAATTATACTGTGCTTACGTCTAGGCTATTAGGTATAGTTTCCTAACTTTGCCGTATTACTATAAAATTAAATATAACAGTAACTATGAATATATAAGTCTGGCTGCGTCGTAACCAAACGTTTAATAGAAAATTGTTTACCATTGAATTGAACCAAATTACCGATATAGCTCTCAGAATTGCTAGACTTAAGTGTGAGCCCGTAAAGTTGTAAAAGTTGTAAGGCTCCAGGACTGCTAAGGCTGACAGTACAGTCAGTTAGAAAAAAAAATTCTTAGAACGGGCGGCCAATAGGACTGAAGAGTTCTCGAGTGGTGACCGCAAACCAGAAGAAGTAGCGTGGGCACATCCGCCACAAGGTGGACCGGCTACCTGTTGAAGGTTGTGGGAACTTACTAGATGCGAGCAGTGTAGAACTGGTCGTTGTTGCAATCTTTGGGGCAGGTTTATGTCTAGCAGTGGACGACGTGATTAAAAGAATTAGACTGACAGCTAGGTAAATAGTATTCGCATAAGATTATGTATCTAGCTGATGCAAAACATTAAAAATTACGGAACACAAAATAAAAATATTTAATTTTAAGAATCCATGAAATCCATTTTAAAAGATCATTTTTGCAATAGAATAATTTAACAGCAAAAATAATACGATGCAATGACAATGGTGGTAGAGAATTTTCTACAGATCTGGATAGCTACAACCTCCAAATTTCAAATTATATAGAACTATGTACTGTGGTTTCATACGCATAATGGTTACTTCGTACTTACTTAAAGGTTCTCAAATTTGTTGACGTTTATAGCTACTATTTCGCTCCTTAGGGCCGTGTCGTGAAGCTATATAGCCTAGAACGTTCGTCAATAACCGTGCTATCTAACGTGCAACGTTTTGTCAAATAGGACAATTAGTTAATAAGATTAGCATGTTCAATTATGTAGTCTGACAGCATTTGAGAAATGCTCTTCTTACCAATCTTAGTTTGTTTCCATCTTCGAGTATTTCAATTTTGATTTCAAATGTGATTAAATGACAATATAAATAATGACACTATAAAAACTGATTGGAATGACTGCAGAAGCAGTAAATTCACTATACATCTATAATTATCTGTTATAATAATAATATTGCGTAGGACTGTACTTTAAAACCCACACAAGCTTAATGTTAAAAATGAATTACCAACACAACGCCGCCGCCTCCCCGCTACACTCATTTTCATTTCGATGTTTTTGGGTTTTTGCGCAGATGAGGGGGTTCACGAAACCCCCCCGCCCAAGGGGAGCTCACCCCCGCCCTATGAAAATAGGATATATTTTTATGTTTTATTTGCCCGGAAGGTTGTAGCTTAGTTGCATGTTTATTAGAACTTTTTATTAGTAGAAACAATGCGGTGAATTTTTTTTCCAATGTTTTCCGGGTTACGGTATTCGATGATTTGTGATGACATCTCTATGGCACTGAGTCACGGAATGTTTGTGTTTCGATACACTATTACATAGTTTAGGCGATTGTCCTATCGTGTTCTATACATTGGTATTATACAATCCGTGAACTATTATATCCGATTTGATAACTGATACCTCGACAGAATATTAGAAAATAATGAAATTCGAATATCGATCTCATAATTGATTAACTGCAATAATTCATTAAAGTGAACCTAAACGTATACTTTTATGTAATAGTTTTACCATATTTTATGTGGGCAAAGAGTAATAGGCAATTCAACGTACGTTATAAGAATGGTTTCCGTAAGAAATTTAAATTAATTTATTGCTTAAGCATAATCTCACTTTAGGGTAAGTAACAGTGTGGCCAATGATGCTAACATGCTAAGCCCTAGAGTCTGGCTCTCGAATACAGCCGCCGGAACAAACCTATAGGTGCTTAGCGACAGATTGGCGGGTATTAAAAAGCTATTTTATGATACTTTAAACGCCAAAACCAAAGAAATGAATCTATGTTATTTAAATTTACATTTTTTATGCAAGGTTCGCATTTTATTAAAGGTAATTAACTAAGTTATTTTCTTAAAGTATTACTGTAAATTAAACTATAGGTACAGGCATTTTTCTCCCAGTAGAACAAATATTGGTATGAATGCGCCATTTTCACAAATATGCTTTTCATAACGAAATAGTTGCTAAATTACCAGATCTTGACATATCTTTTTATTCCTTAAATTAATTTAAAGTTCCTATATATTAAACTAATTCATAAATTGCCTGATATCTGGATTAATCGGTTGCAATATTCTAATTTAATTTATATAATCGCTAATCTCTTTATCGTTTTAATTTCTTTTGTGATTATATTAACTTAGTTTGGATTTATTTTAATATTTATCTATAAAGAAATTGGTTTACCGCTTGGCCATAATCCCACCTGATGTTAAGTGACGATGTTACCTGAGATGTTAACACGTTAAGCCTAGTGGGATGATTGGCTTTCAAGTACAGTTCCCGGAACACACCTATTGGTTCTTGACGACAGATTTTAACTTAAGGATGGTAGCTAGCCAGGCGGGCATTTGAAAATGACCTACAACATACTATGGATTCATCACAATGTTTCCCAATCCTTCACCGAAAGCTCAGGTAGGGAGTAGGGATTCGAACTCACGTCGATCGACACGGCATCCGTACACGCTACCACTGAATTATCATTGCTTCAAAAGATCTATGTATATTAATTCAATTCTTTTATTTTTATCCTACCCTTTTATCATACGACTTGACAATTTACTTGTTAAAATAGTTATAAAAAGTTATATATCCATTTCTTATGTCAATATACTCGTAAGTCTTGTACTTAATCCGAAAATATTGTGTTCACTTGTAATTGAACTTAATATTAAGCTTTTTATTTATTGTTGGGATTACAGGGTGTACTCTGTTGGCGTCCCTGGGATAATAAATTAATCACAGTCATTCTCTTCCGCTTACTTTTTACCAGGATTTTAATTCTAGTAGTAGTGCCGCCAATATTTTCAGATTACTTTGACGCGCCGTGCCACCGCGACACGCTTCAATCTAGCTTTTCGAAATTGCTACAGAGTGTTAGTTCAGTGTCTCCATAGAAGTCATTCATTACAAACACATACACACACAGAAGTTATTTAAAAGAAAACATCACTAATTTAAACTGGCTATATTCTTGTCAAACAAAAAAAAACATTTTATAGTTTCAAACGAAAATGGATAAACTGCTGTTGGGTTGTATGTCACGAAAATTGTGTCCGATTGGACCGCGACCACCATACACCAGGTGTAACACCAGTTATAGTGGCGTTCCGGTAATAACCTGTATATATTCAGTAATCAAGCGGGATGGTAAGTATCTGGTAATAAACCCTTCACGGAAACTTACATTAGATTTGTTGCGTTTCGGGATCAGCCAGAATACATTTAGCTGCCAAGAAAAGGCTCGGATTGTACTGTGTATACCAATAGACAAAAATGTGTAGAAATTATTATAAAATACCGTTTATATATTTTAAAATCGGTGATATTCCTCAATGTTCGTAGGTTGCCTACGAAGGCTACATGGTCGTAGCGCGTTCAAATCAATTCAATCGGTTATAAAGGGCTAAATAAGAAAAACTGAATAAATACAATTCATAGTAATTATAATTATACAGTTATGTAATTAAACTAGCTGTACTTGAAGGTTTCACCCGTGTTAAGTTACCCGTGTAGCCTACGGTTGTTCTCACTTCCCGTACTTTCATACAACTTGCCAGATTGCTTGACGTTTATGATAAATGCTCAGCTCCTTAGGGATGTAACGTGAAGTTATATAGCTTATAACATTCTTCAATAAATAGGAAAGAAATGTAAAAGCATTATTCAAACGAGACTGGTAGTTCCAGAGACTAACGCGTACAAACAAACAGTCTCAATATTATTATAGATTACAATATATATTAACGAAAACCATATTATATTACTTATGGTGTGCTCACGTCTCCGCACTGTTCCAGGGGTATAACAGCACGCTTTTTACGCATAATTATTTATATCCCGTAATTTCATTTTTACTCATATTTAAAATTTAGACGACGTAGCGTGGGCAGACTCGTTACAAGGTGAAACAATGACCTGGTAAAGGTTGCGAGAAACCGCTGGATGCGGGTAGCACAGGACCGGTCGTTGTGCCGATATTTAGGGAAGGCCTATACCCAGCAGTGGACGTCTTTCAGCTGTAATTATGATGATTACTGACAATTTATACATTATCAATTATGGTATGATTTATACTTCCCGTGTACAAAATTTCATCAAAATCGGCTAAGAATTGATATACATGTTTATTTTTAACAATTTCTAAAAGTATTATTGAAAATTCATATAACCTATCATTTGACTAATGATTTAAGCTTCCCGTGTACGAAATTTCATAAGAATCTGTCCAGCCATTTTTGAGTTAAATCCGCACATACAAACAGATAGACGTCGGTCTATCATTTTTAATGCTATTTTTGTGATGATTGTCCTTTATATAGAGCATATATCGGGAATTTAGAAAAAAATTACTGTATGGTATTTAAGAAGTATTAAAGTAAGTTAAATAAGACGCGACATTCTAGTAGCTACCCGACATTTCAACAATGAAAAGATGCGTCGATTGGTTGATCTGGTAAAGAGTCTCATGAACATGACATTCGAAGTGATGACTTAATTTAACCCTATTTAATCTCTTTACGGGTTTACTTTAAAAAAGTTCTTTTCTCTACATTATGATTATTAAAAAACTCTACATTATGTAAGGAATTTATGTGCAAAATTGAATGCTTCTAGATGCACCAGTAGAAGCTGTGCTTTGTCTGTCAATCTTATTAATTTTATCACTAACTTTGTATCGGTCGTCAACAGTCAATGGAAGTGATGGTCCCGTGGTAACACACTCCGATGTGGCGATATATAGATAGGTTTGAATTCTATACAATACAGAAAGATTCAGGAAAAAAAATTCTTGGTGACAGACCAATGCCAGTGTCTGGTAAGCTATCACTCTCGGGTTGAAAAACTGTCGCTTAACACCTCTAGGAGAGTTCCGGCAGCTGCATTTAAGATCCGGCCCGATTTTTAGGGTATTCAATATGAAATTGTGAAATTTATTTTACAGATATACCTATAACAACACTCATGTTGACTTCGACGAATCGTAATCTCACACTGTACATCTTTGTTTTTTGAGTGCAATAAACTTAACACCATGTGCAATGGTAACAAGCTTATTAGTCAAACGAGATATCATGGGTTCGATCTCCGCACAGGAAATAATTTTCTATCATCAGTATTATTTCTAAATCTATGTATGTCTGCGTGGGTATTGTCAGCTGTTTAGTTATATTTAGCTAGCTATATTTAGTTTGAAATAAAATGACACGATTTGATTTCTTTTTTATGGATTTAAAAGTTCAGCAACAATTTTACTTGATATTAAGTATGGTCGCACACTACACCTTGAAAGGTCACATTACTAAACTATTAACCATATGTATGGTTAATATAATATGTTTTATATAAAATGTAATATTATTATGCTTAATATGTAAGATAATTAACAAATGTTTTGATTTATGACCTATGTATATCATGAAAAGTCGTTCTGGTCGACCCTACTGGTGACTTTTTCGGAATTCACGTACATTTACTAAGTAATTTGAATCGGTAATAGCACCAAATGACGATGAAGGAAAATATCTTGAGGAAACTTGAACGCTTGAGACATCTTCATGTACATACATTTCGGATTTCTCAGCGTTTGGTATTACCAATACGTCGCGGGCAGGCGTGATGATTAAGCCTGTCCTTTCGTTCGGAAAGGAACCTTTTCCCAGTAGTGGGACACTTACAGGCAGGTATTATATTATTGTTAATATTAATAGCATGACATTAATATTATAATATAAAAAATTACATTAGTAGGGAAACCAAATTTATGCAATGTCAGATGAAACCGGTGTGTTAAACGGATACGCAATTAAAAATGAGAGGACAGTGTAAGAGTGAGACAGCGATACAAACGCTCGCCATTCCCAAAATGAAAAGTGGTCATTTTTCCACCAATCGCAATAATATTGGGAAAAACTACTGCAAATGAATTTATTATCGGGGAAACGGGGGTGGTACCACCCCGGTTCCGATAACAAGCGACATTTTATTTTAAATACGCGTTAGGTATGTGTTTTTATATGCTCGCGGGTATTACCGGCTCATTGGTAGCCTCGGATGTCGCATCGAAATATGTATGTTCAAGCCTTAAAACGAACTGGAGCTTTGGGTCAAGGAATAATCAAATAAGGACATAGGTACATTTTTTATATATACAACTAAATTGGCAATCAAGCTTATGGCTCGTCTGATGGTAGCGTTACCGTAGACTATGGACGCTTGTAAAACCAGAGGTATCACTAGCGGATTGCCAACCTTGGATTCCCTTTCTTGAAGGAGTTTTAGAAACCTTTATCACTGCAGGAACACAACACAAGGTTATTTGGCTGCGATCTTCTGAGGGTGAAGGTATTTCAACAGTCAGGCTGCCCCAAATAAAGAGAGATTTCCAAAGGATTACTTATAGTTAATATGTACTTAACTATGTATTATTGTACTGAAATATACAAAACGAACGTTGTTTGTTAACGTTGTTAAAAATAAAAAAAATCTCTGTTCTCAAAATATCTGGAAATGTTTAGAATCTACTCGAGTCATCGAGTAACTATTCTTAGGTACAAAAAGACACCGCAATTCACACACACATCTAACCTTATCGGCCCAATTACGTAAACAAACGAGCAATGGTCTAAAAATAGAACACTTCCCCTTCTTCTAAACGAGGTCGTATAATTCAAGGCTATTCTAGTAATTTTGAACGTTGTTTTATTTGAGTATATAAACAAGGCATGTTTCAAACAATTACGTTTTGGACAATCAAGAGAAAATAACAAGTGATAAAAGGAAAAATCTGTAAGAGGACCACAGAGTAATGTTAACAAGAGAGACTGTAAGTACAACCACAGTGTAGTAAACATCTGTATAGCTTGTTTAATTTTTAAAAACGAATAAATTATTTACCTAATACGAACGACATTTTCACAAAACATGGGTGTAACCATAGATGCAATAAAATTATAGATCGGCAACTCGAAAGAGAAAGAGCATAGTTTATTACTGTGTTAGAACGAGAAAGGATACCATTGTTATCGGCATACTCAAATCATTATCAAAACAAATCCCGCTTATTTTGCAAAACCTAAGTTTTTAAAGTGTAATATAATGTTGAGTAGACTTGTTTAATTGTGGTTACGTGTACTGTACCTGGTTGTAACTCGTATAGCAAAGAAAATCAACAAAATAATACGCACACTAGTGTATTGCGTCTTTGATCTTGTCTTATTCCATCTATAATTTGATTTTTATTATTGATCTAAACTATATGTGAAGAGATATTTATGCAGAGATATAGAGATATAAGTATATAATAAGATATAATGCATTAATACCGATGAATTTAGATCTCTCGGTGGTCGTATTTAGATTGTACTGTGCTTACCATTAGGGACAGTACAGTCAATGAGCCGAGCTATTATGAAAATAAACTAAATATATGAAAGTAAGTATAAAATATTATAAAGGGCAAAAAAATAATATCCAAAATGTTGTGAGAGCAAAAATGTGTTAAACAATCATCGCGGCTTACTAATACTGCATGAAAATAGGCTTCGCGAGTGACGATGCATGAGTACATCCGGCGCACCTTGGGTAGTCAGTCAACTTCACGGACTGCGCAAGGTTTTCTCACCACGACACAAAGTAATGTGTTTTATATAAAATACGACTTGTGCCGATACGAAGAAGCAAACGGTAACTTGGCGTGATCTTGATCTGTCTGTCATGTAGCGGTTTTTATTTTAATTCATAAGCTTATGTTATTTGGCCCTATGTTATGTAATTTTGGCGGCATTTTACGTGATGCCACTTGGTTATTGCGTACAAGTGAAGTGGATTATCAATAAATAACTGGGTCCATGCATGTTAAGTTGCCGCCAAAATCTCCCTGAACAGTTTTAACAAGGGAGCCGCATGTATGAAGATTACACGAATAATTAGAAAAATACTCTATTCACGTGACGTTGGCAGAATTTTGTATAAACATATGTTGCCATTAAATATCATATATAATCTCTTATTGATACTATTCCCTCGCTAACATACTTCAAAATGTAATTTTTAAGTGTCCATCTCACTAATCTACAAAAAAAACGTGATAACTTTTCATACGTTTTATAAAATAACAAAAGTTATTATTTAAACATATCATTATTATATGTGCAATCTTTACAAAAGAATATCGCCTTAATGTTTTATACTAACTGTGACCATGGCACCGCTCGCGTGGCCTTTTTTTTTTGCGGAACCCTAATTATTTTTTTAAAATAAAAGCAGCCTAAGTTATTCCTTGTAGCATCAGCTTTGTGCCAGTGTAAGTCCCGTCAAAATCAGTCTAACCATTTCCGAGATTAATCGGAATAAACAGACCACAGACAAACAAAAGTGTTTTTTTGTTATAGGTAGCGTGTATACTTTCATAATACGCATTTAGTAAAAATATGTTATTTTGACATTACAAATATACACTTCAATTTGTATATGTAAGTATATAGATTCTGAAACATTTCCAAAAAAGCGCCAGTAAAAATCGGTCGTGCAATTTGTGAGAAAATCGTGAACATAACAGGGACACATGGTATCTTATTTTTTATCCGGTTAAAAAGCGATATTTGTCACTTAAAGAGGCAATGTTTCTACTGATGTGTTCGGGTCCGAAGGGTGTTCTGGCTCGCGACACGCTTCATCATACGAGTCATTATAACTGGTTTTGATAACAAAAAACTAACATATTATGTACTACTAACTTACCTTTTTTAAACGAAGCGATACAGTCCAGTAAACCTGAAAAAATATATATTTAAATGTTAATTTTAAATCGTAAAATCATAATATCTTAAATAACGATGTAGTCGAAGAGAATAAGGGCACAAAGAAATTTCTCTGGAAAGTTTCTCTACTTAGGGCAGTCCGATTAGTGAAATACCTATAGAGGATTGCCGCCAAATGATCTTGTGTTGTGTACGTGCGGTGAGTAGGGTTTCCTGAGCTCCTTGGGGACGCGGGGTTCAAGGTCGGCAACGTGTTAGTGATACCTCTGGCTTTACAAGCATGCCAACGCCTACTTGTTTGATAACTTAGTTGTATAAAAAAAACTAGTCGCGTAGTTTCGCACTGAAAATGTTGTCACCAAGTATCAGACGCATGACCTAACTTTAAGTAGTATTTTGCACTTACGAAACAACGAAAGTTTCTCCGTATTGTGAAAATATAAACCAAGCAATCGCTACATTTGCCAATAATTTTATTTTATCCGATGTGATCATAAATATGGTAAAGAAAATGTTTTTAATTATAATTTCTTCATAGCCTTTGCGCAATAATATGTATCCTAAATCCTTACTTTGGTTCAGAAATTTTATGCTTTTAGAACCACCAGTTTAAGCTGTAAGTCAGCAGGTAAGTTTTAACAATTTTATTAAGTAGATGTAGAGACATACACTGTCCTATAAAATCATTATTTGCTAGTATGACAACGTGGTCGGCGTGAATTATTCTGATACTACGTCACAAGAAGGAATTACCCGCGATCATATTTATCCTGTAATTACTTCGTATCCTGCCTGCTACTTACGAGGTCAGTCATGCTCAAAAGGTTATAATTATATTGTATTATATAACGTTTATTACGCAGTAGTTATTTTCATCCCGTATTTTTTTTTCTCATATTATTGACAATTCATTTAGTCTATCAATTGATGCATTAAATATAATTTCCGTGTACAACATTTCATCAAAGTCAGTTCATAATTAATACAACATTTTATTTTCAATTTATTTACAATTCCTAAAAGTATTATTGTAAATTATTGTAGTCCATCAATTATGCAATGATTTATACTTCCCGTGTACAACAGTTCATCAAAATCGGTTCATGATTAATCCAACATTTTATTTTGTATTTTTTAAGATTCCTAAAAGAATTATTACAGTTCTTTTAATCTATCAATTATGGAAAGTTACTTAAATATAGTTCCTGTGCACAACTTTTCATCAAAATTAGTTGTGAATTAATTAAAAAAATAATTTATGAACCTTTTTTTACGATTTCTAAAAGTATTATTGAAAATTCTTTATAACAATTTGGAAAAAAAAACATATACAGACAGAAGTACATTTTTTAAAATAAATATACATTTAAACTGGCAAACAAGCGTAGCCCGCCCACCTGATGGTAAGTGCCTACCGTAACCTATATACGCTTGTAATGGCATAGGTATCACAAGCGCGTTGACGACCACGAACCCCCGTTCCCCAAGGAGCCCTGGAAACCCTACTCTGGCTATCTTCTGTAGGGTGAAGGTATTTCACCAGTAGGACTGCGCACAGTAGAGAGAGGTCTCCAAAGATATTTCTTTTTGTCCTACCTCTGTTAGGATATTCTTTTAGGTATAATTATTGTTTTTAACCAACAAAATGAGGTGTAAAATTTTAAGTATTAGAGACTGACCTTGGATACATCTGTATTCGTCTTTGAAGTTAATTTGCTGCAATGGCTATTTAATATAAAATAAATATCATGCCAGTATAACTTTCGAACTAAAAGTACAACCGAAAAACGAAACGTTTGGCAAAAACTTATAACACCATTAAAATACGAAAATGAATTTTCAGTAATAAAATAGATTATAGATTATTAAACGTGAAAATTAAAACAGATGGAACGTCTAATTAACAATTCAATGAAATTTTATTATGTATATATTTCAACGGTTAAATATTAAATTACATCTCAAGGTTATATTTAGTATTGCTTCCCTAGTCTGTCACACAGACATGCATAATATAATTTCGTGTCTAACTATTATATTATACTATGTTATACACAGGTCATCATTCAGTAATTTATGTTTTTTTTTAACTATAACGAAAGAGTATACCCTTAGAAGCCTAAACACATTAAATAGTACTATTACGGTAATAAGCGAGGCATAGGAGGCAAAATCCTATTCCATGTTTAAATGTCAATTTTCATCAGCTCGTGCACTCTTTTACAAAGTATTTCATCTATTCATATAATCAGAACAAAAAATTCAGTAGTAAAATGTATTAATGGTTTCGGACTATTAAAAATATTTAAACAATTTTATCTTAAAATAAAAATATATAACCAAAACACATATTATATGAATGTCAAAACACTACCGCTTCATCGGTTTGGGGATCATCGATAAGAGCCGGGAAGAAACTCGATCGGGCGCTTTCAATATAATTTTTGTTGTACAGCTTTACTATTTTAACTCTCCATCGTACCTCCGCCAACGCATCCGCTCGCCAAATTGCTTGACCTACATGGTTACTGCTCTGCTCTTTAGGCACGTAGCGTGAAGTTATAACTTATAATGGCCTTCAATAAATAAGTCATAAAATGCAAACGAAAGGGTAGTTCCGGAGATTAGCGCGTTCAAGAAAACAGACTTTAAAACTTTATATTAGTATCAATCACACCGCACGTTTGAACAAACAGACAAACTCAATTCACATTTTCATTAGAATATAATTATACAATACCTATATACGTACACGAAGGTAACACGTACAGTGTATAGACGTATCTCAAATAGAGTCTAAGTTGGTACAGGTGGTGTAACACCGATTCTAATAGGAAATATAACGTATGAAACAATATTTGTACAATTGTCTTGTAATTTCAACTTTTTTGCATTTTATATCACAAGGCCGGATGGTTTTCGTTATGTTCGCTGCTAAATTGCACGGTTTTCGTGTAAATTCGAATGTATTTTATAATATTCGTTGTAGCAGACACGTGTAATATAAGAGCAATCAAAACCATGACGAATGAAGATCAGAGCCCATCGAGACTTGTCCATACGAACCAAATATACGCTTGTAAAGAACATACAGAGAGACGTTGAGATTTATAATATGTATAGAAGATTACATAAATATGTATATATCAACCGTGGTATAAGTAAAATGTACTCGAAACAGAGGCAGATGTGTGAAAGGATACAGCGAAATAGATAGGGTTTGACAATACGATGCAATGTTTCTGTACTATTCGCAGGGTGGTAGGACATCGACATCAGGTGTATTTGTACATTTGCCGTATTGTCGCGACCACCAAACACATGCGTGATAAACCCTTCACAGTAACACTCTTTAAGTTTGTCGCGTTTCGGGATCCCTAAGTTTATACTGTATATCCAGCTGCTGAGAGGTTCGCAGGCCGGCATGACAAACCGGCGATAAATTGGCGATCTCTCATTGGTCGCAGTTTTTTTTGGATTGTATTATATTATCATCAGACACATTGCAGTCACTTTGCCTTGCTACTATTAAAAATAACTATCAATATTCATTCTTTCGTTTTTACTCTAGATGCGTTGCTAGGAGAGTGTATGAATGAATTTATTGGATTGTATCTGACAAACAACAAAACTTTTACGCCAACCCCACGAAAGAATAGCAATACGTTGGCAAGTATATAACGAAGTATCTTTGTTCGAGTTTTTGGTAAGATCTATATTTTATTTTAATTAAAAAAATACTTTATTTCTCTCTATATTATGTAATATGTGATATTTTGCGTGACATAGTTTGGTTATTGTACACAAATGTATAACATCCATTTTTTGTAGTCATAGAATATCTCTGAGCAGTTGTAACAACGGAGTCGTCATCTTCCTAGGGCGATATTTAAAGATTGCGAATAATATTGCGAAATAAGGCTTAAAGGACGTGTATCCAACAACCTTAATATTAAAAAGTTAACTTCGTTCTTTTTGTTAACCCTGGTAGGCGCATAGCATAAAAATATAAATATATAATTTATTATTACGATATTAATAAGCTGATTGGTTGAAAATATAGTATAAAGTAATGAAAGTCGAATATTCAATACAACGATGAATTGAAGCGATGATGGCTCAGTGGTAGCGTGTACGACTTCGCGTCGAGTGATGTGAGTTCAATCCCTGCAATGAGCCTGAGCTTTCGGTGAAGGAAAACGTCGTGAGGAAATCATAGCATGGTGGTAGGGCTTTTTTTAATGCCCGCCTGGCTAGCTACCACTCTCAATTTGAAAATCGGTCGCCAAACACCAATAGGTGTGTTTCGGCAACTGCACTTGAGAGCCAGTCTTCCACTATTTTAGTTTAGTGTGTTACCATCTTGGGCCACATCGTCACTTAACATCAGGTGAGATTGTGGCCATTTCGCCAAAACCTAAAACGATAAAAAAACTGTTTTCTCATAATGACTTAGTAAAAATAAGATACAATGAAAAATTACGTGAAACTATTGAAATAATACATCTGAACTGTAATTGTGTTTGATATAGCAATTTTGGTAAATTATTATACTTCTGTGAGCGAGTAACCACTCGTCATCAAAGAATCTTTCGACGTGATAGATAAAGGTCTATAAAAATGTTTGGCGATCAAATAAGCCACTGTAGTGCATTGTTCAATCTATGTTTTGCCGCGATATATACATAGAAATCCAAGCATGCTAATACACGACCGATTTTTATTTTAAAGGCGTTTAAGTAGTCCTACCCTAGAACATGTCATCATCATACTGTAAAGCTGAATCTAATTTATAGGATTTAAACCCGAACTTACGCGTCTCATTTCTTCTTCATCATTCCGAATACACGATAGCTGATTATAAAGATATCGGAAAATTTAATATCTCTTTTATGAAACCAAGCGTAAACCTCCAAAGTAGAATAACATATGAAAAACCATATGGAGACAATATGAAGACTGGAGCGAACGGTGGAAGTGGAATTTAAATATGTAAGGAATTAGGCGAGGGGTTAAACTCCCGGGGGTGTGGGGGGTTAGCGGCCGGGGGCAGGGGGTAGAGGTTTTTCAAAACTAGAAAGAGATGAACATGCGTTAGTATCGCGATCTGCGAGCGGTTCCCGCTTTCTGTCTATACAAGAGATTTGTTAGTTAGATATGTCTTAAGATTTTAGACTTGGAAATTAAATATAATATATGTAAACATATTGAAGAGTGCTGAATGACCGATGAGATGATGATGGACAGAAACGATTGCTAAGAGATGAGCCGATTTTATCATTATTTAATTAAATGAAATAATATAATAGGCTTTAATACTAACACACTAGAACTCATATTTAATTAGAGAAATTGAAGTTAAATGTCCCTTATTTCGAACCTGAACACATTATTTTATCAACAAGTTATTCCGAATACGCGAACATTTATTATTAAATGAATGATTAAAGCCCGACTTATTTATACTAGTACGGTAGTACGGCATAACGACTAACTATGTCTGATGGTAAGCTCAGTGCAAACAAAAACCAACGGCGGCCACTGAGAGATCGGTAATCCATCGCCGGTCGTTGTTTTGGTGCGGGCCTGTAAGCTTCCTTGCAATTGGACATACACTAGGTGATCTTAAACGTTATAAACCAAAAGGTAGAAACCTTTAGGAGTTTATCACCATGTGGATGGTGGTCGAGACCAAGTCAGGTATAGACTCCTTGCTACCTCTATCTACTACGTAGGGAACGTTCTCATTCACAAGGATACCAGCTTGACCCAATTAACTCGGCTCAAAAACGTGCTGTGAGAATTGTTGACGATCCCTACCTCACAAGCGGTATAGAACCTTTTAGTCTAAGGAGAGACTTCGCTTCCTTGTGGTGTTATACCGTTTGTACAATAGGTTGTGTCCCGAGGAATTGTTCGGTATGATACCAGCGGCTACTGTCGTACATCGCACCGTACATTCGGCTACATCGCACGGGTCGCCATAGGCAGTGAGTTCATCCTCATACTTTGGATCCTAAACGGTTGCGGACAGTTTCAGCGGAGTTTCCTTCCAAACGCTTTGGAAGTGCAATGAGCTCCCGGTTGAAGTTATTTCATTGGACTGCAATATTGGGGTCTTCAAGGGGGGACTGAACAAGTTTTTAAAGGGTCAGTAACGCGCATGTGATGCTTCTGGTATTGCAAGCGTCCATAGGCTGCGGTGATCGTTTACCATCAAGCGGACCGCACGCTTGTTTGCCATCGTCGTGGTATAAAATAATAATAATAACGCCATCTAGTAACAAAACACAAAACTAAACGATTTCTATATTTGAGATTACCAATACATCGTATTAGCGTTGAAAACGGGTCGTGGGAAAAGACTTTTGATAGGTGATTAGGAGTTAGAAAAAATCGACGAAATCTAATGTTACAAACAAATAAAATATAGAGAGATATCCGGAGATATATCCAAACCGCGTCACTGGTATGTGTAGCCCACGCACGCGCTGTAATGAGTGCGCGCGGGGGGTAGGTAGTTAGACAATTTTACAACTGCGCCTCTCCGTTTTTTGGGAGAGCGCGCGTCGCTAGGTGTGTTGCCATAGATCATATACAGAAATAGATGGCAAAACTAAAGTAATTCTTTTGTAGGTACACGTATTTTTATACTTATTATTCCATATAAAAAAATTATGTGTACTTACACACGTACGCACGTAAAAGTAATACTTCTTTAAGTTAAACAATAATATCTTCAAAAATTGTATCCCGCCTGCAAACAACATGACAAAGCTAGTATTTATTTTAGTGACTTTTATTTTTTATTTTGATATAAATTATACAGCGTTAAGTTACTTTTACACAATTAAAACGTCAGTAAAATGTATTCACATTATTATCATTGTGGAAATCCAACAAAAATATCTTATGTAATACGTAAAAGACATAATGACTGTAAATTTTTATTGGTGGTTTTTGCCTCCATTGCTCTGGAACATATTTTCAAAGTGAGGAGAATATTGTCATTTGTAATTTCATTTATGAATTTTTAGTTAATTCGAATGAATTATGCTATAGTAATATTATATTTGTATTTACAGTATGTTTGACATGAAATTATTTCAGCTAGTTTGTTTTATAATATTGTTGAACCAAGAAAAAGTTGAATTTCCCGGTAATTAACACAAGTAACACATTAGCCTTAATTATAAAACCTTTATTAATAATTAGAAATAGATTCAAAGCAGAGTTGAAATGTTTTCATTATTGTGAAATCGTTTCCTGTTCGTTCAGTCGTTCATGGATTCTGCTCGCTTCAGTTCGTTCGCGTTCGCGTAGCAAACCAACGAGCAACAAAATTAAATAAAAAGGGGGAAGCGATCGCATGTAAATGTCATTATCGATATTGTTAAAAACAAGAAATATTAATCAACAAACAAATATGATGACTTTTTTGGTGTATTTGCTGTAAATGTGCGTTAAAACAAAAACAAATGGCGGCCTCCCAACTAGATTGTGCTGTATATAGACACGAGAGTGATTTTTCTTCATTTTACCGAATTCCTATTAGCATTATTGGAATTTTATAATGAACGTTTTATTAACTCAACAATACATCACGACCATATTTAGACTAAGTAAGAAAAGAAAAGATTTTAGTTTCTACAATAAACTTAGGGATTTGTTGGACAATAAATAAGCTAGTTTTATTGTTGATAAAGTATTACAGAGTGGATCAATCAATATGTGAATGATAGTAATATCTGGAAGTGACTACTTGCACATACACACAAAATTTAATTTTTATAGTTATAAACAATTCATACATTAAAAAAAAAAATTGATAAATCCGACTGAGTTTCTTGCCGGCTCTTCTCGATAACTGGAGAATGTTTTCCAAAATAATAATTATCTTTACATGGGCGATAAATGCTGGTAAGCGTCGCCTCTAGCACGTACTTGATCTATGAAAACATCTGTAGGTGCGCACAAATTTGCATATGTCGAAATAATTTAGGGGGGTTTGACTCCACACATCTATACAACGCTAATGTACACGCTCTGTATCGGCGACTTAGAATAAAATAATAATATAGATAGGACAGCGTTGTAAAAAGAAACAAAGTTAATTGATATAAGTGATAACGAATAACAGTTTCGAGATATCAAAACCAACATGCTGCATTTAAGTGCTGCCTTATGACATAAGTGACGATGTGGCCCAAGGTGATAACACACCAAACATAGTGGAAGACTGGCTCTCTAGTGCATCTGCCGGAACACATCTATTGGTGCTTGGTGACAAATTTTCAACTCGATGGTAACGTGGTAACGTGGGGGTAACGTGGGTGGTAACTAGCCAGGCGAGCATTAAAAAAAGCTCTACCACCATGCTATGGTTTCCTCACGATGTTTTCCGTCACCGAAAGATCAGGCTCATTACAGAGATTAGAACTCACGTCAATTGACGCGAAGTCGTACACGCTACCACTGAGCCATCATTGCTTCATAAACATTTTATTGCATAGAAAAGGAAGGAATGGGTCATAGTGGGTGACTTCTGCGTGTCTTGATATTAGCCAGTGCTTATCTCATTATCAAGAGGATATTGCCCTGGTATATAATATAGACCGGCATAATGACAGTGACTTTCGACGGTCATTTATCTTTGAGTGGTCACGCTTCTAGGAGTACAATTGGATTGCTTTTGTAAAATGTACACTCGCTGCTTCCTTCATAGTGATTTAAAAGAAGAGGTTATTTTAACTGGAGTTGAATAAGTTATGGTCATAAAAATGGTTAAGATAAGTGGAATATTGATGATAGAGTATTGATATTCGCTGGTTCAAGTCTTGATATGTATCAAAGAACTTTTGAGAGGTTGTGTACATATAGTAATTCAAGTTTAATTAGTTTTTCCGGTGTTCGAAAAGGAAAGAAAAAGAAGGAAGAAAGAAAAGGAAAGGAAGAAGTTTGCATTCGAGAAAAGGCCTCATCACAGATATTTACGAGATCTATATATTAATATGTGAAGAGAAAACTTCGAACTCCTTTTTAAGCAGATTGCACGCACGAAGAAGGAAGGAAGAAGGAGTGCAGAATGCTTAAATTTATATATAATATGTATTACAAATACATAAAACTTTCTTACTTAATGCCAATGTCAAACACAAAAAAGGCCTTTGGTCAAACAGTAGCACAAAGTAGAGATTGTCGGCAAAGAATTTTAAAATGTTACCAACAAGTAATTACTGACAAATTGATTTAATGTTTTTCAATTTAATTTAATTTTAATGTTGGTATACTCTGTGACTTAAAAGTAATTAAAAAAATATTTATACGTATTAGTCCATAACTTGAAAACTACTAAACCGATTTTGATGAAACTTCACTGTTCCTAAATTTGAAGTAAATGTAAGCCAATTTTTTTTTTGCCACAAATTAATAGTTTCGTGAAATGCGTGGACAAACATACATATAAACACCTATATTTTTTTATATTTGTTTGGCAGCTCTAATAGATTATTATATGTGAATATATTGCAGTTCCAATTATATTACAAACATACGTATCGAATTAATAAACTCCTTTTTTGAAGTATGTTAAAAATAACTTTCATAACGTTCCAAGTAAAAAATTTTATGAATTAAGGTCGAGTTTTGACCACTACACATATTAGTAATTACATAAAAATGACATTATCCTGACGTTAAAGATCATATTAAACGTTAATGACTTGTCGCATCTGACATGTTATTGTTCTAAAATGTACTAAAGATTGGAGGAAAATTTTCACTCTCGATAATATACGTAAAATATCGAGATGGGACGACGGCTTTAAGTAATTTTCCGATACTTTAGCACGTGTACTTAGTTATGCGTATGTGTGCTTCGATGAAAGAGTTTCTCGGAAATCATTAATGTATCAATAGATTGATTCTGTACACGCCATTATTTTCTTTTGACGTAAGAACATATATCGTTACTTTTCAATATATGTAGGTTACATTAAAAAAACCCAAATTAGACTGTTTAACAAATGAGTATATTATACTTTGACTCGGTAAAAATATCATCATCATCATCATTTCAGCCGAAAGACGTCCACTGCTGGACATAGGCCTCCCCCAAAGATCGCCACAACGACCGGTCCTGTGCTGCCCGCATCCAGCGGCTTCCCGCAACCTTTACCAGGTCGTCGGACCACCTTGTGGCGGGTCTGCCCACGCTGCGTCTTCCGGTACGTGGCCGCCACTCGAGAACTCTTTGACCCCATCGGCCATCCGTTCTACGAGCTACGTGGCCAGCCCACTGCCACTTAAGTCTAGATATTCTTCGGGCTATGTCGGTGACTTTGGTTCTCCTGCGGATCTCCTCATTTCTGATTCGATCACGCAGAGAAACTCCGAGCATAGCCCTCTCCATTGCCCTTTGAGTGACTTTGAGCTTTCTTATAAGGCCCATAGTTAGCGACCACGTCTCAGCACCATATGTAATCACTGGCAACACACACTGGTCAAAGACTTTCGTCTTAAGACACTGCGGTATCTTGGACGAGAATATGTTACGTAGCTTCTCAAACGCAGCCCAGCCGAGTTGGATTCGACGATTGACCTCTTTCTCGAAATTGGATCTACCTAACTGGATAGTGTGTCCCAGGTAAACATAATCTTCAACAATTTCAAGCGTATAGTCTCTGATCTTCACGGGAGTTCACGCTACATGGACGTTCGTCATAATCTTCGTCTTGTCCATGTTCATTCTAAGACCAACTCGTTCAGAGGCTTTACTGAGGTCATCGAGCATCGCACGGAGGTCCTCCATGGTCTCAGCCAAGACTACTATGTCGTCGGAAAACCGAAGGTGGGTGATGTACTCGCCGTTTATGTTGATGCCTAGTCCTTCCCAGTCCAGAACCTTGAAAACATCTTCCAGTGCAGCGGTGAACAGTTTAGGAGAGATAACATCTCCTTGTCTGACTCCCCGCCGCAACAGGATAGGTTTCGAGTTCTGATCCTGCAGTCGAACTGACATAGTGGCGTTTTCATACAAACACTTCAACACTTCGATGTACCGGTAGTCAACTTGGCACCGCTGGAGAGACTGTAGTACAGCCCAGGTCTCAATCGAATCGAAGGCTTTCTCGTAATCCACAAACGCTAAACAAAGGGGTAGGTTATACTCTTCGGTCTTCTGTATAACTTGCCGTAATGCGTGTATGTGGTCTACGGTACTGAAGCCCTTTCGGAAACCGGCTTGTTCGGGAGGCTGGAAGTCGTCAAACTTGCGAGCGAGACGGTTCGTAATAACTCTCGAAAACAGCTTATAAACATGGCTCAAAAGTGAGATGGGCCTATAATTCTTCAATAGGGTATTGTCACCTTTTTTGAAGAAGAGTACCACCACACTTTTGTTCCATGCCTGCGGCGTTTTACCTTCGTGGATGACGGAATTGAACAATGTCTGAAGGGCCCTAAGGACTGGTTTACCACCCGCCTTCAATAGTTCGGCTGTGATTCCATCATCTCCGGGAGCTTTGTTGTTTTTAAGCTGTTTGAGAGCCATACTAATCTCATACAAGCTGACGTCCGGGATGTCTTCTGTGTAGTGTCGAGTCAATCTTGCTCTTGGGTCTTTAGCTAGATTCGTAACGGGTTTCTGTGTTGATGTGTATAACTGTCCATAGAACTTCTCGACCTCTCTCAAACTAAACCTGAGCTCTTGAGAGAGGTCGAGAAGTAAAAATATATTATGTAGTAATCCCTTTGATAATTATATGTTATACTAGCAACTGGTCGCGACTTCGGTCATTTTAAAGTAAATATAATGTATAACTATATAAAGTAAAAATATTCTATATTATTATCATTCAGGGATAATGTAGCTTATAACCAACGGAAGAATTTTTATAATCGGACCAATAGTTCCAAAGATTATCTCCTACACAAATACCATCTTTATTTCTTATATTTAGTATAGACACATAATTATGTTATGTTTTTTAATTATTCTATAGGTAACGTTTAACTACAATCTGACTTGATGTTAAGCGAATGTTACGTGACATTGTGGTCTAAGATGATGATAGGAATGAAAAAGATAAAACTGAGCCTAGATAGTAACTGGTTCTCAAGTGCAAGCTGCAGAAACACACCTCTAAGTACTTGACGATAGGTTTTCAATTTGAAAAATATCTACCTCCATTTATGTTTTTCTTTCTGTGATGATGACTTAATGGTAGCATGTACGGACACCGTGTTGTTCGACGTGGGTTCGAATCACAATGAGCCTGAGCTATCGGTGAAGGAAAACATTGTGATGACACCATAGCATGGTGATAAGACATTTTCTAATACCCGCCTGGATTTATGCTCAGCTGCACTTGTCAGCTGCTATCAGGTTTAACGAGTTACCATCTCGGGGCACATATATGTAATATTGTGGTAAATACTGCAGCTACAAAGTTTTTTTTATTGTTTATAGATATCTTACATTTGTCTTTTTATCTATTACTGTAATATTATTTGATGTAATTAATAAATAAAAACAAGAGCGAATTTTCATTTTAAAATTGACTGTTTAAATATGGAAATCATTTTTCAGTTTTTTGCATGGAACGGCCTCGATTTGTACTTTTTTTAATTACAGTTTTCATACGAACTGTTTCTGCGTGTTAGAAAAAAAGTGGCAAGCGAATGGGATTTCAGCACAGCGCCGGTTTTATTTGATCTATTTTCCAGTGAAAGTGAGCGGTCATGAGTTGTTTTTTTTAAATTTCGCAGTTGAAAATGCGACGGGAAATTTTCGTCGGTGAATTTTTTTTACCACGTGTCGATTTTATCCTTTTTTATCTTATATTTGTTTAGAAAAATATTTTAATGAATATTAATGTTTTATTATAGTTAAATAATTAATAAAAAAATTATATAAAATGCGAGGTAAATACAGTACGTAGTCGGTTTTACGGTTGTCTTCTGTATCAAAATGCATCATTAGGTTTGATGCTCATAAGTATCAGATCATTCATTGTACACTTTATTTAATACCTACAATGAATAAGGTCTTCAGCCGCATAAGCTTCATATCCAAATAGCATAGGCAGGAATAAAATAAACGAAAAAAAAAAAGAAATTGAATAGACAAATGATCAGTCACGGAAGATGTATTAGGTAAAAATAATAGTAATAAAGATGATAATAAGTTTATATTCAATATTTTCATTTACTCTATAGCCAATTCGAAAGATACTGTTCTTAGAGAAGAATTGGCAAGAAATTGGAAGAATCGCTATTTTTTACAATAATAACTGATATTCATACGCATAAGTACCAACAAATTTCGGATAATTATTTGGCTATGGTCTCTTGTGCTACTGTTATTACCATCGAATGAAGTCAAATTAAATTGTATTACAAGGGTTAAAAAAAGTTATATTAAGATAATAAGCCATTATAGTATTTAGGCTTTTTTTTCGATTATTTTACGCAAAGGTCACAAAAAAGCATTCGGTTGTGGCATTAAAATGCTGATGCACCGAAAAATGTCTTTACTTTTTAATTATAAATGCAATCTAGAGTAGCGGCCACTGCCCATCAATTTAAATAAATACATTTAAAGAGACTGGAATATTTTTAGAGGTTAAAAACGGAATGATGGTATGGCACCATGTTTAAGAATGTAGTGTGTAGCTACATACATATTCTTGAATTGTACTTTGTACCATCAGGTGAAGTAAAAAAAAAACTAGATTAGCCGTCACATGCCCGAGAGATAACTCTAAAACGCACACGACACCGTTGTAATAAAAATTATATGCTCCAATTTACGATGGTCGGGCGGTGGGGGTACCAAAATATACACCCCGACTCCCTGATTGCGGGATCGAATCCTCACTAAACGAGGAGAGAGAAAAATTCGCGGCAGTGTGAGGAAGGGCCGGGGTGCCCGCGAGCGATACTTTTTGTCATTATCCCGGTCTGACAAACTATAGAGAGATTTGTTTTAATTATTTATAATATTCATATGATGTCATATTTCATAGTTTACAATATGTCCTAATTGAATTGCGCTTTGAAGCAGTGATTGTTCAGTAATAGCGTGTACGGACATTGCATCGATCGATGTGAGAATGAGATGAGAATGAGTCTGAGCTTTCGGTAAAGGAAAAGATCGTAATAGAACAATAGTCATTATGGTAGGATATTTTTTTTATGTTCACCTGGCTAGCTATGTTAAAAATCTGTCGCCAAGCACTTATAGGTTTGTTCCGGCAGCTGCACTTGAGAGCCAGTTCCCCACTAGAGTTAGCTACATTGTCACTTAACATCAGATGAAATTATGGTCATAACGATAAGAGCAAGTTCAATCACCGCGTCGACCGGTGTGGGTTACAATCTTAAAATTAACCTAATTATACATACACATCCTAACTATACACATTTTCATTGGTTTTCTGGCTAGCTACAATATTCAAGATCCACTTGACATCCACGATTTCTAGGTTTAGCGTGTTACCTTCATCAGCTATATCGTCACTTAATATCAAGTGATATTGTGATCAAATGCACAGAATAAAAATGAAAGAGAATGGATTTTATTCACACGGTTTTTCCTTTGCCGAACATTTTTTTCCTAATTTAAATGTGAATCTCACATACACGATGATTCAATTCTAGACCAAAGGAAACTTGCAAATATAAATATTAAAAACAGTTGATGTAAATACATCATAAGACATGAAATACCTAAGACATTGACATATCAAGCACATTCACCATCCAAAAGTCATTTACCGCGGACGAGACATTAATATCCTTACAATTTTTGTTTATTTTTATACATTTAAATTATCAGTGACTTCCATCTTTTGGTAAGCTATCGCTGTTTATCAATTTACAAATGAAATGTGATATATTCCTAAATAATAAACTTGACATTCAAAAATATCCTGAATATCCGTAATAGCCTACGATTTCTTAATGAAGTTAGTAACTGTCTTGTATTATATAAAATCGATGATGATATTTCAAGACATAAAAAACTTCACTCATTATAATTAAGTCAAGAGATATTTAAAAATAATTGCATAGGTTAAAAATAATTCATTGTTCATGTTAAAATATTTATTTTAAAAAAATTGTTACTTTTTGACACGCTTATATTAGCTTTACTTGTACCTAACAAACAATGTAATAAAATCATACAAGTCAATTTTAACCTACTTCTAATTGTCGTATCGAAATAAAACTTTGTATTTATATGCAGTTCGGATGACAACACTATAATTTGGTATATTGGAGCTGATCCGATTATGGAGTCAGAAGGTGGATAGTGGAACACATCAGTGGCTACTGGTAAGCCCCTGAATCTTGGGCTCATATGATTTGTTTTGACAAGTCCAATAGATTGCGCTTGGTAACTAGGGTCTGGTAATGAAGTCAGGAGGTCGATAGTGGTACTCTTCAGTGGTTACTAATAAACCTCTTGAGTTTAGGCTCATATGATTCGTTTTGACAAGGCACATAGATTGGGCTTCGTAACGAGATGTTATTATAAGACTAAAATGTTTTATAATTTATTGTCTGTAGTTCAAAGGTTTGAGAAAAAGGCTGATGGAACCTGACAGAACACGAAAAAGTCCCTAACAATTTTAGTATTACTATGCAATTATGTTAATTTTGAAAGGAAACGTCATGCAATGGCAGCACCCCGTATTTTTAATATTATATAAAAAATATGCCGTCTTGTGTGTAATTACACAGTGAAAGTTCTTTCTGAAATCAAAAAGGAAGAGGGAAAATCATTACATAGGTAACTAAGCTTACTTTGATATTGTTTTCCGTGTTATTTGTTAATGATTACAAAACTGCAACAGTGTTGCTAGGTTAATGAATGAAATATTTTCCTGTAATTTATAGTAAAATATATGTATGTACCGTTTGAAGATCTTTTTATTTACTACCTTACTATCATAAAACTAAAGGTAGGTTAATATTTGTCACGTAATAGTTTGTTTGTTTGACAACGAATATAACTCAGAATTTTAATAGAACTTCTTAATTAATCTCTAATTTTAATTTTATTACTGTAATAAATAAACGGGACACCTAGAACACTACAATACTGGTGTTTCGTAATTGTGCAGTCAGTAGCAAAAAATGTACAGTGTGATTTATAACAGTACCAACTGTATATACACGACATAGCTAATCTTCTTCTTCGTGTCAGCATAAGAAATATTTTAAATACAAATATTGTATGCCCTAGTGAAATATTTTCCAGTCAGTGTAGATGGAAGCGATAGCAACTGCCTAGGGTGCGCCGGATCTACTCGGGTTGTGTCTTTCGCGGAGGCTCTTTTCATGCACACCACGTAGCCAACGGTATATCCAAAGATGGTTACTGCTTCACACTATAAAAGGAATCTAAAAACCTATAAACTTCGGGACAGAAACACACTGATATACTGATACGAGTATCGAGATAACATATTTACAATTCAAGCGTGAGTACCAGTGTTTATCTCGCTGCCGAGAGGATCACCGGCCGGCATAACAGCGACGACCAGCGATCGATCTCTCCACCAATGGTGGATTTCTCGGTGGTCACTCGTGTTTTATAATTAGAATGTCACTAAGTAAATCTACTAAAAAAATTAACATCGTCAAAAGTTCAGTTTCACAGGACTCAAAACCCACGCCTTTCGCTTATAAATGCCATTTACGAGTTTCCTCTACTTGAAATAAGAAACATTAGCATATGCTATATTTACTTTGTATGTAAAAAGTAATTGAATAATGTAAAATAAACGACCTCGGCTACAAAAGGTCAAAGTTTTCAGTTAATATGATGTAACAGAATTTCACAAAATATTATTTTTCTGTGTAGTCATCTACGACGTAGTACTACGGAGCTACGGTAACGTAGCGTGCCGTAGCCGATATCTCTTGCGACAAACATCAAGCGATTCATTGATGCTTTCTTGGGTTTGCGTGAAAAATCTTTATACCCTAAGCGTTTATTCATCATTCATTTATACATCCAAATCTTTTTTATATGACAAACTGACGAGAACAGTAACTTTAAAAGTGACCGTCATAAACTGATGTTGAAGTGAAACTCATGCCGTCATATCGTCGTAATTGTTGACTGGCTTATTGCGTAAAGTTTTGACATATATATATATAATAAAGATTTTGATCGATTTTCACAATGTACATATGTGGAAAATGTAAAAAAATATAATATGTACATTGTGAAAATCGATCAAAATCTTTATTATATATATATATATATAAAGACATCAAAAGAAGTCGATTGAAAGAGTATAATCCCTACTAATATTATAAATGTGAATGTAAGTTTGTTTGTTACGCTTTCACGCGAAAACTACTTAACCGATCATCATGAAACTTTGTACACATATTCTTGGAGGTATTAGATGTAACACAATTCTGAAGAACACGTAGACGAAGTCGCGGGCAGAAGCTAGTATTAATATATTTTTGATACATATTCATTTTTAAGTGAATTTGAGTCAGTAAGTATTATAATAATATCGTTGTGTTGATGTCCCACTACTGAAAAAAGGCCTCACCCCACGAGAAAGCCACGTCAGTCTATGATGTACTAGCGATTTCAGACATCGAGAAACCTATCGTTCTGTATTTTACTATACATGGTGATACTATAAAAATATTTATCAAGCGTTCTAGTTTCCTCACTATGTTTTCATTCAACGTTAGCTGTTAGAGATTAAATTATAGTTAAAGTATGCGAATTCAGAATAAAAATTTCATACCCAGATTCGAATCAACGCGCAAAAGATCGACATTAATCATGTCTTCAGAATTCAACTGCCATTTTTTTCCGAACTCACCACTTACAACTGGTTACCATTAAAAGTTTTATGGAATTATTGTAGATAAAAATGGAAATAATATCAGTACATACCGACATTAGAAACGTTTCCTTGACCGGATTCTGTGACCTAATTTTAGTGAAAACAAATGAAGTTCCCGTTTCCTCTTATATTTTTAGTACGAGGTACCCGGATACGGATATCAGAGATATAACGTTTTGAATTTTAATAATATAATGTATTTACATAGCGATGTTTTATTTATACAAATGAATGAGTACTTTACTGCTCTTTTTGGTCCGTACACTGGCGTGTTTAATGGCATAAAGTATTTACCAAAAGCTAAGCAACGAAATTGTAGAAGCATTATCATCACTTTATGTAGGGAAATTAGAAAAATTAATAAAAAAAAACATAAATTAAAGTATAAATGTAGAATAGTAATCTATTTATATACAAACTAGCTGTGCCCCGCGGTTTCAGCCGCGTATAATTTAAAAGAAATCGCTGATTGATGATTTATAATACTTGCTATATGTGCCATATATAATAACAAGCTATAAAGGACAAAGTTTGTCTACTTAAAATTGTCTTGATAATAAAGTAACTTTCGTTCGTAAGGATTAATATGCCATGCCTAATAATAATCCTCATAAATCACTTTTCAATTTTCAATAAAACTTTGTCACAAAATACCTTATTGTAGCTTATTTATAAGATATAGGCTTATGACATTACAGACTTTTTAGGTCTACTAAGAAAAAATATTTTTGTAGAACATTTTACATACGTATCACTAACCATTAGGCCAGCGCACGCGGATAAAGCACTTAGGGTGCACTATTTCTTCCAACTTACTTAAAACAAAAATTATTATTTAAGGCTAGCTGAGAGGTGTAGTCTAATGCTAGATAGCCTATACTATTTCTCGTAAAACTGGCTGTCATATACAAAAATAATTATTTGAATCCGACTGGTACTTTCAGAGATTAACGTGTTTAAACAAACAAACAAATAAAAAACTTTCGCCCTATTATATATTGTATTATTTTATGATATAGAATCTATATCTATAGCCTATAGATGGTAGGTTTAAGTGTTGTTTTCATGAATAAGGTTTTTTTGCTATATCTGAACGAGATAGTGTTCTACCAACACGTCATATTAAATAAAGTACTACATATTTAATACAGGTCGGAGAATCATGTCGATTTGATTATGGAATTCGTACTAAAAATGTAGTATTCTTACTACTGACTTTACGATTGACCCGCACTATTGACCGGGTGCGTTAGAAACAGGTGTGATCTCTGACCGAACGTACCTTATTAGCAGGCAACGACCGGCTTGAAGGTGTTCTCGCTCAAGATTTTGGATAGTGAAGACCTGAGTTAATAAGTCGACTTACAATTAACACTGTTCCTAAGTGCCGTCTTGCTACGTATTACAATAGGTGATGCTGTGGTTAAAGGGCAGAAAAAGTTTGCTGAGTCAGCTAGTAAAATATAATTAGAATACAAAAATATATGTGGAAATATAATAAATGTAATATTAATAAAAACGTAAGAATTAATAAATTAAATGTTTTATTATTTCTTTATACTCACGCGCTTGGCCATTATCACACTTGATGCAGCCGCATCGCACGTGAACATACAATGGCTAAAACAGGAGCTGGTTTTCAAGTATATCTGGTGGGCTTTCAACTTAACAGATAAATAGATAGATAACTTAACCTAACGGATAGCTAGCTAAGTGGGGCCTAGAAAAGTTACGATACAATTAAATAATAAATTCGAAATATGACTTTAGAATTCAATCTATCTATCGTTTTCTTTTGTGCGTGCATGACGTAAAAACTACTGGATAGGTTTTTATAAAAAAATATTCAATACTTACATTCTTGGTCCTTATCAAAAAAAAGATATCTTCATTCAATAAAAAGTTACAGGTCCACGCGAGCGGAACCGCGGGCACAGTTGGAACTTAATAATTACTTTTTTAATAACCTTTGAAATCTCCTTGAATCATCTTCCTTGAATCATCTATTCGGTAATTTTTAATGCTAGCTTAGTTAAAAACATGTCGAAAATTTATAGTCAAGCACTTATCAATGAATAGATACTAGCCTGAAGTTTTATCTCTGAGACTTCCAAAGAAGGCCCCACCTCGACATATTTCTTTAAAGACTTGAAATATCCTTTCAATACCGTATTATTATCCGTGGTATTGTTTTAAAAAGATTCCATTGATTTTCCATATGTATCTATAACTCTCTACACATTACAAAAACAAATTGTAAAGTCAAGGCAAAAAAAAATTGCTATAATCACACCCGCGTCCCTTAATAGGGTAGAACTTATTGAAGGGCCATACAAACTCAAAAAACTTTTCCTTGAAGCAAACTAATTAACGCCTTCGTGGGCGGTTCTATATATCGCATAAAATTTCTGAAAGTAAATTTTACAAATCTAATTAAAATAAGAACACAAAGATAAATAAGATAATCCCAAATTAAAAGCTTTAACAACTTACCCTAAGTGACATAACTCATATAAAATATATAATTTCCAAACGATAATTGTCTTAAATAAATATTACAATAGCAAAGGTACATCTAACAGCGAATGCTTAAAAATCTAATTCGCGAGGCCAGCCTCCCGCCCCGCACCCCACTCGCAGGGGTCGGAGGTGGGGGGGAACACAGATGTGTACATATACACAATTTGTGATCAATACTTAAAAATTAACCCTGCCTCCTGTAGTTTTTAAAATTATTCTGCGCATGTCATGATTTTTAATCAGGCCCCTTTGTGACGCCTACACGCACACCCGTGTAAATAATTCACATAAACACATATATGTATATATATATGAGTTTTTTTATATGTGTCATAATATGTGATTATACGTTTGTGTGCGATTGATTTTTCGGTAAAAGCTTCCTTTTCGTATCGTTATATTTTGTGTAATTTGTTGCTGATTACGGTTTGACTCAGTAGGTCTTTTTCAATTATTTCCGGGTTTAATTTTGTGATATTTTTATTTTTTGTATAGTTTACTTTTTACTTTAAACGCTACAATTTGTGCTTTCATATGCAGATGTTGGAAATAATGATTAAATATCTGATGAATTTCATAGTTGAATGTTGTGGCTAACATAAGTAAGGCGGTAAGGCGGATTATGAAAAACGCTCTACTGCGAGAACATTTCTAGTTTAAAGTTGCTTCACAAATTTTTCTTCAACTTCTTATGGTCTTTGTAGTATTATAAATTAAATCGATAGACAATGTATTCGAAAGCGCTGCTACTGGGGTTTTTAAAACTCAACTACCTCAAATTTATTTGTAACCATTTTGTATACTACAACTAGGTTTTAGCCTATTTCTTGTACCGGATAGAATTTAAACCACGGAAGTTTCCGACATGTTAAAGATATTTATCTATAGTCATGGCAATACCACAAGATTTGGAAGCTTTGATGGTTCATTGGTAGCGCGTTTTGACACCGCGGCGATCGATGTGGTTTCAAATACCACAATGCTTTCTGTAAAAAACATCGTTATACATTTTCTACGCCCTCCGGCTAACAACCACTCTCAGATTGAGTATCTATCGCCAAGCACCTATAATGTGTTCCGGCAGCTACACCTGAGAGCCAGAACATCTAGCCTTGGCGTGTTACAATCTTATGCACAACATCACTAACTAACATGATATTTTACACAAACGTTAACCCTATAAATTATAAAAAAACGTATAAATACCAAACAAAAAAGTCATTAGATGTATAGATAAATTAATACGAAACGCGATGTACTTAAACGGGTTACTGTGGCAGGATTTTTACCATATGTATGAGGATCACAATCACTGGTGTACCTATATGAGTGAAATACCACCACGTTTACAATATTCCTTAGTTTGTAATTAACGTGCAAAATAAACTTAATTGTACACTTCTACATATTAAATAACTGCCTTTATCAAGATTAGGCTTTAAAAAACAGCCAAGAGCGAGTCGGATTCGCGCACCAAGGATCATTTTCCGTCACATGACACATCTATTATTATGTATAAAAAGATTTTTGAAGTAAAACTAATTTAGACGCGACTAGGAGGTAACTGGACGACAATGCAACGGAAGTCTGTTACGGCAATATATGCAACGAAAGTCCGGTACGGCGATATATGCAACGGAAGTCCCTTACTGCATTGAAGTAAAACTTCTTTAGGTGCGACTATTATTAACGTATTATATCTTATCATGGATGGTGGTCGTCGAAGTCGGGATGGTGGTGACCATTTAAGTTTTATTTCAATTGCGTGTGACGGTTACACGCTTTTAATTTTTTTATTTGGTTCGGGATCTTCATCGGGAGTTCCAGGTTTTATTATTTTATGTTTCACTATAGGGCTTGCATAATATTCACAAAAAGTTTGACATTTCTGCGTATTACATTTCCGAAAAATTCTTTAAGATTCTTTCAAAAAATCTTAAGGTATTTGTCATAATAATAAATATTTCGTGACAATTTGATCCAGCTAACTACTACGGTTCCAAAGATACAGCCCTTTTAAAGACAGAGAATGTAGGCTAAGCAATATTGTTCTTTTTCGGGAACCGAACCCTTAGAAACTATATGACCAATCAATATTTTTTTTCATTAAATAATCGATATCAGAAGATAAGGTTTCATTTTAATCGAGATATTAAATATTATTAATGGGTAGGCAGTGTGGGTAGAAATTAAGGGAAATTGATGGTTTTTACTTTGATTTATTTGAAAATTGGAAATGTGATCCTATACTTTTATGTGAGCCGTTATTATTAAAAATTATCAGTTACTGTAACTGATACTTAACAACTTCGATTATATTTAAGGTCCCACTTTCGATTCGCCGTTGATAACGTTCAATATTTTTCATATAGTGATAATTAATTTAATTAATTAATTTCAAACTAAACAGCGGATATAAAAATCTAGCATCTAGATGGGTTTGATGATAGTAGAATTCGTGACCACTGCGCCACAAAGCTTGTTTGTCTTGATCTAAACAACTGACTACTACAAGTAATTGACAGTTTAAACAAACCGTCTCAACTGCTGCTGTAGCAGGCACTGGTGGAAGACTTTTCCTTGTAACATGAGAGACATTACAATTACTGGAAATTGATAGTTTTTTTTACTGATAATGTAATATAATTAATTAATAGGCCTCATGACGCAATGGTAGTAAGCCCTACTATTACGCCGAGAGTTCGCGGGTTCGATCCCCACACATGACTGAAATTTTCTATAATAAACATAATTATTGTCAGTTGTATGTTTGGGTGTTAAATCAATAATAACATGGTAATGCTCAAGAAATGTTTGTTTAAACGCGGTAATCATTGGAACTACTTGTCAGATTTGAAAAACTATTATTGTATTTTTAACCCATATATTAAGGAAGGTTACGGTTATATAAATTCGCGTTATGACTCTAAGGAGCGGAGCAGTAACTATGAACATCAAGCAATCTGGAAAGCTATAGGCAAATACAGGAAGTGACAATAATGATGAGCTACACGGGTGCGTTGAAGGCGGCGTATGTATTTATATTATCTGTTTACCTTAATACAATGCTTGCTTAGCTTGGAATTAAAGTGCTGTGTGTGAAATTTTGTCCTCGTATGTATTAGTCATATTATTTATTATGTCCATGAGATTTAGAATGGTCACATACTAAACTTGAAAAACGCTCCCAAATGCAGCTTGGCGAGATATTTTCTATTAAAATATTATAGACAGGTAGTGGAACATTAGAAAATGCATACCGTGATCTGGTTTCATCACGACATTTTTCTTCAACCAATGTCTAGGCTCGTTGGATTTGGAACTATACAAAGTCGAAATAAAATCATCTTGTAGCGTATACCAATTAAAATATTATGGTATGCAGAGTTAGAGCTGTTCAAATGGGAAAATAATATCAATGATAATGTACTGTTACTTTGTTTGTCGGTCTAGACTACACAGGTTTCACGTGTACTAGATTTTTCTCCGACCGTTTACCGTTCTTTATCCACGGACTCGACGGAACCGCGTTACAAATATAAACAAAACACAAAACTAAACATACAGAGGTTGTATAATTTAAAAAATACGCAAAATACAGCCACTTCACTTCTAACCGTGGGTGGCGGGGGTGTATCTCACCCCCTGCGTATTTTTCGGTACGCGTGGCAGGTGCCACCCCATGGGGGGTTCGTTAAAAAGCCCGAGTACGTAGTATTATAAAAGTTGCGCCTACCGTGTAAGTAGTAATGGTTGGGGGGGAGGCGGCGCCACCTAGTTAGACAGTTAAAAGTATGCGGTATTAACGGAACGGAAATGAATGTACGAGAAGGTTTTTTTGGGAGGCTGCGTCACGTGCCAGGGTTAGAGAATAATGAAAATACTTTTGTAAAGGACGCCGATGTACATATGTATAATATGTTATTTTAGGTTTCTATTACTTCTTAGTGCTTTAAATACATATTTACCTACATATTTCTACATTAAAAACTTATTTTTCATTCGCTTTTTTAAAACCATTTTTTGATAATGATTTAATGATTAACTGATGTGACATATGAAATTAAGATAATTAAGGCGCTTACACAATACAGTATAATAAGGGATGATGAGAATCTCAACTAAGGTGTAGCTGCCGGAGCATAACTATATCATAGGAGCTTGGAGACGATTTTCAAATTAAAGGTGTTAACTAGCCAGACGATGAGCTACTTTCACGCTATAGCTGTTTCACGTAACTTGAGTTTCATCATGCGATTTGAACCTACATCCCGTGGAACGGCATTGTAATCTAAGCCCATATGAAATCAGCTCCGAGTATAGTTTACTTACCATACTAAGAAGATTACATTACGACGGTGATCATTGCTATATATTCATCTTTGCTTATTATCACATTAAGAGATTAAGCTTTAGATAAATCAATCGTGACTAGACGTGGATTATCGAGTATCATAATTATGAGTATCGAGTTTACTCATTATACGAGTATATGTATATACTTTATATAGGTATTTTCTATCTTCTATGTTGTTATTATGAAGAGGTAAAGTTTGTAAGAGGAACTACTGATCCTATTCTAAAAATTTTTCACTGATACTAACCTACGTTCAGGCCGATAGTTGAAGGCTGTTTTTTTCCATTATTATACTATAATTAACGCGTACAAAGTTGGTATAGTAATAAATAATACCTAATAATTCTCCTCTAGTAACGAATACCCCTCTGCCCTACCCATAAGGTGTATAGCATCCGTCAATTACGATCCATATCTTTGAAACCGTTTACAATTTCCTCAAAGCGTAAACAAATTGTAAGAAAAATAGTTTTCACTTTAAAATCGTGCTTGTAGAATGTCGACCTTATTATTGAAAGGCTTGAGTTGAAGTTCGGTATTTATGCAAAAACGTAAGTGGGGAATATAGGAACTGTTCCGTTACAGGTAACTTGTTGTGACATGACACGGCACAAATCGTCGTAAGCAACAAGTATATATACAGTATATATAAATATTCTTGACAGTTGACACACAAATTGCTTTAATACTGAGTTATTTGACTAAAAGCAAAAGGTTTTTTCTGTTAACCTTAGCGACTCAATTATATATCTTCAAATTACGATAATAAAATGAGTGAAGAAATACAAGAAATTGGAAACAAGTAATAAAGTCAAATTAAAGAAATGTCTTTGACCTTCTTTCCTACAAGTTGTTTCTGATAGATTCATCGGAAAGAGAAATAAAAAAGTTTTTATTTGAATTAATAATATTCACATTACGGTATTCAGTTTTATTTATAAACTTTTTTTTTAATAACGTAAATATATATAAAACAAATTTCAATTATAAAGTTTTAGGTCGTGTAGTGTGCGTCAGCGCCTGGCACTCAGTACATAGCAAAGTATAATCACTACTTTGCTATTACAATTTTGGCAGGCACGTTATATTTTATTTTCTTCGTATACATTTTTTATACAAAGTAGGTACTTTCTCGGCGAAAACGTAATCTAGTATCTCTATCATTAATTATGGTAATGATATCTAAAACTATCTTAAATTAAACAATAATAATATATTATTCAAAACAAAACAATAAAGTGAAAATATAACATAGAATATTAAATTTCAAGCAAGAATTCAGTATAAAAATAACATTTCTTTAGAAATCTATGGTATAATTCCAGTATCCTGTAATTTAATATTGCATTAATACAATACTTAAATATTTTTCTGAATTACTTATCAATATATCTTAAGAAGGGCATATATTCCCAGCAACATTGATGCATCTATTATGTATTACTTTTTATTAAAGGGTATATCTTTTATGTATTACTTTTACAGAACACCAAACCCTGAATAATTTGTATTAAGGGTAGCGTTTACAATTCAGCACGTGTCTCATAGGTTTGCGTGCCTATGGGAAGAAATCACGTTTCAGCTCTAAACATAAGAATCCTAAATAATAAATATCCAGGGCCGTGAGCACATCGGTAGTAAAACAATTTATAAGAAAATATAAACAGGAAGCTGCGTATTTTCATTTAGAATACGATTCCACCCCCCCCCCCTTCGAATAGACGAAAATGCTCGGTTATGATTAATTCGAAGCGGCGCATTGATCAAGAAACCAGCTTTTTACTCCAAACTACCCTCCACACCCACCCCACCAGTTAGAGCGAGACTAATGCACGACCTACCATCTCACTCTAAAACAAAGATGCTTAAACTTCTTTCGCTACTATGAAGATTTTAATTTCATATTTTTGATGAAACGTCACTAATTTTCTTTTGGTATACAAACGAAAATGTTACTTATTCTGATCGGTGCAGAAAACATATTCGTTTGTAGAGTAACAGTACTTGCTTCCGTCTCCTAATGCTGCATTAGTTTTCAAACTGAAAAGATACAGTTCCAAGACTGTGTGAGTGTTGCAGGTCGAAATGAAACTAAATACATTAATAATAAAGTCGATTTTAACATGTAGATGAGTAAGCGGGGCATAATTCTTCAGTTGTACCCCAAAATTAGTCGAATGGGGTGGAACGGGGTTCACACGGGTGGTTTTAAAAGAAGGAAAAAGGTGGTGGGTGGATAGAAAGATGCGCAAAGACTTAGTTCGCGAGGGTGGCTGAGGGTGTAAGGCGTTATAAAATATATAATTCTATACTTACAATACTTGTAAATACGGCATGCGGAAGTGCGTCGTCTGGAATGTCTTGATACTTAGTTTGCTTCTCCGTTAGAGTTTTTATTTATTTAATCGCTTTATTAGAAGCAAAGTTATATCAAAAGCTATGAAAAATTAAAGTTATAGAGGTAACGCAAGAAGAACAAAAGGCTCCAATTTTACCCTTATTATTACAAGTTTTTTCTTGTTAAATCAGAAGTTCTTATCAGTAATTTTATTGTCAATTTTTCCTCATAAAACCTATTTTCTATTGAAGAAAATATACTCTCGTTAAGTCAGATTCAGCCGAATGAGTTGATTATAGAGATTCTCGGGCTTCCAATCCATGATTTTTTTGTCATAAACTTAATTATTAACGACTTAATTACAAGACAAGGTTGAATATCTATAACATTTATTGAATTGGTATAAATAAATGAAAGCTTTTTGTAGAATCTTATCAATTGTGTCAAGTAATCAATTACGATATTAACACTTATACCCATGAAAAAAATAACGTTATACTGAAGAACTATTTTGACTAAATGTATAACTATACGACTATATTTATGTAAGGTAATTTTGCACCATCAAAATTGAATCATCAACCATCAGTTGAAAACAACTGTGCACATGCTGCACTGATGATTCTGTCTATGTATTTGTTGTACTATTTAGTTAGGTTATTCTAAATGAAATTATAAAAAAAAATTGTAGAATCTTACAAGTATCAAGACAACTTAGTCGCGCTAAACAGTTACATTCGCTGATATTTAGTCTTGAGTCTGGATGTATTATGAGGGCGGTAGTTTGAAGTGAGGGCGCGCGTTTAGAGGAACTGTGCGAGTTCGATTCCTTTTAATTGCGTTTTATGTTAGTATTGATTTTTTGCATACACTATTGGGATATCCTGAGAATTTCATGTCGTATGTTCACGCTATAACAATATGGAGTTTAAGATTGAGTATAAATAAAAAAAATAACTCCTGAGGCTAATAATAGTTTTATCGATATTTCTCGTATTGCAGTTGCCAAGTTATAAGGTAATCACTTACCATCTAGTGATACGCCATCCTGTTTGCTGCCTTTTGGCATAAAAAATAATAGTTTGTATTACTTTCCCTTTTATATACTATTTGAATTATATTTTTTATACGAGCTTTAGTAGATATTAATTGTAATCGGTCAAATAGTACAAGAATCGAACCTCGAACTTGAATTTCTAAATACTGCCTTGAGATTCATGTTGTGCTTTGAAATACTTATTGGGTTTTAAAACATCTATGTTTTCTAAATAAGTATATCTAAAAAAATTTGGTATACTTTGCTGTTAGACAGATTAACAATTTTTTTTCTAGAATTCAACTGCATTATTTTAGTTCCGCTGGTGACGCTGTTAAAATATATACTAGGTCAATTTTTTTTATTAATTCATAAGTTGTTATTATAACCACGAATGATATTTAATATTAATAAAAAAAAATACGGATCGAAAATCAAACCCGGAAGTAGAAACTAGAGTGAAGCTACTTATATTATATCCCACTCATTTCATTCGGTTCTTAGTAAAAAGTTGTAGGAAGGGGCCCGAGCAGCGCCTACGACACGGCCCTAGCTGCGCCTCCGAGCCTCAGGGCTGTCGGGTTTACGTTACCGTTATTAAGGTTCGGTATTCGGTTTTCGTCGTAATTTCTCGAGATGAGAACATTCTGTCAGCTAATAGACTTGTATACTACTTTGATTGAGTGTTATATAATGATTACCTATCAGTCAATCATAGGCATCGGTATCTATTAAGGTAACGAAATATAGACGCAGCGAATCGAATTGCCGTGACGGGTTTCATTACAAAGAGAGGTAGGGCGCAAAGACATTTTTTGGAAATTTCTCTCAACTTGTTGCTGCTCGACTGGTGAAATGCCTCCACCTATATACCTATAACCTTGTCTTTTGTTCCTTGCGGAAGAGGCGTTCAAGGTTGGCGACGCGGTAGTAATACCTCTGGTATTACAAGCGTTCATAGGCTACGATAGGCCGTACGCTTTTGTGTCACCTTAGTTGTATAAATTATAATGTATTATCGTCGTGATCCAGTGCCTAACACTTCTGCTGTCAAAGTCGATTGTAGTTTTATATGCAGTTCTGGCATGGGTGCTTAGATAAAAGCAAATTTTGTGTAGGTACGTCACATAATTTATTAGTGAAATTTAAATATACCTCTATTCCATACCTATAAATGAAATATAAATGGCACTATATGTCGTAATATTAAGCCCTTATGTGTGTAATATTGATTGCTTGGAGACTGAAAATATAATACAATATATTCAGTAATAACTTGTGTACGCACGTAAGACGTTATATTTTTTTGGCGTAAGAAGAACAAAAATTATATTCCATGCGCCAACAACATTATGAAGTTAATCATCAATGATAATAATGTAAATTTATTTTACTGACTTTTTTATTGTGTGAAAATAATTGTACGTGGTATAAATGAACAATATTTTAATCAAATTAATTAATATTATTAGGGTTGATTCACGTTAGACCGGGCCGGGATGGTCAAACATGTTTAGTATACTTTTGTATTAAGTAATTCATGTTATATAGACCGTGTCCAATCCGTGCCCCGGCCCGGTGTAACATGAATCAACCTTTATCATTATCATTGATAACAAACCTCATCACGTCGCATTTACATCATATGATTCGAGCGCAGCTTTCAATTTCACCTTCTCTACGCGACGATAAAAGTATAACTTAAAAAAAAAAGAAAAACAATTATATCAGGAACGTACAAAACTTTTACATGTTTTTACAGTGAAATTAAATTTATAAAATTTTATTAGCTACTTTACACTTCTATTAAATTGTAAGTAGTTGTATTAAAATAATTTGTACGTCTATATATACATAATTTATAGATATTATTCTAATTTAGTTTAAAGTCTAAGGAATCGTTTCAATCGCAAGTAAGAAGCACCCTAACATAGCGACCACCCTAAAAACTTAAAAGTTCATTAGCCCCCGGCAACCCTGCTCACTATCTCGCGCTAAGACGTCCTCCGAGAGGCCCACCCGGGAGGAATATGAAGGGGTCCCTCATTTATCAATACAGTGAGACTGTTTCTTTCACTGTAAGAATTGATTATATTCTTAGAATATTGATGGGAGCTTCGGTTACACGGGCCGCGCGCGTCTTCACGGAACCTTTTCATTACAGTTTTTGATGTTACATGTCTTTACGTGTATGGTACACGCAAGTTTTTATTGTAATTTTCATTAAAAGATAAATTAAATAGATTTAGAACAATAGTGTAAAGATTATATATAGATTGTACGAATAATTTATATACAAAAAACCATAAACGCATGTTTTTCATAAAAATATAATTGAAATTGATAGTAGGACATGAAAAAATATATTTACCAAAGAAACTGATTGATGTAAAAACATGACTATATCGCTATATACTACATATATGTGAATGGTCGACATTTCCCATGAAATTAAGTAGTCATTAAGTCGACAGAGCTTGCGTTTTAGTTCGTATGCAAGCACTATTCTAATCAGCGAGCAATTTAATCCTGCTTAGGTTTTACTATCTATAAACACTATGGTTTAGGTGAGAGACGGGTAAGACTGCGTTCAATTTAATTTTTGTGGTTTTTCGCAAATATGATAAACCGGAACAACATCTTAACGTAGTGATGTACCAATGGTATAGCGCTCGCAAGCCTCTCCGAACGATGAGTTCGAATATTATAAATGAAATTAAACTTTCCCTTAAATATATGTTGCTATTATGATGGTAAGTTTTTAAAGTGAAACTTTTATTCTATCGCCCCAAAATTTTCCGTTCATCTATCGCATGTCACATTACAGCTGGCTTTAGAGTAGGGAACTGTGGAGACTCGAGGCGAAGATGAAGTTATTGTTAAAGTGAAAATTTAATCGATCGCCCCAGGTTTTTTAGTTCATCTGTCGCATGTCGCATTACATTACATTGTTAAAACATTTTTTTTTATGTTTTACTTTATCGTGGTTTCATAAAACCACACAATAATTTTATCTTAGTTAACTTCAAGTTGAAAATCATCTACTGAGCTCCTATATTTTATTAGTTCGGGAAATGCAGTTGGGAACAAGTTCCCATTTGTCACTTTACTAATACTTTAGAGTGATAGTTTTGTCTCGAGATTTGGGTTAGCACTTGACCACACTATATATATTTAATTAAATATCTGGTTGAACACGGTAATTTGATAAACTTAGATAGACTGGCTTTCAAATACAGCTGCCGGAACACAACTATAGGTGTTTGACGGCAGTGTATCAATTTGAAGATTGTAACTAACATGGCGAGCAAAAGAAAATACCTTACAACCATGTGTAGATAAAATAATACATAATTAAATCTAGTAATAGCTCAGTGGTAACGTATCCGGACAAAGCGTCGATCGAACGTAGTTGCCAATTCTAAAATAAGACTAAGCTTACAGTGAAGGAAAATATAATGAAACCATAGCCTTGTGTGTATTGTACACTTGGCTAGCTCTTTCAAGTTTAAATCTGTCACCGAGCACCTATAAGTGTGTTCCGGCAGCTGCACTGAAGAGCCAGGCCTCCATCAGGTCTTAGACCACATTTTCATTTAGGGCCTAACGCTAACACCTATAAAATATAAGAAATTCAGCGTAAATATAAAATCTAAACGGACCCGTAGCGAAAACTAAAAACACGCAAGGAATAGCTGTAATTCAAAACTCGGAATCTGTACCGCGAACATTTAGGTTAAAATATAAGGTTCTTGCATAAGAAAGAGGGTGGACCGCTTCGCCCCCCCCCTGTATCTCCGTTTTTAGTATTTTAGTAAGTTCGGGGGGGTAATTCACCCCAGGGCGTGGGGGGCGGCAAGATGTTGATGTTTCTTAGTTTTATATTACTCGCGTACTTTATTACTTATTTGTGTTAGTGCGCGGAGGGTAGGTTTATTCGAGTGTGGGTGTAGAGGGTTGATGGGGGGGGGGGGACAACGTGACGCGCTTAGCTTCTCCTATGCAGATGTACGTATTTATGTAATTTTATATTTGTATGTATATATTTATTATGTTTTAGTTGATTTTTGTTAGGCATAGTTTTGATATCATTTGTAGAAATGTAGGATTAGTTAGAACATATGCGAGGTTTAATTGCGGGCATTTATATGTTTGCATTATTTGGTTCTAGTAAGGATGTGGTTGCAACATGTACCACTGTCATTCAGTCCTCAGGAGTAGCAAGTTATTGTACAGCCTTTTTTATCTAAGAAACACAATTCACACACGGGCATTTAATTCCAAACTAAGCAAAGTCCGTATTGTGTAACTTAACAACTGATATCCGTCCATCCAACCGTCGTAGCCAAAAGACGTCCACCACTGGACATAAGCCTGTCTGCCTACGCTGCGTATTCAGGTATGTGGCCGCCACTCGAGAATTGTACGGCTCCATCGGCTCACATACACCTGATATACTATACATATATAGATATTACACAACTGATAATTATGCTCATCACAGAAAAGTCAATCATGTGCTGGGATAGAACCTGCGACGCCTCAGTTCAATAGTAGGGCTAACTACGACTGCGCTACGAGGCCTGTCAAATGGTATTACTATTACTATTATATCCTATTGGTTCTACATAGTAATAAGTCGAAATTAGATTAAATGCTCATTTGTCTTTTCCCAAAAGATATTAAGATATGAATCTATTAATTATGTAGCATCGTATTATAACAGTTATTTCAAACGTCGATTGACGTGAGTTCGAATCCCTACAATGAGCCTAAGCTTTCGGTGAAGGAAAACATCGTGAGGAAACCATAGCATGGTGGTAGGGCATTTTCTAATGCCCGCCTGCCTAGCTACCACCCTCAAGTTGAAAATCTGCCGCCAAGCACCAATAGGTGTGTTTCGGCAGCTGCACTTGAGAGCCAGTCTTCCACTAGGTTTAGCGTGTTACCATCTTGGGCCACATCGTCACTTAACATCAGGTGAGATCGTGGCCACTACGCCAAAACCTATAACGATAAAAAAAAACGTAAGTCGCAGATAAGGGTGCAGGGTAGGTGTGCGGGGAGTGTTTTAGTTAGCATAGATGAACCAATCAGATGGCAACAAAGCGGAAAAAAGAGCGCGCACCATGGTTTCAGTCTTGGGAATGGCTTCAGGGAGTCTTGTAAACGTTCGCGTTTAATCGTGGACAAATATCTTATGAACCATTTCGGGGCCATCCTGACTGCCCCCGGCTGGCGGAAGCGAGCGAACTTCTCCTAATCGGGGACTTCAACCAACTACCATACATCGATAGGGAAAATATGTAGACCAACCTCCGTCGCCGAAATAACCTAACAACTTGTATGCACCCATAGGAACTCGATGCTTTCAGTGAAGTCTACAATGATATATAGTCATCAAAACTGATAGTGAGATCCCTGAGAATCCAGGGTTATTTAGGAGAGCAAGTGCCCCTAAACTCCCCAACTACTCTCTTCCTAGTGCACACTTAGGAAGAGATGAAAGCGCTGGTCAACAGCAGCTATGGGACAAGGGAAGGGTCACGCGTCTTCACGATCCATAAATCTCTGGGGTTGACCTTCAAATCAGTGGTGTTCCTCCAAACAAACGGTAGGAAACTCCAAATGCATGAAAGCGTATCCCACGCAATCGTGGCAGCGTCCTGGCTGACAGAGACCTGGCACATTATTCCGACGTAGCAGACGACGCAATGTTTGGCAATGGCAATGTTTTAACTCTTTTAAAAAAAGCTGTGGACCTAGAGTCCTCAACCTTCACTTTGTTATTAAAAAAAAATCAGATGAGACTTATTTTACAACTTTTAAATTAGTGCATAGATCATAAAACGTTATGTAAATAACAGACTCGTTTCTAGTGTTTGTTATATTTGTTTTAAAAATTGTTACATGGAATTTTGATACGAATAAGTGGGTTCATATGAGACAGATAAAATATTACCTGGTCTGGCAAACGTTGTACTGCATTTTCCGGTAGTTATTGGCTCGATCACAGCGTCACCTATCTAATCCTAACATAGCTGTGAACCATCCTCTCGATAAAGCAAATGTATCGTGTGAATATAAGCTAAATCGGTCAAGTTGTTCAGAAGTTACACGATCACTAGCAGATATAATTTATATATAACATGATGGTCTACAATACGAAATTGTGCTTATGTCCGGAAGCTATGGACAGGAATTTTAGTGCCTCTGTAGATCCCTTTTGATGGGGCAAGGTTTAAACCTCGTAAATAGTTCTAGGGTGGAATTGAGTGGCGTCGTAAATTTTCCCGATATATTCCTTCTTTTACTTCTTGCATGTTCGTCGTGAAATAACCGTTCCTTTTTTAAGGAACTAAGGTCCTCACCTATGAAACTGCCCATTTTGCTAGTGTGAAGATTGATGTTTTTCATTCTACTTAGAATTAAAAAATCATATTTATTATATAACATGGCTAGGACATTTTTTTTAAATCAGTTTTTCATTTGTTTTTCTGCCCATGAATTTTTCTTTGATATTCTCTTAAACTCATTATATTATTACAACTCATTCATATTAAACCACTTCGAAATTAACAACAGTATTTAAATTATGTGATAAATCAAAACCGATTCATTTACGTCTAATTGGAAAGATTGAATAATCTCGGAAAGTATGAACTCACTGAACACAACAACAAAATCGCATCGAACTTAACTTAACTGTTGGATAAGCACACAAATGAGTCATTTTGAATCGGATTGTCAATTGTGATGAAAAGTGGATCTTGTATAATAATTTAAAATATCCATCGCACTGGTTAGGCGCAGGGGAGGTAGCCAAATCAAGTCTTAACCGCAAACTGAGTCAAAAGAATTTGCTTGTAAGTGTATGGTGGGCATATGTCGGCATTGCTCATTACAGCTTTCTGAGATCTGGTATAACATTTAATGTAGAGGTGTATTGTGAAGAATTAAAAATGATGATGAACAAGCTCGCTGTCAAATAACCGAGACAGTCAATTGTTCTAGTACTTCAGGATAGCGCTCGGCCACACATCGCACAACGCGCCATCTTAAAATTACCACTACGACTGCAAATTCTACGTCACCCACCATTTTCAACAGACCTTGCTCCAATTGATTTTCATATTTTTCGGAATTTGGATGACTTTTACAGGTGAAAATGATCAAATCCAACAAGAGGGTTTCAAATCGCTTTTAAGGATTCATAGATTCCCGTCGCCGGGACTTCTATAACAGGGGCATCAATTAACATTAAAATGGGAAAAATACATGGACTATAATGACCAGTAATTTGACTAATGAAATACATAGTACTTAAAAAATTATGTTCACGCGTGTCAGAAGTGAAAACTTGAGAAAATAAAAATATATGTTCTTTAAAAAATGTTTTCCCTGGATTCCCCTGGATTCGAACTATCGACCACTCATGCGTACTGCGTATGAAGTCTGGTCGTCTCACACCATTAGGCCAATACGACGACGTTCACAACCATGAAAATCAGGACTTTCATTAGCCGTGCATAATGTAAAAATGTATTCTATCTCATTCTCTCATAGCTAAATTAATAAATTACCGATGTACATATATACATTTTACTCATTATTTCAAAAATTAGAATATCGCAGATGTAAATTAAACAAGAAAATGCTGGTTCGTGTTAGCGCGTGCGGTCGTCACGTAGATCAACGTGGCTTCGCATGGTAAAATTAGTCTGAGCTTTCGATGAAGAAAGAAACCGTCACATTCAGTGAAGAAATCATACTATGTTGGTAAAATAAATTCTAGTGCTCGCTTATCTATTTATACTCAAGTAAAAAAATCTAATAGTTGCACTTAAGAACCAGTTCATAGGCTATAATTGTTTTAATCTCTTTTTTTGGTATAATTCATTATATGAGTATGAGTGAATGTGTGAATATTTTATATTCACAGACAATCATCTGTTATCAGCACTAAAAAGACTAATCTTGCAAAACAATTTTTACGGCACATATTTTTCGATTGTATAGAATCGAAGGCATCGCTTATAAAAGCTGCGATGCATACTTCTGAAAATGGAACTTTAAGATTTATTAACTTTAATTAAAATCTCCTTTCTTAAAAATATTTCACTCAGAAACGCTTCCTCAAGTTCTAGCTGGAGCCTATGAAAATTACATAGATTTGTTGCTGGGGGAATAAATATGAGCTTCTAACATATTAATTACTAGGTTGCGAACTGCTATTAGACCCTCGATACGTTCACTACAAATTAATCTTGCACTGCTTGCAAGTTCTTCAAGTTCTTAGATCAAGCAATGTCTTTTAAATATATCTATTATATTAATTAAAAAGTTAATAGCAGTAAAAATATATAGCTATTTCCAATGAAACAATATGAATAGTACACATCGGTTGTGTTGAATGAAATCTGTGAAAAACAAACTGGACACAAGCAAATTCTCGCATGCAGCCGTAACCATGAAAAATCCGAAAAAAGCCGTACAAACGAATTTTTACGTATCTTTATTTGCTTTTTACGAGCAACTAGCGAAATCGAGAGTGGTCGGGGGAAAAAAATACGTCACTATTCCTATCGGGACGCGTCCGGAAAAAAGAAAAAATCGGTCAAGACAGAACTATGAAACTAGTTTGGTTCTGTAGGCGTTTTAATATTTAATACTATCCGGAAAACGCAAGCAAAAGAACTTCCAAAAAATCCTTATATACTCCATTGATGTATTAAGTAAAACTGCAAGGTAATTAAAAAGAAATAAGGCAATAACAATTGTCAACTCACATCAATCCACTTCTTCACAAAGCTCGCTGTTTTTTTTATACTAGCCCGGCAAAATGACTGTACAGGATCTGATGCTACACGTTACTGTACGGTCCACAAACATCGACGACCGTCGGTGGTATAAATTTCATCGGCAGAAGGAGGGAAAACTTTGGCTGCCAACAATTCCACCTCGATACGGCAAAGGTATGAATTTCCGAATTTCGTTGTTCGTTCCGTGATGGAGGTGATGTGAGGTGATGGAAAAAAAATAAACAAAATATCGTTTTGAAAATTTCCTAGTTTCCAATAAGCCAAACACGTAGCAGTTCCATTTATCGCTGCCCTAGACAACGTAACCCTAAAAAGGAGAAAATAGCCTTGCTGTCGAGAGCGAGAGTTCTATTTTGGGATTGACCGAGCATTGTACGCGCTGTGAGTGTTTTTTTTTTAATTTTCCTACATTTTCCGAGTATCCCCGACAAAATGCTGTCACTTTTATACAGAAAGTCACTTTTACATGGTTGATTTTTAAATTCACACCCATTCATTCAATTCCGGAAGCTGGACTGTTGTAAAAATGTTGTGATGACGTTCGTACGACATTATTTAATCACATCTCACTTTGTAATGCAGGGACAAGTGATCACATGGTAAGTCTATAGGGGACTGGTACTTAAGTGCAGCTGCCGGAACACACTGACAGGTGTTTGGCGATAGATTTTCAATTATTTATTTCCACTGATCCCAGAACGCGGCAAACCAAAAGAGTCACTGTGACTGGTTTATAACCGTGTAGGGTGGTGAGCGCGACCCAATCCGGTACAGATCCCTATTACCACTGATCTCGGAAGGCGACACGCATAAGTAAGTGTGCCACTATAGCGATTTTACACCTAGTGTATTTTGGTCGCTACCTAATCGGACACAATTGACCTCTACCTAATCCTACCACAATTAAGCATTTTAAAATGCTCCACCACCAAGCTGGTAGTTTTATCGTGATGTTTTCTTCCGCCATAAGTTCGTTTGAATCGCATGTCATCCCGAAGCACACTACTATAGTATTTTCAAACAAAAATGCAATAAATTTTCATAAACATAAGCGTTTAGGTTTTGAAATGCGTTCAAAGGTAGAATAGATCGTTCGCACGAGGATGAACATCGCTATAATAGTATAATATCAAAACAAAATCTACTAGCGATTTCGACCACTGGCCATAGACAAGTCCCTCGAAGGTCGTGATCGAGGATATGATTTAAAATACTGTATAAATAATCTTCAATATTTTTTAATGCTATACGATATATACCATTTCATTTGGTTTAATTAATTTGTTACATTTAACTCATATTAATTATCACTTTTCATTTTTTATTATCTTTTTTAATTTATCTGTTAGATTATTCATAAATAGTGTAAGCGTTTTTTATCTATACGTGTTAACACGTTGATGAGCATCAGTCTAAGTTGTACATTGCCCTAATATATTTGTACATGTTGTAGTTTTCCAAAAGAATAAATATAAACCACTTTTCCTCAGGTCACAGTTCATATGATTCCAGAACATCGTTCTATTTTTAATGCAAGATAAGACAACTGGTTGATACATTTTCTCGCTTTATATCGAGCTCAATGTTTTCAAAGTTCAAGACTCCTAGCACCTGTTGCGTTAACTTTCCTCACACACTGTACTTTTTTTTTATTTTAACACGAGAAACAAACTATTTTTGAAATGTTACTGCTTTTTAATAATCAGAGATTATTCGTTTCGCAATGAAATCTTAAGTTCCAGGTACGGCAAATTATAATAAAAGTATATTTTATATAATGACCTGTCACATATTTCATTTGGTTTGATTTCAAGTAACTACCAACGAGGTTACAGAAATCTTATTTACACAGTTTACAAATTAATTGATTTCTTTATTTTCGATTTTTTTTACGTTCTGTTTATTCTTTACAGTAATAATGTATAATTATAAAGTGTATCCATCATACAAATAATGAGGACATTATCGATATAAAAATGTTTTACTTTGCTTATTTACTCCGATCAATTTAACTCTAGCTACATCGTTAAAATGACACGAATCTAGTTATCTGGACTCGAAAGATAATTTAACAGCCGCCTACTCGGTGGTAATATTTAAAATAGAAGAAAGTATCTAAATTGTTAACTAAACACATATATTGTTATTTTAACACGTAAAACATTAGCCTTAAAAAATCTAGATAGATATAGCGTTGGACCACAATCTCACCTGATGGCCAGGCACCCCAGACGGGCATTAGAAAACAATAAAGAAAGAAACCATTCAGTATAATAATCCTATTATCAATTGGAATATCGTCGGGTTTCTTTTTGAAGGTGTCCCTTGTTATACAAAAAAAGATCTTAGTTGTAATGAAGAATTAAATTTATATTTTGAAATAAAATAACAGGGTTAGTATTTTGTCTCTTTGCATCAACTGCACTTTTGGTTTATTTAGCACCAATTTTAGTGTTGTACAATGCATAAGTAGTCATTGTTAGCGTTTAATTGTAACAAGGAATTTATATAACGTGAATTCTGTTTGTCGCTTAAAACCAGGTAAAATTTGGTAAGTTATCGTATTTTATGGCGAGTTTCAATGATAAGCGTCGCTTTTTCTTATTCCCTGCTAATAAAATTATATTTTGTATAAAAATACAGGCTTAAGATTTACGAGATTTGTTATAGCATTTTTTTTTATCGTAGCACGGCATAGTGACTACACTGTACCTGATGGTAAGCACAGTGCAATCCAATAACATCGGCGACTACCGCGGGATTTACAATACAGTCGTCGCTGTCATGCCGGCCTGCTTAAATATCTCTTCACGTTATGTTTGAAGGACTCCATATTTCTTTATTGCTTTGTAATCAAATAGGTAATTCTCTGTTTTTTATGGATTCTAAGTAGAAGAAAAACAAACACGCCAACCTACTTTTTTCTCATACTACTCGTATACCAATTAATTTTATTAATTAAACTGGAAGTATGAATTCAATCCATGGCATTATACTGTAACAACGGATTTAAATTGATAAGTTCCCGTTAAAACCTACCAAAGAGGACAATACAACAAAACAACTCAATTCGAATGCAACGTTTTCAGTGCAAGAATTTGATTTATTGACTACACGCTGCCCCAGATGATACAATGTGAAAAGATCTTTTTTTAACCACCTCCTTTCGTTCGCCAATTTGCTGCGTTCCATTTTCGTGATGCTCGATTTGAATGTTTTTTTTTTTATGAAACGCGTTCGATTGTCTTTTATATTTGAGATTTTTCGCGGGAGTGCAGTTTTTAAATTCGTGTTTTTTCAGATTACGAAATTAGTTTTGTTTTATTATACACCATGTGTTTAGCCTATTTTTGTAGGGAATGCAAACGATCAATTTTAAATCTAGTCTTTAGCGTTCAAATTATGTTAGTAAATATCTATGAATGTACTTTGTACAGAACTCGTAGCTGCTCGTCATGTTTCAAGTTTCAGTTCCTACCAAAGTACCTACATATTCTTGTCGTGGCGTTTAGGAGCCCAACACTTCGACGAAAAAGTTATATACTGCAGAGGATTTTCCGAGTCCCTATTAATATAAAAATAATCTTTGTTCAGAGTGTGTAAAAGGCCTTATACACAACACCGTCAATGTAGACAACATAATAATAAATTTAAATAAAATCAGAATACATTTATCATTTGAGAATGGGAATGAGGCCGATATATACAACAGCAGAAGTAAATACAGATTAACCGAACGTTTTACATAGAAAAAAGTGATAAAAAACTACACATTTTAATATGAACCGATCAGATGAGAGATGTTTGTGTGCTCCTGTATATCTACAGAATGATGCTTTTTTTATTAATTATTTTCTTAAGTTCGTTATATATGTGATAATAAAGTATGTATTTACATAATAATAGTATTTATTTATAATTAATAATAGTATTAATTTTTTGAAGCAATGATGGTCAGTGGTTGCTTGTACGACTTCGCGTCGATTGACGTGAGTTCGTATCCCTGCAATGAGCCTGAGCTTTCGGTGAAGGAAAAACAGTGTGAGGAAACCATAGCATCGTGGTAGGGCTTTTTCTGATGCCCGCCTGGCTAGCTACCACCTTCAAGTTGAAAATCTGTCGCCAAGCACCAATACGTGTGTTCTGGCAGCTGCACTTGAGAGCAAGTCTTCCACTAGGTTTAACGTATTATCATCTTGGGCCACAACGGCACTTAACATCAGGTAAGATTGTGGCCACTACGCAAAACCTATAACGATAAAATATATATAACACGAAAAAACATATAAAAATACACTGCTAAATACCGTTGTTCCTTGCCGGTTCTTCTTCGTGGCGAGTGTTTCCAAACTGTAGATAGTATTTAAGGTCGTTAATTAAATGAAGATAATATCTTATATCGATTACTGTAAATACTGTGAGTTCAATCAAACACAAGTGGGGTAAGTTCTTATGGTTGCTCCCGATGGCCATTAAAAATTAGGAATACTAGGCTCGTCTTACCTATATTTACTATCTGGTATGATTGTAGAGGACTTGTGTGAAGTTTAACCACGTGAAGCTACTTGAAAAATCCTAATGACATTCTCATTTGACTTACCTGTAAAAAAAAAACAATTATCAGATATTTATTTATATTATGTTGTTGTCAGATAATAGGGTAGAAATTAAAGGTAATAATTGTACATTTCTTTACATATCGATTTACAGCCATGTAGGTACGGATAATTTGTCAGATTTCTTTTACTAATAATGAAACGTTTTATTCGAACCCTGCTATGATATGTTTTTGTATATTTTTTTAATTATTTTAATCTTACAAATAATAATTCATAATTCTATAATTTTACAATATTTCTTGCTATTTTGTCCTAAAACTTCTAATGTTTTATTTTCTTTGTTATTGAAAATTCATACATTTTATTTATTCGCATAAGTTTATAAAATCTTTTTAGATCAAATGTCGTAATATTCAACAGACAGTATTTTTTTTAAATAATTCGTTTTATATAAATAATATATTTGACGTAATAATGTGTACAGCCTGTATACTCAGTTACAGATGTAGTAGTGCATCTGTGTTTACGCATGCACGTATGTTATGTGTTGTATTTCCTGTGTGTGTATTGAGGTCACGTTGCAGCGTACGTCGGCAAGCGATTATGACGCGAGTTCTACTTTGTTTTTTTTTTCTATAATTTTCCGAGTAAAACCAGTTTTTTGTACTATTCTTAGGAATAGCGTTCTCTTTTTCTTGTTTTCAAATAAAATGTTTGTAATACATCTATATTCATTTTTTATATGATAGATTTCCGTTAAAAGCAGATAAATTATTGGATAGTAAAATAGTAATTGTTACTTGAGTTTGGTCAGAATATTATGGTTAAACTGAATTATTTTATTTCCTTTGTGAGTATTTTAACCCTGCCTGCCTTCGCATGCCTACCCCTGGAACCAAGTTATTAAACAATCATACAAATCAGCGTAGGTATATTTTTTTAATATTATTCTCAATTTTCTAGTTAATTAAAAATAGTCTGCGTTAAGTATATATTTTTGTTTCGATTTCCAGCCAGACATACAATTTCCATTAATATAAAATATGTTTGACAGCGATACAATATGAAATATTACGATTACTGAATTATAAAAGATTACGTGATTTTGATATTCAACAACGAGTCCGATTTCATTGTTATATTAAATTAAACATAAATTAGTTATTCATACTTTCGATATTCATTAAAGCTGAATAATGTACGTAAAACCAACTTTATTGTATTTAGCATTGACGCAGTGAGAGAGCGAGAAAAGTTACTAATTGGACACTTACAACAAAATAACGTGACATCATTTCGTTCCCAATTCGCGCATAATAATTCAGTCTCCGATTTTGTTCATTCACATGTAAGTATTTAATGAAATAGCGGCGGGGGCAAAAAAGTGTAACATCATGTCGCTATTAAATTTTGTCTGATGTTTCTTGAAATTTCAACTTACAGCACCTATTATTAAAAAAAGGTTACTGCCATTAACTATAAAGCTTACAGACGGAAGGATAAGAAATAAATTGAAGTTATAGTTCTTTTGGCACGTTTAGTAGAGGATCAAATTGAGAACAAATATAGATATTATATTGTTTGTAATTTAAATTAATTAAGGCTAATTTCTTTGAATCGCACTTCCGTTACATGATGCGCACGCAGCTCTCAAATTTACCCTCTACTAAATACGCCAAACCTTAGTAATGGCCGCTCTATGTCATTTAATTTCTTTAGTGCTACGCGTAGTAACGAATTAGCAAAGAGATAATTAATAATTATTTTTATTTCTACTATTTCATTTTAAACGTTACTATTACACAAAAATAAATCCTCAAGGGTTTAAAAACTTAAAAGTGCTTTCAGCAATAAGACCTTGTCCGTTGAAAATAAGTAGTGAATTCTATCAAGGAGGTTCAGAACCCTGACCGCGCCAAAGTGCCACTAAATACGGCCCTGTGGACAGCGATTCGTCTTATTTAAGGGGCCGCAACTCATGTTTGCGTGTGCCACTTTCAATTCTGATGCACAGTATCTACATTTAGGTCAAAGACTCACTTTTATTGTTAGGTTTATTAATTGTAATATATATTTTGGGCATAAATTATGTTGTTTTTATTTATATACAGTGTAGTGCTTACATTTAAAATAACCACATCTCTGAACAAAAGCTAGACGTCTTAAATTATTAGATATCTGTCCAAACTTTTCTTTCGAACCAAAAATACAACCTGGGGCCCTAGGCAATAGTAGACAGGCATTCTAGCGAATATAACTTTTTTTTACTTTAGTGTCGGTCACCTTTATACATTTATACACAATATGGAGCCAGTTTATTTAATTTATTATAGTTTTATCAAAAACATCATAATACATAGATTATGAAAAAAAAGTTCTTGATAAAGGATTATTTATTTCTTGTGGATGAAGTGTAATATAATGATAACATCATTTTTATAATCATATGAGAAGATATTATTATATGAATCATTTAAGATATTCCTTGTTCAGTGGTTAAATTATGAAGTTTTAATAATGATATATTTTTTGTTTATTTATTTATATAGTAAATTTATAAACTTGGTAATTTTTAAAATTCAACAAGAAATAAAAAATATTGTTTGTTTTCCAACTTCTCCGCCGTAGGTACTCTATTGCCAAAAATGAACCGGGTGTCGCAACACGCGTTAAAAATCGACAGAATTCGACCGTGTTCGTTAAGCTGGCATAACTTTAAACACTTTTATTAAAAATTATTATTATTAATGGTGCTTGCTGTATATCGTTCTAAAGTAAAAATATTATAGTGCTATTTTATCACATCAAAAGCTCAATTTAATATATTAGTATACTGTATGTTTTATTTTCGATGTCGCCTAAATATCAAACGTAACATATGTAAGATAAAATATTCGTTTTATGATATAAAAAAGAAAAAAGACATTTAAGAATCCTCATTACACATTTAATAATGACATTTACATGTACTTGTAATAAGTACATATTGATTGCATAAAAATCGATTTCAATTGCATACAAGAACCTGTTCCATTCGACCTTTAGTTTGTTTTTTGTATCGCCGCACTTCGTACAAGAATATTAAATACAACATGTCAAAATACGAGAGGTCGCATTTGCACAATGTTCCGATACCCGTGTAGATTCATACTCGAGTGAGTCGGGTTACAAACAAGGTTACAGGTATGTACAAACAAAGCTTGTTTACCCAAATAGCGCAGGTAACAAATTTTTATATACCTTCCGTCATACCCTTTTAGGTAGAAAAGAGATAAAACATTTTTTTTTTATTTTGATTATTCATTTTAATTACTTTATAAAAATAAAAAATATTACAATCACTACAATAGTTTCAACGGATCTGTGATCACAATCTCAGGTAACACGGTAATCAGGATTCATTTCCTGTTAGGACTATGTGGGTTATCCTGTTTTATACGAATCATGTTAAGCTCTAGCTTTACAAATTGGTTTTATTTATTATATATATCAAGAATTAATTCAGTCCATAAGATAGCAGGTAGAGTATATGAATTCTCATACAATATATGTAGGTAGCATCATGATATATCTGTATCGACGTAAGCAAAGATATCCGTTGTAATTAGTAGTAGAACTTCGCGGTTTTCGTGTTACATACTAATGTCATTATAAGCCTTATGGGATTTTACAAAATAATTTCACTGTCGACTTTGTTTCAAGTCCATACTTCAGTTTAAATCCAGAGGCTGTTGAGGAAGTATAAACATGCCTGCATGTATGCATGAATATAACAACATAAAACTGATGGAGCATGCAGCTGACATCAACTGACCTAACAAAAAAAAGTTTTCGATTGCCATGGGTTTATTAATCGTACGGCAACCCCTAATTAGAAGAAAGGAGTTATAGTTATATAATCTCTTCCCGCATATCAAGTGAAATAAGAAATGTATAACCTTTGATATCGCTACCGTGTTATGCGCCACTCTTGTTATTTTACATAGTAGTTTTAATTATAAAGTGTGCCAATGTTCCTTATACTTAGATTATAGCTATTATAATAAATGTATTTTTTATTACTTGTTCGTGCAAAACACACCTAATATAGGTAAACTATTTTAAAACAAATATTTCCTAAATATTGATTTATATTGTTATTTATTTTAAATGACATTACATAAACCTTAATAGATGCCTGTTCTTATGTAATATCACATCAAATTACAACGTTCAATGAAGTTTCGTAACTTGAAAAAAGGCAACATAATTGGTACAACCCATAAATGTCCGATGTAAATTAATTTTACGTGATCATTGTGCGTTTCGTAAACCTCTTTGACCGTTTGAATGTAGAGAAAACGGCAAGAGCATAATTAATTTTATATATAACAGCATTTCGGTCGCGCCTTGGCATTTCGAGCGTGTATGTTAGTGGTGCTTCTTGGTAAAAGTTGTGGGTCAGTTTTAAATTATTGTACTTTTACTTGTTGATGATAATATCTTTATGCAGAACGTAATTTTGTGACCAATTCTTTTTCGTAGAGTTTGAATAGGAGTAAGACTTGATACACAAAGTACACTGTAATTTATAAAGTAAGAAGCTATGATTTTCTAAATTTCCGGTATTCAGAGGTTTAGGTATTCTGAAACACTAGTCGCTATGCATATATAATAACTATTAAGAAATACGTATAAGTAATAAATAAAATATGGTCATTAGAAATTATAAACAAAACAGTTTCGAAATGTAATGAATGAATTAAAGCTATAATAGGTTTTTATCACATATAGGATAGTTGCATTCCAATTTAGTACGAAGGACCTACCACCACTCTATAGATGTGTTTACACATCACATACTTAGCGTTCCACTCAACCGTAGCAAATACAAATAATGTATTGAGACAATCTTACATATTTCAAAATAAACTTATTAGAGCTCTTCATCGATAGCTTATGTGCATATCGTATTTTACGATACAAGAACGATACTACGAACAAAACTGACTGCGCACTATCCGAATATTATTATATTCTTGAAATTTTCAACTTTAGACATTGCCCTTTATTTATTAATGGACATAATGGAGAGTTAAATTTTATTAATTCATTTTGCTACAGTTTTTGACTGATATTAACTTCTCTAAATATTCTCAACTCTATTGCATTACTTTTACATTTTTTTCTCGATTATATTGTGTAAATGTTACAAATAAAGCATGCGCTGGTGGCCTTGCTAATGCACTGATAAATGTTTTTACTTTTAAATTATAAATGTTACTTAGTGTGTTGTCCAATGGCCATGCATTTAAATAAATAAACATGTCATCTAATTGAATCACGTGAATCTATGATTGACGATTTACGACCCTAAGTCATAGTTAAAATGCAGATTAGCAGTGTTTGGTTTCAATCGGAGTAAATAAATGAATATATAATAAGTACAATTTAAAATTAACTTAACACATGCTATAACATACAGACGACGGACGCGACGTCTAAATCGAGACGGCGCTTAACGCGTTCAAAGTTAAAAAGAAAAGTACAACAAACGCTCTCTCTCTTTCGTGTTAGGCTAAAAAAAAATATTTCTCTCAACGTACAACCGCCAATACTTTTTTTAGCGATTGACCCAAATACGGAGCATGTTCGAGCCATCTTAACGCACATCGTGTGTCGTACATTGGCTGTGTGCAGTTTTGTTGTAGTGTGCGTGGTACAGGTTGCATTGGAGAGATAGCAGAATACAAGTCGATTTTTATTTAGTTTTTTCAGACGGGCTTCAGCTGATAATGTACCACTGTATTATTTTCTTTCACCGTCAAATGTTATGTAGAGAACATTAAGAAATATTAGCGTTATACTCCCATGTTAGCAAATATAAAACTGATGATAGAAATGCTGAGAGCATTTAAACCGATTATACTTCGTGGACTAGTGTGGTAATTAAGCCCTTGCCTTCTCTCGGAAGAAGCCTTTGCTCAGCAGCGGAAAAATTTACAAGATGGTCATTATTATTAATTAGATCAAACAAAATGCAACTTAATCACCACGGTTTAGTTATAAACTCCCATACACATACACCAGGTAAGTGTAAAAAAAATTGATATTTTTTAATAGACGTATTTCCCTGTCGTCTGTACACGCAATGACAAGCGATATTGAATTGTGGCGAGCCGTGTATGTGCGCGCTATTCTTTCACACATTTTTGATCGCAACATTTTTATTGGCGCTCTGCGCGCGTGTGTGTGTTTAGTTTCGTACGTATAAGTTTGTTCGTTCTCTAGTGTGCGCGCTAATTGCGATAGCTACTTCATTTAAATTTCGAATGTCAGGCGTTTCGTATTAAAGTGAATAAGTATGAATTTATTATTTTCTACTTGAAAATATTAGTTTTTACTTTAATATACGTACAAGAGTATATACAATTATGTTTATGTTTATTACAACATGTTATGACCTTTATTAGAGCGTAATTGTGAAATTTTATAATAATACAATACTTTACGTAAATATGTTTATTTCGTATTTGTTTCTGTTCCTAAATATGAATGATATTTATGCCTTCACGATTCTTACAGAATGTAAATCCTGATAAATAGTTATTTGTCTTGGAATGGTGTAGTATTTATTTATTTTCGGTAGCGAGTAAAACCTTTTTGCGCATAATACTGATTACCAAGAGTTATTGATATTTTGATTCAAAACAATAATAAGTATTTGACGTCATCTGCTAATTTTCATAACGGAGTTGTTTATAAAGATTATAGTCATGTGAATATAGTCTAAAAGCTCTACTTTTAGACATGATAAGAAATACGTTCAGTGCGTCAGTAGTTTTTGATGAGTCAAAGCGTATAAAGCAACTTTCGAATGGAATCACACTCAATTCTAGGTTTATTGCGTTCCAATCTTCAGTCACATCAACACTTAAAATGAGTTAAGATCGTGATCCCCGTGGAATTCAGCTATTTACTTTCACTATGGAGTTTAGACTAGTTGGAAGTTTCTATATTCTTTGACATTTACAGTAAAGCAAATATCCTCTTCGAATCATAACTTAGTTTTTTTTAATTTTTATTTATCATACCTTAGATGTCATAAGAATATTGCAAAATAGAATATGTAATATACGACATCCATCAAACATTCACTTGATAGACAAGTGAGACGCAACAGGCATAGGAGAATCTTGCCGACCTTGTACGTTAATAAAGCCGGAATACGCCGAGATATGCGGCGCCCGCGCCATGTCGGCAGCCGTTTGCATTGAACGAATATCGACCCATGCTCATGGTGTTTAAATATGTATTTTTATTTTGCCACACATACTATGAATATTTGATAAATTTACTCTACCCCTTTGGTTTTTTGTTTGCATTAATGTTTGCCCTGCAAATGTTGGCAAGGAAGTAGCATTAAGAAATAAAAACGACTGTCGAAAGGTAAGTATGAATTATAGTTCATTATCTACAAAAACCACGACGGATAACACACTTTGTACTTTGATTAAGAAGCGCAATCTAGCCCAACACTCGATCCCCGTAATGAAAAAAGTTTACTGATTTAATTCATTAATCGAAAGGTACCTAAACAATTAAATAAATGCAAGTAGCAATTGATTTTTAAATAATTTAATATCTGATTTGTTACGTAAAACATAAATTGAGAGTTATTATGGCCAGTTAAGATTTGTATCTTACCGATGCACGACGGAGTTAAAATATACCGGACTTTTGTTGCGTTTTAAGTTTAAAACTTTCGATACGAATATATATTACGTGTATTTTTATTGAGTTCGCTAATATTTCATGTAATAAAGATTATATAATATTAATTGTTACGGGGGAAACGTTGAGTTAAATTACATACAGTTAAATGTAATTTGATTTGTAAGTTATTGAATTAGTCCTTACATAATTCAAATTATAATTAATTATATTAAAAGAATTCAGGGTAACAGACGTTAGTTCACAGACAGTCATTGGCACTGTTGACAATTGTAGATACAAAGCGATTATGATCGCTCCAACTTCACATTGGTAGATAGGTACAGTTGTTAAAAAAATACATATATCATCTGGCATAATATACGCGAATATTTATATAACATAATATCTAGCGGGGAATGTTATATAACAGAAATAGTAATAATAATTCCTGTTTCGAAATTAACTAATGTATGTTTAGCTGTTCAGGTGCTATCGCAGACTGTTAATAAGTTTTGATTTCTTAACATTCGCGACTGTTCTTAAAGTACAGTTAATTTTCCACCAACAGTTTTATAGTAACTTTATGGAATAATTGTAAAACCAAATATGGGAAACAACCTTTTAATCGATTCGCAGTAAAGTTAACTGCTCTGGATTGATTTTGAAACTGAACTTGTTTTGATTTGCTAAAGTTCATTCAACGTGTGTATTATGGCTTGAATAGAATATTTTTTTTTAAATAAACAAATGATATATTACAATAAAATAGAAGTAAAAAAATAAATTATGTAAAATCGGTCTTATCGCATTTTACCACTCATGAGCTGAACACACGATAAACGGTCCATGCAACCGGACATTACGCCCTCATTTTTATTTGGCACATAGACAAAAACACCCTTTTTTCTTTATATAACACACATATACGCATTGCCGCCATTATGTACATTTAATATATGTAAGTATTATACATAAAACGGACAATACATAGAGCTGGCCGCGTTCAATAATTAGTGAAATGTTTTTTAAACAGAATTCGAAATTTGAAATGAAGTTTTATTTTGCCTGATTGGGTTTTTTCAATTTGAAATTCGAATGAGGATGAGTTCTCTCTTTATTTTTTAATTTTAAATCGGGAAACGAGCTTTGTTTGTTTAACGGAAATGACACTGGCGGTAAGTAGCGTACAACCTAGCGCATGCATAAAGTTTGTACTGTTTATTCAATGTAATTAATTTGTCATAGGACGAATCGAATGTTTTATTCATCAAAGCTTTTTTGAGGTTTTAATAGAATTTATTTATACGCTATCCCGAGCCAAACCCATAGCAATTAAGAGGATACTGAATTACAGATACTTCGTTTACTTTCCTATGTTGTATGTTAACTAATTATCATTTAAAACGTTTCTATTTAGTCAAATATAATTTTAAAATAAAAGAACAGTTATATTAAAATTACATAGTTTTCTACAAGTACCTATTCGTATATTCTAAACAAACATATATAAGTATAGGACTTAGAAACATAATCCACTTAGGACGGAATAAAGGACGATGCGACTCGAAGACGTATTCTCAAAAAACCACGTAAGTTAGATCTGCGACATTATTTATACGGTCACATGTTGTTAATGTACGGGAGGGGTCTCGGTAAAACGGCGGTTAGGTTGTAAAAATGCTCAAGGGCCCTTAAGGACTTGCCGAGCTAGACTGGAAAGGCAGAGGGGTCGTAAGAACTGGATTATACACTGCTTATAGTGTATCTAATCTATGCCCGTTTATTGATATTTTAACCTATGGATATCGGGTTAGATTTCTGGGTGAAATTGTTTTTGTTGTAAAATTCTATTGTTGTATTATTATTTTTTAACGTACTATGGGCAAAATGTGTTTGTTTGGTTGAAGATGATTACTGTATTGACAACTTAATACAATATAGCTTGGACCAGAAATTTAATTCGAACCCAAGTAATGGAAAAAGTGACGACAAAGATATATAAGAACTTTTTTAATCTTTCTTTTCTTAAGTGACGATGAGGCCCAACACGCTAAGCCTAGTGGAAGACTGGCTCTCAAGTACCGCTACCTGAACACACCTATAGGTGCTTGGCGATATATTTTCAACTTGAGGGTGGTAGCTACCCAGCGGCATTAGAAAAAGCCCACGATGTTTTCCTTCACCGAAGTCTCAGGCTCATTGCAGGTATTCGAGGTTCGTACACGCTTCCACTGAGCCATCATTGCTTCAAACTGAACATAAACGATAAAGGATTCATAGATCTCATTCGTATCTTAATTTACACCCTTATAAGTTTTAGCACCTAAAGATGCTTTCTGTAATTGAGCTGGCAAGCTAATACCTTCATATTGAGTTTGTATCGTAAAACATTACCGATTGGATTTCCGGCAGCTGCACCTAAGAACCAGTTCAGTTTTTAGGCTTAACATGTGAGCAATTCAGCAGGCTGGTAGGGATCTGTAGTCTGTACCAGGTACCAATCAAACTCGTGAGCTTTGTATCATAATATCATACAGTATACATGTAGATTGTAGTTTCTTTATTATCTTTCATTATGTATATAAAATTATCACGTATTTTCAATTAAATACATTTCAATGAGTCAGGTCTTTGTTAGTGACTACGTATACATCTTGTACCAAACTCAGTTAGTGTGAGTATAACGCCGTTAATCAATATAAAGATGTTTATCATTTATCACAAAATTCAAAATTCTACGTCAAAACACTATGCCTTTGTTATTCCCGCTAGGTACGTCTTAAGAACAATGGGTGGTGACGCTAGAAGAACAGAAAAAATTATAAATACCTTCTTTAATTAATTAAAATAATATAGGTAGGTAGGGTAAAACACACAGTAATCACCCTTTAGTGCGAATTAAAACTATGAATAATTACAATTTCAACGTTTATTTATATTAATAAAATCACAAGTTTTCATTTGACAGTTTATTTATTAAGTTTTCTAATAAAATAATAAAAAAACAACAATTATTTATTATCATATAATAAAAGAACATTAAACAAAACTATGGCACTTTTTACCAGTAGTCAGCCTCATTTGACCAGAATTTAACCTTTTTCGACCCTATAGTAAGCCAGCGATATTTAGCCTCACACATTACATTGTTTATTAGTTATATTTTTATAACAGTTTCCAGGAAATGAAGTACATTTCAAATGCATTACATATGCTTTTATGCATATGCATTTATGTCACACCCAATATTCTTTCTCATATAGTTTTGTGTCACTATTAATTTCTTAGTCATAATTATCTGATGTTATTTTATTTACTGTACAAGTTGTATTTTTCTTCCTTATTTCTTTTCTCCTTCTTTTCTCTTTTGAATCTAATCAATAAAAAGTATGCAAAAATACCAATACCTAATTACCGTTCCAATTTCAAAAATATTTAGAAAATGCCACAGAAAGCCATAGAGAATTCCTTTAAAGTTAAACAAACGAAACACGAAGCGTTCAAACATCGAATCCCCGATCACTTTCGTTGTGTGCGTAAACACACTACTAGTAATACAAACATGTATGTAACTTGTTTATGTGTGCGTCTATCCTTCCTTGACCTAGAGACGATAGTCGCCGTCTCTAGGTCAGGACCACTACACACTATACGGGACGCCCAGCGCGACTTGAGCTCCCACACCCTCCCACGCTTTTTTATTGTGTACAGTACAGGTGCATTTGAATAGGTTTTCCCGTGCCAAGTTATAATGGACTTCGCATTTGACTAGACGAGATGTAGACAGACGGATGCGGTTTTCAAACGCAATATGTGTGTGTCACCATTGTTACTCGATCGATAAACATGTCGGTTCGAATTCGTGTTTATCAACTAATAAACCAAATATTTATATTAAAATTGTACTTATTATACGATTTCTTCACGATGAGTCCCTAGAAGAGAATTAATTACTAAGAGTTAATAATTAAATCCAAGCTATATTTATAACACAAGAGCCCTCAAGGTTCGATTGTACTATTTTTTTATTTTTGAAGATTATAGAATGCGTTTCTAGATAAGAGTATAGAGTTCGCAAATCGCAAATCGTTCAAGCAGACAATGTAGCATATAAATTCTACAGTTCATCTTTTTAGAGTATATCTTTATGCTTGATGGGAGATCCCAGCGAGGTCTAAATATGTTTAAGACCTTAAGGGATGAACTTTGAAAAATCCTACTTTATGCTCACCTACGTTATAGTATAAGAAAATCTGCACTCTAGAATCTAGACCTCAGTTTAGGTTATGCGCTGACAGTAAGCCTTAAGAATTTTAGACAAAAGCAAATATGGAAAATGACTTAAATTTTAAATAGCAAATATCTTAGCATCTTAGACGCTATAATGTTTTTAGTTCAGTTTCATTGGTATGAAATATGGTATTATTAAAATAGACCCAAAGAATTTTAATATTATAATTAGTTAAAAAATTAGTTAAAATTAAATTTCATTAAATTATTTTTTAATTTAGAACAGAAATGTTATCTAATATCGGTGGTAGCACTCAAACGGGTTGTTTGAATTTAGAATTCCGTTCCAAATTTGAAATTTACTCGGGATTAGTTTAATTAGGGATTCGGCGCGCGACCTCATTGCCGATTAGTGGTTTGTGTTCATTTGTTATTAACGCATAAAGTTTAGTTTGATTGTGTTATGTTATGCTGACTTGAGATTGTAGACAATGTCATATCTAGTTATATTTATAACTAGGGATGCCCTGCGGCTCTGCACTCGTTTATTAAGCATTAGCTATTTTCGTCTCATGATTTTATTTGTACTCATATTATTGATAATTCTTATACCCCATCAATTGAGGAACGACATATACTTCCCGTATTCAAAATTTATCTAAATATGTTGAGAAATAACAATATTTATTTTAAGAATTCTAAAAGTATTATTAAAAATTATAGACAATATATACGAGTATATAAACATGTATAATCCTTTAATTGTTGACGGTAGATTCCTTCTGTCAGTGTTGTCGTTGGGTTTTTGTAATGATTAATTTGTATTACAAGTGCTTATCCTTATATTGTTGATAACGAAATATAATAGTTGATTTGCAATGTAGCACGAATCCTTTTATTGTTGACGACGAAATGTCCTTAGGAACCTGTAAAAGCCGTAAAGGCTCCAGGGGGCCCTAAGCCTAACAGTATAGTCAGTTCGAAAAAAAAAAGTCCTAAGGATTTTAAGTGTCTGAAGACAAAGAAAAATAATCTTCTATTTTCTTTATTTACAACTTAATTAACAATGGTTTCACTAGACTATTAAGTGAAGTGAATTGAAAAGAATAAAAAAAGCAATTGGAGATCGTCAAAGCTACGGCGGTTTAGTTTATGTAGTTTTTAGGTATTGCGCAATGTTTACGTGAAACTTTCTAGAACATTTCAAAATAGCTTGTTTTTATTGCGTCAGCCTAATGACGTTATCTTTAATTAAACATGCATAATTCCAATTTTAGACTTATATCCTTCATTATTAATCGGGAAATTTGGGAAAATTTACTTGTACAGAGAGAACTTCTTTACGTATCTATTAAGTTCTATAATTATATAGGGCGCATTATTCAATACAGTCGATTTAAAAGGTAAATCGGTCAATCCAACGATAAATTAACCTAGGGTCCCTAATACAACCTTTTCGACATTTTTGAAGTGAAACTTCTTATGCGACTTCCAACACGTTAAACGTTTAACGCACATTATCGGTCTCTCCTCTTTGTGTGAGCCAGAGCGAGAGAGTAAATGTCGGTGTGTATGTATATTGCACACTGTTTAAATAAAATAGAAAATGTCTTTTAAAATGAAGTTTCACTTCTATCGTGTGTGAATCGCACACACACCTTTTTTTATTGTGGCATCGAGTCTTGTATGACCAAAATCTCACCTCATTATAATTACTAATGGCAGTGGAAAAACAAATGTTTGATCATTGATTTACATTATCAAAACTCAATAGACTCCATTAGAGATTTAGGTGTTATGTTTGACGATAAATTATCGTTTCGTCCACAATCAGACTTGGTTTTACCTTTACTAACAAATTTCATAGACTCACCACTTTGCTATATCTATATATAACTTTAATACGGCCTTTAATCGAATACGCCACTGTAGTTTGGTCCCCATACTACATAACTCTTGCAAAGAACATTGAACGGTAATATAATAGACACGCTGTTTGGAATCATTTTGCCTTAGACATGGCATGAATAGAACACTGACTAATCCCCTTGAACGTTCCAAAGCACTTTAAAATCTCCGCTATCTCGTAAGCAAGTGAAATAATATACCTACAATAATTCATTTTACTATAGACTGTCCACAACTTCTGAGAATTACTATGCATTACCACGCTTCAACATCAATCTCTATCCGTAGTCGAAGTACAAAATTATATTATATTCCTTTTTATAAAAATAATTTCTCTTTCAACGGTCCAATAGCCAGCATGTGTCGCTCCTCATAGAATAATATGTAACATTATAACGCTTGTAAAGCTAATACGGATTCTACAGAAACATCACTCACTTTAGTTCATTTCGACCCTCTATTATTTAATGTATGAACGATATAGTTTCTTGGTTTCAGTACGCAAAGTTTTCTGTGTATGCTGATAATAATAAAATATTTATGCCGATATGTACTGTCGATGACTGTAAAAAGTTGTAGCTAGATCTGAACAGATTATGCGAATAGTGCTCACTTAATCTTTTGCATCTCAACGAGACCAAATTTCAGTGCATTACAAACACGTACAAGAAAAATGTCCTTAAACATGATTATAGACTCAATAATGCAATAGTTTCCAGAGTGACATGCCTTAAGGATCTAGGAATATATCTTGACCATGAATTGTCATAAGTAGATCACTATTTTAATTGTTTCATTAGATTTTCATTTATTTTAATTGTGTAAAAATAATTTAACAGTGTATAGACAAAAAATATTTTAATTTGATGCCGTCTACTTACATCACGATGCGCGCACAGCCCTTTATTTTACCCTCACTGAATGTGCCAAAAGAATTATAATATGCAAAAAACACATCCTTCTATTATAAAAAACATGATAATGTAGAGACGAAAGAATCTCATAAGAGATTTTTAAATGTTCAAAAGTATTCAAAATCAAAATTAAAAATACTTTATTCAATTTAAGCCCAGAGAATGCATCATTGAACGTTCAAACATTACTACCCTACCCTATCTTTAACCATGGTTTCATCGAACTGACTTGTACTCCACTTTAAACTTAAATAGTAAACAACCGAGAATCATCGAGAAGTTTGAACAATAGAGGTTCGTTTCGTTGTCGACGTACGAAGAAAGATTCTGCATACATCTTAGTCGTCGCAATGAAGACATAAAACTACAAATCGTTGTGTAAAGCGCTCGTGAACAACAAAACATGCACGAGCTCATGTCGCACGGAGACGCGACAATCGATATTCATTATTATCGATTTGTGACGTCACTACTTATTATCATTTATTTATTGAAATCTTTTGCATTCTACTTGTTATAGTTGGTGTGACTTTTTAGATATTTACCTACTTATATACAACTAGCGATGTTTCGTGACTCCGCATGCGTTTTGTACGCAGTAATCATATTCGACTACTATATTTTTGATTTCTAAAAATGTTATTGATATTAATTACTATAGGCTAACAATTTTGATATAAAATATATTCTCCGTTACACAATTCCTTCAAAATCGGTTGAGAATTAATAAAACTGTAATTATTACTGTTTTTTTTTTTTTTTTTCTAAAAGTTTTATTAAGAATTCTTATATCCTATGAGGAATGACATAAACATTTCGTGTAAAAAAATTCATAACAATCGGACAAGCTGTTTTTGAGTTTAATCCGAACATAGAAACAGACAAAAAAATGTATACCATTTATTCACGATTAATTTCCTTTATATAAGATATCTATCAGAACATTTGGATAAAAAGAAAACGTGTAAGTACAGAACAGAACGGGAAGCATAAGTCATTTCATTATTGATAAGTTATAAGAAGTTTTAATAAAAATATTTGAGATAAGCAGAAAAAATAGCACAGGGTTTTTCATTGTCGATTTTTTTTTTTATCGTTGAAGGTTTAGCGTAGTGGCCACATTTCACGTGATGTTAAGTGACGATGGGGCCCAAGATGGTAACACGCTAAACCTAGTGGAAGACTGGCTCTCAAGTGCAGCTGCCGGAATACACCTATTGGTGCTTGGCGGCAGATTTTCAACTTGAGGGTGGTAGCTAGCCAGGCGGGCATTTAGAAAATTCCCTACCACCATGCTATGGTTTCCTCACGATGTTTTCCTTCACCGAAAGCTCAGGCTCATTGTAGGGATTCGAACTCACGTTAATCGACGCGAAGTCGTACACGCTACCACTGCGCCATCATCGCTTCAAAATATATAGATAATATATAGATTTCAAGCTCAGCATGAGTTCTTAAATATCTCTGTGGAGGCTGGTGTAATCCGGCTCTCTAAGGTCCAAACAATCGTTGAGGTCAATAATAACACCTTCAACTCTTCAATATGGACTGTATTTTTTATATTAAAAAGCCTTTATAAGTCGGACCGTGGTCCTAGGCTGAACTGATAATTCCGAACGGTGCCGTCCATAGAATTTGGAACCATATTTACACCATTCAGATACTTATAACTAGTACATGGTCTATAAAAAAATACATACAATTTGCCTATCATAGGCCTTAAATTCGAGTATCAGGTTGCGTAATGATAATAATTATCTCAAAAAATGCGAAACGTAACCTCAGTACAGTTTTGTGACCCGTAAATATCGGACATGATGAATCATACACAAAAAAACATGAAATACTCCATGTATTAGAAAGTACTTACCAAAAATAAAACAAGACACATAAAAACACTTTATTTGTACGCTTATGCCTGTACATAAAAATCGCAAAAATTCGACGAAAAAGTCCAGATTTGTGGAAAGAATTTTTTTGTTTTTTGCACCACGATAATGCGCCTTCGCGCAAGGCCATCATTGTGAACGAATTTTTTACCAAAAACTCAACAAATACTATCGAGCAACCACTTTATTCACCAGATATGGCTCTAGTCGACTTCTTTCTTTTTCCTAAACTCAAATTATTACTACGTGGCACCCGCTTTCATTCTGCAGAAGACATAAAGGAGACTTCGCGACAAGAACTAAACTCATTTCTGGAAAAAGCGTTTAAGAATTGTTTTGATGATTGGATAATTCGTTGGGGTAAGTGTATCGTTTCTGACGCGCATACTTTGAAGGCGATAAAGTATATTTGGATGAATAATTAATATTTTGTGGCTTATTGATCTTCTCCCGGTACCCTTTTGACAGAGTAGTATAAGTGCATGGGCACGACTCATAAACATTAAAACCTTATTTATTCTCTATATATCTATACTGTGAGGCGACCTAAGCTCATCTGCCCTCAACAGTTACACTAAAAAGACATTAAAAAAAAAACATGAGTGCTCGCACCCAAAGTCTACGGGAATGCGACTATGCCTCTCAACTAGTAGACGTTAAAAAACTATGTATTTCTATTGTTCACCTAATAAGCCGGTGTCTTTATGGCTAACAGTAAAATCAGATCGAAAAAAAAAAAAAAAAAACGTAAAGCCGTAAATATTTATTAAAAAAAAACGCCAGTACATTCTTAAATTCCATTTTAAAAATTTAAATCTTATTTACCCAAAACAATACATAGTTATTATTCAACATATTATATTTGGCTATTTATTAACGTCACGCACACATGGACACGGCAAAGTCAAGGGTTGGGACAGAACTGCATCAAGGTGAATGACCGCCGAAACGCAGAACGCGGCAAGGTCACGCACACTAGCGCAGCGCACACATAGACGAGACGACCGTGAAATTAGAAATAGTAGGGATGAGGTGCGGTCGATAAATGTTGCAATGTATCATTTTTATTACGTTTTGTTATTTCTTTGAGGAATGGATCTATGCACGTTTTGTTACTGCTCTGTGAACATATTAAATTTCAAAGTTCCTAATTAAATGTTATGTTATATAGTTAATAAAGGTTTCAATGGTTGAAAATAGTTATTTACATGATATCTAAATATATTTTTTGCAAGATAAACACATTTTAAAGATGAATGTAAACGTAAGAAATACGGATTTTGTGGGTATGTTTCTTTAGTATTCTAAAAAGCTTCAATAAATATAACGCATTAGTTAAATGCATGTGTGTAATTGTAATGAACTAATTTTTGAGTTATCTGGAAAAGTAATAACAAAGATTTGAGGGTCCATGCTGTGTCTATTCTGGTCATTTTATTGTCAGTTACAAAATAATATTTCTATTTTAAAAGATATTATTTCTACTGATGTTAAATTAATTCTTTAAACGAAGATAAGGTATTAAGTAACAATAACTGATATCAGTTTCAATTATCGTCAATTATAACTCGATTTTTTTCCATAAAATTACAATAATTAATGTAGAACATTATGAGTAATATTGATGTAAAGTTTTTAATTACTACTTTTGTTGTGACTATGCTACGTTTTCAGGTTAATTTCATATTAAAATTATAATTTGTGCGTTGACATTTAAGAATCAAGATAATATTAAAGCTTATGCAATCAAGGTTACTGCATTGATGGCAATTAATAAAAAAGTAAATGAAGAGTTATAGCATTAATTAAAACGTTATACAATTCATTTTACTTACTTACGACTTAAATTTAATTTTTATCATAGCCTGGGCAAAATGACGGTATTGATGGTAAGGACAGGATAGACGTGGAGATATGAGGTTTGATTGTCAGTCGTTGCTGTCATAATGACTTGTAAAAACCAAAGTATCAGAAATCTTTGTATCTATATATGTTTATGTCTATACATACTCGCATGATTCCGAAATGCGGTAACTTGGAATGAGTTGCTATGACGAATATATGCGTTTATCGTGTTACAAAAAAGAAAAAAATCATATAATACAAACCTGTTGTGGACAAATACATGCAATATGTGGCCAGACATATTCAACACTATAAAATGGAATTTTCTTAACAATCATTATTAACTAAAACGTAAAAGCTCCATCAATATGATTTAGTTTGGTTATTTTCAGAGCTGACTTAAGTTGTAATTAGTGAGGTTTGTCAAAGTTTGGAAATATTTTACCTCAATGCTTCAAAAGAGTAGTCCATTTACCAATAGGGGTTAATCCAGCATGAATATGATTACGTAGTATAACTATTATAAGCTAAAAGCTGTATTCTAAGTGGATGATAAAGTTCGTATACAACTTGGTTATCTACATAATATGCAGCAGGGAGTATGTGGTGATCTGTTTCGAAGACAGTAAATATACAAAAAAAAAAAATGTGTGTGCGATTCACACACGATAGAAGTGAAACTTCATTTTAAAAGACATTTTCTATTTTATTTAAACAGTGTGCACAATATACATACACACCGACATTTACTCTCTCGCTCTGGCTCACACAAAGAGGAGAGACCGATAATGTGCGTTAAACGTTTAACGTTTAACGCTTGGAAGTCGCATAAAAAGTTTCACTTCAAAAAAATACCAAGTAACGTGACATTAAAAAATGAAGTAAAGTTTCGAGCCTTGATGTATTAATGGTCTCTAATATGATAATAAAATATTACAATAAAAACACCCAGACGATTCAAAGTCGACACAACAAACTAAATTATCAATTGAAATGAAAAAAAAAACTACGTTTGAATAACAGATCTGAGGTTTCGATGGTCCGAAATTTGAATAATACATAACGATGTTAAAGAAAATGTTGTTTACCACATACTCTTATATACGATTTGGTCAAATTCGGCCCTTGGTGAATTAGCTTCTTGTGCGTTGCGAATGTTAATGTGATTCGTTGAAGGAATTCACCAGGATGTATTAGAATTAAAAGAAATGTTTCTATGTTGATTTCAAACGTTTACATATTTGTACTTATAATAAATTTAAGTGTTTTTAAGCTAATACGACGTATATCTTATAATTTATGTTACAATAGATTTTTTAAGTGAACCCTTCGGTGACATCTATTATATCAGTAACTGGCTTTAGTCTTTTTTTTAGAATCATTACGTCTCAAACTAAAATAATATCGAAATAACCAATGCTCCTATTTATCGACTCGACATTTTCTATCGGGCTAAGCCCTAGCAAGCCGTTGCACTAAAGCCGGAATGACTAATTTCGGTTTCACTAGCGGACTGTTTGCTTTGAAAGCCGCTGGTTTATTTTTGTTTTAGACTCGAACGTATGATATCAAGTATAGGTATATTACGGCCAGCAGGAAAACGTAAACACGTGGAAAATAGCGCTCTTGCATTAAGCGAATTTCTTACCTACCTATGTTTATAGATAGTTAGATTGTTACTTTCGGATCTTTAAAACGTTTTATTAAATTTTTAAATACTTTTACCAACCCCCAACGAAAACATTAACATTGCTGTTGTTTGTTGGTGTTATTAAAACTCTGTGTGTCTGTATGTGGCATCGTAGCTCCGAAACAGCTAAACCGATTTTAAATTACTTTTTTTTTGTTTGAAAGGTGGCTTGATCTAGATTGTTCTTAGGTATGATTTAAGAAAATCGGTTTATCCGTTAGAAAAGTATCGGCATCTTCCACAGGTCTGATCGAGTCGAAATTTGGTATTCTGTTCCTTCAATGATATTAGAAGGTCATGGTAACATTGACCTGATCCTGCAGCATCATCTGGCATTTGCCAAACTCCTCACCAACTTACAGTAGAGGTCTTATGTTTGGCCTCATAAGAATGGACTCGAATGACTAATAGATTGTATCAGGGGTTTTTAAAATGTACCTTTTTATTAAAATTAAGCTATATTCAATAGTAAAATAGTGTAATAAAATATTTTAGATATAATGTCAAGTCGTTATCAAGGAAGGATTTTATTTAGAGGTAGACAGGCAAAGGAAAATTAATATTATGTCTCTCTCGCGACAGCATTGCCTTCTCTAGAAATCTCCATGTACAATGTTGTTAAATTGTTCCATACATTTTTCAAACTAAAATGTTAAACATAATGGTGAAGTACTTGCGTTGTTTTAAGTTGTTTTAAATTCCGTCAAGTTAGCCAGCACTCATTTTAGTTCACACTTGAGTTCCTCCTTCTTCCTACACCTAGAAGGGAAGGGTAGCTGCTCTCTTGCCCGTACCTAGCTACGCCCTTAGCCGTAATAGTTGGATGGATGTGGAATGTGTATTCGATGTCAGCGGGTTAGACTTGTGACAGTGAAGTCTAGAAGTGATTCCATCTCTACAAAATTCATCCACAAAATTATTATTATGATTATTGTAAATACCCTGGAAGTCATTCTCGGCATACCACCCCTTGATCTATTTATACAATAGGAGGCCACGCTTTCAGCAGTCCGAATGACAAATCTGGGACTGCGGGGCAATACAGATGGACCAAACACAAAAAAATTAAATAAATCGATCATGTACGAACCTCTGATAGGCTCTCTGTGTGATAGGATACCAAATAAATACGGTTTTTATATGAACTACTCGATAAAACTGTGCGAATAAAAACAGAATTCGTATATATACAGATGGCTGGAAAACTAATACAAAACAGGTGCCGGATGTTTTCCTGTGACTTAAATATCAAAATATCAATAGCCCTAGGATCACACAGTTCCATCTTCCAGTGTGAATGTGTAGTCACTACTGAGGCGGCAAACGCGGTGCTGAACAGGAAAGTAGAGAACCAAAACATAAGAAAGATTTACGAGCCCTGGAGAGTAAGATGCACGACTCTGGACTTATAAACGAGTGTCACAACGCAAAAGAAACCCTTTCTTTAACAACGAATAACAAAGTAACCCTACAGTGGATTAAGGGACACAGGGGATCACTAGGCAATGGCGCAGAAGATGAACTGACAAAGAGAGGTACGAGTAGTCTGCGGGTAAGTCCTCTACCCATACTGCCTCTGCCTATCAGTCAAATTCGCTCTTGGCTGTGTCGAAGTACAATAGAATACATAAAGATCGATGGACAACGGCCAGCGACTGTAGACAGTCGAGAGTGACACTGCCCACCCCTGTACCGCGATTGTCGCGGTGACTACTTAGTCTTAATAGAAGTGGTCTACGTGTTATGGTAGGAACTATAACTGGCCATTGTTCACTTTACAAAACCTTTATATTCTAGGTGTCACTGATGTCGATAAAATAAATAAAATCCTCAAAAACCCGAGGTCGCTTCGAGAAGCCTGTGAATGCCCCGGAGGCTGCAGCACTTCTAGTCGAAGTCTGGTGTACGCACAATGGACCTATCAAGAGTCTAAGTGCGGACAGATGGAGCCCACAGAACATAACATAACTGTAAATCTATTTGGACAGTTAAAAAATAAACCGATCGAGTTTCTTGCCGACTCTTCTCAGTGACTGGGATATTTTGTTGTTTGGGATGTTTTCCTAATATATGTAGAACTGGTATGGTTCTATATTGGAAGGGAGATGATGGGATAAGGTCAATTTTTACGAACACTCGACATGATAAAGACGATATAATACGCTTAGTGAGGCAATGCCCATTCGTAACTGAAGCGGTTGTTCTAGGTTTGCTAATTTCTCTTTCGAGTTCGAAAGTGCTTATTAAAAGCTTTCCATTAACCAAAAATATATAGGCATATCTTTATGAAAGCATTAATACCATTCCAATCTAGATTGTTCTAATTAAATCATGTAATTGAAAACGAAATACTTATATAAAAACAGCTTAGTCCGCTTTGGCTCGTATTGGTTCACCGAAATGTATAATATCTTAGTACACAAAAAGACATATTCTTATTATTGGTTTTAATATTTTAGTCTACAAATTAAGACAAACTTTCGTTTTTACACAATCACTTCACTGTAGACACTTCTATTATAATATATCGTTGTTTGGTAGAAACAGTTGACAGTTGGCAATTAAAATAATAACACTACATGACAGATAAGATCCCCACTAATAAAGTCCATATAGGTACATATTTATTATTTTAAAAGTAATTAAGTTAGACGTGGTGTCCGAAAACGCACGTGAAGAAATCAAAATTATTAATCCAGATAACCAATTTAAAATTTTATTTCGCTTAAATGTCGTTTAAAAATTTTGAGTGTGCATTGGAAAAACCAGCTCTTGGAAACATATCAACTAACTGTAATAGTTATTTATTTACTAATTATACATAATATGACTGGTAACACCGCTTCTGATAAGTAAGGAGTTTTACAGATATTTGAATATCAACCGTTTTCAACAAATAGCGTCATTTGAAAACGTTCAAACAAAAACAAACACTATCATGGTGTTTTAAAGTCTGATTAATTTAAAGAAAACATATAAAAAATTAAATTTAATTTAGAATTGGCAGCCTTAATGCTGCTGATGAGAGTCGAGAACCGCTCACTATGGTACAAGCGGACCGGCGTCAACATTTCCTAAATATTCATTAAACAAAATTGAATCTTAGATTTAGGCATTTGAGCGGAATATCGATTGCCATCAGACGGCGTTTACAACGCTTTAGCATCAACAAAGAACAGCCAAAATGCATCGTAAGGTCAACGAACTTGCCAGCCAAGGACAGTGCATTCCATTTTAAATTTAAAGCTAGCGCGCCAATAGAAGGCTGGATCTAAATAGGTCCGCCATCTTGCGGCGTCGGTTTGAGCGGAAAGGTGTTTTTTAATTGGCGCCATTTGCATTCTTTTATTCAGTGGTTTTTTTAATACAGAATTTCATTTTTTTGGTAACAATGAGCCGATTCTTGTAATATTTTGACGTAATTAGGGAACACTAACGAGATCGCGACTGTTTCAGTTCGTTACCCCTGGGTCTTTATTGAATAAAAAGTATTACGGTCTACGACAAGTGCGGCTTTTATTCAATTTGTCAATTGTAGAAAAAAAAGATAAGATTGTTCTATTCGTTTTCTTAATGGGAATTAGATAAATGTTAGGAATTTTAGTTTTAAGACATATTAGAATTAATTTATATAGAAACATATTCGTTTAAGGATATAAAAAAATATCACTAATTATTATTTTAAAAACCTACCATATTAATTTAGAATATCAACCATTTACTTGATAATTTAAAACTACTATATATACATAGACTGCTTTTTTATATTTGGACTCTGTATTAGAAATAAATATTGTGTGTCATTCATTACAACGTTCGGTAAAATAATGGGTTTGTATAGAAATGCTGCCATTTTAAAATTATAACCATTAAATTTATTTATGCATTTTTACGGTTCAAACTCATGATAAATGAAATGGATTTTTTGTTATATTACAATCACTATTCCGTACTGAAGAAGTGGACACTAAGACTGAACTGACTAACATAGAATTGTCTGTTCTGTGACAAAAGTTCTCTATATAATCTGAGTGTAAACAAGATAATTAAGAAAATACTGGTCATTTTATTTAATCTAAATTATAATCATAGATGTAATATAAACTCAAGTTATGTTTACACGACATACACTTTACTGTACGTAAAATTAAATTTAAAAAGTTCTCTATGTCTTATCTTTGTCGTACCGTGAAAGTATGGAACCATCTCCCGGCCAATGTATTTCCTCCTTCTTACGAGTACTAATTTTTTTTTATATTAGCTCGACAAGTTGGTTCCAGAGTTTCACGGTACGACACAGATAAGTCATGGAGATCGGACATCGGGTCCTTCAAGCGTAACGTGAAAAGATATTTAAGCAGGCCGGCATGACAGCGGCGATCTCCGATGGATTTCAATTGCCATGATCTCCGTGTTAATTGAATTGTACTCTGCTTACCATCACGGACAGTGCCATCAATGTGCCGATCTACTATAAAAAATATATAATAATAATTGAGGTATTTCGTATTTTCTTACAAAATCATATTTATCGTAAATTTCGTGGACAGACATTTCACTATACCTGTCTCGTTTACTCTTTCGTAGAATTATAATTATTAGTTGTTGTGAGTAGTCCCGCCATGACGTCATCGTCAGGCACTTCCGACATGCCCATCGAATTTAAAATAGACTGGTTATAAACTAAATTGTCGGATAAGATATACGCATTTGAAATTTTAATATTTAAGAATATTATTACCTCTAAAGAATAGTCATTTAGCAAATGATTTCATTGTTACAAACGAAATAACAATTAATTCTTAAAGTTTCTCTTTCTACTTTTCCCTCGCTGTTAGCAGCAAGGCTAAGATTTCGCGGAATCACATGCAAATGATTTAGAAAGCGTTTCTCTGTTCTATACGTGTTTAGGCAACATTCGCGAAACGACATGTCGCCTGATGCATAGTAATACGTGTGCCTAAGACACCGATGTTGCAATGAACTTGCGTAAACATCATTGCTAAGTATTTTATTAGCATTAAGAACAGGTTTGTTATCGCTTTTCGCTTTGCCTACAATGATAATACGTCTAGAAACAGGAGAGTCAAGAGTCAAGCCAGAACACACCGACAGATGCTTAGCGACAAATTTTCTACAGCCAATAAAAATGGCCTAAAAGGTTGTAATAAACTGTTTTCTTCTCATTGTCCTCTCCTTTTTACACCCGTACAGGAAAGCAATATAAGTGTGCCTAATGGTAAGCATAGCATATTCCAAAAACCGTAGCGACTGCTGTGAGATCATCAATCTATAGCCAGACGCCGCTATCATGCCGGCCTGCGTAAACAGAAAATAGATATATACTCTTACAGATCTTGAAACGCAACACGCATAAGCCAATCACTATGACGGGCTTTGCACCATAAGCATGTTGGTCGCGAGTCAGTCGAGTTATACCGACACATTATCGCCATTTCGTTTACTCAGAAGCGTGCACAACGCGAAGGTGAGGTTGACTTGGATGTGTCAAATTTTAAAATATTATTTGACCCCTTACAAACCGATCTCAAATTTAACAGTCATTCTGACTGTAGTAAAATATGAAAAATTAAATAAAATATCTGTATGGTTTGCTTTAAATAATATCTTGTTGTATTCAAACAAAACAAAATGTATCAGATTTTCCTTGCCCCATGTCCAACGTGTTAACAGTGATATTAAGATAGAAGGGAATCTAGTAGGCGTAGTTGATAATATTATATTCTTAAGCATCACACTTGATGCAAAATTACAATGGGGTCTGCCCACGCTGCGTCTACCCGTACGTGGCCGCCACTCGAGAACTTTTCGGCCTCAGCGGCCATCCGTCCTATAAGCTTTGAGCTCCGCCCACTGCCACTTAAGTCTAACAATTCTTAGAGCTTTAAATACATAAACAACATGTACTTTTCATTTTTTATATTGACTTTGTGTGTAAAATCGATTTTAATAAACTTAGAAATAATATAATTGTTCCTAAATACGTCACTTGTTTAGATATACTTTTTTGTATGAAAAGTCATCATTTATGTGCTAAGAAGATAAATTCACTTATTAATATGTCGACAAATCTGTATTTTCACGTCACACATGAGTAGAATGTATGTTTATTATTCATATAAATGCAAAATAAAAATGTTATTCACGTAAAACTGATGTAGAAAATGAAGTCCGTAAGGGGTTCGCTCGTGTGTGCGAACAAGCGTTGTTTTAGCTACGAAAACTGTAGTAGTCTACGCCGTAGCATAGACTACGATCTATGACCCGTAGTAGAACCGTAGCAATGTAGCCTCAATTTAATAGGCAAAGTTTTCTCCATTGTTTTTTGCTAAATAATATTTAATTTTATTATGAATACTAAAATTCTAACAACAGTTTTGACTAATGACGTCACTTTAGTAATAAAATAGAATAATAATTGTAGGATTTGTTCTCGTAACTTGACGTCGTAATAACCATTCCTACAAAGCGACTTGAAAAGATCCCACACGAATGACGTCAATAAAAGTCTAAATTTAAACCCAATGCGTACATTTTGCACAAAATTAGTACTCAATTGTTCAAGTTTAGGTTAAGTTTACTGCTGTACCAATGCATAGTGTTGTGGAAATGTATTTGTAAGTGTATTCTAGTGACGTAAATCATATTTATGGCATCGTTATTCAGTGAAATAGGGGTGAATATTTCTGAGATAAGTTACAAATAATATAAGAACTTTATTTTTCATTAAATGAACATATATAAAATACTTAAAATGTGGTACCGTGTTTATTACAAATAATTTGTAACACAACTTACTTCCATGGATAACTGTAAATTAAAAAACATTTCGGATAGCATTGGTGAATTTTTAGAGCTGATTTCCTTTCCTCTGTCGCACTGAAATTAAGCAAAACACAACCAGAACAGATTTTTAACTTGAGGGTGGTATCTAGCCAGTCTAAAAGTAAAATATTCCCCAGCACAAACTATGGCTGTATCACAGCGTTTTCCTCCTCCAAAAGTACATGTTTACAATAAATATATGCTTGAAGTGAAGAACATTTTTAGTAATATAAAGTACTGATCCAACCGTACCTCAAAAGGTGAGAGATTACACAAAAACTGTCTTTAATCTTATTAATATTATTTAACCAGTCCGAATACTATGGTAACTGTCGAAAAGTAATATTCTATCGATGTTGGTCACCTAGTCACAAAAATGACTCATTACAAATCATACATGTAAATTCAAGATCATTCTTTGTTGTAATTTTATAGGTATTAAATATAATTTTATTCATTTCTGTCTACGCCTATAGGCTATTTTAACAGTAAATATATTTTTAATCAGTCAACCAGTAGAAAGCTGTATTCGACCGGTCCGACCGATACCGAAACAGCAATTTAAAAAGAGAAAAAAGATCCAATAATAATAGTGCGTGCGAGGCGGCGCAAGCGCATATCGAGGTCAAGGTGACGCGTTTGTGCAACTTTCGAAACGCTCCCCCCTCGCCATCGAGTCATATCCCCCTACAACATCCATTAGGGTTGTCATAAATTAAGTTATGACTATACTTATATAAACATAAGTTATTTTATTGGACTACCCAAATCAAAAATAATCAGTTTGATCTTGAATTCTGAGTTGGAACGTCTCATGTGCCACTACGTGCTGTGATAACACTTTTCGAATAGGAACACAGCAGCGGAGTACCTACTACATAGTTAGTTACATAACATCCATTTTTTGTGAAATCGTAATGAAACTATAGTATAGTGTTTTGGCATTTTCCAATGCTCGCCTGACTAATTCCTACACTCAGGTTGAAAAATAAACACCAAGAACATATCGGTGTTTCCCTGCAGCTGTCTTTGATCTCAATTCTCTAGCTTATAGAGTTACCGTCTTCTGACAAATCGTCAATTAAAATCATTAGAGATTATTTTCGAACGTTAATCTATATAAAATAATAATAATGATTAAAAATATATATATATTAGTATATATATGATATAATTAGGTACATATATACCTAATTTAAAAGATCGGTCAAGTAGCGAGTAGAACTCGCACTCTAAGGGTTCCGTGCTGTTATTTTACCATTATATATGGACCCTGAATAAATTATGGAAAATCATTACATTTCTTTTTCAAAATAGTATTATACGGACGTTTAAATTTATGTCAGTTTAATAATTATTTATACATCATATATATCTGTTTCTTTGTCATACATTTCAAATGTTTAATAGCATAACTTAATATCACTTTATTACAGTTGTTTATTTACGCCAAATTTATTCTGTATGGTTATGCCATTCATAAATGCTGTTATTGTATAGTATGATTTATTTATTAAAAAACTTTAAGTTAATTTTTGAATAAACTTCAATGAATTTAAGTTAATTGAATAAATATTGTTTGTATTTTATCCTTACAGTTTACAACGTTTCCGACGAGCGACGATGCAAATTTAAGTGACAAACTTATGTTTTGCGGGTGCTCGCATTGTACATTGTATGAAATTAACAGCAAACATAACTTTGTCGTGTAATTATTCTACACGAGATTTGAAATTCATTATTATAGAATTGATTCCTTAACTTGTACTGAAAAGCTTCTGTTCGTACCAAATTTCCTCCTTGTAAAGTACCTACTCTATAAGCTTTGATAATTGGTCAGCGAGCAAGACCTTTAGTCTGAAGAGCCTGTCTTTATTTTGTTAACATAGATACTTGATTTTTTACAGCAGTATCATACCATAGACCATAGTATTCGATATTAATTACATCTACCTCAAATTGTTTTCGAGAAAAAGAGTTTGAACGGAGACGAATACACGTACACCATGATTGTTCCGTTTTTCATTTTAGGTGTGGACCCTTAATAATTTCTATCAAAATATTTATATTATATTAAAATATTTATCATATTATTGTAAAAACAATATTCTTTATTTATTAAACTCAACTTGTAAAACGTACTTAGCTGTGATAGTTTTCAAATGCCTTAAAATAACCAATTAGATTGCGGGAGAGAAGACACTTGACTCTAACAAAAATCGGCATTTTAAAGCTTATTAATATTTTCCAAACGGATTCCTGAAAGGAAAAAAAGATTTTCACATTCGCAATAATTTTTGAACGACCTATCCAGCGACACTACACACCAAAAAACAATAAATATACACCAGCAAGCGTTACCAAGTTAAAACTTTAAAGGATGCACTTTTAATTGCCATAATGTATTGACAACCCTACAAACAATCTCCGTTATTGTTATTTATAATGTTAAAGAAATTAATGTCGTACATATTTAATGATCTCGGAAGGCGATTTATGAAACTATTTCACCTTTTACGATATTTAAAGAGACAACATACATTTATTATACATACATTTTCCATTATATAACGATCAGCCGATTAACATCCCACTGTTGGACAAAGGCCTCTTTCTGAGGTGCAGGTTAAAGATTATGATTCAGCGTCGTGACATTTAGAAGCGGTGGGAAATCAACTGTTCTGTTTATTCCCAATATGCTTTAATATTATGAAAATATTTCTCAATCGGTCTGGTTTCCCCGCTATTTTAATTTGTCTTCAGCGAACAGTCTCACGAAGCAAATTAAAATTAGTCAATCAATGCACATGAAAAAAAATATCTTACTAAGTGAAATCCACTCAAACCAATCAAACCAAGCCAATCAAAATCAAAGGCCTTAAAAAGGCACTTATGGATGTTAAAACACTTTTCTTTTTTATCGTTTTAGTTTTGGCGTAGTGGCTACAATCTCACCTGATGTTAATTGACGATGTAGCCCAAGATGATAACACAGTAAGCCTAGTGGAAGACTCGCTCTCAAGTGCAGCTGCCGGAACACACCTATTGGTACTTGGCAACAGATTTTCAAGTTGAGGGTTTTAACTAGTCAGGCGGACATTAGACAAAGCCCCTACTACCACGCTATAGTTTCCTGACGATGTTTTCCTTCACCGAAAGCTCAGGCTCATTGCAGGGATTCCAACTCACGTCAATCAACGCGAAGTCGTACACGCAACCATTGAGCCATCATTGCAACCTGTTCGGAAAACATCCCAGTCATCAAGAGAACCGGCAAGAAATTCGATCGGGTTTTTCAATTATTATTTTTTCGCGGTGTAAATAATATTACAGTTATGCAACATTTATATTATTTTAGTGAATTTACAGAACGGAAGTTTCTTCCAGACATTACTATTATTTACGTTATGGTCTACGGTCTATCCTATAATAACCTTTTGACAGTAAAACATGCTTCACATAGTCCTTGAACTCATTGTATAACAAATCCTTAACGTACTTAGGAACCTTGTTATATAACTTAACACTATTACTTGAAAACTTTTAGATTAGTGGTTTATTAATTAAAAAGACCTAATAAATAACAGGAACGGAAGCAGCGACTTCTGTGGAATTAATCGGACCTCTGTACCACTAGAGTACGAAGGCGAACGTCAATAAGAGTACTTATATGTATGTTTGTTTTATTAATATGACGTCATAAACAGCAGGTACGTGCCTCCGACACCTGTTTGCGCTTCACTCCACATGCAGGTGTAAGCGTATCCTTACATAAGTTTTTTTTTTATTTAACAGCTTTAACAGACAATTAACATGGTCATCGAATCAACTACAGCTGCTGGAACACACATATTTTTTTATTGACCACAGATTTTTAACGTAAAGAGCGATAGCTAGCTAGGTGGGCGTTAGAAAATACCCTACCATTCTACCACGTTCGCAATGTTTTCCATCACCGAAAGCTCAGGCTCACTGTATAGATTCGAATTCACGTCGATCGACGCGGTGTCCGTACAAGCTGCAACTAAGCCATCATTGCTTCAAGAAATTTCGTAACATCATAATGACCTAACAACATAATGAAAGCCGTTGGCATAGAAGAATTACCTCCAGACATCATTATCCTCAATTTAGTCATTGGCTTTATAATATGCCTAATCAAATAAAACACGCTTATCATGTAGTTTAAAGCTGTTCCCCTATGAAACATTTTAGAGTAGCGGGGATTATATTATTTAATGCTGGCAATATTTCACAAGGTAGAATTATGAAAAAGTTATCTTGGGGAATTATGCTACCACATATTGTGGTACTACAAGAACGTTATTTCTCAAAGCGTTCATATTTCGAATTTCTTTTCTGGCGATATTACGAGCACCCAATGAAGATAATACAACCAGTCCTACCGAAATAATGTATACTACCTATACCAATATAATAAAGCTGGAGTTTTTTTGTTTGTTTTTTTAAACTCGCTAATGTCTGGAACTACCACTCTGATTCGATAAATTGGGTATATACTAGCCAGATTCGTGAGGAATAGTATATACTATATAACTTCACGCTAAACTATAAGGAGCGGAGCAGTAAGCGTGAATGTCAAGCAATCTGGAACCCTGTAGGCAATAATGAAAATGAGAACAACAATAGGCTACACGGGTACCTTAGCGGTAGCACGGTGGAGACTTACTCGAATAAATTGAATACGGTTGAAACCGTGAGACACACCTAGTATAATATGGTATAGTATAACACTTGGGAGCCAATCCTCCTATAGGCTTAGTGCATTATCATGGACCACATCTTCACTTAAGATCAGGTGAGATTGTAGCCACGACACTAAGGCGATAAAGATAAAAAAAATACAATTCATAGAAATAGTTCTGAACATATGTGACACAAGTAAGTAGTTTCTTTGTAAACACGCGCCATTCAATTTGATGACAGAACGTGATAGACAGAACGTTAGTCTGTTTAATCATTTTATAATATTGCTATTTAACTTTCAATTTAATAAATTGACGATTGTTTTTAGTTGAAAAAAAAATTATATTCAAATCTAAAACTACTTTCAGGTTGTGTGATTCGTATAAATTAACACGCGAACCTGCGGAAATCAAATCGAAATACCACTGGTCGTAACCATTCGGCCACCACGATTCTAGTTTGACGAAAACGCGAACTTAAGTCTGAATATAATTTTACCCTAAAGGGAAACACAAGGAAAATGCTAAAGAACAGACGGCCCTCTCGTATTGGTTACTCATACTAGACAACCTTGAACGATGCAGTGCGGTCCGTGCGGACGAACACAGTATCGCAGCTGCGTGCCGCCTCAAATCCTATTCAATTTGGTTAACTACACCGTTGCATTCCTGAGATACATACGTGCAATGAATAAACAAAAATCCGTATATCGATTTTGTAGATGGGAAAGTCCTATTTACTTTACTATTACTTAAATAAAATTGAAGTGTCTTTTTGTAATGTCAAAATAACAGCTTTTAACTAAATGCATGAAAGTGAATACGGTATCTATAAAAACATTGTCTGTATCTTTGTTTGTTTGTTCCGGCTAATCTCCGAAACGATTGGACCGATTTCAACGAGACTCTCAATGGTAGATAGCTGATGTAATAAGAAGTGACTTAGGACACTTTTATTTAAAAAAAAAAATAAGGGTTCTGCGCACATAAAAAAAGTTATTGTGTGGTTTTATGAAACCACGATGCCAGTGAAACTATAAAAAATAATAATAATAACTTCATCTTCGCCTCGAGTCTCACAGTTCCCTACTCTACGGCCAGTTGTAATGCGACATGCAATAGATGTACGAAAAATTTTGGGTCATAGTTAGTATATAATAAACTAATGATCCGTGCGAATATTTCCCAGATTATAGAATGTCAACAATTAACTAAAAGCTGTCATGTTAGTTAAAAGTTATTGTTTATATATTATTTATATGTATATTAAGTAATATATTTTTATTATAAAGAGGTGGTATTCCAAAGGAAAAGCTTTTTTCAACCATTATTATTAATTTAAAACTTTTTTTCTATGTTTCATTAATAAGGGAATATAAGCTTTAAAAATTATGTTTGAATCATTAAATATGCTGAAGAATTAAAGAAGATATTGCGTAACCAAAAAAACACTTTTGAGAAATAATATACTGGCTGGAAAAACGAATGGGACATGGAGGAAAAGTACATTAAATACTGAAGATTTCAAATTTTACTTACAGGAAACTTTTTAGGATTTTTTTAAAATAAGAATAATTGCATTCACACATTTTTTAAATAGCTTATCGTTACCAGGTATCGTACCAACTAAAAATGCAAGAAAACCTACATTAACTATATTATTGCGCCAATCGATATAGTCTATGTCAAAGATAAAATCTCTGGAATAAGCATTGCATCTCACAATACAAGAAGATCATGAAATTGAATAATTCATTCATATTGAACTAATATGAAGGATAGATACATTGCCATTGAATGTGCAAGTTATTACTGAAAGAAGATATTAATTAAAATTACAGTTATCTGCAGTGGAAAATAATTCGATTCAATTTTAACAAAATTTTGCTTGTCTACTCATGCTGAGTAAGAGTTGACAAGTAAAATTCATTGATTAGTTGATGTCTTTAAGATACCTGGTATCTTCTACTTATTTCCTTATTGAACTTGAAATTATTGATATCTACTTAGTTGGCTTCTAATGTAAAAATATTGTGTATTGAATTACTAAGTGTTAAAAGTAAAAAAAAAAACAATTTGCAATATAGCAAAATGTTTATGCAATTCTGCTAATGAATAGAAGATTTCTGATTTGAAGATATGATGATTCATGTTAAGTTTTGCAAAAAGCTTTTAATTTTTGTTCTAAAACTAACTGAAACTAATTTTGAAATATAATCATTAGTTTTGTATTCATCACATCAAAATTAATGAAAGAAGCTACATGACTTGAAGAATACTTTTTAATATCAAAATTATTAAACAAGTATTATTATTTTCATACAACATTTTAATAAATTAACTGGTAAGTTGCTCGAATCATTTCGAACTCATGTTCCATTTTCTTGTATAGTACAGATTTAGTCTTTTCAGATATTCATTATGTGTAACCTTCGGCAATGACTGTTCATAATAACATCTTGAATTTCAATCCTTAATTCTTCTACAGTCATAGAATTTTTTGTAAGTTTTTTTTTTACGTGATCCCATAGGAAAGGTCCAGCGGCGTAAGGCCTTGGACATGTCATATTTGTACATATCCAGACAATAAAATTGCAAAAAAAAAACAAGAGATTATCGAGATGTGTAAAATTTAACCGTTCTACATATTTTTAAAATTTTGTCATAATATCTCTTCTAATAAAGAAACGTGCAAAGGAATAATAATGCAAATTGTCTAAATTATCTTTAATAATGTAAAATCAATTTAGCTGATCATTATACTACATAAATTATCTTTTCTTTTATTTAGGCACTCTCATAGAAAATTGAAAAGTATTTTAATTTTTTTAAGTAAGTAATTAGTACCTAAAGGTTAGGTAATATTATTTACAGTTAAATTTCACGGTCTTCTTGTATTGTGAGATACAATGTTTATTCGAGAGATTTTATCCTTATCATAGACCCTATCGATTGAGACCCTAACATAGTGAATGTCGGTTTTTTGCATTCTCAGGTGGTTCGAACTCCGTAACACTTAAAAAAAAACGGTGAATGCAGTTAATCTTGTTTTTAAAAATAAAATAATGTTTCCTTTAAGTAAAATTTGCTATCTTCAATATTTAATGTACTTTTCCTCCATGCCCTATTCGTATTTTCCAGCCTGTATAAAAATAATAATAATCGAATACGTGGAAATAAATGTAGTAGGCTACTAGGAAATAGTAGGTACTGTCATAGGAAGTCAATTCAAAAACTATGTGCGTAATACTTACAAAGACCGTACCGTGTCTTTTTAACACGTTTCGTAAAGCCACATGACAGAACTAAATGGTTAATGTTAATCTTGTTTACATTATGTGGGCAAAATGTATTTTAATACTTTTTTAATGTTACAAATTCATATTTAACCTATGACTGTTGTTGATTACCAAAAAGGGGCGTACATTAATTACGCAAAGTTTTTTATTTGTATCCCCCCTCCACTGCCTCACGTGTGTTTCACCCTATAGTTTTAAATAATTACATTTATTTAATATACTCATGTAATTTGTTTAAAAGATATGTAGGCATTCTGAATTTCAATATGGGCGATTCACCGTGTTTCGTGCTTTGTGAATTTCTCTGATTTCTGAGACGCCGCGTGCTACTCACGGTTAGCAATCAGCCTAGTCTCACATTCACTACTTTTGATCGATTGATATTCTGCCATACGTCTACCTAATACCTCGTTACCTACTCCGCGTACCTGGTCCTAATAACTCATTACCGAATACTTAATACGCCGTTCCCTACAGGTTTCTGGGACGCGTAAACTTTTTCTTAGTATCTCGTTGAGCAGAAAGTCTCATTTGGGAACAGTTTCCTGTGAACGAACAGTTCTCACTCTTTTTAGAGCGATAGAATTCTCATATAATCCCGTTCACTTTCTACCAGGTATTTTAATTTAATTTTAATACAGATCATAAATCAAAAGCCCTTTTAGAATATCCAAGTAAAATAATTATAATATTAAAATCTACAAAATTAATAAGATCAGCCCTAAAACACGCGCTTACAGAAAGTATACTTAAGTGTGACAGTAAAAATAAAGCCAAATTCGTAATAATTTTAATGCGGGTTAAACCTAACATGCAACAAAACGTTTCGTAATTTTATAGTGTTATTATTATCAACCGTCTTCCTTATAATGTCTCAGTACATTTAAAGCCAATAACCTAATCCCTAAAACGCCATCTATGAATAATAATGAGAAATACAATTACGTTTTTGTTTATTATTTCTATTGAAAATGACGTTGAGAAAAAATAATTTGGTTTATTTTAGTATAATTTCACTATATTTGAAATATTTTACAGTATTACGTATACCTACATATATTCCCTTATTATATGGACATAACTTAAACGCATCAAAAGTTCTCGAAATTAATTATAGATATATATAATAATGTATACTATCTAAATTAAAAAAATATTGAGACATTTTTATTGACCAAGTTCAAATGAGATTTTGACAGGCAAAGAGTAACGAATGTTTTTCAAGAAAATCTTGTATGTCCAGCTTTGTAACTCAAAGTAATATATAATTTGGCGTATAATAAATTCAACGTCTTTAGTTTCTGAATAATTATGAAGAAATCACTTTAAAGTTAATTATCGTACGCTATTAACAGCTTTCAAGATTTCATAGTAATTTCATAGAATGTAATATTAAATAATAAGTTTGGCAACCCTATATGGACCGGTCGACCTCGACGTTACGCGTTACATTACGGAAGCTAACTCTACGGGCTGTTCCACACCCACCACGTCGCGTGAAACGTTTTATTATTGCACTAAAAACGTTTAGTTTCTGCTATTTTTCATTGAAAACTATCTATGCCCCGCAGATTCACCCGCGTACACTTTCAATTTTGATTGTACCTACATGCCTGTTTCATATGATAACTACTTGCCTACATATTGGCAGATTGGTTGAAATTTATGATTACTGATCCGCTCCTAAGAATTGTAGCGTGCTCCTCAATAAATAGGCTATAATTAATACTATAATATACAATTTTCGAATCTGATTGGTAGTTTATGAGTATAGAGCGATTAAACACACAAACAAAACAGACAATCTTATGGGCTTTATCTATACATATTATAAAACTCAACGTCTCTCTGTCTGTCTGACCGTTTATGTCCTTTTCACTCGAAAACCACTTATACGATTTACATAGTTTTTCCTTTAATTCATAGATATGTTATCTGGCCAGGTTATAGCGGTTATATTTTGTTACATAAAGTAATATACGAAATAAGCAGTGACGAATAAATTCGGAAAAGGACGTATTTGGGGCGCTTAAATGGCTTACGCTGAGTAAACCATAAAAGATATACCAAATTAATGTCCTAAATAATTGTAGATCTTAAAAAGACCTACAAAAAGTCAGCGAAAGTATGTATGTATCTTCTATAAACATTTTTGTCTTCCGCCTTTTGAGCGGGGGCAGCACGATTCGCGCATGCGCTTGTTCGACGGTTTCTGTAGTCCACGCGAGCGGAGCCGCGGGCACAGCTAGTTACTAATGTAGATTATGGCGGTTTGTTTAAACAGTTTACACAAATACTACAAAATCGAGTTAGATCTGGTTTTCATTAATCTAAAATCACGCAAGTGACCTACGGTAATTGGGTTTTTGAATTTATTTATTTTTTGTGTTAATGGAAAGGTCTTTTTTTCGCAATATTTCTAGGTAAGTTATTTCAAAATAAAAATTATATTTTGAATTCAGTACCGAAGACACGCCGACAGCTCCCGAACGAACCCGAGCGCGTGTGACGTCAATGTTATTTTCTACTCATTGTAGCACATGGCTGATACAGTGTTTTGACTCTTAATCGATGAAATCCTTTAACATTATGACGTCACAAACCTGACGATCAATCGTGGCGCGTTCGTAGTCATGTGATTATTTTTAAAATATAACAATTGTTTATTATGAAAAAAAAAATTTAAGAGATTTTCCAATTGACTATTATCATAATTACGATGAAGCTTTAAAATACATAAAAAATCGATATTCTTTGTATTTTTTTCAAATACCCAATTATCATCACGCTTTTCTTACAAGACGTAAAAGTTTTAATAAATGAAACGTGACAAATCGTTTCGATCTTTTTATGTTTCGTTACGTATTTATGATCATATGAAATCCCGTTATTTTTCGAGCTAGCATAAAACTTGCTGAGCGATGGGACAACACAGTTGTGGCACGTCAGCGATTTCGCGTACTCCCAAACTGCCACGAACATACACGTTGCGTATTTTATCGAGTCTGATCACTCCGCAATTCAAACTTGCATGGAATGAACATGGCGCTGAGTTACCGCCTATGTTTCTTCGCTTTAGTTAGTAAAGACCATTTCGCGGAAATTATTTAACGAATGCTGTATATTTCCGATACGTAAATCCACAGTTAAAGGTTAACGCTGATTTGCAACTAGACATCTGATAACCCGAAGTTCACAGTGCAAGAAACTTCAACAATAACTCAACGTACTATTATAACTCAGTTGAATATAGTTCCTATTATGTTAACAATAGATAAATATCATTGTTAAGCAGCGGCAACATATCCACGTAGACGTCTATTTCTTATTTTTTGCTACGAGTAATTCTATCGGCTAGCCGCCGTATGAAAGCGGATTGTAAAACGAGATAACATATATACACTAACCGTGCCTCATGGTTTCACCCGTGTTAAATATATTCAAGAAACTCTCCACGGCGCGGCGTGGAACAGCCCTATCGTTGTTCCACTTCCTGTACTTGCCTATAGCTTTCCAGATTGATTAACGTTCAGGGTTACTGCTCCGCTTCTTAGAGCCATAGTTATATTATTCCGCATGAATCTGGCTATCATATACAAAAATAAGTTTTCGAATCCGACTGGTAGTTCCAGAGATTAGCGCGTTTAAATTTAAATACAACAGAATAACTCTTCTGCTTTATTAATTAGTGTATATATTGATATAAATATACTAGTCAATAAGTTTTACAGCTAGTTTTCCTGTACCTACCTCGATAGTTTGTCAACTGACCTAGTGGAAATTTCTGACTGGATATTAATCTGTCCTGTGGTGTTTTTTATTATAGGTAATTGATAAACTTATACGACTAGATGATAATGTTCGTTTTTTATATTGTTTGCATTTCAAAATATTGACGCGTGGACAATTAAATAGATTTAGGTTCGGAAAATAAATATAAAAGGGTCATAAAATGCTATAAATATTTTTTTAATGTATTCCGAAGGCATTAATAACAAATTAGAGTTACAAATTAACTTAATACCTGTATTATATAAGTCTAATATTAAATCTTGTTTTAAAGAAGAATCCAATTCAGTAAAGATAGACGATCTTCAACCGGGTATTGGTAGACAGGCCATTTGTTCAGTAGAAATGGTCGCAGTAGTCCACCGTAGCCAGATGATTGCTGCTTAGCTCAGCATGAAGAGTCGAGGAAGACTGATGAAAACGTAAGGCTGATGATGCTCAGCACGAAATATAGAAACAAGAATAGTTATTAATAAAAATGTGTCCTTCTTCAGCTAGAGAACCTGGATGACAGCCTCCGTGTATATAACAAAATGATGCACAGGTTTCCATAAAATTTTGAAATATTCTGTAAAATATGTTGAAGATCCTTTATTCAATTTTAAAAAGTATATATGTCTTTTCATGGTTGATATTGTTATCACACTTTTATTCCGACTCTTAATCTATATAATATACATATATGTGGGATATTCCAAGACTTGAAGCGAAAATATGTTCCATAAACCCTTTATTTAAATTATTCATAACATAAACACATCTTGCAGCTTTTACAAATTAATTGACAACTTCAGTCATTTTCATCTTGTATTGCCAACAACCTATTTCTAAAATATAAACAAAAAACTTCTAAATAATAAAATATCCGACACGGCCGTCCTGATTATTCATCTGCCCCAGATGAATCGTCTTCCGGCGATATCCACGGCTTCATGAGATCAGCTGAGGTAGTCGTGTTAATCGGGCCTTCGTTTGTACCAATTTTCTTCACGGCGTAGCGATCGTTTCGATTGCTTTTCAACACTTCGTAGGGTCCCAAGTATTTAGGATACAGCTTACTTCCTTGCGAAAATTGTGTCTTCTTTATGGCTACTAAATCGCCAACATTATAGGCTATTGCTTCCTTTCGCTTCTTATTATAGTTTCTTATATTTTCTTCTTGTACTTTCTGTATTGATTCTTTGGCTTTTTCTCTAAGTTCATCTCTTTTTTCGATAAAATTCTGTATGTTTTCTTCTTCTATCATTTTCTGAAGTTCATCGTCTAAATCTCTTATTTTAGTGCCAAAAAGCAGCTCAAATGGTGTCATCTTTATACTTCTTTGGTATGTTCCATTCAGACATCGTTGTACTTTGGACACACGGCGATACCATTTAGTAGGGTCATCAGCACTTAGCTTGCTCAATACGGCAATGATGATCTGGTGGATGCGCTCAACCTGACCGTTTCCTCTTGGTTGTCCGGTAGTGATTGTATAGTGCGTTATATTTTCATTTCTACAATACTCTTGGAAGTCTTTTCCTGTAAAAGCAGCATTTCGGTCGGTAATTATTCTTTCTGGTGCTCCAAAAGTTTGCTGTTGTAGTCTTAGTTTTTCCAATGTCTCTTCTGTTGTTACAGTTTTGACAGGGTAAATCCAAGTAAATTTTGTGTATGCATCTACGACGGTAAGGATGTACTTGTAATTCTTGTGAGTTGAAGTCATTGGTCCTAGATGATCAACATGGTAAGTCGAGAGTGGGATATTACCTTTGTCTATCGGATGAAGGAATCCTTCTTTTTTACCTCTTTTGTGTGATATGAGAATGCATTCAACACAATTGCTTATGACTTTTTTAATCTTGTCTGTTAAATTCTCTATAAAATATTCCCTATTTATCAGTTCTTCAGTTTTTAAAATTCCAAAATGTCCTCTTTCGTGATTCTTTCTGATTATCTCATACTGCATTTTCTTAGGTACAACAATTTGTTTACTTCCATCTTTCATCTTGTATAGTATTTCATTTTCTAGGATATAGTCCTGGTAATTCTCTGTTTCTAAAATTTTCTTAATCAGTCTTACATAATCATCTTCATTCTGTGCTTTCCTTATACGAGCCGTAGTTTCAGTAATCATCATACAGATAGGATATCTGCTTAATGCGTCAGCGTGTCTCATTCGAGTTCCTGGTCTATGTTCGATAGTATAGTCGTATTCTTCTAAAAGCAGAGCCCAACGAGCGACTCTCGGTGGTAAGTCCTTTTTTTGTAGTGTCATAGTCAAGGCAGAGCAATCTGTGATTATTTTAAAATGTATCCCTAGTAGATAGACTCGGAACTTCTTTATAGCGGCGACAATAGCTAATATTTCTAGGTAATAGCTATGGTATTTTGTTTCAGCTAGAGTCGTTTTCTTACTCATGTAGTGAACAGGGTGAAGTTGGTTATCTTTGGGATTCCTCTGTAGAAGAACCGCTCCATACCCGTCTGCACTTGCGTCAGTGTGTAATTCTGTTTCTAAATCTGGGTTGTATATTCTGAGAACTGGTGAACTACACAATATCTGTTTCAATTCTAAAAAAGCTTTCTCACATCTTTCATCAAAATTAAATATAGCGTCTTTCTTTAACATATCCGTCATTGGTTTCGCAATCAGAGAATAGTTTTTGATAAACTTTCTAAAATATCCTGTCAGTCCGAGGAATGACTGAACAGTCTTTATATTGTTTGGCTTCTTAAAATTTGCTACAGCATTAATCTTTTCTTGAGACGGTCGTACTTCGTTGTCGCAAATAATGTAACCGAGATATTGAATCTCCTTCTTTAGAAAGTGGCATTTCTTCCAATTAAACTCTAGACCAAATTCTTCACTTCTTTCTAATACTTTCTCTAACTTACATATTCCTTCTTCTTCTGTTTTCGAGGGTATTATTAAATCATCAAGATATACGAGCAGAGTCCCGTCGATAATAAAATCGCTAAAGATGTCGTTGATAAATCTTTGAAAAACAGATGGTGCTGTACACAATCCGAAAGGCATTTTTTGAAATTCGTACTGGCCTTGTGGAGTTACAAATGAGGTGTACTTTTGGCTGTCTTTGTGTACCTTTACGTGTAAAAAACCATTCTTCAGATCAAGGGAAGTGAACACCTTAGCTTCCTTCAGTTTGTCTATCTGGTCTTCGATTATAGGTAGGGGAAACCGTTCTTTGATTACTTTCTTATTTAGTCGTCGGTAATCCATACACATTCTTCGTGATCCATCTTTTTTATCAGCCAGAACTATAGGGCATGCAAAATCAGATTTACTAGGTTTGATTATTTCTTTATCTAGCCATTCTTTTACTTGTGTATTCACAGCATTCATTTCTAAAGGAGATAGGCGTCGCGGATTCTGGAAAACTGGATCTTCGTCAGTTAATATTATTTTCAATTCAACGTTGCTTTCTTTCTTCTTTTCGTTAGGTTTGTACTCTTCACACATCTTATGAATCTGTTCAGCGTATTTAGAGTCTTCTATATCATATTCTTGTTCGTGTTTCTCCTCTGCTAGAAGTGTAAGATGCATAATCTTTTCCACAAATACACCTTCAGGTGTGAAACACACTTCAAAATCTTTAAGGATAGGATTTCCAATCAGTAAAGTTACAGGTATCTCGCTATCTTTCACAACATGAAATTTGACGTCTGTGTAGTATTCGTCGATCTGTACTTTTACAGTAAATATTCCTTCAGTATAAACTTTGTTCTCCGCTATTCCTGTTAAGCATGTTGATTCTGTTTTATAATCTTCAATTCCTTCTTTAATCTTCTCGAATACTGATTTTGTAATGAGGTTAACGTCGCTTCCAGTATCTATCAAGGTTGTAAAGTCTTCTCCGTTAATCTTTATCTTTTTGTAGGGAACTTTCTCTTCTTTTTTTATATTTTGAATATTTAGCGTATTATTTACATTATTTCTTCCTTTATTTGTACACTCAGTTGATTTGTGACCATACTCGTTGCATTTGAAACATTTCATTCCCTTCGAACAGTTAGGTGATTGATGATCCGACTCGCCACAGTTGTAACATCTTTTTAAATAAGTTGTCCTTCGGGTTGAATAGTGCCCAGATGATTGACCAGTGTGTGCAGGTTTGTTCTGTATCTTTTTTCTGTAATTACTGTAAATGTCTAATTTCCTGCGAAAATCTTTCATATCTGAAGCGCCATATAAAATAGTTTTATTTGTCTCTAAGTCTCGGATGCCATCAATGACATATTCTATAAGTGCAGCATCTTCAACCTTGCCATGAAGTGCTAACTCTTTCATAGATAGAAAATATTGTTGGTAAGTTTCGTCGTTCTTCATCTTGCGTGATGCAAGTTTCTTATGTATGATTGCGCTGTTAATCTTGGGTCCAAATTCTTCTTGTAGTGCCTTCTTCAAATTTGTGTAGTCTTTTACTCTTCCTAATGATCGTAAAAACAGCTTAGCAGTTCCATCTAAGAGCCTCTTTGCATAGATCAGCTTCTCAATTTTAGTCCATTTCATAAGCTCAGCAGTATCTTCAAATTCATCGAGAAATGTATAAATTGGGTAAGTGTCATCACCGGTAAAAATAGTCATCGACTTCTCTAAATCCTTAAAAGAAATCTGTACATCCAACTCCTGTTCTTCATCTTCACTTTCCTTTACAGCTTTCTTCGGCGGCATTTTGGTAGTTAAACTAGTATTATTCTTCAAATTCTTCGAGTTGCGTCTTTTATTACTCTTCGTGCAAAATGATGGCTTATTTGGATTCATTTAGTCTTTAGTCTTCAAATATAAATCTTCATATCCAAATTACAAAGCTACCATTTTAGAAGAATTTTTTCATAGCTTGCAACATATTCTACCATAACGCGTCGTTGAAGTTGTTCGCAACGTCGTTGAAGTACTCATGCCGACCCTGACCTGTGTCTATGCTCAGACAACACAAATTCGGTGAAATTGATGCAAATATGGCGGCCTACAGGTACCTTTCATTGGATGACTTGCGATATGACTTCGATTTAAATCTTACTTTACTTCAAATCTTGCGCTATCCGGGACGAGCCCCCAAAAGTTGTGGGATATTCCAAGACTTGAAGCGAAAATATGTTCCATAAACCCTTTATTTAAATTATTCATAACATAAACACATCTTGCAGCTTTTACAAATTAATTGACAACTTCAGTCATTTTCATCTTGTATTGCCAACAACCTATTTCTAAAATATAAACAAAAAACTTCTAAATAATAAAATATCCGACATATATGTCATACAAATTTATAAAAAAAATATAAAAACTCTATGGTCAATTCTAATAAGGGAACCACCATCTTGTTATCGTATTTTTTAAACTTTGAAGATTACAATAATATTCCATCCATGTGACAATAGCAGAGTTGTGTATTAACACCCATTATCATAAAATAAGTAGAAGATAAACTAATTTTTTGGCCTCGGGCTACGATTTAAGTGTGTTTACAGAAAAATATTATCTCCTTATTAGTCTAGTTGATATGTTGTCGCTGAAACGTCTTCGATGAATCATTTTTCAACTTAAACTTAAAGTTTGCCTACTGCAATTTTAATACTAGCCTATCGATATCCAACTGTATGATATACGCTTCTTGTAAAAGGAAAGCATGAGTTTAATCACAACGCCAGCCCATAAAAAATCGAAACAGTGCAAGTTTCGACTACGGTAGCTTTATCCTCTGTCACTAAGCATCTATAGGTGTATTCTGGCAGCTGCACTCATAATCATTTTTTGAGTATTATAAGTAACTGATAGTGATCTCTGAGATTCATGTCTTATTAGAATATCGAAGCAAAACGACCGAAACATCAAAACTTTAACTGTGTTAGTTCTAACTTGGTAGGACAGATGGCGCTGTTTGAAAACATTTCAATTTTATTTTTTAATCTCTTAATAATTCTTTTCAATACATTCAGTCACAAGATAAAGTCACATCTCATGCATGCACTCAGCAGCAGCAATTCGCCGTCCTTGTCGCACGCCGCAACTCTATTTAGATACGACACAGTGTTTCGCAGTGTATGACTTTGTTCAAACAAAACGCATTTAACAAAGTTGTCGATACGGTTTGTTGTTGCATTAGTGTCACATAAATGTTTGCACAAATACAGTTCGCCAATGTCAAGAATAAATTTGTAAATCGTTGCAAATGGAAAACGGCACGTTCGCAACGTGATTCCTTCCCATTTAAAATGATGTAAATTTATTAGCCCGTATTTGTGCGTTGTTAAAGTTGAATTTTAAATGGCTTCGAAGGCCATTACAATCGCTTTACACTCTTTGTTTCCTATATGGTTTGTTCGTTTATTTTCTGGCCCCTTTAGTTCAAGTTAGGAGGTAATGTGTGTCAAATATGTGTACAGCTCGTTTACAAATAATAATAATACTTTCAAGATGCATACCTACATATTTCATCAGATATCATAGAATGAGAATTAGTGAGCCTATATTTTCTCCTACTCATTTCTAAATGCGATTAACAAACTGAAAACAATAATGACGACCAGTAACGTATTTTAATATTTGGCGCTTTAAGTATAGTCCTAATGAAATAGGAGAACTTCTATAGGATCACTTTGTTGTCCGTTTATCTGTCTGTCCGTGATTAAAAGCCCTTTTTATCGTAGACGATTTGAGGTATAAAATTGAAATTAATATCGAATACTAAGATGTATTATGGCTTCATACTGCCGTAAAAACACAATAAAAATCCTTATAAAGTCCTGCACACTGACCGATTATCAAATAGAGTATGAATTACCCGGTTAAATACAATCTTGAAAATTGGCGCAAAAAAAGGGGTTTTCATATGGAATAATTCTAAAAATTTGTCTGGTATTATTACACGGCAAAATTATATTTACAGGTAATTTCATACTATGGACTATGCGACTGCCTGCGAAAATGAAGTTTATCATAACACGAGCCGACGAGTACAACGAATTGTAATGATTATTACATAAAGATGTTTTTTTAATATGTATAATAGAGTGGAACCCTTATGTTAGAACCCTTACTTTATACTTTATAAGCTTTAGCGCTTGACCATGATGCGCCCTGATATTAAGCCTGGTGGAGTTAGTAAGTGAGCCTCTCAAGTGCCGCAACTCAACTTTGGGTGCTTAGCGAGAGATTTCAACATAAGGGTGTATAGTTAGCTAGGCAGGCATTAGAAAAAACCTTACCAATATGCTATGGTTTCATCACGATGTTTTCTTACACTGAAAGCCCAGGATCATTGTAGGATTCGAGCTATCATTGCCATATAATTTCAAATTACAGAAAGAAACTATAAGGGTTCCTAGCTGACTTCGGAACCTTAGCAAGGGGCTAAGTTCGGTAGAAACGACATTCGAGGTAGTCGTTGTCACCGATAAAAGAGCCGAGTTCAATAGCTGTTCCTTTAGTTTAATTATAATTGTAGGAATGTACATTCTTCAATTCATTTATAATACAATTTGTTACTTTCTTTGATATGTAATTTCTAACTTGGCAAGTTTTAATTATCAATAAACATTTACGTTAATTAATTATATATAAATACAATTACGAATTGCATTACTCTTGAGAATTACTATTCTGAACGTCGTTTCTAACGAATTTGACCCCTTTTTCACATTTATGTTTTGGTTAGGATATCATTACTTTTTGAAAAACTACACAACGATATCGCATATTACCTTTACTAATGGTTTTCGCTGTCGCTTTTGGATTGAACTGTTCTTACCATCAGGCATAGTGCAGTCACTTTACCACGTTACTATAACAAAAATCAGCCACCACGGTTTTAAGGTAGCAAATAAAATAATTAAAGTTTAAAGTTATATTATACGTCACCTACATATTTTATTTGAGTTTCAAAACAAACCTCTATGTCATTTGAAAATCAAAGTTAAACGACATGTATTTGTTTGAATTGTTAACATAAAAACACATTGATGGTACATCCACCTGGCACTTAAGATCAGATTAAAATCTTTAACTATAGGAGTAGGTATTAACTACATTGTAATCCCTCGTCAGTTACACAAAATATTGTTTGTGCATGTACATAATATTAGCTTGTACCGGTGGCTACGTTATACTCGGACTGTCTCTGCGTGATCAAATCAGATATGTGGAGATATTCTTAACAACCAAAATTATTGATATAACCCTCAAAATTGTAAGACTTAAGTAGCAGACTCAAGGAATGGCTGATGGAGCAACAAGGTGATGATTGCGGAAACCCGATAGCTATCTGTGGGAGAAGCCTATGTCCAGCTGTGGACGTCTTTTGGGTGTGGATATATATGTATGGCTGGTGGCTCAGCTTGTGTTTAATTTATAATTATAAACAATTAGTTAATCCTTTTGGTTATCTTATTTGAAAGACGAAATTGAAATTGGAAGTTCTTCCTTAGAAAATCATTGTCCCAATTTAATTTGAATATTTTTTATGCATTTTATAGCTTATTTATTGAGGAATTTTATAGGTTATATAACTGGATTCTACGGCCCTAAAGAGCGGAGCAATGACCATAAACGTTAAGCAATATGGTACGGTGTTGGCAAGTACGGGAATTGAGCACAACGATAGGCTACACAGGTGTGTTGGCGGTGGCGCAGTTTAGAATTGGTCGAATACTTTTAACACGGGTTAAACCGTGGAGCAGGCTAATGTCGACTCCCTACATATTTTCAACCAGTAATCGCCCAATGCCGAGTATAGGCCTCTCTTGTTATACGCCACTCATCCCGATCGTGAGCTAATCTCATCTATATTTTACCCGCGATTTTTACAATATCGTCCATCCAAAGAGCTGCTAGGCGTCCGACTACTCGTTTACTCATATGTGGCCATCAATCCGTCAACGCTTTAGTCCACCTTCCGTCACTCTGCCTGGCTACACGTCCAACCCAATTCCATTTTATTTTTATGACAATCTCTTCATCGTCGCGAACCTTAGTGCGACGTTGGATTTCGAAATTTTTGACTCGATCTTGCAAATTCATGTCGAGCATGGCACGCTCCATGGCCCTCTGTGCCACTTGCCTCCACAATCTCAAGTGCGTTGAATACGCGTCCATCTTTCGGCACCATATGTCAAAGACGAGTCTTCAGGTATTATGGAACGTCAACGGATTTCAATATATCGCCTAACTTATTGAATACTAATTTGAATACTAATACTAATAAATTGAATTGAATTTAATAGTCAAGTGTCATCCGATAGCGTTAGTAATTGTCGAAATAATATTTATTATAATGTGGATTACTACTCGATTGATAGTGATGTCTGAAAGTGACTATCTCTCTGTACATCTACAAAAAAATATGATACTTGTTAACTGGAAACGATACATAATATAGAGTGTAAAAAAAAGATAAACCCGATCGAGTTTCTTGCCTGCTCTTGTCGATGACAGGAATGTTACCCGAACCGCAAATCGGTAATGTGCTTAGAAATTTTATTACAGATATTAACACAATTACTTTAAAACTATTTTGTCTTATTAATTATAAAATTTATTTATATTATTAAAATTATACACGTCGCTTACAACTTTAAAGTTATCTAAGTTTATCCGAACATAAAAAAATTTTCAAGGCGTACACGGCTAAACATATTCGTATTAAACTAACGTTAAAGCTAATATAGACTTATAGAAGACGTATTGTCAAATACGAGTATATATTAAATAGTTGCATTAAGGTAAAATCTTATCAGATATAGTTTAAAATATTGAAATCAAAAAGAGCATGCCGTCTTTTGTATTAAGGTACCTATTGGAAATTCCGGTCAACTAAATATTCCGAAAACGGACATGGATTTTTTGTACGTTTTTCTTTTCTAATTATATAAAATATTAAAAGCTTTTCATTAGATTGTTCTATATATCTCATTGTTTTAATGAATGGGAAACTAAAATGCTAGAAAAAATGGAAGTAAGAATCAACAAACGTTAGGATAGAGACTTCTTGAATTTAAACTGTGTTTGGGTTGGTGGAGCGACGTTCTATGGCTCCTGAAAAAAGCTGAAAAGCTATTGACTGCAGAAATCAGAAAATTCGGATAAAGTGGCGTATATTAGAAAAGGTCTATGACGAACAGTATATGAACAAAGTCTGGCCATAACAAGCAATTGTTCTGACTAATCTGATTAGGCAATAAATTAATAATTGATATGCAGTATACGTAGAAGCCATAAACCAAAATAATTATCAAATTATAACTAATATAAAACAATAAGAAAACACGTGTCGTGCAGTAAAACACCTTATATTATAAACGCAAAGGTAACTCTTTCTCTCTGCTTCTTACCATTTCACAACTAAGCTTTTGAACCAATCGCATGAAAATTTGGCATAGAGGTAGCCTGAGATCTGGAGGATATAGATGTAAAATACGCAGGCGTAGTCCCGGGTGAAGATTAGTACCTTAATACTATTCATTTTTTTTCTAGAGTGCTTTTTTTACCGTCGAACACTATTCATGGTAGTTCAAAGAGTAAAATAGAAAATTATAGTTATTGATAACAACACTTAATCACCTACATGTTATCTTTTCTACAGATTTTTGATTATAATATATTAATTATTTTATGACTATTTAATCATGAATTAAATGTACAAAATACATAATAGTTAATTGTTTAAAAAAAAATATTCACCTTTATATGTAAAATACCCAATAATATAATATTTATTTTATTACGTTGAAATAAATAGAGGAAAGTACGTTTATTACAAAAATGAATTTATAAATGTCATAATAAACAAGAATAAAGTGATAGATAAATCTACAAAAAAAGTAAATGACGTAGGTATAGTTTAAAAACTGGTATATAATTTAGGCCTAAATGATATCACACGGACTAAATTGAATATTAACAAAAACTCACACTAAGCAGATTTACTTTTCAACGTTTTCTGCAACTTATCGACAGTAAATTTAATATTAAAATTTATTTATTTTTTTCAATGCAAGAACAACATGGCGGATACGTGCCTGTGCACTTCGTAGGCTTCAAAAAAAGAGCACACAATCAAGATGGCTGACTTTCTCGGCAGTGCCTAGTACCGCTGACGTCATTACACGACGTGTCCTTGTGGCCTTGTCTAGGGGTTTATCCCGGTATTATTAAAATGTTAGAAAATATATGAATAAAAAAGTTTTGTAGTGTTTTTATCAGCATCGATAGTTCTGTGGATATGAGTTGTAAATGAACAGCTAATCACTTATTTCGCTTTCATACTTTACAATTCTACATTGTAATAAAAAAGCGCGCATCTCCGTCGAGTGTTCAAAATATCTTACAAGAAATAACATAAATAATAAAAAACACAAAAAAGTTTAATAAAAATTATAAAAATAAAAAAAACACTTACCAAATAAAAGAGAAAACGCAAAACACAAAGTTCAAATAATAAATTCTAAATAGTTTAAAAAAAACACAACACGACACAAAGCACTAGAGTTATTTTACAGAGACGTAGATAAAAAATCTTGGTTTATTTTCCTTAAAAATATAATAATTCCATCGTCGCGTGGCTTCTGAAAAAATATTTATTCCTAATAGAAAAACTTTGCCCGACTCCTGCGCAGCTTTCGTTCAAAACGCTCGTCAAATAAATAAAAAAATAGTATATTCAAATAAATTACGTTCAATTTTAAAATAATTCTAACTAGAATCCAATTGGAGGAGGGCGACGCGCGTTCCGAGTTCTTTATTCAAAAAATCGCGACATACTGGCGCGTTAATAAAGTTGCAGGAAGAACGCCTTTTCCTAGTGATGTAGACAGAAAAAATATTTTCAAAATTCGCCAACGAGCGTTTTGAGCCAAAAAATCTAACCTAACCTAACCCTGGCGGGCGGGCGACTGGCGGGCGCGTAGGGGCCGCATTGCCAAATATTTTTTTTTTGCATCTCGGCCGAATTATGCACTTGTATGCGACTTACGTCGTCCCTTCATTGTAGTGGTGCGACATGTACCGATTGGGCATTTTTATGTCTTCTCAGTGTGTGTGTCACTCACACTAATGAAACAGACGAAATTTTTGTCTGTGAGCGTTCAGCTAAGCCCTTCGGCATTAAGGTTTATTTAAAAAATTCGATGTGTTATGTAAACAGGACAACGTTTTTTTTTTCAGACTAAAATACTTAGGTGTTGCCCTGAGGGGTCGACGGCCGCGTTTTTCGGGAACTCTGACTAATTTCGCTAAAAGGAACGGTTCTGTACTCTCCGGTAGCAGTAGCCATAGCCAGTTTGTAAAATGTACATTTCAAGTTGATCTTTTCGACGCGAACACATTTTAAATGACGAACACTGCTTTCAAACTTCGAGTTGATAGTTTTGGTTTTTCTTTTTATTTATTTTTTAATCCTTAAATGATTTCGATTAGTATTCGATCAGTATTGGTTTCGTTTGAAATCTTTAACAGATTACTGTCGAGTTTAAAATGCGACAATGGCATTCAATCTGGAATCATAATCGAAAGTTGAACGTACTTGGCAATAATGTTAAAGAAGTTCGGATAATTGTAAGCGGTTTATTAAATATTCCAAATTTATTTTACATTTCAATATACGCTGTCTTTTAAGTCCCATTCACACTATGATTATCTATAACAATTTTCAGAACTAGTTATACAATTATAAGGCGAAAATATAGACACAATATTCGAACGTAAACGGATTTTAGCAAAGTCGAGAGAGACAGCCATACGTCGATACATCATGATCGATGCAGCCCTTTTTAAGATAATTAACCAAAATTGACAAAAGTTTTTTCTTATCACGTTAACTGAAGTAACAAGTGAGCATGCGGTCCGTCTGATGTTAAAGGCTCAAGGCAGTCTTTGGTCATATAAGACCTGTTGTTCTATGAAAGGTTTGCTTATCTATAGATGACTATTTATGAGGACTAAGTTAGAGTGCTTTCATAGCTATATGTTGTCAACTACACCCTTCCAATCTCATCTTACAGTCTTCAGCTGGCCTGGCCACAACGCTTGGCTTGGCAATCACCAACTACCGGCAGATGAATATACTTTTTGGGTTTGAATTGTTTAACCCCATGGAAAAAGTACATTAAAAGAAGACCATAAAACAAACTAAAGAGAAGAAAAATTATTGATGTAAAGTCAAGTTTACGGATTACGGATGGTACTGTTTCCAGTGCATGTAGCAGAATTTCCAATTTAGTAGTTGTCCTTTACTTACATTTTGAAACTAGACAAATATAATTCATGGAAATTATAAATAAACTATAATATTTAATCACATTTTCTAAATGATCTAGTTTAATAGTTACCTATAAATATACCAATCTGTATTAAGAAACCCATCTTGAATTTGAATTATCCAAATAATCATGTAACCAAAATGTAAATGAAGGCAGGGTGGCAATAGGTAGGTAATACTTTCTGCGAATGAAATCGGTTCATGAAGAAAAGAGTTTAAAGTGTGCCTGTCTTAATCGTGTAGCATGTTAATCACTGTATCAATTTTTTAAGATTCATTACAATTGTTTCTTAAAATTCGTCTTCGAATCATCGATTTAAATAAGACGTATGTAAAGCCATCTGCCGTACAATTTTTGCTAAACAGGTATTAAAATAAAACAAGCATTTAAAAAAAATGACGCCCTTATCTCTTACTTAAGAAACGAAGAACAAGGCATGGAGTTAATCTAATGCTTAGTGATAAAAAGCAGTCTATAGCAATTTATAAGTAACCTTCAGAACTAGGATTGAATTTGGTCGTTGGTTTCTACTCCTGAAGACTAAGTTGAATCGTCTCATGTCCAGTGAATGCAAAATTTTGCATGAATTGAAAGAGATGCTTTTGATGGTCTTAAACACAGTGACCTGATGACAAACGAGAATGCCATTGAAAATATTACGCACTTGTCTAGAAGATTTAAATCTCATATGGCTTGATAAATCTGGTGTTATGTAACCATCTATAGATAGATCACTATAAACGGTTTAGCATCGTATCTACAGGTCCAGCGTTCCCTAAAGCCCAATGAATAGTTTCAAAGGGTACTTTTTACTATTTTTAAGGCACCTGTGTCTCGCTGACCTATACTCGACCTTTTTTGCTCCGTTGACCTTTGTCGACCGGTTTGATTATGGTTTTATATATAAACTCAACGATAGTATCCTTATGTGTTGCTTACTACTCACTTACTAAATATGGTGCGTTTCTTTTAATTATCAGGGTCTCTGTAATAAATATAATGACTGGTGAAAATAATCTCTAAAACATGTTGTTTTTCTGATAATGGTGCTTTTTCAAACAAACTCTTTTCAATGTTTATTTAATAATGCTACTTTGCTTTGTGATTTGCAATAAAAAAAAACGAAGGCACACAATGAATACTTCCTATTTTGGAATGAAAGCTACTTTTCAGTATAATTTGTTAAGATTAGAAAAATATTTAGGTCCAGAGCCAAACTTTACGGAAACCAACATCTAAGCTTGTTAAAAAAAACTTGGCAATATCATCTTTGCTGTATAACGTGAAGCTGTGAAGTAGTCTCCCAGCTAGTGTATTCCGATGGTTGCTACTGTTTTCAGATTGTGCATCAGCTATTGAATACAGCTGACGTCACAACTACATAATTTTGAGAAATATTTTTATCTTAAGGGTGGTAGAAATCCAGGCAAACATTAGTAAATGCCCTACCACCATTCTACAGTTATCCTTTATTGAAAGCACGAGCTACATTTAATGTTCGAAGTAATATTTTGGTATAATGATATCACAATCTGAATAATATGCATACAAGGTACAGGCGATGTCCTTGAAACATTTTATGCTTCGCCTAAATACTCATAGGAGGATAGCGTGATGTTAGTGTAATTATATCGTCTAAACAATAAACAGACCGTAAGCGTGTAGGTATTAGATTGATATCGAGGGTTGACGGCCGTTTGTCCTTGTTAGACAAAGGACAAATCGACTAATGCAGATACCAGTCCATAGTTGTTTTATCGCAGATGCGACAGTTCGCATCGTCAACAAGTTTTTCACTAAAAGTCACCAAAGAACTTAACCTATTTCAAAGTGGCATTCTGTAAAATTTATTAATAACATCTTTAGCTGATAATTACGTTATCATGTTACCAAGAAATCTCTAATATGTCATTGGCTGGTGCCATGAAAATTTGAAATCAATATTCAGAACACCTGTTCAAAAAAAAAACATATTACAAAAAACACGCGGGTTGCGAGCAGGACGGGTTACATTACTGCTCTCATAGATCAACGAATCAGATGCCTTTGTTAATGACTGTTTGTTCTACCAATATATAGATTTTTCTATAACTTCTTATTTGTGATATATGAAGTATAAAGCATGTTACAAAATCTAGTATAGCCTACAAAATATTTGTCACTTGGGTTTTTAACAAACTAAAATGTTCACGAAAAGATGCCGTATCTGTGCATTACTCTGTGTAAGCGATACGCACATCCTATATGCGCACACATACGTGCGCTCGCGCAGGTTAGTAGACGCTTTTTGTGTACCATGGCGCGGATGATTAGATCCCTTTCGCTTTCTATAATAAAGCCCAACCTTGAATTTTGCCTTTTTTATTATTTATTTTTTCTTTAATTTATCTAACCAAATTTACGGGAATCGAATTATTTTTTTTTGCAGTCGCAATTATCTCTCATTTAAATTTACGTTGGTTGACGAGGAAGAATAACATCGTGAGGAAAGCTGGGCATTTGAGAAATGTTCTCATAATTATATCATCTAAACAGCAAAATAGATTTTTGGTGTTTAAAATTGTCAATACGTCGCGGGCTTATGTTATATAATCTACGCTGATATTTATAATAAAATAAAGTTTGTATATTTGTAGGAGGCAATACTTGAGACTATTAAACCTTAAATAAATTATATCGCTAATAAGATGGTACACTGTCCCTGATTTTTAAATTATTTTTTATTGTTACTAAAATGTATATTGTGCTTAACGCGAACGAAGTCGCAATTGGTTTGCTAGTGTTTGATATTTTGTAGCATTGGTGACCAATAGGTCACTTGAACTCCGCGTCAATTGACGTATGTCTGAATCCTTCAATAGGCTTGAACTTTTAATAAAGAAAAAAAGGGATGCTACCATAATATTGAGGCAGAGTTTTTCACAGCGCTCACTTGGTCAGCCATAATTCCAAAACTAGTGGAATTCCGAAACTAGAGTTTAGTGTAGTAGGGCTTAAAGTATTTTTTATGGTAATTTCTCTATGATTGGGACAGTCTGACTGGTGGAATAACTCCACACTACAGAAGATCGCAGCAAATAACCTTGTGATGTGTTCCTGCGGTGAGTAGGGTTTCCAGTCTCCTTGGGGCAAAGGGGGTTAAAAAAGAGGCAGAATACAGAAAAAATACTTTGGAAATTGCTCTCTAATGGGGACAGCCCGACAGGTGGAATAATTCCACCCTACAGAAGATTGCAGACAAATAATCCAGTTTTGTGTTCCGGGGGTGAGTAGGGTTTCCAGAGCTGCTTGAGGAAGAGGGGGTTAAAAAAGAGGTAAAATACAGATAATTCATTTTGGAAAATGCTCTCTACTGGGGGCGGTCCGACTGGTGGAATACCTCCACCCTATAGAAGATCGCAGAGAAATGACTCTGTTTTGTGTTTCTGCGGTTAGTAGGGTTTCCAGAGCTCCTTGGGTACATGCAGTTCAAGTCCGGCAACGCGCTAGTGATACGTCTCGTATTACAAGCGTCCATAGGCTACGGTAATCGCTTACCATCAGGCGGGCTGTACACTTATTTGCCGCCTTTGTTGTATAAAAAATAATGTATCTATCATGATCATTGTCATTTTTTGGTTACCATAATCATATTAGAATTGGTTAACCCTTAAAGAACAAAGCGAGATGTTATATACATACGGATATACATCGTCTACTTCAAAATCAACGTCGTAGAAGATATTTAAATAGATCGTGATGCGCATTCGCATATGTGTTGTCCAGGGTTCAATCACTTGCCGAACGCGGGGTCGCGGAACTCTGCCGCCAATGCACCGAGCTCACGAAATTGCAAAAGAATTTTTAGACACAAACTTTTATACCATGGTTTTATATGCTGCTTTTAGATCTAAAGTCATGTTTCTGTACATGTTTGGATTGATTATCTCTGTATATTATTTTTTTAAGGTATCTTTTGTGGCAACGTCATATCTCTCTTGATTCTTCATCTAAATTAATGATTCAAACATCATTCAACTAATCTCTGAACCTACCAATTTTATTACAAATATATTTTATAGCCCATTTATTGAGGAAGGCTAAAGAGTGGAGCAGTAACTATGAACGTCAAGCAATCTAACAAGAAATTCGGGAAGTGTACCGATACGATATACTGGTGTGCTGGCGACGCGGTGGCGCGGTGTGGTGGAGATTTGGTCGAATTTTAAACACGGTAGAAGTCATGGGACACCGTTAGTTTTATAATCTATTCCCAAATTAAATAAATAAGTAATACATAAAAGTACTATATACAGTAATAAAAGTTAATTATTCTACATAGTTTCAACGATCCAAAACGGTCATGACGCCTCCTAACAGCGGACAGTGGCTGGATGATCAAGGTGACCTTAGTCTAGTTCTACTTTTAACATTGACCGGCGTCAGTGCTCCCACATTACCTTATGTTACCACAGAATTAGTTTGACTTATAGATATACTATACTATATACAGTATATACTTATAGATATCATTTAATGATTCCATCGACAACATGGCGTAATACTATGACTCAGTGGTCTCCTTAAACCATCTCGGTGAATGGCTAAAGGTAGTTCGAACTTGTAATTTTACTCAATTATCTATTTACACACTACAGATATCAATAGTGTCCACAGACCACTAATGTATACACGTGAATTTTCTATCTGTTAGAAAAAAAACATAGTAGATCATAAGGATAAGGGACACCAATCGCAAGTTTGGTGATGACAGATTATACGTTATGTTTCAGTGAATGTGTTATATTATTTACGCGTTAAATGAATAATGGAGCCAAATAGTTCTCAAGTGGCGGCCACGTACTGGAAGACGCAGCGTAGGTAGACCCGCCACGAGGTGATCCGACAACCTGGTAAAGGTTGTGGGAAGCCGCTGGATGCGGGCAGCACAGGACTGGTCGTTGTAGAGATTTTTGGGGGAGGCCTATGTCCAGCAATGGACGTCTTTCCACTGAAATGATGATGACGATTAATTACTATAGTTGTGATATTTACTAGGTGTTTAGCACCAACTACCTATTATGCAACACTGTTCAGACTTGATATGTGTGATAAAAGCATTTAACTCTGAATCTCCATTACCTGGAGAATGTCTATTATTGATACATAATAATTTAAAATTAATAAGAATGAAAAAGTTCCCGTCATATCATTTAGTATTTCTAGTGTTGGCTTTCTTTTTGTACGCCAACGTAATTGTACACCATTATTTCTTCCTTTACAAAGATGAATACACCAATGCCCAATATGGAGCAATGAATATGATGGAAATAAGATTATAATTGTGTTAAAAAGGTTGCTAACCTCTATTCTAAACGATCTAACGGCTGCATTCTTAGCCGTGCCCGCGTTGTACGCGTCCGTACTAATGTGTCTAGTTAACCTTGGCCCCACATTCATCGCTCTACTATTTAATGACGTCACAAATAAGTTGAAACTAACGATTCCAACCTACCTCAATTTACTGTATCGGTTATTGTTTTTAAATTCGACATTTTGTAGAATTAGAATTTAATTTCTATAATCATGGTTTGGTATGCCCTTTTTATGTAGAGAAATGAAGCATCAACTTCATTTCTGCATTTCAGGTTGAAGTGCTGGCGCTTCTTTGCTTCTAAAGTCCATCTCTTACTTACTAGAGACGAAATCTGTGAGTGTAGCTACTATCGGTACAAAGTGATTTGCTGATAAAAAAGTCCTTACTACAAAGGTGGCAAATTGGCATACGGCCTGCCTGATGTTAAGCGGCAACCGTAGCCTATGAACGCCTGCAATACCATAGGTATCGCAAGCGCGTTGCCGACCTTGAACCTCCCTACCCTAAGGAGCTCTGGAAACCCTACTCACCGCAGAAACACAACACTAGGTCATTTGGCTGCGATCTTCTGTAGGGTGGAGGTATTCCACCAGTCGGGCTGCCCCGAGTAGAGAGAAATCTCAAAAGAAATTTCTCTGTGCCCTACCTCTCTTACCTTATACAGAAATACGAATTAAAAGTTGCATACATTTTGATTATTAAATCACTATAATGTTTATTCATTTAAATAATGGGTACCGATAACAAAAATGTTTACGGTTTCTTGTTTATTCTCACAAAATATTCTAATTCTAAACCGTGACATCACCGAGTTTATTGGCCGTTCTTTTGTCCTAGGTCACGGCTAGTTCTACCTGCATTAGATGCAATCTCTGACTAACGTGAAGTCAACGATTGATTCAAGGTTACATATTATTACTATTTTGTTTCAAATATATTACATTTTATATGTTTACGTTAAGTAGTGAATTAATTTAAATGTCAAATATTATACGTACCGGAAGTTTTTCATGTTTTTTAATTCAAATATTTTTAGAATATTCTGGTCTGGTAATTTTTTGCCTATGCTATAAAAAAATCTGTTGCTTTAAAAAAGAGAGATATCCAACAAAGCTTTCCTGCAAAAGTTTCAAATACAATGAAATCAGAATTAAAATGCACATTCGCCAACAACTATGAAAAACAAAACTTCCAAATCTAAAGAGGTTAATGACATACGCCTAGTTGAGTCACGACCTAAGCCAATAGAAACTCTATTAGATCAACTAACCTTGAACGCTGCGGACGACGACTTCTGAAGTGATGACGTCATGTATTAGAATTTAGTTCGTTGTAACTCTAGTCACGGTCAGCACGTACGTAAATAAGATGGAAATCGTCTAAAAACTGCACGTAGCTATACTCATAAATATTTGCTATCACATGAAAAAGTATTTATGTAATTGAAAGAACGCTGGTTGATTCGAATCAGCAAGCACCGTCACGACCATTTTGAAGGCTTTATTATCGCTATTCAATCAAACACCTTATCACACAGTTTTCCTGAGCAGCTGTCTGCATTTTTAATATCTCTTCTGTTAATATTTAAAAAATGCCAAATATCATAATTTACTAAAATGTGCTATGAACATTGATCTTTCGTTCTCAGTAACACAGAAACCCGTTAATCGAACCGAAACTCTGAATTCTAAGAAGTGATTTATTTTTGATAAGCCGAGTTCCCGATGGAATTTCAAGTAAGCAACATTTCAGGAACTTTGACTTTCTTGGGTTTTAACAATTCATCGCCAATCGTCGCTGTCATGACGGCCTGCTCCATGTGTAGGAAGGCAGAAACACACTAGTCGGGAGACGGTTCCACAGCTTCACAATACACCAAAGATATGACGTAGCGGACTTCTTTGTCCTGTGTCCTTTGTTCTGTGTTGAGATGGAGGTTAGCGTAAAGCTGCTGCTCAGGCGTGTGTGTTTCTGTTTTGAAAGGAAGAGCAGGGAATGATGTTGAACAACTCTTCAGAACACTCGTCATAATAGAGACGATATTCGAATGATCGTGTTTATAACATTTGTGCATATGATTTACAGCTAGCGGATGTTTAATAACTTGTGATTGTGATACATCATGTCTAGTTATGAGTTTTGCAAACGTTTTCCTAGCATTGACCTTGTTCGAGTCAGAGTGCGCGAGTCGGTCATTGTCGCTCGGCCTACGCTACGTCTATCCGGTGGCGATTGTCGACGCATTAGATAAACGCATATACCTATTCAGCGCACGTGCATGTATTGTTTTTATTGTGTCCAGTTTGTAACATGCGTAGTCAACTTTGAAGTTCGCTGTGGCCTTGAAAACTTTATATGTCAGTTCATGGGACTCTTAGTTCTGATATTATCTTCCTATCATTGTTCGCCTTTGGTTCTTTGCTTAAAAAGGGTTCCAATATAAAATCACAACAAAGTGATTTAGAATAAAGTTAGTATGCTTAACTTTTTGACTGATCTGCACTGCATTGTCTCAGCTGTATTATAATGTATCCGCGCCTGTAATCCTGCTACTAATATGTATCTACACGACAGTCCTCGTTACGCAGTTGTAACTAGCCTTAGCACGTAGCAGTGAGATCACACAGTACCGATTCTTGTATAATGGTTATAATTTTTAATTATATATACATATGTGTGTATATCAGCAGTCTCACCATAATACAAGCTATGCTTATCCAAATTGATTGAAGTCAAATCCTCGTTTATGAGATTGACCCCTTATATTATAATATTATTAAACTTAAAATAATTAATAGTCAAATAATAAAATCAACAAACAATCATAACATTCCCAAAAAATGCTTACGTTAATAAAGACAAAGAATGTTTTTAACAACCTAAAATAGTCGAAACATGAAATTACCCATTCACCAAATGGCGGCCGCGGTGCATCGAACTGCTTCAAGGCTAAAACAATTGTAAATAACTAATTGTTTATACGTTACTAGAGGTATCGTTAATATATATTTTATATTTATCAATATGTATTTATGTTTATAATGTTTTATACTAATTAAGATTTGGAACAACATTCTTTATATACAATATATATATATATATATATATATATATATATATATATATATATATATATATTTTTAGCGTAGATATCAAACGCGGCTGTTTGGTTCCCAACATTCCTTGTACTTTGTTAACCAAAATCTTACTTAATAGACATAGAGAAATGAAGACATAATTATTCAATAGTAGGGCTGCTACAAATGCATCTACCGTCACGAAGCCTGTTTAGTACCTTGTAAAGATGATGAAGACTCTACCCGACTTTTGTAAATGAGGGGGCTTATGAAAGTGGGTGTATGTGGCGTACCAAAATTGATCAGTGAGAAATACGATATGGTAATAGTTGTTTCATATACTATAACTTATGCTATAAAAGAACAACAATATACTTAACAATTATAAATTTGTTATAATTAATAAAGTGTATTTTTATTGGATAATTCGACAAATAAATTGAGGCTTTATATTTATATATTTTCCAAACACGTAGGTACTAAATATTATCATTAATGTCTGGTTTAGGCCACAAGGACTTTAGTATTATTCCTCACCTTAACTCTCAACACTAGTGCGAGATGATAGTTAGCGATAAATATATTATTACTAGCAACCGCCCACGACATCGTACGCTTTAATTATAATATGTAACTTATGAACAAAAAACATATCTTAAAACCATCAGCCTGAAGGTACTATCAATAAATGAAGTTTTGATATCGGATCATTAATTTCATAGTTTCGTACAATCATATTTTCACAAAGTATATACCTCTTTTTATTAATACAGTATATTATAAGTATATATTTTTTTACATCTGACCAAAATATAGTACGTTAATATCTAGTAAATAATAAAATAAGTGGTAACTCTACACACGAAAACAAAAAGGAAATGTACTCGATATTAAAGTCTGATCGATCACACGCGGCTATACGCTAAGCCTAGAAACAGGACGAACTCTCGCCTGTACCTTCTCGAGCTCATTATTACGTGATTGGTACTAGATAAACTTAAAAATGGTGGCTAGCGAGAAGCCCACTTGAAAATGTAAACCTCTTTCAGATTCAGTTTTTTTCAAAATCACTTTTTTTATATAATAGCTCGGCACATTGCCTGTACTGTCGCTGATGGTAAGCACAGTACAATCCAAATATAGGGGCGACCACCGACAGATCGAAGTCCATCGGCGGACGCCGCTGTCATGCCGGTCTGCTGGTTTATCGACGCGGTGACCGACCACGCTACTACTAATCCATCGTCCCTTAATATTATTACTAGCTGTGCCTCGAGGTTTCACTCGCGTTAATTTCATTCCACCAATTCTCCATCGCACCGCTGTCAATGCACTGTGTTCATCGAAATTCTCAATTCCCGTACTTGCCTACAGCTTACGAGACTGCTTGATGTCCATGGTTACTGCTATATTCCTTAGGGTCGTAGCGTAAAGTATAGCCTTGGCCTTGGTATAAGCTTTCTCAATAAAAGTGGTATGAAATAGTACGAAGAAGATTGATTCAAATCCGGCTAGCAGTTTGGTGTGTTCAAACAAAAAACAATATCAAGTTTAATAATATTAACATAGATATCTTCTATGTGTATAAAAATGAATGTTTGTATATATGAGATTGATAAACTCCAACAGCGTTTCACCAATCACCATGAAAGTTAGGTACATAGTTCTAAGGGTATTTTTCATGGAGAAGGTGTTTATGCTATCCGTGAACATAGATGGCGCGCTTTACACAGAGAGCAGATCATCTGGGAGGCCAGCTAGTATATTATATTTTATAAATAAAAAGATTTCCATTTAATATTATTTTATTGAATTGAAATGATTATTGCATTTCTAATAAGAAAATCAAGTATAAACCAGCATTACGATAAATATTGAATTTCAAATTAGGATATAATTGTTACGTCTCGGAGGCCATATAGGTCAGGCGATGTCGATTTGCCAACAATGTGATAATGTATTTTAATTCTTCGGACATAAATAACCTGGAATATATAAATATTTTAATTATTAGATTATATACATTATTTACATTTACTAGTTGGCCTGGCAGATGTTTCTCTGCCCTTTCCAGTAAACAAACATATAACTCGACCACAGCGTCACCTATCTCGAATTATTTGCCTCAAAACTTTCCCAAGAGCATAACGATCAAAACAAAAAAAGACACATATCCATCGTTTGAACCGTAAGTTATGAGCTCATGTCCATAAAAAAATCGAATAAAAAAAAACCCTTTCAGTTTTTCCAGAATTTTCCAACTTCTCGGGAAACTTTTTAATTGACTAATTCCTAAAAGCCTTGTTCAGACCATAACCAATATTAAAAAATAATTATTCAAATAGGCCCAGCCGTTTTCAAATAATGCGCTAGCTAATGAACAAAAAACATTTTATTTTATATATAAATACGATGTTGTTGCTTGAAGGGCTCAATGAGTATATATTCCTTCATATGAAGGAAGTAACAAATATTTGCAATCAGTTGATTGCGTGTAATATATCCATCCCTCCAATACATACTTGGAAATTTTATGTATAGGTATTCGAAAAGACATAGAGAACTTTCAACTTGTAAGCGATAGATGCTATTTTAATACCAAAAATAAATATAAAACAGAAATCCAACTTTTCAGATTTAGAAAGAAAGCTTTTAAAGTAATTGTCCTAGGTTCTACAATAAACTTTCTTCGCACATTACCGGTTTACTGGACAATAAGTTCGAGAAAGCTAGTTGTGTTGTTGAAAGGGTATATAGGATGTATTATTATATGAATGATAGTGATGTCTTGAAGAACCGATAGTAGTGTTTTGAGATTAGTAATTACCTTCTTTGGGACCAAATAAAAAAAAAAGATTTTAGTCATTTTCCCATCTACTCTAAATTACTCTAAAACTGCTTTTCAAAATAGAAAAAAATGTGCTACTTATAGTGAGGTCTTTATGTCTCGTAAAGGTTTTTTATTCTAAAAATGTATTTAAAAAATCCATATACATAAAAGGAAATAAATAAAACATAGAAGAAAATTTATCGTTCGTCATCTACATAAATAAGAATGAAATGATTGTTTTTCGTTGGTAAGCGTATCAGTTTATCGTTTCTTGAAAACGGCTGGTCAGATTTGGATATTTTGTTATATATAAATCGTTCTATTTTCTACAAAAATATGTATTGCTTATACCACACAATATCACACATATACACAATATCATACACACAATTATAAATACAGTTATCCATTAACAAGTCAAAAAATACCATAGCTTTACAAAAAAAAAAAAAAAGAAACGTTATTTATATGGGAAATATACGTTTTTGATGAGGGAGTTATTAGTACTAAAGCTTCAGTTATTTTCATTATCCTCGAATATATATTCATAGTAATTTATAAAACAATAACAATTATTTAGTCCACTCTTTCAGACTAGCTGACCCGCAAACATTGTTCTGCCCCTATCAGTATACAATAAATCGGCTACAGCGTCATCTATCTCGAATTTGTTTCCTGAAAACTATTCCCTGACAGTAAGAAATGAAACAAAATGAGAATTACGAATATCCATCGTTTCTTTAGTTTATAAAATAAAAAATTTCCTATTGTGCAGATAGACAACTTTTCAAATTTTTCTTTCCCTAAAATCTCATTTGGTATATTAAAAAGAGAATTAGTCAAATTGGTTGAGCAGTTCTACGCTTACCAACGAACTACATTTCAGTTTTATTTAGATAGATATATACCTATATATTTGGATAAAAATCAAGAATAAAAATAAATAAACTTGAAATAGCCCAGAGAATACCTATTATTTTCCAATAGAAAACGATTTAAAACAAGCAGTTGAGTAGGTATGTTTAAATATAGTTATATAAAGGTGGGGGCTTTACAAATAAATAACATTTTATTTATATGATAGAATGTGTGTGTGAGATTGCAAAACAAAGCTTTTAACTCTAATGGAAAATTACCAGTTCCTCAACAACAAACATAGAACAAACACGTTTTATTGGGAGGTGTTTGAGTAATTGTAGGTTATTATATATATGTATATACATATTATATAATTGTATGTATGTTATCTGTGAGCATGTGTGTGTGAGTGTGAGTGTGAGTACTGAGCTACGGGAAACTAGTAAACAACGGACCGAAATAGTTGAGAGACATAAATTTGCCGGCGAGTCAATGTTCTCTAAATGCCAAGGTCGGACGATTAGTAACGCGCAGACTAGACCGGACATTGTAATAGGTCAGGGAGTAGTTTGACTCATGGACCATTAAATTATTGATGGTAATTTTTTTTTAATACTAGTAACCGAGATAATTGTCGGACTAAAATAGAAATCAAAGAATCTACTTGCACTACTGCCAACTACATTTTAGAATTAATTATGTTAGACATTCGCAAACTCGATATGAATAACTCATATAATACATTCGCACAGGCTTATACTATTCATAAGCATATCCGAGACAGTCAGTATAATATGTGTATATTGCCAAATTCTTCCAAAACTGGCAGTTTAATAAATCTCCGAATTCCTTCATAATATTTCACATATTTTATATAACGTAATAACTTAACCCTTAGATTTATTATTGTTTATATTCATTACAAAAAGGACATCAAAATTTGTAATATACAGTTTGTGTGTTACATATAGATTGAGAAAATTATATTTACAAGATATATAGAAATGCACCATGCATTCAAGGATTAAACGGTAATTTTTTCTTCGTATTCTTTTTATAATATTAAATTTTTAAATGATTAATTTGTATATTATGAAATTTACTTTCATTGAAATAATGTCCTGAAACGTAGATATTAATTACGAAAAAAAACCCCGAGCCTAGCTGTGGGGCTTTTTTATATGTATACCAACCATAATTTTAAATAGACACCTTTTATCCTTTATATGTAGCAAAACAGAATGAGACAAAAAACTAGAGTTAAATATCAGATCTTTTTAAATGCATAATTCTTATACCATTCTTGTTGACAGCGCCCTCTAGTAGCAAATTCCAGTGTTAATCGATGATTTGATTAAAGAGGTTTAAACAAATAGATACGTCTTAAATGAAAACTTGTCCCAGAATATTTAATTATAATTAAATAAACACATTTATCATAGGTTGTTTTTTCCTTTACTAATTCATAAAAGTATTATACGGTTATTGTTTCTGCCATTTTGTATTCGTATCCTAAAACTTTTTGCCAGGGTATGGCACGACAACGTATGACGATAACTCGAGATAGATAACATTATTCTAAAATTCAAACATGTAGATTATGATCTTAAAGTACGTACCTACGCTTACAGACGCTGTATCAATCAACGACCTGAAGAACTACAGCGAAAGTGGACATCGTGATGAAACCATAGCATGGTGGGAGGGTATTTCTAATGTTCCCTTGGCTAACTACCACTACCAAGATGATAATCTAACGGCGATCTCTTATTATTAGTGTGTTTCGGAAGCGGCAGTATATATCTAATCACCTCTCCAAATTTCTAAATTTGTTACAATTTCTAAAATTATCGCTTTTGAAAAAGTCATCATTTAACATTCTTCAGTTATGATCTTAAAATGAGAATAAAATGTTTGTCCTTTTTAATACATCTTGCATCAGCGCCCCTAGTGGAAACGCAGTGGGACTAAAATAGACAGTGTTGAAAACGATATCGCATTCCAAAAATAACAAAATTTGTACTCCAACTAGCTTACCGTCCGGACATTGTTCTACTCTTTCCAGTAGTACCTGCTGCTCTGTCAAAAAAGTAACGGGAATAGATAAATAATACACAAAATCTTAGTTATTCACCCAAATTTAATTTATCGCCTTCACAATATGCTTCTTCAGAAACGATACACTTACGCCAACGAATAATCCAATCATCAAAACATTTTTAACGCTTTTTCCGGAAATGAGTTTATTTCTCGTCGCGAATTCTCCCTTACGTCTTCTACCGAATGAAACCGGTGCAACGAAGTGGTAATTCGAGTTTAGGAAAAAGAAAGAAGTCGGCTAGAGACATATTTGGTGAACAAAGTGGCTGATCGATGGAATTTGTTGAGTTTTTGTTAAAAAATTCGTTCATAATGATGACCTTGTGCTAAGGCGGCATTATCGTGGTGCAAAATCCAAGAATTTTCATTCCATAAATCTGGCCTTTTTCGTCGAATTTGCTCTCTTAAACGCCGCATAATGCTCATATACTCCGAATTCAACTACTCAAGAATTCCGAGTGCACAACACCGCGATAGTCAAAGAAAACAGTCACTTTTGATCGACTTTGGCGTGGTTTTTTCGGTTTCGGTTCAGTTAGAAGGCGTCACTCTGAAGCTTGTTGACTAGTTTGCATGTCAAAGTCATAAACCCACGTCTTGTCACCAGTAACAATGCATTTCACGAACGTTGGGTCGGAATTTACTCGTTCTAGCATGTCCTCGGCAACTCTTATGGATTGAGTTTTTGGAGAAAATTCAGGTCTTTTGGGACTAGCCGAGCGGTAACAAATTTCATACCCAAGTGATTATTTAAAATGATATGGATCAACTCGTGAGACACAGAAAGTTCAGCGGCTATCTCTCTCAAAATTGAATGAGGATTTTCAGTAACAATTTCGTTCAATTTTGCGATGTTAACTTCGGTAGAAGACGCTGATGGCCTACCAGGGCGAGGCAAATCTTCCAGCATATCTTGACCGCTTTTAAACGCTTTTTACCACTCATAAGCACTTATTTTTGATAAAGTAAGCCTTCTGTAACATTTTCAGTGTCTGTGAACACCTAATTCCATTGGCAATGAAAATTTAAGACAAATTCTTTGTTCAATGTTTTTAACCATTATGAAATTCGCAATACACACTAGGTATGATCTAACTAAAAACAGCACTGTATTTAATCTAAATGACAGATGCAACTCAAACTTTGCGCCATAATGAAAGAAAGTTGTGCCAACCTAACAACAAAAAAAAATGAATTTGGAGCCATAAACAAATCATCCATTCCCGATACTTTTTTGACTGAATGTAAATAATTCAACAACAGCTCTACCAACTAATTTCATGGTGATAGGTCAAATCGTTTTGCTGTTTAACAAACCAAGCATTGTTATCCATGCGAAATTTTATAAAGAATATTTAAATAACGTAGACAATACAAGTTAGATTAATGATCATGTAGGTACAGAGTCGCGGTCTACCGCTCTTCGTATGAAGGTCGCGGGTTAGGATCCCGGCAAGGACAACTATAATCGATCCAGTCAAGATTTATTTTTAAACTAGCTGAGTAAAATGCCTAGATCTCATCTAATGGTAGAGACAAACAGCGAGGGTCTTTAAAAATATCCGTCGAAAGTCACAACATTTTTTTTTTACAACTAAGGTGGCAACCAAGTGTACGGTCCGCCTGATGGTAAGTGGTTATCGTAGCCTATGGACACTTGTAACACGAGAGTTATCACTAACGCGTTGTCGAACTTGAACCCAAAGTAGCTCTAAGAACCCTACTCAATGCAGGAACACAACATAAGATTATTTGGCTGCGATCTTCTATATTGATACCAATTATAATGGCCTATCGAAATCTCACTACCAGTCAATGTCATTGTTCTTTTACCAGCTAAAGTGTCAAGTACAAACATAAGCAAGTACTGATGCCCGCTGCACCTTCGTTAATATCACAAAAGCTAGAAGTTTTGTAATGTCTAAATGCGACGCCGGAAAACAATAACAAATACATAGATAAAAAATAACAATTTACGATATGCAATAAAACAGTGTGTAGGTAAGACGGCGCGCGATGTGCCTGCACATTGCACACGCAGACAGACCTTGGCCATGCTGACGAACTTTTGCCTTGGATCGTAATGGCGCACTAACGTATGTGTTAGTTTTTATACATGTGTGTGTGTGTTCTTGCACATAAAATTTATCTTAAGATCATCATTTTAAATTCTGGTTAAGGTCCAAGTTGATAATTAAATAACTCGTATATGTTTATCGATATAAACTTTTTTTAACGATCGTAGTAATCGATGGCAACCCTAAAGAAAATTACTGATATTTTCCAGTTTTAACGAATAAGAAAATATATGATTTTATTATTTTGTAGATTGTTTATAACAGAAGACGGAGAAAAAATAAATTACAGTTGTAAATATTTAGGTTAGTTCTTTGATAAAGTAACATTATTTAAACGATCATTAACCGCCTTAAATTAAAAGACCTTCATTTCTGAAACATTTATATCATAATATTACGCACAAAAACCTTATGTTTTAAATTATTCTGTTTTATTTTTGCTTCGTACTTTTAATCATTTAAAATGAAATCTTTTTATTACTTATGCATTTGTACCACGTAATGTAATAACTGGTAAATATTGACGTATACTGTTGACAGATTCGAGTTTCCTTATTAGAGCAATAAGGATTTTATTTTTATCCATATTCGCCTACCTAATAGTTACACTTTGCTTGATTGTCAGCCAAGTTTCCCAGAACGGAAGTGGCGAATACATACAAGCGATACATGCGGTCTACTTCTTTAAATCTATTTTCACATTGTTAAAATATTAATAACACTTTATATTTTTGTATATATGTTTTATTTCTAACTGAAGATTAATCATAATGATATTCTTATTAAGGCGTGGTTAAAGTTGAGACTAAAAGTGAAAAATTCTGACATTGTATATTAAAAGTGTACAAGAAATTGTGTGAATTTAAGATGACAACTATCGGAAACTAAAACTACTTACTTCACTTCATCTAGTACTGTTAACTTCAGGCCATACTTTTGGCTACATTAACGTCATTAAACTCGTTTCTTCATTCATCCTCGTTTTATTCATTTTAGTAAGCTCATTCTTGTTTATTTGTAACCTAGGATTATTTATTTGAGACCTAGAACTAGGTTAGTTTTAATAAATAATAGTTTTCTTCTAAATACGTTAAAACTTGTCATTGTCATTACATTGCCCATTTTAGTTCCTCCGCGTTCCACTAGAGGCGCTGCTAGTATGTGTAATCTAATAACCGAACAAAAACGTAATGCGAAAAAGTGGACAAGTAGTAGAAACGACGTTCGGAGTAGACGTTGTCACCGATAAAAGATCTGAAATTTTACGGGTACCAAGTTCCATAGACCTTCTTAATTTGTTTTTTTGTTACTTTTTTTGATGTGGAATTATGTTTTAGGTTCGAGCAATTTTTGTCTTTAGGAGGGGTCGAAAGTTAAAAATAATATATACACGTAGGCCGGTGTCACTTGAATTTGGCTGACACACTGATGTGTGTCTAAAAAAGAACAAAAAAATTGTGTCAGAACATCAGGTAACTGAATTTACACCAGCTTATGAAATTTAGACAGGCGAGGCATAGAATCCAGTTACGAGACTATTTATATTTATATATTATTTACTTATATGGATGTTAGATATATCTATTATTTACGTATATATATGTGGGATTGTGTGTGTAATAAAATATTATTTAGGGTATTAAAACGATTTACTTCTTCAAAAGCAATTATTTCCGCATATAAAAATCTTTACCAAAAAACACGTCTGCGCACTTCTCTCGTCGTCACACAAACCCCCCGTCGTCCCTCTTCCTCTTTCCTCCCTCCTAATCTCATCTTACTCACTCATACTCTTGGCTCGTTCATACCGTCATCTCTTTCACACTGTCATTCACTCTACAATAGACTATAACACACACCATAGATATCCTAACTTTTAAGTGTCCGTCTGTAGAATAGGCATGACTGGCCATCCGTCAATCACGCTTGTCTCTGCATATCTCTCCCCGAATAAAAGACTCCTTCAGTCCGATCTGGAGGCGCTATTTTCACTCGATCAATCAGTCATAATAGCAGGCGACCTCAATAGCGGTCACACCCTTTTCAACAACCCGCGCAACACCCGTAACGGGGTTATACTCGAACTACTATGCGACGTGCTCGGCTTTGACGTCATAGCACCGCTAGAGCCCACGCACTTTCAAGACAATTGTCAACCGACAGTACTTGACATAGCCCTCCTCAAAGGTGTCTCACTTCGGTTACGACTTATAGAAGTCGTACACGAACTAGACTCCGACCACCGCCCGGTTATCTTACAACTCGGGCAACCGTTCGACCCCAGTCCGCCAAAAGTCAAAGCAGTTGACTACGCGATCTTAAATCGCTACCTATCCGATAACGCGACCCCGTCCAGCCTAGCTAGGATCCCCGACGTATTAGATTCAAAAGCAGACGCCGACTTAGCAATCGATTCCCTGGTCGACTACCTCCAAACCGGTGTAAGGGAGGCCTCGAGAGAGGTGCAAGCGGCGAACGAACGCCGTTTTATACTCCCCCCGGCTTACGAGCGTTAATCACGGAAAAGAACGCCGCGACACGTGCACATGATTCTTATCCGACGAGGGATAACACCCGTAGGTTACGGCAACTTCAGAGAGAGGTTAGAACTCGCATTGGAGAGTACAGAGGTCACCGGTGGGATAACCTCTTAGAGGGTCTCAAGCCGTCCCATCTGGCTTACTGGAACCTCGCCCGCTCTCTGAAGTTAGAAGCTTCCGCCCAGATGCCGCCCCTCGAAAGGGGCCCCGATCTCCCACTCGCGTTCGATAGCGACGATAAGGCAGAATGCCTTGCCGCAAGCTTGGAGAGCCAGTACTCCCCAAACTGCGACAACGTAGACACTGCCCACATCGAAACTATCGAGACCGCCGTTCAGGAAATCACGCTGATTCCCCCCGCGGAAACGTTAACCCCGGTCACGCCCGATGAGGTCTGTTCCATCATCAAAGGCCTTAAGCCTAGGAAATCTCCCAGTCCTGATGGTATCAGGAATGAAGTACTCAAACTTCTTCCTGATCACCTCATAGCTCTTTTGGTCTGCATCTTCAATGCAGCCATAGCCCACTGCTATTTTCCAGCCGTCTGGAAAAAAGCTATAGTTATAGGTATTCGCAAGCCCGGCAAAAAAGCTTCGCTTCCCGATAGCTGTCGCCCGATCAGTCTCCTAAACACTCTAGGAAACTCTATGAGCGGATCCTTCTGAACCGTCTCAAGGTCGTTATAGACGACAAGAATTTATACCCGCCCGAACAATTCGGTTTTCGCGCCCGTCACTCGTGTACACATCAATTGCACTGCCTCACGGAGCACATCACGAGTAACTTCGCCAAGAGCAATATCGCTCCCGCCCGCACGCTTGCGGTCTTTTTCGACGTAGCCAAGGCCTTCGATAAGGTCTGGCACGCCGGACTGGTCCACAAGCTTCACCATTTAGAAGTCCCGGATAGGTTAGTACATATAGTCCGCGATTACCTAAGCGACCGCACCTTCCACTACCGAGTGGAAGGAGTACTCTCCACCGCACGTCCCATTCGTTCAGGCGTCCCGCAAGGCTCCATTATGGCACCTTGCTTATTCAATTTGTACGTCAGCGACCTCCCGAAACCCCCCGAGGTCGAGGTAGGGCTCTACGCTGACGACACAGTCATATACGCGTCAAATAGGAACAGATCTTTTCTCGCTCATAAAATACAACGGAGAGTGGTTTCGAACGTGGCGTATAGCTATTAATCCGGTTAAGAACGCCGCGATTATGTTCGAACCGACTACATGTAGATTACCACGCACGGTAGGACCTCTCACACTATTCGGTAGAAATATCTCTTGGGCCACCAAGACCAAATATCTGGGTGTCATCCTTGACTCGAAGCTTAACTTCAACCCACACGTTACTAGAGTCCGGAATAAAGCCATTTGGGTCTTTTCCCGTTTACGACCCTTGCTCAGTTCGGTAAGCAAAATGTCCGTAAGACATAAGCTTACACTGTACAAGATGTGCGTCCGTCCGATCTTGACATATAGTTGCGCCGCGTTCGCACATATGTCCAAACACAACTTTGCCCGCTTGCAAAGAGTACAAAATCGATTCCTCCGTCGCCTGCTTGACCCTCCAGCCTTCGTCAGGAACATGGACCTACACAGGGACATGAGGCTTCCCTCGTTAGAAGCCTATGTGAAATATCTCGCTAGGAGATACTTCGATAGCGCTTCGAACCATCCCAACCCGCTTGTAAAGTCCTTTGTGAACTACACGCCTAACCACTCGATACCCGTTGGCCAACGCTACAAACGCCGTCCGCGAAATCTCTTTGTCGATCCCGATGAAAACATCGAGAAAGCTAATAATTACTACGCGTCCGCTCCCGCAACATATGCGTGCTCGCGCCCACGCCCGCGAAACCACCGTTCCCTCCGCAGGGGACGCACGGTTAACTTCGCACCCGCACACCCGCCACGACCACCCTCCTCTGCGGCAACTCAAGCCTAGGTCCGATCCATCGGCATGGAGCCCTTGAGACAAGCAGCCGCTCGCGCGATACAAGTGACTGTACAATCACTAGCTTTCACAGCCATACATGACACTGCATTATACACACATGCACAACACACATAGGTACATAGGTTCTGTAAGGGACCTTTTTTTTTCTTTTTTTGCCTAGTTATAGTAGACAAAAATTTCAGACCACTAAATACACATACACATGTTCCTTCCCTCCTCCCAGGGGGCAGAAACATGTATATATGTATAGTTACTTTATATTGAATTACGGATAGGGAATTAGTCAGATCGCGACTTAATTGCATACGTGCAACAGTCCGAGCCGAGGTTCGACCACTTTGGCACCCTCGGATGTTGTTGCTTAGCTTTCGTGGCTGAGTGCCCTAAGCGCTCGCCCCCAAGCCCGGTAAAGCTGTAAAAGCCGTAAAGGCTCCAGGGCCCCTCAGGCTAACAGTGTAGTCAGTTCGAAAAAAAAAAAACCTATCTTTTACACGCAAAGGTCATTTCTATCATACATCCTACATATATATATATATATATATATATATACCTATATACATAAATCACGCCTTTTACCCAACGGGGTAGACAGAGACCACGTCCTTCCACTTGTTACGATCCTGACATACAACTTTCGCTTCCTCAACATTCATCAATCTTTTCATGCATGCTCGTCAGTTTAGAGTACTCTTGACCTGTCCTTTCTTCAAAACGTCCCCGATTTGATCGTGGAACGTTCGCCTAGGCCTTTCTCTTCCAACGTTCCCAATTACACTCATCTTATAAATCTGTCTAATTATTGTCTCGATCTTCTTTCATTCATCCTCTCTACATGCCCAAACCATCTAAGCATCCCTTTCTCAATTCGTGTCACTATATCTTCTTTCACACCACAACGTTCTCTTAATACACGACGATGTGGCCCAAAATGGTAGCAAATTAAGCTAATTGGGAGGATGTCTCTCAAGTGCAGCTGCTGGAACACACCTATTAGTGGGCGACAGATTTTCAACTTGAGGGTGGTAGCTAGCTTTAAGCTTAGTGTGCTTAGCTTAGGTCACCACTTAACAATAGGTTTGATTATGGCTAAAAGCTAAATCTATGAAGAATAAAAAAGAATCACAGTCCTAATTGAAATTAGTTATTGCTAGGTTTCTAATCTTGAGCAGTGAGTTGGAATGCCTTGTTGTGTCTTACGTGAAGGTAGCCGTTGGCATCATGTCGAACCATTCCTTGGAACATAACCCATTATACAAGCAATAGAACACGCACAAAGAAAGTGAAGTCTCTGAAGTCATTAGACTTAAACTTTTCTTGGGGTCAACCTAACATTTTAGCGTTTTAAAATATAATATATTGCTTTGTCCGCGACTCGCGTCCAATTCCAACACATTTTGACCGATCACCATGAAAGTTGGTAGATCTTAAAAATTATGTAGAACGTTAATTTGATATACCTCGTATGGTTTACTCAGCATAACCCATTTAAGCGCCCCAAATGCGTCTTTTTTTCAACCCAATGCACCATTATCGTCACTGCTTATTTCATTTGTTAGCAGATAACATAGCTATGAATTAAAATAAAAAATTGAATAAGGGTTTTCGCGTGAAAAAAAAAAGACAGAAAGACATTGAGTTTTATAATATGCATAGATTTGATTATTTTAAGAGTCAAGATAAACTTCAATCAACCCTAACTCAGCCTGTTTTGAAAGAGACAAAGTAGGTACTGATAATAATTTATGTGAAGATAACAAACAACCGTGTCTTGACGCATCGGCTACAAGTTCAAGGTTAGCACCTCTGCGATGTTTACTTCATAGATAGACCTTTAGGTAATTTAGATTCCAATGTATCTTTGTTCAATTCAAACGGACGCTGTTGTCCGATATTGTTTATGTAGATAACAAGAATATAAAAAACATAGGGTTGTACACGAATTTTGTTTAATTACCTAGGATTTTACTATAAAACTACATATTACATAGATGTCGCAGATGTAGCAAAATTAACGAGAAATACGTAAGTGGCATAATAATTTTATGTCCATAATTGAAAACAAGATTGCAATAAAATTGGTTTATATTTAAAATGTCGTATTTTATTTTGATGTTTAATTTCGTACTCTGAAATCTGGATAAATGGGATCTCTAGGGATAAATAAATTTTTCTACATTAAAGAGGTATTCCCACTGACCCAATTTATGAGATTCTGGGTACAAAAATAATTGTCCCATTTACAAAATTATTTCAACTGTAATTGTATTCAAGATACTGAAAAATGGATAATTATCAATAAAAACTAAGTTCATTGATACATGTGGAGGTTCGAATCTGCGGATATCGAATCGATATTTCGCAGGTTTGAGCCACTTGATCACCACGAGTATCATAAATTTTATTAAATACGAATACATGTTCGGTTTCAACATTTTTTTAGTTTTTGAAGCGATATCAATAAAGCACTAAATACTATGAAAAACGTCGGAGACCAAAAAACAATAACTTTTGGAGGATTAGGCTTTGTAAGCAAACTCATCATAATTTATTTTTGTTATCGTAAAAAGTATAAAATTTACTAAAACAACAAGTCTTGAAATAAGACACAGTTTCACATAAAAAGGTTCTTGGCTGTAAAAATGTTGAGACCTCAGAATAGGTTTCAGTTACAGAGATTTTCCACTTATTCAGGGATTCTTATTCGATCTCAGCTGTATAATACTATAGTTATGCGTGCGTGACAATGATTACAAAATTAAATATACCAATTGAACATTTGAAATTTAAATTGTAACCTCTTTTGTATTGTAAGTATAATGCTTTTAATACTGACATTTTTGAGGGCACAGAATTCTGTGTATATTGTTGTCAATTAATTTATTTGATTAAGCACGTAACTCGATAAAACAGTAATTGATTTGGCTTTATCATTATCTCAGACAAAATATATCCACTCGTGGACATAAGCCTCCCCCAATGATTACCACAATAACCGATCATTTCCGGAAATTTCTACATCAATAAGCCTATTATAATTGTGTAGTTATTTAATGTATTGTTTTTTTTTTCAATTTATACGATATTTTTCTTTATTTTTAAATATATGGTATTCAATTTAATGAAAAAATTGAGAGCAAAAACTGTAAAGGATCCTTGAATATTTTTTTTTACAATAAAATATTAATGTATAAATATATAAATATGCATTTCAGGTGTAAAATAGTATAATTAATATTTCTTACGGCGTTTTTATGGCGTCTTGGCTATTGAATTCAGGCCTTCAATAGATGCCTGTTGACACTATGTTGTTTCACTGTGTACGATGGTAGCGCGATCCCTAAATTTTCTTTCATATCATCCACCAGGGTGCACCAAGCACAAAGCTTCTTCTGGTAATTGATACTGGATAAAACCTTTACCTGCAACATTGAAACCAAAAAAGTAATGGTATGCAAAGTAACAACGGTCTTTCATGCTACTTACAACTTCTAGTAAAGCTTGTTTCCTCCTCGGTGACTTTGTAAAATATAATATTACTTATAACAAATATTAAACCGATAATTCACGAAGACGGAATCAATGGTGCGTCATGAAAATGAAGAAGCTAGGATAAACACAGTATTCTCATTTATTCCTTTACACATCTCAGAATTTCGTCACATAAAGAACTCGTAAGAATAAAACCTACGTTCCACATCCGTGCATTGTAAATTACGAACGAATGTTGTGGGAAGCGTGCATCTACGACCGTTCCCCGGTTCATACACTGCAGGATATGAAGTTTACCGAATTCATTTTATTTATAGCACAAAGAGTTTTACTTTTTTTGCCTAGGTGAGGTGCATAAAATAGTAATTTGCATATATGGAACAAATTAGAACATTTGTATCTAAAATACGGGACAAATAATAATGCAGATTTTTTTTTGTAATAGTTCTGCATAGTGACGGAACTATGTCTTTTGGGACAATGCAAAAACTTCGGCGATCACAAATAGATCTGAAATTTGTTGCTAGTTGTCGCTGCCATGCCAGCCTGCATCAATGTTTCTTTACTTTACGCTTGAAGGACCCGATGTCCTAAGAAGAAGGGAACACTGGCTGGGTGATGGGAGACGCAGTTTGAAATTACTGCAAAGATAAGACATTAAGAACTTATTAACTCATACCGAGATTAAGGTTACCGTAAAACTGTGGCTTCGGTGCTTAGCGAGTGTAATTTTGCTATGGAAAGAGAGGAGGGAATTAGAATGGCTTAAATCAAACACCTTTAATGGTAAATACTGAAAATAATTGAAAAATAAACGTCCATTCAACAAAATTCCTGTTAGGAATTTATTTCCTAGTGTAGTAAAATGAAAATTTCACTCAGCACAAGATGTATATTTGTGACAAAGTGATAATATAATTTTGTATTTTTTTCAACAATTTAAGACTTTTACAAAATATAATGAATTAATAACAAGTTTATACGTTATTGCACACAAAATAAAAATATTAAATTTTAAGCGATATGGGTCTAATTAAAAAAACGACATTGTAGGTAACATTATAAATGAACCTTATGAAAATGAACATTTTTTTGGAATTATACTAAGCATAATTAAAATTAATCTGAATAAATGTTTTTTCTGAGCATTACACATTTAATACTGTTGTTATAATAATTACAGGAATTGAAGTGAACGGTAAAGCACTTGCGGCTTGACACACACTCGTACGTAAGATGTGCGCGTCCTATTATTTTGCTCTGCAGTGTAAAGATCACTGCACTGCACATTTGCCAAATATTTTTTTCTAAATATGTAACCGCTTGGTCGTTCACCCCAGCGGACATTATCGGCTCGCCGGACGAGTGTTTTAGATCGACTCACGCGCATAACATTCTGTTTACACCTCGACAAATTTTGTGTGTGCGATTTTTATGATTCCAAGTTGCATTATATACATAGATCTATATTCATGTTTAATGTGTTCTAATATAACTTTGTTGGAAATGGTTGCATATTAAATTTCAATTACCCCAAAACCCAGTGGAATTTGTGAGTTATTTTAAAAACTAGCTGTGTTCCACGGTTTCACCCGTGTTAAATTTATTCGACAACCTCGCCACTATTACTAAGATTTATAGTTGTTTTTAATATTTCTCTGCCTTTTTTGATGTGTGTATTTCATCAAACATAGTTTGATTTTTCCAAAATTCCTTAATTATTCTAAATTGATTATATCTATATCTATATTATTAATATAATGAAGCTCAAAAGTTTTAAGATTATTTTTATATGTTTTTAATATTCGTTAACGTTGATTATTATTGTAAAGAGATTGGTTTAAAACAGTAACCTTAGAGTTTCATACCGCTAAGCTAGCTGTTAAACAACCGAGACTGGTTTATATCTCTAGCCCACTGCTGCTTTAGGACAACGCTAGACCCCATACTTCACGACAGACGGTGGCTAAATTAGAGGAACTGCGATTGGAATGTCTCCAAAAGATTACCTTATTTTCGGAATTTGGACAATTTCTTGCAATGAAAAAAATTCAATTCTGATGAGGCTGACCAAAACGTCTTCAAAGATTTTATTGATTCTCGCTCCCACAATGTTTTTAGCAATGGAATCAACGAACTACCTATAAATTGGTAATAGTGCATAGTTAAAAATGGTACATACTTCGATTTTTAAAATATTTTTTTCGTTTTACTTTTTCCATATAAAACTCTAATTTCATATGTAAAGGATAAGTCCTCAAATATATAATATAAGGTCCTTATAATAGGTACATTATAAATATAGAATCTTATACTTCTAATGGATTGGATTACTCGATGATTAGATTACCGTATATTCATTAATTAGGATATTTATAAATACCTCAGGGCGTTTTCAATCGATAACACGATCTACTAATGAAACAAAGTAACAACCGTTCGCATCGACGCGTCTAAATATTTTGATCGGTCCAGTTTGGGATAAGGATTCAAATACGATTAAATAAATTAAACCAATCGTTTAAAAAACTATTGTCAACTGAGTCATTACTATAATCATTCGATTATGAAATAACAAACAATTAAAATATAATTGTTTAATTCTATTCCGTAGTTAACAATAGTTCTTTCTAGTTCCGGTTTTGTCGTCCAGACGGAGCGGCCCTCCCTTATTCGACCTTTCAATCACAATGTATTCACGTACTAGAAGAGATATTAATAATAAACATTGTGAGTTTACATGGGCCGCCTGGCAAATGTGATATATCTAAATTTAATAATATTTTTATATTGATATATGAAAAAAAAGCGGTAAAAATTTATTCAAATAGATAATATAATGTCAAATATCAATAATCTAAACTAATATTATAAAGAGGAAAGATTTGATTGTTTGTTTGCATTGAATAGGCTCTGAAGCTACTGGACCGATTTGAAAAATTCTTTCACCATTAGAATCCTACATTATCCCTGATGAACATAGGCGATAGAATAAAAAGTTAGAGATCCGTAGAAAATTTATAACTTTTGAATTTTTTGTTAATTACCCGTGCGAAGCCGGGGCGGTCCGCTAGTAATATAAGCATATAATATTTCATTTTTATGATTTTATTTACAGTGATATAAAGTAAATATAATATAAATGAAATAAAGTGACATATTGTAAATTTCAATTTACTAATATTCGAGAATAACTTATAAGGTTAGCCATAAGAAACGATGTTGATGCAGTATCACAATAGTTATTTGTGCAACAAGAAGCAAATTTGTTTTTTGTTTCGAGTGCTGATTTTGAGTCCCGAACGAAGGATTCTATAATTGATTCACGAGCGTAGCGAATGATTCGAAGTTAGAATCCAGAGCGTAGTGAAGCACTCAACAGCACGAGATGCAAAAAACTTTGCTCTCGTGTAGCACACATAACTTTTCACCTCAGCAGTGAGAACACATATAACTTAGGAAACAGTTTATTTTTCAAATGTATCATTGTTGAAATTCCAAATTAAAATGTATTGGTTAAATAACAATTTTACACAATTAACTAGACTTATTTTTATTAAAATCCAATAATAAATTAAACATATAGACAATAACGTTAAAAAAACGTAATTTCTTTATTACAAATATCTTTAAATTTTAGGGTATTACGCGTTTCCGAACGTTTTTTCTTTGAGGTCGAATTCCAAAATCGAACTTCGAAGGGGTTTGTTTTTTCCACTCGCTTTTTTATATGCATGTGAAAGAGACAGAGCACAGTAAAATTCGAATGTTTCAAATGTATGGCTGAACAAAGTCAATTCGTGGCACTGAAGATTGAAAAATTAAAAAGCTACTTTGTCCCACGTTCAAATCAAAATCGCGTTTTGTTCACTGTTGTCTTGCAGCAAAAGCGGCATGTTTGAGCTGTTGACATGAAAACGTAATTTTTTAAGTATTTGTAGTAGAGAGAGAGAAGCATTCATTATAAATGTTATGAGGGGAGTGCCGAGTCGAAAAAAGGCGATCAGATGCGTCGCAAGCCGAATGGCATGTATCGACGTCCCATCAGGACGATTTTACTCCCGTCCAAACGAGCCATTCGATGTTTCACATCAACAAGAGTCGCAGCACAGAGTGCGCACAGGAATCAAATCGAGCGTACTTTTAAAACAAACGCGGCCCGATAATGTCTCCGTAGTAAAACGTTTAAAAACAGGGTCAAACAACGTAGTTCCAGGTCCACTTCTTCAATTACAAGTTAAATATTTTTGAACCGACGCGACGTGATGCGATTATGTGTCAGCAGTGTAATGCGTTTGAAAACGGCGTCAAAAGACCAGTTTTTGGTAAAGAAAAATATCATTATGAAATCATAGCATGGTGGTAGGGTATTTTCTAAAGCTCGCCAGCGTAACTCTTGTTGTAAATCTGCTACTAAACTACTTTCAAATTGTAGCACGACAAAGTAACGGCTCTGTATCGGATGGTAAGCATAATGCAATCCAATAAAAACGGATGTGTACTTAGTACGGATCTGTCCCAGAGATGCGAACAGTTTTCACTGCATCGACAATAAGTATCATCAAAAACTAACCGAATAAAAAATCATATACGATACAGTTGTAGTATTGTTTTCCTTTAAATTATAATCCATGGAGCATAGCGTGTGTCGACTAGCAAGACACGGTGCCGCTTCTAGCATGTATATGTATTAAATCTATGTATCCGACCCCTCCGACCCCTCACACTTCCTGCCGAAAGCTGTAGTGAACCGGCAATTATATTGTTGTCACAGGGACCTTTCTATTTCTATATATATATACACAACTAAGTGACCCGCCAAACGTTATTCTATCCTTTCCGTTAGTTAATAACCATAGCGTCACCTATAGAATCCAGATTTTGTGATTTTTTTACACTAAACATAGGTACATCATAATAATATATATATATATATATATATATATATATATATATATATATATATATATATATATATATATATATATATATAAATATATATATATATAAAATAAGAAACTGACTGACTCGCTGACTGGCTGACTGATTCACAATTTTACACAAATGTTCCTTAAATGACGTAAGTGAGCCCTAAAAAGGGATTTTTGAAATTCATTCCCTAATGTGATAAAGTGAGGATTGAAAGTTTGTATCCGTCATTTTCGAAGATAGACCTATGAAAATTAGTATTTAGCAACTCGGTGAGAAAGTAAGAAAATATGGGAAGACATAACTCAACTATGACGCTAGCAAAGCCACGGGAAATGCGCTAGTATTTTATACAATTTAGGCTCTAAGAAGGTACTTATGAATGTCAAAACACTACTTCCGATTCGGAAAACATCCCAGTCATCGAGAAGAACCTGCTAGAAACTCGATTGGGCTTGTTAACATTTTTTTAAATTGTTTTTACAGTATTTACATTTATTATTATTTTTAATGAATGTACAGAGAGAGAATCACTTCCAAACATCACCGTCATTCACGTAATGATCCACGCTATAATATCATTTGGAATGGAAATGATGGAAAAGATGGAATGACAACTTAATATTTACTTCTAGTATTAAATTTTGTGCCTGTCATATACAAGTTCAAAAGTACCAACATTTTTTTAAACATAAATTATATTATCTAAGATGTATTGGGAGGTCAAAGTTAAGTTACTAAATTCTTGAAAATTATTCTTTATTAAATCGCGTGGTCCCATGTCTTAAATTGCTTATATGTATTGGTAATATGAGTAATTTTGGTTCATAAATATAGAATTTGTGAATAACGACAACAGCGTCACCTGACGTGTTCAGTAATAGCATAAAAACCGTCTCCGTGTAAAAACACAGATTTAGCAACTTTCATGGACATTGGTTAAACGGTGTTAAAGTTTAGTAACTAATTATATATATATTACATACCAACATCTATTTTTATATATAGACTAGCGTTGCCCCGCGGCTCCCCACGCATTTATTACGCAGTAATTATTTTTGAACTTTTATTTTTCCGGTCCCTGTCAATTAAGGAATGACAAAATTTTATAAAAAGCTATTTTCAGTCAGAATCATTTGGAGTTAAATCCGGATATACTAACAGACAGAGAAAAAAATTAAAGTCATATTTGTGATCAGTGTCCTTTATATAGGATGTATATCAGGAAATTTCGATATAAAATGCATGTACATATAGAAGTACATATTTATTCATATGGATAATTAATTACGTGTTTTCTAAAATATGCATTAAACCCCTCAATAATACAAACAACAAGTATAACATTACACAAATAAAGCGTAACCGTATTTCTTAGTTTCAAATACATTCTAGTCAAAACAATTCTCAATTAAGAACGGTGTAGTAACGCCATGGCGCAATATAAAACCCTGACCATGTTCCATCGGCCGCGACCTTGAGCCGTCTTAACTATCAATAGACACGCATGAGCGAGACGTATACACTCAGAACGAAAGTGGAAGAGAGACGGAGCAACAACATAAGAGAAGGTCGCTGGATTGTAGGTCAACGTGTCTAGGCGACGTCTAGTACTCACACTAGTTTAGTGTATGGCTTGCAAAAGAAACGGTCTCAAAATTATACATTTCTTATTTTACCAAAGATATGTTCAAGAGTTGTACTTGAGAGTTCATCTAGTTGCTTCCTTGGTTTAGTGAGACACCGTCTTCGGTCACATCATCACTTAACATCGGTTGAGATTGGATCAAATGCCAACCTATCAATCTGTAATAAAACACTTATTTTAACAGTAACAATAGACATAATGAAATTATTAACTTTATTTAAACACATTCATATCCTTACAAGTTTATTATTATAAAAGCAATTATCTCTCTTTGTCATAGTCCTCTTTTTTATCTCTTTAAAACTCTAATTTTAATGGTATTAATTTTATTTATTCCTGGAACTTACATAGCAATTTGTATTTCTCCAATTGGAAAACTAACGTGACTCTCCTACACAAGCATTCATATTCATTTCATCTCCTAAAAGTAAATTATTAAAATCATTCCCGTATTAGAAAACACCTCCTGCTTTTCAAATTTCATACTTTTCGGCTGTGCATTTAACTTTTGTCAATCAAAAGTTTTGTCTGAACTGTGTTTTCAGGCTACTCTGTATTAATACTTATGTATTTATTTTACAGAATTAGAAAAAAAAAAAGTTATTTGTGTAATAAATCAAAACTAAAGTTTTTTTTGCGAACTGTACACGTCGTTCTAACACAATGACCGCTGTAAGAACTACCCAAGGACACGCAGCCGTACCGTATGCGTGTGTGAGTGAGTGGAGAAAGAAAATAGTTTTAGTAGTCCCGCACGTATGCGGTCGTCCGGAATACATAGGGATCCGTTGTATTTCAAAACTGGGAAAGTTTGCATAAATTTATCTGTTTATTTATCTATTAAGTTGTTTAATAACATTTTCTTGTAGCGGCGATAATGGTTAAGTGCTGTATCATGCATATAGCGTATATGTGTTTGTGTATTTAGTCCTACCAGCCCGATAGCATCATGGATTCCAAATGCGACCTGACAATTCTAAACCCGGTATTGTTCGAGCTACTTGCTAAAACGAGTACTGTTAAAAGACGTTGTAGTAGCGGGAAAGTAGCCCGCACTGATTTGTACTAGTACTTTTTGTTTTTTCGAACTGACTATACTGTTAGCCTTAGGGGCCCTGGAGCCTTTACGGCTTTTACAGCTTTACCGGACGAAGGAAGTGATTAAAGGGACGGATAAAAATGTGAGGCATTTTAACGCAGTTGTTCTGAGTAGCAATCTATGATTTGCTGACTTTTGTTAGAATTCTATTATTTTCAAAAGTTACAAATAATTGTCGTAAGTTTTTGTAGTGTAGACACCAGATGAACTGTTTAATGTATGGTCATAAGGCAGCATTATTATTCAGTTTTATACCCTACGAACTCAAATAAATCAGTTTCGCAATATATGCCATTGTTTCATTACTTCAAACATTTCAGTCTGCATGCCTAATTTATAGCATAAAAAACATCGTATTTTATAATCATAAGGTTAAGTTAATTTTGGATATTTTCTTCTTCATCTAAACACCATTTTCATTTTAATGATACAGAAAATAAAATTACTCACAAACGGAATATATTATATACCTATAATATGGTTTAAATTGTAATTATAAGAAGCAATATTAGTTATGATACTTTTGTAATCTTTTTTATAATATAAACAACTTTTTAAACGCCTTCTAACTATAACAAGTGATGCGATTAACTCACCGTCGCGTCGCGTCGACTAGACAGGATGTTGTGGTAGATCGGGTTTACTATCTTGACTCATGCCGAACGGTCGAAGTATAACGTAAAAACACACTTAGTTAATTGGAATACCCCGTTAAAATTAACTAAAATCTTGTTTGTGACCCGTTTGCAAAGAGAAAATATATACACAGTCGGTACTAATAAATAAAAAAAATACATTTAATATTTCAATAATATTCTGTAAATAAAATAATAAAACACTTGTTTAATAAAATTTACAAAATAATATAAATAATAATAAAAAAAGATGACATAAAATGTACCTAATATGACTCGGAGAAAACGTGGCTTTGAATCAATGAAATAATTTTTAGAATCAGGTCAGTAGTTCTAGAGATTAGCGTGTTTAAACAAACAAACAAAATAACTCGTCAGCTTTATTAAATTATTAGTATAGATTATTTAAGTATATATGCATAGCAGGCGGATTTTGATCGCAGGCGTTGCGATGCGGCAGGACTCAACCCTCCTGGTGATGTCATTAACATAACCTTTTTTACTAGGTTATCGGTGATTATATCCTATTGAACTAAATGTGTACTATTTTCTTGGTCATCGTATTGAGTTTCTTATAAGACATAACGTAAAGAACCTTTGTTATCAAATACCTCCAGTCAGCGGCTGGTGAATGTCAAAGTAAATATGTTACTTACTAATTCTTCTGTACGATATTACTTGTTAAATCAATACATAATTATGTTGTTAATTGTGTATTAAGATGTATGATAGTCAGGTTCGTGAGGAATAATATTAGCAATACTAGCATTAGGCTAACCTCTCAGCTAGCCTTAAATATTGATTTTTGTTAAGTAAGTCGGAAGAAACAGCGTTCCTGAACTGCTTTATCCGCGTTCACTTGCGTAATGGTTAGTGATACGTAAATACAATGTTATACTAAAATATTACTCCTTAGTTCATCTAAAAAAAGACCGCGATATCATGTACATATATACATAAGCCACAATTGTGATAAAAAATTATTGAAAATTTAAAAGTAATTTATGAGGATTTATTTTTAGGCATGGCACATTAATTCTTACAAACGAAAGTTACTTCATCATCTAGATAATTTTATGAAGATAAACTTTGTCCTGTATAGCATTTTTTTTGGATGAATAGTTTGTGAATTTTTTGATTAAAAAAAATTCAACACTCGGCTCGGGTCTATGACTTTAGGTGTAGTGGCGCGAATGAGCCGTGTGAATTGTGACGTATAACCCTGGCCGCCTGATAGAAATATTGTATAGAAGTATGTAGCTCAACAGATTGTTTCTTTGTTTGAACGCGCTAACCTATGGATCTACCCGTCAGATTTGGAAATTTATTTTTACATTTATAGCCTACTTCTTGCGGAAGGTATTATTTATATAATTTCACGCTACATCTCTAAGGAGCGGAGAGCTAACATGAAAGTCAAGCAATCAAGCAAGCTGCAGGCAAGTACGGAAATTGAGAATAACGGTAATTACACTACTAGAATACTACAATGCTCCATGACCTCAATAAGGGCTTGTGTAGACGGCACGGCGCCGCGGCCATACCGCGAACGCGCCATCACCGTGGCACATCACATCTCCTCATTCCTGATACGATCACGTAGAGAACCACGAGCGTAGCCTCTCCATTGCCGTTGCAGTTGGCGCTACATGGAAGTTCGACATAATCTTCCGAGAGGAATTGTTGATCATTATGTTTATGTTTGAAGCAATGTTGGCTCAGTGGTAGGTAGCGTGTACGGACATCACGTCGATTGACGTGAGTTCGAATCCTTGCAATGAGCCTGAACTTTCGGTGATGAAAAGCATCGTGAGGAAACCATAGCATGGTGGTAGGGCTTAGTTTAATGCCCGCCTGACTAGCTAGTTATTAGTTCATCTATATTTCGAATTATGTAATACTGGTGATTAATAAGGTATCACGGTGAGTTGCCAAAGTAATTTTAAATTAAATCCGAAGTAAGTATTATAAAAGAAAATAGTAAAAAGTGATGTTTTCGAAGTCTATTATTTTCATTCTCTTCAAACAAGATACTAAACAAAAAATATTTCTTTTTTGTTTTTGGGACTTTTATTCTACCGAACATATCAGTCCCATTGTACCCCATCCTTTATATCATCACATCAAGAGAGTCGCTGATGAGTTAGCACTACAAGGTCATACAACATCTTGGCACCATCTGAATAAGGTTCTGCCAAAATGCTGTGAAAAACACCTATATCTTGACAGTTTAAATTCTTCATCTTCATCAGAGTTCTTTGTTACCATCCTACCGTACGCTTATTTGTCACAGCTAGCTATGAGTGTCTGAATTTTTCTGCCTATGAGGGCCGGCGCGCCCGGCTTGTACAGTGGACGCCGTACGGAAAATGTAGCACCGCGCCGCGCATTTGAGGCTCGACCAACCTTAACCTCTACATGCACTGTTCACTTTTGCGTAGTGGTAGCGCATTTTCTAAAACTCACCTGACTACCTATCACCCTCGAGTTGAAAGTCTGTCACCAAGCACCAAGCAGGTGTGTTCTGACAGCTGCATCGGAAAGTCAGGCTATCTGCTATCTTATGCCAAACTTCGGCGAGGCTAAAACCTATTAAGGATACAAAAAACAGCTAAATCAAGTCATAGCCAAAAACTAGAAATAAATTCGCCTTGACGCATTCATTAGATATTAGAATGTACCTACGAATAGTTGACAATTAGCAACTGGTAATGGATTATATATTTCATAACTTTAGTTAATATCTTCATACTGTAAAATATATTTGTTGGCTTGCAACTAAAACAAACTGTCACAGTAACTAATAGTATAAGTAAAAAAGTTGAGGCTCTATAGAAGCATCAGTTAAGAATGTAAATCCCGAAAAAAAAAGGATAAAATATTATAGATGTGTTCTAAACATACCCCTTAGGCTTAGCGTGTTACGTCACACTATCACTTTATATCAGTTGTGACTGTGGTCAAAAGCTAAATCTATATTTTATAATCAAAATTCTGAAGTACGAGAAGAGATTTGGAAAATGTGAAAAAATTGTAATCCAGCCTTTCTGCTCACTGTAATAGCAAATGGCGTTACGATAGGTAGATGAAGCCGAAGTAAAGGATTTATGAAGAAGCAAAGTGCTCTTAATAAAATAAGCAATTTCCGTGTCCGAAGAACAGGGTTACTAATCAACCTAATTTATAACCGATACCGTTAAGAAATAAAGTGGTAATAGAGAAAATATTGTGCCAAATAAATATGAAAAGATGTGTAATGATTTAAATATAAATCGTAGAGGAAAAAACTAAAAAAAATTAGGATATTTCTTACTCTTTCACTAGTCAAAGTTGAGAGTGTTTTGTCGTGGTTTTTTAAACGAGACTAGAGTAAATTAAAACTGACATTGAACACTGTACAACGGTAAATTTTAAGAAAATTGAATAAAATGATAACACCAGTTTCAAATATCGCTAACACACACCCGGATACAGAATTTGTCTGTCTAGTTTCTTCTGTGTCTACGATATAAGTGAATGGATTCAAAATAAATATTATTTCATAGTTTTTGGCGGGATCTCAAACTGTCATGTAGTGGTTTTTATTCATAAATTTGTGTTATTTGACCCTTGATTGTGTAATACAGGTGGCGTTTTGCATAATCAAGTTTGGTTATTGTGCACAAATGAAGGGAATTGGAAATAATAACATTGATCAGAACTGCGATGCCACAAAATCTCCTTAGAAAATTCTAACAAGGGGCCACCATCTTGTTAGGATACACAAATCGTCTTAATACTGAAAACTATATACAGTTGATAATGGCAGTAATGGTCTTCAATAAAGAAGACCGGTTGCCAAGTTAAGAAAAGAAGAAGAAATATTATTTCTACACAGCTTAGCCAATACCAATTTGTGATATAAATAAGCATCGATATCCCTATATCCGAGAACGCATGTTGTATTAACGTAAATAATAATTATATTTCAGTATGTACAATATTCAGTATTCAAATAAACATCGAATAAAAATATGCGTACTGCGCATTCAGGCATTATGCAAACAATGCAAATTAAAAACCGTGTAAATAAATATAAAAAAGAAAAACCACTGCAATTCGTAATTTAAAACGTAATGACGTTTCATTTCGCCCTGGACAGAGAGCACGAAAATTAAACACTGCTCGTAGTGTGCCAGTTAAAATTATTTTTTCGCTGCTTATCCAGCCCACTGTGTTCGCGGCCAATGGTATAATAAAAAAAAAACGAAAATGACACTAATACAAACACGCGAATCCATCATGTGAATAACGAAATCACGCACACATACCGATCGCTCGGTAGAACACATAAACAATGATGCGATACAAATGCAAAAAGAATGCATTCGCATGTACATTCACATACAAAGAACGCACACAGGTAACTAAATTCGGTGTTCCTATAATCCAAAATTGTACGTCAGTGTGGTAGCATCTTTTCCACGCACGTACACTCTAGTTCTACCAATATACGAAACGCAATGAAATTTCAACTTTAACTGCACATCATAAAGTTAAAAATTGTAACTTAATCACTAATGATCGGATTGCATTAACAGACGTGTGTGAGTAAGCGATTCGAATCGTTTTATTCCTTTTTTAAATTTCACCGTTTAGTTCAATCTATTTATTGGTTGGTTTGCATGTTGTGTTGCTGTTACGTCAGTACGTGCGGTTTTGCGAGTGTGTGCACACAAAAATGCGTAGATAAATGGCGAGACAGAATTATATTGTTTTTTTAAATAGATACCTATCTGCAAAGGCTCCACTCGCGAATTAACGATAGTTTAATTGTGTTGTTGCTTTGACTCTATAAAAAACAATGTCGTATAATTCAGATCACTTAAGAAACCTTAGATAACTTAGATTCAAACCATTCAAATAACGTGTTAAGTACTTGATGGCTTTTATTATTTAACTATATTCTACTACAAGAGGTATTTAAAACAAAATATACAATAAAAAATGTTTTTTAAGAAAATACGAGATAAATGAGGAGATCCGCATAAGAAGCTAAGTCAGCGACATAACCCTAATAATTACTAGACTTGTGTGGGCCAAAAAGTGCTCGAGTGGCGATCACATACCAGAAAACGCAGCGTGGGCAGGTTTGTCACAAGGTGGACCGGTGAATTTATAGAGGTTGCGGGAACTCGCTGGATGCATTCAGCGCAGATTCAGTCGGGGCGATCTTTAGGGGAGGCATAAGTCCAGCAGTGGACGTCTCAGAAGACGATGATGAAGAGGTAAAAATTTGCGAAAAAAAGTACAATTCGTTATACTAGTATGTCAGTGTATAATTGAACGAAACATTAGTTTATAAACAATTTATTGAAATTGTAAACTGTCGGTAGACGTGGTCGGGGAAAATATATTAAAATTTGTAATCTAACGCTTACATTTACGAAGCAGTGGTACGACTTCGCGTCGATTGACGTGAGTTCGAATCCCTGAAATGAGCCTGAGCTTTCGGTGAAGGAAAACATCGTGAGGAAACCATAGCACGGTGGTAGGGCTTTTTTTAATGCCCGCCTGGCTAGCCCTCAAGTTGAAAATTTGTTGCCAAGCACCAATAGGTGTGTTCCGGCAGCTGCACTTGAAAGCCAGTCTTCTACTAGGTTTAGCGTGTTATTATTTTAGGCCACATCTTCACTTTACATCAGGTGAGATTGTGGCCACTATGCCATCCTATAACGTAAAAAAATATTTTAGGTTTCAAAATTAATCACGTCTAGTTGGATGCAGTCTAGATTTGTATGTTAGGTTGAAACTACGATCATAACGCACGAGCCGGCGAGGCCAGAAACAATTTAGTCATTGAAAATTCACATTTTGAAAGCGCAAACCATTATGATTTTGCTTATTTAATAGACACTATATTATGTCATATCAAATAATTTAATTCAGAATAAGCGAATTGAGTTTTCTTTTTTTGATTACAGTGACATTATCAGAAGATACAGAACATTTGTCATGTATCTCTAAATAACTAATATAAGTTTTAAAAATTGTCTGTTGATTGGTGTCCACTTATTCAGTACGAACCACGGATTCTAGTGTAACACTTCATGCTCCAAGGGTTTTTTTTAATTGTACCACGACATAGCGTTGGCACTGTATGTGATAGTAAGCACATTACAGTCTAAAAACATCGGCCACCAATAGATCGACAATCCATCGCACGTCGACGATGTCGTGCTGCCCTACAAGACTTTCTCCAGCTGGGATATACACTGACTGAACCCGAAATGTATCATACTAAAAGAGTCAAAGTGTTGGATTTCCCACCATGTGCAAGGTTAATCTTAAAAAGTTGTCTAAATTTTAATGAATTATTTCGGAAATACTAACGACGTTGAAAATCGCGTCAAACGACTTAGGTAATGAACGAGGACTTTCGATGAAGGAAAACTTTTTTTACGGTTTTCGCTGGGCTGGCTACCATAGAGTAAGATTCAGGACGTCCTCTTTCTAAGTTTATTGTGTAATTATCGTCAGACGCTATTTATAAAAAAAACACTAATCTACTACCTAGTGAATACTAGGTAAATGACCACGAATATGTCATTAAAAATATATTGTCTGTCTGTCTACTTGTATGTCCAAATTTAACTCAAAAACACCTTGACCGATTGCCATGACATTTTCCATAATAATTCTAGAAATTGTTTTAAATCTTTTTTTATATTAATTGTCAACCGATTTTGAGGAAATCTTGTACACGGAAAGTATGAGCCATTCCATAATTGATGGGCTATGAGAATAGTTAATAAGATTTTTAGAAATCGTAAAAAAACTTTTTGACAACCGATTCTCTTATTTATTGACTACTTATGAGAATTGTCATTAATATGAGTAAAAATAAAATTACCTTACGAACCAAATTAATGCGTAACGAACGCGTGCGGAGCTGCGAGGCGCTGCTAGTGTTATATAAAAATAAAAGGTAATCTGTATATTAATACAAAATTCTAAAAGAGACATCACAGTATAATAAATTGTTCCTAATGATGAGGGGTGAGTCGCTAAAAACGTGACTAGAACAAACCCGTTCAGTCCACTCGGAACCGGATCAGACCAGCTTGGAACTAGTCCCGAATTGGTTCCTTGGCCCCGCAAACACAGGTGTACATTAGCTCGTAAGTACACATGCTTGTTGTGTCTGTATGTATCCTTGCTATTGCACATGTGCGAGTGCCTCGCGAAATGCAACTTGTTCTAAGGTAGACACGCGGCAGGGGTACGTAGGCGGTCTACGTTATCTTATTAACAAACATATATTAATAAAAACTTTTAGAAACATAATTTATTAATACACTTTTACAAATTAAAGCAATCTATATATATATAATAAAAATCTTGTAAGCGTTTGTTAGTGATCGTGTAACTTCTGACTTCACCTAGTTAGGGTTGGGTTAGGTAGTTGGGTTCAAACTTTTGATAGTATCTTTTGAAAGGAAAGTACTTTTTTCATTGAATAATTTCGATCGGATGGTTATTAGATTCAGCACTAAGAACCAATCGATAGTCAACCGATTAATACTTTACTCGATCGTCTCGATCGATTACTAAAAATCGATACTATCTGATTTGCAATCAATCGATATTCACAAAATATACCTATTTGTTTTATCGAGGTGATGGCTCATAGCTATATTAGGATCCGATTGGTGGCGCTGTAGTTGAACTATTACCTAAAAAAAAGGGCATAACAACGTCTGCCGAGCGATCTAGTATAGCATAGATTCTAAAACAAACTCATATAGTAAGTAAATAAATACCTTAATTTATTATTAACGGACGTCCATCGTTAATCTACATCACATCCACATAATATCAACTAACTTTAATAGTATTTCATCATAATATAACTTTTTAATTATTAAGGAATCTTTTGTTGTAGTAACACGGCAAGGGACGGCATTGCCCCTGACGGTAAGCACGATACAGTTCAAAAACATCGGCGACCACCGAGAGATCTGTCCATCGGCAGTCGCCGCTGTCGTATCAGCCTGCAAACCTGTCGTGATCTCGATATGTAATGATTCCAAGACGCGTCAAACTAAATAAGAATCACTGGGACGGGTTTAACACAATGAGCGTGGTGGTCATGACCTGCTCGTGACTCCTATTACCCCGCTTGTTTACTGGATATGGTTGTCGCGATTCAGTCGGGCACAATTATCATGTCCTACCACACGGCATAAATCTATATCTATGCAATAAAATTGAAGTACCTGTTTGTAATATCAAAATAGCAGGTTTTTACTAAATGCACATGAAAGTATACAAAATACCTATAAGAAAAAAACACATTTTTGGAATATTTGTCTATTTGATCCGGGTAATCTTCGAAACGGTTGTACCGATTTTGACGGGACTTTCAATGGCAGATAGCTGATGTTATAAGGCATAACTTAGGCTAATTTTATTTTACAAAAATTATTATGGTACCTCAAAAAAATAAAAAAATTTTTTTAGTACTCATCGCGAGCGGAGCCGCGGGCACAGCTAGTTGTATAATATAATGTTAGTTGTAACTATCAAACGTTTGGATTTTTTAGATTGACCAGTTTAAAATGTATTAATGTCATAGCATAAATAAACAAAAACCGGTGAGCTGTGATTACTTATCTGGATGAATAAAGACGGATAAGGAAGTGACTAACCTTTAAAACGGCTTTTATTACATGTACGAGCGTTAAAAATCGCTGGTTTTTGGATCGAGATGTATAAAAGAGTAAACGTCGCGTTAAAGAAGCGCATACGTTAAAAACACCGCTTATCAGCTACCGGCCTAATCAGCTAAAAGACTATTCAAAAATTATTGCGTCTTGGACTGGAAATCTGTCGCCAACCGACTAATAGGTGTGTTTCGGCAGCTGCACTTAAGAACCAGTCCCCCCTGTATTTATCATATTACCATCTTGGGCCCCGCAGTCATCTAACATTAGGTGAGATTGTGGCCTATAAAAATTATAAAGAATTTAAAAAAAGACACCCATACACGTAATCCAGTTATCTTGAAAACAACATTATTTATGACGCAGCTTGTATTATTAGCTCTTGGAAGCCGATAACAAGAAACAAGAAAAAAACTATTGGATAACTGTATTGCAACGACGTCGTCGCTCAGTTGGAACAATTATAAAATCAAAACAAGTTATTAATAGAAATATCCAAGGCTTTAGAATACAGTTTTGCGTATTTGGACATTTGTAGTCCGTGGTAACAACGGCGACAGTTGACAAGGAGTCTCTATGACCGCTGTTGTTTTGATTTCTTTAGTATTTTAATTTAAATTAAGAGTTTTCTTACGCACGTTTATATAAAAAATTAAAATTTAGTTGTGTAATTTTGTTTTTAATATTCTAAGTGAAACTTCTCTGACCACGATGAGGAAAAATTTGTGTAACATGACATTTCGTAACACGTTAAGCAATGGTCTAAAAAGTAGTACTCAAATTCAAATAAGTTTCACTTCATTCTCATGTAAGGTTACACACATATTTCTTGGTATACATTTTTGTGGAGTTACATATACTACTACTTTCATCATAATTTCTGTTTAGTTATATGTAGAAAACAAAGGAATTATTGTTTCGAATTATATTTTATTCTGATTTAAATGTATCTAAATAACTTTTATAATATAATAAATTGCCTTTAAAAGTTTATATAAAACAAAATAAAAACATATCTAATAACAACTTTTATAACAAAAAATGTCTAATATAAAAAATTGTGGAAATGTTCGCAACTACTGGCATAGAGTAATGTTACATGGGTAACTGGTCTCGCGGCGGCCATTTTGGAAATGTTTTTAGTGCTTTCGAATTTTGGGTGCGCCTAGTACAATGACCTTAAAGCTTGCGCCCTCAACGGCCCTTGTAATATGTGAGCTTTTTTTGCCTCGTTTAAAAGATTCTAACATACTCTTACAATTTATTGAATCTAGTTGTTTATTATAGTTCTAATCAATCACATATATTATATTAAATTTAGGCCTTAAGTGATTACATGCATACCCTTATACATTTGCCAATGTCTAGAATACCACAGTCGACTCAAAAGACTTAATAATTGGTAAGGCTTGTAAACACTGGTGTTTGGTTCATTCACTGCTTATTTAGGACTAGCTGTGCCAGCGGCTTCGCTCGCTTCGCTACTAAAAAATCCCGTCGGTCGAGTGCACGCGCGAATCGTGCTGCCCACACTCAAATTACGGAAGACAATGCTTATTGTGGTTGATCCTTAGAAGATAAATATAAACTATCGCTGACTTTTTTGTAGGTCGTTCTTAAGAATATTAATTTCAGCGTAAGACATTTAGGCGCCCCAAAAGCGTCCTTTTTCAGAATTGATTCACCATTATTGTCACCGCTTCTTTCGTATGTTCCTATAACCTGACCAGATAACATAGCTATGAATTAAAATAAAAACCATGTAAATCGGATAAGTGAACTTCGCGTGAAAAGAACCTGAATGGAAAGACGGACGGACAGAGGCACGTGGGGTTGTGGGTACCGTCAGTTAGCGCGCATGCAATTCTGCAAATATTGTATTCGAGCATCTAAATTGTGTCCCTACAAACTTTTTTCCACAGTTTTCTTGCAAGAACCCGGAGCAGTGGTTAGGACTTGCGACCCAAATATTGGTTTAAGGATGTCCCCCCTAAAGTTGACCATCAACGCTCAGCTATAATGCCCGCACACCCTTGCCTTTGATAAGATCTTACTAAGGCCGCTTTAAGTACTACAAGTTTCAAAAAATCTTTTAGTAATTTGTATAGGGGTTTTGCTGAAATACTTTTCGTTCAAACTTCCTAAAAAATATCAATGGCCAATTCTGGTAGTTCATTGATTAGGTCCTAACATTTGTTTGTTTTTCTGTATGGAATTTTTAAGGATGATTGTTTCACATGGAACTGTAATTCGACAAATACTATAAATCTCAGGGCTCCCTTGCATATACGAATATGACCGGCTAGGATGTCGATATAAACAACTTCAGTGAGATTTCGTACGTGTCAATAATAAAAGACCTGTCAGGAGCGACACCCAGGATTGAGTAGGGCTTGTTTTGGATTTTGTACTTATGGTTACTTTTTGTAAAATTTAAGTATTTTTTCTTTGTATATAATATACCGTTTTGATTACAGTAATGAATTATATTTGATCTAGAAATAGGGCGTTACTTCCAGATATAGCTAACATTTCAACACATCTTTTGATAGTAAAACTAGTTTAACATGATCCTAACTGTAGAAGTTAATACTTAACTATTATTTATTTTCTTAAATGTATTATTAAGGAAAATATCTCGATTATTAGTTTTTGTTTATCCACAGTATTCAAATTATGCTGGTAGCTTATACGTACTAACGTTTTCACGTAAATATATTAAAGTTACTTAGAAATAAATAACCAATTCTTTAAATTTCGCCTTTAATGATTTTCTATGTCCCGTGTTATAAATTGTTCAAATTTCCCGTTTCTGTAATACAAATATACTACCTACTTCATCTTGTAAGAACGGTAGATTCTGTGCAAATTAAAGCGGAAGCACCAGTACTACACATATTAGTTCTGCCACTAAACAACAATGGGTTACTCTAATGTTTTTTTGTATACGCACTGATACACGAGGCGTAGTTAGTCTACGTCATCAGGAGTGAAAACTTATCATTGATTGAACTCTGGACTGCAATCCTGCATGACTTATTATAAAAAAGGCTACAAAGACTTTCTTCCAATGAGCTCATTCAATAATGAATCAAGAGTATGTATGTGGCCCAAAAATAATGCGATCAGAGACAGCAAGAAAACTGCTTGGATCTAATCGTATGGGTTTGTGGTAAAGCACATTATTCTAAAAATACCAACTTGTGGCAACTCAAGCGCCACTATTTTTGCTTGTGACAAATTATACTTTAGAAGTATTGGCCAGTCAGAAAACGATCAAAATAGTGTGACATATTTTTAATGAATAATTTGTTCCAATATAGAATATATCAGAAACATTCATAGTTAAAAGCGAGAGTTCCAGTCGTACAGAACATATAATAATTGGTTTCCTCCGCGTAACTAATTATCATTAATTTAAGTGTAGTTGGTTATTCTTACTTATTATAAAGTTTATTGTTGAAGGTTACTAAGTGAAGAAAGCTAACAGTTGTAAACCTTTTAGCAGAGCTTTTATTGATCGCCATTTGTCATAGCGTTAACTGGCCGAACATACACAATACTCAACATGGTCTATTCCGGCAAAAGTGCCGCCTTCATTTTAGATTTAGCATTCCAGTCCTGAATCTAAGATCAGACACGTACTTCGTTCCTTACCTGTTCGCGTTCCTAAAGCTTCTGTTTTGTAGGCAAAGCTGGGATTACCTTAAATTTATATTATTAGTTGATCTAAGAGGCGTCTAATAACGTGTCAAACACCAGAACTAACACGCAGTGCTTCCTGTTAAACAGAAGTGTACGGACTTGGCGTCATTCGACGTGAGTTCGAATCCCTGCATTGAGCCAGAGCTTTCGGTGAAGGAAAACATCGTGATGAAACTATAGCATGGTGGTATGGCTTTTTCTAATGCCCGCCTGGTTAGCTACCACCGTCAAGTTGAAAATCTGTCGCCAAGCACCTATAGGTGTGTTCCGGCAGCTACACTTGACAGTGGTACCGTGGCAGTCTTCCCACCAGGCTTAGCATGCTACCATCTTGGATTACATCGTCACTTAGAGTCAGGTGAGATTGTGGCCACAAGGCTAAGCCTATTTATAAAAAAAAAGTGTCAAACTGTGATGACTCAGTAGTGGGTGATGGTTAACAACGTGAGCAAACAGGAACGTTTTAAAAATGTTCACGTGTAGTGCTACGAGTTGTAAAAGGACTTTTCCCAGCTGTGGATATTATACCACAACCATAGACCTTTGTAGTGATATATAATAGCGGTCACAAACCGTTCGCTATGCGGCGGGACGTCAAGGGTTTTCTAACTTTTAACTGTGAAGGGTTTTTTCGATGGACGGAGTCGACCCTCCACCACCCGCGGGGAGGGTCCGCGGCCTCCTAAACAAATACGCTGAAGTACCCAGAGGTCGCTAATTCGATTCCTATATACATTTTCGCGTGTGTGTTATGTAATCCACTAAACAGTTTATTTCCCCCCCCTAAAAAGTACGCTAAGATGTAGGAATAAATGATATAGAATGTCAATATAATTATGATAATGAGAATGGTAACGGTGAAGGTGATAATGGTGGCCAAGCATCAATACGTGTGTTCGGGCAGCTGCATTGAGAGCCAGTCTTCCCACCAGGCTTAGCCTCTAACCATCTTGGGCCACATCTTCACTTAAAATCAGGTGAGATTGTGGCCATAACGCTAGACATATAAAGTTTTTATTTAAGAATATATCAATAAACATATCGTTTCCTTAGATAAATATAAACCAAGAATATTTCATTCAATTTAGGCCCTAAGAAGGCACTTATTAATGTCAACACACCATACCCGGTTCGGAAAACATCCCAGTCATCGAGAAGAACCGGCGAGAAACACAAATCGTTTTTTTTTTCGCACATTTTTTATAATTGTTTAGTAGTTTTTATATTCTTTACAGTTATTATCTTTCATCTTTCAGTATTTCTACAAAGAAGGAATCACTTCCAAACATCACCGTCATTCACGTAATTATATTTAGATGATAAATTCAGCTAAATATGATTCTTGAACTTATTATAAACCGGTTTTTTTTTAACAAGAAGAAAAGGTGAAGAGCAATTATTTTAATTCTTTCTATTTATCTGTCGAAATAATAGTTTTAAAAAACAATATCACAAACAATCAGTGATTTTTATACAATATATTCGAACAGTAACGGTTTGTTACATTAACCGTTTGTCGTGCCTTAGTTTATTACAATAAATTAATATATAATATACTCATAAGAAAAGTACTGATTGCATAAAAAAAATGGGATGACGGTTTTGTTCAAGAGTAAAATGACTTTTAAAATTAGAGACATTAAAATGATAGTTCCACATGCTGGACACCTCAGCCTGCATAAGCTAAGTTATAAAACTTACTTTCGCATAAAAATATAATAATTTCACAAGTTATACACATAAGGCAATAATTCCGCAAACATATAACCCACTTATAAATTCGACCATATATAAAGAATCCGGGTAAAAACATTATTGGCGTTCCCAACGATGCCTCAGGGCGACATCGATCTCCTACACTTTGAACCACATATCCGAAGCCGGTGCGACTCATAAGCGAAAACGGAGCTAGTATTTCATAATTCTACGTGGAAGCACACTTGCTACTGATTAGTAGGAGTGAGACGTATTTATCAGAACAGTTTAAAACAACATGTGTTTACAATTAACAGTTTGGAATTGTTATCTGTAAACTGAAAAAGCCGTTCCCATGTTCATATCTGTTCCATATAATGGTGTGTGACACAAAAGTAAACTGGTTCAGTTTGGAGCATGATCTTCTCTATTCAAACTTAAAGATCTTTGCTTTATTAGAGAAACATACAAAGATATATGACTTAGAGCAAGCTCTTTACTCTTTTCAATTATAATAATAGAAAGTGATAGCATCATGAAATAGGCATTATTTAGGAACAGATTTTTGGAAGTGTTATTTTTCTGGAACAGTAACAGATGGGACCGGTTTCTTACTTTACCTGTTATAGCTCACACCTACTGTTTAGCTTGATTTGATATCAATCAATCAATCAATACACTATCATATACAATATAATATCAATATACTAGGTACGTACTAGATTTTACATTCTAAACAGTGATTTGGTTCAGAAGAATCTGAAATTAATTTAATGGAAATTATTCGATTAGGCATCTCGAGAATGATTTTCAACTCGAATAACATATTATAATTGTTAGTATTTGGACCGATGGTGGCTAAGTGATAGCGTATTCGGACATTGCGTCGATCGACGTAGTAGCATCGGTGGAGAAAAACCTAATGATGAAATCATAGCATGGTAGTAGAATATTTTCTATAACCAGCCTGGCTAGCTATTACCCTCAAAGTAAATATCTGTCCCCAAAAAACTACAGTTATTTTTCGATAACTGCACTTGAAAGCTATTCCATCTCTAGGCGTAGCGGGTTATAATTTAAGGCCACATCATCTGAAATTGTCATCAAAAGCTAAGTCTTTAAAGTTTTAAATAAATCACTGACTGTAAGACTGGACTCTAAATTACAACCCAGAAACAGAAAAATATAGAACATTCTAATACTACAATACTACAAGAAGTAAGATGAAGGAAAACATTATAATGAAACCTTAGTACGATGATAGACCGCAAAATACATCCTTGATGCCCTGAACAGGTTGCAGAGACAGGAGGTCGGCATTTTACATGATGCAGAGGCTACTAAACACAGAGCCGTTTCGGCTGCGCAGGGACTTCGCCTCGCTGAGCGTGTTCTATCGTCTATATCAGACCCTCCTCTTTTGTCCGCAACAGAACCAGACGCGTTAGATTTCAGAGCTACAGTTTTAAGGTAACGTCGATTTTGGGACGAATCGCTGATGGATTGCTGATCTCTCAGTGGTAGCCATGCTACTTTAAACAATACTAATTTCTGGAACTCATTTGATTATATAAGTCAGTCACAAAATCTGTTGCCTATCAACAATTGATTTGAATTGATCACTAATTGATGTACTCCGGCAGCTGCACGTTTCAGATAATTTTCCATTTCCATGTTTAAAATAATAACAATAGCAGGATGTGAATGTCACTCCACTGGGTCTCATAAGAGAGAATCTATGGGCTTAATAATCACGTCAATTGATGTTGAATTCGCATTTATAAACTTAAATTTACGCAAAATCTGAAAACTCTGATGGTATATGACGGGTCATGATACTGCAAACATCACTATTATACTTGTTTTAACCATTTGGTCACCACGACTTCTAGGCTATTTGTTACATCTTCAAGCAAAAAATCATCATTTATCATCAGTTGGGACTGCGGATAAATACTAATCCTTGTAAATAAAATAACTTTAAGTGAAATTGAAATTTGAATGTATTTATTTATAAGGTTCAAATAAAATTGAGTTTGACCAAACTTAGAATATTCGTATCACAAATTCGCTACAATCGAACCCTTACTATTTGTGAATACAGTAAGCACAAAACAGGAGAATATTAACATAATAATATAAACGCCAAAGTAAATTGCAAAACTCGACAAAAAAAATAAATACAAATCAAACATTAAATACAAGTTATTCCTAGTTGAGGCCAGAGAGTCACATTCGAGTAAGGTAACTTTTAAAACGTATACTATTTCAGAAAGACAGCAAACCGTATATAGCACAATGTTGGTTCTTACTAATAACAAATTGAAGGTATATGAAAAAGGAAATTTAAATTGTGTTGATAAAATCGCTCTGCGCTCATGACTTAGTACATCATTACGCTTTCCTAACCGACCCCTATCTAAAATCGTTCAGAAAATAAAACGCGAACGGAGCTTTCCTGTAGGAATTAGCGACCTCCGCCGGTCGGCTGGTTTAACTAATAAATTGTGAAATAATAACGCACCCAAACCATTTTCGGACCTCAGATAGGCTGTTGGTAACATATTGTTTTAGCTGTATCTTGTAGATTTATGTTTCAGTGAGTACGGGGGGGCGAGTTTTAGACGGTGCTATTTCTATAACCCTTTTTTATGTTTACTCAAAATTAATAAACTAATTAATTATTTAGTTAGTATGTTAGACGTGCCCAAGACGTATAGTAAAGAGGTAGCTACACTAATAAAACTTTCTAAGCAAATTTCGAGGTAACTTAATTAAAACACTCCGTGCCGTGCTTTATTTAACTTGTGCACAATAACCATACCATATCACGTAATATGCCACTAAATTTACAGAATATAGAATAAATATATACTTATAATAAACAGTAAAGAGTCGAAATCTCGAGAAAAAATAAAGAAATTGTAAGAATTGAAATGGATTATTAATACACATTTTTACTTATTAAAAATGATACAATATTTTATAATTATTTAAATTGGAAAATGTTAAATTCAGAAATCCTTAACTTTGATTCATTCTATAAAGTGAATTAGAAACATCGACAAATCTTTATGTGCGAATCTCTATTTTTTTGTTTGTTTTTGGGACTTTTATTCTGCCGAATATATCAGTCCCATTATACCCTATCCTTTATAACATCACATGAGGGAATCTCTATTTATGTAGCTCGGTTTACTTAAGTATAAAATTCCCATATTTTTTTCATTTTAAAACATTTCTGATAAGTGTCGATGTCTTATTTAGAATTTGATATGTAAACATGAATTATCAGCGCGAGTTCTGTAGTGGTGCGTTTATTTGCCGGTTTGGCGACAGTGGCTTTTAATAAATCCTCATCTCTGGACAGTAGGGTAAAAAACTTTTTTTTAATTAACTCATGAAAATATGTCAATATAACATGTTTTAATAATGGCCCCAAAAATTAACTCAATTAAAAAGGTTGATCAAGATTTAAAAAAAAAACTTAAATATTTTGCTCGCCATTAATTTTGGTATACGTTTGACATTATAAGTATGCTAAAACTTTTAAGTTTATGTTACATTTTATAGAGGTCGCGTACAACTATTTTTTCATTACTGAAGTAGAGTATTTTAAATATTTTCGAGCGACCTGTGAATGCAAATATTACACTACTTTTTTTACTTTGACATATAGTGGACATCTTAAAGAATAGAAATAAATTACTCGTACAAGACATAAAAAATACATAAATTATTACTGCTGAAGTTATTTTAATTAAGCCAATTTTAGCTCAGTAATAATGGTGTTTGGTTAGAAATTCCAAATTCAAATTTATTTGATTTTTTTTTTAATTTTTTTGTATTTGTATTTGGAATTTAGTGATTCTTTTGTTTCCGCATCATTTGATTTTTCTTTAATATCGTTCTTTTCAGAAAATGGTATACTTAAAATGTCGCGTTATTTCCACCGTGGCATCAGCGCTGCAGAAACAGCTCGAAGGATTAACGATCTGTACGGGGAAGCTACTATAAAAGAAAGCACGTATATTTTAGGTTCCAACGTTTTCGTTCTGGAAATTTTGACCAACAAAAAAAATCCAGACGGCCGAAGATCCTAGTTGATAATGAAGAATTAAAGGTGATCCTGGAAGCGGATCCATCGTAAACCACGTCAGATTAGCGGCAGGCTTCGGTGTAATAGATAAAACAATTTTAATTCACTTGATAACAATTGGAAAAGTGGAAAAGCTCGAGTAATGGGTACCGCAAGAATTGACTGAAGCACAACAACAAACACGCATTGAGTGCTGCGTTACATTACTCAACCGTCACAATAACAAAGAAATTTTGAATCGTATTGTTACTTGTGACGAAAAATGGATCCATTACAACAGTCAGAAAGATTCATTACTGTGGTTGAACCTAGGAAAACCGGCCAAATCCTGTCCTAACCGAAAGTTGAGTCACAAAAAGGTACTGGGTACAAGTTCATAAGGTCTGGCCAGGCGATAACGGTAAATCTATATTGCCAACAATTGCAAACCATGATGGAAAAGCTAGCCGTTAAACAACCGAGACTAGTCAATCTCTCTAGCTGTTTCAGGACAACGCTAGACCCCATATTTCACGACAGACGGTCGCTAAATTAGAGGAACTGCGGTTGGAATGTTTTCGACACCCACCATGCTCTCCGAACCTTGCTCCAATAGATAACAACTTTTTTCGGAATGTGGACAATTTCTTACAAGGAAAAAAATTTCATTCCGATGAGGCTGTCCAACCGCCTTCAAAGATTTTATTGATTCTCGCTCCCACAATTTTTTCAGCAATGGAATCAATGAACTACCTATAAAATGGCGAAAGTGCATAGATAATAATGATATATACTTCGATTAATTAAATGTATAATTTCATAATATTTTTTTCACTTTACTTTTTTCAATATAAAATCATAATTTCATATGTTAGGACCATATATTTGTATTATATGTTAAGTGCGCTAATTTAATAATATCAAGAAATAATCATGAGCAACCTCTATAAAATAAAATATCCACTACAATATTTCGGAAAACTTATAACGTGAACCGCAAATCATAGTTGATCATGACGAAAAAAAATTAATCATTCTGGATAATTTTAAAGCTACTTTTTTTTTTTTAATGTAGTCTATATTTCGTGGGTGTTCCTAAAACGTGTTAAATTAATATAATATTTTCATGCGAGTAGTAAAAAATATTCGTTTACTTGAGCAATCCTACTGAACAGTCACCGCTGTACTTGGACTGCGCTTCATCAGGTAACGTAGAGTCGAAACGATACTGACATATAAAAAACGTGTTTAGTAAATGTTATTTAACTTATAGGAACTTATAAGAGATAGTTTTTAGATTAATGAAAAGCTTTTTGATTCCTGTCTAAGATAGTAGCGGAAACGAAATACGAAGACCCATTGACAAAGTTGTGAGGAAGACCTTTCCATTGCTATAGCAAAGAGGTCCAAGCAGGCCGCAAACCACTTGCACGACAAATTCCCAGATAGACAATAAGCGTCTTAACCTGCCCTATGAATATCTTATAAAAGGAAGTAAATTGCGTCTCTGGAAAGTGTTACTAAACCAATAATAATGATAACTTCAAAAATGAATTGAATTTATTATCATAATAGAAAACGTGAATACGAAAAGGGTTGAGCGCCATTCGTATTTCGCAAACCGTTTTAATGCGTGCCTTTGGACATATTTAAAACACAAACTTTTCCGTACCCTTCACCCCCCTGAGCCCACATTTTGGTAGTTAGCAGGGGGTAAGTGAAACGAGAAAAAATACCCCACTCGGAACCGGTACGGGAGGGGGTGGTAAAAAATACGTAGTTTTAGCTAATCTGCATTGGGCTCGGCGAGGGCTTTTAAACTGGAACGCGGGGCGGTTTTAGGCATTTTAACACTGTACAAAAATGTTCCGGGGGTGGTTCAAAGAGGGGGGTGCGTGTGTGGAATCGGACGTATTATGTGCGAATCTATTTATGTGATATATCCCCGCCCCCCTCTCCCGGCGTTAATATCGGTTGCCGTGGCAACGGGTCGATTACTGCATCACATCAACTCGATTTTTCGCCGCTTTTTCCGTTGTAATCAAATGAGGTGCGACGCGTGTGGGGTAATGGGGGTGCTTCTCCGGGGGATCGGGGTGCACGGGGGGCTTGACACGCGTGTACTCAATTATCCGCAGTGAATCAATAGCGGCGAGATGAGGGTAGTTCTGATGTTTGCGACTGGAGTAATGCCTTTATATCTGTTTAATTTTTTTTTTTTTTTTTCGTTGAGGTTTTTTCCCCCGGCAACGTTTGTCCGGGCCATTGTTGACTCATAATGTAAAAGTGACCTATTTTATGATTCTTCCGCCTACTGGATCCGTGTGGCGGTTTATTTTTAATAATTGGTTATGAAAATCGTTCGGTAGAGTTATAACTGTAACTTGACGTTATTAGAGGAACGTGATTGTTCGTACAGTGTTTTTATTTTTTAATTTACGTAATAGCATTATTTTTTGTCTCGTATTCTCTGATGTTTCGTGGTAGTATTATACACGTAACGTAAATTTCTAGTCACTTGAATTCTCTTTATAAAGTGTTAATAACTTAGCCACTACTTTGATAAACGTAATGATGTCTGGAAATAACTATCTCTGTACACCCACAAAAACATATGTTTAATACAAAAACATTATTTACACAAATATTAAAAATATTGCCGACTCTTTTCAATGACTGGGTTGTTTTCCGAACTGGTGGTAGTGTATTGACATTCATAAATAAATGAATAAGGGCCTAAAACGAATAAAGAAATTATGGATTTGATTATAAATTGGCACTGGCAAATGCTATCGCAGTGCTGTTCTTGTATGTCAGTCTCTTGTCATGTGAACATCTCCCAGTATAGATAATATTGGCTTTCAAACAGGACAGTTGGTGAACTTATGATATTCTCTCGATTAAATCTTTCTACGAATCGTGTAAACCATGTCTTTTTGATTTATGTTTTTTGTCTTATTGTTCCTTGTCACCACTATAATATGATTCCATGTAAATGCCCCCCTGCCCTTCATTTCCGTCACTGTGATAACGCATATTATAACAGTTTAAAAACGCTGTATAACTAAAATCAAAACAGCTATAAAACATTAAAATGTAATTACTCTAAAATTAATCCTAAATAAATAAAATCTAAAATCAACTCCTGATTGATGAATTTCATCTTATCGGCCTCGAGCTAAATTTTTCATAGTGTCAACTTTTCGTCTCAGATATGACAATACAAAAATTAAATAGTTTGACTCCGAATATCATAATTTTAGACAAACATTCTCTTCAGCTACTAGGTTCCCCTATTCTATCTAAGTCTTTCCCAAATTTCATTGAAAATAAAAATTCAAAATCATATGATTTTTATCGATAGACTTCCCAAAATGCACATGTGGCTTTCAAATATTGTCTTTTTATTCCAAAATTTTCTTACAATTTGCGTTGTTGTGAGCTGTAGTAGCATCGTGACCTTCTTCAATGTTTGAACAATCTTAATAAATTTTCTTTGAAATCAATTCTTAATATAAAATCTTTCATGGCAGCTGGCATGTTTCCCGGTGCGTATGAGAGGCCTAGGTATTCGTGCGACTACTGATGTGGCCTTGTCAGCGTTCCTGGCTTCCGTCATTAGTACAAATGACATGATTACTTAAAATATTGACCAAAAATTTAGAAAATCCAGAAGTGAAGGAATGGCTATTACAAAGCTGAATTACCGTTTTACCGAGTTCAATTTATAAGGACTTTTCACGTTGACTTATAGATGTTTCAGGTGACAAAAATGCTGGTACATATTTCGTGCAGCGTATTAGTGTCGCTATTCAACGCGGAAATTCTGCCAGCATTTTAGGGACTTTACCAACTTACAGTAGCCTAGAACCTCTATTGAAATAGATTTATAGTTTATGAAAAAAAAATGTTTATTAGATTTATCATGAACAGCGTATTTAGCACGGAAAAACTAAGTACTTTTATGTTTATGAAGATCACTCATAAATATACTATTTAAAAACTAACTTTAGACTGATTATGATACACAAAACCATATCATTACTTCTATAAAATTAATAACAATAAAATAGATTTTTAATTGTATAAGAAATGCCATCTATTGTAATTTTCCAGAACTAGAATTTAATAAGTGGATGAAGGAAATCCTCTATTACTATATACGTTTCTATCAGTACAAATTTTCAATTTAAACAACCACCCCATAGATGGCATTACTGTAAAATACTCGGCTACCAAGCCTTTTTTACATCTCAAATATTATTATGTTGTACATCCTGCGCCATCTGTTATTCACGACAGGTACTAACCAAATAGTAAGACGAATAGTTCTTCAACGGAACAAAACCATCGCATAATATCATTACTTCCGCTAATAATTAATTTAAAATTCTATCATGGACATAAATTACATTGTCATTTTTAATTAGTTGTACTATCATGTGACGACTCGAGCAGCAGATAGCGCTGTGTGGTAAGATAAGAATACCACGCCATAAAATATCAGCTAGTAGGCTTAATCTTTAAAATTTATTTTGTAAACATTTCTTTGTCATGAAATCAAAATTATCTTAATCAATTCAATCTGTTTATCTCTCCAAATCCTTTCTTTACCAGAGTAAGCAGGAAATATGCTGACTTTGGCTAAAATTTATTTGCCTAATATATTTCAAGAAGCAGGTGCGGAAAATTCAAACATCATATAAATAGCCCAAGATTTATTAAAAACTCATATAAAACCAAAACTAATAATTTATTATCACATACACACGAAAGTGATTTTTAAAGCTTCCCATTCACACTTCAGGATGACTTAACAACGCTGGTAACTTAATCTCATGAAAAAATCAATAAAAAAAAATTATAAAATGAACACACAATTTTTTTACACACAGAGAGAATTTTTACTCGCATCTTTGGAGCACGTTTTTAGGCTTAATAATCGACATTACAGACGTACGTAATAATTCCCAGTGATCGTAATATAGGTACTCAATTGATGCAATTACAAATACTAAGCTGTCTTTAAGAACAACCTTCGAAACGGCTGGAGATCAGGCTATAAACCAATACATATTTGATAAATTTTGCTTGGCACATAAATATTTTCGGACGGCACTAACACTAAAAAATTAATATAATCACTATAATACATCGACAAACTTTATTTTAATTTTAATTTCGTTTGTAACATCTAATGATAAAAGAGAAAAAAAAATATTATAATAATTTAATTATTATTACACGATAATTTGAGACGTCTATCAACTCAAAACAAATAATCACACACACAGTATGCACACTATCACGTTTGCAGTAATGCATGTGCTATACAAACTAAACTAATTCCTCCGCATTCTTAAATAATGAATCGATAAATACCTTCGATTTAGTTCGTTATCATGTCCAAACAAGAATCAGAAGACTCACTATTAAATGAATAAATAAATCGAAAATAATTTAGGAATTTAGAACAAAACTTTGATCGCATGCGTTCATTGATCTTTGTCATTTTGTTTGTTTCAATATATTGAACCCATATGTATGTTGATATGTCATTACCGAATTTCCTCCGAAGTCGTACAACATTGGAGTAGATATTTTTTCTTTTTTAATCGTAGCACGGCATCGTGACTACACTGTACCTGATGGTGAGCACAGTGCAATCCAATAACATCGGAGACTACCGCCTGGCCTGCTTAAATATCTCTTCACGTTATGTTTGAAGGACTCCATATTGTAGGAGGGAGGGAAAACACTGACCGGAAGATAGTTCCACAGCCTCACAGTACGGCAAAGATACGACGTAGCAAATTTCTTTGTTCGAGCCGAGATGGAGGTTACCGTAAAGCTGTGGCTCCGGAGAATTTTTTTACGGGACAAACAATTTGTCCTCCTTATCTTTCAAGATGTAGCTGGCATAAATCAATGCGTTGCACACATAAACTGTTTTTAATTTAACATTTCGATTGAAATTGCACTTGTTCTTCAAACATAAATACCATACCAAAAAATTCATAACTGTGTATTACTGCAAAAACGATATTGTAAGCCCAACCGTATCAAGTTAAAACAGTCAAGTGACTTGCGACTTGTTACCTTACACGGCCAATGTATGAAACGTTTCAAAGTAATTTCTCAATCAATTCCATTATTTTACCACAAAATAGTTTCACCTATAGCCTATATATATATATAAGAGAAAATTTCTTTAATTTAGTGTTTCAATGTCAATCGTATTTAGATTTGATTAACAATTTCGAAGGAAAACTTTCGTGTATTCGTAACATAAAAAAGAAGTTATAAAATCATTCCTTCAGTGATAAAGGTATAAACTTGGGAGATCAGAGATAAAACGCCGGTTTCAGGTTCGGGTTTTAAATTCTATCTAAATTCAAAACCGATGTCATATACTATTTGTTCGAACCCTTTAAAACTATATTTAGCTAAGTGTAAACTATAGGTAGATAACCAAAATTGAAATAATACTTCTGTTCCAAAACGTACTATTAAATAATATTATAAAATAGATAGTTTTTTCATTCGTCTTCTTTTAACTAATTATATTACTCTTTTAATTGCAGTATCATTAAAACTCTCGCCTCTCTAATCCATAAAAGACTCGAATATGACTTAAAATATTTTATGAAATTAAAGGTATTTAGATGCTTAAATATTCTCCTGTCCAATATTACAGTTATATGCAATTATTTCAACAAATAAATGCAAGAAAAATACTTAACACATTATTGGTATAACAATAAAGATTACTAGGATTATTAATAACAATATACCTACTATGATTTTAATTACATCTTTCGTAACATAAAGATCAAGTATTAAATTTATAAATTTTATTAAAATATCCCAGATGATAATTGGTGTCATTTCGTTTCATTTTATATATGTATATATATACCGTGGTCCATTATTCACAAAAACTTTTATTTGTATACTCTATTACAATATCTAGTTATTTTTTTAAACTGGCGTAATCCTGAATGACCGAAAGATTTATCTGACGTTATCGGAGTGCTTGTAGAGTTTTCGTAAGATTACAATAGTAAATTCAAATTAAAATTACATTGAACTTAAGCTAAAGATGAAATATTGTACAAATATAAATAAATTAAAATAATATTATTCTCCCAAAGAGACAAGTATTCTTGTCAAGTGATTCGGCTTCAAGTACATACATACGGTTTTCAAGTGATTGATGCTATTTGTAGCTGTGTATATGTTTTGATATATCAATTTCAGTCGTGATAACTTCACACATAAAAAAACCTGTTACTAAAATACTCAATACTTTACACTACTTATTGATACTTTAAAAATTAGGTCACAACAAGATTTTTAAACCTATTAATTAAAAAGGTTTAAAGTCTAAAAAATTGGATATAGACGCAGTTTTGTCCTGTCAGGTTCAAGGCGTAGCGCTTTCGTAGCACAAATGCACAGCGTAGCCACAACGTAGTGCTGTTACCATTACTCCCGTCACTTGTTTGTTCCGCTGAACAGTAAAACGTACTGCTATCTTTTTTACATTGTGTCAACGAGATTTACTCAAACATAAGTAAAGACCAGTTTGTACAATCCATACGGTTTTTCCCAATGTGACTCAGTGTTAGGGATCTAATCAAACATGAAAGCCATCGCGTAATATGTAAGAAAAAAAAGAGAAATATCCAGTATGTTTCGTTCGGATACAATAAAGGCCACAGACTGGCCATTATTTTCACCACGGCACGTGTTATTCTCATTAAAAATGTAGCTTGTACCGACACAAAAAGAGAAAGCCTAAATTGAATACAAAACTATTTAATCAGAAAAGTTTTTTTTAATTTTCGGCTTTGTATTTTGAATTTTCGAATATAGTTAACTGAGATTAAATAATAATAAGTATATTTCGTTTTTTTCGTCTCTTTCGGTTACTAGACTCTCTTATTTATGTCAAGATCAAAAACGGCATCTAAACATCTTAAAACTACGCCCATCGAATTGAATTACAACTACTTACATAGCGTATTATGTAACGTAGGATAGAAATAACAAAGTAATTATATCTACCTAAAACATTAAGAGCGGCAACATTAAACATGAACGAAACAATGAAAATAACGGAAAACACTGGCAACACTAGAAGCTTATAGAGACAAGTTTCCTTAATTTTACAATACTCTATTTGTTTTCCATGGCCCCAGTGAGATAAATAACTCAAAAATAAATACAATTATCATACTGTTATGATTTTCATTATTTTAGGTTACATCACTGCCATTTTGTTTTGATCTGTTACCAACATTTTCTATTGTTGCCGAACATAAAATCTAACGAAATAATAAATAAAAATATAAACTGATTTCTATAACATTAAACAAAAACAGTTAATACTCTCTGAATAGTGTCCAAAAACCAACATTTGAACTAAAATAAAAAGCCAATAATTTATTATTTATAAATAGGTTATCTTTTATATTCTATGTATTTAATTTCTACACTTAAAATATATATCAGGAATTAATATTCTTAAAAGCTTTCAAAATAGTATCCACACTGGGACCAAGGCATCATCCAGTATTTAAAACGTATTTACACAGACCATCTAACAAAATTAACTAGTGCCATCAGATTTGCTTGACTCACTCTCCTCCGTTATCGTTATCATAGGCGGTGAGTCATACACCTCTGAAGTCGGCTCCTCCAATAGCTGTTCGAACTTCGGTGATACTGACACAACCGCATCCTTCACACTTTCATAAGCCTCCGTCCTGATGACTGGAAGGGATGCTCTTTTCGCTCCTATAATATCTTTGGGAATTTCAACTTCTTCAATCGTATCCATTGCAAATACTTCTCCAGCTTCCTCCTCTAACCGCACTGGTAAACTATCAGCTCTATTGATCTTCTTCGGACTCTGGTTTTTGTCACTCATGCCGACAGCTACCCCATTCTCCAACTTCTTTTGCTCTTGCAAATGCTGCAAGCTATATTCTCTAGCCTGGACGTCGGATAACAAGGGTCCGTCGGTTGAACCCTCGATACAATAACCTGGCACATCACTACCAATGATGGAGTCTTGTTTAAAAATTGCAGCAGTCACGACAGGCTTGTCAGGATCAGTGGGTGTTTTTGTAATGAGTGGTTCTTGTGAATTGTCATAGGTGATACCATCAGGCGTTTCGTCTTTTGAGACCTCGTAACCGGCGTAAACCGGGTAACCAAACGGACCTTGTTCATATCCCAACTGACTGCCGTAAGAATAGCTTACGTTGTGAGAACCTATGGAAGACATGCTGAGGTCAGAAATCGAGAGCCCCGTGCTAGATAAGGCAAGCGCTTTGTCTTTTTCAAATTTGTCGCTGCTTCGTTCGCTGTCTTCGTCAATTTTCTTTTCTAACTCCTCGGGGACTCGGTGAATGAGTGCCAAGTTCGTGGAAATCTGTGGGTCGTGTGGTGGTGAGTTAAGGAGTGATTTGTTATTAGGCTTGTACGCTGCTGACTGCTGGACTTCCACCACGAAAATGCCATCATTATCCGGTGAATATTTCATCTTGGTTTCCCTGCCGTTCTTGGTGATATCCTGTAACATATAAAATACTATTAAAAGGATCATAATAAAGTAGCCAGACTCTTACCTATTTCTACAATTATAATAGAAGAATAAAGAGTCGAAATTTTTACATTGAATAAAAAAATACTACGCGGTTTTAGAATCATGGACAGACCCGCCACGACCACCCTCTCCAGCGGCAACTCAAGCTTAGGTCCGTGTTGCTCCGGCATGGAGCCCTAGAGCCAGCAGCCGCTCATGCGATACAGTGACATTGCATTCGTTAGCTATCGACAATATACATAACACTGCACTTTACACATGCACACCGATCAGGTACATAGGTTCTGTAAGGGACCTTTTTTTTCGTTTTTTGGCTAGTTAGACTTATAGTTAGTTAGATCGAATTTTACGGATAGATAATTAGATAGATCGCAACTAATGTGCATGTACGGCAACAGCCCTAGCTGAGGTTCAGCCAATTCGGCATCCTTGAGCTTTTTGCCTCGCTTTCTCCCAAGCCCGGTGAAGCATTAGAGGCTTCTAATGGCTACTGGGCCCTTAACAGTTCGGTTATTTTTTTACATCTGTTACATACATAGTTTTCTATAAAATATTAATAAACAGAAAAGATAATAAGTATAAAAATAAGTTAATCTCATTTATATCAGGTACAAAATAACAATGTGAGAATAGTCACTTTGCGAAGACCAAGATATAACATTAGTGCCGATACAGTTAAAACAAGTTCTATCACTTTGAACTACGTAAATAAAAAACGTCTAGTATCTTACATTTCGTTCTTCGGTTTCCACTATCAAATGATTGTTCTTAAGCGTCATTGTAAAGATGGAACCATTGGCTGGGGGTGTGCCTCCACTCTCTACTCCATCGCCGCTGCTTTCCTCAGCTGATTTCAACTGCAAGAAAGGATAATTTTATACAAGACTTTATACCTTAATTTACTTTGGTTAAAACACTTTTAAATAATATGATTTTATATATGCTCATTGTATTATGGGATTTTTTTTTACATTTGATTGTTATACGTTTGTTGCTTTTAATTGTTTGCTTTTGCAATTGCTTACACCAGAGCTATAAAGGATAAAAAAGAAATGACTATCATTACATTTTGTTATACTGGCCGTTACTTCGAATTTAATTGAAACGTGATCTGGATAAAGACTAGTAAAAAGACACATTTTACAAACACAAAGTTATAAAACAACAGAAAATATTATTATTGGAAACATAACATTAAAAATAATTATCCGAAATTTCTTTGCTACTTCCGCTTGCAATAGATGAATAGTAGTTTCAGCTACCTACAACATAAAATGTTTGAATTTAAATAAATGTGTAAATGAATGTGTAAAACAATAATAATTAAAATTATGGTAATATGTTTATATTTAATATTTTCAATAATTCTACAGCCGATTCGTAAGGCTATCCGAGGCGTACTATCCTTAAGAGAAGAATCGGCAAGAAACTCTAAGGTTGCTGTTTTTAAACCTATCTCTTTAGAATTATAATCTACGTTATAAAAATGTTTTAAAATAACTGCTAAATATATATACGAATAATATTTAAAAAATATATTAATTTAAAACAGACGCTCGCATTAATTTCACCAGGCCGCCCGATATTAATATTGTCTATACTGAAGTATAATAAATATATAAATCATCAATCAGCTATTTCTTTTAATTTATACGCGGGTGAAACCGCAGGGCACAGCTAGCATTTATATATATGTATATCTAAACATACAATAAAATTGAAGTTTCTGTTTGTAATGTCAAAATAACAGCTCTTTAGTAAATGTATACATATATATATGTAAATACATAGTACATACATAGTAAATGTATAGCATAAAACCCATTTTTTAAATATTTGTCTGTCTGTCTGTTCCGGGTAATCTCCGAAACTGTTTGGTTCGATTATGACGGGACTTATACTGGCAGATAGCTGATTTTACAAGGAATATCTCAGGCTACTTTTATTTTAGAAAAATGATTAGGGTTCCAAACAAAAATAAAATATAGTTTTGGTCACAATCTCTCCTGATGTTATGTGACGATGTGGTTAAGATCGTAACACACTAAGCCTAGTTGACTGGATCTCAAGTGCAGCTACCGGAACACCTATAGGTACTTGGAGACAGAATTCCACATGACTGTGGTAACTTGTTAGGCTGGCATTTAGAAAAAGCCCTCCATCATATTATTGTCTCATCACTATGTTTCCCTTCACCAAAAAAAAGCTCAGGCTCATTATTTGATTCGAATCTACGTCGATCGACGCGGTGTACGAACACACTACCATTTTGTATGCGGAAAATTCCGCAAAGGCTATAAGAATTATCGTCATGAATGAAGAATGGTACAACGTTACCACTTTGCCGTGCTAGGATAAACAAATATTTGTCAATCATCCTTATAGTAACCGCAAAAAATTGTATACACAGAAAGTATAATACGTTCGGCAATTAATAGGCTTTAAAATATCAATAATACTTTCATAAATCATAAAAAATGAGATAAAATTAAATTACGAAATGAAAATAATTAATACGTAATAATAAACGCATGTAGAGCCGCGGGAACAGCCAGTACACAATACCAGATTTAATTTTTATTTTATTTGAAAATCACAAATCATATAAGTAAAATCCAAGTTAAAACTAAAAAATAATATAATTAAACATGAAACAGAGTCGTCACCGTTTCGAATATAAAACCATATAAACAGTAATTCTCTTGTACCTAAATTGTAATGAAGGTAATGGCCGCCGGCACACAGAGGCTTCCGAGGCTGTGTACAAAGGAAACGAGCCTCTATTTACTCGGGCACCTTTTTGAGGTCGCTAATGACTCGCGTATTGACGATCCGTTCACCTTGAACGGCTCTTTATTTTAAATCATAAGCGATAGCGGAGCGGTAAGCGATTAGTTAGCGATTACAGAGTTCCAATACATTGCTTATTTTTAAGCTATCTTTGTTCCTTATTGCTACATAGTTACCAATAATTAGAAACTTATACAGTTTCGAAAGAAAACTATGAAAGCACCAAAATTTGTCTTTTTCTAATAATAAACAGCCATACTAATACATTTTATTGGTATTACAATAATACATTCAAAGAGTGAAAGAGACAGTGATATGTTTGACTGCGGAAGAATAACCACCATATATATCTGCCTTAAAATAACAGTGTTAGCGCTGTAAGGTTTGTCTCCTGCGAGTGTTTTGCTGTACGGCACTACACAAAACATCGTTTCGTTACATATTTTCGTTCAATAAGCTTTGTTTTATGTTTATTCCTTCCCATGCCGTACCAAAACATCAGAACATTTCTTCCTTGGGCGGGTGAAGGGGAGCGGAGTACAATTATTTAACAATACTAATGGTTTGCAACACATACTAGCACACGAGCCGGTGCAACTCAGTCCAGGGGTAGCAATCTATTATGACTGCCTCGCAACTACGATCTCTTTGAGGTTGGTTAAATATATAGCTGCAGTGACCATTAAACATAAAGTGGACTGCATGCTTGTCTACTACTTCATAATAATTAAAAAAAACTGTAATATCAAATCAGACCATGTGTAGAATTGTATTAATATTATATTTTACTTTCAAAGATTTCGTCATGCCCTCATCACTTCCCGGTCAACCAACCATCATTCTTCACAGTCATCAAATAAAAAATAAATAAAGTTAGCCATCGTAATTTTATCTGTTTAATTTCCTCTAAATTCTCTTAAACTTCAACAAATCAGAAAAGGACTGCGAGATCATTCTAAACTGGTCATATCTGTTCCAATACGCCATGCCAAATAGAAATTCTTCGTTTAAATACAAATGTTTAACGCGATCTCTTTTAATTTATACTTAAGGATTAAAGGAGTAAAGTCTAAAATTATTTCAGTAATGTATTTCTTAAGTTTTGAATGTAAAAATGAACAAAAAGGCACCGGTATTCGACTTTTTGACAGCTAATGAACCGCAGCCAGGTGTGAACAACATTGATGGTCGGTATATAATTAATTTTTGGTATATTTTTAAAATCTGTTTTTTATTAAAATGCATTCCATTTACTAATTAGCAAAGGTGATACATCATTTATAGGACTAGTTATTATCATCGGTTTGGGCTACATAAAGTTGTAGTCATCTTGAATCACACTAGAATAATATTGACAGTAAAACAGCAAGTAATATATTTCTTGAGCTAACCTACTAGCCACAAAACGGTTGCCAAAACTTACTTGAGCCCCTCTAGCATACCTCTCCCGCTAAATAAATAAAGCGACACCGCTTTAGTGCCGCCGCGACTTGTCAGTTTTACGGCATGCGAAACAGAGGCGAAACTGCCTGTTCTAACGCAGAGATTTTGCATCTATCTCTTTCCCATGCAAATTCGGTGCTGTCATTGTTACGCCTGTCGAATCACCGCGTTCGGTTCGCCATATTGTTATGGTTCTGGGTCTATTTCGCAAGACATCTGTTACAGTTGACAGATTCTAATAGTGCAAGTAATATTAATTTGTTAAAATGGTTGTTAATTTCATTGAAAATCACATTCAAGTGGTCAGAAACAGACTAATTCTTTATTAGACTACAAAAATAATAGTTTGTGTAAATCTTCAAAATTTTGCTGGTTCATATTAAAATATGTGAAAAACTATATATATATTCTTCCCTATTTTATTAATTTTATGCACCCAATAATATTGCTTCGTCTTCTGACACCGAAAGCGACGACATTTTTAATCAACTGCTAATATACAACTGTGCTAGCATAATATTCCGCTACTCGAATCGCGACGTAGTGTAGTGTTGTTTCGCTATGCGGAACGTGTAGCGGTTTCACTTTATTTGTTTCGCGGCGGAGGTGTGATAACGACCTGAATTATACTAAAAATACTTCTCTAAACATTCACTATAAATGGAACTGTGGGTAGATTGATAGAAATATTTTTAAAATTTATAAATAAAGAAAATACTCATTTAATAATTCATGAAATTTAACATATTTAAACTAAAACATGTGCTTCTATAAGAAGTTGTCTAATGAACAAACATCCTTTAATAATATGCGCCCTTTGTAACTTTATCGTCTGCGACAAAAATACACGAGAAAGAAAAACAAAAATTTTGCCAAACGTTGACCGTGTTTTAGAAGTTGATAAGTACACATTGAAACAGAAACATTGGTTGGAAACTAAAACGTAATATGATCAAATAGGTTTTAGGAAAATAAATAACAAACAGGCATTCAGTACACATGATGTTAAGTAGTCATTGCAACCTATAACTATCTATATCAAAGCACTAAAGTCCTGAAGACAGACACAATCTTCAAACTCAATCATAATAAAATATATAGGCAACGTATTTAACGTGGGCCGGAATCTAAGAGATATACATAACTATACACACATATCTTCTATATAAAAAATGTATGTATACGTATACATTTGGGAACCCTCCAGGACTGACTTGATGATTGATACTCAAATCTGGATATACGATCTAAAGGATGGAAGAAAGACTTCCATATATCGGACACGCATGAGAAAACATGAATATATTAATAATATACTGTCAAAGAAATAAATGAAAACTTCTAGAAACAAGAGCTGGTTATAAATTGTTACAATTCTGTAAATCTGACTGTAGGATCTCAAGGTGTGAGAAAGAAGTCTATATACCGGACACGCATGTACGATGCGACGCATGCACGCAAAATACGAAGAAAGAAATATAGTCAAAGAAAAAAAAAACTTCTAGCACTTAGAGCTGGAGCTGGTTATAAATTATTCCATTCTAAACGCTTTTAATATTGACTATAATCTACGGCGCATTTTGTCAACAATACTTCAATTTACTTAAAATTCTGAAATGTCCATTCAAATTATTATAACTCAGTATTAAAAAAAAAAAACAGAATCAAAGATCTTAACATACAAAGGACCGCAACACCATAACCCGCCCACGCAGCATACATTCACACTTAGGTCAGCTTATGTACCTAGGTGCAAGTTAGACCTAACTTAGCCAGCGGAGGTCGTTGGCCGGTCGTCGCCCGCGCAAGATTTCGGCCGAGGTTTATTTTTTCGGCAATCTCCCTCCCCCGCCACCCCCGCAACCTCCCGCAATCGAGTTGCAGTTTTTAGATGCGCCTGCGCCTACTTGCTGTACGACTATCTAACGGCCGGACAAGCCAAACTGTGGGGTAGCCTTTTGTTTTAAATAATTTTAATACATAAATCTCCTTGCAGTATTCCTCATTTAATTGCACTATATATATTACAACAGACAATACAACAAACTAAATACAACAGTTGATGTTTATCGTTAGGTTTCCTTGACATACAGACAGACCTTGACAGACCAGATATCTTGACAAAACACTTATTACCCGTATTTAATGTCGCTTAGTCCTAAACGCGATGCCTGAATGTAATATACGCTTAATGGCACTAATAAGCATACGTTGAAAGGTATACTCGCTCTTACTGTATACGTAATTGTTTTACTAGCAGTATTAATACTGAAACAAAAGGGCTAGTGAATTATAACTACAGTGTTAATTCACCCATATCAATTTTCATTCTTCTCTTTCGAACTAAATTAGGTGTTGCCCTATTTGTCTTGCCGGTCAAAACAATGTCCAGTACGTTCAAAACACTAAAATATGAATTGAAATATTTTTTACAAATATATACTCTCTAAAGGTTTTTTATTCTCACACGCATGTATGGAGAAGTGCGTTGCACTATAGCAAGCCAGTTTGACTAGATTTTTGGCAACGGCGCATGAGCGAGGTTCGGGTACTCTGCACCCCGCGCCCCGCAACCCTACCCCGGTGTGCCGGCGCATTTGCTCTTACGACTTTTTGGTGACTTAGACCTCTTTTTCGATACCTCCTGTGATATTTATGTATACACTTTTTAATGATGTTTCTCTTTAGTGTGAAACAAGTTTCGAAATGTACTGTGATTTGATTGTCACATAAATCTTTCTATATTGTTTATTAACATAACCCGATGTTCACCAGTCAAAGTGTCTAATGGAAAAAAGAAATCCCAAGTTCGTTTCTTTCTAAATTATTAGTAATAAATTTAATCCAGTTTGAGTTTAGAAAATGAGCTTCTAATTACGTCTAATTACGTCACTGTAGCCTATAACTATGTACATATATATATGCTTATAGGCTATAGCTATAGGTACAACCTCAATAGCACCGCACTCCTGTGTCCAATCATAACATTGCTACTCCTGAGAGCTGACATAGAAGGGCTATTTCGGTTAGTTCGAGATATAGTAAGGTGGCCAATATGGGTAAGCAAATTACCCATTCTAACTGGATGATTTTTTTAGCCGTCTACGGCATAGCCAAAATGGAGGGTTACGTTTTTAGCAGTCGATGTACGCTTGTATTTATGTATGATCCACCGTAGTGCTTAATGAGTAGATCATTTGATTTTGATGAATGAGGTGTCAATCGATTTGTTAATAAGTTCCGTGTGATATAGGCTACATTTTAAACAAAGTCAATACAACGAATGTTACATCAAAAAAAGTGGTATCAATCAGGTAAGATTAAATGAAAAAGGAGAAAATTCTGATTTTATAATAAAAATCTATACATATTATAAAACTCAACGTATCTCTGTTTGTCTGCCCGTTTATGTTATTTTCACCCAAAAATCACTTATGCGATTTATATGGTTTTTCCTTTAATTCATAAATATGTTATATGGCCAAGTTATAGGATATATTTTATTACATCAAGTAACATACGAAATAAGCAGTGACGATAATGATGAATCAATTCGTTAATAAGTCGTTTTTGAGCGATTAAATGGCTTACGCTGATTAAACCATAAAATATAAATCAAATGAATGTTCTACATAATTGTAGATTTTAAAAAGACCTACAAAAAAGTCAGCGATAGCATATGTCTATCTTCTAAGGATCACCAATAATAAGCATTTTTGTGGCAGCACAATTCACGCGTGCGCTCGATCGACAGCATTCAGTAGCCCACGCGAGCGGAACCGCGGGCACAGCTAATATAGTATAGTCTAAATAAATAAAATGATTGAGGTTAACCATTGTGGCATTATGCACGTATCACGCAAAAATTACTTGATAGATTTTAATGTTTCCCTACTTAGATATATAGAAATAAAATATTTCAAGCGACAGAAGAATAATTTTAATGTACTATATTTCAGCGTTTACGAATAATACTAGCGTTATTTATCAGTATTTCTGAATATTGATCATGTAATAAAAGGAGTAGTTCTTATGGTCATTGTTTCCGTAGCTTGGTTACAGATTTAGAACTTTTTTTGCTTGTTTTTAGTATTTACAGTGCTACGGCCCCACCCCAGTAAAGTTGAAATATGCAGGGACCTTCCAGGTCCCTTTTTTTTATGAGTATTTAGTAATTTTCTCTACATTCACTCACTTCTTTACACACAAACAACCTTGGACCTCCTTGGTTGGCAAAAATTTGAAAAACCTTGTGATGATCTGTGTAATATTTTTTCACGGTCACTCCTAAATTGTTGGCACCCGTGGCGGAAATATTTTCTTCGCAAAGTGGATGATGAGCCCAATAAGTTTAGGAACCTATGATTAAGACCGACTAAAAGTAATAGAAGAGTTAATATGAGTATCTGGATTCTTATTCATGATTTGTTAAATATAGCATCATTAGTGAACTGATATAGGAATATTGCTAAATAGGGTTTTCACAGAAAAAATGCGCATTTATTCACCATTTAAAGAAGATTAACTAATTACTATTATTTTATTTACATTTATTACTTGTTGTATATCATATATATTATTTCTCAAATATGTATTTAATAGTAACGTCATATCTTCCTTAATTCTTCGTCAAAATTAATGTTTCAAACATCATTTTAAAGCTTATGTTCCCTGTACAAGTTCAAAAAAATTGTAAATATATTTTCATTACAAATATCAATCTCTAAGCGACATCTATTAACAAATTGTTTAACTAACATGACATTATTGTTAAAAAATTGTCTACATTATATGTACAATGTGCGAAATATTCTGTTAATATAGAAAATAAATCCTAGTGTAACTTAGAATTCATAGTACTTTGTCTTTTTTGAGAATTTATATCCTCGTCTGTTACCGCGAAATACAACGTTTTTAACTTTTACTGTACTTTATGAAACATAACTTTCGCGGCCGTAAAACATAGTCGTAACATAATAAAGTAAAAATGTTATGAATTAAGGAAAATTTTGTTTTATTGTCGCAATTTGCAAGTGGACGCGGATGTATCGTGAATGTCGACGGTCGTTCTGAGAAGAGACGAGGTAACTTTCCTAAGGTCACGGTTCGAAACCTTATGGTTAAGTAAAATTTCTGATTAAAGCTTCAATATCATGTTTATTGATCTTTATAAACAATTCGAGAATAATGAAGCGCTTCCAAATGTTCACATCACAATAATTTATTTTAGTAAAAGCCTCAGGCTTTTTGCAGAATTCGTTTCTATGTCCAAGCACATCGGCACTGAGACATCGTCGCTGCAGGAAACAGAGAAACGTGAAACCTTTGTTTCGTTTGTAAGTCTTTAATACCACAAAATACAAAATACCACATTTCTTTAGAAATTCATTCCTATCTATACATATTATAAAACTCAACGTCGCTCTGTCCATGTCCGTTTATATTCTTTTCACGCGAAAACCACTTATCTGATACATGTTTTTTTTTTTTAATTCATAGCTGTTTTATCTGCCCAGGTTATATTTTGTAAGATAAAGTAACATACGAAATAAGGAGTGATGATAATTGTGAATCAATTTGGAAAAAAGACGCATTTGGGACGCTTAAATGGCTTACGCTGAGTAAACTATATGAGATATGTCAAATTAATCTTAAAAAAAAACTACCAAAAAAGCAGTATCATATATCTATCTTCCAAAGATCACCCACAATAAGCATTTTTGTCTTCCGTCTTTTAACTTTTTGGTTTTTACTTTGCCTAAATCATTATTCGGACTATTGTTGATATTAAAAAAAAATTGAATTAGTCAAGTCCTTCGAGTAGTTTTTAATTGATGCGATTATATACGTACGGCGTTTATTTTTAAAGTTATTCAATATTTATAATGTTAGTCCTGCCAAAGTATAGATATCCATTGAAATAATTAATGAAATAAAAAATCAAACAAAGAAACTGGCAAGAACTGGCATTTGGATCTTAGTAGGGCAAACAAACTAACAACGATTCTTGGATAAGTACGGTCCGACGCGACAGCGTGAGTGAAACTGAATTCAGCTTCTTTTCTTTTCGAACTGAATATACTGTTAGCCATAAGGGCCCGGAAGCCTCGAACGGCTTTTACAGGTTCACCCGGGCGTGGTCGTTACTTGTATTTATAGTTTTATAAAGCTGATTCTGAATTTTCAAATGGGTATAGTTAAGTTTATAAAACTACCGACTTATATATAATTATACATTAAAAAAATATCTAAATATATACCTACATTGCACACTAATATTTTAAATGCGAAATTATATTTGTATGTCTGTTTGTTACCTTTTCACGACTAAATCTCTCATCCGATTGCAATGAAAATTTGCATAGAGGTAACCTGGTACCTGGAGATAGACATAGTATGAGAACTCGCAGAAGAAGTCACGGGAAAATCTAGTATATAAATATAGTTAAAAGCTATAAATTCAGTAATATATCTTCTAGCATGAACCGTCCTCAACACTTTATTATATGTAGTATTCAATAATATCTCATAACCCGTACAAAAAGGTCATTCAATGTGATATTTTTCTTGTATAGGTCCGGAAACGAACCACATAAAAAGGTCACATAGAAAACGTGTCCGGTGATCCACACACGAATGTGCTCACGTAGAAAATAGAATCAACGGACGTTGGTTCAAATTAGATAATATGTCTTTTATTTTATCTTCATTTCTGTTAATAGCGGTTGTTTGAAATCGTTCCCATAATCCAAATACTTATTTTCTTCTCAAATCCAAATATTTATTTTCTAGTCAAATACAGGACTATTTTTATACTGAAAAAATATCCACTAAGTAGCATGTATGTGATATCTGAAAATGTCTCGAGATACTTAATCTAACTTCAATTCACTCTAACAACAAACCAAAAAACGGCGAAAACTGTCTGGTAAAGCATTCGTGCTCATCAGGATCTCGATCACAATACATATTGTAGAAGACAATTGTATTATGTCAGTTATAATAATACGTATAACTGTCTAGCGTTTCGCGATAAGTCAGTCTGTATGTATTAATTATCTTTTAGGTTTTGTGAACTGCTTGTGGAAATTCACTCTTATATATGTAGGCAGTTCTTAATTAAGAGTCAGTAGTTTTAAGCTGTCACTTCCGAAAATAGTCGCCTTATAGCACGGTCGAGTTTCATTGCTCTCCAATAAATAATACTTTGTTTGGGCATTCACGTCATTCACTAGCCAACGTTCTTCACTGTCATTACATTTAACAGTTAATTTTGGCAGGACCTTGATTGGATGCAAATTATGTTATCCTATTGTAGATGTATCCCGCGGATTATACATGGCACCTATCATTGTTGTAGTGTCTCGTACTTGCCTACAAATTCTCAGATTGATACCGTGAGAACCACAGGCTATTATATAAGACAATACTTGCATGAAATTAAAACAGTGACACTGGCAAATTCTTCTCACATGTCAATTGATCAAAAAAAAACAACCAAGTGTAGGTCCGAGGATTCTTTTCCACCTTATATTGTATTTGTGGTATGTATTTACATACCAAAAAAATATTGCTTTTTTTCTCTCATTCAGTTCTGGAACCCATCCCTATCGACAGCCCGAGTCACGGTTTTTTTATTTGATTTCATACTTTAGGTTTTTCACTATAATTAAACCGAATTTGACGCTTGTGTGTATAAAAGTTTTTGTGTTAGAGCCGGAAAAAAACCTGAAAAAGAACAGTCGTTCTTGTATTGGTGCTCTATTTAATATTTTTATTATTTGTCATAATACGTGTTATATTTTCTATGACGACCGGCTACCTATTACGCATCAAAAGATATACCCCTCAAAAGGTACACTGGGCAGCGTAGGCTTAACAATAGACTTCCTTTTCCGGGAACGGAACCCTAATAACAGTACGTATACAGATAAACTGCATCTAAACAAGACGAAAATTTTACCAAGGCATAAAGCACGATCGTACACTTCCTTAATGTACTTTTTACGATCGATATTATCTCTAGCGTTAATCGTAAAGTGACAAATCTCGACGCACTCGAGTCTCATTCTAATTTGAACAACTCGTTTACGTTTAAAACACTGTTTTAAAGGTGATAATAATTTTACGTAACTTTTTATTATAAATATATTATTATGGACTGCCTGTTTTAGACAGACTTATATTCTGTAATAAGTATCTAGCTTGCGAAATACCTCGAGACGAATTCTTTTGTTAAATCTGTGCATAGATCGTGTTGAACAACTTTATGAATGAAATAAGCAACGTTACAATTGGAATAAATACAGTTTATTAAATATAGTTTAGTAGACAATTGGGTATTTGAATATTTTTTTGTGATAAATGGAAAGATCATATATAAGTTTTATTACAAACTATTTTTATTTTTATTTAATATTTCAATTGTTATTTCAATATAAAAATTAATATTTGCATTCAGTATTGAAAACGAGCCGATCGTTCCCGAATAAATACAAGCGCGTGTGACGTCACAATGTTAATTTCTACTCATTGTAGCACACAGCTGTTACAGTGCTTTGACACTTAATCGATGAAATTCTTATAACATTATGATGTCACAAACTTGTCGATCAATCGCAGCGCGTTCGTAGTCATGTAATTCTTTTTAAAATATTACAATTTTCCATTGTTAAAAAATAATGTTTAAGAGTTTTTCTAATTGACTATTATCATAATTATGATGAAGCTTTAAAAGACATAAAAAAATCGATATTCGTTTTTTTTTCAAATACCCATTGATCCATGAATACTCGTTATCCCACGTTAAGTGGTGTTGGTACGTGTATTCTTCTTCGGCTAACCTCTACCGACTGTTATTACAATCACTTCATGTGTTTCATTTACATCATCAGGAAGCAACCACTGAGCCATGGCTCAGGTTTTTGTGATTGATGACAAAAATATATGAAAAATACCGCTGAGAAATACCAAACAAATATCCGTGATATACGAGGCAGGAAGCGTAAATAATATAATTATGGCTGATGTAACTGCTTGACTCGCCTTACATATATGTATCGGAATTACAAATGAACATTTTATTAAAATAACTATTTATAAACAAATAAAAGGTCCGTGAGAATAACATAATTTGAGGGCGTAAATGAAATTCAACTTTAAAGAGAAATTCTTGCGGTGTCACAGAGATTGGCATCTTTTATGTTTTAAAATGATATTAAATGTATAATAAAAATGTTTTAAAAAGATTTTATGCGACGCGGACAAATCACAATCATTCAGTGTTCACGTTATAACTTTATCAAAGGAAGTACATAAAAAATTACAACTTTATTGTTAAGGGTCATGATTTAATATTAAAAGTATTTTTTTATTAAAGCTTACGTATGAAAACACGCGCGTATTACGATAAAAGCCACTAGGATGCTAAATACTTACACACACATGGTGTAATGAATACGACGAATGTCGACAGAAACTTGTCTCGGTAGTGTATGTTCTTTGTCGTTTCACTGTGTTACGCCTGCGGTACGCTTATGGACGCTTGCAACACCGTTGCTGGTTGGTAGGATAAGACTGTTGTGATTAACTGGGTTGCGGCCACCATGTGCATATGGATAAACCCATCACAGTGACTTTCTTTTGGTTTGCCTCCTTCGAGATCAAACAATGTATATCAAGCAATGTATGTTAGGTTTTGAAGCAATCATGGCTCAGTGGTAGCGTGTACGACTTCGCGTCGATTGACGTGAGTTCGAATCCCTGCAATGAAGCCTGAGCGTTCGGTGAGGAAACCATCCTGAGGAAACCATAGCATGATGGTAGGGCATTTTCTAATGCCCACCTTGCTAGCTACTACCCTCAAGTTGAAAACCTGTCGCCAAGCACCAATAGGTGTGTTCCGGCAGTTGCACTTGAAAGCCAGTCTTCCACTATGCTTAGCGTGTTATCGTCTTGGGCCACATCGTCACTTAACATCAGGTGAGATTGTGGCCACTACACCAACGTATAACGATAAAAAAATAAAAAATAAACTGCTGCATAGTACCGCCAATTTGACTTGCTACTATTAAAAAGTCACATACGCGTCGCTGACCCTTTAAAACCTTGTTGAACTGTCCCATAGTATAATCCCCAGTAAAAACCAAATCAGAGAGCTCAATCCACATCAGTGGCGTTTGCGGGAGAAAACTCCTTTGAAACAGCTCTTTTCACAACCATTCAAGTTCCAAGAAGTGAGGATGAAATCCCTGCTGATTGCGAGTAGTCCGATGATAGAAAGTACCCATATACATCAACGTTATTTTTGAACAACTACTATTTTCATGGTCTGGAGAACAATTTGGCCACTTCTAAAGCACAAGAGAACATCTCAAAGTATGTTTAGTTATAGCGTGAATCGAACCTGCGATTCCGATGTCAGAATTTCAAAAATAAACAAGCCGTATGACCAATATAGATGTATATAGTACAAGCATGTTGATATTCCACTACTACACAAGAGAAGCTAAGGGAAGAAAAACGTCATGCTAAGCCATAGCAATATTGGCAATTTTAGACACCGGGAAATTGATAGCGATTATCCATATGAATGTGTGATGTAACCAGAACGGATACGATCAGGAATTAATATATCATAGGGAGTATGAAAATAGCACCAGTCATAAAGAATTTCTAGATAAGAGTGGCCCAAGCCTGGTGAAACTGTAAAAGCCGCAAAGGCTCCAGGGCCCCTGAGGCTAACAGTATAGTCAGTTCGAGTAAAGGTTAGCTTGGTAGGGGCAAAAATACGGTTAAAGTTACTATAGATTCAAAACCATATCTCCTTTCTCTTTGCTCTTCATATTTTTTGTATGTCGCTATTTCATTTTGTAATGAATGAGTAAGTTAAATCCCTAACTCAAATTAAATTAGAATTAATAAATGTCCGTGAACACTGACACGGAACTGAACCGACATCGGATCGACATGAAAACTCCATGACAGGTGTATGTTATAACATAATTTTGATACTTCAATACCATATTAAAATCACAACAAATTGCCCGTCTCGCTTATCTCACAACTCATCTCTGAGCGTCATATTACAAAGATATAAATATATTATATTTGAAAACAAACCCGATTTTCTCATACATAAGCGAAATCCAAACATATTAAGTGTTGCAAAAAATATCACCTTTCGTCGACGGGCCACGCTAATAACAAGCAATACAACATGATAAAGAAATTTTAGCAAAATCATTGGAAAGTGGGGCGTCATTAGCAACTTCTGAAATTTAAAGAGAAAGCGTGTCCCGTACCTACAATTGAGTACATGTGTGTACTCAAGAGAGAGTAAAGGGTGCACCCTCAGCAAACCTTATATTTGCAGCGTTGACAATATTTAATTGTACATCGAATATCGAACTTTCTATTATCATGCATTATAAAGAAAATACTTAAATATAAATCTTAATTTTTTAATCTGAGTTGTTCCGTTGATAACGAGTACAAGACAAAAATACATTTAATAATAATGAAGACAAGAAATAAGATACAAAAAAAAAAAAACAATTTAGGCCCCAAGAAGGCACTAATGATCGTCAAACAATACTATACTACTACCGGTTCGGAAAACATCCCAGTTATCGAGAAGGACCGGCAAGAAACTCGATCGGGATTATCTTTTTTTTTTCAATTTTACAACTGTACAAACAATATTTACAGTTAATAATCATATTAATAATTTAATGGATGCACTAAGAGAGGCAGTCACTTCCAGACATCACTATCATTCACATAATAGTTAATACTGCTTAACATGGTCCTTGAACTCATTGGCAAATCAGTAATGTTCTTCGGGATCTTATTATAGAACCTAACACAATAACCTAAAAAACGTTTGTTAGTCATACTAAGTCTAAAATGTTTGTGAAGTTAGACTACAAATTTCACACAATATAAAACATCCGGCGAGTTCCTCGGCTGAGTGCCTTTTGCGCTCGCCCACAAGTCCGGTGAAGCTGTCAAGGCCTCCTAGCCAACATTAAATAAAAATAAAATAAAAAGCCAACATTATAGTTAGTTAAAAAACTCTGGCTAATATTAAATTATTTTCAGATTCGAAAAAGTACAAGCAAACTAAAAACTAAATACATACTGAAGTACAACGTAACTTCGTCATTTACATAATATGATTCATTGTAAAAATCGTCTGCGTGCGTACCTGTTGTTTTGGGAGTTATAAATCACAAGGAATATGTCTTTACTTGCCAATCTTTAATTTATATACTTATAAACCTTGACAAACCGACTGAGTACGACCCTGTCAAGTTTCAAAGCCATCGATCATTGAGAAGTTTATTAAAACGAAATAATAATATGCTTGAACGTTGGAGTTGTATTAATATTTTTTAAATTAAAATCTTAATTTATAAAAATTTGTAATCTTGTTATGGATAGGAAAGTAGTAGACATTTGTGCAGTCCATCTGATGATAAACATTAACTGCAATGTTTACTACCAAATTCCAGCTGAACCACAGTCATAGGATCATAGGCCAGAAACTAATGCATTGACTCTTGACATAAAAATTAAAATGTCTCGTATATCAGTTAGGTGAATTATTATTCATGTATCAAAATGATCTACCGCAAGCGCCCAACATTTTCCGTTATTTTTTATTTAATAATTTTTTGGCAGTTTGAAAATCATTATATTTTTTTATTTATTTTTTGTTTTCCTTACTGTCAATTATACTCGGTGATTCCAATAAAGTAAATCTAAAGGAAAAAAAAACTGTTATTGAACTTTCAGTGCGCTCGAGAAATTCTCGCAGTAACAAGTGGGAACATAAAGAAATATGTATAGATTTCTCGTTTGAAAGCGGCATCTGCACATATATGTCGTGAATCATACCTTGCAAAACACGACTTTGTACAGTGATGGGTCATTTACGGACTCTTATTATTGTTATATTGTGAGTCGCGGGCAAATCTTAGTTCATCAAAAATAGACTAAATTAAATTGATAATAGAAATTTAGCGACTTATAAAAAAACAGTGACAAGTAATTTTGATGTTTTGTGTTTTTTAAGCAGTAGCGTCATTTGAAAATAAAATCGAATCCTTCCATATTATAAAACGCAATGTCTATCTGTTTGTCAGTTAGCGTGCTTATAACTTGAGAACAACTTATACATTAACGGTTATAGTTCACTACTTGTGCCCGCGGCTCCCCTACAGAATGCCGTCGGTCCAGCGCACGCGCGAATCGTGTGCCCCCGCTCAAAAGCCGAAAGACAAAAATGCTTATTGTGGGTGATTCTTAAAAGATATATATATGCAATCAGTGACTTTTTGTAGGTTTTTTCAGGATCTAAAATTCTTTAGAATATTAATTTGATATATCTCGTACGGGTTACTCAGCGTAAGCCATGTAAATGCTTAAAAGCGTCATTCTCCCGAATTTATTCACCATTATCGACACTGCTTATTTCGTATGTTACTTATCATTGCTACGAATTAAATTAAAATACGAAAAAATTATCGATAAACTTATCGATATTGATATGGACGTTTTTCTAACATCACCCATCCCTAATACGCTTCTAATACGCATTCGCGCAAAACTTTCCAAGGGCCGCAGGGTTTTTGTTATGATGTCCTATTAAACAGATTTACTAAAAATAACTTAAAAACAATTTCTGCTGACACCATAAATCAGAAGGTCTCGTTTTTTGGAAATACCTCTTTGTTAATTCAGCTCTTGAACTTTACATAAATGAGTTTTGTCTGATTATCCGGCCGAGGTCGCGGAGGTCGCGGCCGGCTCGCTTCAATCCCCATCGGTGAACACGATGAACACCTCCGGCAATGGATTCAATATATCACAACCAAGGTTGATCACTCCTGCTTACATTATTATCTCTTGTGTAATACAAGTAAATATAGAAAACGCTTGTTAATTACCGTCGTAGTCGCGTAATAGTCACGACTGATGGAATATTGATCGAATTTTGTCGGTTCGCTTCGGCATCTACAAAGGATTTTTCAATATCTGATAGTTCTCATCTCGGCATTCGGGATTCTTTCGAAATTCGTATATATTTTTTTCTATTTTTTTTTTAATTCTTCTAACGCGGCAAACAATCGTACGGCTCGTCTGATGATAAGCGGTTACACCAGAGGTATCACTAGCGCATTGCCGAAATTTAAGCCCTCTTCCCCGAGAAGCTCTAGAAATCCTACTGATCGCAAGAAGACAACACAAAGTTATTTTGCTGCGATCTCCTGTAGGGTGGAGATAGTTCACCAGTCGAGCTGCCCTAAATAGAAAGAAATTACCAAAGATATTTCTCTGTAACCTACCACTTTTAATTCAATTCTGTCGGTACGCATCTCAGCATATACAGATATTTTCTATAAATTCGCGTATCATTAGTAATTTATTTCAAATTAATAACACTAGTGACTAACAGTAAATAAATTATAATGAGGTAATTTAAATGCTTGAAAATTTGTTCTTATACCACCAACTAGCTAGGTAGCTACCACCCTCAAGTTGAAAATCTGTCGCCAAGCACCAATAGGTGTCTTCCGGCAGCTGCACTTGAGAGCCAGTCTTCCACTAGGTTTAGCTTTTACCATCTTGGGCCACATCGTCACTTAACATCAGGTGAGATTGTGGCCACTAAGCCAAACCTATAACGATAAAAAAAGTCAGTGGATAAACACAGTTTTGTTTAAAATACTCGGCTTTTTTTGAAATTGTAGGTTCGAATCGTGGAATAAGCGTAAGTTACAATCTTCGATCACATCGTCACATAACATCAACATCTTGCCACTACTATGGTAGGCAAAAATAATAGTATACCGCCACTCTCTATTCTCACAAACCTCTTTCGTTTCCTTCATATTCAATAATCCATTCACACAAAACATAATAAAAATAATGTAATATTACTCATTATGCTTGATTACAATTATTTTAAATTGTCAAATCAGAATCAAATAATGTTTATTTAATTTAATTTTATAGAACATTTTCACTGCCATATTAAAATCTTAACTAGAGGTAAGCAAGGAAAGTAAACGTTAGGGTTGTGCTTTGCTAGAAAGTACATTATTATGGTGACAAAACTTTAATATTAAATAGTGTACCGATAAGAATAGGTGTGCCTAAAAGAAGGCACTTATGAACGTCAAAATACCTAGTGCAGGTTAGGATAATATCCCAGTCATCGAGAAGAGTGGGCAAAAAACTCGATTGGGTATATGATTTTTTTTTTATGTATATATAAAGTTTACAGTTTAATCATATTAATTTATAGGATGTTCAGAGGGAGAGTCCTTTCCAAACATCGCCATCATTCAGTTAATGATCCGCCTTTTGACAGTAAAATCTGCTTGATATGGTTTTTAAGCTGATCATCCGGCAAATCGGAACCTTGCTATTATTATTTAGAATCTAACACTATTATTAAAAAAAATATAATTGGTCTTCGAGTCGTCCGAATTTAAAACATGGGTGACCAACTACCTCGCGTGATCTTAAGTCATGATGTGGTCTACGATGTAGCACGCTCGTCTAGGAGGTACCTATTCACTCGTGACTTATCTTATCGTGACTTAGGTTGTAATTATCAGGAAATACAAACTGTGAAAACGTGTTCCCCTCTTTAACGGTGCGCATGATAAATTTACAAGCAAAACGCTTCATGCGCATTGCTGGAATATCAACAATATATCGATGAAGCTTCGCCGTATCTCTTTTCGTCCAATGTTGGAAGGGGGGTAGGGGATTTTTGTGATAACATGAAATAATCAAGAAAACTGATTATTAACTTGAATGTAGTTAGCGCCTGTAATAGGTTCACATATCTGAATAGGACTTACTATATATTTTCAAATAAATAATGTGTATATGCTCGCTGTCCACGCTGTCTTCATTAAATAATAAATCAACCTATTGAATACGAAGAATTAAGATATAGTTATATACCAAAATATTATTCAAACCTGACAATTAGGCTTCCATAAAATTATACGGACGACTACTGTCTTAAAGGAATATAAAACAAAATAAAACAAGGCGAGATTACTTTACCACCTGCCTGTTAGAAGAACAGATGTTGCCAAAACGTTTGAAAGGGTACATTTTTTGTCATATATTATAGTATCGAAGTGCATTTTATAATTGTAAATGAAAACACAGGTAATGGTACTTGCTAGAAACACGTATAAAATACAATATGTATATATAAATATGAATGTTGGCATATATTATATTATATACTAGGCTAGTTTCGTCTATTAATTTATTTTTTATTTATATTCTTGACAATTTATATAACCTATCAATTGAGGAGTCAAATATAGGTACCTCCCCTGTACAAAATGTCATCAAAATCGATTGAGAATTTATAATTATTTATTATGTTCTCCTTCATCAAAAGCTCAGGCTCATTGCAGGGATTCGAACTCACGTCTATCGACGCGATGTCCGTACACATCTTTTAATGTAATATGTAACGCTGTTGTCGAATTATTTACTATTGGAAATGGCAGAACAAAGTCCGCGGGCCCAGCTAATATTTAAGGTTCTTTGTTTCCCTAATATGTTTTTCTGTGTGGACTTATGGGGATTTTTTTGTATTTAAAACACTAGGAAGGCTAGAGGCTTGCTTCACGTTAATAACATTACTTATAAAATTTAAAAAAATAAAAAAATGCCTATATCACTCAGGGATAATGTAACTTGTAACTTCCTATTAGTGATTTTTTTAAAGATCGAAGCAGTACTTTCAGCGATTACTTCTTCATAATAGTAGTACCTATGTATATATAAACAATTACCAACAGCTTGTGTTGCGTCGTACACGTCACTAACGCTAATCAAGCAGGTGGAAACTTTAAGTTAAATTACTTTTAAAATTCGAAATTGTAGCTTTTTGAAACCGAATTATTTTTTTGTGCTTGAACCTATAAGTAAATGTTTTATTACATTTAATCATGTGTTTACTTAATAAATCATCAAATAATATTAATTGTAACCTATTAAGTAATTAAAGTTATTGTTACCGAGTTTTGATGTAGAAAATATAATGGTGCGTTTTAACGGGGATAAAAGAGTTGTGATAGGACTTCGCTACGTGCTACTCGGCAAGAGTCGCGTCTGGTCGGCTCTTTCTGACTCAGCGCTCCCCTCTTAATTTTCATACTCTATTACAAAAACAGTAAAAACATTATTAACATCTATTGCTCGAAAACATAAAATATAATATTTTTCGAGACTTTTCTCATTTTTATCGCACTAATTCATAGAGAAAAAATATGTTCTTTAGCACGATTCAAATAAAAAAATAAAGAAATTTTAAAATAGTTGGTAGTACTGTAAAGAATTTCAATTTTATTGTTTTGAATATTTTTTAATTCGTTATTTAAAATTAAGTTATTACTATTTCTATATTTTACCGAAGAACACTCGATAAACTTCACGAAAAATATTATATCCAGGAATAAAAGTAGCTACCGAAAGACGAATAAACCAGACTTTGAACCTTCGGCTCAGTTTAACTTAGTGGTAGAATGTTCGAATACCACGTTCGTCGGCGTGGGTTCAAATCGTACAATGAGCATGAGTTTTCAATCACGTAAAACATAGGAATGAAACTATAGAATGTCGGTTGACAATTTAATTATGCCCGCCTAGCTAGCTATCACGCTCAAATTGAAAATCTGTTGCTAAATACGGATAGGTGTGTTCCGGTAGCTGCTCTTACAAAACCAGTCCCTCTAGGCAAAGCGTGTCATCTTATGCTACATAGTCCTTTAACGCCAGATAAGATCATAGTCTAACGCTAAAATATATATAATATAAAAATAGTTGGTTATGAATTCCCTACTATACGTAAAATAGTGCACAGTCGAATAAAGATATTCCTTCGTTATTCATATGCCCGCATGAAGCATTTTAGGGCTGCCAAACGTTCCCCGGTAGTCAGGATTTCCTTTTTATAATGACCCTGGTGGAGGCACCCCGCAAAGAAAGCACGCGATATTGTAATAATTATCCCCATAAGCATAAGAATTGTCTCATATAAGATTAAACATTTAATTAAAATAATGAAATCTTTAAGGTAAAACCACCAGTAATTGACACTTCACCAATAGTTGACACTCTGACGAAGAAAATTAAGTATTTGATACTAAATTGATTTGAAGTCTTGAGTTTCTTAAGCGACTTTTATAACTGACTGTACCTATATGTATTTATAACATTAAAAATATATCAGTAATCAGTGATTTTGGCCATCTCGATCTTTGACTTCCTTTTTTTTCTTAATATTTAATTTTCTTCGTCAGAGTGTCAACTATTGGTGCAGTGTCAATTACTGGTGGTTTTACCTTATATAATTTTTATAGTTACATGTTTACGTTTATGGATCGATATATATTTTTTATATTATTTCTAAAAGGTTCTTTTTTCCATGGCAACGTCATACTTCCGTTAATTCTAAAAATTGACGAAATTAATGATTTTCTTAAAAATTCTCAAAAATCTTTTCTTTAGAAATGTTATCTGTAGATGCAAATAAATGTATATTAAAGGCGACATCTATCAAAAATTTGTTTAACTAACATGCTGGTTCTCAAATGCAGCTGCCTGAACACCCCTATAGGAGTTTGGCGACAGATTTTCAACTTTTCAACAAAATGTCCTACCACCATGATATGATGGGTGTACACTTAGTATATGGTGATCGCTATCCAGTCGGACACAGTTCTTGTATCCTCCATCTAGCAAATATATAGTATTTCAGTTGTATATATCCCGCTAATATTAGTTTAAAAGATGGCAACCCTAAGCCGGCATCCAGTAGTAGGAAAAGGATGTAAGAAAATAAAAGCAATAAATGCCACAAAGAAAATATACATACGTATAGGTATATCAAAATGATACTTATATAACATGATTTACCGTTAATTCTCGAACACGAGTAACAGAGATGCTGCGGTTATACCAATATATTAAATTCATTAAAGGGACCGTACGCTTGTAGTAATAAAGTTCAAAATACAAATGTAAAGTTACAAAATTATGTTTGTGTAAAGATATTCAGGTTAAAGAACACATAGGGCTTTCGAAGCGAGACAATGGTGCGAAATGGTCTTGTTAAAACCTTACAATGTATATAAAATGGAAGGAAATGAAGTACCGTGTTTTTGTTCACTTAAAAATTATTTGTACATAATAGGTTTTGAAAATGACTGGCGAAGACCACAGTTATCCAGTAAGTCATTGTTAAGTGACGATATAGCCGAAGGCGGTAGCAAGCTAAGCCTAGAGACTTTCTCTCAAGCACAGCTGTCGAAACTTGTAGACAAATTTTGTAGCTGACCAAAGAAACACAAAAAAAAAATGTACCACTGTGGCCGCGGCTTCGCTCGCGCGGACGACAAAAAATGTTGTTACCGGGATAAAAAGTATCCTATGTTATATCTAATACCTCCAAGAACGTACAAAGTTTCATGATGATCGGTTAAGTAGTTTTCGCGTGAAAGCGTAACAAACAAACTTACATTCACATTTATAATATTAGTAGGGATATTATAAAGCTCCGGAGATTGATTTTTGTTTGTTTAAATGCGTTAATGTTGAAGCCATCAGTCAGCATTGAAAAATTATTTTTCCTTTAATAGGTTATTTATTGAGAAAGATTACAGGTATTGGTTACAGGTACAGGTTGATTGCAGGTACTGGAAGTGAAAACTACGGTAGACTACGCTGGTGCGTTGACAGCGGTACGGACCCGCCACGACCCTCCTTTGCGGCAACTCATGCCTAGGTCCGATCCATCGTTATGGCGCCCTTGAGTCAAGCAGCCGCTCGCGCGATACAGTGACTCTACATTCACTAGCTTTCACAGCCACACATGACACTGCATTATACACACATGCATAACACATAGGTACATAGGTTCTGTAAGGGACCTTTTTTTTCTTTTTTTGCCTAGTTGTAAGACAAAAATTTTCAGTTTACTAAATACACATACTACACATGTTCCTTCCCTCCTCCCAGAGGGAAGAAACATGTATATATGTATAGTTTAGATTGGATGATAGGGAATTAGCCAGATCGCGACTTATTTGCAATCGCTGCAACAGTCCGAGCCGAGGTTCGGCCACTTTGGCACCCTCGGATGTTGTTGCAAAGCTTTCGCGGCTGCGTGCCTTAAGCGTTCGCCCCCAAGCCCGGTGAAGCTGTATAAGCCGTAAAGGCTCCAGGGCCCCTAAGGCTAACAGTATGGTCAGTTCGAAAAAAAAAACAAAGACGGCGGTACGGTGTAGAGTGGGTCGAATAAATTTAACACGGATCAAACTGTGGGGCACGCTTAGCTAAAATTAGAAATACAATATAGTGTTGACATATAAGGCAGTTCATATGATTATTATTTAAAGTTACTGTTGATTACGCAAACCTCGACACGTTTCATTTGAAACAAGACATTAAATGAACCATTGTGAACGTTCGGCCATTAATAATTCCTCTCAGAAATGACGCCCAGGACAATAGTATTAATTAACTAATTATTCTGAACGTAACCGGTCGTGTAATTATGAAACGAAAGCAAATATGCCGAGAAGAAAATGCCGGGGACGTACTCTGGATGTTTTGGGGGTGTGGGCCCTGTGTTATTGCGAAATCCGATAAACATAAACTACCTTAATACTTAGTAGACAAAATTATCATATTGCACTAAGTACTTACCACTTTATGCAAGAACAACGTTTTTCACTGTGCGATAAACGACTATCAACAATAATCTACTATAATATTCTTCAAACCTATCTACAAATGCCACGGAAAAAATCTAAATATACACGACCTGATTGAAAGTGATAAAAACCGGTTTTTTATTGCATTTATGACAGTCACGATCTAGCCGGAATTAGTTGTCTATCATCACCACTTCAGTAAATAATGTGTACTGTTGTATTTGAAAGAAAATTTGCGTGTAACCTTTATGTGAGTTTAAATTAAAACTTCATTGAAATTATTACATAATGATAATATCATTAAGTCTTTCTTTCGCTCTTTCTTCTGCTTTGTCATCACAGTATATCTCTTTATTAAATCAAGTAAACAACTTTATAAACATCATATCGCTTACAGCATAGAAAATGACATACTAAAATTAGTTTAGTATTATTATTATTATTTTGTTATTGGTTAATTTTATAATTACAATTAATAATGCAATCTTTCCCAGAAAATCATTAGGATATTGAAGATGGAAGTGTACTATCAGAATTTAAAGACAGTTATACAAATACATATACTAGTGCTCTTGATTTAAGGTGTAGTGAAGCTTCAGACAGCAACATTCCATTACTTGCCTTACAACAACAGATTAGAGGACTCAGAGATGAGTCTGTAGTGTTTGAATAACACTTTATTTTACAATTTGATAAAGAAATAAAACTAAAATCTCAATTTCAAGTACTTATCAATAAATATTCATCAATATCCATATTAATCAATTTGTAGTTGTGCCTATACATGCACTTTTTTTACCAAATTTTCCGATAGACATCTATACATATTATAAAACTCAAAGTCTCTCTGATTTGATTTGATTTTTTCGCCACAACGTAACTGTAACCTTTTTTTCTATACCGTGCCCGGAAAAGTTTCATTTCAAAACGTAGTAATTTGTCACTAAATGTTAGCATGTAAATTTTCACAAACCATAATTTTAGAAGCTAAAATTAGCATTTATCTATATTCACCGTCGTTTGTCCTTCTCAATATTTTCTTAATACGACCCTGAGTAAATTGTTCACTGTTGTGATTTAATTAATTGAAACAGTGGCAGTTATTGGTTCTCAGTAATGTCAACTTTTTTCTTATATAAAATATGCTTGTTTACGATGTTTTGATTACAGAAGCTGGACAAGGACGACAATTAAAAAATAAGGCAAATCCATAAGTAAATCTATGTTTCATAAAACGTATTGTAACTCAAACAAACTTTAAACTGAAAAGAATAGAATTGTCTCTGCACTATAGAAAATGTGACGATATTTATAGGCCAGTAAACCAAAGTAATCCAAAGAGCCCAAAGAGTAAGCAAGAGAAGCAAAATCAACTAGCGGACTCGGCTGTAGAAAGAACGACAACTCGCTTAAGTTTTTAAGTGAAGACCCCTCAATGAAATGTCATTTTGCGAAAGGAAGCATGAAGTAACTTGATGCGAGACCACCACACCCACAGCGAAACAACCAACATTGGGTCGATTACTATCACTAGTAAAATAAAACTGAATATTTAAAAAATTTATATCAAATATATTCGTCAAAATTTTCTTTTCTACAACATAATTAAATAATCAATTACACCAAGCTTGACCACGTCAGATCCAGGTGCGGATACGACGGGACGACTAGTGTTTTATTTTAACCAATTACAAAGTTCTTATCGATATTACGAAGTAAAATGTTATCAAATCTTTTGTGAATAACAAATTTTCTGGAAGATAGGTAAACCATACAAAACCAACCTCCCTAAATGAAATTGCCCTCTATATTTTCAAAAACACCTATTAAAGTATTATTAGTTATCGCTATTATTACTCGTATAAACTTAAAAAATGTTTCGATCTCACTATTTCGACAAAATATCCTATCCTATAGTGCGTATACATAATCAGCTTTTACTAAAACTTAAAAATCGCAGACACGAAAAATAAACGAAATTTTCTGTATATTTAAAAACTACGTTCAGAATAAACCCTAGTAGTACTTGCAAAACCGCGCGACCGAGCTCAACACTCGACGCACACATACGGACACCGTTCACACGAAACCAATGCACAGCAAATCGCTTTAAAAGCTATACTTTAAATACGAGTGCAATGTATATTTTATTTCATATAATTTTATCTAGTTTTCTCAAACGGGTATGCTTTCGTTCAAACATTAGAAACGGAAGATACTAACCGCAATTAACTCTGTTTTAAATTACAGTTAGCTTTATTGATAAACTAGCAACCGCACAGGGCTTCGTTCGCCTTAATTACAATATTATAGTGTTTAATAAGAATAAGAAATAAAAAATGAATAAAGAATAAAAAATACTCAGGGACAATGAAGCATCCTATTAGTGAAAGTATTTTCTAAATCGGATCAGCAGTACTAAAGATTAGACACCACCTACCAACACACAAGTATGGGTAAATAGATGTAGAAATAGTAATATAGATATAGAACTCTAACTAAAAGCAATGAAATTGTAGGGAATGTCGCTTTACATATACCTACGATGAAGGTAAGAAGAATGTAGCAATATTTAACAGTCTCTATGGCAATAGATAATCCTTAGAAGTTGGAAGGAAGGCTTAGACGAACGTTCTACGATCAAATCGGGGATGTTTTGAAGAAAGGTCAGGTCAAGAGTACTGTAAACCGACGAGCATGCATGAAAAGATTGATGAATGTTGAAGAAGCGAAAGTTGTATGTCAGGATCGTAGCAAGTCGAAGGACATGGCCTCTGCATACCCCGTTGGGAAGAACACATAAGAATACATAGAATCCATTCGGCAGTTTGCATATAAAGCGCGTCCTAACTAGAATTAACAAAATACCTTAAAGAATAAAGGCTAATTTCGAGACATTAATGGCATTTTAGGCACTCGTTGCTGACTTTATTACCACCCATACAAATATCGAAAAGTAAATGTGACTTCGTTTGACGCGTCGCATCGATCACATCTTAACGTCAAGTAAAATCTAATATTGGACATTTGAAACAAAATGTTGCTCGGTAATTTAAAGAACGGTGTATAATACAAAGAGTTATTGCCAAAATTTCCCTTTGCCCTTTATTTCGTTGTGTGCGTGATGCGCTTGAGCAACCACACTCGCACGACGTAAGTATATATGTTATGTCTGTTCTGTTAATATATATGTGTGCGTAAGCCGGTTTGCACCAAAGTGCATTTTTAGGGTACCTATAGAGCTATAAATAGTATAAGATATGGCGAAAGAATTTCGAGGGTTCATTTATTACTTTGAACTTATTATAACTTAGTTTTATTTTCGTTTAGACATTATTGTGCACAAAAAGTATGTACCACGGTGTAACTACAATGGAATAGGTCTCGAGTGCAACTGCCACACCACACCAATAGGCGTTTGGCGACAGTTTCTCTACTTGAGACTGATAGATTAACAAGTATCCACAAAAAATACTTACCTATATCCCAACACCGTACATTTTAAATCTCATGTTCGTAGTGTAAAAATATAGTATCGCCTCACAGCAACAAGGCGTTAAATAGAGTTTTTGGCGGTAACTTAAATTGTCATGTGGTGGTTTTTGTTTTAATTCATAAACCTATGTCATTTGGCCCTATATTATGTAATTTTGGCGGCATTTTATGTGATGTAATGTGGTTGTTGTGCACAAGTGAAGTGGATTACAATAAATAACCAGGAACATGCATTTTAAGTTACAACAAAGGCTCCTTGGAAAGTTTTAACAAGGGTGCCGCCATCTTGATGGTGCTATGTTTAAAGATTACAGAATGTTTCCCTCGCTTTATTGACAAAATGCAAAATACTTGACACTGGCCTAATGCACGAATGGTGCCGAGCCATAATTAATCATAAGAAGATAAGGCGTTAATAAGTATTTTTGCAGTCCGACATGACGGCGCCATCTGCCGATGGAATTTGCCACTGGCGTTGTTCGCCATTGCTTCTGGACTGCACCGTACTGACCACTAGGTACTGTGCAGTCATTGTGCCTAGCTACTAAAAAATGCTAATGAGTATTTTTTATTATGCTTTTTCATATAAGCACCAAATTATTTTTTGGGTTACCACATTATAAATACATAATGTAGATTAAAAAAAGAAATATTTTGCTTTTCTTGGGCGCATTTCCAATGACATCTTACTATCTAGCATCACGTCATGTCCCTACTGAGATAGGTAAAAAGGATGGAGCACCCCGTTTTTGTATTACAAGCCTCTTTCGCTAATTCCAGATTCATTAAACTGTTCATGCATCCACGCCGATTCTTAGGGCTCTTTCCGTCAGTCAATTACTATCTTTGTTTGGTCAACATAAATCAACCACAATCGGCCCGCCTTCTACACACATTCGAAAAAATTGTTAAATTCTTTTATTTCTCTTACGTTCCAAATGCCCGAACCAACGAATATCTTTATCTATATCTTTATCTATATCTTTATCTAAATCTAATAATATCTAAATGGGTTGATTTATATAATTAAAATTATAGAGGTTCGCCGTTGTGCCCGCGTCACGCAAAAACTACTGGGTAGATTGATCAATTATTTTTGTTGTTTTACTCCTTAGATACTTACCCTTATCTAAAAAAAATACGATATCTTCATTCAATCAAAAAATTTAAGGAACTATCACACATAATTGTTTTTGGATAGTACCGTACCATCTGGTGTTATAGAATCATTTTGCCAAACTAGTATAAAAATTTATTTAACATTATTTTCTGCTTGCCTGCCCCGCTGATTCCTGAAGTTGGACTTAAAATATGTTTTTTTATTAAACCACTCCCTCGCGAATGAAACCTCCAAAATTATTATATGTAGCCTCAGTCATATCAATTTCAAGTTGAAAATGAAATCTACAGGTGTATTCCGGCAGCTGCACTTGAGAGCCAGTTACTTCACAATCTTACGCCACATCGTCACTTAACATCAGGTGAGATTGTGCTCAAATGCTAAACCATTAAAGTATTAAAAAAAATGTGTTGATCTCTAAAATAAAATGACGTAAAAGTCGATAAACCGGTGACTCTAGTGGTGCAAGTAGCATTTGACATTACCGAAATCGATCGCCACCGCGGGCGCAAGCCACCTTGCTCCCTCTATCACACAAGAGTGAACGGTGCACAACAATTTCTAGAATCAATACACGGAAATGCATTTCGACTGACTTTTATTGAAAGTTTAAATACGTATATTATTAGATTACTATAAGCCGAACAAAGCTGTTAATATGAGTATTGTAAGTCTGAATAACAAGCAACACGTTTGTCTAATTTGAATCTAACTTTCATAAAAGCGTTTTTTTTTGTTCATCAAGGCATAACTTGCGCATCTGCCAGTGTATTTTAGCCATAGTGACTATAGTTAAATTTGTATTTTTTTTTCTTAATTTTTTAGCATTTAACCAAACCTTTTACGCAATATTTTCTAACTGAAATTAGAGAAAAATGAAAATGTATAGTATCTATTATTATTTCAAATTCACTTGTGCAAAATAACGAAAGTACATTAGATAAAATGCTAACAAAATTACTGAATATAGGTTAAAAAACTTCAAATTCGACACAACATATATGATTAATTAAGCTCCCGTTAAAAAATGCAATAAACGCCTTATCAAATTATACCCGGACAAGTGGTAAGCAAACCATTCAAGCCATTGACATAGTTATTATGGAAAAAGAATCAATTATTGTCCTATAGGTTTAAATGTAAGCAAACCATTGAAGCCATTGATATAGTTATTATGGAAAGAGAATCAATTATTGTCGTATAGGTTTAAAAAAAAAAAAAAATACAAAATTAAACGATAAAAATAATTGAAATAGTATTATAACTTCACAAAAGTAAATGCCTGTATGTATTCGAAAAGTACCGATAAGTTATTTGAAAACTTTTATCTTTTAATATCCACTAATCCACGTATACCTATGTCAGCCTAAGTACCGAAGCATTTATTCTTTGAAATGAAATAAATGTTTTTATTTTACTATTTTCAACGTAACACTTCATTTCTTAAAGTAATATAGAAAATCTTGGCAGCATCTTTGATTTGGTTAGTAAGCTACCGTCACGCTGAAGACCTGTCGGCAAGCGTTCATGACTTTTTTCGACAGATGCAATTCTAAACTATTAGGTATAGTCCCTATTCGTACACTTATCCTACTTATTAATATTATAAATGTGAAATTTTTATACTTGGATGTTTGTTACTCAATCACGCAAAAACAGCTGAACGGATTTGGATGTTTGGCATATAGATAGTCAACCTGGATTAATACATAGGATACCAATTTTTATCTAATAAATGCCTTATTTTTCATTTCTCTCTGAACCTAGTTAGTAAAATATAAACTTAACATCAAGTGAGATTGTGGTCCTATTAATGTATAAAATAAAATATTTCACAATTTCTAATAAAATGGTATTAAATATTTATATTAAAATTTTTAAATAATAAATAAAATAAAATATATAAAATAGCCCCTTACGAACTCTGTTTAAAATTATTGCTTTCAATATTCTGTCAGGCGTTCCAATCATTGTTTCATGTCGTCACTATATTTAATTTTATAGTAGACGTCGTAGACGTCTTCATATTAAAAATACGTTTATTTTTTATTTTTGTATACTTCTCGGTAAGTCTTTCTATTTGATACCCATATAATGGCGGTACATAAAAATTAACTGGTCTGTCATCTTTGGAAGTCTGCCATATTAGATTTAGAATGACGTCACTTAGCTAACCATACAATGTCACAAAAATAAACGTGTATGCAAAATTTCAGCTCTATCGCTTGGGGATAACTGTTTTAAAATTCTGATGCAAGATTTGACCCATACGAATAAGACAAATTAACAGCTTTTAATTAAACAGATTTAATTCTTAGTGTGCCTTAGGTTTTTCGTTCTTTTATAATCACTTGTTTTCAAAAGTTATTGTAAATTAACACATATTTAATAATAACAACAATTAAAAATGTATATTCTCTATCACATCTTAGAATTTTATAAATTAACCCAAATACATTATTAATTTTATGTCGGGGTAAAATTCTCGCGGTCGGTTTCTCAACATAATACGCACTCTCATCACGAGTCGCAATCAGTAATCTAATGAAGACATTTGCTATTTAGTGAAGGTAATGAAACACGCTCTCTAACACAATTTCGGGTTTTTCGACCCTTACTAATGGCACTCTTAATAAGGGAACAGACCTCTGACACAGAGGGCTTACGTTTACATTACATATTGAAGAATTATGCTGAGTAAATAGTTACTGCAAAAGGCTTCAATATCTACAAAAACAACTTTTTATATAGATGTAAAATCTGTTATGTATAAAGAACAAATAAAGGGGATAACGTATTATATACTTGAATATTTATGTAAATTTCATCTCTATACCTATTTAAAGTATACCAACGTGGACATGTAATACTACAAGAGATAAGCTAAAAAAAAACATTTACATACGGCAATATGCCTTTGATTTTTATATGGTCTATTGCAAGGGTTCGCAAAGTGTGCGCCGTAGCATCCTCGGGCGCCGTAGGGGATAAAAAGGGGCACTGCAAGGTCCTCCTTTTTTCTCTTCTCCCGAAACTAAGTGATTTTAGTTTCAAGAGAATAAAAACAAGAACTGATACCAACAAAAAATATCTAATATGTAAGTATTCAAATGAGCCTTAGATTGCGGGGTTTAACAAATTGTTGTTTTCATTTGTTTGATCAATTTATGTCACATGTGCTTTTTTAAACTACTAAGGTGAAAAACAAACATACGGCCCGCCTAATGGTAAGCGGCTACCATAACCTATGGACGTTTGCCAACCTCCTACCCGAAGGAGCTCTAGAAACCCTACTCATCGCAGAAATTTAACACAAGGTTATTTGGCTGCGGTTTCTGTAGGATGGAAGAATTCCACCAGTCGGGCTTTCCGAAGTAAAGAGAAATCTCTAAATAAATTTGACTAGGACGCTCCGCCGCGCCGTGACAACTTACCGTACCTGTAAATATGACGTAAGCTGATAAAGTTTGGGTACCCCTGATCTATGCCATATAACATAAACCCAAACCAAAAACCATACAGTCTATGGAACCGATAACAAATAAAAACCAGAAAAAACATATTAAATTTGTTAATCTATGGAATCTGCGATAATAAATAGCAAAACAAATGTAAATAATATACAAATTTAATATCAAAAACTCAAGTAGTTAGCATTATTCCTTGCTATTTCATACACATAGACTTGCACCCATAAATAAATATGTAGGATTAGGCCGTACGTCCCAGTAAGCGACCGCGCTGAGGTCCCCCGGGAACTCGAGTCAGATTAGACGGGGTATGAGTTCTATTAAGTTACGAGGAGTTGAATTACCTAGAGACAAATAGAAAAGGTTCATGAAGCTGTGCGACAAAAAAATAATGATACACCCTAACATATTAAAACATATGAAATACGCTATATATAACTTATTAGCTGTGCCCGCGGCTCCGCTCGCGTGGACTACAGAAAGCTGCTCTCACCCACGGCAGTCACCCGCCGGTTATTTGAAAGACAAAAAAGCTTCTTCTGGCTGATGTTTAGAAGATAGACATATGCTATTGCTGACGTTTTTGTACATCTTTTTAACATCTACAATTATGTAGTACATTAATATGATATATCTCTTAAGTTTTACTCAGCGTAAGCCATTTAAGCGCCCCAAAAGCGTATTTTATCTGAATTCATTCAACATTATCGCTATACTTATTTTGTATGTTACTTTATGTAATAATATATATCCTATAATCTGGCCATAATACTATGTAAATCTGATAAGTGGTATTCGCGTGAAAAAAACATAAACGGACAGACAGACAGACAGAGAGACGTTGTGTTTTATAATATGTATAATAAATTATTTTTAAAATAGATTTATATTTAGGATCAATCACTATGTTCTATTCAGATGAGCTTACATCTACCCACCCTCCATAGACCCTTTTTAGGATATTAGAATAAAACTGGATCGGGTTTTTGCGAAACTACATTTCACAGGTGTGGTTCGAAGTCAGTAATAAGTTGAAATAACTTATCAATATTATATAGTTGGTATATTGACATGATAGGGTTTGGTAGCGGGGGAATAATATATAAATAAAAGAATTCTGATGAGCAGTTAGTGGCCCTTTATGATCATATTAAAAACATAACTGCTATTGTTGTCTATGGTAAAAATTTATTCGTTACAGATGGCGATTTTAAATTCTGAAACGAAGTGTGCTTTTTATAAAAGTGCTAAAATATAAATTTAAATGTATAATTTCCCATTTATTTAGTATTCCTATAAACCCAGCTACTCAGTAAATTACATGTAGAATAGTGGTTATTACGTGGGTGTAGATAATGTGTGTGCGTTGTGTTCGACCTCTTAAATATTTACCAATTGCTTAAACTGCTATTGTTGTCTATGGTAAAAATTTATTCGTCACAGATGGCGATTTTACATTCTGAAACGAAGTGTGCTTTTTATAAAAGTGCTAAAATATAAATTTAAATGTATAATTTCCCATTAATTTAGTATTCCTATAAACCCAGCTACTCAGTAAATTACATGTAGAATAGTGGTTATTACGTGGGTGTAGATAATGTGTGTGCGTTGTGTTTGACCTCTTAAATATTTACCAATTGCTTAAACTGCTATTGTTGTCTATGGTAAAAATGTATTCGTCACAGATGGCGATTTTAAATTCTGAAACGAAGTGTGCTTTTTATAAAAGTGCTAAAATATAAATTTAAATTTATAATTTCCCATTTATTTAGTATTCCTATAAACCCAGCTACTCAGTAAATTACATGTAGAATAGTGGTTATTACGTGGGTGTAGATAATGTGTGTGCGTTGTGTTCGACCTCTTAAATATTTACCAATTGCTTAAACTGCTATTGTTGTCTATGGTAAAAATTTATTCGTCACAGATGGCGATTTTAAATTCTGAAACGAAGTGTGCTTTTTATAAAAGTGCTAAAATATAAATTTAAATTTATAATTTCCCATTAATTTAGTATTCCTATAAACCCAGCTACTCAGTAAATTACATGTAGAATAGTGGTTATTACGTGGGTGTAGATAATGTGTGTGCGTTGTGTTTGACCTCTTAAATATTTACCAATTACTTAAACTGCTATTGTTGTCTATGGTAAAAATTTATTCGTCACAGATGGCGATTTTAATTTCTGAAACGAAGTGTGCTTTTTATAAAAGTGCTAAAATATAAATTTAAATGTATAATTTCCCATTTATTTAGTATTCCTATAAACCCAGCTACTCAGTAAATTACATGTAGAATAGTGGTTATTACGTGGGTGTATATAATGTGTGTGCGTTGTGTTCGACCTCTTAAATATTTACCAATTGCTTAAACTGCTATTGTTGTCTATGGTAAAAATTTATTCGTCACAGATGGCGATTTTAAATTCTGAAACGAAGTGTGCTTTTTATAAAAGTGCTAAAATATAAATTTAATTGTATAATTTCCCATTTATTTAGTCATCCTATAAACCCAGCTACTCAGTAAATTACATGTAGAATAGTGGTTATTACGTGGGTGTAGATAATGTGTGTGCGTTGTGTTCGACCTCTTAAATATTTACCAATTGCTTAAACTGCTATTGTTGTCTATGGTAAAAATTTATTCGTCACAGATGGCGATTTTAAATTCTGAATCGAAGTGTGCTTTTCATAAAAGTGCTAAAATATAAATTTAAATGTATAATTTCCCATTTATTTAGTATTCCTATAAACCCAGCTACTCAGTAAATTACATGTAGAATAGTGGTTATTACGTGGGTGTAGATAATGTGTGTGCGTTGTGTTCGACCTCTTAAATGTTTACCAATTGCTTAATTAACTAACTAGTCAGTTGAAGTACTCATTCCTAATGTTTTTATAATTTTTTTTTTATATCTATAATATAAACTATATTTTGAAAATAATCCTATAGATAAGTTTATTAAGCAAACATTTCTATCACGATTTTAAAAGTAAAAAAATGTTTTACACAATTATTAGCCCTCCAAGAATCGAACCTTTGATCTCTCTTGAAGCTTCTATATTAGCATATATCAGGTTAAAAGCTTCCAAATGACTGATATTCCTACTAGCTGACCAAAAAACTCGTCACGTAAGACACTGTTTAGGGTTTTTCAACCTGTGTGTATGTTATTCTAACATAGGTTAGCGTTCGACCACAACCTCAACTGATAAGTAACGACTTTCCAAAGATGATATCAACGCTAAGAAATGTGATCACCTCTCAAATGCAGCAAAAAAACCAATAGATTATTTATGACACATTTTAGAGAGAGTATCTAGCTACCATGCAATACCTTTATGACTACGTTACAGTCCGTCACGAAAACACTACCATTTTACCACGAAAAAATACATTCGCTTGACCATCCGCAGGATTATCAGGAACAAATGAAACTGGTTTCGGTATCAAGAGACACTTATTACACACGGAAATAAACCCAAAGTAAATCCAGCCGAGCAATCAAGCTAGGAGACCTAGGAAAGCAAACTAAGTGGCTAGATCCGGTTTTATCTCAGAGCAAACATTTGCTGGATACCGGATTATCCGGCCGTCCCGCGTATGCTTCTAACTGTTCCCTTTAAACATCACGACTTTTCATTCTGATTTGAACCTAAAAGTTTTTATTGAAATATATTGTATTTACATTTAAGCAACAATAATATAGTAGGAAACGGACTTGACGGAATTTATTTTAATAAAACTATTCAACTACGATTACCTACAATTATTGAAATAAACATTTTGCTGACTCCAGCATTAATTCATAAAACTGTAATATTTACTGATTTTTTAAATATATATTTTTTGTGAACTAACTTTAACGTCTCATTTTCTCATGCAGCCAAATGGCATGATCGTTACATGTATATTCGGCACACACATACTTACTACTTACCACACACATACTTACTACTTACCACACACATACTTACTACTTACCACACACATACTTTTATTAACTGTTTATTCCAGTGTATATATTTACTGGCTGTGCCCCACGGTTTCACCCGATGCCCGTGTGGGCCGCCCTATCGTTGTACCACTTCTCGTAGGTTGCCTACAGCTTGCCAAATAGCTGCCTTAGGATCGTTGCGTGAAGTTATATAACTTCTTAATAAGCCTATATATTATATTCCTCATGAATCTGGCTATGATATACAAAAACAATTTTTCGAATCCGACTGGCAGTTACAGAGATTAGCGCGTTTAAACAAACAATGAAACAAAACAAAACTCTTCAACTATATTAAATTATTATAGTATAGATATTAATATTTTCAAGGTGAAATCCTCGCAGATAATGAATCGGTGAATTATAACATCTTGATGAAACTGTAGACTTACAACTAGCTACCACTCTCAAGTCGAAAATATAACGACAAACACCGAAAGGTGTGTTCAGCTGCACTTGAAAATCAGTGCACCTGCGTAGGTAAACCAGAACGTGTATTTGAATAGGTCTGCGTAAGTTCAAAAAACTGTCCAAAATCAAAAATAATTTATTTTTAGTCACACCGTATGGTAAACCTATGAGCGTGTATTATACTTGTACACGTTACGACATGCGGTCGACCTGCGCAGGCATATATACTTGCACGGTTAAACATCTCTCCTAGACCGTAGCGTACGTGGCCGGATTTAAGCAAAATAAAACATTTAATTTAAGATAGTATACAAGTGGGTACAGACCTGGTGAGTGCCGTCGGGTTTCCCGCTGCTATCGGACCCTGAGGAACCGGTGGGCTTGTTGCAGAATGCAGGACAATAGCGTCGGCACAGGCATCTGTAATTTTATTTTTAAAGTATTTTAAACATTCATAACAGCTGAATACATCCGAAATATGATTAACATTTGAAATGAAAGTAAAATTAATTATATCTTAAATTAATTCCACAAGGTAACCGGTTATTGCATCCGTGATCCCATCGAGGCACATACGGCATAACCCATAACAAGTATCTATTTAGAATGCGTAAAAAACACGGCTGTGTGAAATCTGTCAGGCTACTGGCGATATTAAATTTATGATTTGTTGCAGAAATGTGTCTAGACCGAAGAACTACGCCAAAAATTGCTCTAGAATACTAGAGGAATATTGGAAAAGTTAATTTTATATTGAGAGTGGGTACTCCCTGTGTCTAAAATGATGTGGAGATAGTTTTTCTTTTTCTTTCTTTATACCACATATTAATTTCGTAATAAAATAACAAGTTAAAATCTATTTACATATAAAGTCAAAGTTTTTGAGTTAGTACAGCTACTATATAGTAGATGGCGCGCAGATCGTTTTATTTAGCAAAGTACGCGAACGAACTCTCGGACAAGATAAACTAATTTATAAAATTGAGTTCTCCTGCAAGGCTGGAATATTCGTCATAAAATAAAATAAAATATTAATAAATTGTAAGGTAACAAAACACGACAAAAAATAGTATAGGATATATATTTTTTTTTATTTTTATTTTCGAACTGACTATACTGTTTGCTATAAGGGCCCTGAAGCCTCAAACGGCTTTTATAGCTTCATCCGGGCTTGGTGGTAATATACATTGATATTGTTAGTATTTGAACCCATAAAGCAATTTGAAGCGGAAACATTCCTACAACTTTTAAATTCAACCATCTAAATATTTGCAGTAATATTCAATTGTTGTTCTAACAAATTTAAGTTAAATAAAACGAAATAATATATATTCCGATGTAAATTGGTGTTAGTCCAGCCGCTTCCGCCGTCCGGGCAGTTTCCGGTCGCTCCATTGGATTTATTTTAAAATGGCTTAATTCGGCTTTCAACTTATTTCAGTCAGCAGTTTGTATCAGCTTTTAACACTTTTTTAAATTCAATATCACAGTGCATCATGATCCATCATTAAATTAGACGACGGGAGACGCGAATGATGACTCTGTTTCAAAATACTAGCGTAACTGTATATTTTTTAAAATCTGTACCAATTAATCTACTGAAAAAAGAATTTAACTTGAAATTAATACATCGATCGACGTGTGTACGGATCCTGTAATAAGTTTGGAAAATCATGACATCGTGATTAGGCATATTATTTAGGGTTAGTTTACACTTTTCAAAAACTGTCACCGAGCACTATCAATGTGTTCCACGAACTTCGGTTGAAAGTTAGTCTAATTACTATACTTATCGTGTTATATAAATAGAAAATATCGATTCTATATAATTCAGTATCTTTGAAAATAACGAATATGTCTAATGTCCTGAATGCGAGGCATTTACGCTCATTGTATAATGAGATTATCTAATCGATCAGTTCGCTCCATTGATCCGGACACGTGGGCGGTGATTGCATAGTGCTACTGTTTGAAATGACAAATCTGACTCAATGATTATTTATTAAATAAAAACATCTAATATACGTACATATACCTTAACAACTTTGATATTGGACATGATCTTTACTAATCATTCCTTTACTATTAATTTTTTAATTAGTGAATTAATTTATTTTCTTTATTCATAAATGGATAACAAACAGTTGTTTTATATGATACCTTTGTTAAGCTTCAATAAGGCTTACTTGATAAGATTTTGATAGTCGAATTCAGCAGAAGTCAAATTTTGAATAGTTGTTTTAATCACTTTATATGTTATGGATATCATTCCTTGAATTAATACTTATACATTATTACACATTTTTAGTTTAAATAAAAAAAATGCTACAAAAACGCTACATTATGTTCATGTGACGGCGTGTGACGTCATCATTCAATAAATAAAACTAAAGTTAAAGGTATTATGTGCAAAGTTAAGTTTACTAGAATTTCAATTGAAACTCATGAAATTTCATCAGCACCTATTTAATAATTAACTATAATGTAATGTTAAAGATAGTATTTCTACACTTAGCAATAATTTTAGAGTCAATTGACATAAGATAACCTAATAAGAATAACGCCCTAATATGTACATATGAATAATTGGCGATGACGTCACTTTTTCCGATTGGTGTTTCCAAACACGTGACTCCCAGACAAAAAATGTTATTTTTTTCAATGGAAAATTAAATTAATGAACCTTGATTTGTAAAAATATTGTATATCGCCAATTCTTAAGATCGGTATAACATAATATATTAAGTAATACAATAGAACAAAATAAATTAGTTTTATAACTTACTATAAAATATTTTTTGTTAATAATTCTACAATAAAAATCGAATCAGTAACACTGCTGACGGTGAAGAAAATCAACCTGTGAAAACCCTGACATATATTTATCGTCTATTCAAATCACCGATACGTCGTACGCTGCCCTAATAATTAAGCATGAGCCTTCCTTATGAGGAAAAAAGTCTTTGTTGTTTTACTCGTTAAAATAGTTTACAAGCTGATATTAATATATTGAAATGCTTCTAGAACATGGCTTTATTTAGAAAATCTGACTAAGAACTCAGTCAATAATTACTAAATTTATGAAAGTCATACCTGATGAGCAGCGTAGCGCAGAGCACGGCGAGGAGAGGCAGTAGCGTCCCAAAGCAAGCCAGGAACAATGTCTGGACATCCGTAAAACCTGCGAATACGGACAAGACTGCGACGGGTCATGTGTCGTTGCATACCAGTTTTCACAATAATACACACAAAATATACTTCCATGGGTGATAGTTAAGTGTAACAAGTGAGCGTGTTTAAGAAAATGAGATGCTAAGTATAGCGATCCACTGACGTTACCGGGTCGGTAAAATGAGCCGCTCTGATAAAGTTATTACGTATTCGCGCTAATATTTTTTCTTTTAAAACAGCACATCAAAGTAATAGCACTCTACCTGATGCTAAGCATTAAAATCTAATAGAAGGGCGACTACCGAAAAATTATCAATCCATAGCTAGTAACCGCTGTCATGCGAGCGTCTGGACAGCTGGATATACACTAGTTTATTATGAAGAGAGACAAATGAAAAGACAGTTACTGTTATGGATTTATCACTATGTACATGGTACTAGTCGATACGATTTTTGTAACTCCGCTTGATTCATTAAATGATGATGTGGTGAATTATTAAGACGTCCATCCTGAACATAGGAGTCCCCCAAAGATCGGCACAACGACCGCTCCTGTGCTGCTCGCATCCAGCGGTTTCCCGCAACCTTTACCAGTTCGTCGTCCCACCTTGTGGCGGGTGGTAGTTACACAGGCTGATCCCGGAACGCGACAAAAAAAACAGTGATAGTACTACAAGTACATACATATATATATATATATATATATATATATATGCAATAGTACATGCATATACCAATATCAATCTAAGATATACAATGTATAGCTATCTTCCCAGAAGCTAGTCCTAGATAGCTAGTTTTCCTTCTCTCTACGTTATATCATTTTTCGCTCTCATGTAATGTGAAACGTGCCGAAATCTAACGAGTCCTTGAAACTTTCAATTATCATCTAATTATCGAATCACCATCTAAGAAGTTTCATTTTAAAAAGTGTGATAAAATATTTTCCGACAACTAGCAACATTGCATTGTAATGGCGTCTGTCAATTTTAGAAATATTATTACAGTTTCTTATTTCTGTTTCACTTAAGAATATAAACTGCCGGGTAGTACTTTCCCTTTAAATATGATATTTAAATGTTTCTGGTGATTATGTGATAAGCAGTGACTTTCTTTCAAAATTGCGGGAGCTGTTTGCACTATGACTTAATTTTTAGCACTGTTGCACCGAGAGACGTAAGTAGCCTTTAAAGGCTAACTTGAAATGGCTTCACTCTGTGTGCAACTACTGCCTTTCTGAGTGTTTTCATTCTATGCATGAAATACTATTTATGATCCTAAAAATAGCCCTAAATTTTTTAAGCCCTAAAAAAAGCCCAAAGTGCATATTTCCGCCTTAAATTTGGGGCTAAAAGCCCTAAGTTGACGAGCCTGATATTTATCACGATCCGGTCAATCGTAATTGTTGTATCCTACCACCCAGTGAAAATGTACATATAAAAAGCCCATATGTAATGTAAATCTTTAATAATTAAAAATGTCAATCTGAAGGAAATAGAAAAATAATGTTTTTATTTTTAGCTAAAGTTAAGTTGCCCACACACACACACACACACACACATTAAATGCGATTTGTACAGTGGAGAAACTATGACTCAGTGAAGCTAACCGCTCTGTAAAGTGAGCTGCCCAATCGCCTGATCGTGTACTTAACTATATCTATGAATTACTACTAATCTTTAGTAGTTTATGTGTGCATTGACACCATGACCGACTAATTAATCATTACATAGTAATGACCAACCATAGTATGGCGGTAGAGTACTTTCTAATACTCGTCTGTCTTGCTATAATCCTCAAGTTGAAAATCTGTCGTTTACTTATCGGTGTCTTGCGGCTACTGCACTTAAATGCCAGACCCATGTCTATAAGTGTGTTATCATTCGTGGTCACATCGTCAATTAATATCAGTGATGTTACGGATAAGAATTTTCGTATTGGGATATCTTTAGAGTATTTTATCGGTTTCAGTCAGTTATGATTTTATATTTTTCAAAGTATTGTATTTAGAAGGAAAGTAGGTAACATTTGAACATTTGTAAGTGAACAATGTTAACTTTACATAATTAATAATAATTAAGTATTAAGCTATTTTTGGTATTCCACAATGTCTCATCTGACTCCGTGCCTAGCCGGAATTATTCGAAACACTAATATGGGATATGGTTACGTTTTTTTTTTCCGAAATCTTATATTTCACTTACGGTTACGGAGTTCCATAATACTCCTGATTAACATCTACAGACATTAAAAACATTATCATATAAATAATAATAAGTATATAATCAATTAATTAAATAAACATTAAAGTTTATTTGATTTTAAAATAAAGACCATTAAATTAAGCAAGCTACTTTCTAAGCAGCAGCTAGTCGAGAAAACTGTAAAAAGAATATGTATTTCCATAACAAATTAACTTGTCAAGATTGTCGACTTCCAGTTACAATTGCTTTTTATTCGCTCAAAAACCCCTCTGAGCGCTGTTTCACAGAACTGTCGTTATGACAAAAACTACTGACTTTCTGTAAGTAAAACACGTTTTTGTTAATAAAACACATTTTGAAAACACGAGTGACGGAGGTTTGTTTGAAAACGCATGAAAAGAACTAATATGATATGAAGTGAGCTTAATAGCTTGGCTTTAGCGTGACGTAAAAGCTTATTTTTTGTTTCGTTTTCGTTTTTTTAGTACTGTTTCATACCATTGACTTATATATTGCTGCGTAAGGATTGGGCGAACCGCACGTTAAAATAACGCCAAGTAAGTGGTCCTAGATTGGTTCAACTTAGCGAAAAATGAACAAGGCGCACGGTCGGTCGTTGACGGGAGTGGTCGTACATTTTAAGAACAAAAATACCAAGTTATATCGTGAAGGTCTACGACGAAAAGCATATTAAACATGACATAAATAAACTTGTTAACATTATTAAAATAATTTAGTTTCTCAGTTGTTTCAACGTTTGTCAAAGGCGAAACATGGATATTCGCGCTTACGGCTGTGCGGTATAAGTTTGCAGCGACGGCGTGCGTTCTCCGTCGCATCATACACACATGCACGGTACACAGCTACATAGGTTCTGTAAGGGACCTTTAATTTAGTTAGATTGTTTTAGATTATTGTGTTTGATTTAGATTGATAAGAAGTTCTAGAACACCATTTTATTATCCAAAAAAACCTAAAAACAAAGGCTGCCTTATATAGACAATGCACAATAAGTTTATAAACGTAAAAATTTTAAGGTCTGTTCGGAACTTACGAGTATAAAAAACAATAATATATTTATTGCATAATATTACAATGACAGTGAGGAAATAAAGAACAATATCTAAACATCTGTTCTCATTTGGCATAGTACCAAAAATTCACAGTATCGAATCAAGACCATTTCTCACATTGGCACCCAACGTGGCACTTTTCAGTTCATCCAAAAGAAACGGCCACATTCGGTAATACGTAATGTAACCATTCAATACGTGACCAGATTGTGAATGAAGAGTAAATTTTCGTTACTCGTTCCCTATGTGACTAGAATTAATGGATACACTAAAGATTTTTAGCATCACACTACCAGAGAATGTGCGTTTTATTTAACAGATTTCGGCTATAACTGAAATTCAAATCTACAGCATACAACGTCTACTGTTAAAAACTTATGAAAAATCTTTGTTATTATCTAGTTACCATTTGTTTTCATTTTCGATTCAGCAATATGTTTCATGTACGTGATAATAAGAAGAGTACAATGCAAGTACCGATAAAACAAGTGTCTGATTAGATTTAAACTGTCGTATGTATGATCACCATAGTGACTCACTTTAACGCACCGTCTCTCCTACTAAAAGACATGAGAATATCTTCTAGTAGACTTCGATTTGATTTTTTATGCTTTATAGTTGTAATTTTAATTGATCACTGTCGTCTTATTTTTATAACTTTATATTATTCAGAATAAACCACAAAAAGATCTGCATTTATAACTGAGGACGGCGAGAATAGGTTGCTTCTTTTGTGAAATAAGTTAGAACGCCTAGTGAGCCAATGCGTATTACCAACCGCTACCCTTGGGATCGAAAAACAGTAACACGAATACTGCTTAGCGGTAGAAATAGGTGTGACGTCAAGGGATTCGTAGTCGAACCTCGCACCGCATTTTGCAATCTAGCCCACATTTTATATTTAGGTAATAAGCCTCAAGTATATCCATCAATTTTGTTGCTGGAACAAAACTAAGAATTGATTACAAATTCTGCCTCCGGTTAGTAAACGAACCATAAAACTTCAGCGGGAAAGACAATTGGTCTACTGATTAAATCAAACCTGCGGACTGACAAAATGAAAACATCATATTATATAAGGGATACATTCATTATGGAACGAGCACCGGTCCGCTAATTTGTCAAAAAGGTTTGTCGTACGCACAAAACAGGACATTCCGAGCGAGACACTGTCTCCCTGATTTACGGCACAGAATACGTAACAAGGGGCTTTTCATTTGGCGTGAATGGGAAATGCTTTCCCCGTTTTTATTGTATATATGTTTTATTAAAAGAGCTATCAGTATGGCTTGAAGGCAAAACAATAGTAATAAAAAATATTTTGATGACAAATATAATTTAAAAAAACAGGTCATTTGTTGGGATGGATATCCTAACAAGGTTTTAAAGTAATTATTACTTAAACTTAATTGTTACTTGCTTAAATGTGGTTCTATAAGCATGAAATTTTACACAGGTCTTCCTTGTATAACGAAAACGAACACGACGAAAAGGAATTTTTGAACATTCTTTTCCTAATAAAGTTAAACAGGAGTTCAAAAAAGGGGTTACACTTGAAAAGTTGCCAATGGACAAACACATCGCATGGCTAGTTTTAAAACTCTGGCTGGTGTCCGCAATTTCTATGACGCACTGCAAATGCTTTGCATTGGCACGGAAAATATGTGGCTTATCTTGAGTAACAGTAGGTTGCCTTTTATTTCCTTTAATTGTAATTTTATCATTATCGCTAGCCCCTATATCCGTTTACAGGTACAGTCCTATTTTAATCGAAAAACTACATTGATTTTTTTTATTATATACATTAATTCGTTGAAACGTCTTACTAGTTACCTATAATACGTTGATGGTACTATTTTAAGAACTATAACGCCAATACTAACAACAATTGTACTAAGATCAACTTAATCGGATGAATGATGCGCGAACGCATAGAACACGAACACACAAAAATTATTATCTATTCTTTTTTGACAGAGTAGTACACGTGACTGGATTGCAACCGCCACACACGCGCTGAAACACCTTAACCGGTTGGTGAGCTTTTAACGAATTACGTTTATAAGCCGACATGAATATCTGTTCTTTAATGTTCCTGAGATTGGATATTGAAAATATAATTTAAAAAAAATAATTTACTATGATGTAAACCGTTCACCAGATAAATAACAACGGAGAACAGCTCGAATAACATTCCTAATTCATTTGCATGTATTGTCGAATTAAACCTATGAAATACATAGATTTTATTGAATTCATGTCCCGAGAAGACAGGTATGAAAGTCAAAACTGGTACCGGTTCGAAAAATATCGCTAGGTAACCAACTACATTGATTGGGTTTTCCAATAATATCACATTTCTGTACGTCACGTCACTTAAAGAATAAACCATACTAATGATATAGATCTAATTACCTACAATGCATCTATTAATTAATAATTTTCAGATACCACCATCGTTGACATAATTGTCCGCTTATAATAATAGGTAACTTAAGGCAAGTAAATTCTCCTTAATGCCATCCTTAAATTTATTTATTATCCGACATTTCTGCAGTATTATTTAATATTTTATTATAAAACCTAAAACAATATTAGTTATATAGTATAAGGCATTTGTCATGTTTACGATGCCAGACAAAATTATATATAGAACTTCGTTAGATATACAACTACAGTCGCCTCCAGTCATAATTTTAGTTATGCGAGTAAAGCATCTGGTTGGGTTCCCACCGTTCCATCATTCCGAGCCGCCGGCTCTCTCCGAAACTGTCTCACTACATATATATATATACAATGTAAGAAAATCGTGTCTATGTCATTATTTAAAAAGAAATCATGTCTCATAGTAACGAGATAACAGACCCTCTCAGGTATTCAAAAATACGGCGTACATAAAATAAATAGAAATAAAGTGGAGATGACGCCACGCGCTTGCAACAGGTGTGCTCTGTGATCCACGCAATCACATAAGCAGACAACGACGGGCTTGAAGGATGGTTCTAGCTCGAGCCCTCGTAACGTGCAGATCTCCATTAATATTGGATCCTAACATTGTTCGAGACCACCTACTAAGTCGGAACCCGAAGAGAAGATTATTCTGAGTGGAGCTTGTCGGATCGTGAGGATGTTCAAGATGAATTACTAGGTCACCTACGGGCAGCGATAACACAGATATGCGAGGCATGAGGTGGCTATAGGGGACGTTGGAGGCCACTGGGGGCAACCCCAAATAAAACAGACTTCATGCTTACTTGGATTGTCGGACCATGTGCATCTCTACAATGCTTGCACTTAGCCCAGATTACGCTCACAAGATTTATTATTTCGTAATGAAGAATGATATCAAGGAAAACCCTGATGTCTTCGATGGTATATTCTGATGTCTCTCTCTCTCTTTTACACACATATATATATATATATATATATATATATATATATATATACAAAAAAACTGTACAGTGGACGAAAAAAACAATATTTTACTAAAATCAGTCATTGATAAATTAAAAGGAACCGCTGAGAACTGAGACGAGACACCTAGTGTGCCAGCGCTGTAGTCGAAGGTAAGCGTATGTCGCCCTTGAAATTACAACCCAACAAACTGAGCGCTTGGATAAGTTCTACCACTTTTACTAATCGCTTATAATAATTATAGCTCATGGACCTGCGACTGAATACGGATTAAATTTTCAAAACCAATCAAATATTTTCTTTACTGTACCGTCAATTGTAACTATTCTTTCAGCTAGGAGTGTTTTTATAATATCTATATAAAAGAAAAATCAATTCGTTATCGTATTTATTACCAAAAAAACTCATAAAACTGTTCTAACTCGATTAACAATTATAGCAACTTTTTAGTAACACTTAGAACTATAGTTCTGTTTGAAGTTTGGAATATATGGAAAAAAATTCTTGGATTCCATACTCAATGTTATCATCATCAACCTATAATAGTCGACTGATGGACATAGGCCTCCCCTTAAGAGCGCCAAGCGCCCTGTCTTCAGCTTGCCGCATCCAGCATCTGCCTGCAGTCTTTCGCAGATCGTCATCCCATCTGGCCGGAGGGCGTCCTACACTACGTTTGCCGAGTCGCGGTCTCCACTCAAGAACCCGTTTACCCCAGCGGTTGTCGGTTCTTCGCGAAATATGGCCGGCCCACTGCCACTTCAGCTTGCTAATTCTTTGAGCAGTGTCGATAACTTTGGTTCTCTATCGGGTGTATTCGTTACGAATCCTATCCTTCAGAGAAACTGCGAGCATAGCTTTTTCCATAGCACGCTGAGCGACATTGAACTGGTGGACCAGCCCTACCGTGAGTGTCCACGTCTCAGCTCCGTAGGTCATTACGGGTAGGACGCACTGATTAAAAACTTTCGTTTTCAAACATTGCGGTATGGATGACGAGAAGACTCCACGTAGTTATGCAAACCGCTAAAAGCTCACTAAATTCTTCTGTTTTCCTGTGATCAACCTGAGTCGATGTTCCCAAGTTCCAGAGTTACTTAGGCTACTTTTATATTAGAAATAAAATTAGGGTTCCGCATAAATAAAAACAAATAATTTTTAATCGGCGGGTGACTGTCACCACAATGCCGACGGCATTCTGTATTCCACATGAGCACAGCTAGTTTTCACATTAATACAAGGACTGATTTGATCCCATTGTTTCAATAAATAATGTAATATTAAATATTCACCAAAATTAAGGTAAATAGTCAAATTTGCCTAATAGCAAAAATTAAAAACATACTTACTTTAACTTACAATGTTGATTCATTTATATCCCAAAACATTTATTCCCAGACATTTTTAATGGGCATTCGTCTAGCATACGATATCGTTCATAAAATGTTATTTTACCAGTATATAACGCGGTACAAAAATTCAAGCGTATCTCTAAAGTTTTCATGTTTATGCAGCTAGGCGTGTTGAAAAGAGCACTCTGGAGAGAGGCGGTGGTTCGGAACGATGCAGAAACGTGAACCCACTGAGATATTTTAACAGCTTAATTAATATTAAAACGAGAATGATTTAAGAGCTTGAAATAGTTTAAAAATAAATTGTTTAATTTGTTGTCAACATTTAGCATAAACCCAGCTGCATCCCAAGTAACGTTAAAGTAATATGGTGGTATCGCCATGTTATGAGGAGATCGATGAAACACATAATCTGGAAAGTGCTTGATATATATAAACTAAAGGGGTTGCGTTGCAGTCACCTAACAAAGTAGGTATCCACTATTAAAAAAAACTAGAAAATATCATTTTATACTCTACGATGATCCAGAATAAGATACTCTGAAGAAAAGTGAATAGAAGAGCCGACCCAGTATAGAACAAGGAGAAAGTCAGACAAAGAACATCGCTTTTTTTGTCTGTTAAACAACGGTAAAATTTAAAAAAATATCCGGATATTAATTGTCATGCGAATCTACTGGCTCAATAAGTGTCTAACTATATAATCACAAAAGCTATTATAATTTCTAAATCAAATATGTAATCTTCTATCAATTTCTATTTGTATATTGAAATGTATCTACGTAAGTAGTAATTAGTCATGTATATAGAATCAAAGTTACAAGTTATATATACTCACTTGTATCCGGTGCCAAATCATCGTCTACTTCATGTCCTGTTATATTCAAAATATATGCACTTTTATTCTCGTTTGAAGACTTCGCTACTTCTACCAGCTCCACATAGTCTAACTTTCTTAGCACATCACTGCTATTCTTGTCTCTGTCTACCATGGTATCACCGTAAACAGTCTCATTCATTTTAGCTATTAAAAATTCGAATTTCGGCATACCTTCAAACTCTGAATCTCGCCTGAAAAGTAAATCCGTTATAATGTCGTCGCGATTTGTTTCTGAATCTATAATTTCGTCTAACAAAGTTGATATGTTTCGTTTTTCCTCATCGTTTTTAGATAATTTCGTGTTTTGATGATTATTTTCTGTTCTAGTAATTTCCTCGTCATTTTCATCAACGTCAGCTGGTGTTTCTCTGATATTTTCGCCGTCAGCTAAATCATCATCATCAGCTACAACTAACGTATCTGAGTTTGAGTCTACCGGGATGAAGGATGTATTTGCTATAATCATCTCATCGCTTCCATTGCTGGAATATGGACGAGCATTGATCATATCCCCTGTTAGTAGTGAATTCAATAAATAAAACATCAATTTTAACTTGACGTTAGTCATTTTAACTCCTCAAGTATACATTTTTGATTTCATTTGTTTCATTGCACTTTTCTTTAATTAATTGCTTCTTTGATCTGTGAACAAAATTAAATATTACATTTTTGTAATAAAACAACTTTCTATTTGAATCATTTATGCAAACAAAATTTGTAAAAAGGGCCAAGTTCGGTAGGAATGACGTTCGGTCAGCGATAAAAGAACTAAGATCTAACGGGTGCCCAATACCATACCTATTCCTTTAATTATAACTGTAGGAATGAATGTACCGTTCTTCAATACATTTACAAAACCATGTGTTACTTTCTTTGCTATAGGATTTAAACTAGGCAAGTTTTGATTGTATTAGGCAAGTGTGTATAGGTCGAATAGGTTTTATACTTATGGAGGGGATAAAAGTAGCTCGATATGGTTTGTGTATATATACATACTGGTCGGTGTGTAGCCCTTTTCTTTTCTGAACTTGGCTGACACACTGCCCTGTAACTCAATATATGTTTGGTAAGCTAAAACAATTGTGAAGCCCATTATATCTTAATATAATAAAGTCCGTCTATTCTGGTTAGAATTAAGCAAATTAACCGCCTGAATGTTTGTGAAAAAAAATCATATTAGAGAATGGTCAGCACTCTTATCAATATGAGAATTGATCAAGAAAAATATAATATTTAATAATAAACTAAGAGGGAGATTAAGGCACTTAAATATTTATTGTTTGCGATACAATATTTGGACGTGATACAAGTCATAAAGTCACCTAACGTATAGTACTTAGTTGTGTTAACTTGGCATTTAAGCTTACTGAACTACGTCGCTAGTCGGTAACTTCAGTAATTATGTTTATACTTTTACTTAACTATTTGAAAAGTTTATTTGGCATTTCAAATTTTAATACATATATGCGTAGAATAACCGTGAGAATATTATTTCTTTAGTATATTTATTATTCATATTTTTTTTGTTTTAAGTTTAATTTTTAAATAATGATCCGTTCCGTCTTCCCACGGATGTGATTTATTAATGGGGCGTATTTATGTTTAAAAAATGATGTTGTATTATTATGTATTTAATCATGATGTAGAGTTTATCGCTTTGGTATTGATAGATCATCGTTACGAAAAGTGCGTCTAGTTCGCGACTAGGTCAGAGGTATTGATGATGAATTGATTGCGTGTAATTTTGGTAACAAACCATAGGTTATCTTTGATCGAATCTGCACCAACTTACAGCGGATATATCGTGTTTAGGCTCATTGGAATGGTCTCAATGAACAGGTTACTTGTGTTAAGGTTTTATATATCTTACAAATAAATACGTAAGTAAATAAAATTACTAGTGATCTGCAGCTTCGAATCATTGAATAAATGAGTCCTATCTCAAACTTTATTTAACGCGTAATCGATAAACTGATTAGTTATCGATAAATTTAACACTTTAAAAACGTCGCGTTAAAGTCTATTTTTTCCGTTTTATTAACTATACATTTATTAAAATTCATAAAACTCATTTTACTTCAGACGACAGACCTCTCACTAGGTTTAGCGTGTTACCATCTTAGACCACAACGTAACTTAACATAAGGTGAGATTATGGCCACTACGCCAAACCTATAACGATAACAAAAACGTTCGTTTTTAGCACTGTCAATTTTAGTTCTTTCACATTTCCGCTAAGGTCACTGCTAGTATATGTACTTTTTTTATTATAATTATAAGTGAACCAATATCATAAAATAATAGAGTGATAATGGAAAAATATTTTTAAATTCTAATTCATATCCTTCATCAGCTTTAGGCATTGCTATGAAGTTGGAAAACCAATGAAACATCCACCTAAAAAGCTACCACTATACAGCAATAAACATGGAATAAGTGAAAGAAACTTCAACTGACACTGACAGATTGCCTCATTCCGGTACGTTCCCACTTCATTCATCTCCGTTTGTCATTGTTATTATCCATCGAAGTATAATTTACTAACCACTATCGTACTGTAATAACTGTCTGACACAAAAGACTTAGTATGGACGACAGCGGGGGAGAGCAGGCGCGCCAGGAGAGACCCAGCCTCAGATTTTTCCTCAGTTTCTTCTGTGTTGCAAAAACAAAGCCACATTGTCTCTTTTACTTGTAAATAATAACACAAATTTATTATCTGGAATAATCTACACTAATATAATAAATTTGAAGGGTTTTATGTTTGATTGCTTGTTTGTATAAACGCGCTAATCTCTGGAACTACCAGTCGTATTCGAAAAATTATTTTTGTATATGATATCCAATTTCATGAGGAATAGTATAGGCTATATAACTTCACGCTACGAACTTGAAGGAGCGGGGCTGTAACCGTGAACGTCAAGCAATCTGGTAAGCTGTAGGCAAGTACAGGAAACGAGAACAATTATAGGATAGGAGGACTTATACGTGGTTGTAGTCGCGTATACGGAAACCCCATCGGAATATAATAAAGCAATTCATCCTTTCCGTAAAGTAAACACGCTAGTTTTTGCTAAATCAAGAAAATATGCACTAAGCACTTATAGATATGTCCCACAGATTTGAGAAAAAGGCAGATGGACCCTAACAAACTTAGTTTTAGTATTCAATTATGTAAATTTTTAAAAGAAACGTTATGTAATATCAGCACCCCGGTTGGTTCAATATTATGTCATGTATATAATCAAAGAATATTATATACAAAATATGCCGTCTAATGTGTAATTACACAGTAAAAGTTCTTATGCTAACTACCCTGGCAACATTATTGTTGTTATCTGGTTGTTAGTAAGGCTCCATCTGCCTTTTTCTTAAATCTGTGGTATATCCCATGACCTATTCTTGCGAATAAGTCCCGTTCCCTAAACTAGCCTGTATCTTCAAACATTTCGTACATTTAACATCATTTGAGATTGTGTTAAAACTGTTACTTGCTAATATTCAACTTTTATCGATACATATTCGTACACATCACTAACGATACCCATTTTATATAGACAGCTGTGACAGACATGTCATTTTTATCAACACATGAAATTCATAAATAAAATTTAAGCCGCCGCACGGCAATATCAAATTAGTATACAGACCGGGAATCGCACAAAAAAAATAACTGTCGTTACAAATTGTATCTCTTTTTGTCATACGCTGTTGTTGATTGTAGCATCTCAATTTTAAACTTCGCTTCCTAGCAAGCGTCTAGTGCAAGATCACCTAGTTCATCATGTAAAAGTAGGATACGGCGGACCAGTAAATGCCCAAATACATTGAAGGGCCACTTTTTGCCTGTAGGTCTAAATTGGGTAGATATGTTGTCGGTGCGTATTTGAAAATCTCGGTTACAATTGTTATCCGAAAAACGTTTCTAATAAAGTTTTACATTACGAATGAAATTAAGTCCTATACCAGATACATTATTAATCTTATTAACCGATTTAAAAAAAGGAGGAATTAACCAACAAAACGATATCAAAAGTAGGTACGAAACAAATTAGAGGTCTACTATTTTTGGAGGTTGAAGCCAGCATTAAAGAAAACTACCTATCAAATATAGCTGGCTGACCTAAAAAAAATTATAGGCCCCTGATTTGTTTCGCACCTACTTTTGATTTCATTTTGTTGGTTAATTTCGTGTAGGTATATATAAAAATATTATTACATACTTTTAAGTTAATTTTATTTAATTCAATTTAATTTAATTCAGGCAAACTGTATGTAAAAGTCTACAACTACAAAATATTACAGGCGCGAGAGACACTCAACGGTCCTTATGATGTCGTTAGTGCTACAAGAGATGTTGTCCCATACACTCATGTGTGACAGAGAGAGACGGTGACTTAGATCTGCGATAGAGCACATCACATCACAGGAACAGTGATAAGGTTACAAGGTAACTATAGGTCATAATAAAACCGTGTGGATCATTTCATAGTAAACGGTTCCTCACGTATTACAAGATATATGTTTGATAAATGTTACACTAGAGCGGGAGAAGTACGTTTTTATGCGTCTTTTATATTTATAGAGAGTAGTTGTTTTTTATACACATACAAATTTATTTACTTAAAAACAGGGCGATGTGACAAGCATTTTTGTTGTGGTAGAATGTTCGGACACCGCGTCAATCGACGGATGGGTTCAAATCGTACAAAGAGTCCGAGCTTTCGGTAAAGGAAAATATTGTGATGTAATCTTAGCATAGTTGTAGGTCATTTTACAAATGCGTGCTTGGCTATAGCCAGTCTTCCTCTAGGTTTACGTCACATCGTCACTGGGCGATGTCAGGTGCGATTGTGGTCAAACGCTTAAGCATAAGTTATTATATGGTGATTATTAAATTTTGCCAAGAAATTAATTGTTTACAAAATTTTTCTCATGTTTAATTCATTTTTGTATTCTATATTCTGTACAAGTGAATTCAAAATATTTTTTCTATCATTACATATTAGCGATGATTGAATGAAGAATACATGACGTGTGAATGACGATGATTGTTGAAGATGTCGGAAAAAATCATGCCGACTGGGAGCTTTACTGTCCTCCTAATTCGCCTTATTCGCGCGTAAACTAATAGAGTTTATAAAACGGAATTATTCCTTGTTGCTATTTAATAAATAATATTTTTTTGTTTATATTATAATGATAAATATTAATACATATCATAAATTATATTCAACCCACACTGGTTCCATATATTTTCCTTAAATATTTCTTTTTGAAATTGATCTGCTTATAATAATACGTGTACCTTGCAAACTCGTGCGAATATTTTCTTTTTTGGATAACTTAGAATGTATGATTTTTTAAGTAACACTTTTTAAGCGCGACATCAGAGTATACTCAGAGTTGTTTATTCGGACGGAAATAACGTCAAAGTCAAAATATATTGTTGTTTTTTTAATATAATTCTATATTAATAATCATAATTTTTAACCTCGAAGGTCTCCTCCCCCCCCCCCTTGTGTCACTACCACCGGCACTAATTGTATCCCAAAAGGACTTGCTTCCTCTCGTTAATTTGATTGCAGTCTCGGATATAGTTAACTTACCCCCGGGACTCTCCGGTTTCTTTGTTAAGGATTAACAAAGATATTTATGAATAGAGGACACAATCGTAGTTACGTTTAGTTGCCAATTGTCAACTTTTCGAACTTTCTATTAATTGCCTCAAAGCAAAAAGTAGCTCTCTGTTAATTATAATAATAATGAAGAAAAATAAGTGAACTTAGTTTTTTCCATAGTTATATCGTTTTGTAATACATTCTGTACAAATTGATTCAAATGATTAATTTAACGTTTTTCTGTGAACGCAAAAATTATTGTTCTATTAACGCTGCCACATATGTCAGATTGACGTCTTCTGTTTTTGACGTCTCTCTCCATCCCTTTCCACTGTCAATTATTATGATAGTATTTAGCCTATGATTTTATTCAAATCCAAAAAAAATCATTACCAAAATCAAATAATACAAAACACATTTTTAGATTTGAGTAATATGAAATGATTTATGGAAATATCAGTAGAAATTCTAAACATTTTAATCTCTTTGAGGCATTGCTTATAGAAACCAGAATTAACTTAAACTTGCTTTCAATGTATCCAACATGTTTCCCTCTTATTTGATTATATCAATATAGACTAGCTGTGCTCGCGGTTTCGCTCGCATGTACTACAGAATGCCGTCGGTATTGTGGTGACCCGACTGCCATCCACGGAACAAAAACGACTACCTCTCAAATTCAGCTCCTTGCTAGACATTACAATGTGTAAACAGTAGTAAACTAAATTGACACCGAAAATGCACTATCACCATGCTATAGTTTTATAACGACGTTTTAGTTCACAGAAACGATAAGGGAGCGTTCAAGTATTACGTAACGCAGTTTTTGGAGATTTTTGCCCCCCCCCCCTTTTGTAACGCGCCGTAACGTTTTTCTTTATAGTAAAACGTTATGTAACCCCATAACCAAATGACCATTTTTACCTGAAAGACGCAATTATGTCACAAAAGTCACAAAAAAACTACGCGACCGTTCTGAAGGGTTACAATAATGTTACGTAACAAGTAATTCAAAACTCCCTTCCCGCCCCTGTAACGCATCGTAACGTTTCAGAAGACCAAATTCGATACGTAATACTTAAACGTTCCCTAAGTTTTTTTCACGTTGATCGACACGGAATCAAGAAGAAAGCTATCACTTCAAAACATGCCACAATCAAAATGAGACATTAAAAAAAAGTTTGCGTTAGTTTTAAATCCTGATCATATCCTACTGATTTGCATGATACTCCAGCATTATGATTATCTTGTTTTAAAAAGTGAAAATAAAATGCTTGCTTATTATTAAAAACTAACATAGTTTTCATGAAAGTTTTTTTATTCTTTCTTTGGCAAGGCGTGATTTCCACATCTGCCAGTATCAATGTTTTTGCTATAGTTACGAAAGTTCAGTTCGTATTTATTTTCTCTTTAATTTTATCTCCATATTGTTCGTAGTTTTATCTTAACAGTACAGTACGTAGTAATTTTATCTTAACAGTTTTAAAAGAGGGATGATCTTGTTACTGAAACTTCCTGAGGGCATTGTCTAGAAATTTATAATGCTAGTCTCAAAGCATTATTTTGAAATTGCTTCACTCGTGCACAATAATCAAACTACGTCATGTAAACACAAACAAACGAAATAACAAAAAATACAGTACGATAAAAATAAACAAAAGTACTACTTAAGGTAAAACCACCAGTAATTGACACTGCACCAATAGTTGACACTCTGACGAAGAAAATTAAATATTAAGAAAAAAAAGGAAGCCAAAGATCGAGATGGCCAAAATCACTGATTACTGATATATTTTTAATGTTATAAATACATATAGGTACAGTCAGTTATAAAAGTCGGTTAACAAACTCAAGACCTCAAATCAATTTAGTATCAAATATTTCATTTTCTTCGTCAGAGTGTCAACTATTGGTGCAGTGTCAATTACTGGTGGTTTTACCTTATATGACCCATCAAATTCACGACCGAAACTTTCAAAGTGTATTAGGGATCGTCGATCACGCCCTCTAGTATCATATTTATACACTAATTTATTAAAAACATTTTCATATACAATACTTACTTCCTAAATAATGTAACCTAATTGGATGTCGTTTAATTATGATTCCGAAATTATTTAACTAGTTTATGACTAGCTGTGCCCGCAGCTCCGCTCGCGTGGACTACAGAATGCTGTCGGTCGAGCGCACGCGCGAATTATGATGCCTCAAAAATTCTGATTGTGGGTGATCCTAAGAAGATACGCAAATGGTATCGTTCGCTTTTTTGTATGTCTTTTTAAGATTTATAATTATATTTAACATGAATTAGATAAATCTATAATGGTTTACTCAGCGTAAGCCATTTAATCGCTCTAGAAGCGTCTTTTGTGCGAATTGATTCATTATCACTATCATTATCACATTATCGTCACTGCTTATTGCGTATGCTACTTTATGTAATAAAATATATCCTATAACCTGGCCAGATAACACATTTATGAATTAAAGGAAAAACCATATAATTCGGATTAGTGGTTCTCGCGTGGAAAGAACATAAACGGACAGACAGACAGAGAGACGTTGAGTTTTATAATATGTATTGATAAAGAAGAAGATATATATAGATATGGATAGATATAGATTCTATAATGTTTTGCATGTGGTGTACACATTTATAAATTGGTTTATTACTTAATAGTTGGTTATTGTGATGTAAATGTTAAAGTTTCATTTATGGAACTGCCGATTTTTTACACAGCGAGTTAAACACTTGTATTTGCTTTATTCAAGTGATTTTAAAAGTGAAAATTGTTTAAATAGTGTAGTTGAAACACAAAATTAAAATGGCCAAGCCACGCTGATCTGTCAAGTTGTGCCCCAGATAAGTTTATCAATCGCTTATAAAATTAATGTCACACATTCATAATGTTTTGTAATGTAAAAACATTCATAATGAATAAGACTAAGAATGATCATAAAAATTTATACAGTATTTTCGCCAATAAATTTTTGTTTATGATATTTTTATCCAATAAACTTTATTTTCAATTTAGTATACATCAAATGACCATTTATATCATATATAATGATAATATTTTATTTACACGTGATTTTTCACTGCATTCATCCACTGTTTACATTGATATGTTATCTACACAATGTTTAACAAGTTTATTGGAAAACGTTAAAAGTTCACCCGTGTATTTAATTTATTACTCTTATATGACATATTTGAACAATATGACACTTTTGATGACAAGAGCACGAAAATCGATTTTATTTTAAATGAAAAAATTACTAAAAACAATTTGAAATACAAAATCTACATCATTGCCATTTCAACGTTGGAATCTTTTTCAACAGATGGCATCATATTCAGTCTCCTTGCACGATCTTCATACAATGTAGAACTATTTTTAAAAAGCCTATGCACTATTTGGTCAGGAATTTAAAAAAAATACATATTTATTTAAATACATGTGTATAGAACTACGTTTATGATAATAAATAAGTAAGCTTCATAACTGCGAATATGAGATAACAAATCATAAACAACGGGGAAGGGAGAGGCCGTGAAAATCCCAACTGTATGCCATAAAAATGTAATATATCAGACGATGCCCACGAATTAAGGCTCCTGTGCGTTGCTAGGGATGTAAACATTGTCCCGATTAACGTCGATAAACTATCAGTATCCTTTTTTACTTTTCTATTAAGTGTTTGTTAAATTGAACTTAATATTTACAATTAATTAGTTAATAGCTCACAAAAAAGTTTAAAAGCAGTTAAAAATCAAATAAACCTTAATTGTCAATGACAATGAAAAGACGAAAAGGCATGAATTGAAATTTTTTACTCATTCACTCTTATCTGAAACGGCTATTTATTAATTGCATTAATTTATGACCAGTTAACTGAATAGTACCTAGTATCAATGTAGTGTAATTCCATTCGGAAACTATTGGTAAAACAAATACTAGATTTTCGTCAGCTTTAAAATAGAGGACATAGTTTGATATCCTTATCACAAACAAAACATCGCTCAAAATGGCATAGATACATCGACGACTTGCAATTGAAAATATCGATGGCAAACATCAATATTTTTCAATTAAAACATCGATGATTCTAAAACATCGATGTGTCGTTTTCATCCTTAATTGCGGTGCGAATGCAGGAACCTTACAGGGGTCAACCATTTTGCTTATATTATTTTCTGTTTTCGACGGTCCAGAAACCGTTTTACCATTTTCTGTCTCTTTACATTTAACCGCGCAAGAGGTCGGCCATGTCTATAAAATAAAAAATTATTTTAACACAATATTACTTCTGAAAGGACAAAATTTAGTATTTTATTGACGAAAGCTTAGATTTATTACGCGAGATCACTGAGTAATCATTATCACCATTGACATTGATTATTCAACAACAATGATCAAAGCATACTGCACGTACCGTTAAGTAATTTTTCACATCGCAATAAGTTTCTGTCTTAGATTGGCCAGCTAACAGCCCAGATCTCTAAACCCAATAAAGCATATTTAGTGCAAGTCAAGAAAAAGGTTTCAAACCGACAGTGTTGCAATTTAAGATAACGTTTTCTTAGAAAAATTGGAACTCTCTTGCGAAATGTCAAAAATGGGTAGGCACAATGCCTCGCCGGTATAAAGTAGTAATTAAAAGCCGTTGGCATGCCACTAACTAATAATTTTTATTTATAATGTATTACATTTCTTTTTTCTTTACGCACTTCAGATTAATGTGATTTATTTAATCTAAGTTTCATATAAAAAAAACTCTCAAGCAGTTTAATAAATCGTTCTTAATTATTTGCCCAGCTTCATTGTTATTTGAATTTGTTACTATAGAGAATAAATAAATTTTGTAATACAAATAGTTAGCGTCTATACCGCGAAAGAAGTAACTATGCCAAATTTCAAATCTATTGGACCTGTAGTTTCTGAGATCTCGTGATGATTGGTATTTCGCTTTTATATATATATATATATATATATATATATATATATATATATATATATATATATATATATACATATAGATTCCTAATCCCGTTTGCTCTATTCATTGGGCTATTTATACATAACTAGTTACATCTAAGAAGGAATCCATAACTACACATGACATGATTTATATAAAAAAAATCTGGAACTTCAAATCATTCTTAATTATATGACCACAACTGTATAAAAAAAATGTTTACTACGCCGACCTATAAACTTTATTTTTACTGCAGTTTAAGGCTATAAATGTTAGTAATCAACATATTTATTTCAATGTTATATATACCTCAAGCGGTTTTTGAGAAAAGGGCCCTTTACACAGACAAACTTACAAAGTGATCCTATTAGGGATCCGTTTTTTCATTTAGATACGGAACACTAAAAATAAACCAGTTGCCTTTGAGAGCATCCGTACTGTGCAAACCTTACTCCGGCATTGGCTGTGCTTACAAAGGGATAAAATTTGGACGTTTTGTCGGGAAAGAATGATTACCGCGCAACTCCACGCGAGGACGACTTTACCCTAGAAATGTAACCTACATTAATGTAATTGTTTTTATAGTTTATTTTCAAAAGGCATAGTATGTTTCAGTGTATTATTACCACATTTCATCTTTAATAATAATAACAATATTATTCTTAACGCCGCCCATTGACCCCTTGATTTTGATACATTCCGTTTACTAATTCAAACAGCTACTTTGCCATTATTATTGTAATACTTTTCTTTATTTAATGTTTTAATTTGTAAGTACTGGTACGATTAATTCATTTATTATTAATCTGTGGAGCATATAATCTGAAGATACATATTATTTTTCTTACTAATTTTGTTAATCTATTATCTGTATACTTCTGTTTTGGTCATATCTGAATATATTAAAGTAAAATTAAGTCTCTAAGCTTTTAAAAAGGAAGTAAATACTATTCTTAATAAGCATTTAAATCGTGTTTTTAAGTAATAGTGTTATGTTCTATAATAAGATCCCGAAACACATTACCGATTTGTCGGAAAACAAGCTCAAGGATCATGTCACGCAGGTTTTACTGTCAAAAGTTATTATAAGATAGATAATTAAGTAAATAATAGTGATGTCTGGAAATGACAACCTCTCTGTACATAAATTATTATAATATAATTATATATTAAGTTTAAAAAATATATTTACAGTAAAAAAACACGATCGAGTTCCTTGCTGGTTCTTCCCGATGTCTGGTATGTTTTTCGAACCAGTGATAGAGTTTTCACGTTCATAAATGCATACTTAAGGGCCTTAATAGGATAACGTTTTTTTATTTGATTTTTCACATACATATTAGCGTATTAAATATATTTGAGAAAATCTAAACTTCTGTTTTTTTTTGGTCCTTAGTGAAATTTCTATACATTTAGTATGTACATACAAGTATATATTTAAGATTTTGTAATATACATAAAATAATATGATATTTAAATTCCTGTTATGTTATGAGGATTCTATCCAGTCTACAAATACAACCATGAAAACCACTAGGTTTCTGGATACACAAGGGCCAGTTAGGGCAGGGCAGAGTCATGCAGGAATTATTCAACTAGTTGACATGCATTACTCGAAATATTATCGAATATCCGTTGCACCATCATAACATAACATTATATTTACACAATAAAGTAAAAAAAAAAACGTGCTGGAAAGAATTATATAAAAAGTAATGAAACATCTACGTACTATATTATTTTTTTGACGTTATAGGTTTGGTGTAGTGTAGGTGTGGTGGACACAATCTCACCTAATTTTAAGTGACGATGTGGCCTAAGATGGTAAACACGCTAAACCTAGTGGAAGACTGGCTCTCAAGTGCGGCTGCCGGAACAAACCTATTGGTGCTTGGCGGCAGATTTTCAACTTGAGGGTGGTAGCTAGCCAGGCGGGCATTAGAAAATGCCCTTACCACCATGCAAAAATTAGGTATTATTTAGGTAGGTTTATTTAGGTAGATGGCCAATTTGTATCTTAAACTTACTGCGAGATGTATCGGTGGCATTTCTACATACAAGTATGGACAGGTTACTATTTATTTTGTATAAAATAATATATATTTTTTAATTAATCCTGTCACTGTTTTATTTAAAGGACGAATTTTAATAACGGTTTTATTGCGGTTACTGATACCCTGTTTGGAGAACCAATTTATTTTCACGCATAATTACTTCGACGTTAAATAATTTTCTGATTAATTCAAACAAGCTTATTCTATTCTATAATTTTTATATTCAGAATCATGGATATAATCTACATTAATATTATATATAGTTTATTAGTAAATAAAGAAACAATAAATATAATATTATATTTGATATCTACAGGCGTCGAGGCGAATCGCACTATCACTAGACACTGGTGAACCGAGCAATTGTCAGATCAGTTTTCCTCATAGGACGATCTTCTTTGTCTAATATATATAATGTATGTAGAATTATAGATATATCAGACATATAGTTACCATATTACGTAGGTATAAACTCACATTAGAATATAATATATTATGATTATCCCTCATATTACATTTATATAAATAAATTAGTCGTATATGTATGAATATAAAATAACTTAATTAGATTATTTATCAGCTTATTTTCTATTTTGGGAATAGCCTATATCAAAATTAATTTTAAATTGTATATACAACAGTGCAAAAATATGTTATCACCAGTTATGTGTACATATACATATTCATATCCTATTATGAAGTTTTAAATATAATAATTGACTCACCAAAAACTCCATAATTGCACTATTTAGCTGCACTTTTGTGTTCACTCTAACAGTTTAAATATTATACGATTTAAATTAAATTTGAAATCGCAAAACTATGTACTTTAAACAAAGGTCACGTTATCACTTTATAACTTCATTCACGTGCTGGCCAGTACATGAAAAGAACAGGTATTAATTTAAAAAAAACATCACGAGAAAGGCGCGCGAATATTTGACGTATTAATTTTTAGGTTATTATTTTTTTTTAAACTGGGTCTCAATCGAAATTCGGACTATGAGGTGTTTGTGTCGGAACGTCGTAGTGCCCGGGAGATCCCACGGGTTCCAGAGGCTGACTCTCGCCGGTCGGCCGATCGAAGCTTCCTACGATACGCCTCCCCGCTTGCGTAACTGACACTGTTGCAAATATTTATAATTTATTTTGTACCTCCTTTGTATAGAACTTTAAAGTGATCTCTTTATTGTTATTTAAATTCATTATTCCTTTTCAATTTTTATTTTTACATTATTGTTTTTATATTTTGAAGGTTTACAGTTACCAAAAAAAACCTTTTTTTATTACTTATTTTCCTCTTAAAATCCCACCTAAATTTCAGTATTAAAATCCAATATTAAATTATATGGTGATAATATTATAATATAAATCTCAAAATTAATATATAAATTTAACAGAAAACCTCTCACTCTACGCAGCTTCTACCGATACACATCTTTCGGGAAAAACCTCCGTGCGCACGCGTGAACTGGAAAAGTCGAGTGAGAAGGACAAAAGGGCGTATTAAACAGAGCGAGACCGCGATATACGTTGAATGTGAGTGCAACAATCCAGTCAATTTGTTATCTCGACACGTACGGAAGGAAAAAAGTACACCTTACCCTGTATTATCACTACATTTCACATTCAGCGTACGGGCTTTCATGAGAAATTCCGATTTCACTGCTCTCATCATGTATCGGTTTAATTCCAGCTTTATTTATTGCGTTAATTATACGCAGACCACTTATAACTAGACAAGAAGTATTACTTTCTAAATACATAGAACAATTTTTTTTAATATTAATATATATAGTGATAAATATTTTTCAAGATTATTTTAACTCATTCAAAAATCATTGCATTAGTATATTATAATGAAAAATTATTGATTAAAAAACTGCCGTAATACTTTCCTCTCAATGTTCGTCTACAAATTGAATGAATTTTTCTTTCAAATAATTTTGTATATACTTATTATATTTGAATATAATTTGTTTTTTTGATTTACCGTTTGAGAAAATCTCACCTAATTTTAAGTGACAATGTTCACCTAATTTTAAGTGACAATGTGACGAAGATGTTCACGCTTATCCCAGGAAAACTGGTTCTCAAGTAAGCTAACTGATCACACCTATAATATACGAGTAATAGGTGTTTATAACAGATCTTCGGCATGATGGTGGTAGCTACCTAGGCTGACATTAAAAAGCCCTACCACCATAAATGTTGTTAATATTTCTCCCTAATATTTTTCGACTAATATTTGTCACCACGTCATATCTTTACTTTCATTTATTAAATAAACAATTAAAACACGAAAGTAAATATTGACTGCTTTTTCATTTTTAGTGCAGCCCGAATGTAATCTATACATATTATAAAACCCAACATCTCTCTGTCTTTCCGTTTATGTTCTTTTCACGTAAAAACCACTTATCCGATTTACATAGTTTATATTTTAATTCATAGCTAAGTTATCTGGTCAGGTTATAGGATATATTTTGTAAGATAAAATAATATACCAAATAAGCAGTGACGATAATAGTGAATCAATTCGGAAAAAAGACGCGCTTGGGGTGCTTAAATAGCTTACACTGAGTGAACCATACGAGATGTATCATTTTAATGTTCCACATAATTGTAGATCTTAAAATTACCTACAAAAATGTCAGGGATAGCATATATATACCTTCTAAGTATCCCCTACAATAAGCATTTTTGTTTTCCGTCTTTTGAACGGGGACGTGCGCTTGCGCTTGACCGACGGCATTTTGTAGTTCACTCGAGCGGAGCCGCGGGCACAGCTAGTATAATATATATACTGGCAGGCGCCATGTAACTACCACGGCGTTTAACGTGTTAAAGGAAAAATACTATTACATATTGTGTATGTATTACACTTGGTAAAGTATTTGAATATTTCTACCTAAGTACAGTAATAATATTCGGCCCTAAGGGTCGAATCAGTAACCATGAATATCAAGTAATCTGACAAGCTGTAGACAAGTACGGGACGTGAAAACAACGATAGAATACAAGGGTACGTTGGAGTTGTCGAAGGAATTTAACACGCGTGAAACCGTGGCGCACAGCTAGTAATATTATAAAATCAAATATGAACTACCTGCATGGTGGTAGGGTTTTTTGAAAATCTGTCGCCAAACACCAATAGGTGTGTTCTGGCAGCTGCACTTGAGAGCCAGTCATTCCACTAGGTTTAGCGTGTTACCATCTTGGGCCACCTTAACATCAGGTGGCATTGTGGCCACTACGCTAAAATCTATAACGATAAAAAAAACCTACGTGAAGTTTTGTTATATGTTTGGCCACGTTATTAAAAAGGTCCAGTAAGTAAGTCTGGTTATGTTATTTATATTCTGATCCATTCTGATCCACTTCCAGTTATCGAACAGTTATGATCCTGGAAACGTCGAACAATTGTGTTATAGGGATTTTGTACACAGAAACGCAAACCTCACGAAATAGATAAAACAACCGAAAGGTATTTAGCGTTGGAAATTTATAGCTCAATCTTTATCTATCATGTTGTTATTTTTAATTTTAATTCATAAACTTACATTACTTGGCCCTAGTGTATGTAAAATTGGTGGCATTTTGAGTGATGTATTATGGTTACTCTGCAAAATTGAAGTGGATCCTACTAATCCTTACTGATATTATAAATGCGAAAGTGAGTTTATTTCTTTGTTACTCAATCACGCAAAATCGGCTAGATGGATTTAGATGAATTTTGGCACACAAACAGCTTATAATCCGGATTAAGACATGGGATACTTTTTATCCTGGTAAAGGTCCAATTCTGAATTCCACGCAGACGACGTCGCGAGCACAGCTGTAATATCATAAATTTGTGTATGTTTGGATGTTTGTTATTTAATCAAGGTAAAACCTCACCCAAAACACGCATTTTGAGTTACTACAAAATCTTGGATCGATCTAATAAGGGAGCAACCACCTTGTTTGCATGATTTTTGAAAATTATAAAAATTGTACGTAGTTAGATTTAAAGGACGTGTATCCATTGTGCTTCACAATTAAAAAACAAAGGTATTATTATAATTATTATATAGATATTATAAACAGGGGCAGAGCTGCACCGAACACAGTCAACACGTCATTTGATTATAATTTATCCCAAGTGGATGATTTCGGTTTTATGTAGATGTAACAATTGACACACAATTCAAGTACCTTCTTCCTGCGTACAGTGCGTTAGTGTTGACATGTCGTGATTTACCCCTACTATATGTATTTCTTCTCAAAATAATGTCTGTGATGCTCCTGATGATGAGAACAACTGAAAACCAGCGAGAAGAAAGGTTCTGCCTATCATGCCGAAAGCTAATAGGTAGCGGAATACGTACTGCCGAAACATGATGCACCAAAGCGAGTAACAACGCCGGGTTTTTACTATATGCATGTATGCATATACCTAAATATAATTGATTATATCGCTTCATTTCGAATGAACTTTAGAGGTATTGGCGTCGGTATTCAACACTTTACGCAAGTAGCAGCGTTCCAACCTTTCCTCTATAGCGAAGGGTTAACTGGAGATAAATAAAATTTCTAACTTTTCTGAGTTGACTTGTAAATCACGGTGAATGCTAATTTATTAATCGCGGTTTCTTGAACGAAACTAGCGTAAATATTTACAACATAACATTCACAACTAGTAAAAGATTAAAACGATCGTACGACGAATTAAGACGATTGGAAAAATGTTTATAGTTTGTATTTATATTAATAAATCTATATTTCTGCATATACATGTATTTATTCCAAATTTTCCAATAAACATTTTATATGAAGGACACTGATCATAAATGTGCCATTAAAGAAATGTTGTCTGTCTGTCTGTATGTCTGGATTTAACTTAAGAATGGCTTGACCGATCCGTATGAAGTTTTTTACACGGGAAGCTTATATTATCGGCATGTGACGATGCACAGCATCTGTGAGAGGGCGTTGTATACTTCCGCTTGTTTTCCACCAATCACAGCGCTTTAAACTGATGACCTTGTGCTCTGCAGCGCCATCTACTGAGTTTAAGTCACAGGAGGCCGGTGGGGGCATTTAATCAGACATAGCGTCGTTACTTCCCGAACGAGCAACACGTCTACAGACCTACGTGGTTCCTATATTCGCTGAAGTTTAAAAACCTCTTAGGGTTTCTGTGTGAATTTGAGTTATATTTATTTTTTTTTGTTGTTCGTTTAAAAAAGTTAAATAAAATAGAAATAGTGACGAGTGTTTAGTACAAGTGATATGAATTTTAGTGCGCACGCAGCGTTTTAACACCGGTTTAGCACTGTCGCGCCCGACAGGCGACGGCCGGGGCTCGTCAAGTATATCTTAACTCTCGTCATCGTTGTTCCTAAATTTTTCGGATAGCGAGGTAACATGGAGAAGATGCGGTGAGTCTAGTTTCAATCACTAGTTTACTTACACATGGAGAAGACGCGGTGAGTCTAGTTTCATTTACTAGTTTACTTTCCCTCATTACGGGGCGAGGATATTTTATTACAAAAACAATGTGTAATAATTTATGCGCTTTAAAATCGGAGGGTCTCTAATACGCGTGCCACCTGGCACCGGGTTAAAAGCGGCTTACTGCAGTTACTATTGAGACCTTTCCTTTACAATCGCGTCTTTTAATTCACGAGTACATTAAAAGCCATTAGAGTACCTCTGTTTGATCCTGAACGCTCAAAGCGTTTGGAATGATTGCATATCGGGTCCATCTTGGATATACATTCAGTATCCGATACTGAAAATAATACTCGGTTTCGTAGACCCGGAGTAAATTTTTTAATAACTTTTAACCTGTAATGTTTCTTCTGGTACGATGTTATCGCCAAAACAGTATTATTATGGTAAGAGTATATTTGAGATTTCTCACCTTATTCGAAATTTCACGTAGTAGTCACAGACCTCTCATGGCGCAGTGTTAGTAAGCTTTACTATTGAGCCGAGAGGTCGCGGGTTCGATCCCCGCATATGACCTTTACATTTAAACATAATTATTCGTTGTCTGGGTGTAAATACCATATAATATATGTGTACATCCAAAGCTTTACTTAGTTTAGAATTAAAATGGTCGTTTATAAATGTGGGGACACACGCCCATACACTTTATTTAGTAATGAAATCATGCACTCATATGTGTATATCGGCCGTTATTACCATAGTACTAACCACAGTAAAAGCAACCATACTTACCATACAAGTAACCATAGTACAAGCGCTGTTTAGTTTGGAATTAAGTGGTCGTGTAAATATGGGGATTTAACCCATATTTATTTTATTTAGTACTGAAATCTTCCACCCATATCTTCCACCCATATGTGCATATGTGTATATTAGTTTTTAAACGTCGTACAAGTTATGCTTAACTGGAATGAAATGGTCGCGTGTGCATATGAAGAAAAACCCCATATTTATTTTATGTACGGAATTATGCTCACGATATGCAACATACGGTCACAACACCTTTAAAACCGCAAGGAGCGTATCCTGATTGATTTGTGTGAGGATTTGCGTAAAATCCGCGCAAGTTTTAATTTTATCTTCGACAAAGAGCCGCTATTGCTTTACTTTTACTTTACAGTATTGCTTTACTGCTCTAGATTCTGATCTGAATTTCTTGTGTCGCGGCACCAGAATATTATACTAACATTTTTGTAAACTGACTAGATGTTCGGGGCTTACTGCACTTTATGTCACGGGTCGTCCCGGCATGGCAGTGCCACCGGGATCGGGCCACAATGAAATAAAATGTTTGTTCGAAGGGAAAATTGTATGAAGCTTACACTCTTTTGTATGAAGCTTACACTCTTGATACTGGTGGAGTAGATAGTTGGATCCAGTGGTTTGAAACTGAAAAATGTATTCTCAAACAAAGCTTATTAGTCAGTATTTTCTTCTTGGAGAAGAGAAGGGAGGGCGAGCAGTATCGGGAACAGTGGCAGAGCTGCAGGCCTCATAAGCCCTTCTAATTTTCACGGGAATGTCGGACACATTCCTTCGCCCTCAAGTTGGGCCTTGTGAAACAGTCTAATAAATTACCATCGGCGGTTTCAAATTTTCACGAGGGCTGTCCCCGAGCGTATCCTGGACAGTGGCAGACGTTGTAGGCTCCATAGGCCTTTCTCGAGATTATTACGAGAATGCGTTTATTTACCCTCTATACTCAACCTTAAGTAACAGAGACAATTGAATTAAGCAGTGGCGTCAGTACAAAACTTACGAGGGCTGTCCACGAGCGTATCCTGGACAGTGGCAGACGCTGTAGGCTCCGTAGGCCCTTCTCAAGATTATCTTGGGAATGCGTCTGCCATTCACCCTCCAAGTTCAACCTAGTGTCAGCTTAATGAAACATCATCCAATTAATAATCGTCAATAGCTTCAAATTTTACGACAGTCATTCCGAAAGCGTATTGGGGAAAGCGGCAGACTGCTCAGACTCTGATATGTCACAAAAGATAAGAATCCAAGAACGATGGTGTGAACGATGATGTCGACGACGGGCAGCAACTCGGAGCCCAGTCTGATGTTGACGAATGGCAGCAACTCGGAGCCCAGTCATTTTACGAGCATATTTTTGTCAAGAGCATTGACTCTACGACCCTGCTGAACACTCGTAAGTACATGATGTTCTTGAGGTTACTGACTGATTGGCTCTTTACGACCCTGCTGAACACTCTTAAGTACATGATGTTCTTGAGGTTACTGACTGACAGAAACTCGAAGCACAGTTTCTTTATGACATGTTTTTGACTAAAACATTGGCTCTTTAAGACCCTGCTGAACCAGGTCAAAGATATACAACATTAATCTGGCACTTTCAGATCCCTCAATTCCCTCGGAGGACAGAGTGGATTGTTTAGCTCAATTTATTTCATAGAAGCACAGTTTCTTTATGACATGTTTTTGACTAAAACATTGTCTCTTTAAGACCCTGCTGAACCAGGTCAAAGATATACAACACTAATCGGGCACTTTCAGATCCCTCAATTCCCTCGGAGGGCAGAGTGGATTGTTTAGCTCAATTTATTTCATACATACTTTCAATGCACATTTTGTTACTAAGGTGACTGGCCCGTCGTTGGCTTTGTAGTCCAAAGAACTTTGAGGTAGTGCTACTGTTCTGGACGATTTTCGTCTATCTGGTCACACTCGTTACTTCAAGCCCAGGTGTGGAGTACATGAGTTCAGGACGACTTTCATCTAACTGGTGATGTTCGTTATTTCAAGCCCAGATGCAAAGTAAAGGAGTGAGTGAATGTATATACTGTCATTCACGTGAAGTCAGTATTGAATCCAGGTCAGCAGATAATTGGGCCTGAAAAGTCTGCCGTTGACAGAGACGGATTTTCTAGGCAGTCAATGGAATAATCGGTATTATATATTCGCAAAGGCGGACATTGTCACTAATCCCAAGCAACTTGACATTGTCTTTGATATCTACTATCTCATCACGGATAGATTCTCACGAGGGAGGCAAGCAGCTGAGTAGCCAGCGCTGAGGACAAAATTTCTTTATTTGGATTCTCGGAAAACATTCGTTCGCTTCCATACAAATAGTTATGAAGAAATTACGTTATACAAATAGTTATGAAGAAATTACGTTAGAAGGATAGTCGACGTCACACAGCTCATCCAGGATGTCGGCTTATTACTCGGAGTGAAGGCATTACAAACCGATCAAACCCGCAAATAACGTTTCTTAAGTTATAGAATATTAAAAACATACAAAGCCTCATGGAAAACATACAAAGCCTCATGGAAAACATACAAAGCCTCATGGAAAACATACAAAGCCTCATGGGATTGATGGGTTAGGTCAAGCTGTGGAATCGAATTTTAGATTCTTAACATTATAATTCCTAGAAGATACATTATCTTACCAATCTATTTTATTGCTTAAAACATTATGTACTCGCGGGAGAGTCGTAATAGCAAAAGCTTTAATACAAATTTTTCTTAGTTAAACAAGTGTAAAAGCAATTTCCTTTCGTAATTTAGAGCACAGAAATTGTCAATTTGGTGTCAAAGTGCCATGGTTGTCCGAGGTTGTTATAGGATAATCCACCGCGAAGGACTTAAGGCGTCATGTAGGCTTGCATTCTGCTCTTGGCGTCAGGCCGACGACTAGACTGCCTAGTTTTATTGGAGGCGTTCTAAAACCTCTACAACGATGCTTGTCATTTTGATTCCCATCTCTATGTAAAGCTGACGCAGGCTTAGACAGAGGCTATGGAGTTTCAATATCTTAGAATAAATAATATTCATATTCTCCGGAATCCTGCCAGTGGAAATTGGTATCATGGCCACACAAACTTGGCCGAGTGTAATAGTTAGTCATTTATTACTATGAAAGCTAAGACACAAGCTGCTTAGTGAACTCTTGTTGGTATCTGGATAAAAACTTGGTTGAGATTGAGTTAACTCAGTACTTTGGAATCGGTTGTCTTTTTTAAAATAGTATCGGGATTTCATATTCTTAGCCATAGTTGCTGGTGTAACAAAAATACAACTCTTAAGAAAAATTCAATAATTTTAAAAGTACTTGGTTATTTTTATCTCGTATAACTTATTATTACGATGATAGATTTAAGTATTGGATTTATTACCAATAATATTTACTATAATAGAATTATTTTACTAGTGTCATCGTGTGACTAGTTTTAATTCTTTCTGTGTGATTACAGCTTAATAATACTAATTTCATCCACTTCACATAGCGTCGTTATCGCGTCACCAGGAGTTATAAACACGTCTCTCACAGATGCTGTGCATCGTCACATGCCGATAATAGTGCAAGTTTTACATAAAAATAAAACTTGTATTATTGAGCATTGACGATGCACAGCATCCATTTCAAAGCTCCTGATGAGAGACTGCTATGACTGATTAAATGCCCCCACCGGCCTCCTGTGACTTAAACTCAGTAGATGGCGCTGCAGAGCACAAGGTCATCAGTTTAAAGCGCTGTGATTGGTGGAAAACAAGCGGAAGTATACAACGCCCTCTCACAGATGCTGTGCATCGTCAATGCTCAATAATACAAGTTTTATTTTTATGTAAAACTTGCACTATTATCGTTCAAATGAATATGAATTTTTAATAGTACTTAAAGAAATCGTAAAAAGCATACCCAAAGCTGTTTTTTTATTAATTCTAACCGATTTGATTGATAAAATTTGTCCACGGGATGTATAAGTTATCCCATAATTGATGGGAAATTAAGAAATCGAAAAAAAGGAATTTCAACCGATTTTGATGAGATTTTGTAGACGGGAAGCATACGTCATTCTATAATTGATAGGTTATAAAAATTGTCAATAAAACATTTAGAAAATGTAAAAACAAATTGTCAAGCGATTTTGATGAATTTGTGTACACGGAAGTATATGTTATTTCTCAATTAATAGGCTATATGTATTATCAATAATATGAGAAATAATACAATTACAGAATAACAATATATATTGCGGAATAAACACCTGCAGTGCCGTGGGTACATCGCTAGTTATTATATAAATTGCACCATACAGGGTTTTATTTCAAAGTATGGTTGTAATTATAAACCATAATTTACGAACTGTACGATTAATAAATTTATGAATTCTATAAGAGTTTCTATAGTAGGGGATATAGTCCGGACGATAGCGGACTGAGTTGACAGCCAATTAGAGTACTAGACATGGTGCGTGCGACAACATAATTGTCGAAACCTCGAACAGTACTCCTGCGTTACACTTTAAGATGTCGCGAGAAGATTTCAAACTATTGTTAGCGGATGTCCTTCCATATCCTACGTAATTTCCTATATTATTATCGATTTCAATCATTTTCACAATAAACCACAACAATAATATTACTTACCTACACAAGTATTTTTAGAAACCTTAAAGAAGTGCATTACTGAGAATTGAGTCCAGAATATTGTATTAATAATAACTTTTACACACCACAGTCTTTGGTTTAATTTTGATATGAAGAAATGATGGCTCAGTGGTAGCGTGTACGGACACCGCGTCCATCAACGTGTATTCGAAGCCCTGCAATGAGCCTGAGCTTTTGATGAAGGAAAACATCGTGGTGAAATTATATCATGGTGGGTAGGGCTTTCTCTAATGCCCACCTGGATAGCTAGCACCCTCAAGTTGAAAATCTCTCGCCAAGTACCTACAGGTGATTTCCGGCAGGTCTTGAGGGCCAGTCCTCCCACGGGGCTTAGCGTGTAACATCTTGGGCCACATCGTCACTTAACATCAGGTGATATTGTGATCAAACGCTAAACGTATATAAAGAATAAAAAATAAAAGAAATACATTATAATTCATTCAGACTCCATTCTAAATATAATTCACAGTTGTAAATAAGGTTTACGTTTTGTAATAATAATTACAGGAAGAGTTGCGCTGAATAAATAAATGTCTTATCTTGGCCCATGGTCCTTTTGGCCAAGGCATTCAGTATTCAAGTCTAGTTGAGAATAAACATTTATACATTTTCTACGATCATGTAAATATGCTTTTATTAATGACAAAGATTTTAAATCAAATATGTTGTATTTGGGATTATGTACTTATTTTCACACTTTTTTTATGTATATAATTTTTTTTGCGAAAAATATCTTTCTTTTTGCAAGAAATTGTGACTAGATATATGTTTAACGTTCAATTCATAAATGAAATAAAGGTATTACTCGCTTATTTATTCCAGGAAGAGTGCAATTGTGGTAGCTGCGATATATTGTTAAGTTGGTTAAGTAGACTGATATGTATCAGTACATATATTATATATAGAAATCAGTAGGTATATAAGAATCGGCACAATTCATATCAAGCTGTACTATGGACGGACGCTTTTAAATACCATCTTTGGTTTGAAGTATTTCAGTAACGATATTTATTTACCAGTAATTATTTGACTAAACGCGGTAAACTGGTGGTGAAATTCAATGGCGTGCCTTGGGAGAGGCTCTTTGTCCAGCTGTGGACTGATGATGATGATCATTTTAAAGTACTCTAACAATATCTAGTCACAATTTTACGGTAACCTCCATCTCGGTACGAACTAAAAAAATCTCTATGTCTTACCTTTGTCGTACCGTGAAACTGTGGAACCATCTCCCGGCCAATTTTGAAGCGATGATGGCTCAGTGGTAGCGTGTACGACTTCGCGTCGAGTGACGTGAGTTCGAATCCCTGCAATGAGCCTGAGCTTTTGGTGAAGGAAAACATCGTGAGGAAACCATAGCATCGTGGTAGGGCTTTTTCTCATACTCGCCTGGCTAGCTACCACCTTCAAGTTGAAAATCTGTCACCAAACACCAATAGGAGTGTTCCGGCAGCTGCACTTGAGAGCCAGTCTTCCACTAGGTCTAGCGTGTTACCATCTTGGGACACATCGTCACTTAACATTAGGTGAGATTGTGGCCACTACGCCAAGTGCATGGTGGTTGCGAACCAGTCTGGCAAAACAACCCTACCACCCCGTTATCGCCATATCCAAGCAGGTGAGGTTGGCTTGGGTCTCGTTCGTCTCGCTCTCGTTGGTCGCCGTTATGTTTGGATTGTACTGTGTTTACCACCAGGGACAGTAATGTCTACTTGCCAGCTACTATTTAAAAAAAATATCTATAACATTAACTTCAACCAACAACTGTATGCAGTCAATATCACATTAAGCACTCTCATTACTGCCGTGTCCCCTAGTGAAAGAAATAATTACAAAACCAGGGTACCTATGTAACGAATATAAATTCTAAAACCCCACACTAAAGTATTATAAGAATTCGCTCATTATCCGTTTTATAATAATTTTTGCGTATTATACTTTATGTTAACATCCGGTGTGAATATCATCAAAACCAAACAACAAACAAGAAATATTAAAAAATTCGTATATACATGAAGTGTTCCAGTGACCGGGTCACCCGGATAGGTTAGTTCATCTAGTTCACGATTTTCTACGCGACCGCACCTTCCACTACCGAGTGGAAGGAGTACTATCTACCGCCCACCCTATACGCTCAGGCGTCCCGCAAGGTTCCATTCTGGCGCCTTGCCTCTTCAATCTGTACGTCAGCGACCTCCCGAAGCCCCCCGGGGTCGAGGTAGGGCTCTACGCTGACGACACAGTCATATACGCGTCAAACAGACATAGAAAAAATCTCGCCTGCGCAGTCCAACGTGCCGTAACCACTCTCGGGGAGTGGTTTCGAACGTGGCGAATAGCTATTAATCCGGTAAAGAGCGCCGCGATTATGTTCGAACCGCATACATGTAAACTACCACGCACGGTAGGACCCCTCTCATTATTCGGTAGGAATATCCCTTGGGCCACCAAGACTAAATATCTGGGTGTCACCCTCGACTCGAAGCTTAACTTCAACGCACACGTTACTATAGTCCGGAATAGGGCCGTCTGGATCCTTTCCCGCTTGCGGCCCCTGCTCAGTTCGGTAAGCAAAATGTACTTAAGACATAAGCTTACACTATACAAGATGTGCGTCCGTCCGGTCTTGACATATAGCTGCGCAGCGTTCGCACATATGTCCAAACATAACTTTGTCCGCATGCAAAGAGTCCAAAATCGGTTTCTCCGTCGCCTGCTTGACCCTCCAGCCTTCGTTAGGAACATGGACCTCCACAGGGACATGAGGCTTCCCTCGATAGAAGCCTATGTGAAATATCTCACCAGGAGATACTTCGATAGCGCTTCGAATCACCCCAACCCGCTCGTAAAATCCACCGTGAACTACGTCCCAGACAACTCGATCCCCGTTGCCAAACGTTATAAACGCCGTCCGCGAAATCTCTTTGTCGATCCCGACGACGACATCGAGAAAGCTAATAATTACTACGCGTCCGCTCCCGCAACATATGCGTGCTCGCGCCCACGCCCGCGAAACCACCGTTCCCTCCGCAGGGGACGTACGGTTAACTTCGTTCCCGCACACCCGCCACGACCGCGGGACTGCGGCAACTCAAGCCTAGGTCCGATCCATCGGCATGGAGCCCTTGAGCCAAGCAGCCGCTCGCGCGATACAAGTGACTGTACAATCACTAGCTTTCACAGCCATACATGACACTGCATTATACACACATGCACAACACACATAGGTACATAGGTTCTGTAAGGGACCTTTTTTTTTTCTTTTTTTGCCTAGTTAGAGTAGACAAAAATTTCAGACCACTAAATACACATACACATGTTCCTTCCCTCCTCCCAGGGGGCAGAAACATGTATATATGTATAGTTAGTTTAGATCGAATTACGGATAGGGAATTAGTCAGATCGCGAGTTAATTGCATACGCGCAACAGTCCGAGCCTAGGTCCGGCCACTTTGGCACCCTCGGATGTTGTTGCTTAGCTTTCGTGGCTGAGTGCCCTAAGCGCTCGCCCCCAAGCCTGGTAAAGCTGTAAAAGCCGTAAAGGCTCCAGGGCCCCTCAGGCTAACAGTGTAGTCAGTTCGAAAAAAAAAAAAAAAAAAAAAAAAAAGTGACCGGGTCATGCAAACCCATTCAAAATGCACTACACTGCAGTTGCATTAATAATTCAAACATCGTTCATTGAATATGGATCTTAGTAGAAACTCAAAGTACGTTTTGCGCGATGGTCGGTTCGTTGCATTTTAGAATACCTATCGGTCTATATGTAGTTAGTGTCTTTATCCAGTTACTTAATGGTTGTCGCCCGCCCGAAGTTCTGCTTACAGAGCGAAATCGCTTTTACCTTTTTATGAAAAGGAAGTGCCAAACCGGACTTGAGTCCTAAAATGAATCACTGATTGACACTGACTTCTGAGAACTAAGTTGGAACGCGTCATTATGCGTACTACTAACCACATCTTTTTAGGCCGGAACATAGCAACGCGAGCAGTTCCGTAGTGGCATTTGTGGCGGACACTTGACCGTGAAAATAACTTAAAATTTACACGTACTATCACGTTTATCAAATGTAGCAAACGTTTGCAAACTTAGGAGGTCCTAGATTTTTGTGTACGATAACTCTAACCGACCCCAGCAACGCGATTTCCCAACCATTGGTGTCATCCATGTCTGCTGCGCTACTGAGCACAAGGAATGCTGCCGTCGTTTTTCTAAAATTAAAGAATTGCTCGATGTATGTTTCCTATTCATTGAGACCATACCAATTAAACCAAATACGATATCTTTGCTATAAGTTGGTGAAGAATTTGGTATCCTGCAGATTCCAAATGATGCTGCAGCAGTAGCTCAATGATGCTATGTTCATTAAAGTAACATAATACCAAATTTCGATTCAATCAGACCTGTAAAAGATACTCACAACCATTTATCAACTAAAAATGAGCTGATACGAAATTTCTTATCATTTTCCGGATTAACTGGCATTTTTGATAACTCAAAGTACCCTACCCTAATATACGTAAGATCAACCAGATCGCTCTGCGGAAAATTCGTTTTTCCTTAAAACCACATTTTTAAAACAAACTGAATAAAAAGCTAGCTTACAGAATCATCCATTATGAAATTGTTACTGCAGCCTGTGGGCATTTATTGCTAACTTCAAACAGTTCTGTATTAAGAACAGGTTTTTAGCCTTGAGGTATCGAGTTGCCAAATTGTGTCGTCACGTACCTATGGCAGTCCGTGTTGGACTTCAACAGCGCGCGAGCACTGCTGTTTTGCAAAGGTCCCAGTGAACTGTGCTCTAAGAATATCTTATTTTTGTTAAATCGATTTATACGCTAGGGTTTGAGTACAAACTCATATGATGTTAAGTGTTAATGTAGCCAATAATGGTAATACGCTAAGCGTAGAATGGAGTGACCCACAATTAATAATACCGGAACTTGACCATAGATTTTTACTTATAGGGTATTAACAAACCACACATGCAGTAAAAATACCCCATCAACATAATCATCATTTGAGCCTAAAGATATCCACTGCTAGACATAGGCCTCCCCTAAAGATCGCCACGAAGACCGATCCTGTGCTGCCCGCATCCAGCGACTTCCCGCAACTTGTAACAGATCGTCGGACCACTTTGTGGCGGGTCTGCCCACTCTTCGCGTCTTCCAGTCTTCCAGTACGTGGCCGCCACTCGAGAACTCTTTGGCCCTATCAACATGCTATGCTATTACACATCTGCACGGTACGGCAAAGGTAAGAGGTAGAACCATGCAACTGTGGCTCCGTAGATCAGACTGTGTGATTCTGTAGTGGAAGGGAGGTTATGGGATAAGGTCAAACAATTCCTTAGAACATTCACCAGGATACAGACGATAGCACACGCTTTATTTAAAACATCCATTAATCTTTTACAAAGATTTCATATATCAAAACGCTGTTGCAGTTACAAGACAGATAAGAGTTCATTAGTAGCAGCATTCAAGGCATATTTTATTTATCCCTTAGCAAAGACAAAATTATAGAATACATCAATGTTTCAAATCGCCGAAATTTTAAAGGCTGGCTAGGTGAAGCTAGTACATTGCGTCGATTTGGACTTCTACAGGTTATTACTAACAAATGAAGCTAGCCCATCCCACTAAGTTTCTGCTCTCAATTATGTTTTCTATTTCTAAGACAAGAATCGCTAAGTAATTTAATCTATCGTGATTCTGCTTAATCTGTAAGAATCTCCTACTACTTCTGCTGTACTGTACTTCTGAAAGAAGTTGCTCTTTAAATCCAAACCAGTTTCTGCAGACATTCCTTCGATGGCTGATACCACGTCATTAGTTTTTCTCCCACTTTTCTGTCCCAGCGTGAGGTTATATCTAGCTATCTCCGAATCCACATTCTTGAAACTGAAGCTCCTACTTAACGATTTGGATCTCTTAACAGTGAATTTGTCTTTAGGTATTTTTGTGAGGTCGTAAATAGGGTTGATTATACCCGTATAAGGGATATTCGAGAGCTGGTTGAGATTTGATGTAACTGATTCGAGGTAAGTTAAGTGTTGTTCGAGTTTTTGGAGACGATTCGGTGGATTGTAATCGGCGTAGCATTGGGATACCTGGTGAGAGATTAAGTTTAGATAAACGTTAATAGATTGCATAGAGTAAAGGAAATAATTGATGATAACATTTTATTTAATTCCCTATCAAGCTTCAGCTTAAAGGGCGTCAGTGGCTTACTAGCCACTGTGGTTCTCTTTACTAGACAACTAATATTACTGAGCGTTTGAGACTAAAGATGTGCGGTAACCAAAACAACCGGCAGCGTGGCTAAGCCCATTAAGCTTCGGCTATCTTGGAGCCTAAAATGACTTTTTAATGCTCTTAAATAAGGACTGTTCTTCCATGAAAAGTAATTAATATAAATCGTACCCAAACGTCAGGGAACTAAGAAAAAAATATTTTAACGATTCCTTCTAATGTTAGTAGTGAATCTATATAAGTATTCATATCTACATTTTGAATTCTTTTAAATTACAATTGTGATTCTAATTTATTCGTATTAAGACTTAAATAATATAATATTAATTAAAGATAATTGAAGATTGTAGTAATTTGGGAAGCTACCATTAAATAGATCATCTGTGGGAAAATGTAATTTAAGTATTAAACTATGTGACAAAATGATAGTCACCGATAATGATGATTAGAATAGTCTGTAAGTTATTACCGGTCTTCCCTTACTGGAACGCCTTGGTAGTGGTGGTGGTGGCGGTGGAGCCTCATCCCCGGACACGTAGTCAAGAGGCCTGGCTATATACTTTTGAGGAGTATCTATCACAGCACTCTCTTGTTCTGGAAGCTTCCAACTACTAATAAAAGGAATTTTTTTGTCATTGAATATTATTGAACATTTCTTTCGAAAATATATTTATCAAAAATTGTTTTCATTTGTTCATGCAAATAAGGACTGTTTTTGCAAATATTTTCCATACTTTAAAGTATTATACTATTTTCAAAAATATAGTAAATTGCATACTGAATAGTTAACAAAGAAGCTAATTCAAATAATATCTACCTATTTACAAGTCATCTCTTGGCTAGTTCTTCGATCCAATAAATAAGTTAACTCAAATATTGGAGATGGCCCTTACCTGGTAGCTCTTTCACTACTTCTAGACCTGGCTGCTCGTGCAAGCCGGTGGAGCGCAAACAGAGCACCCTCACTGGCTTCACCCAAGTAGGAACATAATTCTTGTAGTATCTACAAATAAAACATTAACACAAGTATTTTAAACATAAAGTGATTCTCTCTTTCTGCATGGTAAAACAAAAACGCTCAGCGTTGAGATGCACGAAATCAGTTGTGCAGAGAAACTATTCAGTCAATTCACTTTTCACTTTTAGGATAAAATAAGACACCCGCTATATCGAATGCTATAAAACTCTTTATTGTGACTTTATTCGTAACATCCAAATAATAAGGTATAACAGTGGTGATTGTTTATGGGCACTCGTCTTTCTGTAGTCGTCCATCATACTGGATTGTATCGTACGTACTGTCAATATGTAGTACAGTTAATTTATCGAACACATTTAAAGAAAACGCGTTTACTAGATAACAGTAACTATCACTACCCAGACGAATTAGGGCTTTACATTATATTCCAAAAGAAAAAAAAAAACCAACATATTGGTAACAGTTAGTCCATACAAGAGTATATAGAACCATAATTTTCGTGAAAAATATTCATTAAGGTGCAAAAAAGAGTCATAACATGAATGACAATGATGACAACGAATGAGTATATAACAATTTATATAGTAGCATCTGACAGAAACTTAAAAGACTTACGCTGAACTTGCCGCGGTGCAGCAAGGTTGGTACCAAGTCTGCCAACGCAAGATGCGAGGTGCTCAGCGCACAGCGTGACGCCAGTAAGTTCAACGGTGCTGTCTGACTTATCAGCCACTCGTCTACGAGGGACCACGCCGGTTCTTCCGCATCAGATGCTCCAGATTCTTCAACTAAACGAGTTATTATTACTTTATTTTTTTGTTCTTCCTTTACTTAACTACTGTCTCTTAGATCTTACAACTATCATCATTTCCACCATAATGATTGATGATGATGATTTCTTACTAAAATATTAGATAATTGGAAAAGTTGAGACACAACTTCGTTGAAATATCGAAGTTGTAGGATCCACGACAGTTCATAGACCTAACAAACAAATCGAAAGGTACACCATCAGTAGATTCGTATATAAAACTATATATCGTTTTTTTATACTACAATGGTGGCAACCAATCACGTATGCACGTGTGCTGTTTTTTGTGGCCATAGCCCGCCTGCTAGTAAGTGGCTACCGTAGCCTATAGACGCTTGTGTATTACAAGGTACATAGGTACATACATACATACATAGGTATCGCTAGCGCGTTGCCGACCTTGAACCCTCCTATCCCAAAGAGGAAACCCTACTACATAAACATGACTAATAAATATACGAGTATGTATCTACCGATCGGCGTGAGTCCATATTGTGCTAAATACGGACCTTCAATTTCTTTAGTATGGGAACAAGAAAGAAACCGCTGAATTGGTACGAGAATAAAATAAAACTCACCACAAAGAGCATCCTTAACGCTGTTAATAAAATCCAAAGTCTCCAGTATACTCGGTCTACTCAACGCCTCCTTGTTCCTTAGAGTAGAACCAGCAGACTTAGGTCTCTCCCTCAATTCTTTTATATTTTCCACAGGTTCTGTGTATACTAAACTCTTTAACGTATGATATTTTTTTCTCAAAGTTTTAGTATCGCCGTGGTCTGTGATGGAAATTTCTGGAAAACCGTAACATGTTGCTGGGCGGTTTCGTCTAGGCCTTCTGCGGAGCTTAGGCTCGTCTAAGGCATCTTTTCTTATATCCTGGTACGACGTAGAAGGGATTATATCAGGTTTCGTAGAGTTTCTCCAGTAATTTCCACTCTTAACACTGGCCAGAATTTCTTCAGTGCTTTCTTGACGAGGTATACCATTCTGCTTTGTCCTGTTGTAAAGAATATTTCATACGTTCATTTTTTATGAAATATATTTAATTTAATATGTTCAATGGCTCATGATACCGAGCAGCGACATCGCGATAGTATGCAGATAGGACATTTTCTCCTGGTCACCTGACCGCCTTAAACTGAAAATCTGTTGGCAAATTCTTACTAGGGTGTCTTGTTATTTGTGCTTGAAAACCGTAGGAATGAAACTTTTATTGACTTAGCACGTTACTTGCGCACCTTGCCGCTTAGCATTGAATCACAACCACGTCTGATGTTAAGTGACGATGCGTCAGAAGATTGTTACAAGCTAATAAGCCTAAAATAAGGACTGACTCCCAAGTATAGCTATCGGAACACACCGAAAATTATTTTGTACTTTTATACCATGTTATACGATATTTTAATATCAAATATGTAGAAATGAAATTATGGCTATTAATATTTAATCTGCTATAATCTCAATAGTGAGTAACTAACTGCGAAGAGATTTCGGATCAATAACTTTGGTAGGTGCCTATTTTTATTTATAAATATATTAATTATAATTAATTAATCAATAGAAAATGGTTTGACGAGGGTTTCCTGTCATTAACACCTGAACGAAAACGTGGATATACGCGTGTCCGACACGACAGGCAATCTCTCCTGCCTAATTAATTGCTATAGCTACTTTACCGTAAACCTTATGTCATTGTATATCAGAATGGTATTCATTCGTTAGCTTTATATTCTATCTCATGAAATTATTATATTTCGGTTTTCGATCACACTGATAGATTTTTATTTTGAAAGTGGTAGTTAGCTAGACAAAATCACGCAAATTCCCTACCACCATATTACAGCATCATCGTGACATTTTCTTTCACCAAAAATAAGTAGAGGGCTTGACAACTATTTTGAAACTAATTGATTTGAATTCTAGAGTGAGTCTGTATTACAGAACTCTGTTGTCAATCAACGCTTTGATATTTTTCGATAAGGTTCAATATTTTCAATATTAGTTTATAATGTGGAGTTGGGGTGATCGAGTGGTTTAGACCGGCGAAATATCGATTCGATGTTCGCAGGATCCAAACCCCAGCATATACCAACGAACTTTTCAGATTTCGTGTACATCTAATTCAAATCACTATCGGCTGACGGCAAAGGAAAACATCTTGAGGAAAGCTGAACACTTGGGAAATGTTCATGTAGTGTATGTGTTTGTGTGTACACTGTATGTGGGAAAAATATAGAATTGTTGATTTCATGGCGTTTGAAATCGTGGGCTAACGTGGTGATTAAGCCCTTAGTTTCTCTTGAGAAGAGGCCTTGAGGACACTTACAGGCTGGTATTAATGTTATTAAGGTGGATAAATAAGGAGTCAATTAAGACCTAAGAAGAAATGGATGGATTGTGTGAAGAATGAAATGTGTATAAAATGTGTAAATACTAATATGACAACTGATAGAATACAATGGAACAGACCAACATGTTGTGCCAACCTTACTTAGGTGAGATAAGGGTAACAAAAAGAAGATTATATTAAGTAGCACCTATAACATATTCTAGTATTCTTGTAGTATAGCCTAACGAACCAATTAAGTAACATTTTTTTTTGTCAAATGTGACACAAGATACTCTTATTTAAGCTTGTCTTACCTGTTGTGAATAAGTGCAGACTGGAAAGCAGCTAATACAGCTCTCTGTGCTAACCTCAGCTTAGCGTCAGCTTTGTGCCGCCGACTTAAGGTCAGGGTGCGCGACGAGCTGTGCTCACGACGAGATGGTAATTTAATTGGATATGTGACCGCCATGCCCTCACCAGTTGGGAAGACTAATTTGAACTCTGTGTTTTTGAACATAAACTAGGATAATATGAGTGTATTAAGATTGAAAAACTGGTACATTAAAGGATGCGGGGATAAAATTTCTTTCTACTCTATAGATAGATATAAAAGAATAACTTACTGGCTAGCTGACATATCAACGCACAGCAAAAATTACTGGTGCTTGGACCATGAAAATTTGCATGTGGGTTCCTTTTACTCTGTAGGTGAGTACTAAGGCAGATTTTTGGAAAATTTAGTCCTAAGGTGGTGAAAAAGGTGACGAAAGTTTGTATGAAAATCCGTCATTTTTGAAGATGATCTATGAAAATTGGTATATAGCAATTCACTTAGAAAATAAAAAAGAAACGTTTCATAGTTTTTTCCAGTTGAATAAATGAAGGTTTAAAGTGAGGTGAAAGTTTTTTTTAATGTGCGTTATGATTCTAAAAGAACTGCTATTGGTTATTGACTAATTGGCTATGATATATATATTCAATTAAATTATTACATCTAACAAAGCAGATGGACACCAACTAGTAATATACCTATATTAAAAAGTAAAGAGTATATGAAAGAATCATAAAACCGTTGTCCCGTTTTCTAGCTTAGATATTAAAAAGGAACAATACGACGAGAAACTCGAGGACAAGTTACTGTCGGCAGCAAGGGCGACCTCTATCGGGAACTTTGCGGGGATTTGCAACTCGCCACTGTATTAAACTTATAATAACGTCATAGAGTTATATAAAATGGAAATCGCAAGAACTATCTTTACAATAGTAGCATTCTTACGTTCTACTAAGCAAAAGGCTCCTCTTAAATAGCCATATAAAATTTTTTTTTTTTAAAGATTGTTTACCATTTTATTTACATGTGTTCTCTATTTGCAACTTCTTTTTATAATGGCAACTGTGTTTATCCACAATCTGCAGAGCAGTTTTGTCGGGATATTGAAGTATTATTTTGTGTTTTTTGTTTTAATTCATAAACTTATGTTATTTGACCCTATGTTATGTAATTTTGGCGGTATTTTACGTGATCTAGTTTGGTTATTGTGCATAATTGAAGTGGATTACAAATGGATTACAAGTGGATTACAAACTAGGAACATGCATTTTAGATTGTTACAAAAGCTCCCTGGACAGTTTTAACAAGGGAGCCGTCATCTTGTTAGAACCATGTTTGAAGATTAAAGAATAGTACGAAGTAGGATTAAAGTAGTAGTTAAAGGACGTGTATCCACTTAATAATTAAAAAAAAACAATCTGCAAACGTCATGTGAATAGTTTTTTTGAAATTATTCTTGTAATCTTCTTACATAAGTCTAACAAGATGGCGGCTGCTTTATTAAAGCCTCCAGGGAGATTTTATAGCAACTTAAAATGCATGTTATTATTTATAATCCACTTCAAATGTGCAAAATCACCAAATACATCACGTAAAATTCTACAAAAATTACATAATATAGCCAAATAACACAAATTTATGAATTAAAATAAAAACAACCACTTGAGATTAAAATCCTGCTTTTGAAACTTTACTTTCATTACTCTTTCGTATTACGTACCGATATATACCCAGTAAATAGTTTAGATCATAATTAGAAATATACTTCAATTTACAAATTGCATCACATTTATTAATTCTACATCCATGTAAACAGGTCTAACCTAGCATTAAGTATGGTCCATTTCTCGTCGACCCACCTCCCAAAGAAGTCTCGTTCAGAGTCCCTTTCCCATTGAAAGGTCAACTCCGACTGGTCGTATTTAAAATGTAAACGTATTCGTACTGCAATCCATTGCGGCTGTGAAATTTTGATCCGTCGTGGATCCCAATTGGAAATTCTGGCTTTTGTAAAGGACTATTGGGTTGGAGTCCGTACCAGTAACAGCTTTAGTTATTACAGTACTCCAATTTATTTTTGGTACTCAATTATTTCCTCACGTAATTAAATTTATAGTTGCCGCCAGTAAATGTTATAAAACGATGAAATGTTTTCTTTTATATCTTTATAGACTTTAGCGTTTGGCCACAATCTCACGATGTGATCCATGATGGTAATACGCTAAGCCTAGTGGAAATCGTAACCGGAACTTACCTATAGGTGCTTTACTATAGATTTTCAACTTAAGGGTGGTAGCAAGCTACAAGCAAAGCAAAGCTAAGCAAAAGCAAAGCTTCCTCCACAAGCAAAAGTTCTTGTAAAAGTTAATGATGACTGATATTTAATAAAATATATAAAACTTACCAATGTGCCGATATCGGTCCACAAAGTCAACCACAGCTTTAGCCCAGGCATACTTCTTTGCCGCATCGAGTAATCCCATACACGGTTCCAAAACCCCGTCATGGACTCCAGTGCAATACTCACGGAGGCCTTCAAATTCTCTTCCGCAGTTCTTCCCATCGAATTCCTCCAAAAACCACGAGTGCTCCAAGGAGGAATTGAAAAGTCCCTCCAAATATGGTTTAAGGACTGGGCAGAGATATTTCTTGTCGTCTTTAGCACCTTTGTGGAGCCAGTTAAGGACGTTGCTCATAAGGATGTGAGGATCAGAGAGGTCTTGGTCTATCAAATCACGGTCACGCCTGACTGCGTCTATAAGGCAAGCGCAGGACGCATCGTAATAATCTTTAAGTTTGTTCCATTTTTTGGACCTGAACAACAGAAAAAGTTTCAGCATGTCGTATTCAACTTTGACTGTCTATATTCGTAATCAAGGCTAATTACATCTATACCCTTTAAGTTCTGAATATGTGTAAGCGAGTTCCTTTCAGTATATTTCGACAGTAAAACTTAAATCTAGTCATATTTTTTGTCTTAGTGTGTTTCCATATTTACATAAGCGGAGAATGTAGTTCAAACTGTTGCATATAATACAAATGAAATCGAAACATAGGAGAACTATTCAAAACGAAATAAGTTTTGTACAGGTTGCATACAAATTTTTCTTACTTTTATTATTATGATTATTAAAATTACATGAAAGTCAATGTATTGTATTTTTATTTAACCTCAATGGGTTCTATTAGATACAGATGAAGATGTGGGGTTAGAGTACTGTGATATAAAAAAAACGAAATGTACCTATATGCAGATAGTTGCCTATCGAACTCTCCAGTATTCCTTACGTGGAAATTATTGAGGTAAAGATCCCGAGCCTGATCCAGCATGATGGCTAAGATATGAATGAGATGTTCAACAGATTCATTATTTGCAGACGTCACTTGGATGAGGTTCGCTCGGAAGGTGCTGTGAGAATCCTATGAGATAAATAATAGAATATGAACACGACTTATTCATATCTGGATTGTGGATTGATGAATTTTTACACATTATTTAAGCATAAGAGGACCATCGTGAAATGTAACCTAATATGCTACGTTACCCAAAGCAGCTTCACTGAACAACAATAGAAACTGAAGGAGCGCAGTGACAGGCCACTAGTATCTGACAGAATTGAACTTTTATTCTGTGTAGTATTATAATGATCGCAAAACAGTTGACCATCAGTGTCCTCACTGTTTTCACCATCTACTAGTTTGCTGTTAAATGTATCTTATATAGAGTGCTCGGGTGCCTGAAATATTATTCGACGAGTTATAAAGTTATTCTAAAAAACATAAAGTCAGCAAGATAATGGTCACCACATATTAAAGCTCGTCGTAGTTCATAGATCGTATAATTAATATTAAGTGCATTACAATAAAAGAAAAATACACCTTAATGTACACAAGTATTAAAAATATTTTTACCAAAGTCGAAAAAGTAACGTACATAAACGATGAAGTTCTTGCACTTGACCAGCTCGCTGACAACTCTCCAGAGGTATCGTAACTGCCTGCGAGAGTACTTCGACGTAGATCCGGCAGATGCTTTTGATTCCCTATTCAGGGCCTCCCATTTACTGAATAAAGCCATTTCAAGACATTCAGATGGCGTTGGAGATATGTCTTCACCTTTAAGATGCAATTAATATTAACTATATATTTTAAGGGATTATTCTTTTCCAAGAGTTTGAAAGTTTAAATCCTATAATAACCCTTAGTTTTCGATGAACGAAAATATTACCGAAACCATAGCAAACTGATAGCTAGGCTATTCTCTAATTACATATCTGATAATAAACAGAATATTCATCACCACTTATCAGTGTATATAAAAAACGTCTTTCTGGACTTAAATGTACCATTTGTATTGTAAGCCCATTAAATGCGTTAGCGACTCGAGATGGATAGTGCCAGAAAAATCCACACAAACTATCTTGTTAATTCATTAAATGATCTAGTTGTTAAAGACTCAGACTAGCAGATGACTTTCAACGACACTGGCTTGATAAAGGGCTAATAATTCAAATATAAAGATACTAAAGAATGAACAAAATTAAGCAACCTCGAGTAAAGATCAGGAGGTGAAGTCGAAACGGGATTTTTTTTGCTAAGAAAATTGTATTCATAGAGCCTCGACGCAATAACTATAAGATTAACTAACAATTTCAAAGGCCCAAAACAATAAGGTCTATATAGATCAGCCTTTAAACTCCTAACCTTCAACTCGTTGTAACTGTTGCAAGCATCCTCTGATGCAAAGCGAGTCATTTTCCCAATCAGCGTCTCTTCCTCCACGACGTACCATAGATCCTCTATGAACTGGATACACATAACCAGCTGTACCTCCATGCTCAGTAATGGATAATAGCCTACGTAGATTAAGTAAAGCAAATTAATATTTTTATGGGTAGTTTTATGTAGTTCTTGACTATAGAGTAAGAATTTTCCTGCACTATTAATCCTATATTCCTAAACTGCATTTAAAATTTAAAACCAATAGAATTGTAATATAACTCCGTCTAACATCTTAGTTCCAATGACGAAGAAATTTGAAATAAGTCCATTTATGAATCCACAGCATCAGTCAAATACATAAAAGTGTTAAAAAATAAAGACGTCAAGTTCTCACGAATCTAAAACCAGCAGAAGATGATGAGAAGCATGTGAGGAGACACAACATCGTGCTGCGGCACTCGAGTATACAGCTAATCGGTCCAAACGGCGTCGTAAAGTGCACATGGCTAAGTACCGGCTCGTAACCCGGAGAGAACCCTAAGGAAAGAAACTTGTCTTTATAAAAAAGGCAAAATTGGAAAAAATAGCAAATCACTATTTTCCTTTTCTTCTATAATACATTACCCTTCATGGAAAAAGGCTTCTTACCAACAGAAGACATATTGAGCCACCATGCCAACCACAAAACATGTACATACAAAAATGTATCTCCATATACGGGAGAATGGCAGGCAGCTATTTTTATCACACCTCGTTTGTGTCTAAAATCTACTCTAGTTTCAAGATACGATGTAAATTGGATTGATTAATTAGGAAATGAAATTCAGTGAGAGTTTCCGTTTGTTGTCCATTATTATTAAACATTTTAAGAGTTCTATTAGTTTTCTGTTTATCCTTGCTCTTCCCAAAATAAAATAAAGAATAAATACAACTAAAGTAATGCACCTGGTAGACTCCCTCTCTCATCCTATCAATCAATGCGTTCAGAGCTGCTGCAACCTTCGCCACTGTGGACAGTTCAGAGCAGTGCGCATCCAGCTCAGCCTCAAGTCCAGGATGACATAGCTGCCATATTAAGGATCGATCGGGGCATGCCATTGATGATGGTGGACCTACTGCAACTGCATAGTAACCCTGAGGAATATAATACGATTATACGAAGTTCACTATACATAAAGCATTGTTGTAATTTATTAAATGTTCGTAGGAAACATGACCTAACGTAGACACGTAAAAAATTCTCGAGCTGTAGACATATAATTAGGTTCAAAAAATAGTAATAAATGGAAAGATCATATATAAGTTTTATAACAAAAATATTTGTAGCTTTTTTTCGCTATGATTAACAAGTTATATTAAATTAAAAAATATTTTTTTCAATCCAGTACCGAAAACGCCAATCGTTCCCGAAGAAATCCGAACACGTGTGACGTCATAATGTTCATTTCTACTGATTGTAGCACACAGCTGATACAGTGTTTTGACTGTTAATCCATGAAATTCCTTTAACATTATGACGTCACAAACCTGGCGACCAATCGTGGCGCGTCCGTAGTCATGTGATTATTTTTAAAATATTATCAATTTTCAATTGTTTATAACTAATTAATAAAAAATATTTAACAGCGTTTCCAATTGACTACTAATATAATTATGAAAGCTAAAAATAAATTTAAAAAATCATGTTTTTTTTTTCTAAAACTCAATTTCAAAGAAAAAGTAGTCCAAAATGCTAACACGACATCGCGCCGCGTTGTCTTGAGTGCTACTGTATTATTAAATCCATAGTTTTTGTTGGTATGAGATCTTCTTCCAATAACGAGATCTTTATAAGCTTATATCATAACTTTTTATAATGTTTTCTTTGTATACATAATATAATTATTATTATAATAATTATTAAATAGCAATTCGTAAATAGACAATAAAGGATTGTAAACAAACATTTGACATTTAGCAAACTTTCATTATTGTAAAAAGCTCGATACTTTTTATTGAAATGACAATCTAATGCAAACCTAAATGTCAAATGTTTGTTTTCGACCCGTATGAAAACTAATATATAGACATATATGGCTGACAACGTATACACAATTCAAAATTAAAAAAAAAAAAACAATTTTTACAAAATATGTAGCCAGAAATCGATAAATTTTGTTTTCTTTGACATAACTACAGAAACTACTTATTTATTGCGTCAAATTTGATATGAGACAAGTAGCCTATTCAGTTGATATAATATGAATCCTAACATAGTTTTAAATCGATGTTTTTTTTTCTTCTCAAAATTTGACAGCTGTGTTTTTGTTTTATATCCCTAATATCCAATAATCTTTGGGCACTCTTCTCTAAATGTATTGGAACATATTGTTAAAGAAAACGCCGACTGACCCCTTGAGCGCTGGTGTAGTGCAGTAAAGCCAGAGGATGTGTCAAGGGTACTCGACTGGTGTATGCCGCAGCGCTGCAACCTTCGACCTTCGCGCCCAGCATCAGTTTGGCCTCCGCTTCCCCCGCACCGATTCTCACCATCACCCACGCAGCTCCCTCAACTATTGCTAATCGTCGATCAGTATTTGTAAACGCAGAAGATGCTAGAAAGGCAAGAATACAGTGTTTTTGACAATTTATAAGCGATTTATAAGATTTTTAGCGTAAGATACGACTATGTTCAAATAGGGTAACTATAGACTTAATCTAGCGTAGATTTTCTTAGCAAAATTATTTTATTTATAAAGTGGTAATGTTCACTACTAATGATCTGATTCTAAAAGTTATTTCACTAATTGTATTTTATTGTTTCTAAGTTTTTTTATTGAAATTACCGCGTACGAAGTCGCGGATGGTTGCTAGTATTTCATAAACATGTACTATTGTACCTTATTCATCGTAAGAAGAATTTTCAATAACACTTTGACATAAAATACCTTATTGTGGCTTATGTATAAGAGATAGGCATATGGTATCGCAGGTATGGTATCGAGGTTTTTTTTGTTACTACGTACAGCGTTACTTTCTATATGACTTAAAACTAGAGTAGACCAAAATAATAAAACCAGGGAACCGAAAATTAATCGAATTAATCGAACGCCGCTGTACATTGAATTTATTAGTTTCTTGTTTAATTTCGAGTAAACAAATATAATTACGTAATTCCTACATTTTTACTGCAGCAACAAGCAGTTATGAATATTGACAGGAAGAATTAATTTTGTTGTTTGGAGTCAGGCATTTAATAACTGAAGTGTTCCAGATTGCGATTTCAATGGTTGTCATATTATAGTTTTGATATTTCATTTACACAGCTTCCACACCCATCATCTCATTTAAAGCATAGCCGTATTATCGATTATATTTAATTCTAAAAATAATAGATAATCATAAAATTAACTTACAATTGAAATTATGCTACATCTCTAAATTAACATTTGACATGTGTCGTGCAAGTCGTCTTACGATGAATGAATAATATCTAAATTGATGTAGATGGTTGACACTTGTGTAAAAAATAAAAACCGTACGTCTCATACAAATAGCGTCTCTTTCTGCGTGTCGTTCTAAAACGAAAATTTTGAAGTTTTTGGTACTTCTTTTGTCTCCTTTAGTACAGGGTAAAATTGAGATCTGCGCGCGCATCGTGTGACTGAAGTGCTACCAGAGGAAGTTACTCATCAAAATATGATAGTAATTGAATTCATTTTACTGAGATTCTTTTAAATTGTTTAGAAATAAAATTGAACTAGCTGACCTGTGCGTATATTTCGCACATTATAATTATAATGTATACAATCTAAAAACTGTCATGTTAAATAAATAGATTGTTAATAGATGACGATTATTGAACTAAAACGTAAGTAATATTATTTATCTACTGTCATATCGTTATATTCAAATTATAAACTTCAAAACGAGTTTATACTGACATATTTTATAAACACAATACCTAAATTTAAAAATATAATCATATTATAACACATTTCTCCAATAAAATAATGTTATAATACATGTTTTTTATCAATGCGATACAGGCCAAATTTATATAGCATTACGAAAAAGTTTTGGATACAATTTTTACTTATTTGTGGCAGCGCATGCGCTGTGATGTACTACTTAGGTTATTGCGCCATTCATACCTTTTTGTTGTATCTACTCACTTAATATAGTGGTTTTATTTTATTTTTGCTTGTTAGTAGGTTCAGGGAGTAGATAAACCGCACATAGTTATGAGCGTACGGCTCGGTTTTAATACAAACACTCGTGTTTTAATACCCCTTATTATGCAACAGTTTCATAAACTACTATTAATGAATAAAGTTACAGGATAACTCCATCTTTGTCACTGATCAGAACCGCAGGAAGTACATACTAAATAAAATTTACATGAACTTAGATGCATTACTTTAAAAGCCACGCCTTTTACGCCTACGAAAGTGTTACATTCATAATAATAAACATACAGCACACTTTAAATGATAATCGATACGTTGAATTCTGAACAGAGAATTAATTAGTTTAAGGTCTGTCAATGCATCACCGTCGACTGAAGCCGTTACGGTGAAATTAATTTAATTAAAACTTTAGAGAACTGCCACGAGTAGGAGCCGCGCTCGCCGCACCGTACAAAGTTGTACAGAATACACGCTATGCCTATACCGAATCCTTGAAATAATTTATAAACATACTGATTATTTAAGTTAAAACACCATGTCACGCGTGTTTTACTCTCAATAGGTTATTATAAGATGGATCCTTACGTGAATGAGAGAGATGTCTGGAAGTGACTTCCTTTCTGTTTATTCATTAAAACAATATAATTATTACATAAGTTTTCTCAATTCTGTGACATGAGTATAATACATTATTTTTACACAGTAAAAAATTTTATTCACAAACCCGGTCGAGTTTCTTTCCGGCTGTTCTCGATAACTCAGATGTTTCCCGAATCCGTAGTGTTTAGCGTGCTTAAGTGCCGTTTTAGGGCCTAAATTGGATTAAGTAATTTTGAAGGAAGAATGCTTGTCATACATTCATTGTTATTTATTATTAAACACCCAAGCCCGGTGAAGCTGTAAAAGCCTTTTGAGATTCCTCTCAAAGAGAGGCCTCAGGTCTAACGAATAGTCAGATCGAAAAAATAATTAAACATAAGAGTTTGGGCTCTTAACATTTCATTGTATTGAATCAAACCACGGATGTATCTAAGAAGGAAGCCAAAAATGTACAAAGGTAAATTAGTTTTTACACGTAACTTCATACTATAAAAATGCAGAATTCTAGACGCTACAGTTTATTGCTACACTATGTATATATGTATGTATAGTTTATGCATTAGTGACATACATGAAAAGATGGTTATTCGACGAACATTGTCGTTTCGGCACAGACTATGGAGTAAGGGATCCGGGTCCCATAAAAATCCCTTTATATACGCCTATAAATGAAATTAAAATCGATGATCGTTGATCAAGTATTCTTATAAAATTTAATTTCAGAAATTAATCAAATAACTATATATTATTCAGTATATATTACAATATTCTATTTATTACTATTTCATTATTATATGCATTAGATATTATATTAGCGATGATAAAGTTCGTATTAAATCGTCGTCAAGTGATAATAAACTAGAGAACGTATTTTATATATGGGACTTTATTTCCATGACTAAGAAAATATATGCGTCAAAGACGATCTGAATCCATCATAATGGAATTTAAAAAACTGTTTCGAGGTTTTTGACAGCACGTCTTGACAATATTGCCACGAGACGGTCTTAACGGTCAGTTAAAAATCAAGACTAATTTGATAAATATTTATTTATTTATTAATATTCCTTTGTCAATATGAAGAAAAGTAGATAGTAGTAGATAGATATTACTTACAAATAATCGGTAATAAAAAAGTAAATTGCCTGTAGATGACGGAACAAAGGCCAAATGAATATTATAAAATGGAACATGACATGAATATTTTATAATTTAGGTCCAATTAATCTTCTGAACCCGAATATGTCAATCCCACGCGATCAATTGCTATGGGAAAATCAACGACTAAACGTCCTGTGTACTAGAATGAATGTTCGGAACACTCACAATATTATATTTAGGTGTTGATCCGAAACCATACGTAATGGAAATGATTTTTATAAAAACTAATACATAACACAACCCCCGAGTGATTTTTAATTTGGTTGCAATAACAGAAGCTAATTAATGTATATTGTATTTAGAAAAAAACATTAACACTGCGATTACCGTCCTCTGTCTGTCGGTCTATCGTTACTGTATTGTTCTATACCGAGACCGTACGAAGTGTGTAAAAAAAAACAGCCTTAATTGTCGCCTGAATGTGGCGCTTGTTATATTCCTATGTACTATATTAGTGCGTAAGCATTATGTCTATGAGGAAAATCCATTTAATTACCACAACGAAGTCCGTAGTTTTGTTGTGTTCTCATTTAGCGACCTATTATTAATAATAATATATTACATCATCACGCACCATATAATTCCGAGTTAAGCAGAATGCTCACTGATATTATAAATAGCAAAAATAGCTCTGTTTATGAACCTGTTTGTTACCTCTTCACGACTGAATCACTGAAACGATAGCAATAAAATTTGGCATAGAGATAACATGGGACCGGAAGAAGGGCATAGTACGAAAAGGATGCAGGAAAAACCTAGTTGTAATAAATATTATTCTTTACACTTATTTGTTCAACTTAAGTTAATAGTGTGACCATTATAAGCTTGGTCAAACTAGCAACATCCAGATTCATTCCATCCCAACATTCGTTTACCTAGCGATTCGATTGCCACAACTTTAAATACTATTTAGAACATTTCAATATATTATTTCTCAAACGTAAACCCTTTTTGTCGCAACGCCATATCACCTAACGGAGATTATTTTATAACTTTCTCTTCTTCATTCAAATGAATGATTCAAACATCATTTTATTTTATAATTTTAAGCTTATGTACCCGCTGATGACGAACAATAAATAAATAGCTTAAAATTATTCTTCATTTTTAAATTGATACCTAATGCAAATATTCAACTAATATGTAGGAGGCGTGATCTATTGACAATATGTTTAACTAACATGAGAATTGCAATACCCATATACCCCCATATGTGCAATTCAGTTCGAATATTTTTTTTAACTTTTATTGTAGTGAAATTTTTTGCATTACTGGGTTTACAGACAAAATCATTGTAAGTTACAACAGACACAAGTAATACCTAAACCACATAATAGACAGGTACTGAACGGTGAAGTTAAATTCATTAAAACTTTAGCAAACTTGAGAACGCGGAGCCCATGCGCATGTGTAAACCGCGAGCGTGGTCTCCGATTATTCCGGTACAACTCTTTGTTAACTACAAGCGAAAAGGATTGCGACCACAAACAAACATTCCGAATTTATAATGAATTTAAATTTAATATTTGATTTTTAAAACATATATATATATTAACATATATATTATATAGGTTTAGCATTTGACCATAATTTCACCTGATGTTAAGTGACGATGTTGCCAAAAATGGTAACACGCTAAGCTAATTGGGGGGACTGTCTCTCAAGTGCAGCTGCCGCAACACACCTATGGGTGCTTGGCGACAGTTTTCCACCTTGGTGGTAGCTAGCCCGACGGGCTGTAGAAATTTCTGATAAGATTAGCAAGATATCAGCAACTTCAACCTTCTATATAACCTCTTTAGCGGATGAATTATCAAAACTCCTTTCTTAATACTCACCTATGTCATATTGGGAACTCCTATTCAAACATGCTTCTAGCTATGCTATGCTATGCTTCTAGCTATGCTATTCAAAATTGTATTTTAAAAAATTAATAGATGGACGTAATAATCACACATTATCTGAAGCATCACATGCGCGTTGACCACCCCATGAAAATACTGCCTACTCCCTTCTTGAAGAAGAAGTGTATTGTGGTTACATTTAACGAACCTACCACTTGATTGGCTGGCTTAAGAGTCTTGAGTTATGCAACTCAAAACACGTTCCAAAACCACTTAACTAGTTTGAGGTTGATTGGTTAGAATTTTTTTTTTTTCTCTCATGCCGTTCCCAGTGAACGCCGAGACAAAGCCCAAAGGTGTCCATAATGAACCATTAAGCTAGCTACGTTGTGATCATTGACCCAGTTTGAACAATGAGGCATAGTTTGAGGTCACCTGCGATATATGACTTTTCATTACTTTGTTAATTTGTGACAAATAGCTCGAAACGAGAACACCGTGGTAAAAAAAAACACATCGAAATAAATTTACACACTAGAGAAAAAACCCATGACATTATCTGTCTTTTTTAACACATGTCGTTTGACCTCATTTTAGAATGAGACAGATATAATTAGTTTTGTTTATTAAATAACGTACGGAAATATTTTTATTTTTATTGTTTTAAAATATTGTTCTTTAATAATCAAAAAACTGGGGAACGAGCTAAGCGGGTGTCTTGAAAAAGAAACACCTATCTAAGTATACGTGGAAAGCCAGAATGTCGTATAATAATTAGGATCAGTGTTGTGTATACTTGTAGGTAATATAAATATTTTATCAAAATCTTATTACATAATACTAAATTTAAACTGTATCATTAGTAACTAATATTTTACTTGGAAAGTAAAACATTATTTAAATACAAAATTTCATCCAAATCGTAAGAGACTTTTCCGAAATATTTATACATACTAGCTGTGGCCGCGGCTTCGCTCGCGTGAACTACATACAGGGCTATCTACCGGGTACAATTGTGAATCTAAACCATCCAGAGACCCACGCAAGCACACACAAAAAAAAATCATCAAAAATCCTCCAGCCGTTTAGGAGCATTTCAGACGCATACACATTTTTTATTTCGAATGGATTATACTGTTACCCTTTCGGTCCTTGGAGCCATTAAGAGGCTTTGAAAGCTTCACCGAAATTTAAGGTCACTCTCGGGTCGCGTGAGTCAATAGTTTTCCTTAAAACTATGATTCTATAACTTTAATTGAGTAGTGATAGTTCCGATCGCTCAATCTAGTAATGTAATACATTATATTCTTCTTCATCTTTCTTAATATACGAAAAGAGTCGTTTTTAAACTTGTGTCTCGTATCACGTTTCCAGCCATTGGAGGTAAATTTTTAGCAAAGTGACCAAATTGTGTTTAGTAAACTATAGCTAGTAAATAATGGGAATTTGACATTTTGATGTCGATATTTATTAGCCATTTCTACTATCGCTTTGCTCTTGAGAAAAACATTTTAGGAGGTCGATTCTAAACAATATTTTACTGAAAAAAGCTAGGTACAAGCTGATGGTTAATGCTCCTATTAATTAATCTTGAAAATTACAAATAGGCAGTTATACTACTGGAAACGATAGCATTGTAATGTATTATCACTACATTTCATAGCAAACCTACGCTAAGTTATCGAACAACACCATAATAATAAATAGCGGAGAAGTTAAATTATATTTTTATTGCCTACATCAAATTCCCAATCCCGACAACACCTCATGACTTTGTAAAATATTGCCTTTGAAAACTGTACTTTGTGCCTTAATTTCGGTTTAGTAGCTGTTAAACAGAAGGTCAAAATTACAGAGCCCTGTGATTCCCACACGCCTCTGTATTATACACGGCTCAATTTAAACTAGACGTTATGCAGTGATTACTACGTATTTTCAGTACACCTTCTATTACCTAAAATTGGATAGTTATTGTATAGGACTATAAATATATACTACCATTATAAAGAGGTAAAGTTTGTATATTTGTGGGAAACGATTTTGAACACGCTTTTATTAGTTACACTTGTAACTAACTAACAAACAATGCAATAAAATCTTAGAAGTCAATTTTAACCTACTTCTAATTGTCGCATCGAAATGAAATTTTGAAATGTATGTATATGTAGTTCGGATGACAAAACTATTATTTGGTATCTTGGACCTGATCTGATGATGGAGCCAGGAGATGAATAGTGGAACTCTTTAGTGGCTACTCGAGTTTAGGCTCATATGATTTGTATTGATGAGTCCAATAGGTTGGGCTTCGTAACGAGGGTCTGGTAATGGAGCTAGGAGGTGGACAGTAGAACTCTTCAGTGGTTACTAGTAAACTTCTCGAGTTTAGGCTCAAATGATTCGTATTGACGAGTCACATAGATTGGACTTGGTAACAAGATGTTAAGACTAAGAAGTTTTATAATTTTTAATGAGCGATTATAGCTTGCTTTTTAGTTTTTTTTTTTAACAATTTAAACTTTTATTTATACCTACTTATCAAATTTTATATTGTAACAAAGTAGCGGGCTAATGCTAATTTATATCTATATACGTAAATAAAATAAAGCGTTTGTCTGTCTGTTTGTTCCGGGTAATCCCCAAAACGGTTAAACCGATTTTGATGGAACTTTCACTAGCAGATAGCTGATGTTATAAGGAGTAACTTAGGCTACTTTTTTTTAGAATAAGAATTACGATTCCGTGCAAATAAAAATCAGTTCGGAATAATGACAATTTTGGGGCGCTTCAATGGCCTACGCTAGGTAAACCATAAGTGATATATCAAATTAAGGTAGTAAATAATTGTAGATCTTAAAAAGACCAATGAAAAAGTTAAAAGGAGCATATGTCTATCTTCTAAGGATCACCCACAATAAGAATTTTTGTATTTAAAATAACCGGGAGCTGGGTTAGCCATCTGTTTACAATTTGTTTAACTAACATCACAGATTGTTTAAACATTCTATAATGAGCGATATATTCGCACGTCTCAGCTATAGTATAATACGAGTATAATGGACTAACGCTGTGCACCAGTTTGTACATATCTACTGTCAATGTCATCTATTGTCTTAGAACTAATAGAAGTAAACCAGCCTATATTATATTGGGTATATTAATCATATGTACATAGGAAACTGGGCACCCCTTTTTAGTAAGAACGAGTGCCAACTACATATGCTTTATTAAGTACCTAAGTGCAAGTACTAGATAGGGCTCCGCTATCAGTTGAGACCAAATAAAAAACTTTAAATACACTAAAAGAAGTTCAAATATGTGATTATAGTGTTAGAAGAATAATGTCTGAGCACGGATCACGTACTTACGAATCGTGCGAAAGCTCGAACGAGAATGTCCCTTCAAGCTTCTTTTTTTTCGAATTGACTATACGTTTAGCTTTAAGGACCCTGGAGCCATTGGATGCTTTGACAGCTTCATCGGGCTTGGCTATCATTGCATCCTTATATAGTTCGCGCGGTCACCGAGCTCACCTGTTGCTATTGCAGCCAGTCAATAATAACAAATTAAATAAGAATAATATCCGCCTGTAAGTGTGTCCCTCAGCTGGGAAAAGGCCTTGTCCCAAGGGATGGTACGGGCTTAATCACCACACTAGCCCACGACTTATTGGCAATTTCAAACATCGAGAAACCAACAGTTCTAAATGTTCCCACATACTGTACCACTCAAGAACATTTCTCAAGCGTGTAGGTTATCTCACGATGTTTTCCTTCATCGTCATCCGATAATGTTCCCAATTGGAATTAGTATATATACGCTAATTAAAAAAAAATCGTCGGTACATGCCGGAGTTCGAACCTGCGAATGTTATCGATATTACGCTGGTCTAAATCATTCAACCACCACGATATCAATAGTTAATAGTGCGGGTCAATAGTTAAGTCAGTAGGTAATTAAGCGAAGCACGTTAACAAGCCACTATGGCCTTTTTAATATGTGTGTTGTCACGTTGCAAATGAATGCAAGTGTCCAACCTCATTTTTATCGCAATTTCTACCGTACCTCTTAAAAAACTATAAGAAATGTTATACTGAGACACCTCACCTCTTTCTAGGTAACAGTATTGATAAGGCACAGCACGCTGGGCCCCCGCAGCGCACAGCACTCTGGTGGCATTGCCTCGAACACTGGCACAGCGCGCTATCAACCGCACCCAACGCTCTATCACTTTGTCTCTGCCGAAGTACGGTTTTTCAATAATTCTAGACAATATATCGCGAAGAAAACCAACTTTCACGGGATTTTGCAGTATCCTTGCTAACCGTAGCCAACCAAACATTTATTATTTATCGGTCATTGAAGATAGCTATTCAGAGAAAAGGGAACATTCAATTTTTATCTCTAACTCTAGGATGCAGTTCGAGATAAGAATAATTACATTTCTCGCGCGTATTGCTATATAAAAAGTAATAATAAATGACCATAATTTACAAACACTATTTTACACATTTTACTAACAATTATTATACAAATAATTTAGAGATATGTGAAATAAGATTTATTGTCATTGTGTTTTAATAAACAATACACTGGAATGTATACTGGTATGCAATATAATTGAAAATTTTCACAGTACATCTAGAGATAAATTCACATTGTTCCGTTACAATAAGATTATGTTCGATAAAGATTCGTTATAGAGATAAAGTTTACAAGAATAGCTTAAAATTCGTTGCAAAGCTTCTACCATTTTTTTAAACATTGGTGCTTCTAACCTATCTATACTAATTATCATGTTGACATATTCGACTACACTGTCACTTCTCAGTGGTAGCGTGTATGTACACGGCGTCGACCGACGTGAATTCGAACCCCCACAATGAATGCGCCCGGTGAAGAGAAAAATCTGGATGAAACCATAGCATGGTGGTAGGACATTTTTGTAATGCCCGCATGGCTAGCTACAACCCTCAAGTTGAATATATGTAGCCAAGCACCTACAGAAGTGCTTTGGCAGCTGCACTTGAGAGCTAGTATTCCACTAGGTTAAGCGTGTTATCATCTTGGGCCACATCGTCACTTAACATCAGGTGACATTGTGGCCTCTACGCCAAACTATAACGATAAAAAAAAAACAGAAATAACTTAACTAAGGCTATTCTGGAAACTAACCTGCACAAATATCCTGAAGGTGTAAGGAATTCTTCCCATTTGTCAGCATCTCGACCCGTCAGCTTGATTCTCCCGTAACCTACTGGACCGTCATACAACCGGCACTCTTCGTTACAGTTAAGCGGTGGCAATGAATCCAAAGTTACCAAGTATTCTAAAGAGCGAGACCTCATCTGTAAGAAGAAACATTCAATATTCAAATTGTGTATGAGGGTCACTATATAGTGTATAATCAAATATCAGGAATACCGAATAAGCCACCCACACATGAACCTAGGTAGTGAAAACGCATTCCCAAACAAATGAACGTACCAGAACAGTGATGAATGTGTGTAACCATATTTGTTATCTACATTCATAAATCTGTAGTTTTTTATACATATATTTTTTTCTAAATTTATTTTCTTAGTAATTAGGCATCCCGTAAACAGGACTCTGATAACGAATATACCTTTAAAAGAAAATTGTCTGTCTATTTTTATGTCCGGAAGTAACTCAAAAACAGCTTGAGCGATTCTTATGATATTTGTACACGGGAAGCGTATGTATGTCATTGGTCAATTGATTGGCTATATTAATTTTCAATAATAGGTACTTGTAGAACTCATAAAAAATACATTATCCAAACAAAATTATTATTAATTCTCAACCGATGTCGATTTGGTTGTCGGTTGGTTGTCGGTTTGAAAGTTTTATGGACGATTCTTATAGCAATTGTGGAATGACATATTATTATACTTTCCGTGTACAAAATTTTATCTAAATCGGCTGAGAATTAATACATTATTATTTTTTGTAATTCTTTCTTTGACTTCTAAAAGTATTTTGGACAATTCTTATAGCTCAACAGGCAACAATCATAGCATCAGGCTCTCAAGTGCAGCTGCCGGAACACACTATTGGTGCTTGGCGAAGAATTTTTAACTTGAGAATGGTATCTATCCAGGCGGATATTAGAAAAACCCGTACCACCATGCTATGGTTTCATCACGATGTTTTCCTTCACCGAAAGCTCAGAATCATTGCAGTTGCATATTCGGGTTTTAGTTTTTAACTTTTTAATCAAAAGTCTAACAAAAAATATTATGTTGCAAATTACAGATGTATATGGTATCCTTACCTTTTTACCTCGATGTAATGCAATTAAGTGGCAGCATCGAAACCTTGGATCCTTTTGTCCAGCTCCATCGATCAATCGTTGAACTAGACTCTCAACCGTGCTCTCCATTTCCGTTGAAAGGCGACCTACGATAAATACACATTTAAGTTCAAAACTTATAAAACTAACAATTATTATGAACCGCTTATCGCAGTCCTGTCATTTAAGAAAAACAGGTATCAACTAAAAACAAATTCACCTTTTGTATGTTTAAGAAAGAAAGCACCGCTTACCAAATTCACTGAGCTAACTGCTGGAAATAGGCATTATCATAGGCATAGGCAATATCGCTCAAAAGTAAATGGTGATCTTTTGAGAAGTTTTCTAATGATATTAATATCATGAACGAATTCATGCTTAGCATTAACAAATAGGAATTGTATCATACAATATAAAAAATATAAAATTACCAGTTGCGTAAACATTTCTGTCACTGAATAATATTTAATCGTTAAGAAAGACATCCATAAATAATACATCCATAAATCAATAACAAAATATAATTTAAAATATTGCCAAGTGCGAGTCGTGCAATTGGGTTCCGTAGTTGCCCATCACAATATGCAGACTTTAAAAGGGGCTTTAAGTAATTTTCAATGGAATTTGTACGAAATTACTTCTCCAAGTATATTTTACAAGTTGGTCGACTATTACTCGTTAACATGTAAAGCCTACTTAGTTGTAATATTTTTTTTTAATTTGTTATATACTACTGCCGAGAACCATTTAGCCGGCAGTTGGGCGGACACCTGACTCTAAGAAAAATTTGCACTTTAAAGCTTAATATTTCAAAAAAATATCTCTGAATCGAAAAATGGTTTTGACACCCCCCAACATTTATTACGACACCCCACATAATGAGATAGATGAGATAGATGAGATAAAAAAATCATACCCATTTTACATCTAGGGGAGGTAAAAATGTTTTTTAAAGATTTTATTTTACCACTTTGGCGACGTGATTAATATGTATACCCATGCCAAATTACAGCTTTCTAGTACTAAAAATCTCTGAGCTAATCCGCGAACAAACTGACGAATATGACGAAACTACAAAGATTCCTTGTTGACGCCAGAAGTTTAAAAAAGCAAAACTAAAATAAAACAATATTGTTACGAACTAAACGAAATAATCACTATTCTCGAAATATCTGGAAACGTCCAGAAGCTACTCGAAACATCGTGCGTGTATTCGTAGGTACGAAAAGATATAGTTTACCCATACAATCAAAGCTTATCAGTCCGATTGCGTAATCTAACAAACAATTATCTAAAAATAGAAGGGGAAGCCCTTTTAAACGGTGTAGTAAAATTTATGGCCTTTCTAAAGATTTTGACCCTCCTTCATTTTGGTATAAAGGCGCACCGTGTTCCAAGCCAGGACAGTTCAGTTTTGGACAACTAAGTGGAAACAACAAGCGATAAAAAAGAAGAAATCTGCAAGAGAACCATAAAAATACTTTAAGTACGACCACAGTATAGTGAACATCGGAATAGTGAGTTTGTTTCACGGAGTACGAATAAATTATTTACGTAAAACTTAACTGCATTTTCACTGCCTACGGATATAAAAATATTTTAGTTAAATAATACCAGTTTCTTGAAAATAAGTGATTTAAGTTTTAATCAGACCAAATAAATATTGGATCGTATGAGACGGTGACACGTTGGAAGGAAATAAATCCAATATTTTAAGAACAGCTTACCATTTTGATCTTCCTCCGAAAGCCTGTCGACGTAGGTGTTGAGAACACGGAGTTGGTTAATAGAAAACTTCAGTCCTGATGCTGGCAAGCGCAGGTCTCCACCTGGGGTCTCACTAGCAACACCTGATGCACCTGACCCCATCACCCCTAAACCATAAAATTATAGCACCCACAGTTTAACCACCAACGCAAACAAAGGGGTGTTTAGTCTAACATTCTTTGAAGAATTCTCTCTACTTGGGATAGCCCGACTGATGTAATACCTACAGAAGATCGCAGGCAAATAACCTTATGTTGTGTTCCTGCGGTGAGTAAGGTTTCTAGAGCTCCTTGGGGTAGGGGGGTTCAAGGTCGGCAGTGCGCTAGTGATACCTACGGTATTACAAGCGTCCATAGGCTACTGTAGCCGCTTATAATCAGGCGGGACGTATGCTAGTTTACCTCCTCTGTAGTGTAAAAAAAATATTTATCTGTCTGTGGTATCGTAACTCCAAAACAGATGAACAAATATTAATTTAGTCTTTTTGTTTGAAAGGTTTCTTGACCGAGAGTATTCTTAGCTATAATTAAAAAAAACTGTTCAGCCGTTGCAGATCATAAGATCTTTTCTAATTGATACAGGGATGTGAACAACTGATCGATTCGAAAGATATTTTTTATCGTAGCACTGCAAAGTTTCGTCACTATACCTGATGGTAAGTATCCTGTTACTTCAATGCTATTGCAAAAGCATGGTAACTTTAACCTGGTACTGCAGCATCTTCTGAAATCTGGACACGCAACTCCTCACCAACTTAAAGAAGAGTTATCGTGTTTGGGCTCAATGAAAAGGTTGTTTGTATCGGTTTTTTTTATTATTTGTAATTTACCTTGTACGTAGATGTATCAGTAAATTTTAAACTAGATGCGCTTAATTGGAACCTTTAGGTATATACTTAGTTAAGACTTAGCTTAAATTTATGTCACTATTTGATGCTTTTATTTTTTATTATTTCCAATATTTCATGCTATTTTTTCTAACAACGGTAATAGTGTATATGTATGTATGCTAACAACACGCCTGCCACGGTCACCTGTCCGCATCACCGGCGTCACATAATGCCACTTCCGGCGGAAGCCGCGCCGTTGTTGACCTGACATTGTACTCCCGGGTAATCGATGTAACAATTATTCTATTCAACATTGATCAGAAATAAACTCATTCTAACTGATATATTTATCGTATATCAAGAAGTTGTATGTAGAGCTAAACTCACGAGAGATAGAAGCAAAATAAATACAGGATTCGCTGTGGAAGAGTCATCGCCACATATTTTGAAGCAATAATGGCTCAGTGGTATCCTGTACGGATACCGCGTTCGTCTACGTGAGCTCGAATCTCTGAACCAGCTTGAGTTTATAATTATAATAAAAAAAATACTTTAATTGCCAAGCCGTTGTGCTCACTGTGCTATGTTCCAAAGGGCGTTGATGACAAACGAACCGTTCAATATTAAACCTTTTAAATCACAAACTATCAATTACAAAATAACCTATCTTTAGATGAATTAAACGAAAAATCTTATTTGAAATTGAATACGATTGCAATGGATTATAATAACTGCTTAACGTCACGTAAACTCCTCGTCTGTTCCTTCCAATAACACAAAATAACATCTACATTGGTAAATACTTTTCGGTAAAACTACTTCTAAAATAAGAATGAGATTTTTTTGATTCGAGCTTAATCTCAACAAAAAATTGGACAAATATAAATTCCTTATTTTCGGATTTGTTCCTAACTTTTGTTAAAAGCCGCCCAAATATCGTGCCAAATTTCAAGAGAAGTACCCTATAGGTTTTGATGATCGTTCCCTGAGCGGTACTTTAACTACGTAGTATCTCTTTAATGCTTTAATCTAAAAACCGTGCCACTGTGACGGAATTATCACCGTGTGCGAGATGTTCAGTATCAGTAAGGATTACAGAACTGGGATCGATCAAATTTTCTTAGGATATTGCATAGATTAATGATTGGTTTCCACGCCACTTCAACTAGTTGTTTACTTTACTGTTGGCGTACTATACAAAAGCGGCAATCAAAACTACGCCGAACCGGCCTACTCGAGTCCGAAACCGACAATACTGGCACGCTGACAGACTTCATTTCTAATAGTCACAACACACTAGGATATTAAGTTGCCTTAATTCTAGGAGAAATTGTTTGTAGGTAGCGCGGTATCTAGTTGAAGCGCAGTGGAGGCCAATCATTAATATAATGGTAAATTGCTTTATTTATAAATATATTATGACTGAACCCTTACTATGTATGTGTAATCATAGTATGCATCAAATAGACGGAAGTATATTAGATAGAAATTATAAGTTATAAATTAAAATCTATTATGCACAGGGAAACAATTAAAAACATAACATAAAAACATTTAAATACAAGTTATTCCTAGTTGAGGCCACAGAATCACAAATAAATGAATAGTACTTTAAAAAGTACTTCTACTATTGCAAAAAAGTTTACGATAGATATATATAAGACAATGTTGGCCTATGTACGAATAGAAGGTTTCGCGATTAATTAAACGACAAGCTACAAGTGGGACAATGTTATACGACACTCCCTGCATCAAATAATAAAGAACTAAATTTAAATGTATTTTAATAAAGTAGCATTTCTTACTAGTCTTGTACCACCGACAACGGTTTTCAAATTGAAACAAATGTTACGTGAAAGACAAGATACTTCCATTACAAGTTTGCCCGGACGAGCGTTTGTTTTTTAAGTAAAACTTCTTAGGGCGGCGATTTGATAATTTATTGGACGAGAAAGAAAGATATAACTTAGAAAGAAGGAGAAAGCCATATATATGGTTATTACATTGTATCTATATAAATAAAATGATTGAGGTTTGCCGTTGTGCGCGCATCACGCAAAAACTGTTGGATAAATGTTGATCTTTTTTTTTGTTTTATTCCTAAGATACTTGATCCTTATCAAAAAAAATTATGTGTGCAGCAGTTCACACGTGTCCGAAATGAAATCATCAGAAAAAAATATGTTCCTTAAAAATCCTTTTTAAATATACTAAATGCCGGTACATTTGACTTCGTATGAAGTCCTGTCGTCTCACACCACTAGGCCAATTCGACGACAATCACAGTTATGAAAATCAGGACTTGCATTAACCGCGCATAATGTAAAAATGTATTCTATCTCTATTCTCTCGTATGCTAAATTCTATAGATGTATATGATTATCTCTTTTTATTGTCGCTTTTTCGTTTCATCATCGAGTTTCATTTCACAACAGTGCGAAAGAAGTTTTCACTTCAAAAAAATTCACGTTATTTCATTCAATAATACTATATACCATATTATACTTTTAAACATTAGTATTATTTTAAATTTAACCAATAAAAATAAAAAAAATAAAAATTAATCTCGTACGCCATTTGAGGTGTTTTGTGTTAAAATATTTTGTTAACTCGTATTTTGGCTTCCAAGATCCAGGCTCTGCATAGTTTGGAAGTCACTGTATAATTTGTAATGTTAACCTGAAATGCGTAATAAATAAATATATATTTTTTTTAACAAAAAGTTATTAAGGTTTTAAGAAACTAAGATTTTTATAAGTACTACGCGTTCTTACACGCGAGCGGAGCTAGTATCTTATAACTATACAGTTTAGGCTATCCGCGTCTCCCTTTTTAACAAGTTTCACTTTAATCACGTGTACGGTGCTGCACGCCCATATATTTCTTTTGTTGATAAATTAATTACAGTCACAGCTGAGCAAGCCGCGTACTTCCGTCCTCTGTTAATACTGTTTAATAATATATCATCAAAGCAATTACTTCTATATAATGGTAATACCCTACTACAGTTTTGTAAAAACTTAACGCGTAAACTGCGGCCGAAGTTTGTAACGACCTCTTACGTTCTTATTACGGGGCTGTACGCTGTCGAAAATAGTGTTGCTTTATATGTTGATGTGAAGTGAATATATAAATCCACTAATATTGGAAGTATGGAGGACTTTTTTTGTCGTTATGGGTTTGGCGTAGTGGCCACAATCTCATCTGATGTTAAATGACGATGTGGCCCAAGATGATAACACGCTAAACCTAGTGGAAGACTGGCTCTCAAGTGCAGCTGCCGGAACACACCTATTGGTGTTTGGCGACAGATTTTCAACTTGAGGGTGGTAGCTAGCTAGGTGGGCGTTAGAAAAAGCCCTACATTGTGGCCTAGCATGGTGTGCTATAGTTTCCTCACGATGATTTCCTTCACCGAAAAGCTCAGGCTCATTGCAGGGATTCGAACTCACTTCAATCGACGCGAAGTCGTACACGCTACCACTGAGCCATCATTGCTTATTACTGTATTCTTATTTTACTATATACAGACATTATACCATATTATGACCATGCATGCAAAATCCAATTTTGCTATTCAAGAGAGAGTTGAACGTCGGTTTTTTTTAATTTGTATAGTAAGTAAAATTTGTAATTTACATTTGTAAAATTAGTTTAATATTGGATAGTAAGCTGTTTATGTCACTCGAAGTTTCCAGTCGTTTTCCACCGTAAATCTTTTACTACAAGTTTTTTTTCCAAGACCCCATCTCTTTTGTACTTAGCAAGGCAAAAGTTTTTTAGGTAATTGTGTTAGGTTTTACAATAAACTTCAAACAAAGAATCATGTAAAGCAAGCTTTATTGTCTAAACTTTAGACTCTAAAAGGTATTTATTGTAAGATGGAAAATTACGTGAAGAATAGTGATGTCTGTAAGTGAGTCCTTCTTTGTACATTTATAATGAAGATTGTAAACAATACTTGTCTTGTATAAAACACAATAAAGGAAAATATTTGATAAACGGGTCGAGTTTCTTGCCGGCTCTTCTCGATAACTGAGATGTTTTATGAACCGGTAATAGTCTTGTGAAATTCATAAGTACATTCTTAGGGTCGTCATTGAAAAAAATATTTTTAATAAAGGAAAATATTTGATAAACGGTCGATTTTCTTGCCGGCTCTTCTCGATAACTGAGATGTTTTATGAACCGGTAATAGTCTTTTGAGATTCTTAGGAACCTTTTGAGTTTCATATAAATGATATCATAAACTACTTCTCTAAATTCAGTTGGAATTTAAGATATTTTTGGCCGAATCTTTATTTGTCATATAATAGATTTGTTTTAATTCATTAACTTATGAAGTTAATTACAATATTAACAAGGAACATAAATTTTGAGTTAGCATAAAAACTCCCTGGAAAGCTCTATCAAGGTTTTGTTCATTGTTTGAACTTTGAAGATTAGGACAATATTCTATCCACGTGACACTGTCAGAATGCAGAACACACATTTTCATTAAATATGAAAATCTATATTCAAATATATCTGTCGTACGATTAGAATATAAACACATTTAAATTAGGTGTAAATAATTCTGCTATATAAAAAGAAATGTATAGAACCATAGATAAGTGTTTTTATTCTATGTATAGAACATTGTTTTAAACGTACTTACCAACTAATTATGATCAATTAAACCTTAACAAAAACACTGTGAAAACAAAACAATACAGTAAAAATAGAAATAAAATAATTTAATTTTTTTACCGCGCGTTTATTATTTTTATTACCGCGCGTCACTGGCACAGGCGTTCGGTCATACGGCCTCTGGTCGGTAAAGCGCGCGAAATAAATGTTGTTTGCATCGTGAACCGGTGAGCGGAAACACACCATTCTGTTTACGAAGCCATTAGTGTACAATTTAGGACATAACTTTTGTATCATCCACAAAAATTTATAGCAAGATGTGTAGGTACGTAATATAGAATTTAGTCTTTGTTTGTTAGTACTTTATAATATGACTAGTTGTCCCGGCAGACGTTGTTTTGCTCTTTCGGGCAGTTAATAGCTTGACTACAGCGCCCCCTATCGGATCCTTACATGGTTATAAACCATCGTCGCTATAACACAAACATATTATGTGAATATTATTAGCTTAATCGGTTAAGTCGTTCAGAAGTATACTGATATTTATAAACAAAAGTATCAGAGTATATTTCTACAATACAATAAAATTTACAAGAAAAGTATGAAATTTTCTTATAATTCCAAGCTTCCCATCGCTTTTCGATATAAGTGTATTTTTTTGTTGGTCACGATTGCTAGCGGATCTTTGGATATTCAGTAAAAAAAAACATAGGAATATTTTGCAGTCATCAGATAAGCGATCGAAAATTATCCTACATTCAAGAAGCGACTTCTTTAGGCCTCATCATCTGCATCAAATATTTTGAATACACTTCAAAACCTTTCATGTCTTCTTTCATAATTGTATAGTTTTACTGCAGGCCACACTATTATTTTGTGTTGTATCAAATTCTTAATTGAATAAAGAGTATTTGAATATCTAATAACTATTAAAAGCTTTTATATAATAAATATTTATAATAAAAAACTAAGCTTACTGTTAAAATGCACCGTAGTGTACAGTTAATAGCACGCTAGACTAGTTTCGCTATCAGTACTCACCGAAAAGTCCTTATCTGTTTGGTTCCGGAACGCGGCGCGAACCAGAATTAAAAACGTATTAAGAAAACGCTGTAAATTTAATATACACAAACTTATTTAATTCGCAGTTCTTAATAAACTAACTAAAGTTTTGTTAAATAAAATAGATCAGGGTATATTCCGTGTTTTATTTATGATTTTAGGCAAAATAACTAAACTTTACGTGATGACAAGTCAGATTCAATCAAAGAAGTAGTGATTGCTAAAAGAAGAACATAGGTCAAGACAAGCGGTTCCTAAACTTTTACTGAACACTCAATAAATCTATTTTATATTAATATAGTATATTATTTAAAAATATTTTTACAAGGAAATTATTTAACAAAAAATAATTCAACGATCATATAACAATTAATGACAAATGTAATTCACGGAACCCAGACGAATTTTCCACTGATGCCTTAAAAATCACTGCTCTAAGAGCTACAGCTATTGCTGCATAAGCAGCGAGATGGGCAGCGAGACGTCACTCAGAAACAATGTTTATTGTAATCGACTTTATTAACTGAGGTCTTCACGATCCAATAGCTCGAGCAAGAATGTCTTCAAGCAGGGCGCGGTCGTTGATGTATGTAAGGTGTGTTTAGTCACAGAACACACCTGTTGCTATCCCGCCCAGCCAATAGTGCGGGTCAATAGTAAAGTCAATAGTACGAATACTAAGTCATTCGTAGGGATTCCATAATCACATCAACACAATTCTCCGACATAATATATTAAATAGTGCCATTTATATAATTAATATATAAATGCCATAATATATAAATGTGCCATTTTATAGACACGGTTAGCCTTAAACGCTCTGAAGCATCAGAAGGCTTTTACAGCTTTGCCGGGCTTTGTCCTTGTAACACTATGCAGCTTCATATAGGTACGCAGATTAATCACAAAATGCAACTCACCAAACTGAGTCACTATTAACATTTTTCCTCATATGTATGCAGTTGTGCACAAGTACTCCACCACAAGTGCTCCTAATAAGCCCTCATATGTAATTCAACTCGAGATATTACAAATAATGTTATCAAAGTAAATTAATAGTATTATTGAATTAAAATAAAAGTACCTGCTAGTTGTGCATGCCATCCAAACAATACACTTATTTGCTGACAGGGGTATTGGCCAGCACTCTGGTTATGAAATGCGTCGACAAGTCGACTCACGAGTTCTTTAAAAAAGCTGCGTACATTCTGACCCCACGACCCCAGTATTTCAACTAAAAACGGTACGAATATGGAGCCCCTATCAAGGATCGCATATTTGCGCCGTTTTAGGTCCTCCTCTTTGCAAGGTGATACGCCAGCCCTCAAGAAAGTAACTGGGAGATGGGACTGTACACACGTAGCATCGCACACCAAGGGCCGACCCATACTTCAAGGTATAAATTCATATCATCGCGTCGGGTCTCCTACCATCATCACGCACCAAACCGACTCGTCAAACACCTATAAGTGTGTTCCGGCAGCTGCACTTGAGAGCCAGTTCCCCATTAGGCTTGGCTGTCATCATCTAGGACCAAAATGTCACTTAACATCAGGTGAGATTGTGGCCATAACGTTAGCGTTATTAACGATAAAATTAAAAAAGCTGTAATGTTGTTAAGCTGATAATAGAACGGTAAAAGAAGCACCACTACCCTACTGTATTTATTTCTTCAGCAAAGTAGCAATAGCTACTTACAACATGGAGTTCCGATGTGGAGGATGTGATTGACAACATAGTCTTCAACTGTACAAAGTAGGAGCTTAACAATTATTGTGTGGCTTTATGAAACCACGATGCAAGTGAAGCTTTTATTTTTATTTTGATTAAAGGTCTGCCAGACGCCTTTCACTTTATCCCTACTCCACAGCCAGCTGTAATGCGACATGCGATAGATGAACGAAAAAATTTGGGGCGATAGAATAAAAGTTTCACTTTAATAGTAAAATCATAAACATGAAGAACCATGTTTTGTATGTTTCATGTTATAATCACGTGAATGTAGAGCCTCAGGCAAAACATATATTTCTATATTTGGTCGGTTTTATACTAAACTTAAACTATTACATTAGAGTTTACGCGAATACCTGATTTACATAATAGATACTCCATTTAAAATAATAATATTGTTGCCATTGTCGACTGCTCGATTCGTTAAACATCAAACACATTTCGAAATTATTGCCTATTCCACAACCTTAATATAGGTTCAATTTGGAATAAGGCCGTACTCGGTAAGAATTTTCAATTTATAGAATAAGTCGTTCACGGTTCACGGTAATGATGACCAGCAAAAATATAAATTATATATGACCAAATACACACTAACTGATATCAAAATGCGATGTGACGAAGCGCCTCAAAAGCCATTTCTTTAATAATTTGAATCGTAGTCGCTGTAAGGACACAGTTTAAGGACTCGAGTGGAATATATCAGAATTACATTTGCGCTAACTGGCGATGGTGGCGACTCCTGGAGGAGCCGCCGATTTAGCCAGTTGCCTCTATGGTGGATCTGTGAGCACACGTGCTTAAACTCTCTAGTAATTTTGTCTAATAAATAATACCTGAATTATGAGTCTATGTAATAATTGCCTTTAAAAAAAATAGTTGTATCGATAAGAAATAAATCTGTCTATCTATGTAAATAATATGATTGAGGTTTAGCGTTTTGCGCACATCACGCAAGAACTACAGGATAAACTTTGATCAATTTATTTTTTGTTTTCTTCCTTAGATACTTGGTCCTCATAAAAAAAACACGATATACTAATTCAACAAAAACTTTTAAAAAACTATAATTTTTGTAAGCACTACACGTTTTTAAAAAGAACGTGGGCAAAGCCGCGGGCACATCTAGTATTATTATATTATTAAGCACCCAACTATATACACACATATAACTATAATATAATGAATCTATACATATAAATATTCTTTTGTGAGCGCCTTTTTCCGAAAATAGTCCGCCTCCGTCCCTTTTTGCGTGATATTATAAATGCTTACAGTCGCGAATCGCGTTCCAGTCCGGACTCCGCTCTCTACATTCTCATACTTGCTTTCAAGGAGAGTAGTACAATGTGCAGACAATGGCTTGGATGACTTAATACTTTTAACCACTACTTGTCTACATAATAAAAAAAATATATTTAAAAGACAGAATGCGTCCCTGTATCACCGGCGTTTTCGTGTCAGCGCGCTGTTAGCAGAATGAATTAAAACTTCAGCTTTAACACTCGCTCCGACGCCGCGACGTGAAGCTCGGCGATCATGATAATACGACCCGCATCAGTTCTACAGCTGCTAAGTTGTTCCATTATCGAAACAAAGTATTTATCTACTCTAATAATCATACCTGTATAGTGACGTCATGCATATCACGCTTTGTATTCCTATGTATAATACAAAATTTGATATATTTTTTTTACTTCTATATTTACTTCTATAAGAAATATTTTCTATAATAAATATTAACCGGTGATATTTTTAACGAGAAACGATGGAAGGTGTAAATTTCTTAACGTGCCACAAATGACATCAAAGCTTTCACTAAAGTCCGTTTTTGATTCCGTATAGCAAAATGGATTTCATGTTATTTAATGTAGAGGGTCTCAAGCCGTCCCATCTGGCTTACTGGAACCTCACCCGCTCTCTGAAGTTAGAAGCTACCGCCCTAATGCCGCCCCTCGAAAGGGGCCCCGATCTCCCATCCGCGTTCGATAGCGACGATAAGGCAGAATGCCTTGCCACAAGCTTGGAGAGCCAGTGCTCTCCAAACTGTGACAACGTAGATACTGCCCACATCGAAACTATCGAGACCGCCGTTCAGGAACTAACGACGATTCCCCCCGCGGAAACGTTAACCCCGGTCACGCATGACGAGATTTGTTCTGTTATTAAAGGCCTTAAGCCTAGAAAGTCCCCTGGCCCCGACGGTATCAGGAATAAAGTACTTAAACTTCTTCCCGATCACCTCATAGCTCTTTTGGTCGGCATCTTCAATGTAGCCATAGCCCACTGCTATTTTTCAGCCGTCTGGAAAAAAGCTATAGTTGTAGGTATTCACAAGCTGGGCAAAAAAGCTTCGCTTCCCGATAGCTATCGCCCGATCAGCCTTTTAAACACACTAGGGAAACTTTACGAGCGGCTCCTTCTGAACCGTCTCGCAACCGTTAATATTAAAAATCTATACCCTCCCGAACAGTTCGGTATTCGCGCCCGACACTCGTGTACACATCAAGTGCACCGCCTCACGGAGCACATCACGAGCAATTTTGCCAAAAGTAGTATCGCCCCCGCCCGTACGCTTGGTCTCTTGGTCGCTTGGCTCGGTCTTTTTCGACGTAGCTAAGGCCTTCGATAAGGTCTGGCATGCCGGACTAGTCAAAGTCACAAGCTACATCAATTAGAAGTCCCGGATAGGTTAGTTCATCTAGTTCACAATTTTCTACGCGACCGCACCTTCCACTACCGAGTGGAAGGAGTACTATCTACCGCCCACCCTATACGCTCAGGCGTCCCGCAAGGTTCCATTCTGGTGCCTTGCCTTTTCAATCTGTACTTCAGCGACCTCCCGAAGCCCCCCGCGGTCGAGGTAGGGCTCTACGCTGACGACACAGTCATATACGCGTCAAACAGACACAGAAAAAATCTCGCCTGCGCAATCCAACGTGCCGTAACCACTCTCGGGGAGTGGTTTCAAACGTGGCGAATAGCTATTAATCCGGTAAAGAGCGCCGCGATTATGTTTGAGCCGCATACATGCAAACTACCACGCACGGTAAGACCCCTCTCATTATTCGGTACGAATATCCCTTGGGCCACCAAGACTAAATATCTGGGTGTCACCCTCGACTCGAAGCTTAACTTCAACGCACACGTTACTATAGTCAGGAATAGGGCCATCTGGATCCTTACCCGCTTGCGACCCTTGCTCAGTTCGGTAAGCAAAATGTCCTTAAGACACACACTGTACAAGATGTGCGTACGTCCGATCTTGACATATAGCTGCGCCGCGTTCGCATATATGTCCAAACATAACTTTGCCCGCATGCAAAAAGTCCAAAATCGGTTTCTCCGTCGCCTGCTTGACCCTCCAGCCTTCGTTAGGAACATGGACCTGCACAGGGACATGAGGCTTCCCTCGATAGAAGCCTATGTGAAATATCTCACCAGGAGATACTTCAATAGCGCTTCGAATCATTCCAACCCGCTCGTAAAATCCACCGTGAACTACGTCCCAGACAACTCGATCCCCGTTGCCAAACGTTATAAACGCCGTCCGCGAAATCTCTTTGTGGATCCCGATGACGACATCGAGAAAGCTAACAATTTCTACGCGTCCGCTCCCGCAACATATGCGTGCTCGCGCCCACGCCCGCGAAACCACCGTTCCCTCCATAGGGGACGTACGATTAACTTCGCTCCCGCACACCCGCCACGACCACCCTCATCTGCGGCAACTCAAGCCTAGGTCCGATCCATCGGCATGGAGCCCTTGAGTCAAGCAGCCGTTCGCGCGATACAGTGACTCTACATTCACTAGCTTTCACAGCCATACATGACACTGCATTATACACACATGCACAAAACACAGGTACATAGGTTCTGTAAGGGACCTTTTTTTTCTTTTTTTGCCTAGTTAGATTAGACAAAAATTTTCAGACCACTAAATACACATACACGTGTTCCTTCCCTCCTCCCAGGGGGCAGAAACATGTATATATGTATAGTTAGTTTAGATCGAATGATAGGGATTTAGTCAGATCGCGACTTAATTGCATACGCGCAACAGTCCGAGCACCCTCGGATGTTGTTGCTTAGCTTTCGTGGCTGAGCGCCCTAAGCGCTCGCCCCCAAGCCCGGTAAAGCTGTAAAAGCTCCAGGGCCCCTAAGGCTAACAGTATAAACAGTTCGAAAAAAAAAAAAAGTTATTTAATGTAGGATGTTGTTAATTAATTGGATATTAAAAGTAGAGATGTCCACCGATAAGAACAATAGCGAGATATTATTCCTATTGTTAAGTTTTTTCGAAAAAATAAACATCGAACGTAAAATAAAACCGCAGTTCTCATGGTCCAACCAAAGAGTTCTTTTTTGTAAGTAGTTACCCATAGCATGTACATTTTTTAGATAGTTAATTATCGAGTATGTTAAATAACACAAAATATTTCCATTAAAGAGAAGTAGGGACAGATACATTTGTTTGAAGATTTCTCTTTACTTGGGGCAGCCCAATAATAAACAAAACTCTCACTTCAATATTTTATACGTTCTACGATTAAACCAATCGGAATTTAGAATAAACAGTAGGGCAACACTAGAAAAATTAATGTGGAAAGATTATTTTCAAGTTTGACATTGTTTTTAATTTACTTAAAATGTAATTGAATTGAATTGTAATTTTGGAAAACGTATTATAGCATTTTGGTAAAAAAACTGCCTTAAATGAAAATGGCTTGTCTTATAATGCGCGTCGAAAGGCAGGGGAAGGCAAATGAACGTTTTAATGTAGAGTAATTAGCGGCTCTACTCGCACTAACATCATTCTACTAAAGAGTAAGCGAGATAGATAATCTCCACATTTGTATATTACAATAAATGTGCCCGAAAATAACATAAAATATTTTATAGTTAAAAGTTCAAGTCTTGTAAACAAAACATGTTTTTTCATTACATCTACTATCATATCAATATACAATACTACAAAATGAGTTGTATTTTCTTTGTAGCAGCGTTGACGTAGTGATAACAAAAAAAATTGTCTCTTACCATTTCTTCTTCTTCTTTTTCCTAACTTGGCAATAGGTCTTCTTTATTGAAGAGTATTACTGCCATTACCAGTGTATATAGTTTCCAGTGTTATGACGCTTTGGGTATCCTAACAAGATGGTGGCTCCCTTGTTAGAACTTTCTAGGGAGTTTTTGTGTTATTAGAGAATACATGATCCATGTTATTATTTACAATTCATTTCACTTGTGCACAATAACCAAACTTTATATGCATAACGCCACCTGTATTACACAATATAGGATCAAATAACACAAATTTATGAATAAAAAATAAAAACTACTACATGACAGTTTGAGATCTCGCCAAAAACTCCACTCTTCTTACCATTTCAATACAGAAATACGATTCTTGTGAAACTTTTAATCATTGCGTGTTTATTATTCATCCATCATATCAGGAAATATGATCTTGGTTATCAAAATAAAAAAAAATTACGTTAATGTACATACATTAACATAAGCATAAATATTAAATAATCAATCTTTCACAAAAAACTTATACTTATTTTAGATAAATTGTTTTTTTTTATTTGCCGATATGGTAAGCATTTGAACTTTCTTATATCTTTTCCGAAGAAACACCAAAAAAAGAATAGGTAAAAATATAACATTTATTTCAAGAAATTACATCTTTTGTTTAATCAGCTTCTTTCGAAGAGTTTTATTTATTTATGTATTTCATAAACAAAATATAGTTACAGATCACCAATGATTTTATAAATAGGTAGATATAGAGCGCGGAACACGGGAGTAGTGTTGTAAAACTTCAACAGAACTATCGATTAAAGGATAGACATGAGCACTATCGATTAATCGGTTGTTGACACAAAATAATCGATTGTTAATTTTCAATAAATCATACGGAATATTCTTATGATTTCAAGAAAGATTTGGCGAATGGTCTTTTTTTAGCTCGTATAGTTATTACGTGAACCTTCGGAACACGCGATGACCTCTTTTTTTCGTCGTCTTTCCACGACAAAATACCATGTATTCAACACTGAAAAAAAAGCCATTGTCCGAAAAACCAATGTTCTACAACACTACACGAGAGTGTCGCCAACAAATACTCAGATTACCAGACCAGTGTTGCCAAGGCCCTTAAGTTGAAGTTACGATTTATTTCCTAAAATGTTACAACCATCCTGTAACTACAACTTACATATTAACAGTATTAATTTATGATGAATATATCTCAATACTTTATATACAGCAAAATAAACCGCTCATTTTTATTTTATTTATTTGTCACTTTAATGTGTATAGGTGACCTCGTTGACAAATTTGGTTCAATTTAATTTAACAAAAAAATCAAAACCACAAAAGTTATGTACGAAAATTGCTTTAATCACAAAAGTTACTCAAGAAGGTCAAAAGTTACGAAAAATGTAACAAATGAACCAATCTGGCAACGCTACCAGCGTCAAGTCTAGGTAAGTCTATAGCTGTATAGTTTCCTACTAGATGGCGACACTGGGAGAACCGATCACAAAGAATAATAGACCGGAACGTGGATATAGTTTTGCACTATTCGTCTAGATGGCAACACTGCGAGGGTATTTCTAGAAGATTCCGACTACTTAATACGTCATTAAACATGATATATTAACATTTTTACAATGCATATATTTTACTTAAAAAACATCATTCACACACTTTGGAGTAAGTTGTAACGTTTAGACGTGAGCTTCACTATTCCCATCTGCTTTTCTTGCCGCTCTTCCTGACTCTCTCCGGTTTGTCCTCGCTGTTCTGAGAGGCGGGTGCGTTCACTCCCGGCTGAATTGAGGATAGCGTCTGTTCCCACGAATGGTCCGAGGAGGCGGTGAACTGTAAACAAAAATTACATCATCCAATTAAAAAACAACCTCTACAGCATGATCTATGTAACCTATTCGTAATTAGATATCGATGTCGATATCGGATGTGAATAGAGGATTCGATGGAATGGAATGGAATGGAGGAATGAATGGATCGGAAGATAGACAGCTCGCATGACATTATTCGAAACACTTGAAACAACACTAATGAAGATAGTAAAGATGTGACGTAATACGAGAGATTTGTTTGTTTGGAACGTTTTAATGAGACAATTTAAATAGAGTGATTTAGGCCCGATTTTTCAATCCTCAGATAAACCGGAAAAAAGTGATTATTCAACAAATAGCATAAACTCGAAATTTTTCAATCGTCAGATAGACTTTATTCGACGAATAACTAGACTTACATGAGGAATAACTTTGTCTGTCACTTCGACGGCCAGATAACGGTTATTCTAAAGACTATTTTGATTTAATGACAGATACTGTAAAATAAACCTTCGTTTTTACGTAAGACAATTCTTGATTTTTGTGTTATTACAAAGGAAAAGTGTTACTGTATTTTTATAATGGATATTTTTGATAGCATCTATGACCGAGTAATTGAGAAAGATATCTAATAAATAAAATTAAATATATAAAAAAAAAGTAAATTTCCATCTGAAAAAAAAGCCGCGGCATAATCGCGTACAACCATTTTACATCATAAGTATATGGGATTTAAAAGCATCAATCGTCGATTTATACTTTTAAAATACGTATGTAAAATATTTACTTTCCATGATAAGAGATAAAATCAGCACAAAACGGAAATATTTTAGTTTTTGTAACATGTTAGACATTTTGCAAATAATCTTAAGAGCAAGTGAATTCCAGCAGTAGTACCTATTAATATTTACTGAATATCTTAATTCCACTATAAAATCACTACTATCACTAGTCAAACGTAACCTCAAACCTATAATAAGAGTGCTTTATTGTGTCAGCTGTCAGTGACAAACTGACAAAATAAGGAAATAGCCTGTCCTGCTCTAACGTTTAGTTATGCAATATATTTGTTTCACCTCCTTGAAGTTAGCGGCGCTCCGGGTGGAACTATCAGTCTGATAGTTATACTCGGAAAAAAAACTATTGAAAAATAGACAACCACTTATTAGACAGATAAAGAGCCAAGTAACTTTATTCCTTTGTTAGTTGTTTAACCTTTTATCTGAGGATTGAAAAATTGTCCCTAAAATAAATGTACTATGATATGTCAATAAAATGATCGTTTATGACTTATATAATGTTTTTCATTTGATAAAATAGACCCAGAGGAAGAATACGTATAAACCGATTTCTCAAAAACAGTCAATTAGCCTATTAAATGATGTGATCCAGTGAACAGTTACACATAAATAGTATAGTGTGTATGTAAAGTGTAAACTGTAGTTGTGGCTTGACAATATATTATTTGACCGCAACAGACGACATAATCGACTGACCTGACTGTACTGGGAGCGGAAAGCCTGCCTGAGTGAGGCGAGCCTGTCCGTGGCGGGCCCGTGCGCCTTCTCCACGACCGTGCTGGTCGCCGGCTCGTCGTTGTACGCGGGCAGGCCGGGCCGCTCCTTGTAACTACCCGCAAACTTTACGTTTTAACATTACAGAGAAAGGGAAACATCGTAACGTAATCACTGCATAGCGGTAGGTCATTTTCTTGCCCTCCTCTTACTTACTTACTATTTACCATTCAAAACTTGAAATTTTTATGTACAGTCTATGTATGATATCTATGAATAATTTTCTTTATAACTCGAACAGAACTTGAAATTAATATTTTATAATAAGGAATTTCGTTCCTATCTGGTGTCCCACGACACCACACGGTTTTTTTATACAACTAAGGTGGCAAATAAACATACCGACTCGCCTGATGGTAAATGTTTACCGTAATCTATATTCGCTTGTAATACATAGGTATCACTAGCGCGTTGCCGACATTGAGTTTTAACCCCCCTGCCCCGAAGAGCTCTAGAAACCCTACTCACCGCAGGAACACAACACTAGGTTATTTGGCTGCGATCTTCTGTGGAGTGGAGGTATTCCACCAGTCCTATTGCCGCAAGTGGAGAGAAATCTTCAAAGACATTTGCCTGTGCCCTAACTCTCTCTTTCCCAATGCGTGTTGCCTTCGGACCGGGACAGTAACACTTTGCTATTTTGCGGCAGAAATAGGTGTTGCAGTGGTTCTTCCGCAATTGAACCTTGCACAGTTTCTGCCACTCAAATAAATTCATATGATAATAATTAAATATAAAATGAAGAAAAGAAATATAACTATGAGTGAAACCTACTTTTCTTACAAGTCACAAACTGTCAACTGATTCGATGTACTTAGGTGGTGGTACCAAAACTTCAGAAGAGATAAATCCAGTTTTAGGTTGATTATGCATGATCTTTGGGCACTGAACACTAAATGCTTGTTTTAGTTTTATTTACACAGCAACAATACATACCCAAGTCCACAACCGCCAATGTTTAAGTTCTTCCCTTTGCCCTTCTTGAAGCGCGACTTGCGGAACCAGGACGACTGCATCGCCAACTGCATCAGCTCTTCAGGTACTTCCTGTACCGGATAAATGACAATCATCAAAATCTGTTTTATTAACTTCAAAAGATCTTCAATTGTATATATAGTCATCTATACTAATACAATGCTAATATAATAAATCTGAAAAGTTTTTGTTTGATTGTTTGTTTAGACGAGCTAATCGCTGGAACTACCAGTCGTATTACTACTTACTGGCTGGTCACCTAATTAAGAACTCTGAATAATTAATTTTTTAAATAAAATTTAAATAGAAAACACTCTGTGGCTCTGTGGTCGTAGGTCACTATTTGTATAATCTTGGCGCCTTTTAGTGCTGTAAAGTAAAGGTGATTGCTTCATATGGAAACAATGGGGAAAATAAAAGTTGTGACAAATCTACCTGGGAAGTAATAATAAACTAGGCTAGAAGAATTGGTCGTATAAAAGATAGCCGACCATCTGCAATGCTCAAAAACGATGGTTTGCCACGCTGTGAAGCATTTTGCCACGTATCAAACAACTTCAAATGTTCCGCGTGTGAGAAAGTTATCTCGTTGAAATGATCGAAATATCGTTCCTTCGGCAAAACAAAATCCTTTTAAAGAGTCTAATGAGCTGAGAAAAGAATATTTTGGAGAACACAACCCTTCAGCAATCTCGGTACGCTCTATTCGAAGGCTTTTGGTAGATGAAAAGTTGCACGGAAGAATAGCAAAGAAAGTGCCCATGTTGAAAGGGTGCCATAGGCAAGTCCGGCTTGCATTTGCAATAAGGTATGAAATCTAGTCAGTTAGACAGTGGAAATATGTTCTTTTTTCTGACGAGACAAAAATAAACAGGTATGTTCTGATGAAAAACGATATGTACGACGACCTCTGAATAAACTATTAGACCCTAAGTACACAAAAGTCTCATTAAAGCATGGTGGGGCAAATGTGAAAAGGAGAATGCCAATTCATGGTACCAAATTTTATAATGCCTCTATATTAAGATATTTAAAAAAAGAACATAGGTACGTCTTCACGCGGCGCGTGCGACGCACAGAATTAGACAGCGTTTATATTGGTCACATCTGCGTAATGTCTTAATTATCACGTTAATTAATGCGTTATCGCACAGGTGTAGCAGGATAATACGCATTTTCGCGATTTAACGCTTCAATTAATATGTGGCATTGTTAGTAACGTTAGAGCCGTTGAGCGATAACTCGGATGGCGATTTTTTTCGACACATCAAAAGGTTTTAGTGCCATTTACATCGCTTTAAATCGCTACATTATCCTCCTGCTAATGCTAACCTCACCTAATGTTGATGCTAACGCCTGTGTCGAAATACGCCATAATTAATGCGCTAAAAATAACGCGTTAAACGAGTGGCTACATCTACACATGATATGATTTAGAAAAAGAAAATTCTGGAACTTAAAATCGTTCTTAATTATATGACCACAACTGTATATAGAATTTTTTTTACCCAGTTACACAACTGCGAACTAATTAAATTATCGAATGTGCGACTCGAGTCGTTAGTAGGGGTTGGTACCTGCTGTGCGCCCTCGAGGTTCCGGAGCAGGTGCCCGGCGAAGTCCTTGTCGCGGTCGCGGTGCAGCAGCGTGTAGGCGGCGCCGCGCACGCCGGCGCGGCCCGTGCGCCCGACGCGGTGCGTGTGCGTGTCGATGTCGCGCGCGACCGTGTAGTTCACGACCGTGCGGATGTGCGGGATGTCCAGACCGCGAGCTGTCCGACTCAAATGTTATTGTGCTTTGGCATCGCGAACGCATCACTCAAAACCTACTCGATACATTTTGATCATTTTTGAAGTGAAAACTTTTTTAGGCGCACCGCACAGAGATTTTCCTTAGGCTAAGTAAGTTAGGCTGATCCGTCACGCTCTGAGGTGAGACAGGCTCGATCGGGTGAACTCGGGACCGCCGAGTGTACCCGAGCGAGATACATACAGTCAGCTGCTCTTCGCTGTTGTTTCGCTGCGTTTAGTATATTCAATTCATACGTAATAATTGTCTTTATGAAGTTTTCACTTCTGCCGTGCGGTCTTAGGCGCACACTCTTTTTTTTATTTATTTTACTCTTTAGATACTTGGTCCTTATCAAAGGAAAAAATATCACGATAACTCTTAAACGATAACGATTAAAAATTACTAAAGTATTAGTAAACTACGATTTTAATAAGCTTTACGCGTCCAGCGATGTGCATAAAATAGATTGTTAATATTATAATAAACACCGCAGACAAAGTTGCGGGTATCAGCTAGTTATTATAATATTTGAAGAACAACAGCACCTAGTAAATTAGACCTCAACCATTTTATACTAGTTTTTATGGGTTTGTTGCAGACATTTAGTATGTAAAGTTCTAATGCATTCCTTCTGCGGTTGTTAATTTAGCTACCTCAATGATAAGTAGAATTCATGATTCAGTAGTAGCATATATGGACACCGCGTCGATCGACGTGGGTTCGAATCCCTGTAACGAACATGTGCTTTCGGTGAAGGAAATGTCGTAAAGGAATGCTGGTGGTAGGGCATTTTCCAACGCCCACCTGCCTGGCTAGCTACCATCTTTAAAATGAAAATCGCAAGTTAAATTGCAGCTTGGAAACAATTTTGGCATTAGTCATAGCCTTTGTCCACCAGGTTCTCCTTCCCTCATTTAGCAGAAACCATCTTGAGTTTAACTAGGTTTAGATCGATAAATTCATCATAATTTGGTAACTGTGTTGGTTAATTAAAAAGAGGGAATGTAAGATAATCACCGGCGACATCTGTTGCGACAAGTATGCTGCTCTCCTGCCGTTTGAAGGCGGTGATTACTTTGTTCCTGTCGGCCTGCTCCATGTCGCCGTGCAGGAGCAGCGCGTCGTACTGCTGCACGCCGAGGTTCGCCGCGGTCTGCTCCGCTTCTAACTGTAAACCCGACCCGACCCGACCCGACCCACAGGTCAGACAACTCAACCGATATATAAACTAACATCTCATGCCACATTCATGAACCGATAAACAAAAACGTATTCCGAAACAACCACCACATCGGGATGAAAAACGTCAAGTACGTAAAAATGTCTCTGAAGCTTTCAGACAATTGCAGAAAACCCACTGTCCGTGTGCCAATAATTATTAAAAAATATGAAGCGTCATGGGACGCCCGGAAGATGTGAAGAAACATCGAAATTTAACCATACTTTTATATGTTAATATGAATAAATAAAATTGTCAAAAAAAAAACAGGGGATTACTTCTATAAATGTTATTTAATTATTTTATTTTTATGAAATGGTAATTTAATTATTTATTTTAATGAAATGACTCTTCACGAAGTTCTGTCCGACCAGATGCGACGCTGCACGAATGGCACGTGGCGACGTCCCATCAGAACGGTTTTACTCCCGTCCAAATGCGCCATTAGATGTTTCACATAAAAAAAAAACATTTCAAACACTGACAGATAGAAATTAAACTGATACTATTGTATTGTACTGGTGGTATCGCTATATACGCTCCACTATACGCATGGTCATAAACCCGTCACAGTGACTCTATTTGTCACATTACGGTATCAGCCAATGTACATTCAGCCAACGAAAGGCTTGCAGGCTGGCATGACAGCGATGGATTACCGATCTCTTAGTGGTCACCGTTATTTTTAGATTGTACTGTGTTTACCTTCAGGCACAATGACGTCACTTTGCCGAGTCACTATTTAAAAAAAGTCGACTCATTGTAAATGTTGTCTACAAACTATTTTAACTATTATTTTTTTTTACTTTTTTACTCAGGTATAGAAACAATTAAAACGGACACACAAAAAATAAACCTATCAAATACCTTTTTAGTGACAAATATCAATATACTGCCAGCCGATAGAAATTCCACAAGGTTCTTCAACAGCCATGACCATTTATCTTCAGGCTTGTTAAATATTCTGCAAATGAATAAAATAGCATTATTTATGATATTCACAGCTATATTAATAAACCTTTAGTTCTGTCTGTACATCTAAATTTTTTTTACATTAATAAACGTATATCGAGACGCGGATCAATCATACATTATGCTTAAGTTTAAAGGAAACTGCCCATTCGTGGCACCAAACTTTCTCATGCTTCTGTATTAAGATATAATAGTAAATTTTTCATATTTTTTTACTACTATTAGTCTTCGAATTATAGATTCCTAGGTGGGAATATTTTTAAATTAAAAAAGTAAAGTAATTGTTACTGCGTAATAGACCTTTCCGTAGAATTTGCGTTCCATTACACGTACCATTAAATAATTAATACTTTATTTGTACATTTGACAAAGATCACAATACTTTTTCACAAAAATCTTATAAAAATAATAATAGGCTACTTGACTCATATCAAATTTGGGGGAATAAAAAAATATTTTCTGTAGTATTTCACTTAAGAAACCAATATTTATCGATTTCAGATATCAAAAGTGTAGATGGCTAAATATTTTAATTTTAAAATAGTTTTTTTTTTCATTTTTAATTTTGAAATTTAAAAACGCTGTCATCCATATTAGTCTATATATTATCTTTGCTGTGACGTCATACGGATAGTAAACAAACACTTGACATTTAGCAAACGTACATCATTGTAAAAAGCTCCATGCTTTTTATTAAAAAGCCAACATGGAACATGTCCATCTTGTTCCGAAACTTTTTTAATACATTGATACGTATAGCTAGCTAGCTAGCTACCTATCTACGTAAAATAAGGCAAATAAATATACAGAATATAATATATTTCCTAATATGGCTGACAGCGTTTTCACCTGTTTACGAAAAATAAACTTTTAAAATCAAGTTTTGCAGTTTTATAGGTCCTAAATAAATATGGTAATATTTTTTCCTCTAATCGGATAATAAATAATAATTTAAGACCAACTTTAAAAAAGAGTCAAATAGCCCATACTTAGTCAGATCAATATAAATGGGCGATTCCGCTATAGACGATTCCCGACATTAATTTTTTAATCACGTTATTAGTTGTTTTTTTTTGCTAATAGTGCAAAGAAGAAAGTCGAAATTTAATATTAAATTAATTATTTTTTTCTATTTTACTCCATATTAAATTCTTAGAAGCATTTGAAAATATTACCATTCAAAGAGTTGGTACAAACTGAAAATCATACCTATCAACATTGATGCGAAATAGCTGTTGCTGACAGTTTGAGGTTAAGTTTTACCCGTTAAACTTGAAGTGACAATATTCATTTATCTTTCTGTTTCAAAAAATGTAAGTATATGTTATTATTTATTAAAACATTGTTGAGTGCTAGAATACATTGTTAACTTGTTGCACCCGCGATACAAAAGGTAAGAAAGTTTACTTTTTTCACAGAAATTAAGAGCTAACATTCTGAAATTTTGTAAAAGTAAGAAGAAATGAAAACTCAACTTTTATTAATAGCTTTTAAGAGTGTAATGATTGTTAGGTTAAAATAAACGTTAACTTAAATTGGTTGCACCCGCGATCTTAATATCAGATCGCGGGTGCAACTTTTTGTCACTTAATCTTTTTGTGTGATTAATTACATATTTTGTTGTTTTTATATGCCTTGACTAATAATATACGCTTAATACTATTGATGATATACATTTAATATGTGTCTTTATATTATATTCTGTATGTTTTACAGAAATATCTGGTAAAATGACAACAGAGCAACACAAGGAGACTGCTTCGCAGAAATGTAGGTGGAAATTAAAAGAAAATCCTGAACTTCATGCCGAACACCTCCGTCGGGAAAGTGCTCGTGATTCAAAACAGAGAGAAGTAATGAAAGAGAAAATGGAGACAGATGTAGATTTGAAAATATTGACTAGAATCAGATCCAAAGAAAGAATGCAGGCAACTAAAAAGCGGCATAAAGAAGAACAAATTAGACAAACATGTACTAGATACAACAGTTCTCGCACACTAGGGAAGGCTGTGGCAAAAGTACAACGTAATTTACTAGCCAGTCCCACCAAATCGGTGGAGGTTGTAAAAAAAATTGCTTCTGAATTCCATATTGCTGCATTTGATAAAACGTGACGCCCCTAAAGCAGCGCCTCGAAAGTTAACAGATGAAGGGAAAAAACTGATTTGTGATTTTTATAATAGGGATAACATTAGTAGGCAAATGTCTGGCATAAAAGATTTAAAAACAGTAAAGTCCAATACCGGAACGAAAATGCAAATCCAAAAAAGAACAATGCAAGCAAAAAGCGCTTCGAATCACAAAATACGAAAAGAAATTCCGTGTCCTGATATATCTGTGCCTTCAGTATCGTATCAGACTGAATCCTTAATTCCCTTGAAAAAGAAATTGCGCGTTTCTGATGTTTACAGTGATTTAGACAATGAATTTATAAATGACGAAACTCCATCAACGTCTCTTCAAGCTTCAAAATTTTCACCAGGAGCATGTCCTCAAATTGCTTCTGTCCAAGCTGCTGTCTTACCAAAAGATATTTGCGCTGGTTTGTATGTGCTCGTACAATTTTTATGCAAAACCGGCAAAAAAATTACTCAATATCGTTATGTGGGGGTATGTCAGAGCGATATGGATGAAGATGGAGAAACTAGAGTTCAATTTATGACGACGATTGATGGCAAACATTTCACAGAAATCGTAAATGTCATAGCAGACGTGCAATTTGAAGATATATTAGCGAAATTGGAAGCGCCAGAGAAAAAAACTGATGGAAATAATACGTTCATAGAATTTTCGGCGAATATTGACGTATTTGAAAAGAAATAATTAATATAAGCAACAAAAAAAGTGTACTAATTAGTAATAAATATTGTTTGATCTCTTATTTTGTTCCTATATAAGTTAAATTGACGTTTATATTCACTTCAATTAGACTGGTTGCACCCGCGATTCGGTCAAAAGTGAATAATTAATTGTTTATTTTTGTTTTCTTTAGAGTTTTTATTATATGTTCATGGTTACTCAAACATCTTACAAAATATAAAGGCATAACATATTAAATGTATCACAATTAACAGATTTCTAAGTTTTTTGTCTATGATCTGGAATGGTTGGACCAAATCTGTTGCACCCGCAATGTCAATTTGGACCTTCCTCCTGTCTTTTAAAACATTATTTTAAAATTCTTGTAAACGAATATTAAAAAACATATTAAAATGTAATCTTTCAAAGTTTAATTCAATTAAATATGTTTTTTATTTAATTACATGAAACTAAAACATGTGTCTAAATGTTGCACCCGCGATAATGGAATGACCCAAATAACTACATGATTAAAAATAAAATAAATAAATATTTTGTGGTGGGTGCACTCCTTTTTCGGATAAAAGTATAAATTTATTATCTATGGTTATTTTACGACACTCCACAGACAACACAGTTTCGCATTCGTAGTAGATAGGGGTGCAAAATCGTAAAGATGTCAATGTTTTGGTTGGTCGATTTTTTCTTAGATATGTCCGAAAAAACACCAAAGTAACATCGGATTATTATACGATAATAGTATGGCTGACAAACTGTTTTTCAGGCTAGTTGTTTTTTGTCATATTGATATAGGAGAATATTGTTGGAATTTTTGTCAGTATGGACCTGACATACGAGGTTCACTATCGTCAGATTGGAAAAAGTAATTAAATAGTCGATAAATCCGGAATTCGGTTTTTGTTTAAAAAAATAACATTTGCGGATATTATACAGTAAATATAGAATATTATAAACAAAGATTAACTTAGATGCAATATGAGACGGGATTGCATATATCAATGAGAATTCTTCCCTTTGCCTCAGCAACACAACTTGTAAGAAAGAACATTTTAGATATTCGTATGTGAAGCTTAAAATATATTTTAAGCACTGAAATGAATTATAATGTTAATTTTTAACATGAAAAATTCTTGTTAATGCATATCTGTTGACTTTTATGATCCATATAACTGCTTAGTATAAACTTATAAACGATTATTAGTTGATCAATAACATGATTGTTGTTTAATTTCGCGCTTGCGTGGACTTGTCTTAAGCAAACAGGCATGCAGTTCACCTGACGTTAAGTGATCACTGCGAATTATAAGACTACAATTCTGAGACCAGTCATAATGTTGCTACTCCTCAGTATGTGTTGCAAAACCATACACACTACGGTCTACCGAAGAGGTCCACCTGTGCAGGTGTACCTGCGCAGGCAGACCGAAGCGTGTATTAGAATAGACCTGTGCAGTTTTTTAAACCAGAGCAGGCCACCCGGCGCAAGTTCGAAAATCATTTTTTTTTACAGACACCCGTATGGTGAACCTGTTCGTGCGCATACACGGTACGACGTGCGGCGTGTGTGGCCGGCGTATTGTGTATATTGTGTTGTGGGGGTGTGACGTCAGACCTGACGTGCTGCGTGACGAGGTCCGTGGCCTCGCCGGCGGCGCCGTGCTGCACGCGCACGGGGTCGTGCAGCGCGTCGCGCGCGAGCCGCTCGATGCGCCGCGGGAACGTCGCCGAGAAGAGCAGCGCCTGCCGGTCCGGCCTCACGTGGTTGCATATCGACCTCACCTGCGGCTCTGCGACATATCAACACGAAACTCAACGCTATTTCAATGTTACACTTGCTAAATCGATTAACTCCATAAAAAATAAGTACATATTGTTTATTAAATTCTTATTTAACATTTCTCATATACAAATGGTTCATTATAAGACTTACATGACACAGGTCAAATGTTTAGAAATGTAGCATTATTTAAATTATAAGTTGATGTTACAGTTATCGATTCTTTTTTAGAGCTATATATAATCGATAATACGATTATACTTTAAATGAAATGAGGGATGTGTAAGCTGTGTAAATTAAATAAAAAAATTAAGCTATAACAACAATTGAAATCGCAATCTGGGACACTTGAATTATGGAATGCCTGACTCCAAACAACAAGTCCAGTATATCGGCATATTCTTCATTGACATATATAGTATGGTATATATTTTTATTTGAAATTAAAAAAGAAACTAATTAATTAAATGTGCACCGATCAATACGATTAATTTTTGATTGCGGGGTGAGGGATGCTCGCGCACACTCTTTGGCGTCGTGCATATTATTTACGCCGTAACAATAAGTAGGTATGGTGAATAGTGTAGGTTAAGAATAATTATGTTTTTTTTTCAAGTATAATGTGTGACGATTACTTCTTGACGGTCACTACCCTGACGGTAATTTATATCAGACTGGCCATGGTCACCAGCACTATTCTCCAAAAGAAGTATACATATCCGAACAAAAACTAACTTAAAAAATAATATTATAATCTCAACGATAGCTTCGTAACATTATATAAAATCACGGCAGCGACAATAGCCTCGTGCCGACAAATCAGCTACTACAATAGGGTTTTACAAACTGAAAAACCAGCTACTGGGATAGATAATTCTGAAAGCCGTTTCGGATAGTTTCGTTTCCCAAAAAAGCCCCTATTACCCACCACTAGTTTTAAGTGACATAAAAAGTAATGCTGCACGTAGTAAAAAACAAATACGAAAATTCACAAAGTCATTGTATAGAAGAATTTATTTAGGATTATGTCATCAAAAATGTTTTTATAACGTTTATCAGTATTAATTTTTTTAATGATAATTGATAGTCAAAATGCATGTTTTAAGGTTATGTCATAATTTGCACGGCGTAACAATTTACGTTCTATGGATGTGTCATACAAGCCTTCGTATGATGAACAAGGTATAGTAGTGTTAATACTTATTATCAGATAAATTTGTTTTGAATATACAGTTAGGAGTAGATCAAGTGTTTCGACATCAATACTTATTAAAATTCATAAAGTGGAGTTCATCGATTTGGCAAGTGATGCATTGATTTAATATTTTTATTTGCACTTCCGCGATAGCGGGTTCAACTTCGATTGCGACTTATCGACAAGCCTGGCACTAATTTCTGTAGTATTATATGCGTAGCCAGGTAAGGCCAGCTGCCCAAAATTGTTAGCAGAATTCAATTACTATATTATTTGTACTCACCGAATCCCATATCGAACATTCTATCTGCCTCATCAAGGACTAGGTAGGTGACTCTCTTCAGATCGATCGCTTTACATTTGACCAAGTCTATAACTCTGCCCGGTGTCCCTACAACTATCTCGGCCCCACCACCTAAAAGATCATACATTAAAATTGTAATACAGCTCTCTTATAAACTCTATTTTAGCCTGACGCTTAAGACCGGTAAGTAAACCTATTGATTACCGGCGGCCAGGGTAATTTACAATGTGTTATTCTGGTAACCCTTCTTAAGTTGTTTCAGTTAAACTTATGAAAAAATAAACAATGAAGTAATTGATATTGCTTTTTTTGCAAACTTTTTAATTACAAAGATCCATTGGTATCATTAATATGACTGTTTACTCAATGTAATTTCTCCACTTAAGTAACTTTTAACTACCTTCTAAAGCTTTAACTTGTTCCCACTTTGAGCCGCCGCCATAGCAGCACACACATCTAATATTGTACACCTTGCCAAACCTTTTCGCTTCCATGTAAATCTAAAAAAAACATGATTTTATAGTTGTAATAGTTGTCCAATAGGTAGATAATTAGTCAATCTGTAATCGCAAGAACACACTGACAGATTCCTGATTAATGTTAACAAAGATGTTTAAATTAAGGATTGTATTTTTGTCTTATTACATTAAAAATTCTTTAGTAGACTGACCTGCTGTGCAAGCTCTCTAGTAGGTGCCATAATGAGTCCTATAGGTCCATCACCGGGCCCAAGTTCCTTCTGGTCCATGATGTGTACCAACAGCGGCCATAAGAACGCGCACGTTTTACCCGAACCCGTACGTGCGATACCTAAAGGTAATAAAAATACATTTTAAACTGTTGACGAAGTGTAAGTTAGGCTTAAATAACTTATATTCAGTGACCATAATATATTTAAAAAAAAACCTATATCTATGTTTAAAAGTACACGTATGTTTACTACGCACGCACGTAAGAACGTACGCGTGACCGTAATTTAACCACTCTAGACATCCCTATATCTAGCGCAAATAAGATTACTTAGTAAGAAAGCAGTCATACACAGCTAGATCTCAACACAACATATATAATATATACCCATCATAGTATCTCGCTTCGGGGTGCCTGTGTTTCAAGATAAAGCAATACGTTATATTTTCAACTAGTAAAGGCTTTTGATGTGTTATGACAATGACTGCCTGTAGATATTTCTTTCAACTTCCACAACCATTCTTGGACTATACTTAACAGCTGATTAAATAACTATGCGGAGCTTAGTAAAAAAAACTTTCATGAAATTACCTATTAGGTCACGGCCGGATAGAGCAGCAGGAACGCCGGCCGCCTGCACAGGCGTCGGCTGGGTGTACTCCGAGCGGCGGATAGCGCGCATCAGCTGCTCATCGAACCCAAGGTGGGCGAAACTGCTCACCGGCCGCGGGGGCTCTGGACCTGTGATCTGAAATGTTAAGAAAAATCAAACATAGTAACACACTCTTACAGTATTTGGTCTATAGTTGACATAACAAAGTTCATAGTCTTAGGTCCTGGACAGAGCAATAATTTAGATCAGCAGCTATTGGTAAAGAAAACAAAATAATAAATTAAAAAGATACTACCTTAACTCCAAGATTCTTCTTCAGATCTTCAACCTGTTGTTGCGTAAGAACCTCAATATCCTCATGTGGAGTATAGAAATTCTTTTCAAATGGTTCATATTCTATCTCTGAATGGTCTATAGGGGGTAAAGGATCTATAAACTTCTTCTTCGGTGGAGCAATGGGGTTTCCATCCTCATCATATTCCACTTCCAGGTCTGAAGCGTCATCCCCATTGTTCAGAGGATTATCTTCCATGTACCTATTGTTTTATAAGGATTAGTCAGACTTGGATTACGTATAAACAAAGTTTATTGTTAAATTTCTGAACATATTTTAAGTGTTTAGCCTGTTTGTGGCTAATATTTTCAATTCCAAATCCACCAATGAATTATTCGAAAACGACATACATATACTAATTTTAATTAAATGAATGACACTGATGAGAACTCTTGACAAATACTCTCGTAATAGTATAGCCATCAAGTGGGTTAAGCAAAAATATAAATTTCTCAATAGATAAAATGCCTATATGTATTGTTTTTTTTATAGTACCACAATAAGTTGTGCAAACTCTGCCTGATGGTAAGCAAAAAGACTAGAGTGATAACCAAGAGATTAGCAATCCTTCACCAGTTATAGCTGCCATGCTAGGCTGCAAGCCGCTCAGCTACACCTACACTGGCTGCTTCCGAAACGAGACAAACAAAAAGATAATCACTGCGATAGGTCTATCTCCATTAGCATGAGCCTGTCAGACACAATTGTTGTATAATATTAAAAACCCTAATACTTCTGAAACTCATATAATGTAATTAACTACTAACTTGTAATAACTCTCCTCATCATCCAGTTCATCAATGTCACCCCTGGTACCTCGTCCGCTATCTTCTTTTCCACTGGCAGCATTCTCTTTGCTTGCTACAAGATCTTTAGCTGCCTGTTGCTCTAAGCCCGCCATGTAAGCATCCAAAGGGTCTTCTTCATCATCATCCTGCTGCAATAGCAATCCTTGTATATTAACAAATGTATAGTTTCTGTCTTAAATGATACTTTATGACAATGATATCTGAAAATGACTCACTCTCATTATAATCACTTAAAATATTATAGTTATATTAACTGTTGCCAATTTTTTATAGATGACAGGTATGTTCTCTGAATAAGTCGAAGTTGAATAAGAAGAATAAGTAGAAGTTTAATGTTAATAAGTGCATTGTCAGGGCCTAAATGGAAAAAAATATCCTATACTTCGTTCATCATAATATGAAGGCTAGCATTACACATGTTGATATTTATTTTAGAGATGTAGCATAATTTAAATTGGAAGTTGATTATATGATTATTGACTCTTTTTTAGAGCTAAATATATTCGATAATATTATTATTAATATTAAATTCGATAATTATATTATTTAAATAAGTTGAGGGGTGTGTAAGCTATGTGAAATAAATAACAAAAATAAAATAACAACAGTTTAAATCAAATTCTGGAACACTTGAATTATTTAATGCCTGCTCATATTCTTCCAGTCAATATTCTTCGTTGCGTGTTTCTGCTGTATAAATGTAGGAATTAACTCCTAATTAACTAATTAGGAACAACTCAATTAATTTTCGACTCTACATTTAGTACAATTAATTTTAGATTCCTTGGTTTAATTATTTTGGTCTACTCTAGTTTCAAGTAACACAGAAAGTAACGTAGCTGCACATAGTAAAATAAAAATAAAAAATCACAAAAATGATTGTATAGAGAAAGTTATTTGGATTTTGTAGTGAAAATTATTTTTATAATGTTTATCAGTATCAATTTTTTTTTATTATGATATTTGATAATCGAAATGCATTTTTCTTATCGTTATATGTTTTGCGTAGTGGCCACAATCTCAACTGATCTTAAGTAAAGATGTGGTCCAAGACGGTAACAAGCTAAGCCTAGTGGGAGGACTGGCTCTCAAGTGCACCTACCAAAACACATCAATTGATGCATGTTTTTATGTTATGATGTAGCAATTAACATTCTATGGAATTGTCTTGCAAGCCTTCTTGTGATGAACAAGATATAGTGATCACTATGGAATGCAATCCCGCAAGATAATTTCAATCCAGGTTTTTGCAGGATTTAACTATCTTAGTCCTGCTGGATCCAGGTAATTGTGGGATCCAGCAGGGTGTAGTTAGATCTATGAAATCAATCGTAATAAAGACTTAATAGACCTCGTTTTCATGGTTTTAATTTTAACACAAATTAAACAATTATTGGTACATATTAAATTGTTTATTAATACTTTTAGACATAAAGATTAAGACATAAACTGATGTACTTCCATACAAGAATACCACAAAAGTCTTTATACACTGTTTCGGATATCATTGTCATTTGTTATTCATTAAATACCTAATATAAAAAGACCTAGAAAGTTCAACTTACTTTAATTTATCTAAAACAATCAATATTCAATGAATAAATCACTGCCTTGTATCATAATTACAAGTTTTAACTAGCAAAATTTAGTAACAAACTATGGCCGTGGAAGGGAATTTAGTCAGTCGGCCAGTCCACGCGCAGCTACCAGTATATATAATGTACTCTGTGCACGCTGCCGCGCGCAAAGTAACACGTATGATCTACACTTCTTTGTAATCCCGCCAGTCCAGCGAGATCCCGCAATTTTCGACCGAATATCGGTATGAATACAGAAAATGTAATGCGGAATCCTGGTATTTCGGGATCCCTGGATTGCATTCACTAGTGATTGCCCAATGATCGAAATATGGACATAATTCATACAAATTTTAAGTTTGAATACAAAATTCACAGCTTAAAACTAATTCAGTCAATCTGTAATATATTTAGTTGGCAACATTTTAAAATTCTTTGGTGACAATCTCTACCCTGTGTGACTACTTTTCCATAGACTATGTTATTGACATTTGCGATATGAAGGTAAGCAAACAACAGTTAAATATGTGTTTTACTTCGGCAATATGAACATCAGCAATGAATGTTTTATTATATTTTATTTTATTAATTTGTAACACAGATTATATATCAATTTTAGTTTTCTGCACTCCTTCCCCTTATATACTTTAACTATACCAAATCTCACACTCATCTGTGTGCACATATTAATATTTTTATTATATTATTACTTAAGAACAACTCTCTTTTTTTATTATAATAAACTCATTCTCTGATTGTTTTCTGGTATAAATTTATTTTTATACTAACTTATTTAATCTATTAATTATTCTGGATATAATTGCTTAGCAAAATGTCTTCATAATAATAGGTCTTTACCTATGAAATTGCCTTTCTGCAGTACTGGCCATTTCAAATCAAAATAATTTTTGTTTGGCTAAGAATTCTAATTTCAAATTTATTTTATTTTAAAAACATGGAATTCTTTTTCCAAAAGTAGGCATTTGTTTATTGATTAGTGTTACATTTTCATCGCATTTCAATCTTTTTTGTCATCATGGATACGTTAAAAATTCGAGTAATTATGGAATATGAGTACCGTCGTGGCAGTAACGCGGCACAAGCGGCACGCAACATCAACGACGTTTACGGAGCTAACACTACAAACCAACGCACCACCTGTTATTGGTTTGCTCGCTTCCGTTCTGGGAATTTCGACCTGAAAAATGAACCTCGCGGTCATCCGAAGCCTACAGACTACTACGTTTTCCAGAATTTGGATAACTCCTTGGCGGGAAAAAAATTCAATACCCGAGAGACAGTACAAAATGCCTTTGAAGAATTTGTTGCCTCCCGTCCAGCTGATTTCTTTAAGAAGGGCATCAATAAACTGCCACTGCGCTGGCAAAGATGCATTGATTGCATGGGTGATTACTTCGATTAATACAAATAAAAAATACATGAAAAACATCGTTTAAATTTTTTCATACAAAACGGCAATTTCATAGGTAAAGACCTAATATTTAATGAGATATGTATTATGTTATCTAACTTTTTGCAAAAGATGCTACCTTAGAACTTGATGCAGCCTCATAAACAGGGCTCCCAGGAGCAGGAATATAGGCCAAAGCTGGCGTGGCTGGTTCATCATCATCATCAAAGTACCTTTCGAAATAATATAAAAATACTTTACAGAGAATTTTAAACAATTTTATTTACTTTTTAAGTTAGCTTTGTACAATAGCAACAAAGCAATGATGGCTCACTAATAGCGTATACGGACACAGCCTTGATCGAGATGAGTTTGAATGCAATGAGCCTAAACATTCAGAGAAGGAAAACATTGTGATGAAATCACCTATAAGTGTGTTCTGATCAGACTCCAAGGTGATTGAGAACTATTACTGTGGTTGCAGGTCTAATCCCAATAAACAACTTATTTGATGTAAATCTACAATTTAATGTGGAGGTATTTAATGCAAGAATATTTATGCGGTTTGCAAAGTACAAGGTATATTGATAGAGATTGAACAACTACTAACTAGTGTACTCTGATCTCTTTCATGTGCCATCAACTAAAACACCAATTATCAAATAAATAGCTATCTTTTAAAAGCATGTAGGCAATGTAATGTACTTCATAAAAACTTGTACTTATTTAACACTAACACTTGCTTACTTAAGCATAAACTAAGAAATTAATTCCTTAGTAAGTCTCTTTTCTTTGTATATTTTAACTATCAACCAATTTTAGTTTATGTACTATTGTCTTGTACCTGTGAAAACTTTCAAATGGCCTTGAGTTTTACTCATAATTGAAAAAAAAAACATATTTTGGAATCAAAATACTGCTTGTGAAAGTATGAGTTATAAATAAACATATTAATTTATTGTAATTTGTTAAAGTTTGACAGTAAATAATTCCTACAGTCATCTACAGTTTTTTAATACACAATACCTTATATTGGTCTTTCGGTAGTAGTTAAAAGCAATAATACTATATATTTTGTGGATTTACCTAAGCAAAGGCAATATAGTCAGTGGCAGTAAGTATTTTATTACAATTTTAAATACAGACATGGTTAAATATTACAATCCACAAAGATCCTAAAAACCTTAATGATATTGTAACTAAAGGAATGGATAGTATTACAAAGAAAGGTCCATAGTGTTATCATAATGATATAATAACATGACAAAAAATAGTACACTCATAAGTCTAAAAAGATGACTGATTATAGAAGACACAGATGATAGTAGCTCAGCTTAAGGGTGGTAGTTAGCCAAGTGAGCATTACAAAATTATCTATCACCATCTATATACCACTAGTAATAGTTTATTAAATATTTTCACCAAATGACATAAAAAAAGACTCACTCATCCTCAGTCTTCGAACGCTTCTTGCCTAGCGTACCCCAGGTACCAGTAACAGCGTTCTGAGTAATCGACGTCATCGTCGAGTACCCCTGCTTAGAAAATCCAGTCGAGGGTGGTGGAACCGCATGCATGGACGTCGTCGGAGGAGGGACAGCATGAAGAGAAATATTCGAAGGATTACGTTTCGGCATCGTGAAACCGGCGAAACCGAAACCTTTGCCACCTCCGCCGGAATTATAACTCATTTTTAATTTTTCACCTTATCAAGAGTACACTAATTAACCGATAAAAACTAAGAGAGTATAACCTCATGGATTTTTTGTCTAGCTTAACTTTTGCTAATGCATAAATATAAAGTTACTATATATAAACTGTAAAAGAATTTTTTGGTTTTACATATATCAACATCATTGAAACGATAGATGCGTTGAAAAATTTGCACAGACACGCACAGAGCATTTACAAAATGTCAAAAATCAAAATGACAGCCTGATGACAGCTACTGATTTCCTATACAAATAAATACAACTGAGTACTCGATACTTTTGGTTTGATACCAAAGACTATTAGCAAGGAATCAATTTTGCGATAATGACTCAGTGTCAAAACAAAAGTATTTAGTATCGAACAGAATCAGACTGAATTAATTTTATTAAACAATTTCTGAACGCGAATGAGTAGGTAGCGAACGAAGACAAATGCACGCGAAGGAACCCTCGTTCACGTTCAGCTGTGCGCCGATCTCTTGTCGGTACATCAAATTAAAAGAGCACGAACAAACAAACGTGGTGTGAACGCGTCGCTAATGGTCATTCAACGACGACGACGCTAAAGAGCGGATGTGTAATAAGAACAGTGCAATTGGTGAGTCAAAGGATAAAATATTTATTATAGTAAAATTTTTATTCTATCGCCCCAAAATTTTTCGTTCATCTATCGTATGTCGCATTACAACTGGCCGTGGAGTAGGGAATTGAAGTTATTTATAGAATAATTGAAGTTGAGAACAATAATTTAATTATTATTTTATTTTATTATTATTATTTTGAAAGTTTCACTTTCATCGTGGTTTCATAAAACCACGCAATGTTTTTTTAAATATTTTTTTATATAAAGATGAACATAATTTTTGGTTCGACGATTTTTAAATATTTAAGTAATTGTCACTGTTAAGATTTATCATTTTCTGTTACTTAAATTATACTTTATTAAATTATTTAACAAAGGAATATGTATGTATAATGTTAGCTTTCTTTTTTCTAGAAAACAGCTCAAATTAATTAGGTAAAATTTTATATTTACATTTTATGATTATTAAGATATTATTATTTATTATATTTTTTTAAAGAATTTTATATTTATTTAATTTATATCTATTTAATTATTATATACATCGAGCTAGGCTCGGTCTCCCAGATAAATGTCATTAATGCAATGAATCTACAAACTCATTTTTAAATCTGTAAAATACTTTGAAATACCATAAAAATGTTGATCCTCTAAGTTGATTTTAGTGAAATGATGTTGAAGGTAACAACTGACGGACCTTCGCTACTTGGTGGCCGCCATTAATCTTGTACTGTGCTTAAAGTTTACTTGATTGTCTTATGGTAATATTCGATTTTCTCATTACCTTATTTCGGCTATCGGTTTAATTCATTTATTAGCTGTTTAAAATGTTGTTTTTATTTTAAAATTGTAATAAAATCATTTAGTGGAATTATGTAATGGTCATCTAGCAAAATTACGTGGTGTTCAACCTGGTTTTCAGGGCCTTTGTTAGTGTGTTCAAGCTGTTAAACACAATCGCGGACGTAAGCGAGCTTGGAATGTTGATCGCCCTCACCTAGTTTGTAACATCGTTCGTGTTTGTTCACCATGATTATACGCACCGTTAGTGAAAAAAATCAGAGTGAAAGGCCTCTGTCGCTCGGTTCTGTGGTCAAATTATATTCTAATCTCTCACTTACACGCAAGGTCGCACGTAACATGTCCGAGCCACAGTATCGTCATTATTATCAGGCCACTAAAACAAAAAACGAAAAAGTATTAGTAAAAAAACTTTAGTGGAACTCATATTAGTAATATCTATAAATGATTTAAGAACTACGTATAAGAGTAGGAACGGATTCTTTGCGGATATCGGAACATTCCTAATTATAGCAACATAAAGTTGCCAATTAATCAATCTAAAATATTACAGACATAAAAAAGTTTTTCTGTGTTTTAGTTTAGCACCAATACTGGTGACAAAGTAGTTTTTTTTGTCTCACTTGAAGTCGTTTGTTTACACTTTAGATAAATGTAAAACGATAAACAACTTTTAGATAAACGGCGTCGCCGTGAAGCTATACACGGCGGCGAGCACCTTCGCTTCCAGCTCCCACGGCGGGAAGCGATCGAGCACAAAAGATCGGTATCCGCGAATCACCCTCAGCGGTGGCGCCACCCTAATTTAACACATTTCAACGCACAATTTTCAAACATCGAGAGAGTCTTCCTTAAACACTTCCTTTACGTAGTCTGTTGTAAACACTGTATATAGGGATACGGTATCGAATTATAAGAATCGATACGACACTCGGTAGTACTATCGTATTAAATATATCAATCAATTCCAAGCAAAAAAAGAAAATGAAGTATATCATCTCAAGGTATCGTCTTAAGGTCTTCGAACCTATTCTTGAGATTGCGATAATGTTGATTTTTTTCATATTTTTCTTACTCAAACCGTAACAATATAGATGATTAGATAAAAGTGACTAAAATGTATAAGATTTTTTAAATTCATTTCTAAACTTTTTCACGATGATCTAACATAAACAATAATTTATTCAGTCGATTACTAGTCAATCGGTTGCGCGTTTCAAATGCTGTAGGTCCCAGATCACTTACATTTATTGGTAAATAATTTCGTAAACTGGAAGTATTTCGACTTTTTAACGCTTTAACTTGACAACGAAAACATAATATAAATTCCTATTTTGCTATGTACTACTACTAAAAAACTTAAATTTATGTAATTAATTATTATCTTCTAGTTACAATCACAAGTAGGAGAAATCTTCCAAATTCAATTTATGTTAATTTTATGGCAACATTGCTGTGTTTAACTTGTAGATGGGGATTCGCTAATAGCTGCAGTAGAGCTGTAAAGTATCAATACTAATGAAAAGTATAGATACTGGGTTTAGTAACGAAACTAAAGTATCAATTCCAAAAATACTTGATATTGAAAGCGCAGTATCTACACCATTTAGGTATCGAATCCTTTTTCGTATCCCTATGTGACAGACAGTAAGACTCGGAATCCGTCATCTATGTTCACAGACTATCTTTTGTTGTCCTCTGTGATCTTTGTTCCTCCATAGATTAATATGAATGTTTCTCTGTGATTGTACCAAAAGTACATACCTGTTCTGTGGATTTATGATTTACTTTTAGTCAACAATTGCATATTTCTTACTAATTTTGTTTAAAAAAAAAACCATGTATATACATTCACTTCTGTTAATTTTCGCGTTGCTAGCTATTAGTAACGTGGAAGCCTCACAGGGATATGACTTTGGCGATTTTTTAGCAACCATCCTAGGTATTGGAATTGCTGTCATTGGAATTCTTGCTTGTTTGGGCAATTACGCGAGACAGAGAGCGAGAAATGAATTCATATAAAACCTAAAATATTCTTGTGAGTATAGCCTTCAATTCTATGTAGCCTATTTTAACATTATTATTAATTCGTATAGAATATACCAGTTTTACTAAAACCAGTTTGTGAAGCTCATATTTACATAAAAGCCAGCTGCGTAAATTAATTGTATCCATATTTCTCGTTGTAAAGGTCTAATACTAGATTTACAATTATTTTGTTTCAGATAGTGTGAACTTTTGTATAATGTATTCAAAAAAGTAATCATAATATATATGTATGTATAAAAAAAAACTGAAGAATTGAAGAAAGAAAAACTTATTTATAATTTATATTAAGTTAAACTGCTTTGTTTGTACACATCATGTATATAATGTTAGATCTCGCACTAGCTATAGCCTACTAGTTGGCCTGACAACATGAAGAGAAGCTTGAACTTAAATGATTGCTATAGGTTACCTATAGTTAATTTTCTAACAGATGTGACCCTCAATTAATCCATCAATTGTTGTTATTTTTATAAACATATCATCTTTCAATAAAATTGATTAATGATGATTTAATTAATGTAATATAAAAATAATTTTGTATTCATATTTTCACTGGCTCTGTGAAGAAGTAGTAATATTAAGAAACAGTTGTGTTTACCAATATTAAGATTAAAAATATTTTTCCAAATTATAATATTAACCAATGTTTTGAACTAGATTACATTGTGGATGACAAAATGTGGGTTCCTGCTACTTTTGTAAGTCGTTCACATATAATTGTCATATTTTACTATGCTTATTTCTTAATTATACATAAAATTATTATGAACATATGACAAGACATAAAATTAACCATAATAGTTATAAATATTTTATCTTTACTATTTCAACACCAGCAATGTAGACTATGTAAACTAAAAATTTGTTTATTACCATTTTTGTTTTATTTTTTATGTTCAGATTCCAATAAATAAAAACGCTATAAATTAAACACAACACTATGTGATGCAAAAATTATGTTCATATTCATGTAAATCTTGCATCAGCTGATATACATTGAGCTATATAATGTGTAAAATCAATATTTTCAAGTTAGCATTGTGTAAATTGTTGGTATTGTTTGAGTAGCTTTTTCTTATAAATTCTTTAACAAAAGCTATATTTGTAAAGACATTAAGTAAGATTCTGAGCATCTTCATAGCATACTAGCAACCCGCCCTGGCTTCGCTCTGGTAGCAGAGTAATACATATAACTCTATTGATTTACATTAGGTACGCCAGGTAAAGCTCTTATTCGGCATGATTTTTTTTGACATTTTCAACAATCATAGTCATATTCTGCCAATTTACACAAAACTGTAATGAATTATACACCTAAACCTTCCCCATAAATCACTCTGTCCATTGATGAAAACTGTATGAAAATCTGTTAAGTTATTTTTGAGTCTATCAGGTTCAGACAGATAGACAGATGCAGCAGGGAACTTTATTTTGTAATATGTATAGATTATTTTGTGTAAGAAACATGTACTCACCTAATGGTGTGTCAACCTTTTTTCTTCTCATCCAAGAGGTTATCAATTGTAGTATATAATTACATAAACCAAAATCAATTAAAATAATTATTGTGCTGTTAAATTAACTTAAAAAAAAAAACTGAATTTAGGCAGAATATGTATGCCTATAATATGGTGTAATAGATATGAAATTTCGTGCCACATAAAAATTACTTGACTGTCATATCTATTAAAATATAGATTATATATAACATTTTTCTTCAAGGAAAAATATGTTGTCATTCAATTTTGCACTTTCTTGTTAAGTCTCCTATAACCTGATTGTATGGTTTTATATTTATATTTATTATGAAAAATACAAAATAATTTAAAACTTTTGTTTTCTTTGAAAATCTATGGAATGCATCACCTAACCCTAAAGGAGTTTAAGGAAAACTAAATAAGGCTTGTAAATAATTTATAATTAAAAGAAATATTTCATTAACTTCATTCACAAGTCATTGTATAAACATGATCAAATTTCTTTAAAATAGAATAATTTCAATTTAACTTATTCACTATTATTGCTTTCTAAAATTTTAATTTCTTTAATAATGTCATTCTTTTTGGACATTTTCTCTTTTTGATCTTTATCTGGATTTTTCAGGGTACCAGCTTTTATTTTCTCTTCTAGCTGTTCTATATCTCTCAGTTTTTTTCTAAGGTTTTTCAACCGTTTTATTGGATCTGCTTGGACTGGTGTGTTATTGGATTGCTGGTTTGCAGGTGAGCTGTCAAATACAGGTTCTGATATTTCACATTTTGCCAATTTATCAGCAGCTTCATCAACACCTTGAATTAAAATTATTTAAATATAAAATCAGATAAGGGCCATTCAGTTTATTACTAAAATCACTATTAAGGTTGAACTCCATGGATTTTAAATTAAAAATAAGTGTCCATAAGACAAACAAATTATAGACGAAAGATGTGGAATTACTAGTAGAGCTTAATATGACTAAAACACCATCTCCCTTATATTACATTACTAACTTTTACTACTTAAAAATACATTACTACTTAAAAATACTGCATAAAAAATATAAAATTTCTGAAAAATAAAAACAATGCTACAGGTACAGAAAAAGGAAGAAGAAAGTACTGATACTGAGGCCAGGATAACATCAACCCTTAGTACAATATATATTAGAATAACTTTAATAATTTTACCTGACTTCTTTTTCTTTTTCTTCTTTTCAACAGTAATGATCATTCCAGGTATAGGTTGTATGGTGTTATTATGCCCTTTTTTGTTCTTTTTGGCCTCTGCTACTATTTCTGGTGGAAGTCCAACAGGTAATCCTGTGTTTTGTCTTGCTTTGAACTGTTTTCCTTTACTTTCATAAAGTGGAATTTCTTCTTGTGGTACATAGCCGTCTTTTATCCTTCTGGGTTTGCGCCAAGTGCCATCTGGACGTTGTGTTGCTGGGATGAACTTGGACCCTGTAAGTAGAAATATTTTTTCAATAAAATAACAGCCAAATATTATCTATACTATAAGAAGTTGAGAACTTTATACACCTAACACTAACATGGTAATTAGCTGCTAACTTAAAATAATTTATTTAATGTAACTAATACAAATGGGAATGTTAATATAGTAAGTAAGAAGTGATACAATGTAATATCATAAGTTATACTGTATTCAAATAATATTGTACTAATAGAAATCCTAAATGAATTTGAAAAAAAATAATTAATTGTATCAAATTTCAAGGAATTAACTATACTGTGATAAATTTCTACAATTAAATTACATATAACTCCTTACATACGTATTCAAACATCACGCATCGTTACACACATGCTTTCGAATAATACATTTCAGTAAAGAATAATTAATTTGTTCATTACAACCAGGAGTGAATAAATTAATTGTAGCAATTTATCCGATAATTACTTTCATTGATGATTATAGTCTTCTTTTATTTATGAAACTTATTACTATTTCTTATGGTTAAAAAGTCAAAAGGATTCCTCACAAAAAGGATGTGTTTAGAAATACAAACCGTCGGCGTCATGTTTGTACGCTGTATTGGACATGGTAAATCATGAACATAGAAGTCACTTTGATAAATGTAATAAATTTGAATATATAATAACAGTTTTTTTTTGCGATTTTTGATTTTCCCAGCTATTTTTGTACACAATTGAGTAATTTGACATCCCTCAACTGACTGATGGGATCAGTGCTGCCAGGATCGTTGCGCTGAATGTTACGTTTTGTCTCAGAAAAGTTAAATTCTTCCGGCAAAAGTTATAATATTTTATAGTGGTAGGCGATTGCGAAATATACTAATGCAATCATTCAATTTGAAGATGTTTGGAGTTATCTCGATTATATCCATTAGTAATAACTAATTTGATAGGAAGCGCATTCGGTTAGAGTGAGTGTTTTGTTTTGAGTGAAATATTTGTTATAGCTTTTTTTTTTTGGTCTATGGCCCCTATGGTTTTATTTTCTCATCTAAAAATGACATTAACGCAGGATTTTTTATAACGTTATTTGTTAAGATATTGTTTATAAAAAATAGACAAGTTTATAGGTATTTAAAAAACGTATTTAACAACACTTTGAATATTTCATTTTTTTTTAATAGATGATTTACTTTGTACCGCAGTGGATCTGAAATTGCAATGGGTACCAGCACATATTGGTTTACAGGGTAACGAAAAGGCAGATAAACTTGCTAAATTAGGTGTTTTAATTGGCAAAATTATTAATATATTACGTGATTATTCAGAACTATTACCAAAATTTAAAGAAATTTGTTTTAGTCATTGGAAAACATAATTTGAAATAAGATCATGTGAGAAAGGAATCTGGTATAGGACTTTACAGTGTGAGCCTCCTAGTATACCCTGGTATGCTACGACAAAGTTTGGTAGGAAATTAATATCTGTTGCACATTGGTTGAGATCCGGACATATTCCATCAAACAAATATAAATATATGATAAAATTAAGACAATCACCATTTTGTGACGTATGGCAAAAAGTTGATGACGTTTATCATGTTCTGATGGAGTGTGTCCGGTTCGAGTTAATTAGGCAGAGCTTAATGATTGCCTTTTGTTTGAACAGACTAGACGTTGGCATGTATAATAAAATATTGGGTGATACGTCCACTGAGGAGGCGGCCAGTCTGTTCAAATCAATTGCTCATTATTATTAAATGTATCATAAACATTATTTATGTTACGATGTTAAGATACTAGGGTTATGCTACGAATGGCTGACAAATGCGAATTGCATAAGTCTTTAAAAAATTTGGAATAAAAAAAAACATTTTGTGTTAATTTAAAAAATATATAGTAATAATATTATTAGCAGAGAGGATATTCTACGGATAAGAATAATCTAACTACCGTCAAAATAAGTGCATTGTAGTACCAAAACGGATCTTAAACGTGTTCGGACATGTTTGAGGGACGTATTCGGCTTTATTCGGATACCTCCGACTACTATCGGATCTCTCATATACATATAACGGACATCCGAAGATACGCATTTCCGATCCTCCGGTATGGATACATCAAGCCTGCTGCTCGCGCGATACAGTGACACTGCATTCACTAGTTACCTACAAACAGTCATTACACTGCATATATCACACATGCACTACACTCAGGTACATAGGTTCTGTAAGGGACATTTTTTTAGCTAGTTGGTCTTAGACCAATTGACAGATTACTAAATACATGTACGCGTGTTTCTTCCTTCCTCCTAGAAGGCAAAAAACATGCATACATGTACAGTTAGTTAGCTCGAATTCGGATAGGAATTAGCTAGATTGCGATGGTTGCATATACGGCAACAGCCCAAGCCGAGGTCGGCCACTTTGGCACCCTTGCGCTTGTTGCCCTTTTTCTCAGTTGAGTGCCTTAAGCGCTCGCTCACAAGCCCGGTGAAATTGTTAAGGCCTCCTGATAGATATTTTTTCAAAATCATAAATTGTTCAAACAATGATGTTTTGAGTTATTAACAAAAAACTAAATACCGTCTTTTTCATCTTAATTCGTTAACAACAATTGTAATTTTTTATGTGCTAATACATCGTCGAGATACTTTTATCTAAATGTCATTCCGAATCGAATGAGCAGTCGCTCATATTTTTAGGAGCTTTATCTCGAATTAACGCCATTTTGAACTTGTTGACCAGACTAAAACGCTTGAATAAAATAGGAAGTCAAACATCGGTTTCCCGTTTGCTAGTCTGCTAGTGCATAGGTGCTAGTGCAGTGCTAGTGTGTTTTGGATAAGCAAGCATGACGGACGTCGACCTTGTGTCGGTTATAGCATTTGGTTTGTATTGAATATTATAGAAAATATGAAATGTTGGATATCCAAAAATCCCGAAATTCATCATATAAAAACAATAGAATGAAAAGTGATGCTTTACTTGGCCTTGCACAAAAATATAATATGTAAAAATGATGCATTTCATAAGGAACACAATCACATTACCAATAAAAAAGTGGTTCTGGATTTTCAAGTGACATTAACCAATCAAGTGCATGAAAAATATTCAAATACTGTAGCACGATGTTGCTACGGTGAAAAATAGATTGCCGTATGGTGGCATGCTACATCTACCGCAACTACCGCACGGTGTTGGCGTTTATAGCATGCAACAAGGAGACGCATTCCCCAATTTCACAAGATGTTGCTTTGGCGTAAATGAGGCTTACTCTTTCCCTACGAACTGACAGAGCGACATACAAAAAATATGATGAGTAAAAGAGAAAGGGCTACGGATTTTCTGTTTTTAACGTTGTAACCGCCTTTTGATGCTAAAACTTGAGGTGTTTTGGTCGTGGATTTTTTAAAACAAGAATAAAGTAAACTATCATATTAATGCACGTCTGAAATTGAACTGTGTTTTGTGCGTACGTACACTGGTAAATTGTAAGGAAACTGATAACATCTGACACCTGGTTGCACGATCAGTCTGTCTAGTTCCTTCTCCGTCTACGTAATCTATTCTATCTCTGTGGACCGAGTGTAGACTGAATTTTGTTGTGTTGAACATCAATTGTTAGTTTATCAATTGTATCGATTGTTTTTAACTAATGATTCATTGATCGACCATTGACTCTTTCTTAGTATGGAATATATGTCAGTCTGTTGAGCGACGACAGAAAAAATGCTAATTCATCGCAAATCTGTTGTAATTACAAAAATAACAGTTTTTCACAATCATCCGTTTATCGATGTTTTGCAACACTAGAGTTTTGAATTTATGTTATTGGTAGTATCTCTGTGGTAGTATCATAGTAATTTTTTATAGTATGCAATTTCAGTAATTTGCATCTTTACATGATTTTCCAAAGTATTTTATTTTATAGTTATCTTTTTACATGAAGTTGTTGTAAATTTACCAATATGCCAAAACGGAGGAGATTATTTACGCCGATAAGACATAAAACTAAGGTCAACAGTAATTTCCGCAATGAAGATGATCCAAAAGGTTTGTTTGTTAATGTGTGCCTACTTCAGTATGTACAGTAGATGTATGATGTTATGTTATTTCAATAATCAGATATAATTGTTTTGATTTATTACCTCACTGGAAGTCAAATCACTCCATGTTCTGCTCCTGCTTACCATCTGTAGGAATAATGTTCGAATTATTTTTTATATACAGTATGAATCCCTACATAGTATTTTAATAATTTTTAATATAAAACACTATATTGTGGATTATAGTCTTATTTTGAAATAAATCATTGGTTTATAAGACAATGATAGCCCTTTGGTCTATTGCGAAAACTGCATGTCAAAAGATAATGTTAAGTAAGTGATCTTTATTAAAAATGTATTTTTAATATATATGAAATTATTAAAAGTTTATTCTATGAAATTACCACAATTATTTTGACCAAAACTATTTAATTTATTATATTATCTTGTATCCGAAGACAGGCATCTGCATGATTCTTACTATAAAAGACATGAAAATAAACAAGATTAAATTCAAAATATGTAAATAGTATTTAGTTATATTGCACTAACTTGTAATTAACTTGGACTGCACTTAGTTTACTCAAAATCAAAAAGTTATTTATCTAGTTTTGGCCCTATGAAGGCACTTATGAATTATTAATGTTAAAATACTACTACCGGTTTGGAAAACATTGCAGTCATAAAAAAAAAACAACAAGAAACACAATCGGGTTTGCCATTTTAATTTTTTTAATCTGTAAATATAATATTTACAGTTAATTATCACATTAATTAATTAAGTGGATGTACAGATAGGGAGTAATTTATAGACATTACTATCATTCACGTAATAATCAACCCTGAAATTAAAACAAACATTTGATTTAACTTCTCGTCTCATATTAATGAAGACCTTTTCATCTATAATCATTTGCAACTACATGTATAGCTGTTATGCAAAAAAGAATAATGTATACTTCCTTTGTTTTTGTTAATATGCTTCTAAGCATTATTATCTTCAAACTTTTCATATCAGTAAAAGACATTTTTCGTCAAGCTAGCTCAGTCAGATAAATAATGTTGCTCGACAAATAAAGATTTAGGTTTATTAAAACAGAACACTGTGTTACACATTACAAAAGTAACGATTAGTTATGAAATAATTAGAAACAACGACAGACATTTATAAAAATAGTACAAGTGACGCGATAGCTAGAGCTCTTCTTATTATCTGTCAAAATTAAGAAAAGAACATCAACACACGCGTATACCACCAGATTCAAATAATGACCATATACAACCTACATCGCGTATTCGCAGTAACGAGGCGGGAGACGTATTTCACGACGTCTGGAAATACTAGGCCCGGGTTGTCTTGCTATACATTACATTAAATTAATAAACTGCAAATTATTGTAAAGAAAAGTCTAAAAATACTTTCATATTTCTTATTCAAGATATTGTATTTTATTTACTTTGTCTTTGCAGATAGCCCTAATGCTGGACCACGCTGCATAGGTATGTTAAGGAAATAAGAATACAAAGTATTAATAATTGTAATACACAGTAAATAAATTTAATTTAAATACATATAAAAATACAATAACTACCATAGGTAGTTACAATTTGTTTTTAATCAAAGTAGTGTAACTTTTATTTGGGGTACTATATTATTTATTTATTCTTTGCTGGAGATACATTGAAGAATAGAATATTCTTGAAGGTAAAATTTTCTACACACATTCTAACAAGATAGTAGGGCTTATTACCACTGTGCCACAAGGTCTGATATATTTTTCTGGTACTTAAAATGATAGGATATAAAATGTACTCTATATTTTTTTATTAGTCAAGGAAATGTCAACTGCTAGAGGAAGGTTGCAAGGTGCTTTGATGGAAGTTCTAGAACCAACAACAGAAGATTCAGACGAATCTCTGTCACGGACACCTTTGAAACGAGATAGGTTTGTATACTGAGGTTCTGCATTCTATTTTATTAGTACTGAACTTCTGCAATTTTATACTCACATTTAAGATTGTATGTTCTAAAGCACCAAATATTGCTTAATTAATACTACTTGAAAGTTACAATTGCTAATTGATATTATATATTTATTGTCTTGTTGTTCATATTTTTGTATAATAATAATAGTGTAGTGACAGACTAGTGTAGGGAATAGTGTAGTGTAGAGAAGACAATAGACCTAACCACCACGTCAGCCCAGCACAAGACGCGTTGACCATAACAAATACCAAGAAATACACAGTATATTTTTCCACACTGTGTGTACTACAGGAATATTTCTTAAGCATTCAGGTTTGCTTACAATGTTTTCCTTCACTGTCAGCTAATAATGTTTCACTTACATACTCCTCTGGTCTATACTTCTGAACCATCACAATTATATTTACCAAGTAATTGAGGTTCAATAATTTTTATCCGGGAATAGACAAGTTTTGTAAAATTGTTTTAAATACTATATGTTGAAAATAATACCAGAGAATTAAGATTTATTCATTATTATAGCTTTAAAATAAATATAATGATCTAAATAAAAAAACATGAATCAATGAATAAAACTAAGGTTATAGGTAATATGTGCAATGCTGATATAATTTAAAAGCCACTATTTAAAAACCTTAGTAAAAATTTCAGTTATTTATCACTCAACTTTGTATGTTCATTCAAGACTGACGTCACATTTTCTGTATGGCGTGTCTAATTACTCTCAGAGAAAAAATAATAATTTTCGGACTGATAAATAATTATTTTCCCAAGGTGTTTATTGTTTTAGGTTTTTTTATCAGTAGACCAATATTATAACTTTAATTTTTTAAACATATTGTCAATTTGCGGATTTTAGGCATTCCAGTAACGAACAGAGATCAAATAGTACCGATGATGAGGAAAGGCAGTTGAGGCGTTCTCACCGGCATTCCTACGTTCTGAAGCTGTTTGATAGAAGTGTTGACTTATCACAGTTCAGTGAAGATTCACCGCTTTATCCTATATGCAGAGCGTGGATTGCTAATAAACCTAAAGCTGATTATAGCGAATTTGGGTAAGTCACTATTTATTCTTTTCTCGTAATGAAATACATCAATGTCAAAGACGTGGTATTAGGACGAGTGAGATAGTGAGGATGAGTGAAATAGAAAATTTTCACTTATTCTACAATTATCTCTTTATATAGTAGCACAGCAAAATGACAGAATTGAAGGTAAGCACAGTAAAATTCAAAAATGTGTCAACCACCGAGTGATGTTTTTCCTCACCTCTTTCACTTCCTTAAAAATGCAAGCTACAATATAAACGTAATTGTTTATTATTTATGAAAATAAAGAATAATAAGGCCTATGTCATATAAAAATATGTGGCCTTGAATACTTTCAGACACGTTATTCATCGCTTTTTTTTGTAATTAACGCGACGTGCTCCCGGCCCTTGTCTGTTTAACTTCTAAAACAAACTCTTATAAAAACAAGGTGTAGCGTCGCGCTCGCGTCCCTTCCCGTTCCCGTTCCCGTTCGGCGACGTGACGCACAAAATGTTCATGGAATAGCTGATTGAAAGTGTTCGAGGCTACATATTTTTGAATGATTTGGGTCACCAGCATTATATAAATGCGACATTTTAAAGTAGGTATAAAACCTACCTTCATGGGATTCCAGTTCCCTACAGAGTCTATGGTATTCCCCATATTCATGACGTTTTTTATTTACTTCATGCAAACATATCCGTTTACGTTGTTTTTTTTTTTTTTTGATAGCATTTACAAAAGCAGGCCGGCTCCGCCGTCTGAATCATTTGATATTTTGTTATAAAATGCTTGAGAAATCATGCTGAGTGCGGCGGCGGGTCGGCCGGCCGGCGCGACGCTTACGGGATCACTACGCCCGCAGTGTGACATCCGCGTCGCGTCGCCATCCCGCCCCGTTCGCTGTTTGACTAAAGCTTTAATCCAAGTTAATTATTCACTTAAAATCCGACGGAATTTTCACTACCAACTGGTATAATAATATTATAAAAAGAAAAGAACACATTGACTGGGAAACCATTCCAAATTTTCATGGTATGGCAGACTAAGAAGTTCTTTAGTAGAAGGGAGATGATTGGATAAGGTAAAACAATTCTTCAGAACATGAGGCAGAAGATAAAACACATTCAATATGGCACAGAACATAGCAGTGAGTGCAGTCTCTTTACATTGCATTTATCAAATTCCAGAAAAAAATGTCATCACCAAGAGCACATTGAAAGCAGTGTAGAACTGCCGGGACCCAAAGGACCTCCGGTGTCGAGGATACCTGAACTACTATCAGAACAGAAGGCTGCTAACAAAGACAACATTAATTTAAACTATGATGTAAGCTGGATAGAATGTTAATTATTTTATTTCTCATAGGGTTTAAATGGACATAAAATCAAAGTTACTGACATTTTTTGTATTCTTTATAGGTGATGATAGTATTTGAATGATGTTAGGCCTAGAAGAAAAACTGGTTTTCAAGTCAGCTACTGGAAATTACGGATACTGATCACTTGTACAGCCACAGATTTGTGACTTCAGGTTGTCTAGTTAGGCGAGCTTTAGATAATGCCCTACCACTGTGACGTGGGTTTTATCACGTCGTTTTCCTTCAATGAAAACTTTGGCGGCTCTGATATACATTAACTGTACGAATTAACATGCAGTTGTCTTGTTATTTGACGTCAGGAACTCACTACGTGTGTGAAACCGTGTATGTCAAGTGTTCCGGATTGCAATCTTAATTATTGTTAGTTTATTTTTGCTATTTAATTTACATAGCTTAAACACCCCTCAATTGTTTAAGACGTATTCGTATTATCGATAATATTAAAAAAAATCGATAATCATACAGATTGAGAAAAAGTCAAATGGCGACATCAGAACACGAAAACGTGTCCAACAATTGTATTACTAGTATTTAACTCGTATCAATTTTATAAGAAATTGGGTCATCTGTCATGCAACGTTTCTTATGATAAACATAATATCAAATCTTGAAACTACGGGAATATTGACTAAAATGTGTGTTTAAAATAATAAAATACTACCACACCATAATACTAGCAGTGACATAGTGAACTAGTCGTGACGTCACACTCAGAACATTTTAATAAAAAGTATATCTGTCATATTTTTGGCTTTGGGTTTGTTTGACCCAGCCATAATTGACGAAGAGCGTTACTTAATGTTAACAGTATGAAACTCCATTGCCGAGTAAGCAACAGCTACTGCAAGTGCACGTGGCGCGCTGGACGGCCGTGCGGGAAGCCTGGCTCGCACAGTCCACTAAAGCGGAGCTACGCTACCAAGCTACCCAGGAATTACTTAACAAACTCAATGTCAAGTAAGTTTAATCATTCAAAATTACATTCAATTATGGCTCTAAGAATACATTTTAAAAGTTTAAATACTACCACTAGTTCGAGAAAAACCGTTAAGTAACATATTCGGGTCTTAATAATTATATTTAGATAGGATAATTCCGGTTGAGTTTCTTACTTGACCTTTATGTTCATGAGAACTTTCCCTGCACTTTACCTTATTCATCATACGAAGGCTTTTATGACATATGCACAGAACGTAAATTGTTACGTCGTGCAAAGTATGACATAACCTAAAATCACGCATTTCGACTACATTTATTAAACGTTATTAAAACATTTTGCAAGATAAAATCCTAAATAACTTGTTCTATACTATGATTTTTGTGAAAATTCGTGTTTTTTTTTTGTTACTACATGCATCGTTACTTTCTATTTTACTTAAAACTAAAATGGACCAAAATAATAAAACTAAAGAATCGAAAATTAATCGTATTATTCGAACGCCGTTGTACATTAAATTTATTAGTTTATTTTTTATTTCCAATAAAAATATATTTACGTAATTATTATATATTTTTACTGCAGCAACAAGCAACGAAGAATATTGATTGGAAGACCTAATATTCTTCAGACATTTAATTAAGTGTGCCAGATGCGATTTCAATGAAGCTTCCCTTTATGATGATTAATCTGCAATTATTTTTAATATGCAAGAATATTATTGATAAAGGAACATGGATGAAGCTATGATTTAATAATGTAATTATTGTATAGATAATTCATATAGGTACATTGATGAATATTTACTATTTTTTAAAATTCTGTGGATGTAATCAGATGGTTAAGATCAGTGGAATTTGCACACAGTTTAACCCTTTCAGTCCCAAATATCCATGCAGTGGGCACTTTTACCACATTCGAGGATCTATGGGCCCATATAGTGAGTTATTCAGTTTTTTTGTTTTGCATATTTTTTCTAAAATGTTACCCATATCATAGGTTCACTAGTAAAATGTAACATAGCATTGAGCAATAGAGTTGTCCTGAATGAAAACTGCAGAGTAGGCGAATGTGTTAATTGATAGTGAGATGCTGTAAGCTGATAGTGAAAGCAAACTATCAAAGATTTTCGTCTTCAACACTAGATTTTCCAACAGTGCGCCCTTATAATGTTCAAATCATGATTTTTCTCGATGTTTGAAATCGGCAATGCGTCGAGCCTGTCGAAAGTACCCTTTGCCCAATAATGATATATTTACAGTCTAGTACTATTCCTTATATCCATAATGCATTATTTTCAGAAAACGTCATGTGTAATATTAATGGGAAACAAGCTGTAGGGGAAATGATTATTGATTATGATAATATTTGCAGAACACTTCACTAGTGATTGATTATTTAGTACTACTTTATTAGTGAGTATACTATACTTTAACGCCATTAGTGTAGACTACATCTGATATAGTATAAAAATTATCCAATACATAATTAATAATATTTTGTTTCAGTACACAGTAACCCATATTACTCAGCTGTTAGCAACGAAGATAGAAGCTGATTTTGAAACAAATTTTAATTTACATTTTCTCTTTGGTTATTATATACACTAATTTGATAGAATCATACATTATAAAACAGTTTAAACAGATCATGTGTAATTTAAGAATAACATAATTGTACCGAAATGAAAAGCTAATCGTAATCATATTATTTTTTATTTTTATTTTATAAATAAAATATTATTATTTCACAAGTTTTCGTTTTTTCTGTCCATTTTGTTGTGGACAATTCAATTTTTTGTGTCCTTTCTCGTGGCAAACGTAGCACGACTGTAAATACAAATTATTATTTTATATCATAAATACTTCGTCACCATGATTTACATATTATTATCAGTTATAAATATTTATTAATAATTTATCAGCTATTAACACAACATCACTTGATTGTTCTTTGACAATGAAGTTAAATTAGGTGTTTGGCAAGTATTTTTTTTAACCTTAGATTGATAGCTAATCAGTTAAGCACTAAAAAATACCCTGCTAACCTATGATGGTCAATAGTATTATCACAATGTATTCCTTCAGTGAAAGCTCAACTTATAGGTTTCGAACCCACGATAGGCTTGGTATTCGAATGCGCCATCACTGAGGCATCAACGTTTCAGAAGAACAAATTTACGTTACATTGAAAATATTCCTCTACGCAAAAAAACAAGACAAATGAACAACAATCACGATTGTACGTGAAGCAATTGAATAATTAATACGTGAAATTATTGTATGACTGATAATTTGCTCACATACACATACTCAAAGAAAGGGATATAACGATGTAAGGATGTATACGATATATCTGTATCGCCGATTATTTACCAACCGATATCAAACGAATTTAAAAGCATCTGCATCGCAGGCGAAAGAGCCACACGTTGTGCTAGCTTGTTTTTATTAAGAGTTGTATTGTTTCGCGCCTAATTATTTTTAATTTTGATATGACATTTTTTTTAATACTCCTTATGAGACACACACAATCAGCCAAAAAACTTTACTTTCCGCCAGTCGAGTAAAATGTGTAGGATGTTACATACTTTATTATTTATTTTATCTATTACTAAACTTTCGATATCGGTATTGTATCAGAAAAATTATGTATGTTTACGTCCCTATTCGAAACAAAATCTTAAATAAAGAAAAATATTACTACATACTATGTCTAACACTCTTATTAGTTATCTTACCAATAAGTCGATACAATCAAAAACGACTCAAACAAAGAAATCGTAAAGTCTTACTTATACTTCTGGGGGTGATTCAATTTAAAATCGAAAAATACTTAATTCAATTTAAACACAAAGAAGGCATTTATGCACATCAAAAAAACATCCCAGTCATCGAGAAGAGCCGGCAAGAAACTGGATCGTATTAAACTTTTTCTTTCAACTATACAAGTAATATTTACAGTTAATAATCATATTAAAAATTTAGTGGAGGCACAGAGAGGAAGGCACTTCTAGACATCAATATCATTCACATAATGATCCACCCTATAATAACCTTTCAACAGTAAAACCTGCTTGACTTGTTCCTTGAACATATTGTCTGGCAAATCAGTAATGTGCTTCGGGATCTTATTATAAAACTGTAACATTATTGCCTAAAAACTTACTTAACTAAGTATAAATCACGGTACGACTAATTTGTGTCTATTTCTAGTATTCAAACTGTACTGGTCTTCGACAAAATCTAGTTTTTGAAAGTTTTTACCAAGGATGTATTGGGAGAACAAAGAAATTGAAATCCAGTAACTTGTTCTTAAGTGGTTCGCGAGTTCTCGTATTGTAGATTGCTTGAATTCACAAAGTAATGAACAATATACTCTACATACTCGTAACATAATTCACTATTCACTTGTCGATAGCAGGTTTATCTTCAGTAAGAGGACTTGTTAACAAAATAAAGTGCATCACATACCTGGCTCTCAACGACGAGACCACACACATGTCCCTTCTCTTGACAGCATCGGGCACACGTCACACAGTGGAAGAACGTCGGCTTCACGCATCTCTTACACAGTCTACAATGTTTATAAGTCATGCCATTCTTACTTGTGCATTCACGACATTTCTCACAATGGTTATTCTTAACTGACACCCAGTATTTACATTTTTCACAGTATTTGTAATTATTATCATTTGACAAGTCGATTGTATACAGCGGCAGATTGGTGAAGAAACGAACCGGCGAACCGTGTTTCCTACCGGTCTTATTGTTTTGAAATTTCTTGTGATTCTCATAGTCAACCTGGAAGGTAAAATTGAGAAAATTTAGTACAAGCACTCAAGTACACTTTAAGATCGTAACTTTGTACTCTAAAAAAAGAAAGGTTCTCAAATGTAGCAACTGAAACACCCCAATAGATGGTAAATCTTTAACTTGAGGTAGGTACTAGGAGAAAATTACAAAATGCCCTAACACCGCTATGGTCTCACATATTGTTTTCCTTCACCAAATGGTTTATTTCATTATAGTAATAAATAATCTTGACATTAAAACTATGTATCCATTAATTAATCAGGTTTGTTATTCATGAGTTTTACATTTAACAAATCTCCTGGCCCGATATAAATAATAATAGTAGAGTAAAATAATAATAATATTTGACAGGCCTCGAGGCACAGTGGTAGTAAGCCTTACTTTTGAAGAGGTCGCAGCTTCAACTTGACTCTTTTGTGGTGAGCATAATAGTCAGTTGTATGGCTGTATGGTATATCATCTGTTTAATTACCATAATACAAGCTATGCCTAATTTGTAATTCAATGGCAGTTTGTGTAATTGTGTCTCCATACTTATTTATTTATTATCTCGAGATGAAAAGAGTTTTAATTATAATGTAGACATTATTGATAATTCTAGAAAAAAAAACACCAATAAATTCTTATAAATCATTACCTGATAATCGTGCATCCTCATCTCAGGCATCGTGTTCCTTATGTAGGGCTCCGCAAAATACGGAAAAGTCCATAAGACTGGTAAAATATCTAATTCAGACTTTTCGCATATCTTTCTATACATAGCTGTTAGCTCATTTAGAGTGTAGACCAATGGTTCAACTCGCCCACCGAACGGAGGATCCATCACAACACATAAACCACCTTCCCTGGAAGCAATTTGAATATCACCAAATTTATTCACTCATTCATTTATGTATATTGTTCTTCGATGAATATGTATAGGTTTCTCCATTATTCAATAGATTAACATTTGACCACACAGACACGTTATAAGTGACTAAGTGGACCAAAATGACGACACCTTAAAACTCACGATAAAAAAACCACACATATTTTTCTAAAATAATAGTAGCCTAGTTATTCCTTATATCATTTGCTATCTGCCAGAGAAAATCCCGTAAAAATCGGTCTAACCGTTTTGGAGATTACCCAGAACAAACAGGACAGACAAAAATTCAATTTATAGCTTTTTTTTTTAGGTTACAATATAGACTTTCACATGCATTTAGTAAAAACCTGTTATTTTGACATTACAAACAGACTCTTCAATTTTATTATATGTATAGGTTGTACCATTTTTTTCTAATGCTGGGAAGTTCTACAAGGGAATCTTTAGATATACCACCTGCTAGGTCTATTGCATACTGGTGTCACCTGGTTTGGATGTCTATTATAACGCATAACTGCTCACACTTGAAAAAACATTTTATACAACAATAATATTAACCTTATTCCCTGATATAGCTTTTCACTTACTTGGACTTTTTGAAGAACTTCTTGAAAGTCTTCTCATCTTCATTCCCATCAAACATGTAGTTGTTGAACATATTGAACCAAATGAACTTTTTGGGTGCATGGAAAAGGTGATGACGTTTATCATAATCAAGGAGAATTGAGTCGAATTCTGGATGTGCTTGGGCTGCTTCATGGATGGATGGTGTACCGATGCATAATATGTTACTGGAATATACAATAACATTTAAAAAAAATGTGCACTATCATTGTTAGGCTTTTTAAACACCAAAACTTTGTGCAGAAAACACCAGGCTGATCAGGTAAGTTAAGATTACTAACTGTATTAAAAACTATTTTTAATATTTTTCTATGGTTTTCATACACAGCTGTAACATGATACTTGTCTTCTTTTCCTATAAACCCTTATTATGCGTTAATTAGTTATTAGTCTAGAAGTTACAAAATAAAAGTGGAAGTTTCATATATTCATAGGTACACTACATAGTCTAAGATGGGTTTTATAAATTGTTAGAGAAAAACAGACTACACATTCAACAAATTTCCAGTCATAATCTATATATCAAATGAATGTTAGTATATGAGAATCTCTAATACCATTTGAACAATCATGAAAGATGGTAGATAGAGATCTATCAAGTGTTTTTCCATGAAGATGGTTTTTATACTATCCATTTTATTACTAACCCTAATGAAGTCACGAGCACAGCTAATAAATTATAGACTAAATTAATAAAAACACACATGTAACGCCAGAAGTAGTGGAAGGTTTGATAAAAACAAATACTGAAAGATCTATCAAATATGAGTAAATTTTACAAGACCTATTTCATATGAAGACTCTTTTATATTGTTTTCATTGTTATATTTACTGTAATTAATATCTTGTATTAAATGAGAAACTTTATAAATTGGAAACATACCTTATTTTATTGTTTTTCAATATCCCCAAAACAGTAGCAACCGATTTCTTAGAAAAAATGTACTGAGCTTCAACAGCATCATTCTCCAATGTAGGTAGCCATGATGATGGATGACTAAGCTGTTCATCAGTAAGTGGTGATATCACTCGATGATCTTTGCCATGTTTTTTACTTTTTGATATTATGTACAGTTCTTGGCATGACTCACAATATGCTCTGTCTGATGCATAACAGGATTTAACCTTGAATTATTGTATATTGTAGATAAGATTAGTAACAGTGTTCAGAAAATACACAGTAGTGTATATTTTATAGTGATTGTCTGGCCAGCACCTACAGGCTTGTATACCTTGTAGTTTTTTTTTTTCATTTTTGTGGTTATGTTTATCTAGGATTCGTATATGAATTTTCAACTGATAATTATTTTTTTCAGGCATTATAATCACAGTTCAAACCTAAACTAACTAATTTTATCGTTGCAACGGAAAAAATGAAAATAAGTCACTCAAAACGGCACAAAATGTTGAAGTAGGTTGATTTTAAAAGAACACAGAAATAAACAATGATCGTAAATAAACAATACAAAAAGTAACAAAAAAAGAAAAAAATTACGATCTTCGTAAAATATTATCTATGACGCAAAAGTGAACTTTATGACAACTCCATAGAACTGACATTTGTATTGTCAAATATACAGAAATGCTATTTTCAATAATGCATTTCTAAAAAAATTATTTATCTCTGCAGTGTACAATTTTATATTTAACCTAATTATAGAGTTCTCTAACTGCACCTAATTTAGGGACTGTATGACTGATACCTGTATGTAACTGAACTATTTTAATTTTATAATGAGATAATGGTTATTTTTATATGAAATTGAAAATTGTGTGCTAAACACAATATTATTTTAGGGCAGTGTAATATGTACATATGTAAATTGACTTCAGCTAATAATGTGCAAAAATAACCTCATTATAGTTTTTCCACGCTGCATTCTTATCAATTTTCTGAATCAAGTTGAAATATTTTTCATTGCGTTTCTTGACATTTTCTTTCAGCCAGTCCTCTTCATCTATGTGTACTGTGCAATCTTTTTTATTTCTGCACGACGAACAAGCATAATATCTACCTTTATCAGATGAAAACAACAATGTTGGTCCATGCAAACATAACGGGTGAGACGTTACATCTTCCACTATAACTTCTACGGGCGATGACTTCTGTAAATTGTTATCTTTTATTTCTAATTTTCGTTTATTTGCCATTCTCAAAGAATATTAAAAAAATCATAAAAATAACGATTACATCCCGTACACGTGAAATTGACTTTTTTGACGGATTCTTCTGTGACAGATGCCATAATTCGTAGATGTAATTTTCTTACTTAATCTCCATTTGGTGAACCATAGTATAAGAGTCAATTTAGGTTAAAAACTTTTAAAAAATGACCCTTATTTGACTGATTCCAATTTTCCAGTTTATAGTTTCAACCAAGTCTTAACGAGATAGAAAAGAAACTAAATCCTGTCTATATAAAGCACTATCAGAAGCACCTTGAAAAGCAGCCAGTTTTGCCAATTTATCAACATTTTCATTACCCTGGATACCTAAATTTCTAGGAAACTTTATCCTTGACGGGCGGCCTTATATATGCGGCTCATATTTGGTGGATGTACTTAACCGGGTACAAGGTACCCTCTGTATATTAATCTGCCGCGCTTTAGTAAATCCCGAAATCCCCGTTTAGGCTACAACATAGTAGCTCTCTTGTTAGAACTTCCTAGGTAGTTTTTGTGGCATCTCAGAATTCATGATCCAAGTAATTATTTCCAATCCACTTCACTTGTGCACAACACCAAGCTTTAATATGCAAAAAAGCCATCAGTATTATACAATATAGGATCAAATAACACAAATTTATAAATAAAAAATAAAAACCACTACATGACAGTTTGAGATCCCGCCAAAAACTCCGTACATCAGATAGGAAAACAAGAACATTGTAATCAAAAAAGAAAAGAGGATTACATGGAAATCGTTTAATGACGCATTCATATTTATTAAAATTCCTGAGACTATGTTCTAAATTCGGGAGAGGCCTTAGATGCCAGTAATTATTATTCTTTATAATAAGGCTGTCAAAATAAGCAAACTTTTGATGAAGAGGATGCTTGAGAAATTGTAAAATTATAGATATAGATACCGATCTGATAAAAACTGCCTGTAATATGAAACGTAATATGAGATGATATGTAATCTAATATAAAACTGTAATATGAAGGGGTGCATCCGCGCATTCTATTTATAGTGCATTAATGGGAGTGCTTTTCATAGCTCCAGTGACAATACTTAGGCTCTTAGATTGAATAAGTTTATATTTAAGAATTACGGATTTATTAACAAGGCAATATTTGAAAGAACCATAGTCTAAAAGACTTCTTATCATTGCATTATAAATCTACTTCAACAAAAAGGATGCGCACCCAACCAAACTCCAGAAAGTGTCCATATCTAGAAATTTATCCAAAAAAATGTTGGCAACCCTAGTTCTTATTAAATTTTCTAATAAAAAAATTAATAATAACAATTATTCATTATCATACCATAAAAGAACATTAAGTAAAATATGGCACTTTTTACCAGTAGTCAGCCTCATTGGACCAGAAATCGGCCTTCTTTGACCTTATAGTCAGCCAGCCTGATTCAGCTTCTTTTTCTTTAGTAATGACTATTTCACACATAAATTGTTTATTAAATATTTTTTTATAAGAGTTTCAAGCAAATTGAGTACATTTGAGATGCATTACCATTGTCACATCCAATATTCTTAGATTAAATGTTTTTTAAAAATAAGTTTTACCGGCTTTATTATATATTGTACAAGATATGGCTTTTTTATTGCTGTTATGATCATCCAATTTATATTATATTTATTATCATAAACTCGTACTCTTTTGTACTTAATTATTTCCACTTTTGTAGCTTTATTCGCTGTACCTATAATTCCTGAGCTCAATGTTTAAACTGGGTTTATTTTCAAATTTTTTTAAACACAATATTTGGTCTTGTGATGTTCCATATCGTCAAAAATATGTTCGTAACAAATATCGATATTTCAATATATCGATATTTTAATTTTATCAACTTCTCTGCTACCGGCTGCCGCATTCTTTTCATTGACAATTTTACGAAAGTTGTTGGGTTTTTATATTTGAAACAAAAATGAACGGTTTAGCTAAAACTGCTCACAGGGTAATACAAAATTGCATTAAAAACTCCAGTTTAACCAGTTTGGTGACACGCACACAAGGTCCCGTAAAACGTGATTTTACCCGAGGGATATGGCATATGAGCTGTTCCAAGAGGTTAGATGGGACTCTGCCCTCATCCAATCTCCTTCACAATCATTCCAACACATGCAGCTGTGGGTGCGGTCTCAAAGCTTTGCACACGAAAGGTATATTATAAAATTTTTAGGTTATGACATTGCGCCATGACGAAGTCATTCAGGTCAGACTTCTAAATAATTTACCTAATTGTGTTCTGTTAGCAGACATAGAAGAGGACCAGACTATTAAACCTAAACCTCTTGGTGAGTCCCTCATCCTTGATCCCTTTCAAAACCTTAAATGCTTTCCGGTAAGTTCCCTCTAAAACTCCTTATACCCTTTAATATATCGTCTGTATAGTAATCGTAATTGTCTCTTATATTGGTTTGTATTATTGGAAACATTAACACAGTTTTCATAGAGATCATAGTGAATGGTGAATATTCTACTATTAGTTTTACCCGAAGCTGACAATCAAATATTGACCATGGATACAACTGAAATTTATTAGTTTTATTTGAATTACCAAAGTATCAGTTGGACTTGCTTTGCTGTCTTTGATTTTATGTGACTCAAATAGAACATTTATGTACACTTGCAATTGTAATTATTTATTGTTGATAGATGCTTACATGATTATGAATATAATAAATATTACCATTATTGTCACTCTACATGTTGAAGGCCCTATTTTGATTCTTTTCATTCCCTGCAAACATGCCACACTGAACTCTTCATTTCTGAAGGGCTTCGGAGCCAAATGCAGGGTACAGAAGTTCATACTCACATCCAGGAATATAGATCTACTGTCATCTTTCTGCATAAAAGTATGAAACAATATTGTTAAAAACACAAACTTTTTGGTCCTTTAGTATATGCCTTTACACATAACTTTCATTATTAGGCTGCATAGCCTAGTAACAAGAGTCAGCAGTGGTGAACTGACCTTAAGGCAAAATAGGTAATTGCTTAGGGTCTAATGTACAATGATGATCAGAAAAATAGGTTATCACCACCTGTAACCTCTTTTGAATATAAAATGTACCTAAAGGAGGAGGAAATTTTTAATTAAATTGCCTATAGACACAAAATTCCTTTTAAACTGTATTACTAGACCTCAGAGCTCATACAATTATGATTAGAGTTGCATCAGATATAATCATTCATAATATGTGTTAATAACTTTGTAATTATGAATCAGTTTCCAAATATACAAAAGAAAAAAAGATATTATTATGTTGGACTAGCTGATACCTGCGACTTAGTATGCGGTATTTATTATATTAACAATATATTGTAAACACATCGCAGAATGCGTAGTTCTTATAAAAATCATTATAATGAGTATCTAAGGATTAAACCAATAAAATAGATCGAAATTGATCCAGTAGTTTTTGCGTGATGTGGACACAATAAAATGTATGCACCTTGTTACTCTTTCTACTGTTATTATTATTCTCCTTCGCTTTTTGTCTCCTTGTATTTTCTTCTTTTTTCTTTTCCATTTTATTTTATTCCCATATTTCCTTCTTTTCATTTGTTATCATTAGTTATGTTTACATTTAAGTAGTAATAGCTATTAGCAATCATTTAAATATTTTATTACATTAGTATTATATATTTCTTGGAAACCAATGTTTTACAAATTAGTTTATATTTATTTAGACAGTCTACAATGTATGTACAGGTGAGAGAGAGCTAGTTGAATTCCTAACTGAGGAGATTGTTGCTGAACGCAAAGCGCAAAAAGTGAAGACCTTGCCAGCTGATGTAGATGGGTTTGTGGTAAAGGGAGACAGTGCTGAGGTTGTGCTCACTAAACAACTTAAGGATGAAACGTAAGTAACATCTTGTATAGATATAAGGTATAGGAATTTTTAGAACTACAAGTGGACGTAGTTAAACGGAAAGGATCCAACCCACATTATGGGCGAAAATGAGTTATGTATTAATTATTTTAATTATTATAATTATTACAAAGCACTCATTGTAGTTAAAACTTTAATATCACAAAAACAACTCAAGTAAAATTCTAACGCATCATGTCATAATGACCATACGTTGCCAACCCACATGTATGGCAGGTCATTTTTTTATTGACATCGCTCCAAGCTACTTAGATCGTTATCGAGAAAATCATATTTACCAAAATATTCCAAATCATATATTACTAAAACGATCCAAACTACTTGGATAATTGATATTCTAAAGATATAATTAAACGAAAACAATCCATGTCATTCGATTTCATTACTTAAAGCGACTTAGTGAAATATCGATAACGATCCATTTTGAATGGATCAAAATCAAAATCCGTTGCGTAGTTTGAAAGATTTAAGCATACATAGGGACGGAAAAACCGACAGCCACTTTGTTTTATACTATGTAGTGATGATGTTGATGGTTATGGGGATGGGATTGATTTTTCAATTGAAATTGAGAATGATGATTAAGTTTAAGCAAATATATAGGCTTTACTTAATTATGAAGACATATTATTTGTTTTTTTTTTTAATGTTTATTTATTTTATGTTTTTTATGTTTTTTATGCTTTTTAATACAAATGATCGTTTTAGTGTTCTGATCTAAGATCTACATCTACTAACTAAGATAGTTATTTATGGTAGTAGTGATTGAAAATTAATGGTATATTAGACTATATGAAGTTTTATTTTCTAAAACATACAAATCTGTCAAAATTCCTTAAAAATTTTAGTGTTTTTGTTCTATTTTAACACTTGGATCCTTTTGGCTAAATATCTTTATAACCCTGGGCTTTTGAAATAGTATTTAAACGAAAAGGATCCATCGTCATATTTTAGCTAATATCTCGAAAAATATGTGATGATGTGGGACTAGAAATTAATAAAATAAAAATGTATTTATCCTTTAATTAAAATCAACTCCAGAAAGTTAAAGTGGAGAACCAAAGACGAAACACGATCTGACCTTAAAACTTGAATATCTCAAAACTAACTCTGTGTGGGATGGATCCTTTCTGTTTAACTACGTCCAATTATGTAAAACATTAATTTGATATATCTTCTATGGTTTAGTCAGCGTAAGCCATTTAAGCATCCCAAATACATCTTTTTCCCCAAATTGATTCACCATTATCATCACTGCTTATTTTTTATATTACTTTATGTAACAGAATATGTCCTATAACCTGGATAGATAAAAAAAAATCATATAAATGGGATAAGTAGTTTTCGCGTGAAAAGAACATAAACGGACAGACAGATAGAGGCATTGAGTTTTATTATATGTATAGGTAGATATAGAAGACATCAATAAGCAACTTTGGCATACTATCTGTTTGGGCTAGCAGAATTCTCAACATAAACTTTATATAAAACATATGTTGCAGCAAATGGGTTGTAAAATTACTAATCAAAGGGTAGATAATGAGGATTTGATTTTGAGTTGTTGTTTTACAGTATCCGAATCACTCTGAATGTAAACCACACTGTCGATTCCGAGGAGTTTGGTGAAGCCGACGCCCAGCCCGATAAGCAGGAGTTCTCGGAGATGCGTTCCAAGCCACAGTTCGAGGTTGACATTGTCCGTGGAGACACGACCCTCGGGTTCACCTGCTCTTATTTGCAAGACCAGCCGCCGACCACTGGCGATGAATACAGTAAGATCATTATGGTTTGAAGTAGAAGAGCCCTTTACACAACACACACATTATTATACACTTTATACAATCGGAAACTTTTAACTCGTTCACGGTTTCTGCTTCTTATGCCTACAGTTGAATATCCAGTATGATTCCTGTACTTTGTTAGTGTGCATGTAAACGTTACAGTAGGGTGGCGATATTGCGTGAAAGTTTATATATTAATGCCTTACATTTACTGAATCGTCCTGGTCCCTTTTATTCGAAAATCGGGTGTGTATGAAAATGGCATTGATAACTAAATTTAACATAATATCCTTGTCCTATTAGCTTGTTATCACCATACCAACTCTTATTTTCGAATAAGGTGAACCTCCTGAAGAATTTTTTTGGTGACTTTGATATTATTTGAAGGGCATTTCGATTTCATTTGACAAAGCAAGCTTATTAGTAAACTTCAACAACACTCATGGAGGAAATTTTTAATTAATTACTAAAAGTTTCTAAAAGTTACTAAAAGTAATTAGTAAAAGAGATCTCGATCATTTCTTACTGTTCTCGAGCCTCGAGACGCAAAGTAGTCTTTAAAATCGAGATTAAAACACTAAAAACCATCAGCATTAGAAAAGAAATTATATTGTCAGTAAAATTATTTCAATGAAAACCAACCCATTTCATTTGGGTGTCATAAATATATGTGTGATCTAAATACTATCTGAAAATAGATATTTGATAGAGCCAACAGTTTAATTTCCTTTTATAATTATGTATTTAACATGTATTTCCAAAGAAGTATTGAAGGAAAGAGAATTTTATCAATGTTTGTCTCCTTAGAACCTGGTATACAAGTTATTCATATTTGTTCATTTCCTTGATTGATAAGGATTTTTATCTTTTATTTACCATGTATTGATATAAAATTAAAAACAACTATTGTTCTTGTTATTATTGAAAATTATTTAAGTACCAAACCCGGTGAAACTGTTAATGCCATTTGAGGCCTCAGGGCCCTTATGTCTAACAGTGTAGTAAGATGAAAAAAAAATGCTTATCATAATGACTCATTTTTTTTGAGTTATTGCCTTTTTTACTATATTTTACTTTATTCTTTCTTTATGCAGTTATTGACCTTGTGACTTTTAAGGAGAGTGGTATATAAATAAATTTATTTTATTGTTTTCAGATGACATTTTTGGTATTGATGAAGTAACTATCTACAAAGGCGAGTGGAATGATAAAGTGTACGCTGTCGCCGGAGATGTTTTAGATGGGGTATGTATCATTTTTAAATTGAATATTACTGTGGTATAATTATGTACAAGGTGTGAACAAGTCAACTTGCATCAAATTTCTAAATTATTTAAAATTGGTATTTGTGTTGCCTAATTTATAAGGTGAATAAATGAGTAAGTCTTTAAGATAGGATTTCTTGTTTTTGGTATACAGCATTTATAATTTTAATTTAAATAGTGCTTACCAATGCACTGCTCACTGCAAAGGCTGCTCTGAAAACTATGCATTTTAGAGTTATTAGTTCCAAGTCAATAAAAATGGGTTTTTCACCAAATTTATAATTGTCGCGCCAATCGCCTTGCTCTGGGGTATTTCTACCTGTCGTCATACAGTGGGGTGTATATGTGTAGGTTATACTGACTTGTGTCTCTTATGTTGTAATTCGATATCCCACACTAAGTTGAATATGCAACAAGGTATATGTTTATGAAAACCTTGTATATGTTACGGCCTAGTATAATTAACTATAATTACTTAACTTGTAATTATTTACTCATGTAAAAAGAGAATTGTAATATTGGCATGGTAATTTTAATTGTAAATATGATATAAAGAGTTTGGTAAATATAAATATGTCTTATAAGGTGAAGACATATTTCAACTATTCATCACATGCCATCGTGGTCTAGAGGTTTGTCATCGCGAACCCATAGTCGTAAGTTCAAACCCAGGGTGAAAAATTCCATCAACCCCATTTATCTGCCACACTTGATTCTATAAAACATGTAGTAAATCAAGTGCCAATAATGGGGTATAAAAATTGCATAGATTTGGTTGATTTCCTTGTTAAAATTGAAAGGGAAATGTTCACTTGTATGCTACAATTTTTTTTAATTTATTTAATCATTTTACTTATTTATATATTTTTTTGTAACTAAAAAAGATTCAATTTTTACTAGTTATTTACATTGTTTGTCACTGTTTTTAACTATTTTATATAGGAAAAAATTGTAATGTGTAATATTATAAATAATAGTAAGTGCTTTAGATAGCGGTGACTATGAAAGATTTTTTTTATATTATTATTTATAATTAGTTTTAAATATTTTATCATAATGGTCTAGAGAGAGGAAGAGTAAGTGCAGTTGCTGTAACACACACCCTATAGGTGCGTGATGATAGATTTTAAACTTGAAGCTGGTAGCTAGCTAGGCGGACATTAGAAAAACACCTAATACAAAACAATCAAATAGGGAAGAGAAAAAAGAAACTTGTAGTTGTACATTCACAGCCTTAATGTATAGAATCGGAGGGTTTTTATGAGTTTTAACCTAGGTACAAAATTATTTCATATGTTTAATATTCAACATATGGAATAATGCTTTGGCTGTTTTATTTTATGGTTTTTTAGTTATCTTTTTCTCTATTTGTTTGGATTTTTTTTTATCGTTATAGATTTGGCGTAGTGGCCACAATCTCACCTGATATTAAGTGACTATGTGGCCCAAGATGATAACTCGCTAAACCTAGTGGAAGACTGGCTCTCAAGTGCAGCTGCCGGAACATACCTACTGGTGCTTGGCAACAGATTTTCAACTAGCTAGCCAGGCGGACATTAGAAAAAGCCCTACTACCATGCTATGGTTTCCTCACGATGTTTTCCTTCACCGAAAGCTCAGGCTCATTGCAGGGATTCGAACTCACGTCAATCAACGCGAAGTCGTACACTCTACCACTGAGCCATCATTGCTTTATTAATTAGAAGGTTAAGATGCAATTGCGTTTACATATAAAAAGCCCCATCCCTAATCATGTTTTGCAAGAGCAATCGATGGCAAAAATGTCAAATTACGATGACTTACCAGCCATAATGTACCAAACATAATCTGGATTTGCCATTTTGAAACCGATGTTTAGGATATGACAGTGCCAAAAGGTTTTGTCTTTAAGCCAACATTTGCTTTACTTGTAAATTAAAGTTTAAGCAATGTTTTGATGGTATAATTTTTGTTTTGCAGTACCTCTACGATTTATTGATGAACCTGCTAGAAGAGAAAGGCATCAGCAACGACTTCGCGCAGAAGCTCTCCGATTTCAGCACAGCCTACGAGCATGCAGCGTACATTAACTTATTAGAAACCATCTCGAAATTTACCATCGGAAAGTAATACATACGAACTCCATTTAGTAAAAAAATATCCGAGATGCAAACATGTTCTATTCGGTTAGGATTTGACAGTAATTATTCAAATATTTTGTAAATAATTAATTTTGAGTTATAATCAAAAGTTTCACAGTAGAAAAACATTTCTGGGGTTTTTTAAACCTTATTCGTCTTTTGTAATGTTCAGTTGATTAATTACAAAGTGAAAATTTGGGGTTTAGTATAAAAACAAAATATTCTCTCTCCTTTTATCAATTTTTTCTCATAAATTTCAGAATGTTCCGATAGCTGTGCTTGAGATATGTTCTCAAACACTAGGATGACTATAGAAAAAAATTTAAATTTTTATAATTCAATTAATTTGTTTTTATATCAGGTGATTGTTAAGTTCTTGATGTTAATTTTTAATTTAATGCCGGAATTGTTTTTCTGGGATGTATCTGTATGAGAAGCATTTATTATGCTATAGAAGAGCTTTAAAGATTAGATTAGTTTATGGGCATATGGTGTGCCGTTTGTTTTGTCATAGTAATACTTTAGTTTTAAAAATGTCTAAATAAAATGATGTTCAAAGTAATTTTGTTTTTTTTTAAGAATAAATATGTGGTGATGATCTCACACACGTAACTAAATAACGTAAATTCAAAGTAGCCGTAGTTTATATTATGGTAACTAAACAGCTTATACACATATATAACCCAGCCACACGACTGATACGACGAAATAAATTATGCTCATCACAAAAGTCACGTGCGGGGATCGAACACGCTACCTCTCGGCTCAATAGTAAGGCTTATTTATTACCACGGTGCTTGCCATTTTCCATTGATTCATTATTCAGTTGTAGAAAGTTTGTATATTTTCTACCTATCACTTGACATAATATATATTAACAATCTATATAATCTGTGCTGTTTCGTGTGTTTTTGTATGTGTGCGCATGCATTAATGTATGTGTTTATCTTAAGATTCAGGAGTGAATGCGTGTACGCATTATTATTTATGAATAAATATATTTACCGTGTTTAAAATCGGAGATCGTATAATATGTTCTTTTTCACTGTTCCATGTTCCCCACGGCGCGGCGATTTAATGTATTTTCAGATATTGTTCACGTAGTTAACAACTACTAGTTTTACTAAAAGAAAATTAATGAGTAACGGTGAAGGAAAACATGACATTATCTGAACGCTTAAGAACTGTTATCCCATTGTATTGGGAAAATACAACTTTATAGATAACTCGTCGTGGCTCTCTCTCTCTCTCTGTATATCCACTAACAATGATATTAACTGTAAACAATAGTGTAAAAAAACCATTATTGTGCAAGTGCGTAATATTATTCACTACTTAGTACTTACCAATTAAATTAAACAAGTATTACTGCGGCTAAATCTAAAGTCCTTTGATAAATGCCGCAGTCGCCACGATCGTACTTACTCGTTTGTTTCAGCGACAGTTTCAACTTGTCATTCGTCGCAAATGATATTAAATATAACACGTGTCTCTCTTGGTCCCCACGTTTCCACGTCCCCCGGGTATTCACGAAACTAACAATAGGGCGAGCTATTACTGTATAAAAATAATGTTTATTAACCTGATCGTGCACCCGCCACGACCACCTTCCTCTGCGGCAACTCAAGCCTAGGTCCGATCCATCGGCATGGAGCCCTTGAGCCAAGCAGCCGCTCGCGCGATACAAGTGACTGTACAATCACTAGCTTTCCAGCCATACATGACACTGCATTATACACACATGCACAACACACATAGGTACATAGGTTCTGTAAGGGACCTTTTTTTTCTTTTTTTTTTTGCCTAGTTAGAGTAGACAAAAATTTCAGACCACTAAATACACATACACATGTTCCTTCCCTCCTCCCAAGGGGCAGAAACATGTATATATGTATAGTTAGTTTAGATCGAATTACGGATAGGGAATTAGTCAGATCGCGACTTAATTGCATACGCGCAACAGTCCGAGCCTAGGTCCGGCCACTTTGGCACCCTCGGATGTTGTTGCTTAGCTTTCGTGGCTGAGTGCCCTAAGCGCTCGCCCCCAAGCCCGGTAAAGCTGTAAAAGCCGTAAAGGCTCCAGGGCCCCTCAGGCTAACAGTGTAGTCAGTTCGAAAAAAAAAAAAACCTGATCGTGTTTCTTTCTGTTTTTCTTTTCGATGACTGGGATGTTTTCCGAATGGGTGATAGTGTATTAACATTCATAAGTACCTTTTTAAGGTCTGTATTGAACAAATATTTTTGATTTAATTTGTTCGGAACGCGTAGGTAACGTCGTGCGTTGGCGATTTAATCAACCCATGCGTTCCCTGATGCCTAATAATACCGGGAAATAAAAAGAATGCAATTATTTTTACTACTAGAATCTTTTAATTTCTCATTACATCTGGGTTTAGAGATTAATTATTAATCTCCGCTGCGCGTTGAAGCTTCGAGGCAAGATTTAATGATGTCTTATGTAGGGAAAAGTACCCGAATACTGTTATACATATAATATGTAGGTAGATTATTTAGAAATCATTTTTGTAACATATTACACTTTAAAGCGATAATTACAGGCTTCTAATAAGACTTCGCCGTTATATGTGGACGGTACCGTACTTACCATCAGGTGCTGTACAGTAATTTAGCCGAGCTAGAAAAAAAAAACTACTGTGGTCGTACTTGCAGTCTCTCGCTATGGTCGACTTGCAGATATTTTCTCGAACTGACTATACTGTTGGCCATAAGGGCTCTGAAGCCTCAAACGGCTTTTACAGCTTCACCCGGGCTCTGGGCTCGTAACACTTGGTTCACTTATATATCAAAATAAATGGAGGGTCGAATTCACTAGAAATACCTCGAACTTTACGTCATTGTTTTAAAAGGAACGAATTCTATTTTTTTAGACAATTGTTTGTCGGATTACGGAATTGAAGCGATAAGCTTTGAATGGCTGAGTGGAATATTGTGTTTTTTACTTGGTACCTATAAATAGATACTCAATGTTTCGAGTACATTCTAGACGATTTCAGATACTTCGGGAACAGTAAATTATTTCCTATTTATACTCAAATCGTACAATACTAAGTATATAAAAACTAACTGTGCACGCGGCTCTGCTTGCGTGGACAACTAAAAAAGATTTATTATTTTTTGTGCGGAACTCTATTTTTCGAATTTTTCTAAAATAAAAATAGTCTAAGTTATACCTTATCACATGCCAGTGAGAAATCCCGTCAAAATCGGGCCAACGTTTCGGAGATTATCGGGAACAGTCTAGACAGACAAAAAAAATATGTTTTTTGTCAGAGGTATCGTGTATACGTATTACAAACAGACACTTCAATTTTAATATGTGTATAGATAGATATAGAATAGATAATAGATGATAAAGTTTGTAGACAATGTAAGTAACAGTACCTACAACTTTCGAGTACACAACATAAAATAAATATGTTTATTCCAAACCAGTACATACCTAGGTATAGGAGAATATAATTGTTTTCATTGAAATAAGTTGTGTATACATTTATAAGTATTTTTTCGCATTATTGTAAACAATTGTTATCGCTTTGCTCTTCATTGTTTTGCCAAGGATGAAAAGAAGAGGGAAATGACTTACTATAACAACTTAACTATATAATAAATTATGTACATAATAAGTAAATCGGTCGCAATAAGCATATAAGACATTTTACTGATTTATAAATTTACGGTTTTCTTTTGACCTTAATTTTTTAACATTCATTTACTATCATGAACGTTTATTTTCAACATTATTGGGTATATTATAGATACTTAAAAATATTTATTCTTAATAACGTGTATATAATCAAAATATTGAATATTTAATTAGATCTATTAACAGCTTTACGACTCAAAATATAAGATATAATTATATAAGAGAAAAAAGATAATAATTAAAACTTTTAGTTCTAATAATGCTCTTTGTTAATCGTATGTTATATAAATAATGGTTTCAATACCGATAAAAATACAAACATAAGGAATGAGTAAAGGTATCACCGTTTTATTAAAATGTTCCGAAGGATACCTCCATATTTAAATTAAACAGCCTGTATAGTAGCCACATTTTCACGCGTGATTTATTATCATAAAAGATACAATATTATCGCTTACGCAAATTCCAGTCGGATAGCAGATATGTGGGTCCTATAAAACAAAGCCCTGATATGCTTTCATGTTAAAGTTTCCCGCGCTACTACACTCGGCTGTCACTCTTTATATTGTACTTCTCTTCATAGTAAATAAACAATGAAAGTCATTTTGTATCTCTTTCGAACTAAGCTTATTTTACTGCTTATCACATGACCATTCGAGTGTATTATAGTCTGAATAGAACAAGGGCTACCAATAATTTCCACAGATCTATTCTAATCTGTATCATCCAATCAGAATAAATCTTAGAACTTGGGTCATTTTGAAGCTTAAAGCTCCCCAATAAGGGAAGCGTAATCGGTCTGAACATCGCGTAAGCGGAGCTGTCAAAACTGTCATCAAACATCGAATCAAATTTACGAAATGAAGAGAGTTCTGTTTTATCTAGCTAAAATGGCTGACGCGTCGATAATGCGCGGAAAAAAAATTCCTGAAAATTTATACGAGTTGTGTCTGACGAATCTAGTGAATTATCTGCAGAAATGTAAGTGCGAGAAACATGTTCTTCGTTCACTGCCTGATAGCATTCTCATGGACGTATACTTTAAGGTGAGTTATGTCACATTTTTGTTTTATTATTATCAATGAAAAACAGATTTGCCGTATGGTACCATATATACTATTATCTGATATCGTATTGTTCGATTAAATTAGCAGTGCTTAGATAAAGTTATGATTGTTTATTGTTTCAATACAGTAGGTACCAGTGAACCTGTAATAGATCGATACGAGTCATACCAGGGACCACTTATATTTATATTACATTTTTGTTGGGAGTTACTCATTCATAGAATTTTATAGTATGTCCTTGATTTTAACTTTTTATAACCGCCTCTAATTTATTTACTGTGACTAATCAACAATTTCTTTGTTGCGTTGAATCCAAAACAAAATGTCGATCCAGATTGATCCCGTGTTATCAAATGACGTAAGACGTACATAACTGCTTCTCATTTCAACAAAGTTCTAAATACAGTTGCGTGGCTTAGTGGGTCGGGTTTTCAGAGCAAGAATAACAGTGAGTCTGCAATCAGCCATTGCTTTTGTGAAATTAGCATTTTATAAATTATACATTGTATACTTTTTTTATTTGTTTTGAACCAGGGCCTTTGATCGTATCCCACTTTGCCTCTAGGTAACTAGCTATGCCACGTGTACTCAATTTTCGACTTTTCTCTGTAATTTTTAGAGTCTAAAATGTAGCTCATTTTATACTAATCAGTACTAATTGTGTATGGTATATGCAATTCCAGTATGATATTGTTGAATGCGGACTTTCCATCCAAGTATAGAATAGAAACTTTTAAATATTGTAGTATTGAATTACATATTACAAAAAACAAAACAGATTTCTCATTTAAATATTAGTTCAAAAGACTTTGGTTAGTCCAGTTTTAATTCAACACTGAAGTATTCATAGTGATTAAATCATCATAAGTATTTTATCACAAAGCTTTTAATGCATTGTAAAAGCTTCCATGCTGAGTGGGCAGAATATACATCTCATAGTAGTTGTTTTCTGTATAACATTTTTTTTGTGTGATATTGTACATTTTCTTTGTTGCTATTTTCTGTATGTTGAGTATAGTATGACCCAAACCCGGTGAAGCTGTAAAAGCCGTAAGGCTCCAGCTAATAGTATAGTCAGATAGAAAAAAAAATATAAGTATAGTATGATAATTTGAATAGTTTCTGTATGTCTTAAGAAATAATTTAACCCTTTAAAACATGATCATGTTTTTTACTCAAAATATAAAAATACATTTGTATCTTTTTCGATGCAGTATGCTTTTGAGGATTAATCAAATTGGACTCACCTCAAATTTTACTATGATATATAAATAAATAAAAACACTGGTCAGATAAAAGGACAAATGCAAAATGCCATTCAAAAATAATAAAAGATCTTTAGTACTATTAATAATTCTTATATAGTGATATTTTAATTAAATTTTCATGCACTAGTCTTTATATAAAAGTAATATTTAAGAATTTATACTGAAAAGTAAGTCTAACATACATTATAGTATTATTAATTCATAAAGAAACATAAATTTTAATGTAATGGTTATTTATTAAAAGTGTTAATATGTTTTAACACCACATTCGATGACACTTGAGGCACGCAAGGACACATCTTATGTATTTGTAATATAAAAATATCTTAAAATAGAACCTTACACAGCATCTACTGAAAAATGGACAAGACTCCTTGCATTTATGTTTCTTCTGACACATTGGTAACATATTACTCTTTTCTATTTTTTTAACAGAGTTCTATTTTGTCTAATATGAAATTTAATATGATTTCTCTCACCTGGCGCATGAATCTCGAAATGTTCTAGAGTTTTTCATGATTTACTTAAAATTAGAAAGAAGATAAAAATAGATTTAAAAACCCCATAATATTTATTTACGCAAAATACAAATATAGCAATATGTTTATATAAATGTATTTACTTCCTTTAGTAATGATAATTTCCCTTGTATTACAATATTTCTGTACTAAGTACTAAATACATATGTAGAGAAATTTCTTTGGAGAAGCTCGATTGGTGGGATACCTTCACCCTACAGAACAGCCAAATGACCTTGTGTTGTGTTCCTGCAGTGAGTACGGTTTCCAGAGCTCTTGGGATAAAAGGGTTCAATGTCGGAACACACTAGTTGATACCCATGGTATTATAGCCTGACTGCAGAAGCGCGACCCTCCTAATTGTCTGCAGGACGCGGGAGGGGATCAAGACCGACCAATAAGCAGCAATAGACGTTTGACGTATGGGCTTATGCGGTTTTATTTTTGTGACTGCTGCACTTGAGATTATTTTACCAAGACGGATGGGAGTACGGATGCTGCCTATTAAAAAAACTATGGAGTCAATGAAAAGTAATCCTTTAACGTGTTTTTATTCGAATATATACAGGTCAGGCAGGTTATTATATACTGCTAAACTCAAAAATGTTTCACTTCAACTGCGTGCAAAGGTTTACACGCACCGCACTTTTTTTTAATATAGTATTTTTCTGTTTAGCATTTTAATAAAGACAGCAATTTTATGTGTATTAAATATATTATTTATCATTAGATATCTGCCCCCGTTATAATAACATGCATATACTATTGATCTTAAGACATAGAGTATCATCTCAATACCGTGTATACGCGTGCATACCCGCTGCCTCACGTCCCGCAAACCATGAGGAGGGTCGCGCTTACAGCAATTGGCCTATAAGCGTCCATAGGCTTTAGTAGCTACTTACCATCAGGCGGGCCGTATACTTGTTTGCCACCTTTGTTGTATAAAGTGTTAATATTGCTTGTATTTGTGTACACAATATTAATTATATATAATATAAATCAAAAGATAAAACAAAAAGGGGTTAAATTTTCTAAGCTTTAAGGGGTTTAATTACCTTCCGTAGTTTGTTATTAATAGCAAGACTTTGTTTTACATAGATTTATATACATCCGTATGGCTATGTATACACTTGGGGTTATTTTACCGCAAATGCTTTTCGTACGAACACAAAATCTTGCGGAAAAACCGCAGCAGTAAATCCTTTGAACTTCTATTGGTTGGTAAAGTAACGCTCGGTGGTTCATTTGTGAATCTATGTTGCGCGTACACGAATACTGAGTATCGAAAGTGGTCACCATTTCGAATACTAATAGGACCCTACAGAGCTTTGATCTCATTACAAAAATTACATCGGGCGAAACGGTGTCGTGTGATAGTTATTTGCCTTCAAGGGTGTTTTGGTAGTTGCTTAAATAATTATTAGGTTGGTTTAACAAAAAGTATTTATATGCAATCCATAATATGTATATTCTCCATGCAGTCATATTATGTCATTTATTATACAGTCCATATAATCGGCTTGTGCAGTGCCTTTTATTTCAGTGCTATAGGCACTTGGGCGCCAGTTAAGTACTTGTACATTTCCTTACTTTTATGTTAAGTCCTGCAGACACATGCTTCAGTTGTAATTTCTAATTCATTTGGTGAGGGACTGATTCTCTTTAATTTAACTCTAAATAAAGTATACATTTTTGGTTTAATATTTATCTATTGTGTTCTAATTTATTTTGCGCCATTACTCATGACATGCGCTGAAGATTAAAGTGATCGATTCGCAAGCCTTGTATTAGTATTCGACAGGATGGATACTTTATCGTTCGATTTACGATTTACCTTAGATTTCACGTTTATTGAATATAAAATAGATTCTTCGCACGAACGACGCATACGGAAGACTACAATATGACTAAAAATATCGGCTCTAAGTACCAAATGTGTGGGGGATGCGAGCGAGGACGCGTCGTTTTTTTTTTTTTTGTAGCTCGACAAAGTGACGGCACTCTATCTGATGGTATGTACAGTTCAATTCAAAAGCAACAGCGATCACCGAGAGATCTACAATACATCGCCAGCCGACTCTCTCATTCCGTTCTGCTCAAATGTATTTTCACGTTATGTTTGAACATCCGATGTCGTAGGAAGGCGGGAACATACTGGCTGGCAGACGGTTCCACAGCTTTATAGTACGGCAAAGATTTGACAATAGGGAAACTTATGTTGTTGGCCATGGATGTAGATCCGTCGGTGGTCGCCAATGTTATTGGATTGTACTGTGCTCACCACCTATAACAGTACGGTACAGTGCCTTCACTTTGCCGTATTACGATAAAAAAAGCACTGTAGCGCTTTTTTGACTGTGACAACAACTCTATTCGGTATTGTCGCTTGTTGGTCGATATTAATGCGGGCTCAGGTGAACACCAGATTTTTAATTGCATGCACTAAATATATTCTATTGAAACATTCTAGATTGAGTGCTAAAATAGTTTTTTATGGAAGTATTTACTAATAGTCGTGCTAAATATTTTAATTATTTGGCAATGCCATGTCTGTAATCAGTTGTACTAGTTTTCTGTGTTTACTCTTCTTAATGAATGTTTTGATAACAAGATTTCTTTCTTTGATGTGAGCCATTTCATATAAAATCTTCTGATTGGCAAAATGAACTAATTTTAGATTTTGCTTTAACTTTGAGAGACTATTTCTTAGGATCCCAAAGAACAAAATTTACGCTTATTTGATTTTTATAAGCGCCCGTTACCGACTATCCGAATTTAGACTTTCAAGAAATTTCATTTTTATGCTTTAGAAATTTTACTTGTAATGATAAGATATGTGTATACGTGGGAAACGACATCTGAGACGTTTTTTTTAATTTTCGCGTTTTTTCCTGACTCCAGCGTCTCGACTGTTTGATGTAAGCAACTAATCTTACTCAGAAATTAAGTGTACGTATCATAGGAGAAATAAAGCCAAAAATCAACCCTAACCCACTTTTTATATATACAAAACTTTGCTAAAAAAAATTAAATTACTAAAAATACACTTATTCAAGTTAGGTATAGGTATAAAATGAACATGTTGTCTGCGAGATAAAAATATGGAATTGAAAGGCTTTTCAGTTCAAATTTTTAACTTCAAACGCCTGGAAAGCTTGTTTTGTTATTTTCATTCTTAGTACCTATGTAGGTTTTTTTGAAGTTATAATTCAGTAATTTTATTTAAAAAAAGTGGATGTTTTAATACTAAAATGTACGGTTTTTTTTTCAATCAAGTATTACCTGCATAGTTAATTTTCACTCTCAAATGGCATATACCATTATGAACATTGTACTTTTGCTGTACATTCTCGGCTGTTAGTTTCGCTTTGCAGCCGTAAGTTAGTCTCATATTTGCGTGGGAACAACCACCCATACTAATAAAGGCATTCAGTTACCCATACTAACAAAGGCAAGTTAAATAAAAACTTGTATAGAATCACCTAAACAACCACAACAAATTAACCCGCTGTCATCATTCGACGCGAATAGAAGTTATATCGGAATTAGATAAAAATATTATCGCTCGTGACAAAAACAAATACAATTATTTTTTTCCAAATTACATAAAAAATCGTGATATTCACGTATAATTCATAATTTATTGCAATGTTAAAAACATGATAAGTTATCATTTTACCTTACATCACCTTTACCCGCCTCTATATCTTTGATGATTTGTAATTTCAGTCGTTTTCATGGGTGACCAACCACTGGAGCTTGTCTCGACCACGCCTTTATCACGTTTGGGACAACCGTACAACGCACGTCATCATACAAATCTAATCTCCGTGAACTATATATACAATAAAATTAGGTTGTATCATGATGATAAATTTCGAGAAACACGAAATGAGCACGCTGCATACAATAAATAAATAAATGGGCGTAGATGGAATTACACTATTAATATAATTATATAGGATGTTTGTATATTTGCCTGTTTTTTGTCATGCATTTTAGTCTCACACTTATATTAGTCATATTTAACATATTTTTACATAGTTTCACACATGGTCATTTTATTCCAAACTAAGCAAAGCTTATATCGTGGTAACTAAACAGCTGATATAGTATACATAGAAAGATATTTAACATGCAGACACAGAACTGACAATTATGCTCATCGCACAAAAGTCAGTTATGTGCGGGAATCAAACCCGCGACCTTTCGGCTCAATAGTAGGGCTTACTACAACTGCGCCAGATTTATATAATAAAGAATAAGGACTCGCAAGTAAGTTTAACTCATTGTGTTTTTAAATAAAAAATATTTAGCGATCGGTCCACCTGGTGGTGAATGATGCCTACCCATTATAGCTCATTATGAGTAATTTCAGCTCTTTGGTCAATCACTGATAACTTACTACCGCTGAAGATTGAAGAATCTTCTTAGCATATGTAATATAGACACGCAAAATGAATAACATAGTAACTAAGAAAATACAAAAAAAAACTGTATTAGAGCTTAATTCTTTTTTATTTTTTATAGGTTTACCGTTTGGCCACAATTCTACCTATATTAAGTGATGATGTGGCGCAAGATGGCAATACGCTAAGTCTAGCCCTTAATCTCGAGGACAAATAGACCCATATTTACTTGAACAAAATTATAATTGAAAATGAAAAAAATAATCTTGTGTAATATAATTGTTAATAATTAATTAGTTACCTACAATTCACAATTAATATCGAGTCGAAAAAACTTTAAAAATATGAATCATACAATTTACATGAAGTTGATAAAAAACAATTAAACGGCTCTTCTGAAAACCATGGCGGAGTGAGTGACGATATTATCCATATTGGGTATCGATATGTAGGATAGTTTATGCGCATTTTTAGAATTTACACATTCGTGTGACATTGATGTCAAGTAGTTGTCGGGAAAAAGTGTTTTAAAGCTTTGTTTGATAATAATAAAAACACAATAGTGCTATTTCATGATGACTAATTCAATTTATGTTTGTTTTTCCTTATAACCCAAACAGTCGAGATTTATTTATTAGTGCGGTCCTGTTCCGTTAGAAATCTGTTCGTTCGTCTCGGTTACCGCTACACGGCTATTAGCATTTTGGGTGAAGGAAAACCGGCCGTGATAATAATGCCTTTTGCAACGTCCGACGTGTTTATTCTCACTCTGTGTAAGGTTCACAATCGTTTAGTACCTTTGTGATTTTTATAAAGGAAAGGGTCGTGTTCTTCTTCAATGATGTTAATTTTTATTATCAATTACCTGTAAAATCTTGGTGAACGATATTTAAAACCACCAAAACCTGGTGAAACTGTCAAACCTTCCGAGGCTTCAGGGCCTTTAAAGCAAACAGTTTAGACGGATCGAAAAGTAATAATGAAAACCATTTAAGAGTTAGCCTTACGATGATATGTAGAAAATAGAATCGGCATGCTATGTTCCATTACGATGTTATGTAGAAAATAGAATCGGCATGCTATGTTCCATTACGATGTTTTCCGTCACTGAAAACTCAGGCTAATTATGGGATTCATACTCACGTCGATGGATGTGGTGTTCGGAGGTTCGGACACGCTACCACTGAGCCATTATAAACGACTTTAAGAACCCAATACATTAATGAAAGGGCATTATATACTTGACCGGAATAGCAAGTTTGTATTGAAAATAAATTTCATTCGCATTTTCCATGTAATTTAATAGGTAAAGAATTATTACAAGGACTGGCTTCCTGTACCTACACGTCATATCAAATAACATACTATTTAGTATAATATGTCGGAGAATCGTCGATGAAATTATGGAAACAGTAGTAATGACTTAGTATCCGTACTATTGACTTTATCACTATTGGCTGAGCGCAATAGCAACAGGTGTGCTCTGTGACCGCATGCACTTTATAAGCAGGCTACGACCTACTTAAGAACCCAAGCCCGGTGAAGCTGTAAAAGCCGCAAAGGCTCCAGGGCCCCTAAGGCTAACAGTATAGTCTTAATTAAAAATCTTAAGAGCATTCTTACTTCTGCCATGGTTTAGTCACATTCTAGTACGAGTTATGGATAGTGAAGACCTGCAGTTATTAAGTCAACTATAAATAAACATTGTTCCTGAGTGACGTCACTCTGCCCGTCTCTACCACGTCTATACCTATATCGTTACAGAATATAAAAATATATCAAGATCCATACAATAAAAAAAACCTTCCCGTAAACAATTACATTACACCGATATTATCAATAATTATTCTTGATAACCATCTATTGTTCATCCAATGAATTATTGATTAACGATAGACCTTAGCTTTGTTGTTTAATATTTTGAATGGTTAATTATGTGTCAATAAATTAGTTCTCTCAGTGAAAGGATATGAAACCCTTTTTGTGTTCAGTACCACGCGTACACCGAGCCTGAGCTTTGGGTGAAGGAAAATATCGTGATGAAACCTTAGCATATGGTGGTGGAATATTTTATTATGCATATCTGGCTAACTACCATCCTCAAGTTGAAAATATGGTACCGAGCACCATATTTGCTACCATGTTCATGTGATACCTGTAGTTAGCTGCACTTTAGAGCCAGTCCTTGTAAGTTTTGTATGTTATGATATCGTCTTGGGACAATTCGTCAGACACGTCATGTGAGATTGTGTAGACCTTATAAAGTAATAAAAACGAGAACAGAAAATGACAGATGTTAAAACTTAATCGAGAAAACCAGGATATTCTCGTTTACTGGGATGTTTTACGAAGCGTAAGTATTCATAAGTGACTTCTTAGGGCTTAAATTAAATAAAGTAGTACTTTTTCATATTATTAATCAAACGGTGGTGGTAGAGATCTGTGTCAGACTCAGTTTCACCCACCGTGTACCCAATGGTGACTACACACCCATCACTTAGACTCGCCTTTTTTTGTTGCGGTTTCACATCAGCCAGTGTATATCCAGCTGTTGAGAGGCTGCAGGCCTGCATGATAAAGCGACCGTCGATGAATCCGATCTCAAGGTGGCCGCCGTTGTTTTTGTATTGTGCTCTGCTAATTATCAATTGATTCACTAACGAGTTGAATATTGCAACATACATTTTATAATACATTGTTTCAAATTTAATTTGATCATTTATTTGCTATCTGTGTTTATAGTTTTAGATTAATCCATTTACGCCCTCTGTATTTAATGACGATACTTCTTTAGAGCCCTCTTATGACAACTTGTTAATTTTTCTTTAATGCTTCTTAACGATGTTTAATGTAAGAAGAAAAAACCATACAAACATCGTACTATTTCTATAAAAAGTACATTTCTAAAATACTACAACATACTTTGTAATATTTTTAAATTTTGTTAGTAAGTTAGTTTTACTGTTTATTATAGACTTAAGTAATCTCTCTATACATACATATATTAGTATATGTTATATATACAGTTTTGGTTATATAATTAAAAACGATTTGAAGTTTTTTTTTTTATCTAAATCATATGTAGTTTTGTGTTTTTCTTAGAAGTAACTAGGTATGGGCTGTTAGCTGGTCAATCTAAGACAGAAACTGATTGCGATATGAGAAATTTCTTAACGGTGCGTGCTTTGGATTATTGTCGTGCTGGATTGTCCAAATAATCGGAAGCACATCATCAGCAAAAGGGAATGCAATACTAAAATAAGAGGAAATTCCAGGCTGTGAAGCATTTTGCCATGTATCAAACTACTTCTTTAAATGTTCCGTGTGTACATATTAACAGAGAAAGTCGTCTCATCGAGATAATCGAATTAATAAATATATATCACTCTTAAAGAAATTTTATTCTATATTCCTAATTCCGTTTGCCTATTCGTGTAGTTATTTCATGACTATTTACAAGAAAGAACAAAACAATACATGACATGATTTAGATAAGAAAAATCTGGAACTTCAAATCGTTCTTAATTATATGACCTCAACTGTATATATGTGATTGATAAATTTGTCTATTTATTGTTTACTGTGGAAAGGGCAGTTTGCAGCACGTCTGCTGGTCCAGCTAGTAATTATATAAAGATTAAATGCTTTTAATTTGGGCCTAAGTGGATTAATTAATCTTTTCGTATGTTAATATCAGAACCCGTTGGTATTTTTTATCAGAAGTTCAGTGATTCAGCGGTGGTGTCATACATTACTCATATTCAAATGTTTTTTTTTTCGTTCTCGTAATCTAGCCTCTCATGAGTTTGTACGTAACGGTAATTTGTCGAGTGCTAAATTATACGACCTACAATTTTATTGTAAAATACAATATTTGATATTTAAGAATAATTTTCAAAGACGTTTTTTTTTCGGTCGTGGGTCATTTGCGTGGGCGTGACTTTCAAGAATGAGCCAGGCACTTTTATATCGAGTAATCAAGCCGGTGGTAGGGATCTATACCTGAATGGTCGCAACCAACATGCGCACGGTGATAAACGTCGCGTTTCGAGATCAAACAGTTTATATTATCCAGGCTAACATCACAGCGACGACCGGCTAAGGATTACTCATCTGCCGATCGTCACTTGCTGGTCCGTTGCTTTTCAATTGTACTGAGCTTACCATCAGGCAAAATCCTATATTATTGCCACTACTATTTAAAAAAGTGTATGACGTTATCTTAAAATCTATACATTAATAAAATTTAAGTGTCTGTTTGTAATGTTTAAATAACATATTTTTACTAAATTCATATGTATGAAAGTATACATACAAGCACCTATAACAAAAAAAAAATTTGCCTCTCCGTGTGTTTGTTTCGGGTAATCTCCGAAACGGGTGGACCGATTTTGACTGGACTTTTCCTGGCAATTTAGCTGATGTTATAAGGAATAATTTAAGGTACTTTTATTTAAGAAAAATACGTTAGGATTCCGCAAAAAAAAAAAAAAGTTTTTGTAGTCCACGCGAGCGAAGTTTTTGTAGTTTACAATAAAATATATCGTATAGCACTCGGTAATAATGTAGTTTTCTATCAGTGAAAGGATTATTAGAATCGCATCAGTAGTTCCGGAGATAACCTTCTAAAGACATACAAGCTTTCCCTCTTTATAATATTACATAGTTTAAATGTTTTTTTATTAAATATTATACTTTTTACCTTTCACAAGCAATCCGCCGTCTGTCTTTGAGCTAAGTTTTTTGCCTTACATTTGTAGCAATGACGGCACAGTGGTATCGTGTACGGACTTCGCGTCGCTCGACGTGAGTTATGAAATATCGACATAGTAATGAAACCATAGCATGATGGTTAGGCATTTTCAATTGCCCGCCTGGCTAGCTACATTGGAAATCTGTCGCCAAGCACCTATAGGTTCCTAGGCTTAGCGTGTCGCCATCTTGGGCTTATCGTTACTTAACATCAGGTGAAATTGTGGCCATAACGCTATTATCCTATATAAAATTAAGTTTTTTTGTTGCGTCTATTTAACATTATTTGCTTTTATCGTTAGAAAAAAAGGATCTCTGAAAAAAAAGTGTATTGTATATATATCGAAACTTGTTATCGTGTATTCAAAGCAACCATCACACTGAGCTCTCTACCTACTCGGAATGTCTGTATGTACGTGACGCGATCACCTTTCACTTTTCAAGGTGAATTTCTCTAATAGACACGTATTAAAGCGAAGATATACCATATTTTTAATTACGATGAATGATGATTATTGTGAAAAAAAAAACAATATTAGAGTTATGCCTACAATGCATTACATAACAATGCACTCTTTTAACCAGTGACCGAAAAATTATGTTTGGTTATTAGACCTCGTTATCTAAAAAAAAAATAACTAAAAAAAAACTCAAAATTATGAAAAATATTTTTGTATATACACGAAATTAAGCAATAAAACAAAAATTGATACGAATTAAATTAGGGGCCTACATTTTTTTTGAGGTCGGCTAATGTTATTGTTAATAATATAACATATAATGTTAATATTAACATATTGTGGATTTTTTAAATTCTGGCACCGACATTAAGTCCTTAATTTATTTTGTTCCTGCTTCTAATTTGGTTTTGTTGGTTAATATCATGTATATATAAAAGATTATTTCATAATTTTGAGTATATTTTATTGAAGTCTAATGGTTTGAAATAACTTTTTATTTCCTAATTTTTCTTACATACACTTAATTTTGGACCAAGGTTTTGAGATGCGCAAATGACACATCACCCGTAGCTCATATCAATAAGTCAGGCCGTAATACTTACACGTATTAGTCCATATCTTGAAAATTATTGAACCGATTTTGACGAAACTTGCACTGTTCCCAAAGTTGAAGTAAATATAATCCAATAAAAAAAATTGTTAAAATCTGACTATAATCTGAGTTTCGGAGAAATGCGTAGACAAAATATACATACACACCTTTAAAATTTTGTATATTTGCTTGGAACCCATAATAGATTATCATTTAGAGCCGATTTTTCAATCCTCAGATAAACAGAGAGAGATTATTCGAAAAATAACTTAAATCGAAATTTTCAATCGTCAGATAAACTTTATTCGACGAATAACTAGACTACCTGAGGAATAACTTTGTCTGTCACTTCGACGGCCAGATAACGGTTATTCTAAAGATACTGGCAGTTGAGAAAGAGTATATATAAGAAATGTATAATTCCATCAGTAAAAAAAACGGCAGATTCACGCATGATCATTTTATATCATATATGGAATTAAAAGAATCCATCGTCGATTTATACTTTTAAAAGAGTATGTGCAATAGGTATTTTCTTTCCATGATAAGAGATAAAATCGACACGAAACAAATATTTTAGATTCTGGAATGTTTGTATTTTTCAAATAATCTCATGATCAAGTGAATCTAAAGAGTATTAAAATTCGCTGGACATCTTATTTTCATTATAAATAAACCAAAAACTAAATAATCCCAGCATAACAAACTGTACAATCACTACACTAGTCAAACGTAACCTCAAACCTAAACTAAGAGCGCTTTATTGTGTAAGTTGTCAGTGTCAAACTGACAGAATAATGAATAACCTGTCCTGCTCTAACGTTTACTTATGCAATATATTTGTTTCACTTCTTTGAATGTAGCGGCGCTCCAGTCGGAACTATCGGCCTGATAGTTATACTTGGAATAAAAGACGATTGAAAATAGACAAGTACTTATTAAACTGATAAAGAGCCAAGTAACTTTATTCCTTTGTTAGTTATTTGACATTTTATCAGAGGATTGAAAAAGTGGCCCTTATGTGAATATATTACAGTTCCATATTACATACATACGCGTCGAATTGATAACCTCTTTTTTGAAGTCGGTTAATAATAATTTGATGGTATTAAATTTGGTGTTTTTTTTTTTTAATGATTTTTGTTATTGTAAATGATTGTTAGTGAATATTATAAAGGAGATTTATGGAACGTATTCGACGTGTTACAAGTTTTTTCTAAGTTGTACGAGTACCTTTGATACACGTAGTTTATTTGATCAAGCCTATAAACCTGTCAGTGGCTCGCTTTGACGTATGTTGGTTACGGTCAAGCAAGCAAGTGCGTTTATATTATACTTAACATATAGAATAATAAATAAAGACATCGTTAAGAAGACGTTGACACTGTTTTAGATTTATCATATTTTTTTTAACGTGATCTTTAGTAAGGTCCGTGCATATAGGGCCTTATATCCAGTTATGAAAAAGACTTATATCACCTTCCTTCGTATTTTTAAAGTGTTCCTTATAAGATTTACGATAAAAGTACGTGGTATATAGTGATTATACATCTTTATAATTTTTTCTTCTTGTCCTTATCCCAAAGGGTCGGCATAATGTGTTTTCGTATAATCTCGGTATTCTCATACCTTTTATGCACATATCATTCCTCACACAATCAATCTCTACCTTCTTCGGAGTTCCTCTATTCCTATATCCGCACTCCTTCATATTTAACACTTTCTAGTTACACTTTCATCCATTCTCTTGGCATGTCCGTACCACGCTGTAATTTTATCCATTCTAGTTAGATCACACATCTAACTTAACATTAGCAACTCTGGCACGTGCAATTTTCTTTCATCCGTCTCTTTCGTTTTTTTAGTACTCAGAAGTCATACCTACGAGTCACGATACGTCATCTTTAAATACACTAGCTGTGCCCGCGATTTCGCACACGTTTATTATGCAGCAATTTCTTCGTATTTTTATTTTTACTTTGATTTGATTTGATTTTTTTTGATTTGATGTTTTTTTTTAATTTGGATATTGACAATTCTGATAGCACATCAATTGGCGAATGATAAATTTAATGGTCCCTGTGTCCAAAAAAGTCATACTCGGGATCTTTGGCCTTTATAATAGATATCTATCCTAAAATTGGGAAAATTGGATGTACGTGTACTACCGAGTTATTAATATAGGTGTCACTGATTAGTAAAGTCTTTTTTCGTAGTAGTTCGCCTTAACGAATGTGCTGCGCCGAAAGCGGTTTGGGTCGGCGCGGTGCGCTCTCTGCAAATTTTCACTTTCGTCGGCTTACGTAAATACGACCTTTTATAAGATATCGAACTACACGTGAATTGCACCCCTTATGACTTGTTCTCGTATAACCGTATAAAGTGCCATCCATAAATATTTATTTGCTGTTTATTTATGTCTTGGCTTTTTGTTATATTAATTTTAGCTAATATTTTGGGGAATTCTTAAGTCTAACTATTCTTCGGGCTATGTCGGTGACTTTGGTTCTTGGACCTTGAGCTTTCTTATGAGGCCCATAACGACCACGTCGCAGCACCATATGTAATCATTGACAAAACACACTGGTCGACACAACTTTCGTCTTGAGACACTGCGGTATCTTGGACGAGAACATCTACGTAGCTTCCCAAACGCTGCTCAGCCGAGTTGGATTCGACGATTGACCTCTTTTTCGAAATTGGATCTACCTATCTGAATAGTTTGTTCCAAGTAAACATTATCATCAACAATTTCAAGCTTACAATATACTCATCATCAATCATCAGCAATATACTCTACTAGCGACCCGGCCCGGCTTCGCACGGGTACAACGCTGATACTAAATAATATACCTACCTACTATACAGATACTATAACAGAATGTCCTTATTAGCAACATTTACAGCTTTTTTGTTATTAGACAATTTTTGTTTTTGTTTTGTTTTGTTTAGAGGTTACTCTTGAAAGAGCGACATATAATTGACCATGGTATATAGGGCCGGTACCGCCGCACCGCCATGCCCCTGCATTTTAAATCTGTAATATCTTCGAAAATATTCATTTAAATTACATGCTGTAATGGTCATATTGATCTATATTAAATGGACAATGTATTTAAGGGACTTAATTGGATAAGGATTAATGCTGTATTGCTTAAAATCACTTCGTAAATAAGACATTTTTCCCGTAAAATGTAAAGGATAAAAAGTAGTAAATTATTTTGATTTATCTCGTGGGGTAAAGCCAGCGTTTGCAATGTAAGCGCAAAAAAATGTGTTTATTTACTACATCACATTAGAAACCTCTAAATTTATCAGTGCTTCTCACAATATTATGCATGTATTATACATATAAACCTTCCTCCTGAATCACTCTATCTATTAAAAAAAACTTCTTCATAATCCGTTGCGTAGTTTTAAAGATTTAAGCATACAAAGGGACGAACAGAGCGACAGCGACTTTGTTTTATACTATGTAGTGATGATCTTTACGGGAGTTGACGCTACATGGATGTTCGACATAATCTTCGTCTTGTACATATTCACTCTAAGGCCAACTCGTTCAGAGGCTTTACTGAGGTCATTGAGCATTGCACGGAGGTCCTCCATGGTCTCAGCCAAGTCTACTATGTTGTCGGCAAACCGAAAGTGAGTGATATGACTCGCCGTTTATATTAATGCCTAGTCCTTCCCAGTCCAGAACTTTGAAAACATCTTCCAGCGTAGCGGTGAACAGTTTAGGAGAGTTAACATCTCCCTGTCTGACTCCCCGCTGCAACAGGATAGGTTTCGAGTTCTGCTTCTGCAGTTGAACTGACATAGTGGCGTTTTCATACAAACACTTCGATATACCGTTAGTCAACTTGGCACCGCTGGAGGGACTGCAGTACACCCTAGGTCTCAATCGAATCGAAGGCTTTCTCGTAGTCTAAAAATTATTCACATCACGCACCCCCTGGCTGTCTGTACAATTAAATATAAAATTGTACGGCGGGAAAAACTAAACCAATATTATAACGACTAAAATAATTAATATCATACTTCAAATGAAACAATTGCGAAAATGATCAATAAAACAGATTTAATTCTTATAATGTATGCTTTAAAATATATGCGATACCAGTGTACATTTTCGAATGGTAATGTTTAAAATAGTATACAAAACAAAATTAATATAATACAAATAAATAAAAATTCATGATATAATTTGTACATACATATTATATTACCTATGTCCTTTTTATTATTGAGTATATAGATAAAAATTACAAAAATACCCCGTATTATGTGTATTGTAAGTAAACTATCGATAGTTTTATCCCAACTATTGATTACTTGATAGTTCTAATGATGATTGATTAATCGATGTTTTACCAACACTAGCTACGTCTTCATCTACGTCACGACGACCACATCTTTTAGAATGTTATAAATGCAACTTGCATATCGAATTCAAAACAAAATCATAGTCTGATGAGCTGTCTAATAAATTGAATAGTAAAGCAATGTTACTCATATTTAATAGAATTCGAACAAAAATATGTGTGATAGCTTAGCAGACTGTTAAGAGACTGAAATGATTTTATATATTAACGTATCTTACACGTCTGAGATACCTTGAGATGCTTTAATATACGATATACGTCCTCGATACCGATACTTTATTCTATATACTAGTTTGTGCTTACGATGATGTTAATCATTTATTTAATTTTTCCAGGTAAGCAAAATGCCTTTCATAATGTCGGTATTTGGTAAGTAGTTATTGTTATATAATATGCCAAAAATAAATAAATATGAAATATGAGTTATGTTCAGTAGAACCGACGTTCAAGATAGCCGCTGTCACCGATAAAAGAGCTGAAACCTAACGGGTACCCAAGTTCCATAGCTATTCCTTTAATTATAGCTGATACATTCCTTGAATTAATTTACAGAATAATTTGTTACTTTCTTTTATATGGGATTTCTAACTTGGCAAGTCTTAATTGTCACAATCACAGTGCTGTTGCTTCAAGTGCCGAAATTAATTCAAACTATTTTAAAACAACTTATTTTAATTATGCAAACCTTTTTTACTATATATATATATATATAATTAAAAAAAAAACAGTTACAAATCTATAAACTTTTTTTAAAATAATATTCCTCCTATTAGGTACTGCGTTCTTTATTACAATGTATCAAAAGTGGTAGTCAGTAAAGCTGTTCTTCCTTTTCGTACTCGCAAGGGCGTAAATCAATATTTCGTTTAACTGCCTTCGTAAATTAAGCGATTTCACAACATGGTGTCCCACATGTTAGAAGTTTCCAGGCGGTTTTTGTAACATCTCGGAATTCATCTTCCATGTTAATATTTCCAATATCACTTGAGAATTCTCCAAAGAAATTTCTTTGAACCCCCCTTCTCCTTTCTATGGAAAACCGCAGGAACACAACACTAGGTTATTTGGCTGCGATCCCGACGTACATTACTGATTTGCTAGACAATGACTTCTAGGACCATGTCAAGCAGGTTTTACATTGTGTGAATGATAGTGATGTCTGGAAGTGACTCCCTTTCTGTGCATCCACTAAATTATAAATATAGTAATATGATTATTATCTGTAAATATTAAGATAAGATAAGCCCGATCGAGTTTCTTACCAGTTCTTCTCGATGACTGGGATATTTTCCGAACCGGTACTAGTATAGTAGTGAATAAAGTATTTTTGGATTTTGATCCTAATATCTCTTATAATTCGATGTAGTTGGAGCTGTCGAACCGGGGAATGAATTTCACTTTTAATCTTTTTGTTGCATTCCATTATTCCATCTTCAATATTCACGAAAATACCCCGCAATATGAATTACGGGTTTATCGTGCAAAACGGCATCATAAAAGTAATAATTGATGGCGTCTAGCCGAGATAACGTTTTTTCGTATACCGTTATCTTATATAGGGAAGCAGTAAAACCGTTTAACCGCTCGTAAAGATTATCTAACTAGTCGCTTTCTTTTAAATAGTAATCATTTTAGTATATAATTGTGATTTTATTAGTTAAGTTATTATGCAGAAAGTTTATTTATTTATTTTTTACTAGCTAGGAACCGTAACTTGGTTGACGTGAAATCCACGAGTTGACGCTAGGTATGTTGAAACACTAAGTTAATTATTTAATAACATTGATTTAATGATAACATGCCTAATACAATACACAACTGCAATAAACAATGCTTCTATTTTTTTTTTCTAGGGAAAATAAAATGTAGTGATTGGAAATGCAAATAGAAAACGTGATATCATCTTTCACTATATGTACTCAGTTGTGTGTTATTAGGTTATCTTGTAATAAGTGAATCTAAAATTATTGTTATATGTGAAAAAAAAAGAGTTTAAAATTATATAACTGCTAAATAAATGTCATAAATTTCATAACTGAAATTCTAGTAAAATCAATTTTGCACATAATTGCAGGCCGGCATGACAGCGGCGACCGCTGTATTTGGATTGTAGGTACTGTGCTTACCATCAGGGAAAGTACAGTCAATGTGCCGAACTATTATAAAAATAACTTTTAACCTTAGTTTTATTAATTGAATGATGATGTCGCACGTAGTCACGAGATCATTATATCACGTACAATATTTTCATACACCTTCTAAATGTGTAATCTATATAAATAAAATGATTGAAGTTTGCCGTTGTGCGCGCATCACGCAAAAACTACTAGATAGATTTTGATATTTCTTGTTGTTTTACTCTTAGACTCTTGGTCCTTATAAAAAAAACGATATGTTCATGGATAATAATTCTGTAGTACACGCAAGCGGAGCCGCAAGCACAACTAGTAATGAATCAATATGTTTTGTATATTTGCAATGTAAATATAAGTTTTAACATCGTTTTGTTTAGTTATTTTCAAGGAGTTTAATGACCATAAGTCATTTTTACCTACGACTCATTCCAGTAATTATTGACCAATGACGACATTGTATTTACCAACGAAAAAGTATAATGTATTTAACAGTTTACTTTCCTTATGAATATGTACTTACAGTACGATAGTTTCCGTTATAATATACGTAAATAAGCAATATTTATTTTATTTCAAGTATTCGTCATGTATTTCCTGCTAGTCTGTCCTCTAATATTAATAGACCGTATGAGAACCCGTTATTTGACTACCTGAAGAGCCTCAAAATGTAATACTTGACGTGAGATGTTCTGTCTAAACACCTCACTCACTGACACTTAAGGCTAGGTATTGAAACTATTTCTTTTGATATAATTTCATAGCAGTGAAATTATATTTTTATACTTGCTATTTCACATGTGATAAGTGAAAATTTGCTATATATTAAAAGGAAGGTACGCGAGAGGCCCCTCCTCCGAGTGTCCTTTTTTAGCTCCTCAAGCTTTTTTTAATTATTTTTTATAACATATTAAATATAGCAGTGAGACATTCTTGTATAATTGTCAGGAAGCAATAAAATTAGTTTTTCAACTCGTATGAAAAGTAGGATTGATAAAAAATCATTTATAATTATCATTTGTAATTTTTTACTCAATACAATGTGAAAAACAGCAGTGACACAAATTCATAATTTAGCACATTATTATTCGTGTTCGTTTCATGTGAAAAATAGCATTGATGCATAAGATGCTCCCGTGCCTACTTAGAACCTATTCGTGCGCTTAATTTACACTAAAACAACAGATCGTAAAATCATTTGTTCTATAACGCCTCTATGCCATTTCGATAATGTTTGAATGCTATAAGAATGAGCCAATGGGCCATTCTGTGAAGAAATATAAACAGATTTAATTTCGCATAGTCTAGTTTGTCCTGTCAAATGCAGCTGTCAGTCTCGTTTCTAGCATGTTACCATCTTCGAATACATTGTTGTCATTTGTAATTGTGGTCAAACACAATCCATATTATAGCAATATATACAAAGTAATATCATATAAGTAATACAATATACTTTGATGTATGTAAGACGTGACCCAAAACATAACAATTATTATAGATAATAATGGCCTTGCAGAATATAATATTATATACACTAAATACATAATTTCAGAAAGTTGTGGCTAAAAAATTATAGAAGAGACAAGATTTATTAAAAGATGCTTACTTTGCGAAATGTATTAAAGAATTGCAAAATAATTTAAAAAAAAAGCATAAAAACATGTCTGAATGTAGATCTGTTTTGTTTATTTTATCTTTTTAGTTTCAATGACGTGGATTTTTTAGATAGGAGGAAGCGCGATATTTGCCAGTGGTTTTAGTACTGAATTTAATTAAATCTTAAAAATATTATTAGGCTATGTTTTAGAAGTTCCTGGTTCTCCGAGTTCTTTCATAATTCTTGTGCGATTGATATGTAATAGAATACAGAAGTGGAAACAGATACAAGTTTTTTCTATCTCGGATATTTCTTAGCTCGAGTTAAATCTTGTTTAAATTGGGTATTTGAAAAAAAAAAACGTTTTTCTTTTTTTATTAATAATAAATGTGAATCACATGACTACGAACGCGACACGATTGATCGCCAGGTTTGTAACGTTATAATGTTAAAGGAATTCATCGATTAAGAGTCAAAAAATTGTGTCAGCTGTGTGCTACAATGAGTAGAAAGTAACATTATGACGTCACACGCGCTCGGGTTTGTTCGGGAACGATCGGCGCGTTTTCGGTACTGTATTCAAAAATTAATTTTTATTTTGAAAAAAATTGAAATATTGCGAAATAAATAAAATATTTTTGTTATAAAACTTATATATAGTCATTACATTTATCACAAAAAAATTCAAAAACTCCATTCATTTATAAGATACAATCAATTTAATTAGCAATTAAGATTACAAGCTTATTTAAGACATTCGTTTATGGTATCTATATAGTTGTTTAAATCATTGAAGCACTACACGTATCAGTAACTGCAAATATGAAATGATAATAATAATCCATAACAACCTTGGTACCGTTATAGGGTGTGTCGTCAAACATTGGAATAAACTGAAGATCACCAATGATAATAATGTATTTATTGTATTAGTCAAGCGACTTGAACGGTAATGATTTTGCTGTATTATGGGTTCTGGGGCGTAGGCGTCACAATGTAGAGCAGCGGTTCCTTTAAAGCTGCGGAACTCTCAATAAATCTCTTATAAAAAACCCTTTATTAAATGGGCCAAGCAACTAATAATCCTACATTTATGAAAGGTTAAAAAGGTAGCTTTCCCATATACATCATTAATCCTTCGAGCTGTTTCTGCAGCGCTGATGCCACGATGGAACTCATAATCGTAAACAACGCGATATTTTAAGTTTTCCATTTTGTGAAAAGAACTATGTCAAAGAAAAATCAAATAGTGCGAAAACAAATGAATCACTAAATTCGAAACATAAATACACAACCCTCAATTGGAAATAAATTTGAATTTGGAATTCCCAACCAAACGCCAGATATTTGAGACCAAAATGGCCAGTTCAACAAAACGCCAATTTCATATATAAGGAACAAATATTTTGTAAAAGCGAGGTCATTGAATAAACTAAAATTAAACAAACTATTTTTGAAGTACGGAAGACATTTTTTGATGTTGAATTATGTTTATTATATTTTTAAAATGGGAGCCTATTAAGAAACATGCAAATCTAATAAATAGGTACAGATATTTAAAAAAAACATTTCGAAATGAGTGATCCACAAAGTATTGGAGTCCGGAGCTGTCATATATTAGCACTGAGCACAGACTAAAATACAGTTCCGATCAAGAGATAAATATTGAATCGATTTTTAGATTTATTTTTATTATGTATAAAGATATTCTATTTTTAGAACTTTAATCTTTTAGTTCCAATTGTTGAATTTTTTTACTGAATTAATTATCTGATAAATGATAGTTAGCGTTGTTCTATTTTTATTGTTTGAATTCATTTACATCAATGGATTATAGATAATCTTTACTTACTCCTTAACTTACTTATTCGTTTTAGTATATTTCACATTTATAAATACAAAAATCTATTCGATATTATAAACAATACTTCAACCAGTTACATTCTGGGCTCAGAAATACACGTCTCCTTTGTAACAGAATCATTATTTAACAGCTAAAATATTTAACAAAAATCGGTTGACTTTTTACAAAACCGTTTTCCGAGGAATCCACTTTAGGAATCCCAGGTACATACATACATATAGATGTATTTGGCGACACTCGTGTTAACACATCTGGCAATACCTGAAATAAATTTTAAATAATGTAAATCACAATTAGATTCATATTAAATCAATGTTTAATATATTATGCAATTTTACTTTTGAATATTTCTCATTATATTTTCATTGTCAAAACAAAAATTTTCTTTCTTGTGGCATACGTGTAAGTGACTATGTGATTTAGAAAATTGTTTGCAACTAACTCTGTGCCCTCTTTTACGGTGCGTAACAGCGCATATCGTGCAATATAGAAGGCACTGATAATTACAATGCCAATGACTAGAAATCAGATCGATAAAAAATGATTCGCCATTTGCATCTTTGTTTATGAAAGGAAAAATAAAATAAATTGTGTGTAGTGTAGTACTAGGACGAATGAAACTTGTTTCGCCACCATAAAAATTTTGCAGTTCAACTTCACGTCTTTTTTTTAGATTAATCGTCCGATATGGCCAGATTTTTTATGAAAATTGTGTGGTAATGTTTTTATTTTTATTTAATCAAAAGAGATAAGAACCAGTAGTGTTGGCAAATTGCCCGTTACTTGTTAATACTGTGGTGAATGCACTATATATGACTACACTATATAAGGCGAAAAATTTTACAATTTAAAAGTGTAAACAACAGTAACCAAACAGTGCGGATGGCGACAGTAAGTGATGGCGGAATGACGGAGGGTGGCGTGGGATAGGATGGTGTCAGGTCTTAATCATCTTTCGCTTGTTTGGCCAAGAGCAATGGACATACGAACAGTCCGATGATACCAGCGAGAATGTTGTTGCCACCGCTGTCGGCCGTTTTCATATGAACATTTCCAATGAAAGTTTGACGCTAGTTGCATTATTTCTTGACCTTAGATGAAGTTATTTTTTAGATCTTACTTTACTGTTACCCTCAAGAGCCTTGGAGCCTTAGACGGCTTTTACAGCTTCACCCGGGCTTGGGGACGAGCGCTTCAGGCTCTCAGCCGCGAGGGTCGAAGATGAAGCGTTTGCACCATCATATTATATGTTTTGAATAAGTGGTGTGGGTTAAATTGATGTTAATATTATTATGTATGATTATTGATACTTCTAAAGGATTGCTTTTTTTACGTAAAATAAAACAAGTAGTTTAATTTTCATTCGATGTATAATTCAGTTTTATTTTGATTAATCTGTTTGAGATACCTTCATTTGTTTTGGTTTCCTGGACTTTAACATATATAGATGCTATCAGTCTCTTCGTTAATACTTATCAAGTGCGTTCGATCATAATCATGGTCTTCAATGTTGCAGGTTTGATTGAGCTCTCGTCGCTCGAGATTCTAGGACAGTGGAAAGCTCAGCGCTAGGGTTGAGCGTTTTCGATTAACATTCTTGATTGTTATTTATTACCCTGTTTTGTCTGTAAACCAATGTGTGTCGTGCGTTTCTCAGCAGTTTGAAGTGGCCCCTATATAGGTCCATTGCGCATTCTAGGCTGGTGTGTCACTAGACAACAACCACAACGTATATGCTGCAAATGCATTCTGGTACACTTGCCTTGTAAATATATCTATTCTAGATAACACGTATTTATGATTAGTAGATTAACAATGTCGGCCGTCTTTCTGTGTATTTGTGGACCCTTAGTAGTGTGGAGAAAAGCGCACCACGACATCCTTGCCGCACTTTGTTACTTTTTATTCGGCAAAGGTTTTACCGATTGCACCAAATAATAAGCTAGACTTAGATGTACCAGGTAGTTAACAAGTTACTAAAATGTTTAGCAAGTAGCGAAGTAACGATTTTCCATATCGACTAATTATTATGCAGAGCTATGTGTGCCACAAGTTTCACACAAGTCTAGACTTAGCGCCTCGACGCATTATGCGACACGCATTCTAGAGGCAACCGAGTCGGTAACCCGGTGGCCCGTTTGCACACTTTAACAGGCACACCTTTTCGCATTAACGGCCCCTATGCACTGATGCCTCTGCATTTGCGGTTTTGTTCGGTTAACGTTTGAAGTGGGATGCATAATATAGCAAAATGTAAATAAAACATCATAACTCAAACAATTCTAATATTTTGGTATAGTTGCACAAGAAAATAATTACAGATTATCTTTGTAGAATATTATTTTTAATGTTGTAGCAAAACTACGTAAGTCAGTATGTATCTCAGATTAACATGAATTTGGTCCACTGAATAAAACCTACAATGTTACAATGATGTCTTTCTGTTACAATGGTAACAGAAAGTAATACCTAAGTTTCTTCCATTATTCTATACATAAATAAAAGACATGATTGTACTAATACTATTCTCCTTGTCTGTCATTTGGTTTTATAAAATAATATTTAGTTTAGTGAAATCGCGTGACGGGTCAAATTACACAAGATTGGCTGCCGTTAGCCATTGTCAGCTATAAAAAATTTATATTACCTTAACTTTAACTAAATTATTAATAATTAAGACTGAATTTTATGAAGAGTTTATTGCAATGTATTTCTGGTTAACTAGGAAGGTATGTTCGGTAACTCGTAATTGCATGTAGATCCAATCTCGTTAGCCGTTGAGAATCCTTGCACCGAAGGGATATGATTATCTTTAGACGTATCATGTAAATAAGTAACAGAATTGTATTTATAATGAGTTGTTACTGGAGTAACTTTGACGTGGGTGGATATATTCAAAAGGAAGATACTGATAATGAAACACTCAAGTAATCACATCATCATAAATATGACGCAAGTCTTTTAAATTATGATTGTCGTATTAGAAACAGTTGTGTATTCTTTTGAAGTGAAAAGTTCTTTAGCACCTTTGTGATTTGAACCTCGATGAAACGAAAAAGCGACGATAAGAAGAGACAACCAATACATCTATATAATTTAGCGTACGAGAGAATGAGATAGAATACATTTACATTATGCACGGTTAATGCAAGTCATGATTGTGATCGTCGTTGGATTGGCCTAGTGGTGTGACACGACCAGACTTCATAGGCGGTAGGCACGAGTGGTCGATAGTTCAAATCCCGCTGATTTAGAATATTTAAAAATATTTTTTACAGAGCATTTTTTTTAAGGTTTCACTTCTGACAAGTGTAAACTGCTGCACACATTTTTACATATTTAAACAATATGCATCGAGGTACGTGTTTTTTTGGTAGATGTGGGATATGTTGCGAAGGAAGTTTTGCGGGAACGTAAGGAACAGTTGTTAGTAGCTTTTAATCAATAAGTGAGTGTCTATAAATCTTTATTCATTGATAACTCAATTGTTGGTTCTTGCAATTTATAGTTATTTCATAAGAATACGTTCAAAACTTGGCTATATTTTAAAATTCAAAACGTTACTTTTTTAAGTATGAAATTTCCGGCAAATCAAGGATAAAGTCTTGAAGGTGTGCCAAAATATTGAATAGCACTACCACTCTGCTCTTTTCGTGCTGAAGTTACTAGTATTACTGCTGCTTGTACATATGTTTGCTGGTGTATCGTTTTCTTCATGAGATGTAAACTATATTATAAAATTCTAAGGATGTGAAACATCCTTCAGACACCTTCGGGGTCAAGGCCATCAATTGTGTTTTAATAGGTGATTTCAGTTGTGGTAATGATGATAATCTACGCTAATTTGGATGCATCATAGCTTAGTGGTAGGGCATTGGTATCCGGCGCGTCCACGGGGTGAAAATAGGTGAAAATGCCGGAATTCACGAACAAAAAACGTACCGTGCTTTCTTTTACAGTAGCTTCCCCATACACATCAGTAAGTAATCCTTCGAGCTGTTTCTGCAGCGCTGATGCCACGGTGGAACTCGCATTTAAGGTTTTCCATTTTGTGAAAAGAACGATGCCAAAGAAAAATCAAATGGTGCGAAAACAAAAGAATCACTAAATTCGAAACACACAAGCAACACACACATTCAATACACAAGGCTAAATTTGAATTCGGAATTCCTAACCAAACGTCAAAAATATCTGGATATTTGAGATCAAGGTGGCCAGTTCAACAAAACGCCAATTTCATATGTAAGAACCTAATATAAGGAAACTGATCAAAATAAATGAGTAGTAGTAGTACATGAGTATCTAGTATTACTAATGACGCAATATGTTTGTTATGTATTCTCCGCTATCGTAGGTCCTTTGAGATACGGATGGGAAATTGAATTGGCACACTTAATGTTTCTTATTAGGAATACATTGTAGTTTTTAGGGTTCCGAAATCAAATAGGAACCCTTGTAGTTTCGCTATGTACGCTATGTTCGCTATGTAGTTTCGCACGGTAAATCTAATTTATACCTATTTCTAGTAATAAAATTGTACTGATCTTTGACAAAATCAAGCTTGTCAAGGTTTTCACGAATATACATCAAACTATCAAGAATATATTGGGAGGGCAAAGTCAATATATTAAATTTATGGAACCAGATCTTTAGTAATTCGCGAGGTGTCATGTTCCCGCTTTTGTGATATGAATATGGTGTCTACCTCAGCTGCTGCTGAACCCCACAGCAAAGAACCGCTCGGCGCGTCAGTGTTAAAAATGAAGTTATAATGCTAACAACTCCCGCAATTTTCGAAAAATATTACTTATTGCGCAATGAAATAATGTCACAGCTCATCACATACCACCATAAACATTTTGTTCACGGGAAAGCATACCTATAACGGAAGATATAAATAGAAAATTTCACATTATTATGGTCATTGTACTTGGAGAATTAATTTCGTAGAAATTCCATTGAAAGTTACTTAAAGTCCCCCCCCCCCCTCTAAGTCTGCATATTGTGATGGGCAACTACGGAACCCTACACTGCGCGTGGTCCGCATAAATTGTTTATTCCTTTTTTCTTTCAATTTGTTTTTAAATCGTTTAAATATTTAAAATTGATCCTAATAAAGCACACAAAAAACTAATTCAACCATAAATTCGAAATATTATTCTTTCGTGAGGAACTGGCAAGGAACTGTGCGAATATATTTTTTTCCTTTTGTTTACACGTAAATATTCCCTACGTGTATTAACATCTTAATTCTTAAAGCTTCGAATTAATTATTTTCACATCCCTTGTTTTCAATAAACTTCTGTGATGGATGATAATACTAGAATGATGAAATTAGCTGTTATGATTTCATAAGAACGATTGCAGAACCGAAATGAACTTTTATAATAATAGCTATGTACATACGTATTAGATATGTCGAATTAGGCTTCTACCATACGGTGATTAGTCGAACATGATTAACCAATATTTCGTTTGGAACAACTTTTCAATTCGTAATACCTAAAAATCTAGCTACAGCGACTATCGATTAAATTGGGATAAGATTATTAAAAAAAAAATCTTATTCATTTGTGTTGTTTTTGAAAAGAATGATTAACTTTACTTCGTATGATCAAGGAATTCATGAAAATTATACTACTAAATTAGAAAGAAATCCGAGTTAAACAAAGCACAGCTAAAATTTTATTTTATAACAATGCAATAACTCATTATACGCCAAGATCTATAGTACAGCGCTCAGAACGAGTAGAACATTGTAGAAGCTGCATCTGCGCAGACGTCATAGCATCGGAATAATTCCCAAACAAGCCAGATTAAAAACACAATCTTGTCATCAATCTTCCTCGGTGTTTACAAAACTGTAGATAACATCTTACGATCGATGACTGGTATATTGTATTCAGCTTGTTCGCTTCTGGAAATATTTCAGCCTATTATAGTGAGAAAACCGTTGCGATTTGTGTGACTCACTGTTTTTCATCAAGTGCTTGATGTCTTTGACCTGCTTGAACTCGATTATTTAGTACAGTTGGTTGCTCATCATAGATATTTATTTCATTTTGAAGTGATTCCAAATTATTGCATAGAAATCTTACGTTTCTTTTTTTATTCAAGGTTTTCGAAAGTCCCTTCTCTAGCAACTCTTATAATGGAAACGCTTTTAGTTTACGACTTGATGATATGATGATGATGGTAATATGATTGTTGTAGTGCAAATTATAAACGGCAGACGTCCGTAGAATTTATGTCACGGAAACTATGTCATTAACGCATAGTAACAGTATTGATATACGGCCACTTAATTCAAGTCTCAAGGTAATTCTGCGGCAGCACTTCTTTGGCTGGTGTTGATATTGCAGCATTTGGGATGGGTTCGTTGACCTCATCTGCGATGGTTCTCTATTGCGCAAGCAGACGAAGTGTGTCATGGTCATAGAAGTTCTCATTAGGTTGTTTATTGATAAACAAAAATAAAATTCTAAAATAGTGATTATTCTGATTTGTGGTTTTTCATTCATTATCATAGTAAAAGTTCTAGAATCCGCTACCTTTGATTGTTTTTCCAGTATTGTGCAATATTTAATTTACGTGCATCTTCAAAACATGAATAAATTGGCTTTCACAAGGCAAGTGCATACGATCATAGATTTTATTGTTTATTTATTTATTAATAAGGATGACTAATAAAAAAATATCAATATAAATAAAAAAAAAACAACAAAGTAAGCTGTTAGCCAGTAACAAGTCATCACGTACAAAAACCTGTAGAAGTTATTAAAAATTATCACTGGGATTAAAGTAAAGGGTACCTGTAAAAATAAACATAATGCTTTTCAATACAAATATTATGTATTGAACATACTAAATCTAAATTGAACTTTATGTCCTTGTATTAGTTACCTCAATTTGTTTTAACTCACCTCGCCATGTCTTGACGTTAAAAGATTAAAAGGTCAAGTTAAAAACGAAATCATATCTGGGTCGTCCAGCGGCAGACCGACTATTTAATTGGCTTGCTTACTATTTTGGTTATTTCTATACAAATATGATTCAAGTACACAAAAAGGAACAATTTTGTTTTAATTATTGTATTATTCATCTTTCAAGTTTCACATTTTAGTAAATCGATTTATTCATTCGCCGGTTGACTCTATTAGAAATATCAAACATTGACCCAGCTCAACTAGTCTAGTGATAGTAATTCAGGAAATCCAATTGGTCTAACCTTGAACCGTGGAGGCGTCCAGCCGGAACGGTTATTGGCTTTTATGAACACGGTCGCGCCTGACACTCAACTAAGTCCTTTGTTCTCATTGTGTTACCATTCATTTATGCTCTTATTACTGATGCCATGCTTTGACAATTCACTGATCTTCCGCTGGTATTTTTAAATTGAATTTAACATTTCGACGTTTCTTTGATACGGCATGTGGTCTTGAGAGCAATGTTCTTAAGAAAGCAGTTAATTTTTGTTCAATAAACGAAAATCACATACTTGTGAGGCGTTATAATTCAATACTATTTTTTGCGGTTTTCTCAAAGTGACTGGCAAGCTCTGTGGTTAAATGTAATATTATTTTACTGCATTGATTAGTTTTATCATTGCAATAATTATTTTTGCAGTAATTGACGTTCTTAGCTGTTTTAATGTAAAAAATATATGTAAACGAACTGTTTAAACATGTTATATTAAAAATAATTATAGAAGAGATTAATGACTCACATTAATCACGTAATGTGTGAACCTCTCAAGAAAAAAAGAATATCAATATGTCCGCATTATTCTATCGCTGCTCAATATACATGTAACGCGATTGCTTGGCCAATGTAATATTCCGTCTCAGTCTATTTTCCACCGTTATTTTCGATCTGACTACACTGTTAGCCGAAAGGGCCCTGAAGCCTCAGACGGCTTTTACAGCTTCACCAGGCTTGGACCGTCGTTAGATATAATAAGATTTCAAAGTTTTTAGTAGAAATATACGTATATTTTTAAAGTATGTTCCCACCTTTCTACATTATGGAGTACTTCAAATATAATGTGAAGAGACATTTGAGCAAGCCGGCATGACAGCGACGACTGACGATGGATTGTAGACCCCTCTATAGTCGCCAATGTTGTTTGGACTGCACTGTACTTACCAACAGGAAAAGTGCCATCACTTCGCTGTGCTACGATAAAAAAGTCCCTGTTGCGTATCAGATCCTGCATAATATGCAATTTGGTTAATTTAGTTGTATCTGCCCTTTAGACTTAATGAGGGTGAATTTATGATAGTAAATAAACAGTGAATGACACCGATATGGAACTTCAATAATTTGTCTATCGGTTGCGCAATGCAAGTTGCGCGGACGCATGCGAATGTCGTAACGTAACACGCATCACTATCGGCTCGCGCGCTCGGTCGCAACACTCTCAACTCATTACTATTGTTGTGTTTGCCACAACCGAGGTCGTCGGCTACTTACATTTATACCGCTTTGCTCGCTTTAGTGCTGATGCAGACCTCTGCTTGTCAGTGCTCGCTGTTTATAATACTTTCAGGACGACGGGAAAGCAATGATGACTCAGTAAAGCAACGATGCCTCAGTGGTAGCACGTACGGACATCGCGTCGATCAACGTGAGTTCGAATTCCTGCAATGAGAATGAGTTTTCGGTGAAGGATAACATCGTGATTAAACAATAGCGTGGTGGTAGGTAGAGCTTTTTCTAATGCCCGCCAGGCCAGCTACCACTCTTAAGTTGAAAATCTGTTGCTAAGCACCTAGAGGTGTGTTCCGGCAGCTGCATTTGAGAGCCAGTTTCCCCACTAGGCTTAGCGGTCACCATCTTGGGCCACATCGTTACTTAACATCAGGTGAGATTGTGGCCACAACGCTAAACTTATAAACGATAAAAAAAAAATTAAACTGTTTAACCTCTCGTAAATGTAGGATTATTAGTTGCTTGGCCCATTTAACAAAGGGTTTTTTATAAGAGATTTAGATTTAGTTCCGATCCGGTGGTAGCGTTTTCATATCCATAAGTGAGTGCCTTCTTAGGGCCTTAATTGAATATTAAATTTTTTATTTTGATTTTATACAGAACGTGCCTATATTTTCGATTTTCATTTTTTCGAATGAAACTGGCTTAAGTAAGAAGTGATTTTTTAAAATGTACTGGTCAACGCTTACCTCATTCACACGTGGTGGATAATAAAGATGACGCCGAAGAACCTTTTTTAAAGTCTCAGACCTTGTATGATTTCGGAATAAAAGGAGTGGAAACCTTCACACGATGTCTGGAATCAATTTTACTGTACAAGTGCAATATAACTGGCGTTATCCAAACCTGTCATCAAGTGTGATTGGTGTTAAGCAGGAATGGTAGATAGAGGCTCATTAATGCTAGTACGCTATGTCGCTAAAAGTTGATAACCTCAAGCAAGTACCAGGGGCTTAGTAACGTCGTCCGCCGCTTGGAGGACCTTTTTTTTAGCTCGTTAGTGCACAAAATTAGTAAACGCCAGCGGCCTTATTTCGTCTTCCGCCTTACGAAGTTTTTTTAGCTCCCCGCTGATCAAAACACCAAGGACCTTGATCGATGTTGAAAGTTGGTATTATTGCGCACCAGCATAATGTTTCTTACCTGGTACATGATATAACACTGTGAAACTTGTACCAGGAACTTGGTACGTTTAGGTTCCCTGTAGTTAAGACATCATATTTATTAACAACTATACTCTCAACAAAAATTAAAAACAAGTTAGTCGAAACGGAATACGTGATCTCTTAAGCTCTCATTTTTGTATAAAGTAAATTTGTAACAGAGTGTTTCTATCAATCCTCACTAATATTATAAATGCGACAGTATCTCTGTTTATCTATTACCTTTTCACGACCAAACCTCTGAATCGATTGGAACGCAATTTGGCAGAGGTAGCCTAAGACGTAGAGAAACTACGCAGCAAAGCCGCGGGAAAAGTTATTATATTTAATAAAATAGTCTTATTATATATGGCGTAAAATCTGCACGCATTCCTCAAGACAAGGCTGTAGAATGTCCACTCTAATTCTAGTGACTTATAATAGATTATTTTGATACGAATGATTACTTTTTTTACGAGCCGGTCACAAAGTAGAAGTTTATAGTGACTGTCGTGGACGGAGTGTGAAGAGTGTATGTCGATGAAGTGAGTCACTATAAAACGATGTAGGATTTGCATTGAGAAAGGTGGTCAACATTTTGAAAACTTTTTGTAATCACTCTCGTCGTAGTGTTTTTTCGTCATCAATTTGGGGCTCCTCTTCTTACCTTTGTAATCTAATAATACATAAATAAAAATATTATTTAACTTATTTAGCTCACCCTTTTGAAACCCGCATCCCCTTGTACTTCTGCCGGCGACGGTAGTGAATCCAGTTCTGTGGTTAAAAATTTACAGGGTAAACATATGGTAACGTTGGAAAGTTTTTAGAAAAGGTTTGGGTGAAATTTGTTCTGGTACTTTTTTATTTAAATCACTTTGAAATAGTTTGAAACGTTTAGAATTTTGACTAACTTTGGATTTCAACATTTTTTTTATGGCGTAGTGGTATCAAATCCGACTACAATTGATTTTGGGTCTGCAAGGCATACTATTTACCTAATACGGAAAAAAATGCATGTACCTCAATAATGCATGCATATCTCAGACTCATTCAAAAATAAACTTCACAGGGGTCCTTCGATTTTTTTGATGAGAAGTATGTTATATATTAATGTGTAAGAAAGAAAACATATCTCATCGTTAGTGTATACACAACTGAATTCTGAATTAAAGGCTATTGTGGAAGCGGATCCATCACAAAGCACTTCAGAGATAGCTGCAGGCTTCGGGGTAAGTGATAAAACTATATTAATCCACTTGAAGCAAATCGGGAAAGTAAAAAAAACTTGATCGATGCTTACCTCATGAATTGAGTGAATTGGACTTGCAAACACCCGTCGACTACTGTGTTACTTTGCTCAACCGACACAATAATGACGGGGTTTTTAAATCGAATCATTACTTGTGATAAAAAATGGATACTGTACGATAATCGGAAGCGCTCGTCGGAATGGCTGAACCCCGGAGACCCAGCAAAATCCTGCCCTAAACGAAAATTGACTCAGAAAAAGTTACTTGTGAGTGTTTGGTGGACTAGCGCCGGTGTCGTTCACTACAGCTTTCTAAAATATGGCCAAACGATTACGGCAGATATCTATTGTCAGCAACTGCAAACCATGAAGGAAGAACTAGCTGCTAAGCAACCGAGATTGGTCAATCGCTCTAGGCCACTGCTGCTTTACGACAACACAAGACTACACATTGCACAACAAACAACCACTAAGTTAGATGAGCTACAATTGGAATGTCTGCGACATTCATCGTACTCCTCGGACCTTGCTCCAATAGATTACCATTTTTTCTCCGGAATTTGGACAACTTCTTACAAGGAAAAAAATTCAACTCCGATGCGGCAGTCCAAACCGCCTTCAAAGAGTTTATGATTCTCGCCCCCATGGTTTTTTTAGTAAAGGGATCAATGAACTACCTATGAGGTGGCAAAAGTGCATAGATACAACGGTGCATACTTTGATTAATTAAATATATTTTACTTTATATTCCTCACGTACAAAACGCCAATTTCATATGTAAGGACCTAATAATAGCACACGTCCAACCGGTCGCGGTATTTGGTAGGATTCAAACCTCCGGAATCTGGAATTAGATAATTATAACAAGTTTAATTTATCTATGGCCAGAACAATCTCGACACTATTCATCTTTGGAACTACCAATCAGAGATGAAAAAAATATTTTTGCATATTATAGCTTATTTATTTAGGAAGATTATAGGCTATATAACTTCACGCTACGATCGTAAGGAGCGGAGTAGTGACCATGAACTTCAAGCTATATGGCAAGCTGTAGATAATTTACCAGAAATGAGAATAACGTTAGACACAGGTGCGTTGCCGGCGCGGAGGTGCGGTGGAGAGTTAGTCGAATAAATATAATATGGGTGAAACCTTGAGGCACATCTAGACATCAATTATATCATGTATGTAATTGGTTTGTAACGGTAACGGGTCAAACGATTTGGATAAGACTTTTTATGTTTTACTTTCTAACTTTATCAATGTGTTGATTCTTTTTTGCGAGTATTAGGTAATCATGTAATAATGAGCCACTGGAAGTATATATGATTTAAAACCGTGACTGCCATTTAAAATTGTAGGCAGTACAGAAATACATATATTCGTTTCGAAAAAAAACTTGTTCTAAATATCTCAGCTTTCTTTAGATAGAAAATAATAATCAAATAAATTCTAGGAAATATTGTTCACATAAAGTTATCGTGTTCTAGAAAATAAATCTCATAAGTTTTACATCCGTTCTGAATATAGTTTCATATCATATTATATAGACTTCCTTAATCTGTGTTTACGTATACGTCACAATTATCTCCATTTATTATAATAGTTTTAACGTGTGACCTCTAGGTCAAGAAATGTTGATACGATAAGAAAAAAAATGGAAAGTAACAATGTGACTATATAATGAAATACATTATTAGTTATAACTTTATAACAAAACTAATTTTGTAGTACTTAGTTAGTTTAGTTTGTTAGTTAGTTAGTTGTAGTATTTAGTAATACAACGAGCAAAACGTTCGATCCCAATTAAAAACTTACATTTCTTTCAGAGTGAAACAAATATATTTAGATACTAGCAGTGTCCCGCGGCTCCGCGCGCGTTTGTTAGGGGACGTTCAAGTATTACGTAACGCAAATTCGGGGGGGGGGGGTCTTTTAAAACGTTACGATGCGTTACAAGGGTGAGAGGGGGGTTCGAACAACGCGTTACGTTGTTTTTATTTTATTTAAATTAAAAACTAGGCAATTAAAATTTCCCATGTTCGCAACCCTTTTCGTTATGTTTTACGGGGAATCCCTCGATTGTATGGTACGTCTTTTTTATTTTGTTCTCCCAGGTTGGCAACCCTTTTCGTTTTATGTTTATGCGCAACATAATTACGACTTTTAGATAAAAATGGTCACTAGGGTGTTACGTAACGTTTAAGGAGGGGGGAGGGTATACAGAAAAATGTTATGGCGCGTTACATGTGGGGAGGGATGTTCAAAAATCTTCAAATATTGCGTTACGTAATACTTGAACGCCTCCTTATACAGTTTTTTTTAATGATTTATAATTAATAATATTGTATTATTACGATTCTTATAGCCTATCAATTATGGAATTATCATTTTGCTAATTGTGGTATGAGGTGGTATATGCATAATGCATGCATGTAAATGTGGTGCAACATAGCGTTCATGAAGGATTTCACAGTCCACTGACGCCACTGCCATCCTGAATATGGGTACCACAAAATGAATACTGAAAATATTGTCCTTATAGTATGTATTAGGAGTTATGTTCAGTAAACGTACATTCTTGTGTAAAGAAATTACAGAGTGCAACATATTAAGATTATACTATGCATTAAAATGTATTTTATAATTTTAGGACGGGTTACAAGACTAATACGGAAATTAAAAAAGGAGAAACAAGTAATAAATTAGCTAATTATATGCCTCCACCTTCGTAAAGCTAAATAAATATTTACATATTATTTTATATATTAACTAGCTGTGTTCGCGACTCCGCTCGCGTGGACTACAGAATACCGTCGGTCCAGCGCACGCTCGAATCGTGGTGCCACCGCTCAAAAGACGAAAGATAAAATAGCTTTATGTGGACGACCCTTAAAAGATAGATATATGCTATCCCATACTTTTTTGTTGGTTTTTTTAAGATCTACAATTATACAAAACATTAATTTATATATATCTCATGGTTTACTCAGCGTAACCCATTTAAGCGCGCCAAATTCGTCTTTTTGCCGAATTGATTCACCATTATCGTCACTGGCTTATTTCGTATGTCACTTTATCTTACAAAATATATTCTATAACCTTGCCAAATAATATACCTAGTTATTAAAATAAAAAACTTGTAAATCGGATAAGTGGTTTTCTCGTGAAAAGAACGGACAGACAGAGAGACGTTGAGTTTTATAATGTTTATAGATATATATTAAATTTTACTGGTTTTTTACATTCTCAATGCTACTTAAAAATCTTTAAAAGTGTTTCATGATAAAACATTGTTTTATCGTTTTCCTTATTATATGTTTTATGTACTTAAAGGGATGAAGGATGAGGATTCTTTTAATATATATAATAGGGCTTTCTGTTTCTACTCTAAGAAATTCGGGTAGTTATATAATTATGAATTAGTATACTTTTCTTGGAAGAGAATGTAAGAGGAGTATAACACAAGAAATATAACTAACAAAATTGTTTTCATACCGATCAAGTAGAGGGCACAACAGTTAGCTATGATAAAAGAAAATATGTTCGCGTTGAAAATACGCTACTATTCTGGTTGTAGAGGCAGAATATTGAATCTGTTACAACACAATAAATTGAATGACGTTTCAATTGGAATCTATTCAGTGTTAATTCCGACCACTTGATATTCGGTGTTCGATTGTTGACAGATTTGACCCTGCGGTTGTACTCTGGTCAAAGGGTCATGACATTCAATCGACCGTTATAACAGATACGTTGGCTGATTCCGAAACGCGATACACCAAAGCAACGACACAACGACTCTTAACGTGCTTTTTAAACTACCAATCAGAGTATTTCCTCGCAACCACCTTACAGACAGAGATATAACCCTTAAGCGTTACGGGAGAGGTAATTACCACTATAAGTAAGTAAGTATAAAGATAAGTACCGGCATAACGCTGGCGACGATCACCATCAGTGGATCCAAATCTCGTTCCATTTCCAATCAGGTCATAAGCAGTAATTTTGCCTAGCACCCAAACCCATAAATATCTTTTTGGCCTTCAGGCGGTTGTCGCATCCGTTTAAACAAAACTGACAGACAAACGTGGCATTTCATAATTATGGAAATATTTAATAATCGTATGATATACCACTTCTCTCAGGCAGTAGTAGTTCAGCCGGTCGCGAGACAGAACCAGAGTCTACGTCATCACATTGCAGCGCAACCTGTCAGTGCAAATTACGTTGTTATTTACAAAACTATCTATCTATTGGTCGACGATCGTTGCCAAGGTAAAAGGGAAAGTTTTAAAGGAGAAAGTCGTCGACATGCCTCGGAACATGTGACGCAGCCTATAACGTCAATCAGATATTGTTTACCCAACTAAAGGAACTCGTAAGCGATTGATTCATTCGACTTGAAAAATGTACAGTGCATATAAATAATGCACAAATAGGACTCCATTAAATATTATCATAATTTATAGATTAATAGGATAGTTAGTAGCAGTTTTATGAATAAAATGAAATAGTGTGGGTAGATATGTTTATTGTCACCTATAAATAAAAGTGCAACTGTCAGGTAAGCGGGTATCTCGTTAGTCGTCATTTTATATCGTATCGCTTTGTCAGCTCTCATAAATTTAATTGAGCATTACATTTATTTGATTAAGGCCCGATTTTTCAATCCCCAGATAAACAGAGTGATAGTGATTATTCGACAAAAAGCATAAAATCGAATTTTCCAATCGTTAGATAGACTTTATTCGACTAATAACTCGACTACCTGACTTTATCTGTCAAATACACTAACTTTATCTGTCACTTCAACGACCAGATAACAGTTATTCTAAAGACAATTTTGATTTAATGACAGATGCTGTAAAAGAAACATTAGATTTTTGTGTTATTGCAAAGGAAAAATTATTATATGTTTATAATGGATATTTTTGATAGTATTGATGACCGAGCAATTGAGAAAGAGTGTCTAATAAATCAATGTAAAATTCTATCTGAAAAAAAAAGACCGCGACAGATCCGATCGACGCACAATCATTTTATATCATAAGTATATGGGATTTAAAAGAATACATCGTCGATTTATACTTTTAAAATACGTATGTGAAATATTTACTTTCCATGATAAGAGATAAAATCTGCACAAAACAGAAATATTTTAAAAACGAAATAACCCGAGCACAACAAACTATAAAATTACTACTACCACTATGTAGTCAAACGAAACCTCAAACCTAAACTGAGTACACTTTATTGTCTCAGTTGTCAGTGACAAAATAAGGAAGTAGCCTGTCCTGCTCTAACGTTTAGTTATGCAATATATTTGTTTAACTTCCTTGAAGTTAGCGGCGCTCCAGTTGGAACTATCGGTCTGATAGTTATAATCGGAATTAAAGACGATTGAAAAATAGACAACCACTTATTAGACTGATAAAGAGCCAAGTAACTTTATTCCTTTGTTAGTTATTTAACATTTTATCTGAGGATTAAAAAATTGGCCCTTAGCGATATCTCTGAAAATTGTGTGTCTTTATTTTTCTATAAAATAAATACTAATATCTAAAAGTATAATAATAATGCATTATTGTATGTAAATGCTGAAAAATTCGTTAGTATACACGCCGACTCTCGAATCTGCAAACATCGAATCTACTTACCACTGGTCTCTAACCATTTGGCTACCGCGACCTTCTCTTTGGATTAGAGATGTTGCGAATGATAGATTTTGGATTTGGATATGGATTATCTTAAGAGTATTAAATCGGTTTCGGTTCTGGATACGAACATAAAATTATTTCAGATAAGCGATAGTTTCGGGTAATTTCAATTATGGAATTTCATAACTTAGATATAAAAGCATGTTTTAATGTTTTGATAGTATGTTTCATCAGAGACGATGACTTATCATTTAGTTTGTTAATCCCCCAAACCAAACTTTGGAACATCTTTTCTGGAATTCTTATGATTCATTAAAAACATTTGTTCTGGATGTCTTTTTTCGAAACGGAATAAATGAATACTATATGTTGAAATATAAAGATTATGTTCGTGCACAAGCTTTAGCATAGCGGTAAAAAAGAATCACTGATTACGAAATTTTCACATTTTATTTTATAACTGGTTAGACAACGAAATATGTTATAAATTTCCGTTGTCTTTTGTTTTGTCGGAGTTTAAAACTCTTCCATAAAGTTATGGATTTTAATAAAGGGACTTTATGAATCACATATCTGGGTAATAATATAACCACACTTAGGACTTTTTAATTTATTCTGTAGTTATTCTCACCGCCGCGTCGCTTCGCGCCCGTGCGAGTGAAGGCAAACAGAATGGAAGCTACTTACGGGGAAAAAACCCATCTATGTTTTTTCTGACAAAACTCGTAAAAGTAACTCAGTATACATACGCATTTTGTATGGGACATAAAAATAGTTTTTTTTTTAAGTGAAACTTCTTATATGACTTCCAACGCGTTAAACGTTAAACGTTTAACGCACATTATCGGTCTCTCCTCTGTGTGTGAGCCAGAGCGAGAGAGCAATATATTATCGGTCTCTCCTCTTTGTGTGAGCCAGAGCGAGAGAGTAAATGTCGGTGTGTAGGTATGTATATTACACACTGTTTAAATAATTGTGAAAATGCCTTTTAAAATGAAGTTTCACTTCTATCGTGTGTGAATCGCACAGACACCTTTTTTTATAAATGTGTTTTACCTTTTGCTATTCTGTATTACATACGATAAACTATGTTATGCCGTCTTGTGTTGTAATAAAAATTAATCGCAAATGACAAGTAAAAGTTAATTTAAAATGAAAATTCACAAGTTCACAAAAATCTTTTAAGTATATATAAGATATATAAAAATTGATGTTGGTATATATATGAGATTTTTTGATTATGACGTAAAGATGGGACTGATAAACTCGAAACCTTTTTTAATCTTGATTTTGATTGATCTACTTGAAACTTGGTAGATCTCAGTGATTTTTCATGGAGAAAGTTTTTATGCTATCCTTGAACGCGATAGACGCTTTGATGAGTTATTGAATACTGGAAACCTAAACGGTTCGACGGATTTTATATCTTTTTGTCTTTTGATATTTTTTATCTTTTATTGTTTTATCGTCCAAGGAAGCGAGCGGTTAACAGCTTGTAGGATATATAAAAGTAACTTGATAACAAAAATTCGAGATACCTAATAATATTACCATGTAATTAGAGTAACCTAGAAGTCGTACGGTGAAAAATTTCGCTCGTCAAAACGTAAATAAATGCACATGTGACCAATTGGTAATTAAACACGTGGCTTTATGTAAGGCAGGGGCCACAATGTAAACATACTCCTGGTTCAGTAAGCCGTTAACGACTTTTATCGTTGTCCATGCAAACATTGTCTCTTTTTATAGTACGCAACGTGCTATGGGAGGTAGCGTTTTATTCATTATTATATAGTTATTTGAAAGAAGTTAGAGAAAATAAGTTAACAAATTCCAAATGGTTTAGTCAAATCCCTTACCCACTAAGTGATGAAAGCGATTTATCATTTGATATAAATCTATTCAACTTCAAGAGATTGTTTGGTTTAATGCGCTAATCTCTGGAATTAATTGCTAGATAAGAAAAAACATTTTGCATTGTATAGCCTATTAATTGGGTAAAGTTATATAAACTATTTCATTTTACGGCCCTAAGGAGCGGAGCAGTAACAATGAATGTCAAATACTCTTGCAAACTAGGAAAGTATGGGAAGTGAGAACAACGATAGGCAAGGCTACACACACGGGTGCGTTGGAGGAAATTTATAAATAATAAAACATTATTTTCCATATCTGCCGATGACAGCAAGGTTCTTGGGTGTTATCCCATTGCTCACTTGTAATCGGGTTGAGACAATGAGGATGCGAGCAGATCTTGTTACTGACTTCAACTTATTAAAAAGTCTCCGTTCTTCTCTCTCCGCACTATAATAAAATAAAATGAATCATGTAATATGAAACTACTTTGAATTGGGATACTTATACATTTTAAATCGTATCGTCCGTAACGGTTAGCGTGACGGAACGTTACGCAACGAGATTTTTACCTTATATATTTTTTTCTTTTAATAGTATTTTTTCCTTATAATAATAATGACTTTTACTGGAATCATCAATATGTTATAACAAAAAATACACGGTATTTGCTACATTAGTGAATTCTGTGTCGCAGCCAATAGCAACCCAACTTCATGCTACCTAACAGAAGAGTCTGTGTTTCATATAATTAAAAGAGTACTTACCTACAACAAAAGAAATACGTATATTTAATTAAATTAAAGGTTAACAACCGCAAATATATTTTTTTAATATTTCAACTAAATTTTAAAAACGCTTGTCGGTTATCATTTGTACCGAAAGGAAATATACTAACATAAACAACACATTGGCCGTATGGCGTCTACAATGTTTAATCCCATTTACCGTACCGCGTACATTAACATACAGTGTATCGCCTTTATGCACAATAACACATTTTGACTACATAGTTTGGAGTTGTTCGCTACGCCACTGTTACACAGATTAGTCAGACTAGATAGTTCACCCATTCGATAACCTTTTCAGTTGGTTTAAAATACATATACCTAGCAAAAAACTTTCGATTAAGCGCGTCAATAAATTTAAGTATACTACTTTTACTGTTAAATATGCAACAGTAACTTAAAATAATAGTCGAACTGATGATGGTTTAATAACACTGCGTCAAACGATGTAGGTTCGAATACTACAATGATCCTGAGTTTTCGAGGAAAGAAAACATCGTGATTAAATTTTAACATGATGCTAGGGCTTTTCCTAATATCCGCAATCCCCATGGCTAGCTACTAACATTTTTTTCGAAAATGTATCGCCAAGCACCTATATATGTGCTCCGGGCATTCCAGCAGCTGCACTAGAAAGCCAGTCCCTCTAGGCTTAGCGTGTTTTATGCCATCACAATGTGTCCTGTATCGGTCACGATTGAACGAGTCCAAATGACCGAAACTCAATCTCCGCCTGACCGTCTCGTTCATTGGTTCTTAAAGAACTCAATCATTTTTGCACCATGCGCGTCGCATATTCATTTTAAACATTTTAAATTGAACCGCGAGCAAACAACACGACAGGTTCGCACTGATACATGCAGTGCTAAATTAGACTTTACGGCCACAACATTATAGTAGTTAATATACTGCATGCAACCAATGTACCGTTCATTTGATGTTTGCTTTTCTTCCTCGTTTTTTAGATTCGAAAATGTACGCAGAACTATGCCACATCATCACTTAATATCAGGTTAGATTGTGGTCAAACACTAAACATATTAAATAAAATATTAAATAAAATTGATTATGGTATTGCAAGTGAAAAAGTAGATGGAACGCTTAGCTTCTCGCTGTCAAGTATTTTTTTTTATAGTTACAAGAAGCCTTGTAGGCAAGTTGATTTATTTTATTACATTAAAAAGATTTGGTGTTACACTCGATTTACGTCATACGTCAGTACAAATACGTTTACAACTTTCGTTTTCTTTGTTCCTATCTTCTTCTTCTTACCCTTTATCCTACCTAAGCAGGGTCGGCAGAACATGTTTTCCTCTTCCATTATATTAACTATCATCTCAGTATACCCTTTTATACGCATATCATTCCTCATACAATCCATCCGTACCTTCTTCGGTCTTCCTCTACTCTTATATCCATTCACCTTCATAGTTCACATTCTTCTAGTTATATGACATTCATCCCTCCTCATGACATGCCCATACCACGCTAACCTATAACGTGGTGCATTTTAAGACTTCCTCTGATTTACTCATTCCGGATTTTATCCTTTCTAGTTACACCACATATCCATCTTAGCGTTCGCTTCTCTGCCCCGTGTAATCTTCATTTTCTTATCTACTAAACTATAATAATAATAATATGTAGTATAAAGTTATATTTTAGGTATTTTTTTAAAGTATATTTTGCAATTGTTTCCTGATTGAAGCTAATTTCATATCTGCAATTGATTTGACGGTTAGCTAATAGACCTTTTAACCATGCTTTCGCAGATACGAGTGACGTATCTGGTTTATTTATTTATTTTATGTCAATGGCGATTCACCTCACCGCATTTGCATTTAATTGGTAATTATGCCAGTAATACATTGTTGTAATCGCTTGTGCGTTTAATCAATCGACTCGGATGGCATCTTCGTTTAATGATAAACTGTTGGTAATGTTAATTGAGCGATAACATACAATGTAGATACGGTAAACATTGTAATGTGTCTTATATTGTCTCTATTATCCCGACTTAATAGCACAAATTATGGCGCTGTTATGTGTTACAATACGCCACGTTTCTCTCTCACAGTCTTAGATATACGCTCGTTCTGCTAGCAGTCTAGTACAAATACAGACTAGAATATCGTGGGCTGAATTTAGAACACCTTTTAAAAGTAACACAAGCTTCAACGAGGTCTGGTCAGAGAATAAGATTTTAACACATCAAAGTTTTACTAGTCGCGTGCGCAATGGAATTGCCCACCGGCGACATCTCGGCAATCATCCTATTTGAATTCCGCATTAAAACTCCTTAGACGACAGATTATATAAACTATAAGGAACTCTGCAAAATTTCATGCTTCTAGACAGGTTTAATCTGTTCGTATGTCACTCAATCTTCTGTTTTTCTCAAAAGGCATTGACGATTAACCTTCTGTAATCGTATCAGTTACGAAGATACTAAAGATTAGGACCTAAAAGCACTGAGATTAACTGTAACAAAGTTTTGTGTCCATAATTTACAGACGCTTCTTTGTACTTTTATTGATTAATTTTTATTGCATAAATAACTTATTATTGCATCCCTCATTTAAGGGCACAATTTCTAAAACAGGCCCGTAACTAGTATTCGTAACTGAACTACTACACATCAATTTATTGACAATTTTAAAACTGGTAAAATTCGCTTACAAACTTTCAACACATTTTCAGATGGATAAATTCAACCTAAATATGCATCTAAATCAAAAAAGAAAAAGTGTAAACAGTTAAATGAGTATAAAATAATTATCAATGAGCCTTTCAAAATCTTTAAATATTATTTAATCAACGTCCTTTCATATAAAGTTGATGGAATGCAACATTTACACGCGTGACTATTTAGTTCGATGCAGAAGTGACAGTTACGTTTACACCGTGGACAAACATACAGAGTTCCTGGATCGTTCCGGAGAATCATATTACATCGGTGACGTAGCTCTCGCTTGTGGGAGATGAGGACGAACCAACTGCTATCTTAGACCACAACGCCATCATCAATCCATTTCCTCTTGACTTTTTCCAAAATAAATTGAGTGACTTCTTAGGCGATTTCTGACTTCTATACCCAAACGTAGATCATAGTTCGTTTGTCAGGGGCATGGCGACAGATTTTCATTTACAATACAACTGATTACTATGGTAAAGCTTCATAGCTTCATAATAATTTGTTCATTCATTGAACGCTCCGATATAAGTATAGAGCTTAACAGCATGAGTTATGGTTTATTCATTGTTCCAGATGCTGCAAGAGAAACGCCTGTGCATCCTCGGCTCAGTGCTTTCAGAGTTGGAGATATTCGAGAGGCTGCTGCGCTCCACCGGGGCCCAGTTGAAACTGTTGCAATGTTTCCAGGTAATGTGTTCAGTATTTTTATTAACATTGTCATAAAATATAATTTCGTAAGAACATTACAATGGTATTTTTTCTCATCCTACGTTACTTACAGTCGTATAATGTAGCTAGTTAGACTACGAATATTGTGAACCTCACTCAATAAATGTTAAATTGTTATTCATGACAGCGGGTAAAATTATTACGTCATCGTTATATACATATTTTTTTGGACCTAGAAATTGCTTTCTAACTTTTCTTTATACAACTAAGGTGACAAACAAGCTTTCGGCTCGCGTGATCGTTAGCGGTTATCGTAGTCTATGGACACTTGTAACCCCAGAAGTAACACCACGGCATTGCCGTGAAACCTATAACATTATAGGATTATTTTGTAAAGTTAATTTAAATATTGGAATCATTGTTGTTAGTGTTCAATTTGGCGAGATTCTCTACCCTTGTTTTGATTCCAGGCGGTGATAGAACACGGTTCAAAACTTTCGGTCGAGTTGACGGCGAGCTATTTAGCTAAATGTGACGCGAACACTGACACCAAAGATTCGCTTATAAACCTCGGACTCAGGCTCGGTGAGAATCCTACTTTTTAAAATAATTTGTATTTCAAATACATTAATCTTTTAATAACTCAGCAAAATAAAAATCATCATGCCACCACGCAAAAAACACAAGGGCCTCTGGATATTTATATGTTGGCTGAATCCGAAACGCTCCAGTTCAAAGCGTGTCACACATGCAGGATTTCCACTGTGTGTATGGTGGATGAAAACCAGACGTTCGCTCGTGTCACTCAACGAACTTGTAGATTTCTTATTTGTTTGATATAATATACTATATTATTAGCTATATTATTTATAGAATAAACTATATTATTATTATTACAGTTGGAACCATAGATTTAAATCCTATTGCAACATACACTATTAATGACCAATATTTACCAGCGTATAAACACCCCACTGCTAGGCAAATGACTCCAAGACGTATTGGTGAATTCAAACGCTGTGCGTGAACTCGATAGTTCTGCGTTTTTCTTACAATTAGAACATTTCTCAAGTGTTTCAAGAGTTTATTTACAAACACAAAAACAACACCGTTAATAATGAAAATGAACGCGTAGGTGGATTTCTGAACGAGGCTGGTTGGTACGCGGATGCGCAGCGCGTCCTGCTCAGGTGCAGGGAGCTCTGCCAATCGCAACCTCAGACGACCTACTACAAGAGGCTTACGCTCGAGTGTTGCCACAGGTAACGCACGTTTCTACACCCCACTAACATTAAACAGCTATGCGGAACATCCCGAGCGGCGGTTAATGTATGCGCCATGAGTTCGGTAATTGCTGGCAATGTAACTCTTCCTTATGCGTGCAAAGAAACAGTAAAGTACTTTTTAGAATATAGAAGAATACATTTGTAACTTTCCAGATTACTGAACACACAGTCGGCCTACTGCTGTTTCCCGGCGGCCGCCGAGACCTATGCGCTCGCCCTGCAGCTTTTGGGCATCCCTGATGACATCGCAGCGGAGGTACCCGAGGGTCCGTTCGCCGTCGCCGAGACTTGCAGCAAAGCTTTGCAAACCGATGACGACTTCTTGGATGACAGGTCAAATTATATACTCTATATTCATGATTTTTGAACACGTCATACTGATTAACGTTTCTAATTACTCCATTAAAACATTGTTCCATTTCATTTTATTTTCTTTAATATTCGCCATTATTGAGCCGAACTAAATGATATTTTAATGTATGTTTTACAATACAAATCATTAAAACATTTATTTTGGCAAAAAAGTTGCATAAAACCCATATCTATGACCTACTATTAAATATTGATTAAGTATATAGCCCTTTAACTAAAAAATAGGCTATATTAAACTAATTAAGTTCACGCTACAACTCTATGGAGCTGAGTAGAAGATTAACGTGCCTGAAGCCTTAGGTCCTTAATATTAGAGTGTCATAACATTTACGCAAATGCTTTACATCCAGCACGTGCAGGATACCCTACCTCTGCTCAAGAGTGATGATGATGATGAAGAGTGAGAATGATGTAGTTTCTTTATTATGCACAACTGAAGTGAAATATAAAAAATAACTAGAAGCATAAACCTGTAAGTTGACTAAGAAACTCCATGGACGTTTTAACAACGATAGCCAGCATCTCGTTAAAAACGTTTGTATTCTGAATATTACAAAAATATTCTATCCACTTGACATTGGCACGTTTGTGTATAAACGAACATTGTCATTAAATAAAAAGAACAAGAAGAGCACCGAGCGTGTTCACGACTCGTGATAGGAATAATAACGTTGACTTGTCTCGACCAGGCTGGAGGTGATAAGCGCCGAGTACGAGAGCTGCACCAACTGTGGCACTAGGAGCGGTCGCGAGGCGACGTGGGGGACGCGGGGTCTCGTCGCTCGCCTCTTCAAGGAGTTCAGTGCGTTGTTCTTCGTGCGCTGCGACTACGGAGCCGCCTACACGTGGAGCATGCGCGCTCTGCGTCTGTTGACACCACACACACCACCCAAGTTAGTACTAATTCAGAATCGTCTATTTAGAAACTCGCTAATCTCTGTAACTATCACCAGGATTCGAAGTAAGACATGATAGACAGATTCATGAGGAATAGTACAGGCTATATATCTGTACGTTACGATTCTAAGGAGCGAAGCAGTATTTATGAACGTGAAGCAATCTGGCAAGTTCGGGAAGTGGAACAACGATAGGCTCACTCAGGTGCATTGGACGCGGTGCTGTGGAGAGTTTGACGAATAAATCTTATACGGGTGAAACCGTGGGGCACAGCTAGTTGTTTTAATATAAGGACATAATTTCAAACATGGCCATTTCATTGCAAACTAAGTAAAGTTTGTATTATGGTAAATATACAGCTGATACACTATACATACATACATATGTAGATGTTTAACATCTACACACAACTGATAATTATTTTTCATCACACAAAAGTCAGTTATGTGTCTGAGTTTGAACCCGCGAGCTTTCGGTTATATAAACTTTTTAGGGATTTTTTTAAAGAAAACGTTAATTTCAAATTATCTGTATATTTGACAGGCATCATAAGATTTTAAATGTTGTTTGAACATTTTCTAGAAATAATATAGCAGTAAGGTTATTTCGAAGTTATTAACGTAACCTGAGTGGGTATAATGTTTCGACACAGGATTAGTATCGAGGTGCTGCGCGCGTGCGCGAAGGCGTGCGTCGTGAAGCGTCGGTTCCGGCAGGCGGGGCTCGTGGTGCGGCAAGCGGTCGCGCTCGCCCGCGCCGCCTTCGGCCCGCACCACCCGCGCCACGCCGCCGCGCTGCTCGACTACGGCTTCTATCTGCTCAACATCGACTGCGTCGTGCACAGCGTCGCCGTCTACGAGGTATTCCACCACCACCACACACCACACACCACACACCACCTTCAAACGTACAAAGCTCACATGCGTTCACAAACCGCAACCGTTTCACACTTTATTGTGAGTCATATTTAAAAAAAAATTCATAAGTACTGTGTACCACTAATAAAGTAAGAGTATCGACTTATTAATTAGGCAATACAGATATCAATTTTGAAATGTTATGCAAGTCGTCCTTGCTTGTTTAACATGTAATGTTGTGATGCGTCAGGAGGCGCTGACAGCCCTGCGGCGCGTGTTCGGGCGCAGCAGCCTGCACGTCGCGACCGCGCAGGAGGACCTCGCGTACGCGCTCTACGTGCTCGAGTACTCGTCCGGCAGGTTCTACAAGGCGAAGGACCACGCCGAGCGAGCCATCAGGATCATAGAGGTCACTCAACTATATTATAAACCTCAAGATATTGTTAGCTTATTTCTTTGACATCTACATATTTATAATTTAGTGGATGCACAGAGAGGGCGTCATTTACAGACATCACTATCATTCACATAATGATCCACCCTACAGTAACTATAACCCTATAGTAATAATTGATTTTTATCCATCCACGAGAAATATTCAATACCTCATTGCGAGTATAATAGGCCGAAAGGCTGATCGTTCTCGTTTGTACTTTCAAATTTATTTCATAACACCAATTTGCTTTATGGCGGTTTTTTCGTTGATTCAGAATCTGGTACCACCTGATCATCTGCTGCTTGCATCAGCGAAACGCGTGAAGGCGTTGATACTCGAGGAGATAGCGCTCGACACGCCCGCCGGGCAGGACATGAGCGGTAAGAGATAATACAGCTTTATTAAAGTTAGAAAGAGACACGAAACTCTCAACCAAAAACACACACACAGACATCCACGAAAATGGTTAAATGCATTTCTAATTTGCCGCAAAATTATTTGGAGTAGCTTTTAATCGATGATTCATCCGATTTGTTGGTTATCGATATTTTTTTTCGATTATTTAGGTCACCTGCCATTTTGTATCAAGATATCATGAAAAATTCCATATTTGTCTTCTGCCTATTCCACAAAAATTTATCGATATTATTGAGAGAGTTCGTTTTACTCAACAGAGCCGACTCTGCTCGAGGAGTCGGAGTCGCTGCACAAGGCGGCTCTCGCACTCTCCATGATGGCGTTCGGTGAGAAGAACGTCCAGACAGCGAAGCACTACGGCAACCTCGGTCGACTCTACCAGAGCATGCAGAAGTTTCAGGTTCCCACTTACCCTTGTTCTCTTTATATGTGACCAGATAATCATTATGGAGGTTATTTTCTTAAATAAGCAAAATCATGTACAGCTAATTTGTTATTGGAACTAGCCGGCGTCTCGCTCGGCTCGTGCGCTAACATTAACGTGACTTGATCAATCCAGTACGCTGCGACCAGCGAGTGCACGCCACCAGCATTATTAATTTATAAATGGTGTGAAACTCTTCAATGTCAGTGACTGTTTTTTTGTGTCGCGTTTCGGGTTCTGCCTGTATATACCCAGTTGGCGAGAGGTTAACAGGCCGGCATGATCCCAACTACCGGCGATGTACTGTCGATCTCTCTGTGGTCGCCGTTGTTTTTGGATCGCACTCCGCTTACTGTTTCGGCACAGTGAAATCACTTTATGGCGTTACTATAAATCCGTACAAAATGTGAATGCAGATGATAAGTCTAAAATGAATTCTTTTGAGGGCAGCCATTCTAATGTTTACATTAAACTTGTAGGCGAGTTGTACTTTAAATAAATGCGGTGTAACAAAAACAGTAACTAAGTAGATCACGCTTTGGACCGAAATTATAATAAAATCAATCAAGTCGAAATTATAGTGAAATGCTTTCAGGCGGTGATTTACATCTCCTACGTACATGAATAAGACGTATGTGTATGTATAATTGCAGGACGCCGAGACGATGCACCTGAAAGCGATAGCAATAAAGGAGGAGCTGCTCGGCCCCGAGGACTACGAGGTCGGGCTGAGCATAGGGCACCTCGCCTCGCTCTACAACTACCACATGAACATGCACTGCGCCGCCGAGAAACTCTATCTGCGCTCCATTGCCATCAGTCAGTATCATAGTAGTCACTGTTCCCTCTCTCTTACATTACTTACTATAACTACTGGTCTAAACCTTTTGATCTTAAGTGATGATGTGGCTCAAGGTGGGGTAACACGGTAAACCTGGTGGAAGACTGATTCTGCCAGAACGCACCTACTGGTGCTTGGCGACCGATTTTCAACTTGAGAGTGGTAGCTAACCAGGCGGGCATTAGAAAAAGCCCTACCATCATGCTATCGTTTCATCAAGATATTTTCTTTCAGCAAAATCTCAGACTCATTGCAGGGATTCGAACTCACGTCCATCGACACGATGTCCGTACACGCTTTGATCGATCGATTCGTTCTTTACATATTGTATGATCGCACTGCAGGTCTGAAGCTGTTCGGCGAGCGGTACTCGGGGCTCGAGTACGACTACCGCGGGCTCGTCCACGTGTTCACTCAGCTGAAGAAGCACGACCGCGTCGACCATTACAACAGAGTGTTGCAACACTGGCACGGTCGGTACACGACATCAATTACAATAACAATAAGGCATTTTTAAATTGGTACAAAATGTTCCTTGCCAGTTTTTACAATGGAACCACCGTCTTATTAAAGTTACGTTTAAAAAATTAAAAATATAGTACGAAGTTAATAGACTTCAAGGACTTGTATCCAGTGCTTTAAATAATTTAAAAACAAACAAAAAATGATAATAGAATTTATAATATTTGGGTTGCATAGACTCTGTGGATATTTATTTATTTCATATAATTGAACAAGCTGTGCCTCACGGTTTCACGCGTGTTAGATTTATTCGACAAACTGTCGATCGCGCCACCGCTATCGCATTCGCGCAGCTAATCATTGTTCTCACTTCCCGTACTTACCAGATTACCTGAAGATCGGCTATAATGCAAAATTAATTTTTCAAATCTGATTGATAGTTCAGGAGAATAGCCATGTTCGAACAAACAATTTTTCGTATAATATCAATATAGGATCCATATTTTTTTATATATTACTTATAAAAAATAATTTTGAAAATTAATATAGATTGTATTATACGACAGAGCTCCGTGAGCAATCCAAAACCGAGCAGCAGCCGCCGCTGGGGGACGTGGAGGTGCTGCCGCTGGACGAGCTGCGCGCGAAGCTGTTCGCGCCTAACGACTGAGCGCGCTCGAGCACAGCAGAGCGCAGCACAGCACAGCGCAGCGCAGCGCCCGCACACGCATACTGGAACTGCTAGTTGTATAATGATTATATTATGCGTATATACATTATGACATAAGTCTTTCCAAGCGAGACAATCCCACTTATCGAACTAAACGAGTCATTGGACATTTTTTAAATGCGTTGGAGCGCTCGTGTCTGCGTGCACGTGTGCGGGCGTGCGCGTGCGCAGGCTTATAGTTTTCCCACGCGCGTAATATGTTCTGATATAACGTTCATTGTAATCGTTTCCATGCAATTCTATGATAGGCAAAGAACACATGCGCCAGCGCATTAAAGGCGTGGCTTGTTCTCGAATTTTTTTGTTTTGTATGTTCGTGTCTTAATCGACATTTTGTTATGCCATGCATGCTTCCCAACCATACGCATTGAGGCACAGCAACCTTTTTATGACGTATGTAATACGAAAAGACACCCATAGACAAAGTGTCTTATCGTTTTTATTGCTAATCATTAATTACAGTTAAGTTTAACAAGAACCGAGTGAGATTGTATCGCGGGAAAGGTTGTAATGCACAAAACTGTCATAGAATTTTTGTATATGTATTGAATTAATGAATATCGTTTTTTTTTTTAAATCATCGACTTTTGTTAGGACAACTGTTTGATTACTGCAGGCAGAGACTAGAAAGTTTTTAGCTGTATTTATAGTATTCAAGGCACTGTTTGTGGAGCAATGTCACTATTGTAAAATATTCGCTTTTACTTGCGATTTTGTTCCCGTTGTATTCAAAACGAACTAACTTGCGCGAAACTTATGTTACTATATGTTTTTATTAATTCGGAGAATTTCATGACATGAAACTCTACGATAGTTTCATCGCAATCAGATAGTATACAACGCACAACGAGACAAACATAAACTATATATGTATGTATACAAGTGCTAAGCGTCTCTCCGGTCTCTCTTTCTGTGTTCATTCGATAAATTTATTATTTTGCAAACATGAGCTGAAATGTCTCGGAAACTATTTTACCTATATTATATAACATAATTGTACTTATAAAACTTATGTCGTTTAAGAACAGGTAATTGAATCCGTGATCTCTAAAGAGGATTTTATAGTAGATATATGTGACTATTAAATATAATTTATTAAGGAAATTTAATGTTTAGAATCGATATAATTATATGAATATCAATATATATGTGTTTTAACAATTTGTGACCACGTTCATACGAGATAGATGGTCACGGACAATATGGTCGTAGCACGATAAAACTTGAAATCCAATTGGATTGGACTGAGCAACTATTAGAACACGTGTAACAGGTGCATGTCAACAGTGCTATCTATTCAGGTGGTCATTCTTCTTCTTTCGTATCGTTGTTAAACCACTGACTTAGAGCCACTTTGCTATTTCCACGGCGTTGCTAGAGCTAGTCATCAGATCACTCATTTTGTTTGACATGCATGACGGACATTTGAGTAAGTGTGGCACGGATTGCATACACCTTGTCACCACACTGGCACTGCGTCTCGCTCGCAGCGATTATTCCTCACTGGCTAAGGTCACTCTTACAGTGGACGACTTGGACTACTATGTTATGATGTCTAATGGGGAGGCTTTTCGCTCAAAGCATATGCTACGGAACCATCAGGTCGGACATGGACACATTTTATCTTTCATATCGTCCATTATTCAATTCATAGAATGTTTAGAGCTGTCAAGTCAGTCACTCCATCGCGACCACTAAGTTTGACACCCGTCACGACGTCGACGTCTGACGTATGACGTCATCATAGTTGTACGGTTAGGCATGTCACGTTCCAGTTTATATCCAGTAATCAAGCGGAAATGTAGAGATCTGGTCGCGACCACAATGCACATGGTGGTAAACCAGTCACAGTGACTGGCTTTTGGTACGTAGCGTTTTGGGATTAGCCAGTACACTTGATATACACATATCCAGTTGCCGAGAAGCTTGAAGCATGACAATGACGACAAGGAATTGCCAATCTCTCAATGGTCACTACTGTTTTTGGATTGTACTGTGCTTATCATAAGGCAGAATTCCATCACTTTGTCGTGCTACTATTTAAAAAAAAAGTTCACTTGGTGAAGCTTCTTGATACTTTAATAACCTAAACATTTATATAGAAACGCAAGTTAGAAATTTCTTTTTTATTATTCCAGGAATACCGTAAAGGATAGGAAAATAAAAGATTAAACCTTGCCCTATAAACCCCCAAAAATATTTTGATGCCCAGTTATTGTGATCCTTTGTTCCTTTAGAACTAATTATATATGAAGTTGATCTAACGTTTCAACACGGGATAAGGTACAATATAAGGTATACAAATTAGAATTATTGATATCGAGATCTAAATTTAAAAATGTTAGTTAAATTTCAAGGTCGTATTTTAGTATAACATCATATATTCAACGTTTTTGACGCAAAAAGGATAAAAATATATACTTGACTAAAGAGAGAAAAGGATAAAACTATGCTATGAACCGAGAGAGATAGAGTGCGATAGAATTAGACGAGATCATCCCGTGACTATCATACTTTTTGTATCATGATGAATCGATAAAGGAAAAAACATGTATAATAATTTTCAGATTGTATTTTTTTTTCTTGTAAAAAGTGCTCAATATTGTTCATTTGTAAATATTTTAGCTTCATATTCGATGTTTTATTTAACGTTATATAACAATTGATAACGAAATATTCATACAAGAATATATTTTTTTCCTGTATATTTAATATGTAAACTTTTGTATTATTATAAAACTTGAACTGACAATTTAAGTAAAAAAATAAATAAGAATCATTTCATAACGTCTCGAAATTTGTTTGTTTTTTATTTCAATATTTCGATACTATTTGTTTTCAAGTTATTAATTTTATAACGCTAAATATATATTTTTTATTTACCCTGGATGTTATATACGTTGTAAATAGTTAATTATAATTGTGTTATATACCAAGTGTAATAAGTGACGGCAGTTGACAGCTATTTGTGTACGTTCCCAGCTTGACTTTTTGAATGCTTATTAAATATATTTGATGTTGTTACACGTACCTATAGCTTATCTTATATCAAGTGAGGATGGAGAATAAATACGATTTATTGTGAAAATTTGAGTTTTATTTAAAAAAAAAAAACACTAATAAACTGACTCATTGTAATCAGATCTCAAACGCGGGATAAGGTTAGAAGGACACGTTCAAATTTATCAAAAATATAATTATAGTTGTTTATTTCTATTATAGTATAATTTAAAACTGTACTCGGGCGCGGCTCCCTGGATCAGTAGCGCCTGTCGGGTCTGATGTTGAGACGAGTGATCTACGATCTCGCCGGAAGGTATAGCGCAAAAAATCGTGTCTGGAATTAACTCGAAAATGCCTTGATCGGTTTTGATGAAATATCGTCTCACGAGAATTATGTCAGTTATTGGCTATAAGAATTGTCATGAATCATAAAGTATGAGTAATAATAACAATAATAAGAAATGACTGTGAAATAAACGCGTGTAGAGCAGCGGGCAAGTCGAGACTACTTTTTGAGTTTTGCGGAAAAATACGGAAACTGATTTTTTATATATAGATTGTAATCTTTTACAATATACTTCGTTATAGTAACGGTTTAATTTCAACAATCAAGTGTCCGCGGAGACACCTCTATATAGAGTTAAAGTTTATGAAATATTATCTTTGTAGGATAATCTCTTGGTCAACTGTTTAGATGATGTATATACTTTCACTGATAGGAATCTACATTCCGGTTGGTGGTTATAAGCTATATTTTATTTGTTATTAAAATGTATATTGTAATTAACGCGTAGAAAAACATAATGATGGATGCTTGATGCCCATTCCAGTTTTAAGAAGGAAATTGAGCATCTACTCTAAGTCCTATACCTTCGCGGTCATAATGTTGTTTATTACGATACACACAGTTGACTTATATTGGATTTCACGTTATTTTGATTTTTTCGGTAGAAACTTGAGAGAGGGTTATTTTTGCAAAGCTGATCAGAATATGCTTAAATCGGTAAATTGAAAATATAGGAATAGAATTGTAATAATTATTTGAAATAAAAGAAGAATATTCTATTTATTTTCACATATTTATTTCTATTATAATGACATATAAAACATCAAACTTGCTATTTGAATTAAAAATATACAAAGTACTTGATATTTCTAAAACATGTATTGTACACACATTGAGTATTTTAACCCCAAAAAATATTTTTGGCTAAACAGTTTTAGCCTTTATCCATTTTTTTTTTGTATTTGCATTCATGGGTTAATGTGCATTTTCGTATAATCAGATAATACGTATTTAATATTGTATAATTACTATATAAATGAAGAAATACATTCATAAAAAAATACCAATATATAAAATAATATGTAAAATATATATTAGTAAAATACAATGGTTATTTTTTTAAATGTATAAAAATTTCTTTATATTTTTATTAGAGTCAATGACCCGAATATTTGTATAGGTTCTAATAATAATTCTTATTATTTAAAACAAGAACATTCCATTTAATATATTTCCGTATGTATATGTATTATATGACAATACATCAACCTTACCAACAACAACTACAGCCTTACCTACTAGTTAATTTGAATAATAAATAGAATAGAAATGTACCAAGTACATCCATGATAATTCTAAAATATATATTGAACATACATTGATTTTGATGAATTACATTCAATTAAAAAACATAAAATCTAACTCGTAGGGATGGCGATCTGAGATCAATTAATGAAAGAATATATTTTTTTTTGGCCCAAAAATGCCCGTTTTTTTAATCACTACATAGTGTTGAGTTGATATTTCAACCTAGAAGATCGAGTTTTGATATTTACAATTAGTTGAATGTACCCAAATACATGTAAAGAAATGATAGTTTTTCACTTAATTACTCGAAAACTTGTAGCGTGATCAGTTTCCTTCGCCTCTCCTTAATGGACAAATGAAAAACAAGTTACGTTTCCAATTAGTGGTGGTCAATATTACAACAACGAATAATGTAATGCATTATTCCTACGCAACGAATAAAAAATTACTGAAGACATCATTATTCTGCTGTCGATTATGAAAAAGAAAATGGTCTGCTAGTGTTATCGCAACGTGTGAACAAATAGATAAGCATTATGCAACCATCAATAGGTGTGTAAGGGAAAGAACTCCACGTTACCCACATTCATGCCCAAACAAAAGTTCAGATACGAATAATGAATGTTCCGAATTTACGATTACAATCTTTGAGTGCACGGCATAAAGTTCACTTTTATTTTTATATTATCATAATTCATTTCATTATCGTGTCATTTGCAAATTATAATACAATACATAATAGCAAATTACCCAACTGCAGAAAAACGCAACAGTTTATAATAATATTATCTTTCTTCAAGTTTCTGTCTTTTTCTATACCTAGTATAGTTAATACAACTTTAATTAGTTAAAAATTATAAAAAGACGAAAATTATGGTTTCCTTTTGATTTTCATAAAAGGGATTTATATTTATTTATATAATAAGTACAAAAACGAACAAAGATCTATTACACCTCAATTTCTTTGTGAATCGATTACTCATATTTAGTTTTTTTTAATCGATCTTTTTCGGAATGAATAGCATTCCTACTAATCAGCCTAATATAATTATATTAAAATGAAATTGTACATAATTATTAACATATTAACAATTGATTGTATTTTTATTAGAGTCATTGACCCTCAGTTGCGATAATTCTTCCTCCTAAATTTATCATTGTATGAAAATACTTCGCTATTATTTTCCTCTTTTTTTAATGAACACCGATTATTTTTATTGCTTTGTGGTTTTTTGTACCTACTCATTTGACAGTTTTGCTCATCTTAATAATATAATTATGTAATATTCACAGGCGCCTGTGACTTCGTCCACGTAAAAATACTTTTTATATTCCATGGGAACTATGTGGTTTAAATGTTTTTTTTTTATTATAACTGCTTAGCCCCGATGAAAAAGCGGTATGTGTGGCCTAGTGTGCCTCGTAACCCGTTCTATATTATTTTCTTCTGAAAAGTACATTCAAATTGGTTCCGCAGTTTTCAATTTATGAAAATTTGATTTCAACGCAGAACAAGACAGATTAATATTTAACAAAAAACGCGTGTGGAATACCAATAATATATTAGAACATTTTGACCAGTGGCTATATCGCGCCTATTTGTGACAAAATTACTGTGATTATCGTGTTGCCAATAAATAAATTAACGCCCGATATAGCCAACGTTCAATTTGTTACGTACTGCCATTACATGGCAATTTTCTTGTTAGCACTATTACGTTTATGAGTTACAGTGTACGCAGTTATGTTTTCTTTTTTTATAAACCAGAAAACATTTTGGCCAATCGTTATGTAGCACATTTGAGTAAAACCTGTTATTCCTTTTGGTTGATTACGGACATCCGCAAATTGAATTTTTCGGTTGCAATTTACACAATAATGCCAGGTAATTCAACATGACGAAGGACGAATCCTATGTATGGCTTATGTTTGTAGTTGTAATGTAAGAACATAGATTTAATATACAATATAGATCGGCAACATGAAAGATAAAGATCATAGCTTGTGTTAGAACGAGACGATTTTCCCATGTGCTATCGGCCTGTATCGGCTTACGTAAAACGTTATCAAAACAAATCCCGCTTATTTTTGTAGAATCAAAAGTTTTTAAAGTGTAACTTAATGTTTAGTAGAAGTGTTTAATTGTGGTTACGTGTACTGTAACTGGATGAAACTCTTATAACAAAGAAAATCATCAAAATAATACTCACACTATGTTAATCTGTTTTTAGTTTCGTTTTATTCAACCTATTACCGATCTATACATACCTACTAAATCTATGTGTATGAAAATATCGAGTTTTCTCATTACATTGATGGCATGAAGAGACATTTCTGCAAGTGTGCATGGCGACGACGGCTGTCGATGGAGTTCAGTCATCGGCAGTCAACGTTGTATATCGACTCCACCGTATTCACCATCTGTACTGGGCTTACATTCAGACACAGGGCCCATAATATTGCCGTGCTACTATATTTTTTTAAATAACAATTTGTATTCGGAATCAAAATTTTTTTGGTGAAAAACTTATAAAAATGGATGTGTTTCGTTCCGTATAAAAACCAGACGTAATAATTAAGTGAATATCGTTAGTGATGATAATGGAAATGTCTAATCAAGATGCGGATGATAAATACAATTGTTAACAAAATAAGGAGACGTCGCCTGTCATTCCCACACGACAATACGGTAGTCCCTCTCGACGTTGTCAACATAGTAGCCGTTTGCATATTCACTAGGCAGAACCTCGCTTAACTGTAAAAGAAATTCAACTACATTATTAACTATCGTTTAGCGACATCAAGTATAATAGGTCTTTACCTATGAAATTGCCGTTCTGCAGTACTGGCCATTACAATTCAAAATACTTTTTGTTTGGCTAAGAATTCTAATTTTGAAATTAATTTTATTTTAAAAACATGGAATTCTTTTTCCAAAAGTAGTCAGTTGTTTATTGATTAGTGTTACATTTTCATCGCATTTCAATATTTTTTGTCATCATGGATACGTTAAAAATTCGAGTAATTATGGAATATGAGTACCGTCGTGGCAGTAACGCGGCACAAGCGGCACGCAACATCAACGACGTTTACGGAGCTAACACTACAAACCAACGCACCACCTGTTATTGGTTTGCTCGCTTCCGTTCTGGGAACTTGGACCTGAAAAATGAACTTCGCGGTCGGTCGAAGACTTTGGTCTACAATGACGAATTAAAGGCGATTGTGGAAGCTGATGATACACAATCTACGGCTGAATTAGAAGCAGCTTTCGATGTTACCGTCAAAACAATATTGGTCCATTTGCGTCAAATTGGCAAGGTAAAAAAGCTTGACAAATGGGTGCCCCACGAACTCAATGATCGCCAGCGCGAAGTACGCGTCGAAACGTGCCTTGCACTGCTCAACAGACACACAAATGAAGGAATATTGAACCGCAAGCGCTCAGCAAGTTGGTTGGATCCTGGTTCAGCACCTAAACAATGCCCTAAACGAAAACTTACCCCTAGAAAAGTGATGGTCACTGTTTGGTGGTCTAGCGCCGTTGTGATTCATCACAGCTTCTTAACAAACGTGGCGAGCATTACTGCAGATGTGTACTGTGAAAAACTGAACACAATGATGGAGAAGCTGGCACATCTCCAACCAGCATTGGTAAATCGCTCGTCACCGCTGCTCCTGCACGACAACGCGCGACCTCATGCTGCACAACAGACGGTTTCCAAGTTGCAAGAACTGGGGTTGAAAGTTCTCCGTCATCCGCCCTACTCACCAGACCTTGCGCCTACAGACTACTACTTTTTCCAGAATTTGGATAACTCCTTGGCGGGAAAAAAATTCAATACCCGAGAGGCAGTAAAAAAAGCCTTTGAAGAATTTGTTGCCTCCCGTCTAGCTGATTTCTTTAAGAAGGGCATCAATAAACTGCCACTGCGCTGGCAAAGATGAATTGATTGCATGGGTGATTACTTCGAACAATACAAATAAAAAATACATGAAAAAAACATCGTTTAAATTTTTTCATACAAAACGGCAATTTCATAACTAAAGACCTAATATAATTTAGTTAAACATAGTAACAGCTAGTCAAAAATTAAATATAAAAAGCCCTTAGTTACTTGTTTTATGCCTACATTTAGGTGTTGCCTATCCGCTTTGCTGGGCGTTATTTTTTAACTGAACCATCTAAATAGGATAAGTAGTTTTCGCGTGATAAGAATATATTCTGACAGACAGACAGAGAGACGTTTTGTTTTATAATATGCATACATGTTAATTCTATAACGACCATAAAAACGGTAAAAAACTAAAACCTAACGACCTGCGTGGGAGCTCTATACGGCTCCGGCAGATCACTAAACAAGACGCGAGAACAACCCACTATCGCAGAGTCACCGAACGATTGACGAACAAACAGTGACCCTGTAACTCACTCGGCAAGCCAAATGAGCTCTCGTCCCGCACACCACCGTCCCTGCTTACACCCAAACCTACCGGGCGTAAAGAAGGGGAAACCAAAACGGGATGCACGGAAGAGACGCGATTGAATTGTCCTCGGCGTCACTTATGGTGAACTGGGCGCTGGCGGGTAACAAAAACACGATGCCAAATTCACGTTCACTTATATTCTTGATGATACAGGCCAGTATGTACACTATTTTCCCTTATAACACTAGAGTGTCTTCACGCAGGGTTTCTTCAGTCTTGAGGTAATCTTGAGGAGTCTTGAGGTGGATTGACTTCTGTGTACAGCGATCTGAGCGATCTGAGAGCGATCTGACGGGTTTGGAACCCGTCGCTATATTTATATGATTTCTAAAGAAAGTGATGCCGCTATCTAACTCTATTTTTCTCTTTATCTAATTCTATGTACCATCGCGGCTCCTGGAAATTCTTATATACAAACGGTTTTACTATTTTTACAATAATCTTATAAGATTCTAACAAGTATTAACATTTTCTTATTTAAACATGTGTTGAAACTTGAGACTTAACTTATTTTACATTATTTAGATGTAAACTATCCCGAAATACTCTAAATTTTACAATTTTATAGATTGTTAGATAAGGAAGCCTTATTTATCTTCCTGTCTTTGTCTTACAATTTTACATAACAAGCGTTCGCTTTCTTTATCGTGATTGGTCACCTTGCGCTAGTTGTCAAACATTTCTCAACTACTATTTGTGAGTTTACTATAAATATGGTGACTCAATCTTAATAATTTTATAACATAATATCATCAAACATTAATATTTCTTACATTACGTAACAATTATAAATTAAATTACACATTAAAATAATTGTAAAGTCAAATCCTGAAATGTTCAACCTACACGTAATCAGTATTACGATATTACGAAAACATATTTTACAAATTCAATCATAGCTTATTTAAATATAACAAATACAAACATAGCATGTGAACAATTACCATTATACGAGTCATTATTACTTTTTAACAAGTTGACTAACCTACACTTATACGTATTCTGAATAGTTTTAACTATATATTAATTATATAACAATTCTAACTATATAATATTGTTAGGTCATGCGATATAGTCATTCTGCGTCGCTAACAGTCTCCCGCCCAGTGCACGCTCCGCCGTGTACTCCAACTTGTGGTTGCGACGCAGCCGGCACGATGACCACCAGTCGTGACACGGGACGCCGCAGCACGCCGCCTCTCGGTGTTCTGACGTCTGCGACTCTCGTTCTTCCGTCCGGGCCCGGGTAGATTGCGACTACTTCGCCTTTCGGCCAGGTATTTCTTGGTAGTGTAGGGTCGGCGATAACAACGATGTCGCCCTGCTCAGGTGGTGACATCTCCCGCCCGTCGATCTTTCTCGTTCGGAGGGTCGGCAGATATTCCCGTAGCCACCTCCTCCAAAAGTGGTCTGCCAGATGTTGTGTTGCCCGCCAATCCGCTTTCCCGGTGAGGGCACGCTCGTCGATACTCCCAACTAGCGTGGACCCGCAAGATCGACCTATAAGAAAATGATTAGGTGTCAGTGCTTCCTCATCCTCAGGGTTGGCACCTATGTGTGTAAGCGGACGCGAATTCACTGTGTGCTCCACTTCGGTGAACAGCGTGTGCAACACTTCCTCTGGAGGGCTTTTCTCGTTTAATATCGCGGCGAGAGCGGTTTTCACCGTTCTTATCATTCGTTCCCACGCGCCCCCCATATGTGGCGCTCCAGGTGGGATGAATTTCCACGTAATTCCTTCCAGGCTGGCTGCCTCGGCGAGTTCAGATCTTTTTAACTTCGCGGCCTCTTCACGCAGCTCGTGATCCGCACCAACAAAATTAGTCCCGTTGTCGCTATACATTACCCGCGGATTTCCTCGTCGGGCGGACATACGACGTAGCGCCATAATCATTGAGCTAGTACTCAATGATGGTACCAACTCTAAATGTATGGCTCGTGTTGTTAAACACGTGAAGAGAGCTCCCCATCTCTTCTCTTTCCGACGACCGATGGTAACATGCATCGGGCCGAAATAGTCGACTGCGGTGCATGTGAACGGATGCGCTCCGTACTGTAGTCGCTCGGCGGGTAAGTCTCCTGTTGGCGGCAGCTGTGGTTTCGTTTTCTTAACACGACACCACTGACATTCGTGTATCACTTTTTTCACTGCATTTCGTAGCGACAAAATCCAGTATACTTGTCGCAGCTCGTTCACGACAGTCGCATGTTGGGCGTGGCAGAAACGTTGGTGGTAGCGATCGATGAGCAGGCGCGCGATCTTGTGCCTTCCATCCAGGACCGCTAGGCTTCTATCCGAGGCGTTTCTTAACTTCCCCGTTCTGCTACGCAGACGTATAATGCCGTGTTCGTCGAGTTGCACGTCGATTTTCCTCAATCTGCTGCCAGTTCGAACCGGTACATTTCTCTGTAAACAAATTAATTCGTCACAGAATGAATCTTGCTGACTTCCACGTATAAGGGCTAGCTCGGCCCGCTTCAAATGTTCCTCACTTAGCGGTAGCCAGTCTCTTTTCACTTCCGGTTTTTGTTTGGGACGAATAATAACTTTCTTATTTTCCCTCTTCTTGTAGGGCTTCCAATCGTTATCTTTTCGCGCAATGTTCACGGCGCGTCCTCGCTTACATAATTCAATAAATTGAAACACTCTCGCGGTTGTTCGTAATAACCGAATCCAACTTGAAAATTTATCCGGGTTTGGTAATACACTGTCGGTTTTTGTTCGTGTGGTGAAAACTGTTACGGATTTTTTCTCTTCGCCCGTGTTTTCTTCAATTTTCTCGAAACGTTTACACGGCCACTCTGTCTCTGGCCGGCGGAGAAACTCAGGACCGATGAACCATCTTGAATCTGAACTAAAGTCGCTCGGGACTTCCCGGGTCGCGATGTCAGCCGGGTTTTCTCGGGTAGGTACCCATCTCCACTCGTGCGGCTTCGATAGTTCTTCCAATTCGGCGAGTCGGTGAGCTACGAATGGCTTGAATCGTCGCGGATCGGCCTTCATCCACTGCAGTACCGTGCTAGAGTCTGACCAGTAGAACTTTTCACTCGCTTGTAAGTCTAATTCTTCTATAACTGTATTTGCCAGCCTAGCTCCCAATAGTGCAGCTTGAAGTTCCAGTCTCGGGATCGTTACGGGCTTGATAGGCGCTACTCGAGCTTTTCCCGCTATCAAGGCGATGCAGACTTCATCTCCGCAGACGGATCTCCAGTAACACGCCGCGGCGTACGCAGTCTCACTCGCGTCGACGAAGGTGTGCAGTTGTCCCGCTCCCGTAGCCGGTGTTAGGCAACGTGGAATTTTCATGTCTCGTAGCGTGGACAAACTGTCAATGTATTCGAGCCACAGATGATGAGCTTCTTCTCCTATGGTGTCATCCCACTTGGTCCCAGTTCTTCATATGTCCTGTAACAGTCGTTTCCCTTTTATTAATATAGGCGCGACGAGTCCTAGCGGGTCGAACGTCGACATAACCGCGCTAGTAACTTCACGCTTCGTAGGCGGCCGGCGATTTTTTACAACGTCGTCCGGCGTGTTTCTCAGCCCGGTGTTGAATGCTAGCGCATCTTCCATTACAATCCATCGTAGGCCGAGTGTTTTTTCTTCATTATTGCCGAGTTCAATCTCGGACGGGGATTCTTTTACACTTGCCACCGCATCCAGTACACGCACGTCGTTACTTGCCCATTGCCGCAATTCAAATCCCGCCTTCCTATGTATAGTATCGACGGCCTTCGCGGTTTTAATTGCCTCGCTGCTTGTGTGGAAGCTCTGAAGATAATCATCCATGTAATGATTTCGTACGATGGCCTTGGCTGCTTCGGGATATTCGTTGTTGTGTTCTTCCGCATTCCGATTTTTCACATAGATAGCTGTGGCTGGTGACGACGCAGCTCCGAAGATAACCGATGTCATTCGGTACTCCGTCGGCTTTGATACGCGGTCTTCACCCCGCCACAGGAATCGCAGGCTGTCACGATCTTCAGCGCGTATACGGATCTGCAGGAACATTTCTCGGATGTCAGCAACCACCGCAACCGGCCCCTGCCGGAATCTCAGCAACACTCCGAACAGAGACTGCAGTAGGTCGGGTCCCGGAAGTAGCGCGTCGTTCAGGCTTTTCCCATCACACTTCGATGCAGCGTCGAACACGATTCGAATCTTCTTTTTCTGTGGGTGTACCACGGCGAAGTGCGGCAAATAAAAGGTTCTGCCTGGTGTAGTACTGGTTGGTGCCTCTTCTGCGTATCCACAGTCCAGAAGATGTTGAATTTGTTTTTCATATTCCCCCTTTAATGTGGCATCTCGGTCAAGCTTCTTTTCGATACCCTTTAAACGGTGGCGAGCCAGCGCGTAGTTATTCGGGAGTACTTCTTCGTTGCTCTTCCACAGTAGGCCTGACTCGAACCTCCCATCGGGTTGTCGCTTCGTTGTAGCTTCGAGGATCTCTAGTGCTCTGCCATCGGCGTCGTTGCTAGGACGGTGTTGCTTCACTCCAATGGATTCCAACTCGAAGTGATCCTTGATGAGTTTCTCCATGCTCGATTCTTCACTCAGGTGGTTCACGTGATTGACGAACTTGACTGGTGTGGAGTCACTCGTAGAGCAACAACCGTGCAGCACCCATCCCAGGCTTGTTAGTGATGCAACTGGCTGGTTCGGCTTCCCTTTGATGATCTTCCGGGATACTATCAGCTCCCAGTTGTCTTGACCGATGAGTAGAGCTGGCCTCTCCTTACTGTATATTAATTCGTTCATATTTTTCAGATGCGCACATTGTTCAATAATTTCTCTACTTACGTGTTGCGGCGACAACTTGAGATTACTTATGGTCCGGACTCCCTTCAAGGTACGCTTGTCCCGTCGGTGAGCTCCTTTTATCTTGATATCCACCTGTTGTGAATCCCTTCTCTCGATGAGCTTCCCTCCGATGGTCTCTAAAATGAGTAGGTCTTCTTTCCCAGTGACTCCAATCTTCTTAGCCACATCGTTGTCCAACAATGACACTGTAGACCCCTCGTCTAAGAGCGCGAGTATACGTGTGGAGCCGGCTGGACCATAAATATCTACCGGTATCATTTTGAGGTAGACTTCTTTCCCGTCCGCGGCGGCGTAGATAGCCTTCACAGTTGTGTCTTCTTCCTGTGGTTGCGGCGCGGGCTTTTCTGACGGCGCTTGTGCCTTATTTGAGTGCAATAATACATTGTGTTGTCGGCCACACTTACGGCAAGATGGTCCCTTGCAGCTGTTCTTCGAATGTTGTTGTCGCAAACACTTGAAACATAATCGCTTCTTCTTGACGATCCCCCATCTATCTTCGGTGGTCGCTTCTTTAAATTTCTTACACTCTGTGATCCAGTGGTCGCGTTCTTCACAGTTTACACAAAACTTTTTTATGGTTGGTGCAACACTTTCTTGCGTAGTGTGTACACGTCGGCTGTTGAACCGCTTATTTATTCCCGGTGCTTCCACTGGTGCGAGCGTCGACCATAAGTCGGCTTCATTTTCTAAAAACTTCCTTAAATTCACTAACACTGGCTCGTCTCGATGCCCCTTGACATAATCCAACCACCTGCATCTTAGCATAGGTGATAATTTATTTACAATATCGCGGCTTACTTGCGGTGAACAGAGATATTCCGGCTTTCCCAGTGCTTTAATTGTAGCGACGGCGTTGCTGACTCGGCTGGCGAACACACAAATATCTTCAGGCGAGTCCCCGATGGGCCGCAGCTTTTCTATCGAAGCTATTTCTGCTAACACGAGTCGTTCTGGGTTCCCGAATCTCCTCTCCAATGCGCTGATAATCTCTTCAGGGTCAAAGGCGGCGAATAATAACTGGCGAACGCTTTCCTTCGCAGAGCCGTGCAGTGCTTGTCTCAGCCGAGCCATATTCTGAACATCGCTGAACTGTGATGCGGTGTCATTGTATGACCTCACGAACGGTAACCAGTCTTCACTTGCTCCATTGAAGTGCGGTAGATCGGCATACTTCGACGGTGCGGCTGGTGCGGCGGCTCGCGCTGAAATTTGAGCGGCGGTGAGCATAGTATCGGCAATTTTTTGAATTTCACTCGCCTTCACGTATTCTTGTGGATTGTTTGCTTCTTTTTCCATTATTGTGGCGCTCTGGTTCATCCACTGTTCTACGTGTGTGGATCGCTCTTCTTGATCGATGTCCTCGTCATCGATCTCCTCTTCAGACTGGCATTGTATCATCTCCAACTCCAGCTGCGCCAATGTGGCAGCTGACCGGGCGAGCTCCAGCTTCTTCTTGGCTTCCAGCTCCATTCTCCTAGATTTGGAAGATTTTACTGACCTTGATACAGTGGCGCGTGGCGGCGCCTGAGGAACTAACGGTGAGCAATCCTTCTCTCCAATGTCCCTCGGCTTCGTACACGATGCCTTGGTAGCCACAGGCGGTGCAGGAACGGACGGTGGGATTCCTTCATTCCCTCCATTGTTCCCCGGTGCCGGCATCTTGGCTGTATCTCTGGACGCGGCGGCGGTCGCGGAGCGTGTGCGCACCGACGACGTTGAAGGTGCAGTCTTCCTGGTGGTGGTGGTACCCGATGTGGTGGCAGCTGAATCCGTCTCCCTCGGTGTGAACAATGACCAATCCGTAGTCGCTGTTTCCTCGGAGTCTCCCTTCTGGCTCGATTTCGGCGAACGCAAAGTAGGCATTATTAATTTAAACAAACACAATAAAAAATACAAAAAATACACAACACCCAATCCGGCAATCGAAGGACCACTAAAAACGGTAAAAAACTAAAACCTAACGACCTGCGTGGGAGCTCTATACGGCTCCGGCAGATCACTAAACAAGACGCGAGAACAACCCACTATCGCAGAGTCACCGAACGATTGACGAACAAACAGTGACCCTGTAACTCACTCGGCAAGCCAAATGAGCTCTCGTCCCGCACACCACCGTCCCTGCTTACACCCAAACCTACCGGGCGTAAAGAAGGGGAAACCAAAACGGGATGCACGGAAGAGACGCGATTGAATTGTCCTCGGCGTCACTTATGGTGAACTGGGCGCTGGCGGGTAACAAAAACACGATGCCAAATTCACGTTCACTTATATTCTTGATGATACAGGCCAGTATGTACACTATTTTCCCTTATAACACTAGAGTGTCTTCACGCAGGGTTTCTTCAGTCTTGAGGTAATCTTGAGGAGTCTTGAGGTGGATTGACTTCTGTGTACAGCGATCTGAGCGATCTGAGAGCGATCTGACGGGTTTGGAACCCGTCGCTATATTTATATGATTTCTAAAGAAAGTGATGCCGCTATCTAACTCTATTTTTCTCTTTATCTAATTCTATGTACCATCGCGGCTCCTGGAAATTCTTATATACAAACGGTTTTACTATTTTTACAATAATCTTATAAGATTCTAACAAGTATTAACATTTTCTTATTTAAACATGTGTTGAAACTTGAGACTTAACTTATTTTACATTATTTAGATGTAAACTATCCCGAAATACTCTAAATTTTACAATTTTATAGATTGTTAGATAAGGAAGCCTTATTTATCTTCCTGTCTTTGTCTTACAATTTTACATAACAAGCGTTCGCTTTCTTTATCGTGATTGGTCACCTTGCGCTAGTTGTCAAACATTTCTCAACTACTATTTGTGAGTTTACTATAAATATGGTGACTCAATCTTAATAATTTTATAACATAATATCATCAAACATTAATATTTCTTACATTACGTAACAATTATAAATTAAATTACACATTAAAATAATTGTAAAGTCAAATCCTGAAATGTTCAACCTACACGTAATCAGTATTACGATATTACGAAAACATATTTTACAAATTCAATCATAGCTTATTTAAATATAACAAATACAAACATAGCATGTGAACAATTACCATTATACGAGTCATTATTACTTTTTAACAAGTTGACTAACCTACACTTATACGTATTCTGAATAGTTTTAACTATATATTAATTATATAACAGTTCTAACTATATAATATTGTTAGGTCATGCGATATAGTCATTCTGCGTCGCTAACAGACCATAACCCAGTTTCATGAATTGTGACGTCATTACCCAGAACAACTAGCAAAGCTAATCTCTGTAGGTTCACTTGTACTTAAATTCTCGCATCTATCATTAAGATTGTGGAAAATTCCTTATAGTGACTCGATTAGGCACAAGATCCGCTAATATTATTCAATAAAAGCAAAATTCAATGTCATATAAATTCAAAGCATTATTAAAAACTTGATTTTTTTCTTTTTACCTACTCTGTATTAGATAAGATTTGTATGTGAGAGAACAAAGCCTGGTAAAGACAAGGCTAAAATAAATATTTTACTTTTTATTACTAAAATCAAACTACATAAGATTTCTTAATCACATACATTTTAATATCAAAATTATCACTTTTTTTTATTAAACATGTCATAATTACACTTCAGCCTTACATTATTTTAATACCTACAAATAATTTGAACATTTATAATAACAAAAATATGGATCAAATTTAACTACTTTTAAAAAAAATCTCCATCCACATTTGTTATACAAGGTATCGATTCAAAAAGTTTTTAAAATTACATATAACAACTTTAGTCATGTTAAGAATTGTTGGTCATCTTAAAAAACTGAATGAATTCAGGGACATAAATTCAAAACACTAAAAATAAAAGTAGCCAGCCGCCCGCGCGATACAGTGACACTGCATTCACTAGCCTCCAACTTACAATCATTACACTGCATTGAACATACATGCACACCACTCAGGTACATTGGTTCTGTAAAGGACCTTATTTTTTCTTCTTTTGTCTAGTTAGTAGTGTAGACAAAAATTGATGTATGTGTAACTAGTTTAGATCGAATTATGGATAGGGAATTAGTCAGATCGCGACTTATTTGCAATCGCAAAGGTTCGGCCACTTTGACACCCTTGGAACTTGTGTTACCTTAAGCGCCAAGCCCAGGTGAATTTGTAAAAGCCGTCCGAGGCTCCAGGGTCCTTGTGGCTAACAGTATAGAAAAAAATAAGAGAGATTAACGTAGAGCTGATCCTTTTGAGACAGCGTAGTTTTATCAAGATAGGCAATGAATTTTTAAGAAGGATATAAAGTAGAATGAAAGTTAGTACGGGAATACAATCAGTTTTGAAAGAAAAATAAATTGCAATTAATTAGAATTTCGAACTGACTATTAGTAATAAGGGCCCTGAAACCTCAAACGGCTTTTCCAGCTTCACCCGGGCTTGGGGTCGAGCGCTTAAGGCACTCAGCCGCGAAAGCAATGTATTACCCTTAAAATGGGAATGTACCTAATAATAAGTCAAATAACAAAAAAAATCGAGAAGTTGTCTTGTCTATAAGTATTTTCACATTGATCTGATATGTCGAAAAGTGGTTTCAAATAAATTTCAAAAGTGTACCGAAAGAAAATACTATTTAGTTCAAAACAGCTGAAGTACGTCCAACTTAATTTATACGAAAAACACATTTATGTATTATTTTTTTCAAATTCTTGAAGTTTTTGACTAGTCCAGCAAAAGCTCTGTATGTAATGCTCATTTTTCATTGTAATCAGAAGGCAGTAATTATTTTATATTATCGATTAAAATAAGCCAGGTCATTTTCCTTAAAACTAATAAAAGTCCAGTAGAGTAAGTAGATAAACTTAATAGGAAAAAAAATGCCAAATTTCCCCTATCCCGAACCAGTGGATCGACGAAAGAAATCGTCTACTGCTGGAGTCTAGGAGTCAATATTCAATACGACTTGCACGGAGTTTTATAAACGTGTTGTCACGTTGTAAAATATTTGCGGTAAATTATTAATTTTATTACTATAAATAAATAAGATTAAATCTTCAACATCTTCGATCCCAAAAAAAAAGGGCACAATTAATTACTTAAAAAATCTTCAACAAAGTAAGATCAAACTACGTCTAATACTGCATACATTTAGAATTTGTCAATAAATAAATATTGTTTTTTTATTTATTTATTTCTTTGCGTCCCGACGAGAGCTTAGACATATTTGGCAACCCTACTCATGTTGCTTGCTCCCGAATACACTTGCGTGCAATGTTGTTATTGATATTAGCTTTTGAAGAATTATTAGTTGTTTGTTGTTGTTATATATACATTTTTATGAAACAACTAGTCCAAGAAAGACATTTAAATAGTACAACAGAACTGCTGCAATGACTACTATTAATTTCCGTTGGCAAGAATCATTTCATTAATTATATTGAATAAATATAGCGGTTAGTTTCCCCCAATGTATTTTATTTAAAATGTTTGTCAGTCATTGCGTAATATGGGCTGTACGATTCCACAATCTTGAATACAGTTTATGTACAGCTACGTTCACTATAATTCTTCCATAATATGTTGACAAGCGAGCCGCTCATTAGCGAGTATGCTTAGTCGTTGGGTCTAATACAAGCCGGCCTAATCTGCTTCCAATGCCGCCTCTTCATGGACGTTGATGATGACTGAGAAAGATTAATAATAATCAAAACATCCTGTAAATGTTTCATAGTCGCGCAACAGTGTTTTTTTTTTTCGAGGCAAACGTGGAGAAATCTTGGACAAGATGGAAGTTCTGTCTTAAATATTACTCTGAAGCTAAAAAAAATATTTATTTGTATTACAAAATATAGTATCACAAGAAGTATTAAGACAAGCTTATTTATTTTTTGTGCTGAACCCTAATTATTTTTCTAATATAAAAGTACCCGAAGTTATGCCTTATAACATCAGCTATCTGCCAGTGAAAGTTCCTTCAAAATCGGTCCAACCGTTTTGGAGATTACACGGAAAAAACAAAGAGGCAAGTAACCAAAAATTTAAAAAATTGGTTTTTTGTTTTAATTTTTGTTTGTAATTGTTGTGCACTTTCATATGCATTTAGTAAAAAGCTGTTATTTTGACATTGCAAAAATACAATTAAATTTTATTATTGTATTGATAGATGTTTCCGCTTCACTACCAATTTCATGCATTTTACAACATCATCCATACTACACATAATTCATTTATTTATTAGTAAATACAATAACTATTACCAAAAGTCCATAAACTATTTGATTAGTTGTTTACATTCTTATATTTGAGCATGCTCAGGCGAATGAGCCGCTCAGTGTGGCAAGTCGCCTAAACGAATAATCTAAAAACAATCATTTTTTTGGCAACAAAAACCTTCAAATTTTTATGCTATGTTGTATCATGATTTTGTTCTATTTTGTCGCGCAGGAGAAGCTTTGCAAATGCTGTCACAGTACAATAAGATAAAATCACATCGAACAAGTAAATAATAATTTATGTTTAAATTATTGTAATTACAGGAAGGAATAGAACATTGAGACAGTCCTATGATTAATTTAATATCACACATTGAGGGTTACTTTTTGATGTGTTTGTGCATGCGAGCGTCTGTGTGTGTATGTTCCCAGGAGTGTGTTCGCGCGTATGTCTTTTCACATGCGTGTGTGTGCACACGTGTGTGTGTGTGTGAAAATGTTTATGTAATGTGGTTATTTGATTTAAAATACAAGGCTTTATTCACACATCCAACCAATCTAACTGTGCAAACATACGTCGGCATTTAGGAACAAAGTTTCTTTTCTGAAAGCACTTTCTGTATTTATTCACAACTCCAACTAAAAAAGTGAAACGTTTTTTTATTCTTATTTTTTAGAGGCTTTTATGCAATTCACATATGCCAGCCAAGGTGAAACGTTGCGAACACAACTAAAGTGCAAATCCGACAGGCAGCGGAATCTTAACACGCGGTATACTTAACCTTATTTTTATTTTGTATTTCTAAAAATGTCAGAATAACAATTTAGGTACTACTAAATAAATTATATTTAATATTTGGATTTAATAAGCGATAAGTCAAAAGTTATGCGTTTGTCCACATAACATAAGATTTTTAGGATATACTCATTTACTACCCAAACCCCTTTCTGATACAAAACTTGATACAACAACTCAGTTTTACAAGCAAGTTTTGAAATCATGCAATCGGCATAAGTTCCCATCCCAATATAAAATATATTAAAACACTTACCACGTTCCTAGTTATTCTAACGGCTGGAGTTACGTCAATTTCAGCTTCTTCTTTATTGTCTAAGATGCAACCTTAAGTTAAAAAAGGAGATAATTTATTTAAGTAATTTTTTAATAGTAGATGGGGTACCTGTATTACAAAAACTTTTTGAATGTTAAATGTTCTACTGTGGGACGTATTTTTTGTAAATATTGTTGTAATATATATTATGCTTTTACGTAAATAATACATAATATTTTAAATATAACAAAAAAGTCTTATCGACAATAACATGTTATCCCAGTAGGTATAGAAATGTTATCATTGTTAGGGTTCATTCGGTTTACGAGATTCGTCTCTCGTGTTTTTAAATAGAACAAGATCAATGTCCGATTAATTATCTTTAATTAAAAATTCGTATGGAAAAATTTGAAATAAAAATAGAGGCCGATCTTATCGGTGGACGCCCGTAATTAGGAATGAGCGATATTAGAAAAACATCGATGTTTGAAAATATCGATATTCTGGTGCCTCCCAAGTGGGCGACCTTTTTTTAAAACCTTATTACAACAATGAACAATCAAATGACGATGATATAAAGACAAGTCTTCACTAAACCAGTGAAACGCAAGAACACAACAAAATGTTCATATACGTTATCCACATGTCAATTGTCATATATATAATTTTGACTTCTGACATAACTTCCCGAAACAAAGCTTCTTATTTTTCGAAATTTTGAGGTATTACTATTTGACTTATTTTTTTAGCAAATACTTGGTATTGGGGCTCATTGCATAGATTGTAGGTCTCCGATTTTCCACTTGCAGAAAAACATAGAATATGCTAGTAATTAAGTATATCTCTATATTATCTTGTTTAAGTGATTGATAAATAAATAATAGAATGGACTAAAGTGAAAAACACTCACCTTCATTAGACATAGTTAGCCAGAAATGTGGGCGGAGCTTATGCAACAGGCCCGGGGGCAGTTTCAGCCTCCGGTCCGGCTTTGTCGAGGCGGCTAGGATCTTCGCCGCGTCCACGAGCAGTGAGGCCTTCCACGAGGCTGCGTATATCAACCGCATCGAAGACTGAGCTGCTGTCGAACATACCACGGGGAATAGCTCTTGATGACGACGTAGATTGTAAAACGATATACCTGGAATAAAACGAGGACAATTTATCCGAACACCTATCCGGTGTTATCTAACAGCTGGATTTGAAAGCTAGTTCATTTTAATTAATACATTCCTTTGCAAGTATGAGTAAAATCTGTTGATGTACAGCTGTTCGGTTGGAAGAATTAAAACTAAAGAATAAACATGAAATTTTAGTTTCTGATAATTCGATGACTCCTTGATTTTTATCTATTTTTCATAGTTTCGGATTTGGCCATACAATCCCATCACAACAATCCAACCTGTATACATGTCAAAATTTTGTGCTTGCTATTTTTACCAAATGTTATGACATATATAGATTACAATTAGAAAGCAAAAAATATTCCTTAATCTATGGTGGCTGAAACACACTTCGTTAGGCTCCCGTGCGACACCTTTACCGAGAATGCAATAGGAATATTAAAAAAATTTGAAGGTGTCAGAGGGTGAAATAGAAAATAACTTCATAAGAATTGAGACAACGAAGTCAACCTCATCTCCACATGGTCCCTTTGCTGAGTAACAAACGAGGAAATGGCCATAGCGGGGTGGTACCACTGTACAGCTTGACAGGGTCGCGGCTCCATTAATGGTGAAAAGCTATTGCCAAAGCGTTATAGTGATTTCCTTATGCACACTGCGTTTCGGGATCAGCCGCCGTATATCCAGTTTCTATTTACGCAGGCCGGCATGACAGCGGCGACTGAAGATGGATTGATCGCTGAGTAGTCTTTACTCTTTCTGGAATGCACTATGCTTATTATCGGGCAGTTCCACCTTGGTTTGATAAAAAATAAACAAGTTACCTTGCGGTTTCCTATTCAGGTAGAACTCAACAGTGCCGCTCCACATATCGACTCTAACGCCGATGATGGTGCCTCGGCAGAACCCGTCCATATCCTTCGTAGTCACAATCGCGTTATGACATACGACACCCTTATACGATAACCCGTAAGACTCCGCATCCTGACCGAGAAACGAAGTAAACCTGAACCGGGAATCGGCCATGTTCATTTTCTTCGTTCCTAAACCTACCATCTAAAAACAAAAGAAATTTATCAGCACAACCTTGCAAGTTTCAAATATAATATTAATTAAGATACAAAGGTGCACTAAAAATTTCCGAAACTGGCCACAAAAATTAAGAATATTTAAAAAGTAATTACAATATTTGAAAATGGAACTCTTCGACTTTAAAATGCAGTTTGTTTCATCTATTTGTCACTTGTTTTTACATTTTGACGCCATTTTAAATATTGCGTACCTACGTTACCACGGATTTAACTCGTGAAGACCCAGTAGAAAGTAGTTCGCCTTCAAACTGCTATTGGAAATGAATCACCATGGTGTGAAAAGACTGTGATCCTGATGGATCCCTCACAATTTAACTGAAACTCAAAAACGGACCGCGTCACTTGGTGCAATGCCATGCTTATCAGATTCAAGGAAGGGACGTCATATTTGGTGTGGGACATAGTGACAGGTAACGAAACATAGATTTAAAGCTAAGATCCCAAAACAAAGCAGCAATCGACTGTTTGGGTCTTTCCACGTGAGCCGAAACAAACTAAAGTGGCGAGTGTGCGGTATGCCGCTAAGTGGATGATTGCAATTTTTTTTTTTTTTATAAAACTGGTCACGTGGCTACTGTCTCTTTGGAGGAACGGCGTACACTGAATAGCGATTGGTACACGACAAACGAATTTTTGATAGGGAAAAACGTACATACATATTATGGGTCATCCTGCATACAGACCTGACTTGGCATCATGCGACTTCTTGCTGTTCTTAAAAATCAAGAGTTATTTACGTGGTCAACGATTTTCAACAACAGAAGAGGCTGTTGAAGAGTATAAAAAGCATGTTTCCAAGGTCACCATGTAGGAGTGGCATGTATGTTTTCAAAATTGGTTTATTCGTAACAAAAAGTGCATTGAAGCCAAGGGAGAATATTTTGAGAAACAATAAATTGATTTTTAACCAGTATTTGTATTTCTTATTCATTCCAGAAATGTTTATTGCCCCCTACGTATTTTCGTAGTACATGTACTCGTACATGAGTAATTCTATTACTTTTCGAATGATTTCAAGCGAGTAACTCAAAAAAAATATTTGCGTGCGGTGGTCGCGAATATCCCGCTTCAAAGTTGGTAATTTCTGTATAATCGCTAATTTTGACTTCCCAGTACACATTTCTATCAACCCCAAATCTCAACAGAATTTAACTGGACGTAGTGTTTGAATGTCTAGAACGATCCCTGACAAAGATTTCTTGGCCAAACTTCTGTAATTTTCTACAATGTACTGAAATTTAAAAATCCATAAAAAATAATTTAATCTAATATAAAGCTGCTATTTTGTTTTTGTTTAGTTTGCTTTAATATTGATGATATTACATCAAAATAAATCAATGTAACGAATTTTTTTTAAATTAAGTTATTGTTTGCTAACTCCCACATTAGTTATGACTGTAACTTAATACAGACCTGTACCACTGAATGCTGATATCAAGCATTAATGATCACAAAAGTCCAAACAAGACAAGACATTTCAACAAACATCTCTTTGATTTAAGTGTCACAGAAAAGCATCCATGCAAAATATGCATAAGAAAGAAAGAAACAGCCGTAAACATGTGTTAAAATGTGAGGGATTATCTCTATACATAGCTAAACTTAGGACATGAAGGCATCTCTCAAAAGTTTTAAATAAAATCAGATAGCGGGTAGAATTCTTATAGGATAGGCTGGCAAGACTAAAGCCGTAGCAGTATGGACTTTGTACTGAAAAATCAAGCATGTGAAGGTCTAATACTGGACTGTTCTAACTGCTGTAAGAGATTTAATAGTTTATTGACATTATTAGTAATCTTCTAAAGAGGTCAAAACATTCTAAAGTTCTGAGATGCAGAGACATAACATGATAAATAATTATTATAGATGACATGATTACCTTATCATTATGTCAATATAATTATGTTTATTTAACCTTTGACACAGTATCAAGCTACAGCTCCTAAGCGTCGGTAGAAATATTTTTTATAGTAACTGTTTTAACAACTGAACTATTACTTAGAACCTATGCTAGGCGCTAGCAAATAGATTTCTTATTGTTATAACTATATTATTTTCACCATAGGAAGGTTGCATGACAGTTATATAATTTTTATTTTAGAGATGAGGCACAACTTAAATCATACTCTGATTTTAAAATTATTTTTCAAAACCAAATATTATCGATAATACTAGACTCCAAACAACAAAGTGTGGCATGTTCATTCCTCCAGCTAATATATTTATTTCCATATTGATAAAGTAAAAAGGTAGAACTTACGAAAACATACATTATGACTAATAAATTACATGTACAATGGCCTTCGAATAATTTGATTGATTTTCGATTATTTCTTTATTTTATGACGTTTATATGTATCAATATTGATGGCCAAAACGCACATTTCATCTTATGTCGAAATTTGCACAATATAAAAATTTACATTTTAAGTATATATCATGCAAACTTTCAATGATGAACATAGTTAGTATATTATATTATAGTATAGTAAATTTTACTATACTTTATTTCAAGTGAAATAAAGTTAACAAAACGAATTGATAAGGCTTGTCTATTAGGTAAACTATATTTAATTTTAATTATAAAGTTTAAGATATTGTTTGTTTGTTTGAATACCCTAATCTTTGAAACTACCAGTCAGATTTGAAAATATCTTTTTGCATTTTGTAAACTATTTATTGAGGAAGGTCATAATGCTATATAAATTACATGCTACGTGAAGCTACCATGAATGTAGAGCCAATTTGGCAAACTTTGGGCATGTATGTGACAACAATAATACACTATACACACGGATGTGTTGGTGTGGGCGTGGTAGAGAGTTGGTTGAATAAATAAAAAATGGGTACAGCTAGCTACCTTGGGGTACAGCTAGTATGTATCAATTTTCCTTTATATTCTTTATGTAGCCCAAAATGGTAACACGTAAAATAAAATCTAGTGGGGGAGATGTGGTTCTCAAGTGCAGCTTCTCGAAAACATATTGTTCATAAAGAACCAGAACTATCAACATCAAATTAGTATTGTGTTGAATTAACCTTAGATGAAAAAATGAAACCTTTCACAGTTATGAACTTGTGTTTGTTTTTAACCCAATTGTTTGGCCACTTTAAGCCAATTTTTCGCGTACGAAATTTTATGGCACCTTAACATAAGTGTTTGGCCATTTCTTGTTTCAGTTGGTAACACTGTCAGTTCCGCTTAGTGCATTCTTTAGGCGCAACTTGAGAGTAACTCTTTTCTGACGGAATACAGTCAAATTTGTAACTATTAATTTTATATAATTTATAATCATTTTGTTAATCAATATTCTATTGAGAAAAAAATATATGTAATAAATGAAAAAGAAAAAATGCATGTGTAACCCATTATCGACTTGGCAACGCTTGGGTCAGCTATGTGCAAGTGATGCTTCTGGTGTTGCAAGCATCCATAGGTTGCAGTGATCGCTTACCATCAGGCGGACCACACGCTTGTTTGCCAAGGACGTAGAATTAAAAAACTTAAGGTTGGCTTAAGGGTGTTATCATCTTGGGCTACATGGTCACTTAACATCAGGTGAGATTGAGACCACTACGTGAGACCTATAAGATAAAAAAAATTATATTGAGATAGGCATTAGAAAATACCCTACCATCATGTTATGTTTTCATAACAATGTTTTTCTACACTGAAGCACTGGCTCACTGTAAGGATTGAGTCCACGTTGATTGAAACAATGTTCATACATGCTATCACTGAGGCATGATTACTTCAATCCATCTATCCATCCTATATTATTATACATTTTTACCAACATATCAACTTAAATACTTATTTTCACACTAGTTAAAATTCTGGTCCTATGTGAGTTCAATATTCCACCATACTCCTATACATTTACTCCATGTTCTGTTCACACAAACTTTATAATACCTAATAATCTGTAAATAGACATTTTAAATAATTTAGCCAAAACTATGAATGTTTATTGTATTTGCCTCTTTGTAGTTTTAACATTTTGCAATAACTGTTAAATGTACCTATATGTGCTGGTTTGTTTATTTTTCAAAACTCACCTGATTATTAAGAAGAGGCCTCCTTCCTAGACCGATAACAAAATATTCATGATGATACGGAATGAAAGAGTAAAGAGACTCACCAGACTAAAGTTTTCACAAAGTTTGGCGGTCTCCTCTTGTTCACTTGTGTTAAAGCACGCACCATGCAATGATCACTAATCAATATTAGCCTTAAAGTTTATTATTCGATTTGGTAAATCCAGCAGTCACCTTTAATGTTCGCCATTCCGATTTTAAGCTTGAAATGACTTCATTGAAAGGGTAGGGGAGAAAGGGATAGGCAGGAAAAGGATAGAAGATGTATCATTGTGCATATTATTATTTTTAGCCTAAACAATACCAGAAGAGTTCTCTAAACAATTGCAAAAAAGTAAATAATAGATTTCTAAGATTAATTTTAAAGACTTACAGTATCTGTTCCATATGTGTTCGTAAGCATCTTGACCTCCCAGTAGTAATGGTTATTTGGCACCAGAGGAGTATCACCACGAACAGCAGCAGTGCCTGAACTGTAAAAAGGGTGAAAAGTGACTTGTTTCCGATCTTCGCTTATAACTGCCCAGCTTGGCCCTGCGGTATCCGGACGTTCCCATTTCCATTCAGTCACTGTAAATAATATAATCAGTTTATATGTATGAAAGAAAGATAATTAAGTACTAAAAAGAAAGAAAGTAGCTCAAGTATCACTATTGTTGCAAGAGCATCTGTGAATACAAATTTGAACCTATTTGAACTCGCAGTCACTAAGATACTCATTGCTATGCATTATAGTTAATATACATAAATAATTGCAACATGTATCAAAGAAGCTCTTCCTTCTAGATATATATAGAAGAAGAAGTGATATTCAAAAAGAGTAATGTCATTATAGACTTCAAAAATGTGTTAACTATTTGGTTAGATTTCATAATTATGTTTAAGTATAAATCAATCAAATATTTGTTATGTAGGACCAGAATGAGAACAGTGAGCACACATCACATTCAGCTTATCATTGGATTTATTTTTTTGCAACTGATCATTTATGTATGCTTATTTTATATGGTGGTGGGTGACTTCAATTGTATTTATGCCAAGTTCTTCCAGGAAGTCTACCGGGTGTTTACACTGGTATTGAGCCAGATCTTTACACTCCAAGAGTAAGTGTATGACTATTTATTCCTTTTCCATGCAAACTTGGCACAAGGGGCTTTCTGTGATAAGTACATTTAATTTTTTTTTGTTGTAGTGTCCCTATCCTGTCAAGGCTTTGGTGAACATATGTGACACAAATGTCTGGTCTTTGGTCACACTCAAAAACACTTTTTTGTTTTTTATAGGCTATTTATCGAGATAAGTTATCTAATATTACGCTAAGAACTTTAGGAGCGGAGCAGTGACCAGAAACGTCGACCAATCTGGCAATCTGTAGGCAAGTAGTTATCATATGTATGAAACAGGCATGTACAATCCAACTTTATCGCGGTTGAATCCGCAGGGTGTATGTAGATATACATATAGTACACTATCTCCCACGTATCTATTATAAGGGGTAATAGGAAAACATGATTGAATCTCGCTACCTGATTCATAACGTAGGGTAAGCGGTTGACGAAATAACAAACAGCGAGTGACTACACGCGTATAACAAACAAAATGATGATTCTATTTTCATGTAGATTGAACTATTGAAAAAATTGAAATTCAGCAGCTTACCGTCATGTTCTTCACCACAGGTACAGTTATTCAGATGTGTCCAAGGGATTGGACCACTACATCTGTCCCAACATTCACAATATGGTCTCGCAAGATCATTGCGGGCGCTGTTCAATTTTGATTTAGATCGAACACTTGACACGTTCATTTTTCACACACAATAAAATATGTCAAACGAATTTTTCATTTATTATTTTACTCAATTAGATAAACATTTACGACTGCTTACGACTCTGTCAAAAAGTCAAAACACTTAACTGCAACCAACCAACAGTTGTCTCTAGAGGTGAGTAGGAACGGGCGTTTTAACGTATATAGATAGTGACGAAACGTTTATACGCTACGTAACTTCTATCTATAAAACTATAATAATATGAGATTTCAATAACTATCTATTTCCATAACGGGAAATACAGACAAATACTAAAAAGTTTGATGGTAATAGTACGTAAATTATATGTGGAGCAAAATCGAGTGTTGATTATTATAGTTGGATCTTTACGTATGATAACGATATTTGGTTATAAATATTATACTCGTTCTTAAAGAGTAAACTCCTGTCCGCATTCGAGCTGACACGAACAGTTTATTTTTGAAATATTAATCCAATAGTATATTTCGTTGATCAACCTTTAGGCATGAAAAATAATAAAGGAAATTAAATATGTGAACTTATGAACACAGGATACAACAAATATTTATAGACAGTTAAAAAACTACAGATAAAAATTCATTTCAAGTTCAACTAAATTACCTCTTCATACATCATATCATAGTTATTACAACGTTATGCGTTTTGCCATAACGATAATGTAACGTTATTGAAAAACTCATAACGAATCACTCCTATATTCGTTGGTCTTGTACAAGGATGTAGACGTACCTCTTGTACCATTAACCAGGTAAAGATTGTCCTGGTATGCAATAACACCAATTTTAAATGTCGATCAAGACGTCTGATGTTTTGTAAGTACACCAAGGAGCGCGAAAAAAGGTTGTATCCAGGGGGCGGACGACATTACTAAGCCTCTGGTATTTAAAGGTACCAGCTTTTTTTTCAAATATCAACTTTTAGCGACATCTGTACCGGGATTATTGAGCAACTATCTATCATCCCTGATCTGATTTTAGAGAATTAATTATTGATTGAAAATGTTTTCTCATGTTGGTAGCGCCGATTGTTTTGCTTCGTTTCGCGCATTCCGCCCACAAATGGCTGTCAAGAATTTTAGAGAATTGTGGCTCGCACATGAATTTACTTTACCATTTGATTAATTTATAGAATAATTCTCCCCAGAACTGTTGTGTATTCGTGTTTTTTAAACATATGATATCATTTATTAAAAATTGTGTAACTAATATGTGGCTATGGACTTTTAATAACTAAGACTTACTGGACAAAAATATCTTATTAATTATTACTTTAATTTACGTTGAGACTTGAAGGTAATTAGGTATAATTCATACTTTTATGTTGTAACTTAATTATTCTAGGATATTCAGTAAAACTAAGGGGCACATAGCTAAGATTGAAAATAAGGGTAGTTCACAAAAGATATTAATTATGGTTTACTTCACCTAAAGAAATAAAATTTGCTCTGTTTCGAAGATCTCAATTGACCTTGTAATTTTACTTTTCAGCATCTTAATATGGCATCGAGAGGCAGCTTACTCTGAAATATCAGAGTGCTAGCGCTCGATTCTAGCGTCACAGTAAGCAGGAGAACGGTCAGATGCATTTCTGGATAGACAAACGCAGCCATTGTGCATATACCGGCCGACACAGGGTGCCTTCGTCTCTGTCTGCTGGTTAGTTCTTAAAAAATATATAATTTTTTTATTGGTTTTGTTTTTAGCTACTATCTCACCTGATGTTAAGTGATCATGTGGCTCAAGATTGTAACTATGCCTAGATTTTTTTACACCACAGGATTAGACTACAAACACAAATATGTTCAAACAAACTAAGCTTAAAGGAAGTGCAAAAGCCCAGATAATTATATTGCTGCTTGTCAATAGATTTTCAAGTTGAGGGTGATAGCTAGCCATGGGTTTAACTAGGATTTTGGCCTGGAGCAGGAGGGGGGCAGGCAAAGGCAAACTAATGTTATTGTTTTATACCATTGGTATAAAACTATAGTACCTGATGGTAAGTACAGTTCAAAAACAATGGTGATTGTCAGTGACAGATTCCATTGACAGTGGTCGCCATCATACCGGCAGGCAGAAATTACTCCTTCACACCTCATTTGAAGGACCCAGTATCATAGGAAAGAGGCACCACATTGACTGAAAAACTATTCCTTATTCACACTGTATGGTGTGTTTTCATTCCGCAATTGATGCTACATTATAGCTGTTACTTCATAAACAAGACTGTGGGTGTGTTTGGGAAGGTGATAATGAAGGGAGCTGAAAAGATCAAACAGCTGTTCAGAACATACACCATGATAGAGACAATAAAACACACTCAACAAGGCCATGTTTCTTTGCATTTGAAGCAGTTCTAAGTTCATAGTGATTTCTTTATCATTCATAATGAGGCGAAGATATTAGCCATTAAAGTAGCTTTCTCACATGGGCTGTGGGTGAGTACCTCATGGGGCAGTGATAGATGGTTAAAATAGGCTTGTATTGATTTCGCCATGCTCAACATTTTGGATTACTGCGGGTCGACTGTAATAAATGAGGTTTTATCGTCATTAGTAGTATAAGATTTCTATTCTTTTATAACTTTAGCCTACTTTGTTATTTTACCAGGCAGAGCGCGAGGGCGCGTGTGTGCTGGTGGGGTGGGCGTGGGCGTGGGCGTCGGCGTCGGTCGCAAGGGCATGGCTGCACCAGTGCATCGATTCGCGGCTGTCGACTGCCCACCTCGTCGTCCCCACCGTGCGCCCAGGCACTATACGTATGTCTCTATAATTATGTATACTTATTCATTATCACAATTGCAACCACACTCACATTTAGTAACCAAGGATGTAGCCAAGCAGGTAGGGGCAGGCAGCATGCTGGAATATTAGTGTTACTTGCAAGTCAAGTCAGCCAGCACTCAATTTACCTACACCCTGCTGCTGCCCCCTTGCCTGTATCTGGCTATGCTATTGCTTGTTACTCTTGCCCACATATAACACACCACACACACAAAAATATATGTCACACACTTGTCAGTGACAAGCCTCCCATTTGTTTTTATAACACTATACATTGATATTTCATGTATTCCTTTTTAACTGAGATAATAAGGTTAACTATCCAGTTAGATGTCTTATTATTTATAGATGTCTAAAGTTTTGTTTTGACACCCAACTATAGATTTCTGCTTTAACTAGAATGTAAGACACCTGGTAACGCCATTTTGTATCTTGTCTATCTCCTACCACCTTCCCGTCGTGTATGATTTGTCAACTAGTCGCGGTGGTAGAGTTTTATTGTTCATTTGCATCCCGCACTCCTGCTGAAAATCCTCTATTGTGATTTTGCTTACCCATTCATCTATTGTGGTTGGGAGGCTGTATGTGGGAATGGATAACGGAATAATCCACGATGTCCTTTTTCCTTACCATCGCAACTTTCCACGCCATTGTGGCATCTATACTTTAGGCATTACGCGTATCCAACACCATTACCAGTCAGTATGTAGATAAAATATATGTGACAGGCCTCCTCCAATGGCGACTGTGCACGCGACCAGGCGTCAGAACGACGAGTCGACGTTATACGTGGAGATACCGCCGGAGCCGACGCAGCCGACGATCGCGAGCCTGGCGGCCGCGCGGAGCGTCACGCCCGACACGTTGCTCCGCACGGCCGCGCTCGGCTTGCACCACACGCCGATGATGGCGCCGCACCTCAAATTCGGCATGCTCGTTTCGTTCGCGCTCGCCACCGTCTTCCTGGCCGGAGCCAAATACTATTTTGATCTTCATGTTAGTAATTTATAATAAAGAAACATTATACAGTGAAGTAAAAGGTAATGAGTGTAACATTACCTGAGGATGCACAATTTTCTACAGATAAAAACGTTTTTAATTTATTTCAAACTAGCTGTGCCCGCGGCTCGGCTCACGTGAACTGCAACAAATATTGTTACCGGGATAAAAATGTCCTACGTATTAAATACAGGTTATAAAATATCTGTGTGACAAATTTCGTCTTAGGGTTTTGTTTGGAAATCACACATAATTTGAACAAGATGAACTAAATGAATTGAAAACTTTTCTCTTTAAATAGATTCAACAACGATAATACTATTTAATAAGTTTTAAACATTTTTAAATGAATGCTCCTTGTTTTAGTAAAATTTGTCTACTGCTTAGGTATGTTAGGTACATAACAAATTACTTGTTTTAAACTCATAAATAGAGCAATACTCTAGGTATTGCAAGCATTAAGCGTATGTTGATAGGGTAGAGTCCAAACAATTTGAAATTGACATTTGGCTGACATAGGGCTGTACATTCAAGTAAATCTCTCATTAGTTCAGATTAATATAAGAACACTATAATTTTCTAGGACTGATATTGAGTATAAACAAAATCGATCTTGCTCCACCCCAATAATCTGCACAATTGCTGTGAAAATATTTTGCATACTTAATTTTACACTAATTGACTTTAATTTGCAGTGCAGTTGTTGGCTGATATTGGTTCATTTCCAAAAATATCTTTAGGGGTGTTCAAATATTATGTACGCAAACTTTCAATGATATACCCCACCCCTTGTAAGCAAAAAAAACTCCCTGGTCCCCCAAATGATACCACAATTTTTTTTCACAACTTTTATCAAATAAATGGAGTTACATTTATTTGGTTCAAGCTGTTCTAGTACGTCGGGAATTCTCCAAATCGAACATTTAAGAAAGTGTAGAATTAAGTCGTTTTTCGGAACACCCATTTATGTCTAGTAAGAAATATTGGGAGAAATTCGGTATAATAAAATAATAAAAATAATTTGATTAATTTCAATTTTAAATATTTTTTTGAAAACATTTTCATGATTTTATCAATTTTGTATGTTATGTCAGATTTATCATCATATGCCCATGCTCTCTTAGATATCAAAATTAACAAAAAATGTTACACCCTCCCCCCACAACCTTACTTACGTAATACTTGAACCCCCTTACATATTCGTATATGAATGAATTAGGTGGGTCGCGAGGGTATGGGCGGCGGGGGTATGAGCGGCGGCGGCGGCGGCGGCGTGGGCGGCGAGGCGGGCGTGGTGTGCGCGGCCGTCGCGTGCATGTGCGGCGTCGGCTGCGTCATATTCGTTTGCCGCGCCAAGCCGCCACCCGTCCAGCCGCCGGAACGCGTCTCTTCCACCGCACAGCGTGACCGCCCGGTTCGTCTACATCTTCTTCTTTTTTTTTGTTTAATGGTAACTGTGTTCATCCAAGATTCGGCCAATGTCACGTGAATAAAATATTTTTCTAATTACTCTTATAAAACTTTAAACATAGCTCTAACAAGACGGCAGCTCTCTCGTTAAAACTATCCATGGTGTTCTTGTGCCAATATAAAATGCATGTTCCTAGTTATTATTAATAATCCGTTTCACTTGTGTACAATAACTAAACTAGGTCACGTGAAATGCCGCCAAAATTACAAAATATAGTGTCAAATAATAGTAGTTTATAAACTAAAACAAAGCTACTACATGACAGATCAAGATCCTGTTAAAAACTCTTTGGTTACTTAAAGGATATCTCAGCTTCATTTTAAACATCACACAACAAAAGTTTAGGAGTTTTTGGCGGGATCTCAGGCTGTCATGTAGTGGTTATTGTTTTTAATTCATAAATTTGTGTTTTTAGACCCTATATTGTGTAAAACAGGTGGCATTTTGCATAATAAATCTTGGATATTGTGCACAAGTGAAGTGAATTGAAAATAATAACATAGAACATGAATTCTGATATGCCACAAAAAACTCCCTGGAAGGTTCTAACAAGGGAGCCGCAATCTTGTTAGGGCCCTGAATTCGACATAAGAAACTCCAATTCCGAGCTGTGATATTCTTCTTGCTGCCTCTCAACCAACTGATTTATATACACAGATCCCTGAAAACTCGGACAGAATATGGAACACATAAAAAAAAAACAATTTCATCCAGCAATTTTACGTGACATGTTCTGTTAAACAAAAATGATTATCAAAGTTTCCATTTTAAAAAGGTGTATCGGATTTTTATAATATATTTATGATTGGGGGAGAGTTTCAAGGTTCTGATCCCACATCTGAGATACATCAGTAGGCTGGGAAAATATTTTTTGATCCTGATCATACTTACCATCTAATGTTATGAATTTATATAATCGAGCTGGGACAAAAAAGGAGCAGTATCTTCAAAACTTAAACTTTTAATATTCATATTAACTTTTTTACAGCCTCCTCCAGAACCGGTAGCCGAAGTTCCATCGACAACAGCACAGCCTATTCACGAGAACGCAGAAGCTCCGCCCCCGTACAAGATAGCTGTGCTAATGCCGGCACGTGAGCCTAGCCCTCCGCCCCCATCCTATAGTTCGCTCAGTTAGCTGCACTCGCCCGTCGCCCAGGAGTTCATTATCTAAATCATCTCTACGGGTAAGGTTACGGTCTGTCATGTTTATTGAATTTGTGTAAACTTCTTTTTAAATATTTTGTGTTTGAATGTCCCTTCTCATGTGAAGCGGTTCTTAGTACTTATTACTAATGTCTGTATCATTCACAATGCAGACAGCTCGTCACTGTTACCTATCGAAGGAATCAAGGACGTATTAGGACGGAAACTTCTAGGAGGTGCGAACAATATTGTACGCACAGCAGAACTTGCGTCTTATAGAGTGAGTACAGCTAGTCGGGCGTGGAAAACCTTCGCATTCTGATCAGGATGCCAAGTCTCCTGGATGTTGGGGTGATAACGAAAAGCGGAGTTTTTTACAAAAGAACAAGCAAACTTGAGTTCAAGCATGTTACTTGCCCCACATGAAGATACGAGGTTACAGAATTAATTAAGTGCCTGGTCTGCCCGCAAACTCTTGGCTTGAATTCGACTACATACAGGCAGACATATAGGCTTTAACACTCATGTACCCTGCTCTCATCTACATAGCAATAAATGCAACCATAGGCTTAACATATTATCTATATGTAAGGAATATGGTGGGCGAAAATACTGAACCTGGTATAGCTTCTGCATTGTATCCATCAACGAAGAGACATGTTATACGAACATGCAAAAAGATAGATTTTCACTTATACAGGTTGTCAGGGAGACTAGGCCCGAAGTTTAGACAAAACGCATCGGTGCAACGTCCTGTCAAACACATTTGCTATGTCGAGGCTGTCTGCCACAGACTGAGGTTACGACAATTGGATAAAAGATCTCACACATTTGGGGCATAAAACCAGGTCGAACAACTGTTATAGACGTGTCAATGCTGAGGACTTCTAATTTACACAGTTTTTAAGGACTACCGCTGGGATACCATTAGTACCACTGGCTTTCCAGGCGTCGAACCAAAGTAGCTCTCTGTGCACATCACTTTGCCTAATACGTATATTGGACATCGTGACAATGCCTTTTGTTATTATAGGCGGTTGCGAGCTAAGGTCGTCGAGCCTGGAGTTATCCGCGAAGATGTTAACCATTAAAGTTGCTTTCTTGTATGGGTTGTGGGCGAGTATCGCAGCGGGGCAGAAATACATTATTTAAATAGACTTGTATTGATTTGGCTATACCCCAACATTTAGAACAGTTACGATTGATAGTCAGATGTTCCAATAGCGAAGCGAAGTGATTGTTAAATGATTTTAACAACATTTCTTTAAATTATTCACTCTTCGTTTCGGGTACATTCTGAAAACGACCAAGCGTTTACCGTACCTTGCTAGAGGTGACTGCGAAATAATTATCACCCTGTCGCTGTTGCCGTTTATTGAATTTAAATCGCTCAAAGCTTTATTAATATGAGAGGATACGAATAATTTTATTGCGTCAATCACTTTTGCATACTTTTCTTCGTTATTACCTTTAATCGGCAAGATTTGTAAAACACGTGCTGCTTCTGGTCCCATCATATTTTGCAACTATGAAAGTTTGACTTTGTTTTCTTCAGCTGCATCCTTTTCCATCGCAATCAAATAATCTTCGAATTGCTGCTGCCACCATAAAGTTTATAAAACACGAACAACAATGTACTTATTTGAATATACAATTTATGGAAGGTTTTTTAAAAGGTTCCAATATATCAGAACGGCGGTTTCAAGGTGTAATAACGAACTATGTCACGAGGCAATTTTTTGCGGCATATTAATAAAAAAAAAACGCTTCACCGCGTTAAAAATTGCTGGCGCGCACTTATTGGTGGTGAGAACTGTTAACCCCGTGATTGGCAATAAAGGATCCAACGGTAATATCGAACTAAACAAGCATTCTGTGTAGCACTGCAAAGTGACTACACTGTTTCGATGGTGGCGAGCACAGCAAAATACACAATACAAAAATAACAGCAACCCCCGTTAGATTGGCAATCTATAGACAGTCGTCTAAATATCCCTTCACGTTACGCTAAAACGACTCTTATGTCATAAGAAAGAGGGAAAATACTGGCCGGGAGACGGCTTCACGGAACGGCAAAGATCGAGATTTTTTTTGTCTGTGTCCAAATGGAGGTTTCTGAAAAATTGTGGCTCTGAAGCTCAACTTGTGTATTTCTGTTAAATGGAAGGGAAAAGCTGGAGTTAGGTTGAACAGCTGTTCAGAAATCTCGCCTTTATTTTCAATAGAAATTGGCTTGTAAATATATTGCATTTATTAAAATTCCAAACTGCCGGTGACACTGAATAATTGTCGCTTCTATTGTCATTAGGCAATCAAATGTACCTTACCCTGCGAATCGAAGACATAGCTCCTGGACTACGGTCGATGTGTGTTAAATTACATATACAATATTATTTATATATAATTTATTATGAAGTTACTTTGTCCTTAGATGTTAGATATCCTAATCATTTTGTTAAATCAATATGTTTGGTCTTGATAAGAAAACTCTTTCGTGTCGTCGATACATTATCAAAAATGTATTTGAGAAAAAAAAAATACTAATGTGTAATAAAACAAAATTGGGTAATAGTATTTAAAAATTTCATAAAAATGAAGTATTCATAGAAATAAATGTAAGAATTATACTCAAGACAAGACTTCGACAGTCAGTAAAAACTGACAAGCAATTGACAATCAAAACTGTCAAACTTTCTTATTTATTACCGAAGCTATAATGGTTATCAAATGGTAATAAATGTGTATATAACAATATATAAACCGTGTTCATTAATCGACATATAATGTTTAGATGTCTGAATATAGTTTTGTATTCGATTAATAAATATGTAATTTAATATTGGAAACCCCAGTTATATATAATCTATTTATATATCTTATTTAGTATATCCTATAGTAATTAAATATTATAGATTGTCGTCCAATGTGTGTAGAGTAAGGGCTTATTGTTCGTCTTATCGACATATTTTAATAATATCGACAATACTTACCGATTCGCACATTGGTAAAAAAATTAAAAAATGGTCTGATTTTGAATAGTAAAATTATCATTATTTTGATAAATCATTAAAATGTGTACATGTCGGTGGTATTCAATTATTGTTGTCTCTGGCCATAAGTAGTTAGTATTTAGTCGCAATTATCTAAGTATGTATGTAGAAACAGATGTTATTTATTAAAAAAAAACTATTTGTTTGTTTTAGTAATATCGTTAAAATAATATTTATTGTTTTTAAATTAGATTCTTCTCAAGCATAATGAAATCTAATTAGATTTTTTAAATTTTTTGTATTTTTTAAGTTTTGCTTGTTAATAAATTACCAAGTGTTATCTGGAGATGTTGGTGACAATTCAAAAGGTGTATATAATATAAATGTATATTTTATATTTAGTTTCATGATCTCATTGTGATATTTTTAGCGTTAACTTATAATAGTTGGTATTTAAATTAATTTATTGTTACTATTATTTTAATGATGGTATTGTTAATTGAGTTTTATCTGTTAAATTGTTGGTAGTGGTGCAATTTGCATGATCGAATAATTCTATGCTCATAATGCATATTATGTAACAAATGGGTACGCGATCATTATAATCGATGTTCATTCAGAAAGAACTACAGACAAAGAAGATTTACAGCATATCCAAAGTTAATTATAATTTATTAGCGTGACATCCAAGTGAACACGTGATCTATATTTGAAATAACCTTCACATCACACCACGTGTAAAAATTATGTAAAAGTCATAAATATATATATGGCAAATATGATATGAATGTAATGTTAAACTAAGGTAACGTATTCACTGGAGTATCTGGGGCTATTTTCCAAGACGAGAGGGGAGCCGTGCCAAGGCCAGATAAGTCATAAAAATCACTAGGCATATAGTCAAATCCGTTAAGGTTCCCGAAAGTAGTAGAAAAGTAAAATGTGATCCCACTTGTGCTAACATATTTTTTGAATTCTCTAAATTGGGTCATATTATTAAATTGAGAAAAGTTTCACCCCGTGCTACCACTCACATAATTCCTACAGGCCCCGCGATAAGTTAATCTACCTCTGGGTCCGGTACTTAAAAAGTTTCAATCTATGAAGCCAAAATCCAATTTTGAGTTGGTAACCCAACTCATCCTGGGGTACATACAACACACGCCCCCTTCCCCCTTTCTATATATGACTACGGTTCAGTACGAACCACAACAACGTGAACAACTAATATAGTTTTCAATACGTAGTTTTTAATATATTTTCCAAGTCACCCGGTGGCCGAACCAAGACTTGTATATTTCTTTAAAATACACATTTATTAGCTTGTAAATCTCTTGTCGATATAATTAAAATTACATAATCATATCTGTTTGTGACGAGCTATTATTTAAAATAAAACATAAACTGCATAATTTTAACTATAATATCTTTCGTCAAGGATGGATACAAATGGTTGTTTTCCCACCGAATTGAGAACTATGGTTCCATGACTGATCACCAGATCTTATCTGCCTTTGACTTCATTTTCATACTCGGAATATTCCAAAATTTTCAAGAACTTATTTGACATACAAGAGTATTTTGGTTTTTAGTTAAGTGAAGGCAATTTATACGTTTACAACAAAAATTAATTATCGACCTCTGTGCGAAAGTTTAATTTTAATTGATTTATCGAAAATCATATCGGGAAACGAACAATTAGGTTCAACTATGATGCCCTGCAACCAAATCTACCTTTTATTTACGAATGCAGATTTAAGTATATACGATCTTTAGTATCCACCCATGAACGCTTAGTCAATAAGAATAGTAATAATCTTAGTACTAACTCGATGTGATGTATTTTCGTTAATCTGTTCAGTCGTACATTGCCTTTTATTGAACGACGTTCTAACCTGATATTAAAGAGGGTGAGTTATAACAGGGAATTGAAAGTTACGACTGTGTTTCGAACGAACAGAAAAGCTTTCTCGTACTTGCTAAAATCATTTTTAGCCTCATTCCTACAAGACGAACACATTAAACAATAAAAAAAGGATTTCATCACTTTTAAAGACAAATATGATGTTCACATGAGAAGTTGATCCTGGAGCGGAGGAGCATTGCTGCTATTGCAATCGCCGCCCACGAATTAATAAAAGCTATCAATTAATTGATTAACTATTGATTGTTCTTAAAACCGCATTTGAAAAGAAAAAATTGAAAAATACCGCAATTAATATCTTGATGTCTTGAAGAAAAAGGTCATTCTGTTAATCTCTTGTTGTTAGATATAAGCAGCCCCATTTTGTGTATCTATGCCTAGTCTCGATAGTTTAAGCTAGACAATCGATTATTCGATAGTGCAAATAACTCGATTTATCAATATACAATTGTTTATATGTAGTATGTATATATACGAGTGTAACAAATGTATATCGATTAATCGAGTTATTTATATATAATATGTATATAGTAGTATTTATTAAACAACGATGTATATCAAGCAAAGACGCATTCGAGTGATTAAGTGTTTCTTGATTTTTTTTTTCATTTTAGTTGTTGATGCGCGAGTGGTTAGCTCTAATTTTATCGAATCTAGAGTTGGTAATCGTATGTTGTGTAATGAAGTCGATAGATGTGTGACTGCCCTCTTTGATATCAGAATGATATTGATTTGTACGAACCATTTCTTAGCAGGGATCTAATCTATGTTTGTCTTTTTGTATCAGGCGCTTGGATATAATAAAATATATATAACTGTGTTTTGTTGTTTTAATTTGTAATATTAAAATTCGTTATTCTTTTGAGAAATGAGTCCGTTTTCACTCCTCCTCGTCAATGCGGCATATTTCGTATTTTAATTATCAATTTTACAATGAATCCTAAATAAAATAAAAAGGTAAATAGGTAGGTAGGTACCTTCTTCTAATAACTTCTTGACGGACAGTACCCTGCGTAAAGAAAAATATGTACTTTTTGATGATAGCAAGAAATATTTACATAATAAATTTGTGTAGAGAAAAATTATAAATGAAACAATTCATAAGCTCGTAGTCGAATATATTTTTTAATAATATTTAAGTACATTCATTAGACACGTAAAAACAAATTAATATATTTTTAATAATATGTAAAAAAATGCATTTGTAGGTGCTTAATATACAATATTAACGCAAACAATATTTTTGGTATGTGTATCATGTAAATAAAAAACCTTTAGCCGTTAAAGAAGTAGGTATTCATTATATATAATAAATTAACAATTATTTACATAATGTTTGCATGTGATTCACTTTAACCACGGTTTTTTTATCCAAAGCAGCTCAATTATAAAAAAAGGGAATGTCAAACGAGAACTAATTAACCTAAAATTATCTAAGTTATTGAAGTGATACTTTTTGGGCGTGATGAGAGTAAAATTCCAAGGTCGAAAAAGGACGGAAAACAGGTACAGTGGTCAGAGGTGAGAAAACTACACTACAATCCGAGAGGACTGATGAGCGCGATAGAATAGAACAAGTATACGCACGTGCGAGATAAAGCAACAAGGATGAGTAAAGTAATTAGAGGAAGACAAGACTAAAAGTTTCACTTCTGTCACTTGTAGTCGTTACCGCGCTTTTTAAATACCAAATGTAAGCATATTTTTTTAAGTGTATTCTTATGGATTTTTGGGTACAGAAATCTAAAAAAATGTTTCATTGGTAGAAGAACATATTATTATTATTAAATCATTATAGGAAGGTATATGAATAATCAATTTTAAAATAATTATAACTTTACACGTACAAAACACATTTTTACTTAATGTTTTTTAAACGTACGTTAAAAATAACTGCCAGACTTTACCTTTTAAAAAAAAAACTTACTTTTCATACAACTTAAAGTATGACTAGTGAGATATAAATAATTACAATATAATCATAAGCAACATCGTACATAAGAAAACAGGTATTTCTTTTATTAAAAAAGCGAGGCCTATGTATATTCCTAGCCGGAACCTCGAGAGCGTCTTTTTTCATAATAATTAAAACATTAAAATTATAGTTTCCTTTTAAACTAAAATAACTAAACAAAAATAATAACACGTACAACTAAATATAAAATAAGCGTTCCTGTCATTCATAATTCGTGTTCTGTCCTCGTGTGGCGTATAAGGAAAGCCACCGAAGGAAAAGAGGCGGATCTTACCATCAGGCGGGCCGTATGCCTGTTTGCCAACTTTGTAGTATAAAAAAAGAAAAATCTAACCAAAGCAAATCGGAGAAAAGTCGAAAGTCTGTAGAGAGAATCGGAGATACGTCTATTTCATTTAAGTATGTAATCCAGAAATGCGAGGGTAAACCAAAACCAATCAGAAACGCATTTTCATCCTGATTACGAATATAAATAAATACAACTTAGTTAGCAAAATCTAAAGATGTACCCTTCTATCTTTTGACGGCGGTATATTACACAAATTTGTTCCGCAACTACCGCTGCGTGGTTTTTACTAAATCCATGCCACTAATTACGATCGATTCACAGATATAATCTTAAAAAGACAACGAACATTGTTATAGTGTAGATTTTTCCTCTGAATAATTCTATTCTCCGCGCAAAACCAGATAATCGTAGAATTACAATACTAAAAGTTTTATTTATTAATAGAGATATGATATTTACTATAATACTTGATATTTATGATATTATTAAATAAAGCAAATCCTATTCTTACTATTATTATAAATGCGAAAGTGATTTTGTTTGTTACGCAAAAACGGCTAAATGGATTTAGATGAAACTTGGCACACAGATAGCTTATAACCCGGATTTAAGACATAGGATACTTTTTAACCTGGTAAAGGCCCAATTCTGAAGTCCACGCAAACGAAGTCGCTGGCACAGCTAGTATTAAATAAAACTGGAAACTGGGAATATAACTTAAGGTTTTTTACAATTAAACCTGTTAAATTTGGACGTTAAATTACAAAGTTTACACATTAGTTAATTAGCGTTTCCATCATCGATATAATTTCGGAAACCGTTAAAAAATAAATTTCAAACAAAGTCGCTAAATAACATGAGGATATTTATTAAATACTTCTATATATGTAGCACTTATCGAGCGCTGAAAAATATATTTTCATCGTAATTACCATTTTGAAATTAATAATTCATCAACATATATACAGTCAAAGCTTCTTATTCGCGAGGGATATGTTTCAAAATTATGCCGCGAATACAGAAACCGTGAATACGGAATGGCAATTTGTATGGGAATATAGCGAATGCGTTGCAAGATAAGAAAATAAAAGTAATTTAATGACGGATACACCGTATTTTCATTTCCTAGATAAGCAAAGGTTTTTGAAGAAGAATTTAGTATTTTTCAGATTTTAAAAGTCAATTTGCCTCTTAAAACGATCAAGAATTTTTATTTTAAGCAGCATCACAACTTATTTTTACTTTGGAACTTATTTGTTCTTTATTTCACTCGACATAGCGAACATACTAGAAGAGACGTGGGTTATTCATTCTAAATTATTTCAACGATACAATTGGAACAAACAATAAGGCCGCGTACAGACGGGGCGTACGCTGCGTACACCAAAGGCACTAACTAGTTGTGCGTTAGCGGCGCGTGTAACTCGGCGGCGGCGACACCGGTTTGTGTCAGAGAACTTTAGGTTTATCCGCAGTAATAATTGTTTGTTTGATGTCTACTTGTTTAGCTTGATTGGAAGTAGGTACTCAATAATATTATGCATCGTTAGTATTGTATCCGCGAATAAAAAAAAATCCGACCGCGAATACAGGAAGTGGTTGCATGCTTTAAATCTTTTCTTTTAAGTATAAAGCTTTTACTGTACATATATATATATAAAACGTGTATCATATAGACAGCTGTGCATACGTCATCCCCCGGTGTGTCGTCGTGATTAAACGCGCTGAATCTCGAACAGTTTCACGTCGGTGTCGTACCATATCGGCGGGTCGACATTCCTAAACGAAGGAAAAAAACCAATTCATTTCCTTTCCAAATCAAATTTCATTCACTCCAATCACGAAAAGGGAATCATAATTCGTTACTTCATCATCGGAATCGGAATCATAGTTCGATAATTATTGAAATAAAAACACCGATATTAGATATAGATAAATTGTTTTTTGGATGCTACCTCTAGTGTTCTTATTTTAGGAAGTCTTTTAAGGTTTTTCATTATATTCTGATCACATACAAACATTAGAATCTTATATTTAACAGACAAATAAATGTTTCTAACATCGATGTTTTGAAAATATCGACCATCCCTAACCGTATTAGTCAAGTAGTCAAAGTAACAAAAATTTTAAAACAGTCATGGGTTGTTATAATAAATGGGTGCGTTATAAAAAACAGGTGTTATAATAAATTCATATAACTAAGTAATTGAAATTATAATACTGATGAACTTGAAATTCAATTCTCCAGGATCTGATAGATCTCTTGCCTAACTTATTCGCTATGTTTTTATAAGCAATTTTTTAATTTTATTGGTATTGTTAAAAAACCATAGACTTACATAAAAAAGACACCTGAAAGTCATGACATTCACAAGCATGTACTAAAATTTTAGTTAATAAACAGAATAGATGAGGACAGGTGGAACGGACCTTATGTAGATGACACCCCAGAGGTAGGTGCGGAACCAGGCGGCCGTGCCCGCGTTGGCCTGGTACTTGCGGATCAGTATCGGGTGCGGCACCGGCAGCAGCCCCACCAGCGTGCCGTGCTGCAGGAACCGCAGGATCTCCGACTCGTCAGTCAGCCCCCTGTCCCACACAGACTACCATCAAATCTCAACATTACAATTCTCTTTTTTATTTGAAGTCATACTTGTTTACAGGAGTTTTGAAAAATGATGATAGTGAATTTTTACGTTACTTGATCATATTTTAACAAAAAGTCTACACCAGGGGTGTTCAAACTTATAGCATCGGCGATCTACCACAAAGCATTAAGCGAGTGATCGACTGGCAAATTATGCACAATTTTTTTTTTGTATCATACCAACATGTGTAGCTCTACACAATTCCGCCAATCCCAATTCCTTACGAAAGAAAAACATATTATGTTTATAAATTTCTGCATCACATGCCACTGGTTTTGAAATGTATATCTGAACTACGTCATATTGGATATGTTGCTTAGATATAGTAAACGGTCGCAAAACTTTTAAGGTATTTTATATTTTTCGAGAATTCCAGCGTTCGACTCGGGACGCTCTCCCGATCGACTGTTTGAATTCCCCTGGTATACTGGAAGTCGCTTGCTAAAAACCTCTTGTTTTATTATGATGAAGATAGTGAGACTTGATGTTAAGCGACATACACTTTTAGCCCCGGCCTCAATCAGATGTGACGCGCGTTAACGAGCTATAGCATTTTGAAGGTTTACGCGCGCGAGCCCCTTCGGTTACCGGCGTCTAGAGATATTCTTCCTAAGCGCACTGTTTACATTCAGTCATGTAAACGGTTTGTCCGTATATAGAAAGTAAATGCGCGCGTTCACCTGAACAAGGCCTAACTTTTATTCTAATCAACTTACACATTGTCTGTACAAATTAATGGTACCTTAATATTTTATTGTACTAAAACTTTCCTATAAGTAAATAGAGAATTCTTAACATTCTATAATTAGTATACAGAATCGCAAATATAAATAATATACTTTTTTTAAGTCGCTTTATGTGTATGATTCCTTAACATTTTTTTATTCGTTGAACAAAGCAGAAATAAACGTTATCTTTACTGGATAATTGAAATTATTACAATAACTCCTTTAATTACGAAGGTTATTTTCCAAGTTTTTTTTTTCCTTTTTTATCATAGGAAGGCTTGCATGACATATGTGGATATAGAACGTAAATTGTTACGTCGTGTACATTATGACATAACCTAAAACACGCATTCCGAGTAAATCATTAAAAAAATATTGATAAGCGTTATAAAAATATTTTGCACAACAATATCCTAAATGATTTTAGTGATTTTTTGTATTTTTTTGTTACTACGTGCAGCATTATTTTCTATGTTACCTAAAACTAGAGTGGACCAAAATAATAAAACCAAGAAATCGAAAATTAATTGAATTGATCGAACGTCGCTATATATTGTATGTACCTATTAGTTTGCTTTCTAATATGGAATAAAAAATATACATTTACGTGATTCTTACATTTTTACTGCAGCAACACGCAACGAACAATACTGACTGGAAGAATTATCAATCCTGTTGTTTGGAGTCAGACATTAAATAATTCGAATGTTCCAGATTGCGATTACAATTGTTGTTATTTAATTTACACAGCTAACAAGCACCTCAATTGATTTAAAGCATAATCGTACTATTTGATTATATTAAACTCTAAAAGAGCATCGATAATCGGAAAATCAATTTATAATTTACATGATGCTACAATTCAAATAAACATTTGACATGTGTCATGCAAGCCTTCTTACGATGAACCAATAATAATTACATCAATTTTTAAGGGGTCAATTTCCATCCGAATAATTTGACTTGTATCGATAAATATATTTCCTATCTCCAGTCATGAGTATTTATCCAGCCGTAACAGATATCTCGGTACTTACTTATCGATGCATATCTTCTCGACTTGAGGCACTAACACCTGCAGCAGCCTCATGATGGTCTGCAGCGGCAGCTTGGTCCTCCAGCTCGCCACCCACTCCGCGGTCGGGCGCCACTCGGCCCCGCGCTCCTCCCGTCTGGTGCCCGCGCTGCTCACCGTTATACTGTCCCTCTGGGGTTTAACCACAACATGTTACAACCACACCTAACGAAACTCTTCTCCATGCTCCATCCCATCCGTTTAGCCGAAAGACCTCCACTGCTGGGTTGCCATAAGAACCGGTCCTGCACTGCTCGATTCTACCCGCGGTACGAGCTCGTCACTCGACAACTCTTCGATACCACCTGCGATCTGTTCTACAAGTAATGTGCCTCGCCCACTCACAATTAAATTGATCACGTCGAGTTCAACCAAGGTTATTTCCAAGGTCAGCTGATAATAATAAATGACAGACTAAAAAGAGTTTAGTAAAAAAATTTGAACTTAATTTTCATCAAAAAAACGAATTTTCACTTGCAATCAGAAGAGATAGACATGAAGTACAACTGACATGCGTCACAGTCCTCGGCTTGTCGGCATCCTCTTCAGCGTGATTATCATCTCCTCGGGCTCCATCATCTCCGTCGGGTCCGCAGCGCGCAGGCAGCAGCCTGTCGCGGGTCCCGCCCTCCGTGACGTTGGCACTGCCGCTTGCGGTACCAACCCCGGGCTCTGCTGGGGTCCCGGAGACCGCCTCGAGGATCTGGGCCGGAGGGTGAGCCGACGCGTGTTCAGTCATAGAACCGATCGCTGGAACAGTTATAACATGGCAAAACTATAAACTCGACCCAACTGTAAAAATCCATTCGTCAACGTTAAATTCAGGAACAGTTAGGAATTTTACCTCAATATGGCAATTTAAACGAATTTCCCTCTGCAAGATTCTTACATTTATTTTAATATATGTTGTACGTTGTGCCCCGCGGGTTCCGCCGTGTTTTTATTTAAATTATTCAACCTATTCTCCACCGCGCCGCACCGCCGCCAACACACTCGTCGAGCATATCGTATTTCTCGTTTTCCGTATTTATCTACAGCTTACCATATAGCTAGATGCTCATAGTTATTGCTCCGCACCTTAGAGACGTAGCGTGAAGATATATAGCCTATTACCTTCTTCAATAACAAGGCTCCAGAAAACAAAAATATTTTTTCAAATTTGATTGATAGTTCCAGAGATTAGCGCGGTCAAACAAACAAACAAGTAAAGAAATATAATAAACTACCTCGACAGCAAAAATATCTGTGTTTTATTTCCGAGTTTCTTCGCAATGTTTTCCCTCACGTTAAGCGGAAAATTATATCGAAAAAATTCATAGGCTCATGGCAAAACTCAACCGATAAAAACCAACGCCTCACGAGTAAGCCTGTCTTCGAACAGATTACCAAAAATATTGTCAACATTAATTACCTTATCGATATCAAAATATTAATAGTCCCTAGTATTCTGTCGGTAACTCACCCGGTGTTTCGGGAAGGGTGGCTTTGAGGGTGCCCGGCTCGGCCGGCTGCGCGGGCCGCGAGCCCTCCATAGCCGTCTCGCTCTCCGGCAAGCCTTCTACGACGCGAGACCTGCTGATTACATTTTATTTTTAAACCATACTTTCCTATTTCGATTTTAAATACGCCATTAGCTGGCAGCTACAGAAAGATTTTAAATACAATCGATAATCGCTGGTTTTTGTCTAACGCGCGTAGTCACTCGGCGCCGAACAGTCAGCTCGAGACGGTTTTACGTAGGGCGCACTAAACATTTCCGGAGCTAACCACTTACATTAAGAACTTTAAAAGGGAGTTTGTTTCATCTATTTGTCACTTGGCAGTTAATTACGAATTTTTGAAAGGGGAAACCGTAGATATTATTTATTGGTCATCTTGCATACAGTCCCGACCTAGCACCGTGAGACTTTTTCATGTTTTCAAAAATCACTTACGCTGCCAACGATCTTCTGCATCAGTAAAGACTGTTGAAGAGCATAAAATGCATGTTTGCAAGGTGATCGCGGAGGAGTTGCATAAATGTTTTCAAAATTACTTAATCCGTATGAAAAAGTGCATTGAAATGAAGTGCAGTGACAGTGATTTTATGTGCTTTAGTGAAAAAGTATTTTTCAAATATGTGAATTTGTGCCTTGATCTATATTTTTTCCTATTTTCCCACATGTGCGACCGAATTCAAATGGTAGCGTGATCGTTAAAAAATATACGAGGTGTCGTGTCAGTGATTGTGAACGTGTACTTTCCTCACGAAGGAGTGATGTTGTTGCGGCGGGTGCGCGGCGAGCGAGCTCGCGATCGCGGCGTGCTCGTGCGGCAAGTTGGCGAGCGCGTGGAACACGCCGCGCTTGCGGATAATCGTGTACACTAAGTTCGAATTCCCTGTCGAACATACATCCTAATTATTATAATATTATAAAGGCGTAAGTAAGTTTGTTTGTTACTCAATCACGAAAAAATTGATAAACGGATTTGGACGAAATTTGACACAGATAGTTTATACATGGATTGACACATAGGATACTTTTTATCCCGGTAACAACAATTTTTGTGGTTCACGCGAGCGGAGCCGCGGTCAGAAGCTAGTTAATATATAAAGTTACACATGCAGAATACTCATATATAGTATAGATAGCATACATAACACTAATCATCATCATCATGGACAGCTTTCTTCATCGTACTGCAAGCGTCCTCCCTATTACGTCACTTGTCACTGTTCTGCGCTAATCTAGTCCAGATCTTCCCGACAAGATTCGGTAGAAAAAAGTATTTATCTCGTAGACACTCAACAAATGTATTTTATTTTATGGACTTCTTTAATTAACGATAACAGAATATAAATATTGCAATTAAACCTTTATTAGAATGATTGTCCCAAAATAATATTTATTGCAGCCAATTTGCTGAACCCTCTCGATCTTTACACAGAACCCTCGTGACTTTTATACGGAACCGTCTTGTCATTTCCACGGAACCCTCGGAAAGCAGTTATTAAATTAAGATTGTTAAGTTTACTTGTATCACAGTACTTTTTGTTTGGATCTGCAATTATTATGAAAATAAATAATAAGCTTACCGTCGAATTGGTACTGAATCATATTGTTGAACATCTCAAGCAGGAAGAACACGAGATGGTGGTGGTGGGGCTGCGAGAACAGGAACCAGGGTGTGCTGAACGCCTCCAAGAGGTGCAGCAGCTTCGTCGATGCAACCATCGATAGAGTTTTCAAATATGGCGATACTGTGGTAAGACGAAATTGGCAGAATCTTGGAATTGTCTTGCTGGTTTTTATTTTAATTTGTAAGCTTACGTAAATTTTTCCTATATTATGTAATATGTAATGGATAATGTGTCGTCACTTAAGATAAGTTTGACGACGATTGTGACATATAAAAACCACAATAGAAGTTCTCACCATTTACTAATATGGTGAGAAGGCAATCGAACAGCGGCTGGAGGCGCTGATGCCCGGTGGTGACGATCTTGTGGAAGACGACCACGAGCAAGTCGGCGTGTGTACCCGTGAACACGGGAATGTCCATAGGCACGGCGGCCGCATACGGCTTGTTCAAACGCACGCCCAGGTTCCGTTCCCCGGAGAGGAGCAACAATATAAACACGCCGATATGCATCAAACCCACTCGCGCTAAAAGAACAACATTTTATTTAAATTCTGAACTGAGATCCCACTTCTGACGTTTATCATTCAAGGATATACTTAATTTGATATTGAATATGGTAAACAGTTAAGACTTTAAGAAATGATATGGTCAAAAATGGCAACATGCAAACCTGGAAAGGCGGTTGCCTCTTAAATACATCTGCAGAATAGTATCGATATGGTGTCATTCAAGTATTATGTAGGAGGACCAGGAGGAGAGGTGTGTTCCTACTGTTCCTGACTTAGGGAGGAAGGGGGATATCATAAGTCTTATGTAAAATTAAAAACCCAAAATAAAAAAAAATCCTTTCAAATATCAATTAATTTATTTACTAATTGTTAATAACATAATACTTAGATATGAAATCTGTGGATAAAAACGATTATTCTTGGTTCATTATAAGAAGGCTTGCATGACTCATGTCAAATGTTTATTTTAGCAATGTAGCATTTTTAGAGCTAAATATAAACGATAATACGATTGAGGTGTTTGTAAGCTGTGTAAACTAAATAACAAAAATAAGCCATAACAACAATTGAAATCGCAATCTGGAACATTTTGAATTACTGATCGCCTGACTCCAAACAACAAGGTTAATTCTTCCATTCAATATTCTTCGTTACATGTTGCTGCATAAAAATGTATGAATTACGTAAATATTCACTAGCTATCGACACACACACATGACACTGCACTTCACACATGTACACCACTCAGACCTTTTTTTTTTCTTTTTTTGGCTAGTTAATTTAGACAAAAATTAACAAATTACTAAATACATATACACATGTTCCTTCGTTCCTCCCAGAAGGCAGGAACATGTATATTTGTACAGTTAGTTAGCTCGAATTTCTATGGATAGCGATTTAGTCAGATCGCGACTTTTTCGCATGATCGGCAACAGCCCAATCCGAGGTTCGGCCACTTTGGCACCCTTGGAGCTTGTTGCCTAGCTTTCGCGACCGAGCGCCTTAAGCGCTCGCCCCCAAGCCCGGTGAAGCTGCAAAAGCCGCAAAGGCTCCAGGACCCCTATAATACAATCAGTTCGAAAAAAAAAAACAATTATAGCGTGTACAGTAAAGTATCTCTATATATTCTCTGATTTTGTAGCAACGCCATATATCACTTAATTCTTTATCATAATTAAAGATTCAAACACCATTTTAAAGATTACGATTCAGCTATTAATTAATGTTTGGAGTCAAAAAAAAAGTTTTTATTAAGAATGCCAGCTGTTGATGTCATTGAACATGTAGGAGACGTCTGTTAAACATGACAGCTATAAAATTGTTTACGTTCTATAATGTGCAAAATATTCGCCCTGGTGAGATAGATTACAACACTCACATTGGTCAGCTCGCGAGTCGTTGAGATGGTACAGTATGGGCACCAGGACCTCTAGGACGTCACTGCTCTTCAACACATAGTACATGAATTTCTAAAAGATAACAAAATTTGTAACACTTACACTATCAAAGAGTTTTATATAGTGTACGGGTTCTTATTTTATCGTGTCACAGCAAAGTTACTGCACTTTGCTTGATTCGACAATCCACGGTCGGTCTCCAGTGTCATGCCTGCAAGCCTATGGGCAACTGGAATCCCGAAACGCGACAAACCAGAAGAGTGTTAAGTTAATGTGACTGGCGGTCACGTGCCAGTCGGGTATAGATCCTTACCTATCTCGCTTGGTTACTGAATAATGGATAAACACCGGCTGGTTCCGGAGCGCGACAGCGCCTAAACTTGCCACTATGACGGTTTTTACCTATCACCCAGCACAGCGTTTGCTGAAGTTGAAAAAAAAAAAAGTTGCCCACATATTTTACTTTCTTGCTATGTTTTTATTTTAGTTTGAAAATCGCGAGTTTCGAGGAAAGGCGAATGAGTCGACTGGCAACACTACCGGCATTGCCGTAGTCGGGGGTTTGTTGGTAAGAGCGCAGTCATCGCTTCCAGACAACTTTTTCGCCACTTCCTATGATATCGGGTCGTCCAAACAAAACTTGTAGGGGTATTTCAGTAGGCCGGCATGACGTTGACGACTGTTCATGCAAACATTAATCGACGGTCGCCGTTATGTTTACCACCGATATTTCTTTCGAGATTTCCCTCTACTTGGGGCACCGGACTGCTGGAATACCTCCACCCCACATAAGATCGCAAGCAAATGATCTAGTTTTATTCCTGCAGTGAGTAAGGATTCCTGAACTCCTTGGGGTAGGAGGGTTCAAAGTCGGCAACGCGCTAATGATACCTATGGTATTACAAGCGTCCATAGGCTACGGTAGCCGCTTACCATCAGGCTGACAATACGCTTATTTGACACCTTTGTAGTATAAAAAAATATTGCCAAGTTAGTATATCAAAATATATTTAACATTAGTTAATCCTTGCCTGAAATGGAAAAAATCCTAGGTACACCCATGACTACCGGGAGCTTCATTTAGTAAAACCGCACCGTGTCTTAGATAAGCTTAGGTCACCACTGCCCCGAGACCATATAAATGTGGTAACGAAAATGGTGAAAAACCTGACATAGTGCCTTGCAGGATCGTGTCAAGTTTCTGCATCATTTAGTGTCTGTCAAGTGACTATTATCGCAGTATTGATGACCACTATCAGACCGATTGTAAAAAGTATATAAGTACATCACCTTATTATAGTCGCACATCTTCCAAAAGAGAACTAGCAATTCCTGATGCAGGTTGACCTTCTTCGCAGAGTTCGGGAGGTAGGTCTGCGCCAGAGGGTTGTTCAGCAGGCGGGTGACGCCGCGCAACGCGAACTGGAAATCCTCGTCACGGTGTATCCGGGAGAGGTAGTTTATGAACAGATTATCCGGAAGGCTCTGGAATTAATCCAGATTCAAAATTCTTTTTTATATTGCTTGTACGAAGAAGATCTTGCATGATCTTCATAGTGACCAATTTATTGACCGCGGGCAACCAATTTCATTAGTAGACAACTTTTGAAAAAATGTTTTAAGCACTGTGTCGAAATTAATATCCGTGAATTAATACTTACTCATTATTACAATTCTTATAATTAAAAAATAAGCTACAAAAACGCGACAATATGGTCAAGTGACCACGTATGACGTCTCCATTCAATAAATAAAATTAAGGTTAAAGGTATTATGTTCAAGTTGAGTTTACTAGAATTTCTATGGAAAATTTGGAAATTTCTTCTCCACCTGTATAATTGACTACTTGACTCATATCAAATTTGGCGCAATAAATCAATATTTTCTGTAGTATTTGACTTAAGAAACCAATATTTATCGATTTCAGATATTAAAATTGTAAGATGGCTACGTAATTTCCAATTCAAATTTTGATGTTGAACTCTGAAAACGCTGTCGGCCATCTTGTGACGTCATAGGACTCTAAGTAAGTTTCATGTCAGATCTTTTAAGTAAAGTGCACGACGAAAGCTCTGCCTCCTGGTGGCGCAAATCCCAGTCTTTTACGCAAACAATACTTGACATTGACTTCACGTTATAAAATAATCACATTAAATACACACAATAAAATAAATAATCCTGTACATTTTATTACATTCTTTACATTTATTTCTCTTATTTTACGTAGGTAGCGAGCTAGCTAGCTAGACGTATCCATATATTTAAAAAAAAATCGGAACAAGATTAACAGATTGCGCAACGTTCAACATGTTGCCATTTTTTTTTATAGCAGCTCGGCACATTAACTGCATTGTCCCTTATGGTAAGCACAGTACAATCCAAATACAACGACAACCACCGAGAGATCAAAATTCACCGGCCGGGCTGAAAGTATCGAGTTTTACACATTGAAAAACGTTTAAAATAGCAAATGTTTGTTTTCGACCCGTATGACGTCACAGTAAAGATAATATGGCTGACAGCGTTTTCGACTGTTTACGTTTAACAAAGTTTTGCGGTTTTCTAGGTCCTAAAAAATATGGTAATATTTTTTTTCTCTAATCGGACAATAATTATTTGTTTAAGACTACCTTAAAAAACAGTCAACTAGCCTATTTTAAAGACATTATATACACTTAGTAATAATTTTAGAGTCACTTATCACAAGATAACCTAATAAGAATAACAATCAACTGTTTATATAAATATTGGATAATTATGACACGTTTTCTCATTGACGTTTGCAAACACGTAACTCTCAGACAAAAAGTCTCAATTTTCCCGAGGAATAATTTAATAAATGAACAATTAGTTTTTCGCTTTGTATTTTATTTGTATCTTTTAAGGTTTTTGTCAAGAAACCAATATGATTAAATAATTAACTTTAAATTTTATACATATCGTAAACTCGCGAATTCAAGCAGTTATGGGGAATAGTGAGGGGGGAAATGTTTCGTGCTCACTCAAAGCTCCATCGGACATAGCTGATCAGGATATCCGCAGACAAGATGAAAATGAAAATAATGGAACTTAAATACGGTAATGCAATCAGCAGCCACAACAAAAGACGAGCATTGGTCTGTTAAAAATACGACGCTGTAATGTGTGGGACGAACTTGTACGCATTACGATACCCGATAATACGCGTAGTACCTCGGTGATGATATTGTTGTTTTATGATCTTCCACTCACCTCATCAGAGTCTTCACTGACGACGTTATTCGTGTCATGGTCCAGGGTAACGATAAGTATCTGCAACGCCACCTGGAATAATAGAAAAAATTTAAAAAAAAATCAACCATCATTTATTTTTATGATATAGAATTATATGGTTTATATATATGTTTCAGGACATCACACCTGATGTAACTAACAACAGATATTATGTCACTTAATTGAATATTCAATTGCATCATTTTAGGGTTAGCCCATTTACGCCCCAATGAAGAGCATTCATGTAAAATGTATTTTTCCCAAATTTACCGATAGATATTTATACATATTATAAAACTCAACGTCTCTCTGTCTGTTTATATTCTTTTCACGCAAAACCCACTAATCTGAAGTACATGTTTTTCCTTTAATTTATAGATATGTTATCTGGCCAGGTTATAGTATGTTACATAAAGTAACATACGAAATAAGCAGTGACGATAATGGTGAATAAATTCGGAAAAAATACGCTTTTGGGGCGATTAAATGGATTACGGGAAGTAAACCATAAGAGACATAATATCAAATTAATCTATTGCCTAATTGTATATCTTAAAAAGAACTACAAAAAAGCCAGCGATAACATATGTTTAATGTCTATCGTCTCAGGATCACCTACAAAAAGCATTCGTGTGTGCGCTACATCGATAGCGCTGTGTAGTTCACGAGAGCGGAGCCGCGGGCACAGCTAGTCTATTATAAAAGAGTAGATTTAATTCCTATTTCAATTTTCAATTGAAGCTCCTACGCTTATTTCGATGGTTTAAATAAAACATATAATTTAATAGTTAATTCAAAGAATCACCTCGACAAGTGGTTCCAGGGTATCGGCGAAGAGAAGATGGTTGTACGGCAAACCCAAACCGACCGGGTCGTACGAGCAAACGGTATTCAGCAAAGAGGTGAACAGCGGTAATGCGTGCCGGTTGTCAGCGCTCGTGAAGTATCTAGACATACCAAGTAACAGGGTGTTAGTATCTGCCTGTATATTAGTCATATGTTTGAACATGTTGACAGCGACTACCAATGAATAATTCGCCCCCTGTGTTGATCGTATGTTAGGACTGTATGCAATGGCCATGGGATTCTAAATAGGTCGGTTAAGATGGAGAATTTGCTTAGCTATTAATTGTGCCTGTAAAGAAATTGTGTAAAATTGTGATTCAGACACTCAATACACATCCCCCATTATTTTTCCTTGTATATGTCTGTTCCTTTCTCTCCAAACCTTTCCAAGCGTTGGTTCGAGTTTTGAATCTTAACGACGGACATTAATGATGATTACGAAATTTACCAAACCGCATAATAGACATTTGATCCTAATTATAATTAGTGAAATTTGCATGGTACGTGCTTAAATACATGTGAAAGAAGAGGAGGCCTCCAAACTTCATAAAAGATGCAGTCTGGTGAGTTCTTTAACTCCTTCATTTCATTCCGTATCAATGTGCACAAGTTGTAATCGACCTAGACAGGAGTCCTGTACGAATTAACAAACTAATTTTGAAAAGAAAAAGCGAAAGAGCGATTACACTCAGAAAATAATTACTATTGTTTGATGGTTATACTTCAATGGTTTGGAGCTTGAAATATGTACTATACCTGTATTGATTGTACTTGCCTTACCATCAGGTACAATTTGTCACTCTGCCCAATGTTAGTATTAAATAAAATGCGAGTGATGGCTAATGAGAGATCTCCAGAATTTTTGGCGGGATCTTAATCTGCTATGTGGTGGTAAACTTATACTATTTGACCCTATATTATGTAATATTGGTGGTAATTTAAGTGATATAGTTTAGTTATTGTGCACGAATGAAATGGATTATAAATAACAACTAGGAACACGCGTTTTAATTTGCCACAAAAACTCCTTGGACAGTTTTATCAAGGGAGTCTGCTATCTTGTTAGTGTTGTTTGAAATCTGAAGCAATAATGTCGCAGTGGTAGCGTGTACAGTCATCGCTTCGATCGACGTGAGGTTGAATCCCAGTAGTGAGCCTGAGCTTTCGATATAGGAAAACATCGTGATGAAATCATAGCATAGAGGTAAGGCTTTTTCTAATGCCCGCCTGGCCAGCTACCACCCTCAAGTTAAAAATCTGTCGCCTAGCACCATTACATGTGTTCCAGCATGACTCTCAAGTGCAGAGTCAGTCTTCCACTAGGCTTAGCGTGCTATCTTGGGTAACATCATCACTTAATATCAGGTGAGATTGTGGCAACAAAGTTATAACTATAACAATATATATTCTAAATGTCTTTTTTTTATTCAATAAATTTTCTGGTAAATAACGTTGTTCCATTTTTATTGTTTGAATTAATTTACATCAATCGATTAACGATAATCATTACTTACTCATTAACTTACTTGTTTTCTCATTTTCTAGATTGGGAATTGTGATGATATTTTACATTTATAAATATACAAAAATATAATTGATTTAATAAACCATACTTCAACTAATTACATTCTAGGCCCAGGAATACCTGTCTCCTTCATCAACTTACGCGATCCATTTATTATGGTGCGTGGCTGCCTGCTGCGGTGGCTTGTAAATAGTTTCGCTGAAGCAAGTCAGGAGCAGACGAAGTAACTCAGTCCGAGCTGCTTCGAAGTAAGCGCAACGCGGTGGACTCCGCGCGAAGCCCACACCACCAGCCCATATGTATTCGCAACTGTCCAGAGAGGACAGTTCTTCGGCGCGTTCCTGTCATATCAATTGATATGTATTGAAAAATGTATGTATTTTTAATTACAGCAGTAACACAGAAAGAATGATGTATATTTACAATAGACTGGACCTAGTAACACACCGCCAATCTTGTTGTTCGGTGGCAGGCAGTCAGTACTTGTGAGAAAGCCGGTATATGTCAAGAGTTCCGGATTGGGACCTCAATTGTTGTTATAATTTGTTTTTGTTATTTTATCTACATTCTACAAGCATACACATCTCTCGATTGATTTAAAATATAATCAATTTGTCAGTTTTAATTCCATGGGTTTACAAAACTCACTATAGCTACGCCAGTGTTAAAGTTGATTGAGTTCCATGAAAAGCTAAAATAACAATTATAGATTACAGAGATAAAAATCAACTATACTTTCCTGTAATCTTTTGTAATAGACTTGTATCTAACTAGCTATAAAAGCATATTGCTGTGATAAGATAAATATAGTTGTATCAATAAATGGATACATACCGGGCCCGACCGCTTCATGCTGACTACAGTGAAATCAGGACAGAACAGTAGATCCTAAAATGATAATTATTTTATTCACACATTCAGCTTAGCCTGTGAAATGTTATTTAAAAGAAAGAAGTCATTTTTATTGTCAGTGATTCTGGAAAAAAGGAAATTTGTCAATTTATACATTTAGGACTTGAAAAACATAGTATTAAGTCAAAGTTTCATTAAGCGTTCAATTTGAAGACCTAGAAAGGTACTTAGGAGTTACAATATTATTAGCAGTTTTGAAAACATATAATGGGACAATGGTGATAAGAGAAGAAAGTTGGAATTGTATCAAAAATATTATTTTTAGCGACAATAAAACAATAGGTACCTTATATGATAGTGCATAAAAGAAAAAAATAATGAGAATGTCATTTCCAGACTTAGTGTTTTCACCATTACCATATTCGCCTACATAGCCATTAGCTTCAGGTTGTAATTGACAACTTGATGAAAAAATCTAGATTGGCATTTAAAAGCCCAAAAATAATAATAAAAAGAATCATTGTAGTCTTAAAAAAAACACTCAGCACCCATGCCAATGTAGCCTTTTTATACCAGCAAAAAAAGTATATATCTTTCATAATAGCTACCTCCACTGGTAATTGACCACATCAACACATCCAATTGTGGAAAATCGTAAAACAACAAAATAAAAAACAAACTCACACAAACGGCATTGATCAAGGACTGAGCCAGTGGTACAGATTCATTTTCAGCTGCAGCTGGTAGTGATGACCAAAAGAAACCGTGCCATTCTGGTTCCTCCAGCATATAAGGCAACACTCGAGTCAGTAGACGAGCACAGTTTAATGCTAGACAAAGTATAAATATATATTTAATACTAGCTCGCGTGGACTACTAAAGCTTTTTTATTTTTTGTTCGGAACCCCAATTATTTAAATAAGTTAAGGTAGCTTAAGTTATGCTTTATACCATCAGCTAACTGCCAGTGAAAATACTGTCAAAATTGCTCCAACCGTTTTGTAGATTACCCGGAAGAAACAGACAGAAAGACAACATTTTAAAAATGGGTTTTTTATTAAAGGTATCATGTTTAATTTGATATGCATTTAGTAAAAACCTGTTATTTTGACATTACAAACAAACACTTCAATTTTATTATATGTATAGATGTGTAGAAAACACGTTAGTTTAAAAAGTGTTAAAGATTATAGATGCCAATATGATTAACATAATAAAGTAAATTTTTCATACAGGTTTCCCAAAACTCAACATCAAGTGAGAACAGGGTGAAAGTCCAGGTTATACCAGTTCACGCAAAAATAAGAAAAAAATCTATGAAACTTATTTAAATATTTTTGAAAATGTAATAACATAAGGCAGTTAATATATTTATTTTTTTACTCAATTTAAGCTTAACTTTTACCTAATCTGGAACAGTTACGTTCTAAGACAGCTGTCAAAAAGTGGTTACCCAGATGGACAAAACAATCATGTAAATTTCACATTGCCATCTTTTTTAGCTTGTATTACCCTAGACTTGATAGTTAATATTGCAGTTGTAACGACTAGCCTATGTTTTCCTGAACTTTATTTATTTAGTATTTAACCATAATAAGACAGTTCCCAACATGTGGCTTTTGTACACAGCAGAAGAAATTACAATAAAATATTAAGCCTATAAACTATAAACAAAAATTGATAGTGTTTAATACAATCATAAATACAGTTTTAAATGTTGGTTGTAACAATGTTAATACTTGGTCTTGTTAGGGAGATGTAGTTTATTCTATAAATTGCACCATCATTGTCAGCCTATATTATAAGTCCATTATTATGTGTGTGTTCTTTTTCTACCAAAATCTTTATTTCCTGTAACTTCTGTCATCATTCAACAATCAGGGCAGGCTCAAAGTCTGTCATATAGCTTAGAAAGCTACGGAGGGAGCGAAGCGAAGCTCCCGACTTAGCTTCTGTGTTAATTTTTTTATAACATGCAAGAATCCCCCCACCCTCTAGTTAGGGCGGATCCGAGACCTTAGATAGCATTAGTAAATGGAATTGCAGCTCTCGCCTTAGCTTAATTTTTTATTAGAAATGAAAGTACTTCTCCGGAGGGTCATGGAGGGGTAAATATAGTCTCCCCCTTCACCCTCCTCCACTTCCTAATAAGGCGACAATGACCCAAAATTTCATGTCATGACTCACTTATCTTTTATTTTTTGAAAAATATGCTTCTATGGTGGCGGAAAAGGGGCGTGGGCTCGATATTAATGCGACTGGTTTTAAAATATTTACCTTTTTTTAATGTTATTATGTGTTATATTATTTCATTTTTAGGGAGATGTAGTAGTATAAAGGTTAAAATCTGATATTTTAACCTATATAAAATACTTGATTTTTTTTCAATACCCACCAGTTTGCTGTTCCCTTTGTGTCCTGCAACTGTTATCAACAGTTTTAACTAATTTTTCAACAGCTTTGTACACAAGTGTAGCAAGATTATTGGGAGATTCCTCGCGTAACGCCCGTATCTCTGCACCGGGAACAAGTGCGAACACATCCTGCACGTTGGTAACGCTTTCCGACCAGAACTGGTCCCAGAAACTGTTGTCAGATGCATCGATCGGCTAAAACAAAAGAAAAACTTATCCAAACCAACACGAAATTCATAATATTTGTTAGTAATATATATAAATTTTTCACCTGAGTCTTAGATGTGAGCTGTACTACAGCTTTCCTGAAATTCAATTTTGTATCAGCGTTACCCATTATCGAGGTAAAACAATCAATCAATTTCGATGCATATTCGCACAAAACTGCACAAAACAATGTAAACGTCAAATTGACAAATGACAGTAGACGTGTCAAAGACATTTTTTGGTATAGTTCTTCCCTTTCATTTTGTGAGAGGTAAAGGCAAAGGTATCTATAAGGCCATGCAGCCAAGTGAGACTTTTTTTTCAATCTTTAAACAGCGTTAACAATATGGCGGCCCATTGTTAAAACCATTAAGACGGAGCTTTTGGCAGGATCTCAAGCTTTTATGTAGTGGTTTTTGTTTTTTATTCATAATTGTGTGTCATTTGACCCTATATTGTGTAATTAGTGGCATCTTGCATAATAAAGCTTGGTTATTGTGCATAAGTGAAGTGGATTGGAAATAATAACGTGGATTATGAATTCCACAAAAACTCACAGAAAGTTTTAACCAGGGAGCCACCATATGTTAGGATCCTGTAAGCGTCGTAAAACTGGAAAATATATTCATTCGATAATGGCAGTAATGGTTTTCAATAAAAAGGACCCCTTGCCAAGTTGGGTAGAAAAAGAAGAAAAAACCATTAAGGGATTTTTTGTGAAAACTAAAGTGTATCATCTCAGTCATTATTTATAATTCAAAACTTGTACATGAAAACCAAACTATATAACGTAAAATGTCACCAAAATTACATAAAATAGGGCCAAAATTATGAAATAATTTGAGTTATAACTTCTAAATTCCAAAAAAAGACCAGTCAGTAAGGATTTAACTCTGCTTTTAAAAGAAAAGTTGGGAATATCTAACGCTTTATTGATCTGTGGAAATGATTAAAGCGCCCGATTTGTTTTGGTGGGATTGATTATTATGTTTAGAATTTGAGCGCCGGCGCCCGGGCGTTCGTTGATCCGAGCATTAGCTATTTTTGAATTTGTGTTTCATTGCTGTTTTTTTTTTTAAGTAAAGTATTTTGTTTTTATAAAACTATCGTTTCATTTAGCTGTACTAACATGATAGAGCGTAAATAATGCTAATAAAGCGATTTAAAAATATGTTTTTTTTTTAATTCAGTATCGATATTTTTTCCATCGCATCATCAAAGGTGTCATTAATACTATCGTCTGTCTTCGTTTTCGGAAGCGGTCTTTTAACACCCAGTATTAGTTTCATCCCTTTTTTCAAAGTACTTATTGTCAATTTGTAGCTGTTATTTATCTATATTATATTAGATATAAATAATTGGCATTATAAAATAAATACCATTAAGTAATTAGAGTATAATAAATGCAGAAAATTAATTAATTGAGAAATTAGAGTATAATTACGATGAAGCATAAATAATAATAAAGCGCTTGATAGGCGTTAGGACTGATTGAGGAACACAAAAAAAAGAACAAAGTTACAACTAAATAAAAAGAATAAGAAGGAACCATGTTCGCAGAAATATTACATACACATTTGAATTCAATTCACCATTCTTGAAGAAAAAGCGGGAAGTGAAAACTAAAAAGCTCCGGCCTTTATATACAAGACACGATATAAGATATGGTTTTAGCCTTTTAACTTGAACATGGATTATAAAAACAATATCTGATTTGGCTACACGGTTTTAGATATCTTTGCCTTTCACGAAGAAAGGGAAGAACTGTACGAAAAAATGTCTATGACAGTTGACAGTAAAAATAAAGCTGTGAAAAGTGTGAAGCAGACTGTGAAGTGTGAAATAAAGCTTTCGAGGCTTGTTAAAAATGGCTGCTGCTAACGTTTTTAGAAGTGCTTTTTGCGGATTTTTACGAAAAGCGCCAACTTACAGAACACCGGTAACATGCCGGCTATCGACCGTTGTTCTACAGCAAAAATTCCATACAGTTAAAACCGCCGTAAAAATATATAACAATCAATACCTTCAAAGTGGGGTAAGGATATTAAAAATCAATACAACTTTAATTTTTTATACAAATATGATCAGAAAAGTATTTTTTAAATATTTTAATTAATTATTAAGCTTTACAGTCGCAATGATTTCATTGGTAAATCAATATAACCTCAAAACATATTGCATAACGAAGTTGTCGAATATGTCTAGGTACGATGTCAAGAATACTCCTCCGGTGTCCAGTCTAAGCCTTCCACGAAGGAAATCGAGGAACGCGTGCTGAAAGTTTGCAGGGCTTACGACAAACTCAGTAATAGTCAGGTACATGTAATTTATTATTACACTATTTGTTTCAGAACGAGAAAATCAACGTCCGCAAGTACAGCGGTGGACCACCCCTCTCATTAGAACTTATACAAAGTAGGGTGCTGCTCGTACTACAACTTTATGACAAAATTAACCCTGAGCAGGTAGACTTAACTAAATTTATTTGCCTAAAATGTCAAAAGTTATTGTTGTTTTATTTGAGTTACATACATTAATACATATGCTCATAAATTTAAGGCCAGTCCTCTAATATCAATAATTGTTGTGAAAGATTTACATAGACAATGAGTTTTTAGTGACTGACTATGTTTATTTAGCAAATGTTGTTTATACATAAGCTATTAATCATGAAACTGCTTAATTAAGCTTCTTTTATACTCTTTAGTTATTACATGATTTTTGACTAAAATTCATTAAAATTTAAAAAAGTGTTATTTAATTTATAACAATAAAATATACTGTATAAACCAAAAGTTATCTGAACCTCACTATGAGACCAAATGTTAAATGAAGAAAAATATTGTAATGTAATAAATAATACTGTTAAAATTTTTATAGAGCTGTTCTCAAAATCTAAAATATTTTATTCAGTTTAGGCCCTAAGAAGGCACTTATAAATGCCAATACATACTATCGCCTGATTAGCTATTTACCTTCATGGCCTTGTAGAGCAGTAATAGTAACCCCTGTTTTTAGATGGAGGGGTTAGGGGTTTAACCTGTGCACAGGACTGACTTGTGATCAGAATATACTGTCTGTTAGGTTACCATAGTACAAATTATGCTTACTTTGAAATCAAATAACTACCTGTGAGATTGTCTGTTCATATTAATACTAATTTTTGTTAGAGTCAAGTATCAGCCCAAGGGTCAAGCAAGCTAAATGGTTGTTTTTTGATATATGAGAAAAAGTCATGATAGTAGTATATATAATGAAGTTAAAAGAAAAACTATCAGAGGTTGAAGTCTAAGAATTGATGCTATGATGGCTCAGTGGTAGCGTGTATGACTTCGCAGTCGATTGACGTGAGTTCGAATCCCTGAGCCTGAGCTTTCGGTGAAGGACACTGTAGCATGGTGGTAGGGTATTTTCTAATTCCCGCCTAGCTAGCTACCACCCTCAAGTTGAAAATCTTTCGCCAAGCATCAATAGGTGTGTTCCGGCAGCTGCACTTGAGAGCCAGTCTTCCACTAGGTTTAGTGTGTTATTAACTTGGGCCACATTGTCACTTAACATCAGATGAGATTGTGGCGACTACGTCAAACATATAACGATAAAAATATATATATATATTAAAGTTCTACCGACTTCCAACTACCAACATAATCTATTAACAAATACCAGTTGGTGTGTTCCAAACCCCCAAAACCTGCCAAAAGACAGAGAAGCTTATGAACAGTCTCCATTTTAGGCTCACTGTGTAGCTAACTACACCCATCACCTAATACCTAACATAATATCAGACCCTAAAATACAATACTTCTTTGGTGTAACAAAACAAAAGTAGTTAGTAATTAAGTAAGTAGTAATATCTTATACTTCATAATGTCACATGATGTACACGTAGCTCTAAATTTTACTTTAAACTAATTGTGCCAAAAGAAGTATAATTTCAAAATATTACCTACTTTATTAATGTTTATTAAAACATGACATATTTTAATATGCGGTTTTTTTTTCAGTTGAGTGTAGACAGTCATTTCATGACTGATCTTGGGCTCGATTCGTTGGACCATGTGGAGGTAATAATGGCCATGGAAGATGAATTTGGATTTGAAATACCTGATGGAGATGCAGAAAGGCTTGTCAGACCTAAAGACATAATCCAGTACATAGCAGATAAAGAAGATGTTTACGAATAAATTAAAAATAAAAGTGATAAAATTTTAATTTTAGGCCAGTTGTACATTTAACTTAGAATTGAGGTATAGACAAAGCAATATTTTTTTGTTACATCTACAATTGGTCTAAGATACTAAAAACATTCAGTTTAGTGTTTAGTTCAATACTTTACATTAAATTGAAATAATGACCATAACCAATACTGAACATCCAACTACAGCAATGTATAGTGTAAATTCTGTTTTTATTATATGCTTGTTAGACTAGATGATTTTCTTTTAATTTTATGTTAGTCCTTTTTTATAAAGCAAACCTCAATAGTATATTAAGTACTCTTTGTTGATGAAATGTTAATTTTCTACCTTACAATGGCATACCTAATGCCATTTATTCAGTTGATTACTGAATTCCGGTTGAAACTGGTAAGCGACAGATTTATGTGGGAAATAAGTAATTCAAAATGAACCATGGTTTTTGTTAGAGCAGCCTACAAGGTATGGGGGTTTTTCACAGGCTAGGTTTGTTTTGGGTTCGTAGTTATATGTTTAATCCTGTGTCGGCCCAACTCCTAGGAATCCACCAGTCCACAGGTGTTTTTAATACCTAATAGAGTGGTTTTGAGCATTCTAGTTCTTTATATTTATGTTATTAATTATATTTCAAAATTTACTTATGGAATCTCTGGTCTTTTCGAAACAGAGACTTAGCCACATGTTCTATTATATAAAAAGAGATGCTATAAATTGTTATTTCTATATGTTTAAACACACCAGTTTATCTTCATCCAGTCCTGCATTTACGATTTTTCTGAACCAGGGCAAAATCATGACATTGGTATCACATCCATTATTTGAGATACATTTTTTTATCATTATAGGTTTGTCGTTATGGCCACAATCTCACCTGATCTTAATAGATGATGTGCCCCAAGATAGTAGCAGGCTAAACCTAATGGAAACAAAAATTTTAATACTTGGATTTTTGTTATAGGTAGCGTGTATATTTTCATATGCATTTACTAAAAAATCAGCGATTTCTTTTAAATTATACGCGGGTGAAACCGGGATGCACAGCTAGATCTATACTATAAGTTTTTTTTTATCCTTATAGGTTTGGGGTAGTGGCCATAATCTCACCTGATGTCTCTCAAGTACAGCTGCCGGAACACACCTCTTGGTGCTTCGCGACAGATTTTCAACTCGGTGGTGGTAGCTAGCCAGGCAGGTTTTAGAAGAAGCCCTACCACCGTGCTATGGTTTCAACACGATGTTTTACTTAACCGAGAGTGCAGGCGCATTGCAGAAATTCCAACTCACGTCGATCGACGCCATGTTCGTACATGCAACCTCTGATCCATCATTGCTTCTAAATCTAGATGCCAAGGGAAATTCCCTGGCAATGATGTCACAAACTCAACGCATGCATTCTTATATCTAATGAATATGGTACGACGTACCCTGAACACTAGGCGTTTTAATGAAGTCTTTATCTGTAATATGATTTTGGTGTCCCCATAATTTGACGCCCCAGGTATGTTCCCCTGCCTATCCCTCTACATCCGGGACTGTTTATGTCAGATCACTCAGTTTTAAGAATATCCATGCAAGGTGACCCTATATATTTTATCTATTGTAGCACAGGTAATATTGAGTAACAAAAGTTAATAATCTATTTAATTTGTGCTACTACATAATATTATGCGATGCGAGTATGGTTCAGTGGCAGCATGCTCAAAAACCGCATCAATCGAACCGAGTCCGAACCAAGAGTAAACCTGGACCATAGAAACCTTAATTTAGGGACTTGGGTTCAGGGCAATTTCTGTCCCATCATATCCTAAACTTAGCATTTATACAGCTAACTTAGTGTTCTAATAACGACTTCCGTAATGCCATGGCTTCCTCACTTGCAGATGTAGCCAAGAATTTATGAAAGATGCCTTGGTCAGACTTTGTCTGCGTGAACAACTGGGATAAAAAGTATTCTATGTATTGATCCGGGTTATAAGCTATCTATGTACCAAACTGAGTAAAAGACAAGCAGTCACTTTCGCATTTATAATAATAGGATTTACATTGTAGGTTGTTCCGCCCACATTATTTCAACAATCTGCACTTGAGAAACCAATTCCTATCTATAGACTTAAAATGGGGCTATAAGTCATTTAAAGGTTATAGCAGCCAAATACTATCTTAAAAATTAAAAAAAAAACTTCCTTATATTTCGAATAAAACTACAAAATCATCATCATATTTTTACAACTTTATTCAAGAAACATGAGGAGGCGGGCCTGTGCTATTTATTTATTACAATAGAAGTTCGAGTGAAAATACATAGATCTTCATTACTATAAATGACTGATTTCTACTATTATACATAAACAAATTAGTTACGATAAAGAACCTAAAAATGTGCTAAGTCTAAATCATCGAACGGAAGATACCTATTGTACAAAATTTATGTATGGGGTCACATGAAATTACTGTCTTGAGAGGCTAACAGGCAGATTTATGGGAATTTTAAACATGCAATAACTCAATTATACTTAATGGAAATAGGATTTTTTATAAAAACAATTGTGATAAGAAAACACTTAATATAATAAATTACATGATTTATGTATGAGATATAAATTATTTCTATTATCAGCGGTAGTTTGGCACTTTTATTAACATTGAAAACTCAGATCTATTGTACAAACTTATATATTACATACATTTTCTGCTACAAGTGAATTTGAACTAAATTCAGGACAGCGCCCTCGCCTCCAGCAACAGTTTAAAAAGAAAACTTACTAGGCATACATACATTCATAGTAATTTATATTTACATACATACTAAACTCTCCGACTTTTAAATGCACCACACTGTTATCGTACATTTCACACATAAAGTATAAATATATATATATATATATAAATTATTTACATTTAAATTCGAAGTTCGCAGCCTCGACGAGTCCTACGTTGTTGTCCACACTGCGGTAATAACTATATTTGACAGGGTGACGTCATTCTACATATAACATAACCAAATCGAGTTAGAATCACACCCGGATCATTTATACAGTTTTTAATAAGACATGTATGATATGACATAACCGCGTTTGATACTGTATAGAATAAATAAGATTTTTAAATTAAAGGTCCCATCCGCACAGACGATTTTACAACACAATTTGAAAAGACCTTCTAAAATGTCATTGTTTTTAAGGTGATATTTAAGAAAACTAAAAAGGGACAAGTTACCGTTAAGTGTATCTAGACAACAAAAATAGAACATGATAAATACATCAAAATGAAAACAACAAAAAAAAACAAATACTGATTCACACTATTCCGCAGTGTCAGTACACCAGAGTTTGTTCAGTGGAACACACTTCCATTACATACACATAATAATATCTACAAAATAAATAACTTTTTGTTTATAAAACTAAAGTCTTCTGTGGATTGTAGGTGCTAAACCAGAGGTTTCATTTGGCAAAGAATCGATACCAGAATGTAGAACCACAATATATATAAAAAATATATTTTGAAATAATCAAGAGCTTTATCTATTCCTAATAATTTCTTTATTACATTTCTAATTTGAATTATTAAAATAATGTCTATTCAGATTCTTTTAATACAAACAATAATTTTTGACGTTAAAACTTTCAAGATGATTTTTTAAGGATTCTATAAAAACTTTGCTAAGCAGAAAACGATACCTAAATGTTATCTACAAGAACAGCAATCTTCAAATAAATGTTTATTTTTTTTATGTAAATATATTAATTTATTTACTAAATATATTTTTTAATTAACTGTCAGAGGCTGTGTAATATACGTATTCCACATTCTGGATCGTAATTTACCTCAATGATACCTAAATATCACTATAATCTTATAAGAATTGCCAACTACATAATGTTCATATGTGAAAAGTTCATTAGTTATTTCACAAAGTATCTGTAATTGACACTGGGCTATCTGAACCTGCTACTCCGGACCCTGCCCGCTGACCGGAGCCTGCGCGCTGTGTTCGGATCCACCCTAGCCACTCTCACCACAGGTTGTAACCAATCACACAAACCCTGTAAAGCTCGCTTTTTCTTTTTAAGCTCTTTGTCGCTTTCAGAGTTGCTTTTGTCATCACCATCCGATTTTGTCACTTCCTCCTCCTTCGTAGGCACATTCGTTTTATTCTTTTCCACTTCAAGCTTCTTGTCCATGATCAGTGTTGCCAATGTTTTATCCTGAGAATCCTCTGAATGTTTTTCTATAACAGTTTTTTCATGTTCAGTCTCTGATAAGGTAGTGTCTTCTTCACTGATGGTATCCTGAGTGGTGTCATCATCTGGAGGTTCCGACGATGTATGACCTAGACTCTCCGACTTAGCAGACTCCATGCTGTTTGCTCTGGAATCTTTCTTTTGCTTCCTTTTACTAGGCCAGCCTGTTCGATTTTTCTTCTTAAACTTCCCTCTTCTGCTTTTGGGTTTGCCGACTGAATCCTTCATTTCATTCCTTATTAGGTCGCACCTATCACATTCTGATACTAAACTGGAAACATCTGGAATATTTGTAGAGGTTGTGACCGTAGCATCTCCTTCCATAACATCATCAGAGAGATCATACTCTGCGGCGTCTTCGAATACCTCTGATAAAAACTGCTGTAATCGCTCTGAAGCTTCCTGAGTTTCTGAGATGACAGGTTCCACCTTCATGTTACTCTGTGTGTCACTAATTGTATCTTCTGAAGCTGTAGATTTCGTATCTTCTGTATGTTTCCGTCTATGTAAGAGTCCTGCTGAACCGAGAATGGCTAAAGTGGATGCATGTGCTCTTGGTGACTTCCTTGGATGGCCTTCAAAAGCAATAATCGTGGCAGTTCGCTTTCGAATTTTCTGCTTCTTCATCCCTCGTGTCCCATAGGACCTCGAAGGGCCTGCCCTGTCCTCTCGTTTTACAAAGTCACTAAGGGGACAACAGTTTGGCTTGAGCGGTGGTAACTGACCTATTTCGTAAGGTAACTTCGGTGATTTTGAGTACAATGCTGAAATAAAGACAAATATGATTTATAAATTCTGAATAAAAAGTGTAATTGTTTTTCATATCTATTTGGAACTATTTTGACATAAAGAATTTATTATCACTATAATTTGGCTTAATTTAAAAGTATATCAAAAAATCTATTAGAATATAATAATTTTTTACCCAAAGCCTTCACTTATAATGAACTCTTAGAACAAAAAATTACAAACTACAACAATAACATTTATATTATAACTAAACTTCCACTCACCAAAATACTGTGGCACATTTCTAGTAAGAATTTTGTCCTGATCTTGGCGTTTAAAGGTTTCATACCATGGCTCGCTGTATGGCACTGACTCAAATGCAAACTCTAATTGCTCCACAGCAGGAGTATATTTTAACTTGCCGTCCTCCCACTTCATGCACTTCTCAATTGGTTCCTCCCTCAAAGGATTGACTTCTGGCTCTGGTTGTGTATTTGACTCAGTTGGTACTTCTGCAGGCTGACTCTCTTTCTCCACTTCAGTAGCTTTGAATGGCACCCTCCGCGAACGCTTAGCTACGGCTCCTCGTCGTTTCCTCCGTCGGTTTTCTTCAGGCCAGCTATCTTCCTCTGAAGACTCCTCCTTTAAAGCTACAGGTCGAGCCAAACGTCGTCTCTCAACAGTTGGGGGTGGCTGAGGAGGGCTCTTTCGTCTCGTAACAACCACTTTCTCTTCCTCAGATGACGTCGAGCTGGTTGAGCTTGCCCGCTTCGGAAACATAAACTGCTCCGCTTCATCACTTAAAACTGATAACTCTGATTTTCTAACTTTTCTGAACTTGACGACTAGAGGCTTTGTGCCATTACATGTGGGAGGAGTGTCTTTTCTTTTCGCCTGAAACCCACCACTAGACCTCAATTTGGTACTGACAACTTTATAGTATTGCCGATCATCCTGAGCATCAGTTTTCCTATTACACCTCGTATTGTGCTTTCTGTCATCTTCCAAGCCCCCATTTCGTTGGGGACTGTCATTCCCATTGACAGTGGAATCTGGAGATATTGATCTCTTCAAGCGCTTATTTTTTGGTTGTTCTATATCACCATTGCATATTTTACGTAATGACCTCCTTTCACCATTGATTGGAGTTGCTTTGTCTAAGAAAGTTGTCACATCAGTCCCGGAACTAATAAGAGAATCCAGTGCAAGGAAATTTGTGTGGTCTCTCACAAAGGTCAGGTGATGAGGTGACCGTCTGTGTAATGTGGCATCCACATAATCAGTGTTACACATTTCACAGTAACCCCCTTTCTGCTCCTTTTCGTCTTTTTCTTTGATCCGAGGTCGACTTTTTCTTGTCATTCTGAAAATGTATGCAAATTAGAAAAGAAAATCTGACATGCATTGTTGATCACTCTAAAAAATTACTTACTTCTGACCTGTGGTGTTGCTACAATTATGTATTTTAATGATATTATTGGGTGATTCTTTCCTTTCTTTTGTCTCTCTCTGGGGGTCTGGCTCTAGTGATATCTCAGGCCATTCATCAAATTCCTTGTAAACAGGTCTGCAGACTCTGGAAAATCAACACGCATCTTCAATAATATAGACATTGACAGATGGAAAGAAAGCATTTGTCTCTTTATAAATTGCCCATACTTGTCCAAAAACTCAATCTTGATAAAAGGTTTACTGAACAGCCTTACATGCGCTTTACGCGGTGCCGTGAAGAATGTGTCATACAGTTTATCCAATAGATTTATAGCCTGAAAGATTAATAAAAATATGCTGTAAAAATATATAAAGCAAAGCAACCATGAAAAGAGATATTAGTAGAGAAAGTTTGAAAATGTTAGAAAGCGGCATGTAACAGTTCATTCCTAAAAGCCACAATGGGCATGGGGACTATCAAAATGCTTGTAAGATCTTTCTTTACTTCTTTTTATAGTTTTTAATTCTGATTAGAGTATATTGAGTAACATTCTATAATCCGTAAAAATGATTTTCCTATTGTGCCAATACAAAGATAATAAATGATGAATGAGTTTGGAATAATACATATTTTAAAATTAGTTTTTTGTTTATATTTTTGACATAAAATGTATGGGAAAAATTGGCCAGCCAAGATCAAAATATAGTAGGGTGGTACACCCATGGAGATAGTAGTTACATCCTGGCTAAAGAGTATAATAAAAATGGTATGAGTATTTTCAGTCTGTTTTTGAAGTTGTATGTCTTTTGGCGTATTTAGTAGAGCGTTAGACTGAAAGCTACACTGCATCACGTAACGGAAGTGCACAATGATGAAGACAATGTTCAATGACAATCAACAACAAGATCATGGACTGATGATCATGGATGGATCAAAAAGATTATGGACGTTTTTTTAAATGTGTAAAAATAAAATTTTGGCAGGTTGAATGGGAAAAAGAACAAGTATAGCAACAGTTACCTTCTGCACAGTGAGATGCACGCAGTTGGGACGCTGCTGGATGTGAGTGTTGGGGTGCACGCGCTGCAGCATGGCATCGGCGCGCGCGCGCCCCTCACGACGCCGGCATGGCGCCGCGCCCAAGACTCTGCCCGCGCCTTCGCCCCCACTTGGCACTCGGTCACGCACAATGTGACTCACGCGCGGCGTCAGGAACACCTCTTGTTGCTGATGAAAAACAGTACCACTTATAACATATGAAGCTGTTGAAAAGTCTCCAGGACAGTGTGTCCTACCAACATGGATGTCCTTCAAACATAACATGAAGAGACATTTGAGCACACTGACATGACAGCGAGAACTGGTGTGCTTTGTAGATCCCATGGTAGTTGCAATGCTGCCACTAAGTCATGCTATGATAAAAAAAAATTGAGTTCATTTTAATCAAGGGACTCATTCAAACCAGATTGAAGACACTAAAATTAAGGAGTATTGGGACATTAATTATACAAGGTACTTGATACTTCCATGCACATGAGGAAAACCTTGATTTAGTGGCACACTTTATTGTATTTGATTGAGGAAGGCGTTACTTTGCAAGAATCCATTGTAAATAATTTATCCACTTAATTATACACTTTACTGTGTTACATTTAGGATTAGTTAGTGGATAATAATTCAATAATAACAAAATTTGTTAATCTCTTAAATATATAAAGATTTATTACTTCTACTTCTTTATTACGACTACAGAATGCCATCAGTCGAGCACATGTGCGAATCGTGCTGCTCGCGCTCAAAAGAAAGCATACAAAAATTCTTATTGGATGATTCTTAGGAAACAGATATATGCAGACTTTTTTTAGGTCTTTTTACGTCTATAATTTATGTAATACATTAATTTGATATATCATATGGTTTACTCGGCGTAAATATCAAAAGATTCTTTTTTCCGAATTAATTCACTATTTTTGTCACTGCTTATTTCGGACGTAAATTTATGTTACAAAATATATCCTATAACCGGACCGTATAGGTATGAATATAAAAAAACATTAATTTGAGTTATGGTTTTCGCATTAAAAGAACATAAACGGACAGATAGAGAGTATTGAGTTTTATAATATGTATAGATTATAAAACATTTATAATCAGATAGCTGATGTTATAACATATAACTTAGGCTACATTTATTTTTGAAAAATAATTAGGGTTCCGCACAAAAAATAAAAAACCTATTTTTGTAGTCTACACGACCAAAGCCACAGACTCAGCTACTGTAAATATAAGATAGTATAAAAAAGATGTCAAATAATTTCCTTATTAGTTAGTAATAAGTAATATTAAAGCCCCTTAAGTACTAGATATTTTTTACAGTAGAGTTAGAGTTGAAAGACCATATTTTTCAAAATAAAATATTATTTTTTCAGTTTAGGACTTAACAGAGCATTTATTAATAAAAATGATACATATACATATGAAATGGAACAAATAGCAAGCCATGGCAAATAAACAGATACCTTTTCCAAGACATCCATAGCATTTGTACTATTAACGCCTTGACGTTAGTATACAAAGTTTTTTGAGTAAACCTTGTGATTGGGACCTAATAAGTTCAGCCTGCAGCAGAGAAATGTTGGATAATTCCGGCAAATTGAAATTAAAATAAGAATACATTTGTTTACTCACAAATAAACATCTGAATTATTAAGAATCCTTTATTTAATTTTATAGGTCTATGGTTTGAGCTTTTATAAAGCTTATATTACTTTCATAATTATTTGTTTAATTATAACCTTTCTACAATACAGAGCATCTGAATTAGCCAATTTGGTTCTTTAGAAAGGTTGAATAATTATGTACTAGCATAATATGGTATTGCCTATATAACTGTAATAAAATAAAAATAAATAAATAAAACGACTAAATATTTAACATGATGTTAGATAAGTGATAAACATAATGTATGACAAATAGATAAATTATAGCAATGAAAGTCTGAAAGAACAGGCAATGAGTGGAGTTAGCTTAAGTGGTGGTTAGTTGCCTGCTTTTTTATAAACACCAAAATGCCCATAGCTCATTGTACAGATACACTATGGGTAGAGGAAAACAAACAGTATAACTGAATAGGTACAGTGAACACACAAAGCCACATCATCAGTCTTCCAGTCAGTCAGTTATCTTGAGTTCCATTTATCTCATATTATTTACATAAAAAGAAATGAAAATAAATTATTGATATTATGATACAGGCTTATTTACATTTGTTTTGATTGAGAATGTAGATTAGCCAATGTTGCCAGATTAAAAAATTAATTACATAAAGTACCTACCTATCAGTAATTAGGAATATTGCAATATTGAGTACAGTATTATGAACACGTCAAAACGAAAACAGCGCTTAATACGAGCGAAAACAATAAGCAATGTAGTGAACTGACCTAATATACATAATGCATATGTTGCAACTCAAAAAGTGCTAGCGGCGACAATTCGCTCAGAGGGCATTCTTGGAACATGTGCGTGTGCAAATATCGTGAGGCGAGTTAACGGGGCGTGTGGAGCCGGCACAGCGGAGTATCGACGCGCTTCCACACATTCATCATGGAGTTTTCCTTGAAACGAGCCGTCGAACGATGTGGCCACGGATCGCGCCAACCGTCCCGCGCCAAAAAAATAACACTAACCGACCGTACACAAAACTCACCCTTAATCACTAGTAGTTAACAGCCACATTCCCGTGACGAACGATACGCAATATCAACTGTCAAAAATTAAGCGAACACACGCGTAACCCGAAGGAAACTACATTTCAAACAGCATTTTAAAATGGAAGTAATAGTACAGCGCACGAGAGAGCGCGCGCGACGGCCTCGGCCCGTTGCATTTCGCTCGGCGGCGGCGGCATCAGCGCGACCGTACATAAGCTGACCTAAAATCGAACACAAACTCCTCACTCGACTTACTACAACAATTTTAAAAAACTATTTTCTAAACAATTGTGACATAATCGACATATCGGACCGCACGTGCAGCTTATATACATAATGTATACTTACATAGAAACGGTCCGCGGGGCCCTCGCGCTCCGCTTATCACAAAAATAAGTAACTATATACTAGTCATTGACTCGGCCACTTCGTCACTGCTTTATTTGTCTCCTATTGTTATGTCTTGTGACAATGTCCCGGTTCCTCAGTAAGCGTTCTAATAATGTATTATTCATGTAATGAATATAACGATTTATAAAGCTATTCATGCACATTTGCTAAATAAAAATCGAAAAGTAACAACAAACACAAATCTGTCACACAAGATGGAGATATTTCACGTTAGTTTATGTTTTTTTCGTAAGAGGCGCTGTTGTCGCGTGGAAGGGGAAACGTTCTCCATTGGTCCATTACAATTACGTTCCATTTCATACTGTTTTTCATTTTGTTATCATGTGTGATTTATAGATAAAATAAAATGTTGTATGTATTAATCTTATTATAAATAGTATGTAATTAACTCAAGGTTATTATTAAATAAATCATAAAGCATATAAATAAATTAAGAATGGTTAATAAAATAAGGATAAATATACAAAATTTATAATAAGCCTTAAATTGTACTATAAAACAGAACGTTAATAACTTGACCGATTGCAGTATAACAGTGATGCAAGCGTTAGGTTATAAATAAGGTAATCCCTAAATAAGTATCATAATGTAAGTAACGAAAACATACTTATACGCATTAAAAGGGAGTGTTGTGTTATTTTGCAAGCTATTTTGGCGGCAAAAATATTAACTTACCAAACCCATGTCCTGTATCCTTCGGGATATGGATCTAGCTAGCCCATGGTCTTGTATATCCAAGTAAAAGCAGAAATTTCGTCTCACTGTAACACGTTATAATTAGAATAGACAAACAATTCTATTGTTTCATCCAATTAGGTCACGTTGAAAAATATGACGCACGCACCTCTGTTATATTTTTCGTCTAAATTTAAAGTTGAAACCATTATTATTGAATAAAATTATAATATCACAAATTAAGACATAGTTTCGTGAAGGCGCACAAGTGTTAAAAGATATTAATATGATAATTTTAAATTAATAAATTATATAAGATAAGAATTTAATGGAGAATATCGTGCTAATTGTATTCTGCTGTAAAAATACGTTTCAAATGTCGAAATGTCATTGACAGCTGAGAGGTATAGACTAACAAATGCGTGATAAAAATAATGATCTATGGAAAATATTCGATGACAAAATCGATTTTTTAACCTCAAACTTGCGAGCTCCTCTAATGTATAATATTTTTAACGAAATTACATACTTCCGCTTGCATTATGGAATATCTTCTATTTTAAATATAGAGAAAGAAAAGAAGAGACATCTGTACAGTAGCACAGTTGCTATTAATTATAAGATGATTAAACTATTATTAAATGATTTTTTTTGTCTTGATTTATCAGCTATAATTAGAAATACGAACAAATTAATTATTTATCAGTGTAGTTTCTATTCAAACTGTGTTCTAAGTATAATGTATCTATTTCAAACAAAGGTCAGTACAGAGGACGTGACATATTATTATTATTTTTCTACCAATCAGAAGGGTTTAAAAATTTTTGCATATCTAAATAGGTATGTATATCTTTCAGAGGGAATTACGAAGATACTATCTGAAAACGTCTTAAAAATGTACGTACTTTGAACAGATTGTAACTGTTAACTTATTCCTGAGAATTTCAACTCGCATCTATATAAATAAAATTATTGAGGTTAGCCGTTGCGCACATCACGCATAAACTAATGAATAAATTTTGACAAAAACATTTTTTTTACTCCACTCGGTCCTTATAAAAAAAACACCTTAAAATATCCTATAGGTACCTAAAATATCTTCATAAACAATAATTCCGTAGTCCTCACGAGCGGAACCGCGGGTACAGCTAGTTACGAATATGATAAATAAATATAGTTTAAATATAACAACTCCATTTCTTTCCCAAGCCGTCATAAATGGTACAGAGAGGCGCGGCGCGGCGCGGCGTGACGTGCGGCACTATAGTGTGTATCTATAGCTCATCCTTATATTTACTGGGTCAATACATGACCATCTATATGTAATTTTATCGATTCCTCGCATGTCTGTATGTGAGGCCGAGAGCCAGCCGCGAACGGCCGGTATGTACCCATCTATTTTTTTATAAAATATAGGCGCTGCAGGCTCGAATGCGTATTTCGTAACGTTATTCAGGAGGTTGTTTATAGAGTGAAAAATACAATATTTTTATTACATATATCTATATACCTTTTTGACACGCTTATAATAGCTTAATTTTTAAATTAACAAATATTTTTTGTAACCGATTTAAAGTAGCTTCTCTGTTTTCCCAGTAGTTATGCTTGTATGTGTATCATTTTTTACAAAATACAGATATTCATGATTTTTTAACTGTAGTAATCTAATATATTTTTTGGAAGGCTTATAAAATATTAATACACTATTCATGTGTACAGACTTATCCTATATAATAATAGGTCCTTACATATTAAATTAGCGCTTTATATGGAAAAAGTAAAACGAAAAAAATATTATGAAATAATACATTTAATCAATCGAAGTATGTACTATTATTATCTATGCACTTTCGACATTTTATAGGTAGTTCATTGATTCCATTGCTAAAAAAATTGTGGAAGCGAGAATCAATAAAATCTTTGAAGGCGCTTTGGACAGCCTCATCGGAATTGTTTTTTTTTTCCTTGCAAGAAAAATTTGTCCACATTCCGAAAAATGTGGTAATCTGTTGGAGTAAGGTCCAGGGAGTATGGTGGGTGTCGGAGACTTTCCAACCGCAAATCCTCTGATTTAGCGACCATCTGTTGTAAAGTATGGGGCCTAGCGCTGTTCTGAAGCAGCAACGGGCTAGAGAGATTGACCAGTCTCGATTCTACCACTCACACCGCAACCTGCCGCTAACTCTGACATGGTTCGCGACGGATCCGCTTTCACGATCACCTCTAATTCTTTATTATCAACTAGGGTCTCCGGTAGTTCACGGGGTTTGGTTTGTAGGTCAAAATTTCGAGAACGAAAACATTGGAACCAAAAAACGTACCTACCCTACTTTCTATTACAGTAGCTTCCCAATACACATCATTAATCCTTCGAGATGGTTGTGCTGCGTTGATGCCACGGTGGAACTCATATTTGTAAATAACGCGATATTTTAATTAGTTTTCCATTTTGTGAAAAGAACGATGTCAAATAAAAATCAAATGGTACGAAAACAAATGAATCACTAAATTCGAAACACAAATACATTGTACATAAATTAAAAATAATAATAATTTGAAATCCCTAACCAAACGCCAGATATTTAAGAACAAGGTGGTCAATACAACAAAACGCTAATTTCATATGTAATTACCTAGTAATTGTGTTTAATTTTTAACAAAGGTGGTTTTTTACTTTTTGTTAAATAATTATTGAATGCTTGTTTTAAATTTTTATGATTTCCTATTAGACGTGGTTTTTAAACCCGTGACTTCCTCCGAGTAGAAGTCTATACCCAGTTGCGGATATCCTAATTGTACAAATAGATGTTTTAGTCACTAAACATGAGTGTTTCTAGGGGGCTTTGCCAGGGCAGGATTAGTTATATAGCAGAATTAGTAAATGCTGCGTACTTCGCAAGTAGTAGAAAAGTCAAATATAATATTTCCAGGACCAGCGCTGGGATAATCCGCCTCTGGGCCTGGTTCCTGAAAAACGATAACCGATGGAAACGAAACCCAATTATGGGTTGATTTTTGTAGACCATTATACTGGGGTGAGCATCAGATACTTAGGTACGTAGATACGTAGGTATTTCATAGGTTACACTTTTTAAACTATCGCGTTTTGTATACATTATCATTACAACATATAACAACGTCAAAATGTGGAGTAGTTAAAAAAGAAAAGACACGCTTTAGACCCGCATTAATAATATATAATACCTAATGTATCACAGGATGTTCCGATGAGTTTGAAAAATTACTGCTATCAAAGTCATTGACCTATTCATCATCATAAACGAGAGAAAAGCGCCTTCCATCTAAAATCTATCTGTATCTAGAGAACTTTTCCGCGTGGTATTTGCATATCGTCAAGTCGGTGACTGGCGCTGGATATGAATAAAATAATAGCATCATACAAACAGCACAACAAGATATTACTATGAAACCGTCGCGATCGCCCTTACAATCTAATGCCCAGATGTTTCCAAATACTTTATCACCGGTGACACATAAAATAATATTTATACCTTTCGTCAATAAATGTTTTATTAAGAAAATAATAAATAAATGACTATGGGGAAACAATATCACATGGGGCCATTTCATTCCAAACTAAGCAATCTAAGAATAGTTTGTATTATGCAAACTAAACAACTGGCATAGTACTACTGTACATATACAGTCCCGGCCCTAGCCCTTAACCTAGGTAAAGCGAGATTATCTTTCAGCGCCCTTTGGTCGATTCTTTCACACCATAAATGTTATTTTATCACGCTATAAGAATTGCGGGCGCCATGCAGCTATGCTTAATTTTATTATTTTGGATTTATTTTCATTCGGGGCTAACTCCTCGCCTCTCAATAGGCGCCTTAAAAATTATATTTTTCGCTCGAAATTATGTTTTGTATTTGGCATTTTGGCGCCTTTTGCTATCTGGCGCCGAGAGCGACCGCAGCTTTCACTCTACCCCAGGGTCTCTGTACATATACAGAAAACAGCCAGCCATAAAATCTCCACATCACACAAAATCCGTGACCTCTCGGCTCGATATCACTTCGCCACAAGGCCTGTCAATGTCTATTAAGGATATTATGTTGATTGAATCTTATCTTGACGGATTTTACTTTTAATCCACCTTAAGTTTAGGTACCGTTCATTGTGAAAATACGTAAGTATGCCCTTTACTTCTTACGCATGCGTATACCTGTTGAATATGAGCTTATTGTTTTTGAAATAAGTGATAAAAAGAAATAATCGCTTGTAGGGGACAATTCTCGGAAGAATATTGAAACTGCTTTTCCATATTCGATTTCATAGGATTTGATGGGGTTGTTATGTCTATTGTCAAAAGCCCCTAAACAAAATAAACTGAGGAAATGTATGAATAGGAAAGGTAATATCATAGAAAAGGTTTAATCCTCATTTTTCTATGGTAATACGATTTTTTAAAGTTTGTACATACATAATTACTTTACTATAAGTAATGAACTACAAAAAGTATAGCTTAAGATTTAAATATTTACACACTACTTAATCGGAGAGCAATGACAAATAATATTAACAGGAGAACAATGTATTACATATCTAGCGCATTGAATAATTTTACAAGTGTATTTTAAACGAAGCAGTAGAACATAATAAAAATCGCTTGTAAAAACAATTATTTAGGTAACTAAATTTAAGGTGTTATTATACATACATTTGCAAAAAAAAACGGTCGGTTTGTTTTTTTTTTCTTCTCTGAAAAAATATAATACTAAAAAGGATTTCATCGTTTGAACATATTACCTACTGGTTGGTTATAAAAGTGCAATAGTGTTTAAAAAAGTACGACCCAAGTTTAATTTTTTTATTGGCTGGTTTCGACATGTACATAATGGTTATTATTTTAATTCCTTACCTTAGTTAGGTTCTCTGACCCTATATTATGTAATATTGGTGGCATTTTGTAGTTTGGTTATTGTGCATTCGTGAAGTGATTGACTTGAGTGATTCGTGTTTTTTCTTCAAAAAAATCTCCCTTTTCTCCCTTCCCCATTCTTCAAAACGTCGCACTAGCAATGCGTGATAGCCTCAATATCCTAGGTGTGGATATTCGCAGTGACCTCAACTCCAGGGATTACATCAGTAGTGTCATCTCTACTAAGTCTCGGAGACTCAGAATCCTTAACAGGGTGCGCCGATTTTTCACGCCCTATCTTCTTTACATGGAACAAGTTCGTCCGTGTATGGAACACTGTTTGCATCTCTGGGATGGATCCGCAAAATGCCTCCTCGATGCTCTGGACAGCTTGCAAAGACGGGCTGTTCGCATTGTTAATGATGCAGACGTTACTAAATACATCGAGCCGTTTCAGCTGCGCAGAAAGATCGCCTCGCTGAGTATGTTCTACCGTCTGTATCATGGTGAGTGTTCTGAAGAGATGTTCAATCTAATTCCCTTATCTCCTTTCCATAACAGAACAACACGTACTGAGGTTTTGCGGTAACCTCCATCACGGCACGAACTAAAAAGTTCTCCGTGACATATCTTTGTCGTACCGTGAAGCTGTGGAACTAACTTCCGGCTAATGTGTTCCCTCCTTCTGACGACATCGGGTCCTACGCAGTCATCGCCCGGCCCGCGCCCCTAAATTACTCCGTGAGGACTGAGTTGCCAGGCTTAGTTTCGCTCGAAATTGTGTCATGGGTTCAAGAAGACTGGGATAGGGTTTTGTTTTTCGATGAAGCCAGAATATCTCTGTACGGTGAAGGCCGACATTGGCGAGTGCTACGAAGACGAGGAGAACGCTTTGCAGAGGCATGTTTTAAAGAAATCACACCTTATGATGGGGGCTCTGTTATGTTTTGAGCAGGAATAAATTTATTGGATCGTACGGAGTTAGTCTTCATCGAAAACAATTCACAACCCGCATTGACCGCTATTGGCGAAAACTCAAATTTTATGGACGACAACGCTCGCGCCCACCTACCTGGCGATGTGGAAGCGTATATGCTAAAGGTCGGAATTCGTCGTTTGGATTGGCTAGCTCCAAGTCCTCAATCCCATAGAGCATGTTTGGGACGTTCTGAAGCGACGTGTGAGATCAGTGCAGCCGGCCCCGCAGACCATCATAGGGCTAAAAAGAATGTGATTACCGCTGAGTGGGAACGTATTCCACAAGAAACCATTAATAATATACACGTTAGCGTGCCCAGACGAATGTCAGCTGCGATTTCACACTCCATACTAAATATTTGTCTGCTTTTATATTATTAGAAAAAAATAAAAAGAAACTTGTTTCATTTTTACTTAGCAAGCAGGTACACTACTAGTGCTTTGAACTTGTAGCATTATTTCTCCTGGTTAATCTCATAAAAATGTCGAAAACTATTCCTTGCTTATTAATTTACAAAATTCTGAGGATAATAAGAATACCTACCTAAAATTATCAAAAAAACTATAGTAACAATAAAATCGCTTCTTTGCTTAGGTGCCCGTTTTATTTTGCAAGAGTTTATTAGGTCCTTACTGCCATACTCTTATATTGGATTCTAGTACCGAAAAAATATACAATACAATAGGTATTAAATCAAATAGGTTTATATAGAAGCACGACAAAGTGATGGAATTGTGCCTGATGGTAAGTACAATACAATCCAACAAGTGGCGACCACCGAAAGATCAATATAGCCAGTCGCCGCTGTCATATCAGCCTACTTAAATATATACTGGGTATGTACCGAATGATCTTGAAACGCGATGTGTATAAATGAATCACTACAACGGAATTTTCGCCATATGTATGGTGGACACGACCTAGTTAGGTTTGTACAGTACTACCCACTATCGCCATTTTATCGTTCGTTTCTCTGCAAGGTGCACCACGTGCTGGTGAGGTTGGCTTGGGTGACTCAAGTCTAAAGATATTATTTAAACCCACTTACCACACCAACATTACGTTAAAGTTAAAAGAAAAACACAAAGTCCCACTTACAATAAACTTATATTTAAATAAAAATTATATTTTTTTACAATTATTACATTTAATATACATAGCCACTTTGTAAAAATTCTATATGCATACTTAACAGTACGTATAGTCACGCGTTGAGTTTATGTCCGAACGTCATGTTATTAGATTATGTAAATATTGTAATATGTCTTTAATGCGGTGTTTCTATCGACGTACGTGTGTATCGATGTATCGATTTAGTACTCGATTAAAATTTTTAAATTTTTCAGTGTTGCTTTATTTACAAAACACAAAGAATTGTTTCTTAATTTATGTCAAATATATTATTAGCGCTATAATAAAATATATTATATACGTTTTATTGCTTTATAATGAAATCTTCCAATTATATTCGCTCTGAACATATCCGGATATACGATATTTTCGAATCGGGGCAAAAATTTGACAACTCTTAACTCTTGACAAAAACTCTCTTTCCTCTATTTAGTATTTGAGGTTTGTAAAAGAGAATTACCTGGCAGAGAAATCACACAAACGTTCAAAAACCATCTAAGGATGTTTTCCAAAATCAAATGTACAATCGATACAGTAAGCCGATATTCGGATGTTTAACGTTTAAGATTTTTTATCATATGCATTTGACGCCCAATTAAATTGCTGGCCGGGGCAGTCACCCTGCTTTGTCTCCCCTCTAGATCCGGAATTAGTTCTTAGCTAAGCAGCTTATTAATTATTTAACCATATAGTGACGTATACAAGGCAAGGTTTATTTATAAGGGAGTTTTACGTTTAATTCAATAACATAGTTATTGAAGATCGAAATGTGTGTCATAACTTAAATTACTGCAATAAAAAACATAACGTCGTGACTTTTACGTCTTTAGGTATAACCGTGGCTCTATTTTTTAATCGTTTTCGAATACAATCAAAAGTTTGGTATCATGTACCTACTGCCAAGTTTAGTTCCTTCGATTTTCTGTTGAGGGAACTGCTAGTAGATATATCGTCATCTAATATGAATAATATCGTCACTCGTTAAGACACGAAGTAAGGAGGAACTGTTTAAAAAAAAAAACAATTTCATATTTTTTTAAGCATAAAGATTCCAACTTGTAAAGGTTCCAAAATGGGATGATACATTTTTTAAACCACTTTGGCTTCAGTATTTGTGAAATGTAAGCAGTTAGACTTCATCATCTTTTTTAATGTAATTATGTAAAATTTATAATGATCATAATTGTCAAATAGAAATGGATTTATTAGTCATAGTTAGGCTATAAAACTCCAATATAGAGGTTTTTTTCTGTATTTGTATTATTTTTTATTATAATTACAAGTTACGATATTATTCATATTAGGTGTCGATATGTAAAAAGATATCATTCGATCATATTTATAATTTATTAAAACCCATACTAGAACCCCTGAAGGGTGAAGTAATAAAATTAGGCTACATTTATGATAACTTACAAATATACATAGAGTGGGGAGGACATCTTGTTATCGCACGTCTGACGCGGATAAACAGAACGGCTAAGCCAATTACGTTGGGTACAAAAAACTTCGAAGTGTATTCTGTCGAACAGAAATAAAAAGTATATGAACCGCCCCCCTCCGGCCGCTAGTTCCGAGTGACACGCGGCAATGAGAGTAATTTTGAAAATATTTTTATAATATTCAGATGACTTAACGTTTTATTCTTAACTCGCTTAACTTCAGTCTCAAGTACGTCGACTCCAAGGCATGCAGTGCGGGGCACGGTTGAATAGACCTGTTTTATTTTTCAATTTTTTTTCTTATACTAATAGGTCTAAGAGATATTTCATATCTTGTCGTTGTGTTAATAAGACTATAATTTCAAGATAAATATAATATAAAAGGATACTTATAAATACATACAAATAGAGTTGACTCAAAATTCTTACTTAAATCCATAGATTTATTATATATAGATCGGCAACCCGAAAGAGAAAGAGCATAGTATACGCTTGTGTTAGAACGAGATGGGAATATGAGACAATTTTCGTTTGTGCTATACGTACAACGTGTGTGTGTATTTCGTATGTGTATGGCCTGTATCGGCCTACGTAATTGATGAGCAAAACAAATCCCGTTTAGTTTTGCAAAATCCATGGTTTTAAAGTATACTTTAAAGTTTAGTAGCTTACGTGTACTGTACCTGGATGTAATTCGTATAACAAATAATATTATCAAATTATTAAATACGTACACTAATGTATTCCGTTTTTGGTCTAGTCTTATTCAACCTATTGCCGGTCTATTATATACTAAATCTATGGTCACATCGATCTGCAAAGTGGCACAACTAAAATTAGAATTTCTTTTTTTTTTACAAAATTCTTTGTTTACAAAAACGTACATCGACATATTGATATATCTACATGAAAAACTCTGCGGTTCATAACTTTCATTTACTATGTACCTATTTCTACTTACAAAGTTATTGGCCTTTGTACTTTTATAAAAGAAAAAAAAAATACTACATATTTGGAATTGTTTACTTTTGTCAGTTTCTATGTAAGGGAATTATGAGTAAAAATATAAAATACTATTAGTTACTCTAAAATAAATTTATTTTTGTTGTGATTGTCTTTACTTTAATAAATAATTACTCATATAATATAGGAAAACATTTTAAGAATGTTAAAATTTTTGGACAAGCTTAGCTAACTGTTTACATTGCTTCACACGACAAAATTGTTATTTAACTATGCACAATTATCAAAAATATTAAAGCTTGTATATTATGTTATAAAAAAACACGTCAATGTTGTTGAATATCAACATTAGAAAGAAAAAGGTTTTTGAAACTTTTGCGAACGAGGACAAATACAATTGTGTTTATCTGGTGATAAAAGCTTTTCTCATGATTCGATTTTAAATTATTGACCTCTGGAAGTTATCGACAAGGAGTACCGATTCTCATATTAAAAGAATATTTAAGTCGAGTGAAATTAATTTGGGACGAGGGTTAATATCGCAATAGTGCTATCTTTATCTTCGCATGGACTTTCCAAACACTTGTTTCGTTTTTTTTTGTGCCTTCATCTGAAGCCTAGAAAATTGTTAATAGCAATATATGCGGAAAACATATTTAAGTTTATGGCTAAAGTGCCTCCCTGGATTTATTATATATTTTTTTTAAATCTTTTTATGGTCTTATTAATATAATATATAATTATCTATATAAATGAAATGATTGAGGTTTGCCGTTGAGCGCTCATCACGCAAAAGCTACTCGATAGATTTTGACTTTTTTTTGTTTTACTCCTTAGATGAAAAGGGTCTTTAAAAAAATAAAAACACGATATCTTCATTCAATAAAAAAAAATTACACGTCCACGCGAGCGGAGTAGTAGTTATTTTATTATTTGGTCATATAATACTAATTTCTAAACATTTCTTTTTGGCCCATTAGCGCCAATTTGATCATTTTTGGAACCCTTAATTTGTGCATTTCGTCGGACACTGTTTCAGTTAAAAGCCCGTATGAGTCGGCACTCCATATCTGACTTTGAGATCGTAACGAAATCATCAGACTGTATGTACAAACCGTTCACAATTTTGACTGGACGTGGATTATAAGCACAGTACATTTAAAATATAACCTACGCCGAAACTAGTAGTTTTCAAGCTAATGAGTACCCAGTACTTTTATAAAATTTTCATATACATTTAATATACAGATAAATCATTACAATTTTATTTAATTGTTAAAATATGTCATTTTGGAAATATATATACACATATATTTAATTTTAACTCGGCGAAAATACTTTATTGCTGACGGTAAAAAAACAGTAGTTTGTAGGAGTACAACAGCCATGTCTGTCATGTAATTCCGACTTAGAAACGCAACATTGAAAGTTACTAGACGACTATATACAGGTTGATCCCAAATCCACTTACAATTTCAATATATATAGAAATTTTAACTAAAAATAAACAGCCATAATATTCCAATGCTCTAATTTTTTTACAAAACCACTAACTATTGCTTTGGTTCTTATTTTTCTTTAAACAAAACTTTCTATTTATCTTAAACAAAGATAATGTATACGTCTACAGATTACACAGTAAAGTATGTATTTTAATGTTCTATTATGCCCCGCACTGTAACACGGCTGCAATCAGTTAAAGACAATTCAGTTTAAAAAAAAAACAACTGTCATAGACAAAAAATACATATTTTTTCACAGATAATTCGAATCACGACGTAATTTAATTTCTAAAAAAACATGTTATTGCCATAGACAATAAAGTGTTTTTTAAATATTATTATATTTTTGAACCTAGCTACAACTCCGGCCTGATTGATTGCCTCTGAGTGGGTTAGTTGGACTGGCTTTCCTCACTCTGGTCTCCGTTCGAGTCCCCGTTGATGACTGGAGGCACGGGAGGCTTTATCGGGGGCGCTGGTATCACCTGTGGGAAAATATTAAAAGATGAACATGCTACTCGTAAATATTTATTTGTTTACATACAAAATGTGATAATATTGATATTTACAGGGATTTGTTGCATTTACATACTTACTTATTTTAAACAAAAAACACAAACAAGAATGTACACATGTAAGAATAGTCATTATTATCTATCTATAAAAAAATACAAACCGCAAAAACTAAATTATTGTTATATGAGAAAAAACATTTGAAATCAACCACCATGTGCTAGCGAGATAATTAATGTATTTATAATTTGAAATAAAAAGCCAATAATAACTGAAACCCTTTTAACTTCATACATGTATGGATTGTATACCTTTCATCAAATACACACAATCTTTCTCTTATACAAACATTTAACGAAAAAAAAAACAACAATATGTTCTTTACCTAATTTTAAATACCGAAATAATGAGTGGAATGAAAATGAATATTATATTCATTACCCTGACCGTCTTACAAGATGTTTCAACGATAAAAATGAAAATGTCAAAAGGAAAAACAAATTACAGGATAACACTAGATGCCACCAGTTAATATAACTACAAAAATAAAGCATCGTTTTACCATAAATAAAATACCCATAAAATCCAAAATTCATGCATGAAAGCGGTCTTCGGAAATTTAACATTCGAGTAACTCTATCGATCATATTTTCTTGTTTCTTCTAGAACGTCACAATAATTAAATATGATTAGTTATTCGATTTTATGGAAAGACGGAAACAACATCGTTTTAGATATTTTCAAATCGTTGACCATTTCTGAACGGCTAAATAAATAACCTAGTGTTGTGTTCCTGCGGTGAGTAGGGTTTCGAGAGCTCTTTGGGGTGCGGGGGGGGGGGATCACTATCAGGTGGCCCGTATGCATGTTTGCCAACTTTGGTATGGAATGAAACAGTGTTCTGAACGTGCATTCTATCCAGACTCGGTAAGCTCAGTACAACTTAGAAACAACGGCGACCACCGAGAGATAGTCAGATAGCCAATCTATTGGCAGTCGCCACTGTTATGCCGGCCTGCAAGCCTCTTGGCAGATGGATATCCACTGGCCGATCCCGAAACGTGACAAACCAATAGAGAGTCTTTTGAAGAATGAAGAATTTATCACCATGTGCAGGCTGCACGGTCGCGACTAAGTCGAGTACTGATCTCTTCTACTCCGCTTGATTACTTGATACATACAGGCTGATCCCAGAGCGCGGCACGTCTATCGCGGGTATCACTGGTGTATGGTGGTCAGGATCCAGTCGAAAATAACTGTCGTGTCCTACCACTCAGCATAGCTTGATGAATGCGTTACTTTGTGAAAATCCACCGTAAATATATATTACTTCGCTACTTACTTCCTTCTGAAATTCCGTCCAAAATATGGACGGAAATAGCAAAGTATTATCAAGCCATTTATCGAATAAGGTTTGATTAGAGATTTGCTAATAGAAAACCTATATACTCAATACAACCTACTGCATAAAAAACGAGGACATAGGGACATCAGGGTATGAAGGTACTTGAGACACACTTGAGATGATATCAACGAAATATTGTCGTATAACATGATCAAGATAACCAAACACACACGCACACACACATATATACAAACACGCGCGTAATAATCCTCCACCAATAAGGAATTCGACAACTTAACTCGGAATCATTATTTCTCCCACTCCGAAATATTTCGCTATTTTCACTAAGTTCGTGTTACGTTAACGGTCTAGATACATTAACATTATTAATGCAAAATCAGTAAAACAACATCATAGTAGAACCACAATACTTTTTATATCGATAGGTAATTTTCGCCTGCGCACTTTGCGACAATTTTCGTATCCGCAGAATGCGATAATTTAGGCCTGCGTAAAATATTAACATTTTCGCTTGCACAGAACGCGATAATTTTCGCCTGTACAAAATGTCATATTTTTGCTTGAGCAGAATGCGATAATTTTCGCTCTCGCAGAATGCAATAGTTTTCACCTATGCAGAAAGACAAAGAAACGAATGTAAATAAATTAAAAATAACAAACTGAAATTATTCTGCAAATGCTAACTGAGTAGTTTTAGCATTCGTCAAAGTCAATCTATTATACAAAGTTATCGACTAAGAGAAAAATAAAATTCCTTTTTACACTAACTAGTACATACTATATTTATTTATAGTCGGCAACTTATAAACTAAGCGTGTTCGCGCCCACGTCCGCGAAATCGCCGTTCCCTCCGAATTACGGATAGGGAATTAGCTACTTCGCGGCTTCATTGCAACTACAGCAAAAGCCCAAGCCGAGGGTCGACCACTTAGCACCTTTGGAGCTTGTAATGCTTTCGAGGCTGAGTGCTTTTAGAGCTTGCCTCCAAGCCCGATGAAGCTGAAAAGTCATCCGAGGCTTCAAGGCCCTTATGGCTAACAGTGTTATCAGATAGAATAAAAAATAAATTAATAAAAAAACGAGTTATTTAATATAAGTTTAAAAAACTACATGCTTCATAATAAATTATCTTTCAGCAACTTCGAAAACATCGATTGGATAGTCATTGCGCCAACAAAATCAATTATGTTCAAATCTCACTTTTCAAAAGGGTTAAAAGCCAATTTTAATAAGTACATATATATATATATAATGGTATATACTAAATTTGTATAAATAAATGGATGAGTTAATTGTAAGTAGAGCTAGGATTGCCAATTGTTTAAAAGAAAATAACGTGTATTTTTGTCGAAAACAATAAAATTAAAAGTACCTTTCCGTATAGATCATATTTAAAGAAGAAAAAACTACCATTCTTTACATACAACTAATACAAATAATTATATTTTTAAAGTTAACTACCCTAGGTAATATCTAAATTATTGTATCGAATTTGTATGAAACGATTTTGCATTAATAATGTAACACGCTGTATAATGTAGTGTTAATCACGATTACAATTTTGAGTAGGTACGTGGTCTCCAGGGGGCGCTTCTTCTTTGACCTGCCAGAAACAATCGGCTTTGTCAATCGGTACACTCTCTATAGAATTCAATCCCGGAAGTTAGATGTAAAAATCATTTCAATAGGCCACGAAACGTTGCCTAAACTAAATTCTAACATATAATAAATAAATAAAATCGTTTACAATTGTTAATATATTCACTAATAAACTTAAAATAATGCTAAAATTTGCATGTCCTTTTATGAAGATTGTCACTGTGTTCCTGACACAGAACATTTTAACTAAGCAGTGACTGACATTAAATAGTACTAAAGACCCTTTTCATGGTACGAAGTAGCCAGACAAGTATACGATCCACCTGATGATGTCACTGCAGCCTTTAAGCTATTCATAAGCTCAGAAAGACCGGAGTCCTACCCGATACCATTCATTATTGACTTGTTACGGACGGACCGAGTTGGTCACGTCTGTTAACTCGTCACAATATTTAGTGGTTGTTTAGTTACAAGAAAGTTGTGGGGTCCAAATGGTGATGGTCGGAATGTCAACATCATCGGGTCCTTCAAGCTTAACGTGAAAAGATTTCGCAAGCCGGCGATTTGCAATTGATTATCAATGTCTTGTAGTTTTTGTTTTACACTATGCTTATGCACAGAGTTGTCATTTTAACGTGCTACTATAAGAAGATAATATCGTTCTAATATCCACGGGCTCGACTTCCCATATGGACCCATTATTCGGTTGGTCGCTGAAAAAAATTCGTGAAGAAATAGAGTTACTGTTTCACCACAATCTCACCTGGTGTTAGAGTTGATGACTTGGCCCAAGATGGTAGCACGCCTAGTGGTGGAACGAGCGAGAATCAAAAAATGCCTTGCAACCTTGTTATGTTTTATCACGATGTTTTCCATCACCGAAAGCTTAGGGCCACTGTAGTGATTTGAACTCACGTCGATCGACGTCATGCCCGTACACGCTACCATTCAGCCATAACTGCTTTAAAACCCAGCAGTCGGATATTCCCAGTTGAATATTAGCAATATTGATAAATCAGAGAGTAACTTACAGCGGGCTTAGGCCTGTGCGTGTCCACAGCGTCCACGGAGAGTCGGATGTGCTCCTCCCGGCAGCCGTACGCGACTGGGGTCAGCTTGATCACCGTGTGGAGAGGCACGTGGAGGTACGGTAATTCCTCTGGAAATAATAATCAATCATTCATTTGGTCTATTACCAATTATAAGAGTTTCTACAACAGGCTTATTGAGAATTGAACATCCTAACTTTGCCCTCCCAATACATCCTTGAAAATTGAATATATGTTCGCAAAAACTTAGAAAAAAAGCTAGATTTTGTAAATGACTGGCATAGTTATCGGCATATAAATTAGTCAATCCGTGTTTAGATTTAGTACCTGGTTTTTTGGCGAGATCTTGAACTGCTATGTTGTGGTTTTTATTTTATTTTATTAACTTAGGTTTTTTGACCCTATATTATGTAATATTGGTGGGATTGTGCGTGATATAACTTGGTTATTGTGCATTCATGAAGTGGATTATAAATATAAACAGAAAACATGCATTTTGAGATGTCACAAAATTCTCTAGATAGTTCTAACAAGGGAGCCACCATCTTGTTAGAACAACTTTGTTTATAAAAAATACTACATACGAAGACTTAAACACATTGGAACTGGCAAGTGCTTTTTGCGGCGCCAAATAAAGAAGAAGAAGATTTAGTAACAATAAAATATTTTTAGGTAATAATGTTAGGTTTTATAATAAGATCTATAATATATTACTGATTTGCCAGACAATAGGTTCCAGAACCATGTCGAGACGGTTTTACTGCCAATAGGTTATTATAGAGTGGATCATTATGTGAATGATAGTGATGTCTGGAGGTAACTTCCATCCACATCCACTTAATTAACAAAAATAATAAACTCGATCGAGTTTCTGCCCGGCTCTTTCCGAACTTTCCAAACCGAAAAGATTTTTTTTATTTTGATTTTTTGATAATAAAAAACAGAAGAAACTGACCTGCAGACTTATCCAGGAAGTAAGCGAGCAGACACCTCATGACCGCCTGGTGCGAGACGACCAGCACGTTCCCCTGCCGCTCCAGCTCCATGATGACGGGCTCGAGCCGCGCCACCAGGTCCTCGTAGCTCTCCCCGCGCGGGTACCGGTACGCGAACTTGTTCGCGTCGCGCGCGTTGAAGTCCGACGGGTACTTCTGCTGGATTTCAGCGTATGTCATCTCTTCGCAGATACCCTGGAACGAATATTATTTCATTTAATAAGCTAATACATACATATACACACATACAAGTCCATACATAAGTTAGAGTATATACCACCACAACCTCGTATATAAACAAAATATAGCTGGGTCTTAACTGTTATTTGGACATTAGGGTATAGATCCTTGGCCAGATTTTCAACTTGTAAAGTAACCGATCCCGAAACGATAAACCAAAAGTGTCACTCTGATAGGTTTATCGCTGTGTGCATGGTGGTCGCAATCCAGTGCATATACAGCGCGATACAGATCCCTACCATTTACACCGGTCGATCGTGGAACGCGACATGACAAACCATGCCACTATGTGGTGTGTTACAACTCGTGTATGGTGGTCAGACAAAATTATCATGTTCTACAGCAGATATTTGTTGCAAGGCCATAATTCCCTTAATTCTTCAAATATCATTTTTAGAGTATGTTCCACTATTGATGAAAAATTGTTTAAAATTAATGTTATAGGAGGCGCCACCTTAATAGGTTAGTATATTGTTGATACAATCAGTTTAACTAACATGAAAGTTAGCTTACTTTTTTTAAATACTAGCTCAGCAAAATGACAGAGGTAAATATGGTACAATACACATACAACGGTGACCGTCGGTGACACAAATAACATCAGCAATCGTCGATGTCATACCAGTCTCTTGAATTGCCTCTTCAAACCTCATTTAAAGGATCCAATATCATAGGAAGGAGCGGACATAGACCAGACCGCGTGGTTCTATAGTGAAAGAGAGGTGATGGGACAAACAATCCTTCATAGCACATGATACAAACGATAAAACCCACTCAGCTTGGCAATGTTTCTTCGTAGCTGAAGCTTTTTTACTGTTTCAATCCGATTGCAATTGGGCTCACGGTAACAACACATTGTCATGAATGCAGCCAGAGATATGCATAAGAAACAGGGTGGACATGACATTTGACAGCCTAGTATTTGATATATTACCGCATCGATTTCGTTGAGCGCCTTCCACCGCTCCTGTGGTGCGCGCACGTCCCTCGCCGTCTGTATAGCGCGGCGCATCCAGGAGGTCCACACGCGCAGCCCCGGGATGTGCTGGTGCTCGATGTAGTTGGCGAGCGAGCGCGCGTACTGCCGCCCGCGACCCGACAGCCCGCTGTCGCCGCCGATACGCCCGCACAGGTTGTGCGTACTCTCACCGTGCTATAAACATTATATCGTCGGTGATACCGCTAAACGGGCTGTGTCACTGTCTACTAATTTTATAGCAGTGAAAAAACTTTTTTAACGATTTTCTAAGTGTGTGACATGCGTATAGTGGTCTTATATCGTTAGAAAAAAACCTTAATATATACTAATATAATAAAGCCGAAATTTATCAAGAAATAAATTCATATTGTTTGGTTACAGAAGCATTTACTTGAATGATGCATGTGTGACCACAGAATTAAATTTAGTAGTAATTAAGAAGTGTTCGGTTTATTGAATTAAAAAAATCTGATTTCAAATGTGTTTCATTTATGTTTTAAAAATAATATGTACCTGTAATAATTGAGTAGAATACACGATGAAATTGATTTTTAATTGAGAAATCTAAACATTCTTTGTAATTATTTAATGGCAATATTGACTGTTTTGTGGTTGGTTTTAAGTGCATAGTTAGTTTTGTTCAGCGAAGTAATATAATAAAAGTGAAGAGTTTTTCTCTGTTTGTTTGTTTAAACGCGTTAATATTTTGAACTACCAGTCGGATTCGAAAAGTTCTTTTTGTATATGATAGCCAGATTGAAGAAGTATAGTATAGGCTATGTAACTTTACCCTACGACCATAAGGAGCAGAGCAGTATCTATAAATGTCAAGCAATCAGGCACGATGTAGGTAAGCTTTTTTTATAGTATCTCGGCACATTGACTGCACTGTCCCTGATAGTCAGCTCAGTACAATCCAAATCCAGAGCAAGTACGGGAAGTGAAACAACGATAGGGCTAAACGAGCACACCGCGCCGTTGAGTTTGTCGGATAAATTTAACACGGGTGAAACCCTTATAATGTAAACTAGTAATGTTATACAAATCAATCTATAATGTGGATTTAAATAAGAAAATATCTATACACGCATTTTGCAATGAATAACTGAGACCGAACCATTTGACACAGAACATATTGTACGTTTATTTTTTAGCGCGATTTGATCTGTCATGTTGTGAATTTGAAGTTAATTGATAAACTTGCAATATTTAGCCTTGAAAGTATATTATAAGTATGTTAGGCTATGAAAGTAGCTGTGCCCTGTGGTTTCGTCAGCGGTATATTTCTGCTTGCTCCTTAAGAGTCGTAGTATGAACTTATATAACCTTCCTAAATATACAGGATAACAAAGGCAAAATTTATTTTAAAATATTGGTGGGACTTTGAGTGATAGAGTTTGGTTATTGTGCTCGACTGGAGTAAGTTATAAATTAAACTTATGATTTGATTACTACTCAACTAATCGAATCTAAAACCTAAATTATATTCCCACAGTTTCGATATAAATCACACAATTATACCAATTCAATAATAAAAATAATTAAAAAAGTAAACAATTTTTTTCATTACCAATGGTAAATTCAATATTATTATGTTTAAGCATTTTTTTTTTACATTTTAATTAATATGTACAGTTAAAGTTTAAACAAAGTACAGTTAACTATTAAATAATAACTCACCCTGGTCAAATATATCGTCCTGGGCACTATATGTATGTTCATGAGATAATAAACGATTCTGCTCTGTATATGTCCCTCGTGTTTATGCACCACCACCTTCTCACCCGTGTTATATATCCTCATAAAGCTATATTCCGCTTCCAGTGACTCATTTAAAGGTTCATATCTCTCCTTATAATGTTCTATCCTCAAAAGGAAGTCGTTTAGTACGTTGTCTGTGTTCTGTATATTTGTATAGTCTGGACTGCTAACTTTTACTTCCTGAGAAAACAAATGAATATAGCTCCAATTAATAAATTAACTTATAGGATTATTTCAAGAAAGCAATTCTAGGATCTCTAGTGTTTCTTTTTGGTTAAGGCCCTGCTTCAGGGTCTCATTTGCCTGCATGAAAGAGATGGAGAAACACTTTAACCTTTGGATCTTAGGGTATTAAGGTAGTTTTCTCGAGTATAAATAATAATAAAAAATCTCACCATAATATTTTGCTCAATAATTCTAGGATCGTCGCAGACAGACTCAACAAAGAATAGTTTGAAGCCCATCTTGTGAACGACGATGTCGCGGATCATGCGCCGCCGGTCTAATGTAGAGTTTGTCGCGTCGAATACCTGCGAATATACATTCAGTCAAGAAAGTATCGGGAATGGATGATTTGTTTAAAATTGTATTATTTTTTTTTAGATTAAATACAGAGCTGTTTTTACTTAGATCATATCTAGTTTGTATTGCGAATTTCATATATGGACAAAATCATCGAACAAAGAGTTTGTTTTAAATTTTGCAACGCCAATGGATATTCGTGTTCGGAAAACACTGAAAATACAAAGGTTACGGTGAATCGATTTTCATAGATTCTACTCTTAATATACATAATAATACACAATTTAAAAAAAAACTCATGTATGACACTTATCTAAATTAACTAAGCAAAACATTATGTAAATACAAAATGTCATTCAACGCGCTAGTTTCTTGGAAAACGAATACATAAAATTGTTTGTATGGATTGAATGAATGAATTTGAATAGATTTAACTAAAAATTTACTCAACAATTGCTGATTATTTAATATGTTTGTTTTGACTTACGGCCACTTCACCGCCTTTGGTGAGCCACTCGCATACGTCATGGAGCGCGTCCAGCGCGCACTGCTGTCTGATAGCCATTGCTTCTTTGTTGTCCGCCCTAAAGAACTCGTGGCTGGTATACGCGGTCGTCGCGTGCCTTCTGTATTCACCTAAATTAAACACTGAAAACAAACAAACAAACTTTAATGTTTATTGTTTATAGGTATTAGTTGTGTTTCACCCGTATTAAATTTAGTCGACAAACTCTCCACAGCGCCCTTGTAGTCCTATCGTTGTTCCACTTCCCGGAATTGCAATTTACAACTTGCCATATTGCTCGATGCTCATAGTTACTGCTCTGCTCCTAAAGGTCGTAGCGTGAAGATGTATATCCTATATTATTGCTCATGAATCTGGCTATCATATAGAAAAATATTTTTTCGAATTCGACTGGTAGTTTCAGAGATTAGCGTGTTTAAACAAACATACAAAAAACTCTTCCGCTCTATTATATTAGATATATTCTTCTTGTATATGATAGCCAGATTCATGACGAATAATATAGGCTATCTAGCATTAGGCTACACCTCTCAGTTAGGCTTCAATATTGACTGTTAAGTCGGAAGCAATAGCGCACCCTAACTGCTTTATCCGCGTGCGCTGGCGTAATGGTTAGTAATACGTAAATACAATGTTCTACAAAAATATTACTCCTTGGTATATCTAAAAAACAGTCCGCGATACCATATGCCTATCTCATATACATAAGCCACAATAAGGTATTTTGTGTCAAAGTTTTATTGAAAATTGAAAAGTGTTTTGTGAGCATTATTATTACGCATGGCATAAATTTTAATCTTTACGAACGAAAGTTATTTCATCATAAAGATAATTTTATGTAGATAAACTTTGCTCTTTATAGCATGTTATTTGGGAGATAATGTAAAATTAAAATAATTCAACACTCGGCTCAGGTCTATGACTACAGGTACGAGTATAGTGGCGCGAACGAGTATGAGTTGTGACGTATAACCCTGGACGCCCGATAAAAATAATGTCTACTGGCTGAGTGCTCGCCTCCGCTCGCGTGGACTACTAAAAACCTTTTTTATTTTTTGTGCGAAACCCTATTTTTTTAAAATATAAGTAGCCTAAGTAATAACTTAGGCTACTTTAGGCTGCTATAAGGAATACCTTATAGCATCAGCTATCTGCCAGTGAAAGTGTCGTCAAAATTCGGTCCAACCGTTTTGGAGATTACCCAGAACAAATAGACAGACAGACAGACAAAAAATTTCAAACTTGGATTTTTGACATTTGGACATGTGTACAAAATTTCATCAAATTCTGTTAAATTTCATAAAACAGCCAAGCCGTTTTTGTTTAAAACGTATGTCCGTTTTAGAGGTAGACAAAAAAACTTTAACGGCATATTCGTGATCAGTGTCCTTTATATAGGATGTCTAACGGAAAATTTGGAAAAAAAATTACATGTACACAGACAGAACAACAGATTTTTTTATATAGATAACTTTATAAAGAGAGAGTGAATTGTGAATTTGAAAGATACTTTATTCCAGATTATACATGCATATATTCCATAATGTGTGGAACCGCACTGCAGTGGAGCGACGCGGCCAAATATTCTTTATATGAAATCGTATGGACAGAACGCACCACGCAGCAGTGGATATGCGTGGCGCTACACTGCGTGGCAAAGTTGATAAGCTAACCAACTATGTCGCACAGTGCTCCGTCTAGTAGACCGTAGTTACATTCCAGCTAGTGCGGTATAGCAATCGGAGCGACACTGTGCGTCATTGAAATCATAACACTTTTGACGAAGTTTCATATAACTTCAAAACAGATATTAACTGATTGGTACTAGCAAAAACAACATTTGGAAAGAAACTGTCAATGAAGTGGGAGTAGAGAATAAGTAAATTTTATATGTATAAGTCACATTCATCCATCTTGTTCGGACGTTGCCGAACGACTAACATAATCATTACATAGTATAAAACAAAGTCGCGTCGCTCTGTCCGTCCCTATGTATGCTTAAATCTTTAAAACTACGCAACGGATTTTGAAGCGGTTTTTTTTAATAGATAGAGTGATTCAAGAGGAAGGTTTAATATTTTAGAGAAACACTGATCAATTTAGAGGTTTCTAATGTGATGTCGTAAATAAACTCATTTTTTGCGCTAACATTGCAAACGCTGGCTGAACCCCACGAGGTAAATCAAAATAATGTACTACAGTATTGTACATCTTAAAAAGGTCAACAAAAAGTCCACGATGGTATATGTCTATCTCTTAAGGATAACCCACAATAACTATTTTTTATCCTTTACATTTTACGGGAAAAAATGGCTTATTTACGAAGTGATTTTAAGCAATACAGCATTAATCCTTATCCAATTAAGTACCTTACATACATTGTCCATTTAATATAGATCAATATGGCCCTTTACAGCATGTAATTTAAATGAATATTCCCGAAGATATTACAGATTTAAAATGTAGGTAAGTGCGGCGGTACCGGCCCTATATATCATGGTCAATAATATGTCGCTCTTTCAAGAGTAACCTCTAAACAAGACATGTTTGTATTGTCTAATGATAAAAAAGCTGTATACGTTGTTTAAGGACATTCTTTAGTAGGTAGGTATATTTAGTATCAGCATTGCACCCGTGCGAAGGCGGGGCGGGTCGCTAGTAACATATAAAAATTGCTAGAAATTGTAGTGCCGCTTTAGTTCACGTGCAATATACTGAATAATGCCACAACATTCCGTTGCAGTGCATATCCGCTTAGTCTGGTGTTACCTTAAATCTAATGTTTTACCCAATCAATACCGAATTTAGTTTTGTAAAAAAAGCTCTCACCTCTTGTATTAATTCCTATCCAGTTGAGATATCGCGACAGTTTCTTCGAGATGTAGGTCTTACCCCGCGCCGGGAGCCCCACCATCGCGATCACATGCGGTATGTTGACATAGTTAGCTCGTTCACCTGAAATTTCATTGAAATCTCAAAAACTGAAAGTAATAATTATTTTAAAATGTTAATAACGTAAGCCTAGTACTTTGGTGCCACAGTGCCCTACTGGAACGCTTTGATGGGTGTCCGGTGCCACATTATGAATGTAATGTATTTTAACTTATGTAATTTTATTTCTATAGTACACTATTTATATTTCAATAAATGTGACCGTGCCTCCACTCGCGTGGACTAGTAAAAAAAGATGTGTGTGCGATTAACACACGATAGAAGTGAAACTTCATTTTAAAAGACATTTTCTATTTTATTTAAACAGTGTGTAATATACATACACACCAACATTTACTCTCTTGCTCTGGCTCACACAAAGAGGAGAGACCGATAATGTGCGTTAAACGTTTAACATTTAACGTTTAACACTTGGAAGTCGCATAAGAAGTTTCACTTCAAAAAGTTTTTTTTTGTTGGATCCCTAATTATTTTTCTAAAATAAAAATTGCCTTAATTATGCTTTATAACATCAGCTATCTGCCAGTGAAAGTCTCGTAAAACCGGTCCAACTGTTTCGAAGATTAGTGAGAACAGACAGAATGATAGTTAAAAAATTCAAATTTTTTTTATTTTTAAATATAGGTTGCGTGTTCAGTGTTATATATACATTTATAATTTATATATATATAAATTCTTTTAGTCATATTATATCTGTAATGATATTAAGACATTAAGCTTGATGACAATATCTTAATAAATATTCATCAGGATAGCAGAAAGGCATGCTATAATACCATATAAAAATATATGTTCTTCAATTAAGTCATTAATACCATCATCTGGGATCTAGATAACTGCATTCCCTTATTAAGTCATTTTAAATCTCATCTCATACTAATTTCACCATGTTATTATTATAGGTTTTAAAATTATTAATTGGAGTTTTAACATAATAATCCACTTATCAAAAAAGGCTTGGCAACCTTTAGCATTGAGATTTTTAACACATAACAAGCTAGCACACTGTCTAAATAAAATAGAAAATGCCTTTTAAAATGAAGTTTCACTTCTATCGTGTGTGAATCGCACACACACCTTTTTTTTGCTTTACTTTTTAGATACTTGGTACTTATTTTTTTTTTTACAATATTTTCATTTAATAAAGGCGAAGCTGCAGGTACTGCTAGTTCTATATTTTTTTATTTATTAAATTGTATGTATGAACTGTTGAATTTTGTACTTGTTTGTCAACATTATATTGTATGAAAGACAACCAAATCAAACTTTATTTTTCTTATATAAGTTATTTTTATTATTTCTTCTCTTGTACCAATATTTCCAATTGTTGTACTGTTATTTTGGTTTTTACATAATGATATGACTCAACTTTAGAATTGCTACCATCCAATTTCCACTCCAAATTTTTATTGCATTCTATAATTAGGCTAAATATAAAATTTTACACTGCAAACATACATAGTTTATGAGTTTTTTTTAAATCACATTTTTGTTAATTTGACAATACATATGTCAGTAGTCAGTTCTAAGTAGTTGTTATAAAGTTCACTTTTACGAGATAGATAAAGATTTTTGAAGATTGTCATTTTTTTCTATACTTTATTTGTTACATTTTGAATGAATATTCTTTGGTTTATGCTGAATACGACCTACTTCAACATTTTGTGCCAGTTTGAGTTCTGAGTGAGATATTTTCATTTTTCCGTTGTGGCGATAAAATTGGTTAGATTAGGTTTGAGATGTGATCATAATGACCAGAAACAGATAATTATTTTTTGAAAATTCATATACAAGTCATAGATAAATATAATCTCAAAAAAAAAACTAATTGTTTCTGCACTTTTTCCTTCACAGAGGAGTTACGTTTCACACTCATCCACCCCTTCACATCAACAAATTCAGCAGTAGCTATTCTAAAGTCCAACTGTGATATTTAGCTACTTCCTTTAATCCGTTGATGGAAGGTTTTTATTAAAGATATGAAACACTCATACAGAAAATTTTATACTGATATTATGTTAAATTACTAAAGATGTAATCATCAATAAATAAACATGATAATTGACCTACTTTATGACCCTATCAATAATAATTATATCACTAGCCAGATAACTAACTACAATTAAAAAATTTCTCAAACAGATAACAGTTTACAAGTCTGAAAATTTTATCAACACATTTTTGTCCGTATTAGCACTATACATCTTATAGCTGATATAGTACCTCAGTGAAGCTATTAAAATTATATCATAATGTTTACTCAAGCCTTGGTTTGTCGATTATAAAAGCCGAAAGATAGTGACGAAAGTCTGTGCAAAAACAACTTTTCTTTCGCAATTTACATACACAAAGTTTTTACTAACCATCGCCAAAAAATTGCTTGTTTAAATATTTCCAGCCCTCAACGCGGTTGTCATCGAGATCCATATCGGATCACTGTTACCGTGGCACTATGATGTATTATAATTATATATATTTTGATAAGATAGATAACAATTAATTTTACACTCGTCCAGCCTCTACAGACAGCTGTATATGAACTGTCAATGTCACCAATATCGATTGACATTTAGCTCTATCTATCATAGACAAAAGTCGTTCCGAGTTACTTGTCATTAAGTTTCTTAGCATTTATTTCTCCGTTTTTAAATAAACATGCAATGCACCAGGTTTTGCGCTTAATGCTACCACGAATTATTTACGTGAAGTTATGGTCTCCTAAACGATTAATTATTTTAATATACGTGAGGAAAGTGAAAATATGTTTAAATATAGAGAGGTCATGTTGTTTTGATTACATCTACCACACTCGAGATATCTAGTAAAAATAGAATATATATTTTTATTGTATGTAGTTTTAAAAACTTTGCGTTGTAATGAGACAAAGTATTTATTTTATTAATCTTTGTCAGTTTCTCAATTCATGGCACAACTTGGCAATAAAAAAAAACTACCAACGTTTTATTGAATATGAACCTTGTTTTCCTGGTGTAATCTTTACTGTTATTTTTAAAGGCATTAAGTAAATAAATGAATTCCCCGTGTGAATTGTGTATTTTGTAAACAGATAATAATTAATTAAATCATATATGTAACATTTTTTGCCTGTGACATTAATTACTTGTATAAATACATAAGGATTTTAACTTTATTGGCATGTAATAGCATTATATAAATACCATATTGTATAAATGGTATTACTGAGAGAAATGCGTCACATATCACGAGGCATATGAATGTAGCAAGTTAAAGACATTCAAACGATAACCTTTACTCAAATTACACGATAACAGAATATAATTTTTCCACATAATATAATAAATAGCTTATTCCTGTTACGTTGTTAGACTTAGAGCTCAACATTTCTGATATAAACGAGAAATGTATAAACAATAACAGTTATTGTATCCTCTACACTATTTAATAAAGTCTATAGAGTATAAGTACTTTTTAACTCATGTGTTAATATAAAATAATGATAAAAAATATGTATACAATGCGAATGTAAGTAATGTAAATTAGAAGGTAGAGCTGATCGGAGTTCATATATCCGTATCAAACTCACAAATTTAGTTAATGTGCGTGTGTGTATGTGTGAGAGAGAGGTAGGAACAGACGTTTCTTTAGAGATTTCTCTCTACTTGAGGCATTTGAGGAATACCTCCACCCTACAGAAGATTGCAGCTAAATAACCTTGTATTGTGTTCCTGGTTCCTGCGGTGAGTAGGGTTTCCAGAGTTCCTTGGGGTAGGGGCCGTACGGGGACTCAAGGTCGGCAACGCGCTGTTGATATCTATGGTATTAAAAGCGTCCATGGCCACGGTAGCCGCTTACCAACAGGTAGGCCGCATGCTTGTTTGCCACCTTAGTTGTATAAAAAACGTGATAAAAGTAAAAACTAATATATAAATAGATTTTATCAAACGAAGACTTACAGTATTACGTGTGAGTGCATTTATGTAAAATAAAATTGTTTTTATACTACTAGAAAAATTAACGAGTCCTAGAATTTCAGAATATTTATACATAGGAGAAATTTTAAAAATAATTTTTCGAACACATTTCGACACGACAATAACAATTAATGAAAACGGCAAACCAGTGGGCGGTATAAGCGGTATGCTCTAATTCTGCCCTCATGCTATCCGCTATCTACGTCATGCATCATCCTTGACATTGCATAGTGCTTGTAATTTACACCTATGTAATATCTCATACATTATATATGTTTATATTTGCATAACATTGGCTGACATCTTAAAACGTAAAAAATAAATATTGATAGATGGTATTATGACGAAACATCATCTGATATGCTAGGTTCATTTAGCAAAGTGGTATTTTCTAGCGGTATTTTATCTGGTCAGCGGTAATACGACTCCAGATAAGGACTTCCATATATAGTTTTTGATAAATCAGTTCAAACATTATAACTATAAACCGCCTGCGAATTCGCGTCAATTACAATACAAAATTTAATAAGAATTAGAGAATGCCCTATATCAATTAGGAATTATGTAGCTTAATACACATCATTAATCCTTCGAGCTGTTTCTGCAGCGCTGATGCCATGGTGGAACTAATATTCGTAAATAACGCGATATTTTAATTTTTCCATTTTGTGAAAAGAAGATGTCAAAGAAAAATCATATTGCGCGAAAACAAATGAATCACTAAATTCGAAACACAAATACATAAGCCTAAATTTGAAATAATTTTGAATTTCGAATTTCTAACTAAACGCCAGATATTTGAGATCAAGGTGGCCAGTTCAACAAAACGCCAATTTCATAATTATGGACCTAATATTTGAACACAATCTTACATAATAGACTAAGATTAGGGTTGCCATATATGGATAGGCTCTCGTCGAGACGCAAAGAAAAAGAAAAAAACGAATATTTATTTATTGACAAATTATAGTCTATGTAATGTTAGACGTTGCTAGATCTTATTTTGATGAAGATTTTACTTTTTATTTTTTCTATACTTTTATTCTTCATGCGCTTTTACATGTTTATAAAACTCAGTGAATATTATATTGAATTTTATCTAGCACTATAATATTGACTCTACGGTCACTGGCATTAGTCCATTTCCTTCGTCGGTCCACTGGCTTGATATTAATGAAAATAATCTTTCAAAGTTGGCATAGTGGCCAGGTAACGCAAATAAATAATATGTATTAGCATAATTTGAGTATTTTCATTCGAGATTTTTTGTTTAATTTAAGAAGTGTTATCTCTTTCTCCCTTAATTTAATATCAATTTTAATATGTAATGATTTTAAATATAGTAACAATTAAGTACATACCTTATTTAAATGTCATGCTGGCCTATTATCTGAGTGATTACATTGTATTTTGATTTGTGTATGATAGTACGTAATTTTACCTTTTTGTAATGGTTCTGTTGGAGTGCTTAATATATGAAATAAAATGAAAATAAATATCTGTCTACTTGGGGCAGTCCAACTCCAATTAATTAGAGGTATTTCAGTATGAAGAATTATATCGTGAGGAAACTTGGACTGTCCTCGTAGTACTTATTTACCGAGAAAACAAATCTGATGGCTGGTTAGGCGATCGCTATAAAATACTTTATAACTGAACTGGTTACATTACGACGTCTCCATCTAAAGTTTAGCCTCTTGGTAGGATTCATATCTATTTTTTTGATGGAACATAATTATGATGTAGTGAATGAAGAGCGCTAGGGCACCGATAAATTTCTTTAGAAATTTGTCTCTACTTGGGGCAGTCTGACTTTTTTTTTCATCGTTATAGGTTTGGCGTTATGGCCATAATCTCACCTGATCGTAAGTGACGATGTGGCCCAAGATGGTAGCATGCTAAGCCTAGTGGAAGACTGAGTCTCAAGTGCAGCTGGCGGAACACGCCTATTGGTGCTTGGCGGCAGATTTTCAACTTAAGGGTTGTAGCTAGCCTGGCGGGCATTAGAAAAAGCCCTACCATCAAGCTATGGTTTTATAACGATGTTTTTCTTCACCGAAAGCTCAGGCTCATTGCAGAAATTCGAACTCACGTCGATCGATGCGATGTCCGTACACGATACCATTGAGTCATCATTGCATCAAGCCTCCATCCTACAGAAGATCGCAGTCAAATAAACTTGCGTTGAGTTCATGCGATGAGTAGGGTTTCCAAAACTGTATGGGGAAAATGTGTTCAAGGTCGGCAACATCCTTTATACTTTTGCCCGCCCGCTCGTTTCTCACCCTATAATTTTGTTTAGTTTGTCGCGTTTCGGAATCAGCCAGTGTATGTGCAATTGCCGAGAGGCTTGCAGGCCAGTATAACAGCGACGACCGGTGACACATTGGCAATCTCTCGGTGGTCCAAGTTGTTAGCCTACAATCAGGCTCAGTTCGTTTAATTTGCCATGCTACTATTTAAAAAAGTTGTATAAAAATGTGGTCGGAGTCTTCTTCTTAACTATCCTAACTTGGCAACTGGTTCCTTATTAGTGAATACCATTACTGGCATTGTCGAGTAAATATAGTTTCCAGTCTTATGATTATTCAGGGTCCTATCAAGATGGTGGCTCCCTTGTTAGAACTTTCTAGGGAGTTTTTGTGGCAACTCAGAATTCATGATCCGTTATTATTTACAATCTACTTCACTTGTGCAAAATAACTAAAATAATTTAGTTTAATTTTCCGTTACTATAAGGCGTTGGTGATTACGTATAAGCCAAACGCGTTTATATAACACGTAGTACGCCATATGTTTTAGACCATAATAGGATTCAATAACGAAAGGTGATCTTCGAGGGTTATAGCGTGAAGTTATATAGCCTATACTATTCCTCATGAATCTAGCTATCATATACAAAAATATTTTTTCGAATCCAACTGGTACTTTCAGAGATTACCATGTTTCTATGTAAAAACACTATCATTTATTACTGGACAGATATGTAAATATCTAATACACGGATATTTGTGTGAAAATGCCATGTACTTAATTAACTTGCGTCAGTCCACTAATAGATCACAGGATTTTCAAATAAAATGTCATCAAGCATTATTCGGGTTTCATATCTGATTGTTCTCTTGTCGTCTTGATATTACTGCCTACGTATTTTGCCCACGCTTATTTGTCGCTTCATTGCAAGAATTGTGACGGAAGTTAAGTGAGGTTTAATAAATATTTCCTTTTGCCAATTTAGATTCTTTGCAAAGTTCAATAAACTTTCTTTAAGTTACTATTCTAAATTCTTAATCTAAATAGTTTTATCTAGCGTTGTTTCAGTCATATAATTTTAACATTCTGTTTATTACTCACTGATTTTAAATATAAGTGAAATATAAGTTATTGTTGGGTAATTACTAATGTACCTATGGTAATTATATATTAGTCACTAATAATTTACATAATATAAAAGCAATAGCTTTTGAATGTATTAAAAACTAGCGGTGACCGCGACTCCACTCGGGTGGACTACTAAAACATTTTTTTTTTAATTTTTGCGCTGAACCCTAATTATTTAAAAAACGCATAAATAATTATAAATATGTTTATTATATGTATATCTGAATGCTGTGAACAGAGCAAGAAGTGTATACTAAACAAAAACAAAACATAATGAATGTTTTGTTTGTATAAAAAGGTGTGCGGTCGTTAATAACATCCTCTATTATATTAAGTTTAAAACGAGCCGAAAGACAAATATGGAAAATGAGAAATACACAGCGGGAGGAGCGACTCCACCGCGCCGCGCACCCCCGCCAACGCTGTTCTCAATTCTAGTATTTGCCTAAAGCTTACTAGATTGCTTGACTTTCATGATTAGTGCTCCGTTCCTTAAGGTCGTAATGTGAAGTTATATAGACTATACCTTTCTCAATAAATAGGTTATAAAATAAAATAATATTTTTTTCAAATCTGACTGAATCTTTTCACGTGAAACCCAATCATTCGATTGACATGTTTATTTTATTTTAATTCATAACTATTTTATCTGGCCAGGTAATCGGATTTATTTTATAAGATAAAGTAATAAACTAAATAAGCAGTGACGATAATGGTGAATCAATTCGGAAAAAGACGCATTTGAGACGTTTAAAGGGCTTACGCTAAGTAAAAATCATCAGAGAATTAAAACTTTCAGAAAGGCAGTAGTCGCACGCATAGTGAAGCCAATTCAAGTTAACCTTTAAAGGCTACCTACGTCTCTCGGCACGCAAGCCCGGTAAAACTGTAAAAGCCGTAAAGCTAACAGTATAATCAGATCGAAAAAAAAAAAACGCGGCACGACAGTGCTAGAAATGAAGTCATAATGTAGATAGCTCCCGCGATTTAGAGAAAATACGACTTACTGCGCAATGAAAGAACGTCGTAGATTATCACATAATCACCAGAAACATTTAAATATCCTATTTCACGGGAAAGCACTACCCGGCAGCTTATATTTTTACGTCAAACAATAAACAGGCATAATATTTGCAAAATTGACAGCCGCCATTATAATGAAATGTTGCTAGGTATCGGAAAATAATTTACCCCACTTTTTCAAGTGAAACTTCTTAAGTGGCGATTAGATAATTAGACGAAAATTGAGAGTGAAATTTCAAGGACGCTCTAGATTTTGGCACGTTGAGGGAGATATAGAGAGACCGAAAAAGACAGCCATACATTGTATACCTTACTGCTGGTTTACACTAGTTCAAACTGACGACAGTTTTATTAGGTCGGTAAATGTGTCGGGTTCATATTGGCATATGTATGTACTGGCAATAGTTATTAATAATAATTACTATACCCTACACATAGTAATAAGCCCAAAAATGATTTTCATCTGATTTGCCACGTTCCGGGATTAGTAGGTATATATCCATTATACAGTAATAGAGCAGCGGTAGCGGTAGCGAACACGACCTCCATACACATAGTGGTAAACTCATCATTGATTTTCTTTTCGTTTGTCGCGTTACGAGATCAGCCGGTGTATATGCAGTAATAAAGCGGGGTGGTAGATATCGCGACCATCGTACACATAGTTCTCATCATTGATTTTCTTTTGGTTTGTCAATATCAATAATTAACAATGTCAATTATTGCCTTTAATATTTAATCTGAATGACCATAGAATGAATGAAACCAACACTCCCTGGATACTTTAATTCCCCCATTTATGATGAAAGTTTTAATTAAATTTAAATATATATATATATATATATATATAATTATATATAATTTTTAATGAGTGTTTGTGTTGGCAAGTGTAATTTCGTATCGTTTACGCACACATTAATTTAGTTTTGGCTTCAGTATTAAACGGCACGTTGTAACTATCATTCTTAGTGTAATGACTCTGTGTATAAAATAATGTTCTACATAATTGTAGATCTTAAAACACCTACAATAAAGTCAGCGATTGCATATATCTATTTTTCAAGGATCACCCACAATAAGCATTGTTTTCTTCCGTCTTTTGAGGGGGGCCAGCACGATTCACGCGTGCACTCGAATGACAGCATTCTGTAGTCCACGCGAGCGCAACCGCGGGCACAGCTAGTAATTAATAAAAATAAGATGATATACGCTATTAACGTTACTAAACGCTACAAAATCAAACACAAAATTATTTTTCTATGACTTTGTTGCTGTTTGTTACAATACAAACAATTGACATAATCTATAATAATGACGTATAGTAAGAGTATATACGCTTGTGTTCCTGGTTATTCTTAATACTATAATTAAATAACATATCTTTTATTTGATATCCTTATGGAACAACCCAGCTGCAGTCATTCGGCTTTAAAAACTTATTAGTAAACAAAAAAAAAAATTAGCATTATGGTGAATTTATACTGGTTTTAATTAAAGTATTTATTAAAAAACAACTGGATTTTGAGAGTGGTGCTAGGTAACTGTAGTGGTACGCAGAAGACAGGAAAATTTAAGGACTTCAGATTAATTTTATTTTTTATTAAATAACAATTTGCAACCCGTTTAAATCTGTATACCGTTAGAGGCCAATATAGACAAAAACCTACTTAATATTATTTAAAAAAACTTTAATGCAAAAAAGAAGAATGTCAAAACGAATAAGCTAACCAGTTTTAACCTCTACATTATTTTTAAGGTATTAACCTTATTTAATTTATATATTATGCGTTTTTAATAGTGAACTTAATTTGTAGATTCTAAATTGCAGTCGTTATAGGGCACGCTTACTGAATATTTCGCTAGTTAAAGACATTTACTTCGTTATAATTGTTATTGTATTGGAAGACTAGCAGTGCCCGCGGCTCTGATCGCGTGGACTACAGAATTATTGTTTATAAAAATATTGTGATATTTTTTTAAGATAAAGACTTAGTATCCAAATAGTTAAACAAAAATAATATCCTATCATAACCTCAATCATTACAATGTCACTTCACACCCACAAAGTGTATTAGGTCCATAGGTTCTGTGAGGGATCTTTTTTTTTTTTTTTGGTAGTTATTCTTATCAAATAAACTAAATAGGTACATTTATCTATACTTATATACATATAATAAAATTGAAGTCTCTGTTTGAAATATCAAAATAACACCTTTTTACTAAATGCATATGAAAGTATATATGGAACTAATATGAAAAATCCAAATGTTAAAATTTTTTCTCTTGACTGTTCCGGTTAATCTCCGAAACAGTTGGACAGATTTTGAGGGATTTTCATTGGCAGATAGCGGAGCCATGGGCACATACTTGAATATGTATAGTAGGGGGACCTAAATGGACATCTTAAAGAATAGATAGCACGAAATTGTTTGAATCAGTAATAATGGCTTTTATGTTTTTTTTTTTTAATATATCGTGTTTTATTCATGTTCCTCAAGATTTCCAGTATATGTAAAAAAGGTGTGTAATATATACGTTTACAGGCCGCTCGTAAACAAACTAAATTACGCTACTTTAGTTTAAAAAATAATCTTGAGCGACCTTTTGGTAAACATTCTTAAAATGTTTTAAATTAACATATTTTCATGTAAGAAAACGTTTTTTTGGTATTCCTAAATTGTATAATTAGATTCAATTCGCCGAATTGCATGTGTACGACAATACCCAAGCCGATGGTTTGGCCACTTTGGCACCCTTGGGCTTGCTGGCATTTCGACTGAGTGCATTCTGCGCGCGCCACAGAGCTCCGTGAAGCTGTAAAAACCTTTCAGGCCAACAGCTATAGTAAGTAAAAAAACAATTTTTTTACAAGTTTTTGCTTTGTTAGTATGGGTCAAATCTTTAATTTTAAAATATTTATCCCCAACCGATTGAGCTGAAATTTTGCATACACGTTTAGTTTGGATGACAATGCATGGTTAGCTATATACCAACATTTTAAATCCAATATGGCGGACTCTCAAAGATGGCAGATAATGGAAGGGTTTGCTGAGAAGAATACGAAAAATAAAGGATGTTTTTAAAAGTTTTTTTTTAATTAATTACCTTAAACCGTAGCGCATGGTTTTTGTATCGCTTTTCTACTACGTAAATTTATAACGATGTATAAAACAAAGATTCTTCCAGACTAGAAGTCTAACAACACATTGTTGAGATAAGTAAGTTAGTCTTTAAGTAAGTAGATCTTATCAATAATACCAATACAAGCATTAATACCTTTATCTCTATTGTTCACAAGTTAAACATTTGCGATAACGTGTTATTGTTTATTGCAAGTCTGAATATATTTTTTAACCAATACCGATTTATTGATTAAAAATTAGAATCATAGCAAAGTTCTCTCCATGTTAACAACTAACATCTGATCTCAACTTCGGGCGCTAGATTGAGTTAAAAGCGAACAGCTGCCAGGAAATTGGGGATCCTCTTCAGGGTTAGATTAGGTATTTCACACCGGACCAGATTCTTAGCTTATATCAAGAATAAGTACGGTCATGAATGGAATACTGCTGTGAACTTTGGGATGTGTCAGCAAAATATCCGTTGGCTGCTTTGGATTCCATTAAGCCCCGAGCTCGCAGACTTATTGGTGATGAAGCACTGATGAGGGCAAGAATGCTCAGTCTGGAACATCGACGTAAGGTAGCTTGCCTCTCAGCGTTTTAGAGGTTACAATTTGAAAAGTGTGCACAAGAACTGCACGACTTAATTCCGCCCAACTCGTCTCATCGTAGAACAAATAGACGCCGCGAGAGTTCCACTTTTATGTGGTGGAAATTCCCTCAATTCGCACGAAGCGTATCGGTTCATCTTACGTTATCCGAACGGCTAAGGAGTGGAACTCACTCTCGGCGTCTATCTTCCCGTCCACCTATTACTGGGGACCTATACAAGCGAAGAGCGCACAAGCATTTGATAGGTAAGCGCGATCCAGCGTCGGCTTCATCTTTACTTACCATCAGGTGCGATCGAAGCCAAAAAAAGGAAATGGTGGTCCAAGCTCAAATCGAACATACCCATACACCGTTTACCTATCGTACTGAGAGTACGAGGAAACAGTTTAGAGCAGGCACCGCAGAGGTAAGCAATGAAGTAATAAATCCCTAAGCACAAATATTATATATTTTATAGTAGCTCGCCAAATTGACGCTACTGTCCCTGATGATAAGCACAGTACAATCTATACACTACGTCGACCACCGGGAGATTGGCAATCCATCGGCAGTCAGCGCTGTCATGCCGGCCTGCATAAATATCTGATCTAGAGGCTTTCGTAGTAGCATTTGTAGGTCGGCGATGGTCGCGGGTCCTATCAGCACTGTACGTACTTGCTATCAGGCGGAGCAAAAGCGAGTGTAGTCATTCAAAGCAAGAATTGAAAATTACTTTATGTCAATTTTACACAATATAGTTTTATACCGGTAAAAACTTTTTAGGAACCCGTCCCGCATTTAAATAGTCTAGTACCGGTAAAATTTAACATCCCACGCAATATTGCAATCAAACATTGCGTTCTTACCGGTAACCACCGGTAGTCATAACACTGATTGGTCAATTGTTGTCGCCCGTAACGTGGAGGTGAACGATGAACTAGTGATGTCAACTTATTTAAATAAAAAACGGATAAACACAGGTTTTCTCGATTATCGGATGTTATTTGCATATTTTTTTTACAGACTTCAAAAGAGAAGGAGGTTATCAATTCGACTGTATGTTTTTTTTTGTATATTTGTCACACGATTACTCCGCAAATTATAAATTGATTTTGATGATTCTTTTTTTGTTGGATACTTCAGAGGTGGTCCCATATAAATTTTTGAAAAAAAAAGTATATACGATGTGCGTTCATTGTATTCTTGGTATCGGGATAAATAAGTAATGAAGTGAACATAGTACTAAAACACTTAGAACGGCAGTCGTTGCAAGCATCGAGTGAAGCCATTTAAAGGCTACGTGCGTAGCTCGGCGCGTCAGTGTTAAAATAAAGTTGTAGTGCAAATAGCTCCAATTTTCGTCTCCACTTTACGCGTAGGGAAGGTACACAATTTTTTCTTCAATATTTACAAACACAGTTATCTAGTACTAAGAATCTATGAGGTAAACAGCGGACAGACAGAGACGGACATGGCGAAATTATAACGGTTTCTTGTTGACTTCGGAACCCTGAAAAGCTAAGAAGAACGAAGGTGCTTGCGGAAATTAGTAATACCTAATTATGAATTATCATATAGGTATTACTACAACATGTTTACCTCAGTATAAAGTAAAAAAATAAGTCAACCGTGAACAACAACGTTTTACGTTACACGATATGTATTGCGATTATTTATCTGTGATGTTTGAGGTAATCACGCGGTATGCTCGTGCCGGTTTTCGCCGCATTTATCGGCCGGACAGCGACCGGCAGCAGCACAGCGACAAAGCCAGACAAAGCTACCTAACGCGCTCGCTTCTATACAAACATAATATATAACACTTGTATTTATAAGTATTAATATCTCTTTTTACTCGACGTGTGATTATGTTTGATTTGAATTCATAAAAGTGTTCGACTCGAGACATGATTGTTCACGTACTGGGTGAAGGACGTAATGGTGTGCTGGTGCCTGGTGTGGTGTGCGAAATTAATTTTTATTATATTTAGATATATCGTCAGTTTTTAAAGAGTAAATAGAATTTAATTTTATCCATTACTTTGATAATACCATTTTTATTAACACTATAAATACTCATTGTTATATTGGATGACCAAAGATATTTCGTCTATCGAGAAAAATGCACATCAAACGGGTAAGGCTTGGCGGGATCCATACGTGCATATCTAGAAACCGTTTAAAAATTACATATTATTATTTCGTTTTATTTTCTGAAACGATTCTGATTGTAATTGCAAAATACTATGCTAAAACGATTATGTTTTTTTAATTATCGCTTAGTTATTAAAATATTAATTACACTAAATATTCAAAATATATTACTTAGTAAAAGCATAAACAAATATTTAAAAAAAGTTAATAGCTAATAAAACTAACTAACGAACTAGCAACCCACCCCGGCTTCGCCCAGGTAGCAGAGTAATACATGTAACATAGTTTTCATGGCAAGAAAAGGATATTGGGGACTTTTTAGGAGTAGGTACTTCTAGAGATAGTGTCTTAGATAGTGTATGTGTAGTTTAGAATGCATTTTGGGGGGTTTCGGGCATTACTTTATAGTTGTGAAAACTTTTTATGAATAAACAAGGTTTGTTTTTAAGTACATTTCTAGTAATTTAATGTAGTAATGTTTCCAAGTATCCCTACGGTTGTTTTTCCCTTCGTCGCTTCCTTGGGAATTACACTTCTAAAACCGGCAAAAAAGGTAAACTGGGGAAATTTTATTAGGATATTTTTACTAGTTTAGAACGAATTCTCTAGCGTTTTGGGCATTACTTAGTTATTAAGAGTTTTTAGGGGCAAATATGTATTTTTATGTTGTTTTTTTTAACAAGAACTTGGTAACTAGAATTTAGTGTTACATACAGGTTTTAATTATCACGGCACCAGTCGAGAATCTGCTTACGTAGACCAATGTTGATAACACTATATGAAATTATTTCATGAAATATTATCTATTTAATATGTACAATACAAACATTGATATGAGGGATTACTAAGTTACTAAACGATTGATAACGGATAATAATCATGACAACGTGAATTACAAATTCGTGGACATAAACACTCACCCTGCATTGCCAAATTTGGTAACATCTGTAATGATTTTTTATCAATCATTTTTATCTTTTAATTATATAAATATTAATTTCACCTTAGTTCTTTCCTCATTACTTCATTTATTGTGTTTTCGTTTGCTTTCCGAAGGCATCTTATCTTTAGGTTATTTTTATTATATGAAGATATTGTAAGAGGAACTTCTTTTGCGTTGCAATATTTATAAATTAAGAAGGCCGTATACATAGACAGTAGTTTTGGCTGGTAGAACTTTTTGAATTCAAAATATAGAATGATACTAGAAAATAATTGAAAAGAGACATGATTCATTCTGACTTACGGAGGAGAAATGGATCTCTAAAGAAAACGTACAATCTTTAAGTAGATTTGTATATGTTTATTTATAATTCCTATTCTATTTATTGTTTGGACTCACACTTACCTATCTGGAGTCTGTACAAAAGTTATTTTGAAACTTCTAAGGAGTTGAAACTTTTAATTCATAATTGACAAGAGCCAAGATTGTTTATAAATTCATGGAAGTCCTGGCGGACGCTTTCATTCGTGCTGGCTTGGTGATGCAGCTATGGAAACGGGAGCAGAATAAATATCTAATGCTTGTTTACCAAATTCATATATACACAAGCGTCTCAAGATGGATTTTTATTAACAGCTCTGGTTCGGACAGAAGCTTAAACGTGGACTAACAATACCAGTGAAGGTTTATTAATTGACTATAAATACTTAAGGTACTCTGTTTTTATATCTTACTTTAATGTTAATGCCTTCGGAATTACATATTTAAATCTATTTGGAATTTCATTTCATATTCCTTTTAATATAGTTATTTTCGGAATTTTATAACTATTTAATTGTCCACGCGACACATCATACTAATACGCTTAAATAAATAGCCTATGATGGCTTTTGAGAGATCAAGATATTTTTTGTAGGTTGTCTAGGGTTTTTGTTAGTGTAATACCCCACTCGCTCCTACTTCCACTGCGTTAGCTTACCACATAGCCATTACTAGTTAATTCTATATTTACTAGTAATACTATATAGTATGTATTGTATAGTTATACTAGCCATTGTTTGTTTTTACTGTGACGTCTTTAGGGGTGATTGTTTCTTATGATACAGTGGACTGAATTATTTACGGAATACAATAAAACATGTATGTTTATAATATCTAGTTATGCGGTCACCAGGACTAACTATAACAACTCGCTCCCACGAAAACGCGGTGTAAGCACGTTAATTCCTGGTAATCATGTAACTCGTGGGAACAATAAGCGGAGCTTTAGAGACTGGTTCATAACTGTATTCAGTCGTACTGAACATCCCAATCTGTCCGTACACTCATAAATTAGTTATTATTTAATCTTAATCATTTATATTTGAAATTAGTATAATTAAAAAGTTTTGTATTAGTATTTTTTTTATTAATACATCGCTCCTACAAATTTGTCTATCTATATGTCGTAACGTAATACAACATCAGCTGCAGCCATTACCTTCAATACCGTAATACACGACGATCATACGTCTAGTGGGCGTCATTGGGGTCAGATACAAGCACACGGCAAAATTATACTCTCGGAGTCACATACAAAGCACATGGCAAAATTATACTCTCGAGATCACACAAAAACATATGGCAAAATTAAATACAAGCGCATGGCAAAATTATATTCTCAGAGTCACGAAATATCTGTAAAGATGTGAACGGTCCGACGATACAAGTGAGAATGTTTTGGGGTTACCCCTAATGGTTTCTAACCTCCCCTATAATTAGCCATCCGAACCTCGCTAGATTGAACACGGCTTGACAGATTTGCAAGGCGGTTTGGTAACTAGGTGACCAGTGAAACCAGTGTATCCAATCTCGGACGTCCTTACGGTCAGACAGCTCGAACGAGAATGATCTCTTCCGTTGATCGTTGTTCGTGTTCCGATTAACAGAGGTCCTCATTATTCAACGGCGAACGAAAATGTCTCTACAAGCCGGTCGTTGTCTGATTTTATGGAGCGTGCGCACACCTGTGGCTATCTTTAGTACGATTCAATAGTAAAGTCAATATAGTACGAAATCAATAATCATACCGACATATATATATTTTTATCAAAGGTGATTTTGTGGGTACGCCGTATCTCCCTTAACTCTTCATCAAAATTAATTTTGCAAATGTCATTTTGAAGCTATAAGATTAAATAGACAGACGGTTTTTTTTATGTTTCATACTAACTACCGCTATTGACCTCATTGGTCTGAACAGCTTTATCGAGAACCAAAGGTACCAAAGTGGCCGAACCTCAGTTTTGGCTGTTGCCGTGCATCCAATTACGGCAGTTACCTCTAGATTGAGAGCATGGGCTTAATAACTTTGCCAGCTTATGATGTATGTCTGATTTCAAAAGACAAACAATCCATAGTTGTTACTTTGGGAACATTTCTCAAGCTTTCAAGTTTACTTATGATGTTTATCTTGTCTAACGAATATATAAGAACGGTTCCGGGAAAAATTGTTAGTAAATACAGACGACCGAGCATCGGACTGAACAAGCGTATGTAACCCGAGGCTATAAAAGCCTAGTGAGGCTTCAGAGCTCTTTTGGCGAACAGTATAGTCAGATCGAAAAAAAAAACGAGTTGATATTTCACCGATGTTAATCACTTAACTATCGTGATCTTTACTTACCTACCGACATATACCTCCTACTTATTAGGTATTTTTTATAGTAACGTATTACTTATTAGTTAAATATGTTTAACGTTCACCTTGGCTGAATTGTCTATCTAAATCTTAAATCGTAGCGATTAGCTAGATTTTCGGACAAAAACCGGTATCATGCAACATTCTACCAAAGTTATGAAATATAGTATGCCATTTTTTGATCAGGATTAGCTACATTTTAAACTACGACAATTTAATTAGTTAAAGTAGTTAAATAATTTTGCCACTATTTATAACTATTTTTGAATTAATATAACATTATTAAGAACGAACCAGTATTGTATTAGTATTGAAATACAACGGATCTCTAGGAACTACCAAAATAAAAAAACATCATTCACTAAAATACTAATGCATGTTATTTCCACGAATTTAACAATTCGATAGGATTTTTATTATGTAGGTACTTATAGTTATACAGTTGTGGTCATATAATTAAGAATGCTTATTTCAAGGGAAGTTTTTTACAAACTAAAAGGTATAACTAATTGCATGTAGTTTTTTGAATTTCTCTCGGTATCGCAAAACTTTTCCTTACTAGCGGTGATCGATCCGTAACTGACATTTTAACTATGAAGTACCGTATCTCTTTAATGCGTTAACCTACAAACTGATTTTTTTACAGCAATATGGAGCCATAGACATTAGTATATTATATTAGGTATTTCAACTTTATATCTCAAGTCGTCTTCAAGAAAAAGGGTCTTGAAACACGGACAACAAAGTAATCCTTTAAGGGTTCAGTTTTTTCATTATGAGGCATGGAACCCTAACAATGTAGGTAAAAAAATTATGAAAATTAAATTATGTTTATTTATTCAATGTTAAATTAATTTAACACAATTAAAATAAAATAAATTTACATTATTATCATTGGTGGTTAACTTGTTGTTGTTGGTACGCCGTTTTTTTTTTGTTTTATTACGCCTAAGATGTATAAGTCCATACGTACGTATTAAGTGTAAGTACACACAGTTTTCATGATAACTATTTAATGTTAACTCAAAAAAAATGATTTTTGTTAGTTTTTAAAAAAAATATTGATCAACTTTTAAAGTACCTCTTAATCAAATTCGGTAGTTCTATTTTTATGATTCTGAAATATCCGTTACATCAGGTTACATGAAACAGACTAGTTACTTACTAATTCGGATCATAGAATCTACAATGATGTAGTATGGACATTGATATCGTTTGTTTTACGTACTCATACTAAAGATAGGTTACATTTATCCAATTCCAGACCGATAAGAACTTCCTTGAGTAGTAAAAAGTGTTATAAAAACATAAATATAATACTTTTATTTTTATCTAACCGTGTACAAAGTTGCCAGTAGCGTCACTGAATTATTATATATCAATGAGTATTGAGCGCACTGTATAAATTATTACTTAGAGCACTACACGGCAGGTTAAACGTATTTTTTTTAAATTTAACCCTAAGATGCAGAGAAATGTATTTCAATTTTTAAACCGATGAGTTTACACGTTACACTTTTTACCGATCATTTCACTTTTTTATGAAAATAAAAACGTACAGTTTTTAAGGGTTACAAGCATTAGGCGTGTCAACATGTTGTAATTAAATTAACTTTAAATTAAATTAATTAATAAATTAAATTAACATATAGGTAGAAGGTATCTAAACTAACTTCTCTTACAGCTTTTACACGGTCGAAAAACAAAAAAAATATTCTCGGGATCCGACATATCCATCTGTTATGGCAAGCCATTGGCGGACTGCGTTTCAGACTGGGCCTGATTTTATCCTGGTACTTAGATACTTTGTCATTTGGGAGATAAATTCAATTCCGATACGGCCGTATCTAAGCACATCTTATACTCATTGTAATTTTTAAGCAGCAAAATATGCGGGTGTTGAAAACCTAGACAAAAAGTAGTAATAGCAATAATTATGTTTATCACAAAAAAGGTTATCATGTACAGGAATTATCCCGCAACCTCTAGCCTTAATAGCAAATATATTAGCCACTGTGCTAAGAAGTGTATTTAATGATAAGTAAAAGATAAATATGAAACAACAAATTCAAAACATCAGAAAAAACTCTGAAAGAAACTTGTTTATTGTATGTTGTTTAAGTCTAAACGAAACTGCATTCAGTTATAACTTATAAATCATTCGATGAACAGATTAAAGGATATTATCCGGTTTCGAAGAACTAAAATTTTAAACGCGTCCATTGCAATTTTTCGAAATGTTTATCGGGCGCGGAAACTCACCGCAGTCACCGCCGCGAACTCAAGCGGCGGTCGTGCAGCTGTCAACATAGGCAGCCCGCTGTATTTTTAGTTCGAAACTATTTTATAATTACCTCGTATCGGGAACGGCTTCGTCATGATAGTCTCGGAAGTCGGAGGCAACAGCCGCTGCGTCTCCGGCGACATATCACTCGTGCACTGATTTAACTCATGCTTTTTATTATCACTGTTATTGTTGAGACCACCGCGCAGCCGGAGCGACGGCGAGCCGTTTATCACGTCCATTTGCGTGCGCTATCGGGGCATGACTAACTCGAACTTGGTCCAACATCGAGCTCGAAGCAATCGTGATACCACAACGTGATATTACATTAGTTTTATGGTTTCATCAGTGATTCTAAAACATTATTATATAAATTTCGTTAGGGCAGGTCTACAGTTACGCGTCTCGCAGCAGACTGATCAGTTTTTGGGCATTTTGCCATAAAACGGACGTAAACAAGTCTCAAAAGTTATTGTGTTCGTCTATGTATTGTCTATTTGTTTATCAATTATTTTATGTAATGACGTCTTATAGATTACGATAATTATGGCAATGTCGTCTGTAGTGAAAGGTTTTAGTATTCCATTGCCAACAGACTGACACATATTGATGCCAAATATGCTTTCATTTGGAAAGTTAGAATTACAGATCTGATGTTGAATGCAGTGGTGCACGATGCCAAAGACTATATGTTCATGGCACTGGTCCGAAATTCTTTGCAGAGTCTGCCCTTAAACGACATACAATTAATTGGAATATTTACTTTACATATAATGGATGGGTGTGGTCAAGATTTGTAATCTTTTGACAATGACTCATCGACCTCATGTCTTAAAATTACAATAATTATATTACATAATTTAATGGTAAAGATGGATAAAAAATAAATAAATCTCAGAATGGTAGAGCCCTAAAAAGACTGGACATAAAAATCCTTAAATAAACAATAATTACTTTTAGGTCCTGTTCAGATGAACGTGTGCGCCTGTACTTTCTATTTTATTAAAACAAACCGTTCATATGAACGAGCGTTAACTCTGCGCTTAGCAAAAAAAAAATTCTAGACGTGACAGATGTGACGCGCGTCACGTTTGTAAGGGGCTTATAGTTAATGACCCTCCTTCAGTCCTTCCGAGTCGGGTAAAAAAGCCCATAACAGAAAATATGATAAACCCGATCGAGTTTCTTGCCGGCTCTTCTTGATAACTGGGATGTTTTCCGAACCGGTGGATACTCATAAGTGCCTTTTACGTGAAAATTTTCTTTGAGTTCTCTGTAAGGCTTCTTTACTGAATGTGGAAAGGAATACTACCATATAAGATTAGTTGGTACAATGGGTTGTGTTCCGAAGAATTGTCTATCGCTACCTTTCAACATCGCACCGCTTAGGGCACTCTCAAGTTGAAGGAAAACTACTCTTCCTATAAAAATCCACGTTCTTTCTAGGCTAGGTAAAAAAAGATAAAACATTTATTATATGACTCTCTCCTTCTATATACTTTTCAATTATAATTTTAGCTATAAAATATTGTTATTTGTAAGCCTCGCCAACCATATACGCCAACAACAATGGATCGAAAATGTAAACTGATGCATAATGATCTTTGTTTTTGTTTATGAATAGAACAAACAATTCAAAGCGTTTCAACATATGTGTAGATTAATGGTAGATATTTCATACAGAAAGGACGGATACGGTGTGGACTGTGGAGTGTCAATAATAGATAAACAATATATAAAGGGTAATTCAGCTCGCACGGACCACGGACCCAGGTAACTTGAGAGTCAAGACAATCAACATGTATGTACCAAAGAAACGGTAGTGGAAATAATAATATAAAAGTGCCAACCTAATCTTTATAGGAGCCGCTAAGCAGATGGTATTTATTGATTTGCAACTCTATGGCTTTGTTTTGTTATTCGTTCATCGAGTATATTGGTAAGTAAGAAAAATATTTGATACCTTTATTCACTTTTATAGGAGTCAATCAGTTTTATTTTTACACGGAAAAAATGTAGCAATATAAACATTAATCTATACAAATATAATACAGCTGAAGATTTTTTTGGTTGTTTGCTTGTTTAACCGCGCTGATCCTTCGAACTACCAGTCGGATTCTAAAAAATGTATATGATTGCGAGATTCATGAGAAAATTAATATAGGCTATATAGCTTCACGCTGCGACCCTAAGGAGCGGAACAGTAACTAAGAGCGTCAAGCAATCTGGCAAGCTGTAGGCAAGAACATTTTTTTTTTCGATCTGACTACTTTCAACGTTAAGGGCCCTGAAGCCTGAGAAAGCTTTTAGTGCTTCACAGGGCATGAGGCAAGTACGTGAAGTGGAACAACGATAGGGCTACACGCGTGCGTTGGCGTGCGTTGGGGCCGAGGAGAGTTTGTCCAATAAATTTAACACAGGTGAAACCGTAGGGCACAGCTAGTAATTAATTAAATATTTGGGGATAGATCTTGCTATCGGTTAGTCGATTCTATTGTCGAAGTTAAATAAACTTTATGATTATTTCTACTTAAGTCAATTTGTCTGTTTGTTACGTGGAATTCATTATATGTTTAGCTCCCAACAACAAATTAATATTAATTATGGGAACCAGTAAGTTAAGACAAATACCTGTAATATTAAACACTCTAAAACAGACTTAACATCTAATCTAAGCTTGACGAGAATCGAACTCTCATAACAAAACTGCTATTTACGTTTTAATCACAAAAATACCTCCACATTGATTATTCTCGTATCGCAATATTATGAAATGCATTATATGTATATATGTACCCTCTGGGTATTTTCAATTTCAGGTGATAGCTAGAAAATGCTATGATTTCATACATTTTTATCTGGCTGAAAGCCTAGTCATTGGATTCGAACCCACAGCTATCGATCCGGCAACGTCGAAAGCGTTACCACTGGAACTTCGTAATGGCGTTAAATATTTTTGGTTATGAATAGAAATAGAGATTAAAATGTATATTATAATAATCATTATAAATATGGAGTCACAAATCACACATGGCTATTTAATTCTAAATAATGTCATAATATTTAACAAATGTATCCTATTTTTTTATGTCAACATGTGAAATAGATTTCATGGAATAAATAGTAAGTCGATATTTATAGACAAAAATATAAAGGCTTTTGCGTGTTTTTCCTCACGTAGCTTAGTATCGTGGTATCGATCAAATTTGAAGCCGCTATGCCTCGTTTGTTGCGAGTACTGGGTCTCTCGGTCGCTAGGCAGTGGCACACAGTGGTCCGCGTTCGGTTGTACGCGACAGTAACACCGTTTGCATTCGACCTACGTGATCTTTGACGCGTAAATACATCTCGTGGTTACTTACAAAATTGATAATTTGTTTCATATGCTACTTAGTTTTTTTTTGTATATTAAAACATAAAAAAGTATATAAAAATAAATTTAGAAGCTGATATAAATTAAAATAAATATACCTTATTTATTTTTACCCAACAATATTTTTAGCTCCGCTCGCGTGGACTACAGAATTATTGTATATAAAGATATCGTGATATTTTTTTTTATAAGGACCAAGTGTCTAAGAAGAAAAAAAAAAAGTGATTAAAATCTATCCAGTAGTTTTTGCGTGATGCGCCCACAACGGCAAACCTCAATAATTTTATTTATTAGAAAATTGTTATAACGACTTTGTACAATCTATTTTTTGTAGAAATTTATTTTGTACAATTGGTTACGCGTTTAATTTTAATTGTACAATAACGTAAACGTCTATATGCAGTACTGTACCTGAAAAGGGTCTTGTGATTTTTAAATTCACCTCCGGCTTGGAATACATCCCTCTGTAGCAGCGGGGAATCGAGAATACACTGCAGCACTTGCAACATAGATCATTCTCATTCATTCATTTCATTATCTTCTATCTGATGTCGAGCATAGCATCACTTAATATTAAGTTTCTGGCTGGTACGACACGACAGTTGTTCCCGATTGGATCTCGACCACCATACACCATGTATATCCAGTAATTAAGCGGGGTGGTAAGGATTTGTACCCGACAGAATCACAAACTCCATGCATGTAGTGATATACCCATCACAATTACTCTCTTTTGATTCATCGCGTTTCGGGATCTGCCAGTGTATATCCAGCTGCCAAAGGCTTGCAGGCCGGCATGACGACGACCGGCGATTGATTGTCGATCTCTCGAAGGTCGCCGTTGATTTTGAATTGTACTGCTTACTATTAGTGTGCTGTCATTTAGCCGTACTACTATAAAAAAGTGTAATTAAGGTAAACGTGAACCAAAAAAAAAATTGGACAGAATGCAAATGTTCGAAACACTGTTAAATTCTATACCGAAAAACCGTTCAGAAATGGTCAACGATTTGGAAATACCCGAAGTGACGTTGTCTCCGTATTTCTTGACGGATACTGAAGAATCTTTGACCACGAGGAGTGAGAGTAAACTAACCGGTAGCGAGGATGAGTATGACACGAAGACTTTAAGCACGGACTCCAGTCTACCCCTGTCTAGAGCCATGACGGATTCAGAGATTGATTACGGGAAATACAGAAGGGTGAGGCTTTTCTTGGATGCCTAGAGAAATTAAAAGAGAAGTAGGGCACAGGGGAATTTCTTTGAATTTACTTGGGACAACCCGACTGGTGGAATACGTCCACCCTACTAAAGATCGCAGCCAAATAACCTTGTGTTGTGTTCCTGCAGTTGGTAGGGTTAATAGAGCTTCTTTAGGAGGAGGGTTCAAGGTCGGCAACACGCTATACCTACTGATACCTCTGGTTGTTACAAGCGTACATAGGCTAAGGTAGCCGCTTACTATCACGCGGTCCGTATGTTTATTTGCAACATTTGTAGCATAAAAAAAGAGATCTAGGTGTATCTTATGGGTTCTAGAAGTAATTATTAAGTCCGAGATTTAAAATTATTTTGGTAAATATATCTATCTAACTAGCGGCCCGCCCCGGCTTAGGACGGGTATTTAAGAAAAATTTCAATAATTATAAATTATAACACACACACACATACACCCTTCTTTTGCATCGGGGGTTACTAAGGAGTACATTATAGAGTTTTTTTTTATTATTATAATTTTTTATCTATATAATAATTTATTTTATTTTTAAGCATAGTTTGAACCGGCATTACCATTGAATATTTTATTTTTAACATAAAAAAGGAGTTATCGTGTCATAACAGAACTGTAATGGTTAGACATGATATCGCGGACTTTTTTTGTAAATATTTATATCCTCTATAAAGTCGTATTACATCACTTTGCTCTATTGTCAATAATTTTCGCAGCGTACGCGATATACTAACAATTTTTTGGTAATTTTTTTCACACTTTGGGTTACATTATCGAAGTTTGCATACGAATCCCTAACTTTTTTGAAAATATTCTATCACCTATGTTCAACAGATATAATGTAGGATTCTAATGATGAAATAATTTTTCAAATCGGTACAGTAGTTTCAGAACCTATTCAATGCTAACAAACAATCAAATATTTCCTCTTTATAATATTAGTTAGATTAGTAGTTTAGATAATAGAATTTCTTTAAATACAGTAATAGGTTCCAAGTTTTCAGAACATACGTGAAATAGGACACGTAGGTGTTGTTAACTCCTCTTCAGCAATACTGATAACGTTCATGATTCGCACTTACCTGTGGAAATGTTACATAATTAGAACTGCGCTAAGTGTTTATAAATATATTATTTACCCTATATATAGGATTACGCCACCATGTTCCATATTAATAACGTTTATGTGGATGAGAAATATAAAATTATCTATCTAACTGAACGATTCTTGTGCGAATATCCATTAAAAAATTGGTATTGTGATTGATAAACTTTAGCACCGTTTAACCGATTACCATAAACGTTTTTATCATCTATATAATTCTATAAATTATTTTTGCAGTTCAAGAGTAGGAGCTTGAGTGACCCGTGGAGTCAAATGAGAACAGCCCTTGATGCGTTTCCACCAGCATACCTGGCATCGCTGAATAGGTTTAACATTACTCCTAAATATCTTCATTCTATATTAAATTATGAGCTTTTACTAATCTACTTGATAATTTGTTTTATTCTTCATATGTTTTAAAGTTTGTTCACAATCTCAATTGATATTAAGTGACGATGTGGCCCAAGTTGGTAACACACTGTCTTATGGGGACATGGCTCTCAAGTGCAGCTACCTGAACACATCTATTGGTGCTTGGTGACAGATTTTCTACTTGAGGGTGGTAGCTAGCCAGTAGGTAATTAGAAAATGGTCTGCTATTATGCAATGGTTTCATCACGATGTTTTCATTCACCTAAAGCTCATGCTCATTATTGGTATTCGAACTCATGTCGACGGACGCGGCGACGCTGTTTCCGTACACGATGCCACTGGGCCATCATTGCTTCTGATTGCGTGCTAGTTATGGCAGAAAGGAATTTGCTAAATAATCGTTCGGGGAATACTAAAGCCTGACAAAACTATGCACCGTTTGCAATCAGACCATAAAAATTTTTAATCATACTTATCTATCCATAACTATATATAAAAATGAATGTTTTTTTGTTTGCCATCTAAGTGTTTTTTAAATAATTCATCCGATTGCAATAAAAATTTGTTGCATTGTTCTGTGCAACGCTGCGAATTTTCTCTATTAGTGCAACGAGTGCGCGAGTTGTTTCATTTCGAATACAATGGAAACGTAGTCGTGAGCAAAAATTAGTAATCCATAAAACCGTTATCTACCTCAGTATAATAATCTGTCTGCCCACGCTGTCATGTTAACTAATATCTTAATATTGTACCGTAAGTATCATCATCACGTTGGGAATCCCCAAATGTTTATTTGTTTGGTAAAAACTAGTTACCCTAATGTATGATGTTTTCATTTTATATTTAAAAAACTCAGATATTATAAATCTATACGTAGTAAATGTGACATGTATGACCTGATTGTGATGTCAAATTAAGGTCATGAGTATACTTGGAATTTAAATATTGCAGACCCGATCAGGCGCTGATCTAGAGTTTAAGTTTGGAAGGAGTTTCCCGAAAATCCAATATCGAACACTTTTTTAAAATCAATAAGAAATAGATTTTTCTGTGATAATTGAAAAAATATTTAGTTTGGGAGGGGGTAGACATGAATTGCTTAGATTCTTTCCTATACCCACCCCAAAAATCCGTTAACACAACGTTGTGTAGTGGTAGAGCCTACACAAGGTTCGCCTGCGGAAGCACTACCGCCACACGTATTTGTGTCGAAAAGCAGTAGTGTTCGCGTTGCTGTTTTGGTTCGAAGGATATTAGGATTTGGTTGGTATCTACTTCGTACCTTAAAACATTGTAACTCCAATATTAATTTACCAATAACACGAATATAATATAAGTTTCCAGGAATCGACATCATGTGCTACAGACGAAGTAATTCCAAAAGAAAGTGTACGCCAGTACAATGAAGAATTGAGGCTGAAAATGGAACGATTTTTCGACGAGGAGTGTCGTGTTTTTACTCCGGATGACCCTTCATTGTCTAGTTTGGAACAAGCGTTACAGAATATAGATTCGAAGGTGAATTAATGATCTTTATTTGGGTTGCAAGCGTATTTATAATACTACTAGTTATTTTTTTATATGAATAATGTATTATTTGCTGATTTGTAGCAGTAACGAGCGTCCAGAAAACTAATTTTAACATTCATTTATAACTTAGAATTCAAGGAAGAGGGGGTGTCAAATAACATTTTAAGACATCTAAGTCAACCTCACTTGCATGTGTGTGGTGGGGGTGGTAGGTCTGTACGGTCTGTGTGGGGCGATATTTAATGTTAATATTATACTGTTATACAATGCATGTCACTTGCGCCAACAATTTAATTTTGTTTTTTTTTTCAGTATTTTGACTGCAACTTGGACAGCTTAACGCCTTAAAAAAGAGAACACAGATGAAAAATATAGTTCAGATTTTTTGTATTCATCTTATAGCATTTACCATTTGTAATTCACTACTTTGTAACACATCCTTGTCAATAGTACCTATTAAGGGAGTTTTCAAAAACATTAAACTAAATGTTAGGTAGGTGCGATTGATTTGCGATGATAAACTTATTTGAAATCAAAACATCCCATGGCTGTTCAATTGACATTCCCTTTGGAAGACCGAAGATTTACCTCAAAGAACTTAGGTGTTTACTTAATCGCTGGCAGAATTAGACATTTCTCTATTATTTTTATTTGCTATAAACTCTACCAAAAGCTAATATATATTGCGTGTAGTATTATGTACCATTGTACGTGTCATGTAAGTAATTAATGTGATAATTTATCACTCTACTTGCATATAATTAATTTTATAAATAGACTAATATAATAAGTTTGTTACAAGGAGACACTTGCACACTACAATCTACGCGAGCGGAGTCGCGGGCACAGCTAGTATTTAGAAACATTATTCATTATTTAAACCTTATGATTGGGTCTTACATAACAGGAACTTGAAGAAAAGGTGTGTTTTTGTGTGATGCGCTCAACAGAATAATGTTTAGACAAAATACACACGTTTTCTTTATCACTTTGCATCGTGTGAAGAAAACATATACATTGTTTTTTTTTTGCGTGAAAAAAGGCATGCTGTCTCTCTGATGTAAGTGATTACTGCAGCCTGTAATTATTTTTAAAACAAAGCTTAAATAGCTGAAGATAGTCAAAAATGTTGCTACTCCTGAGAACTAAGTTGGAAAGACCTGAGTGCGTTTGCAACCCTTCAGCTTAAAACACGTCAACGCTTTTCCGTGCAGCGCGAACACTTTTTTTTTTCGAACTGACTATACTGTTAGCCATAAGGGCTCTGGGGCCTCGAACGGCTTTTACAGCTTCACCCGGGCTTGGGGACGAGCGCTTAACTGCAGCGCGAACACTGCTTTACGGCAGAAACATTTAAGTTTAGGGATATGCTTCTGCAGTATAACTTTGCTCAGGATCTACCACTCTTTAAGTACCTACACATAAATAGAACAAAGCCATTGTTCATTTGTTCCGATAGCACAATCTTCTATGTAGTATGTACCTACCTATATTTATATTGTTCGTTGCACTATAAACATCATACAGAGAAACAATATTGTTTAGATATTATTACTACTATGTTCTTGGTCCGAAGGTCATTAGTATAAAATACTTTCAAAAGAATATTATAGAGTGAATCATTACGTGGATCATAATGATATCTGAAATGACTCCCTCTCTTTACCTACTCGTATATCCACTAAAAATATGTTATATTACGTATATATAATTATGAACTGTAAAAATGAGTTACTTTCTGCTCTTCTCGATAACTGGGACGTTTTCCAAAACACTAGTAGTAGTGTTTCTTGAGTGTACCTTCTTTGGGCCTAAAATTTTAATCATGTATTTTTGATTTAATTTTAAACGTTATTAAGAGGCGATCTATCGTAGGTTTGTAGTATACCTATAACTGAGAACATATCAATCGCAATCGATAACCATTGACAGAAATGTTTGATGTTGCCTCAGCATTTACTTCATTCATAACAATCGCAGTCAATAAAATTGACAGTTATTAACATTTTATCATTAACAAGTACAAAATTGTCGTTTTAAAATCATCATCTCGGGTATTCAGACTTAGTTTATTGTTCTCTTGCTTGCTTGATATAAATTAACTAAAACGTATTTTTATTATTTTTTCATGGAAGACGCCTGATAAATTTTCTCACATCAGTATTTATCGTTTTAGTATAAGTTTAGTAGAGGCATCAACTTGTGTTTATTGAATATACATAAAAATGCATGTTAGTTTTTAACTTATAGATTTCTAAACCATTCATACAAATGCAGTAAACATTTGTTGAATTGCTGTGTGCACGCCTGCGAAGGTTTTTGTGTTAGTACCACCAGTTTCCAACGGATGGCGTGAGAGTCGTTTCATTTTCGAGACAACTGGAAAGAAGTCCCGAGGAAAAGCTAGTAAATAAATAAAAACAAGGTTTATGTGTAAAATGTGTTTAATATGAATGACTTCCAACATTACAACAATGGTTTGCCACCTTATTATTGTACCTATTACAGGTATTACATATTCAAAACTTAAACAATACAATAAACTCAGTGACTTCTGTATTACACTAGGCAAGACATTTGATATGAAATGTCTGTATCACAACTTCGAACATACAACGATAAATCGTTTTTTTATTTTATTTTATTATGCTGTCATAACGCAGTATACCTTCACTTGTTGCGTACGATATGTTTGTGTATCGACTTTCAATCAATATTCTGTAAATTAATGACAGCTTATCGCATTACAGCACATCGCGTCCAGTGTAAAATAGCAGTCATTGAACAAAATACGTAAATTTATGATCGGCATAATAGAAAAACAATCCCTTTGTTAAGCTAACTAGGTTAAACACGTTCACAAATCAATTTATGTTACCCTAGCCATACTAATAAAAAATAACACAATGGCGGACCTATTTTGCTGATCATAAAAAAATCATCATATAAAAATAATATAATAAAAGAGAACAAAATAAATATTGCACGTATGTATAATTTTTTTGGTTTATGAGATTCTAAATAAAATGTCTTTATAATTAAAATAACATAATATAAATACATATATACACAAAGAAATTATTTGGATTCCGAGCACTTATTTTATCAGTCTGTCGCATTTTAAATGCGAGTACTCGCAATGCAAGTGCCGTAGATAGATGACAAATTAATATTTATCCAAGGAATAAACAAATTCGAGCCGACACAATTTTATGTTGTTAAAAAGGTACTTGATACAAATCGAGTCTAATTCAAATGTAATAAATAATATTATATATAGCCTTATGTTGGAAATATCGTGTTGTTTAATCGCTGCAAGCATTCAAATTTTTAGTCCATTTATTACCAAATTTATACAGAGTTACAGGGTGAAATTTAAATCGTTCGCTTGATTTTATATTTAGGAACTTATTACATTGCTTATTACCCATTTCACAACAGCAAAATTATAGCAGAAATTGGTAAATATCAGTTTAAAAATGACAAATTCAGATTGTGTTTATTTAGTACATTATCGTTGGCTCATAATACGAATTAGCCATTTTGAAGTCGATATCTAGCGATTTCTACTATCGTTTTGTTCTTGTGAAATACGTATTTAGGGGGTTGGAACTAATTTAACAATTTTTAATATGTGTAAAAGACGAACTGGATGTGGGAGTGGCGGTTATCTGAAGTTACATTTTATATTTAAAAATTGGTAATGGCGGCATTTCTTCTATTGACGAGTTTGAACGAGATCATAATGACCGCGCTATTAGATACTTCAATTATATTTATAAATTTATTTAATTGTTATTTTAGTCGTTAAAATTACAAAAAAAAAGTTCCCGTGTACCTATATATATAAAATAGCCCATTCAATTAATGCGAACGACTTCAATTTCATACTTTATAAATAATTTTTTGGACTATAGTATAGTATGTTATGCATTCACAGTGATTTTAATTTGAAAAATAATAATTTTCCATAATATTGTAATTCTATCTCACTTTCTTTATTAATAAAATTCAGGTAATAAAAATAAACTATCAAGAATATATTATGCAGCATTATATTGAAATGACTAAGACATTTTAAGTCTGCAACGATCAAGATGTTTATGCGTGTTGACGGTGATTTTCTAAATAAGCCATAATAACCTACCTATAACAGATGGCAGACAAGACAGAAAGCGTTCAACTATTGTTCCAATATCAATAGATGGAGCATAAATTATGCTTACAATGTACTTCTTATATTGACCTGGGCTTAGAGACATGTCTTTTGTGGAATAATTTTAAAGCATTAATATCGAGATATGTCTCCACAGCCCTATGCTGGTTACTAACTAATCTTACCTATTAAATATAAACATAAATTAAGGAAAATATTATTCCGGTAACATATTTACGCTTAACACTAGAACTACTATAGCAAAGTAGAAAAAGAAACAACATTTTTTTCGCTGCCCTATACCATGGACGTATCTCATTCGAGTAAAGGCAACCTTATTTTTAAAAATTACTTTAATATAAAGTAAAATATAATAATATCGCAATAGAGTACGTAAATACATTGACGTGTAGTTAAGGAGATTGTTAGCACCTGGACTGTGAAATTATTATATTCCAGTACTAAGAAAACTATAAAAAATAATAATTTCGTAGGCCAAGTTCGAGGGGATAACGTCAATTGTTACGAGTAACCGTGAAAAAAGTGAAAAACGATAATTTGGGTTCTAACAGAATAGCCCATAAACAGACAGTGACATAACTTATTCGGTCCTTTTACAACAATAATAGAGAATTAAAAAAAAAAATTTACATGACACCTTTTTTTAAAACGGCAGATCTCAGTTAAACATTTTTTTTAAAGTCTTTTATATCAAACACAGAAATAGCCATTTCTGATTTCAATACAAAATGTTTTCAATAAAGACCGAACTTAAAAAAACTATAATTTTAAAGTTACCAATAATTATAATTTATATAATTGACCAGCGCTACAAATATTATTACCGAAGATATTATTCGTGTAATACGTCACTTTGTACAAGTTTACCGTTACAATAAAGCCAAATAATATTGTACATTATCATAAACAAACATTTAAAGTGATCCAATAATCCATCACCCTAAAACGCACCAAAGGCAAAATTAAAAATAACAGAATAACATGATTTCATGTTGAATTAGGATACGAAATAGAAGACAAAAACGAAAACATAAGAAGCAAGTGAATTTGAGGCAAGCAACTGGCAGTGATTTTTTAAAACACTGTTCATATAGCGTCATATAACTATAAATCATTTATGTAGCCGTAGCGATCATGAAATCCGCTATGTGAAGATTATACTTTTCAATTGAGTTAAAAAGCTGTTTTAACTTATCCGAATAGTTAAAAAAGTAAAATCATCTTTGTATTTGATATTTTAAACAGCTTATAGGTACATAGTGGATTTTGCAATCGCAACCATAACATATTTATGTAATCGGATGGTTTGCGTCAATCGATTGCATACTCATACAAAAATAACTACCTATATATAACAATATCACTATCATAATATATACTAATGATTAGACGATTACAATGGTGCAGTTAAACACGAAGTCTCATAATCGCTTTGTATGACTGCTGAGTTCTGAGCATAGACATTTTACTTTAATATAACTAGAAGGTCGTGGAGTTATTTTTTATCACGGTTTTATCATCGGTGATAATTCACGTACAAGTCATATTTTACTTATGCCGATTACTAATCACATGAACCGCGCTGAGCACGGCGTCTTATTTCGGGGTTACGAAGAACTTCAAGTGAATCAAATTCCAACACTGTTGGAAATAATATTCAAATTCACTCAAACATAATGACTTCTAGCTAGTGGTTGTGTAGCAGCAACGCTATTGTTTTACCTCTCTCGCTAATCGCAATGTAACTAGGCTCGTATGAATTATATCACGTTCGCGCGATATTTAACAACCGCTTTAAATACATGTAACGTGGTACGTGATCTACGTGAACTAGTGACACGTGAAATGTTATTTATATGTCCAATGTCAGCACTTTGAGATCCAGCCCATAATTTTAGTTTTTTTTTTAATTTGTTACATGTTTGACTAGCAATCGCAATTTGCCTTACAAAAATGATTGAGGTGTCTCCTCTAAGAAAATATTACACTCATCTTAGACAAATTATATTTATTAACTCGTATGCTTTGTGTATGTAATTCATAGTAGCTAATATAATATAGTAAAAAACATCATACAAAGCGACTATGAACAAGAATAAGTGAATAGTGCAAGAACGCCACGACACTTGTAAAGATACTTATTACGCTTAATTGACACATTAGCATAACACACAAGATTAAAAGTGAACAACAGCTCAACGGAAAAAAACGTGGTAACTGAAGACTAACTTAACTGAATTATCAAATTAATAAATATAATTTTGACATTAACTCAACTCCTATAAAAATATACATCGAAAGTAATCAAATTTATATTAGAAACACACACAATAACAAATACACTTATCAATATATTCGAATATAATAATGACTTAAATCATTGATACTAAATAAACGGTCTGCACACTTGATATTATTGCATGTAAAAGTAAAAAAAAAACACCTTGGAAACTAAAAAATTAATACACACGAACGTGTGTCGATAAAAATGTGCACAATTCCATAATCGACACACGCTAGTGTAAACATGTGCAAAATACTTAGACCAACTCTTCAAACATATGCAGGCACGTCTGTAAACGGCTTTAGACATTAATTAATTTAGAAAACCATGAGAATAGCTTTATTTCACTAAAAAAACAAAATAACAAGAAAGAACAACACTCCGCTAGTACTGTTGTTACCATTATTTAAATAAAATTGCCAAAAATATTTTATTTTATATACCTACATATATTATATATATATTCGTTTGAGAATTAGCACAACGCAGTTTAGGAATTCCGTTCAATTCTCTATATTATATATATTTATGTCATTTGAAATTGTTTGATTCATTTACAATTTAAACGAAATAAATGACAATATCTTTAAGGAGAAAGGGCGAGGAATGTAGGCATAATGTATAGTAAGGTAAGGTTATGTGTATTATAGGTAGATAATAATGAAGGTAATGAGGTAGGTAACAAGGAAAATTTTTAAAACTTGCAAAAATTAGTATGTCTTTAGAAATAAATATTTTGTAAGCAAAATACTTAGTTTATATTTCTTGAAAAGTGAGGCTAAATGGGTTAGTAGGGCCGCCATTTGTATTTCAAATTCAAATAATATATTAAATTATTAATTTCGTATCTTTAAAGCTATATTACTTACATAATTACAAATATTATTATGTATTAATGAAATAAATAACGTAGTTTATTTAGAATCAGCTATTTGATCAAAAGATTACAGATTTTAAATTATCTTGATTGTTTCTAGTAAAGCATTTTTTTTCTTCGAAATAACAGTAAATAAAGCAATGGCAACCCTACATAAAAGTGACAAATATGAAGGAAGCGGTCAAAAGAGGTTATAAATCTCTCACACGTGGACAACACATAAGGCTCCCTGATATGCATACGCTTCGTATATAAAAATAAAGACCTCTACAAATTCACAACAACTTTAAAATTCCATTATCATAAGATCAACTATTTTTTCATCGGATATCTTACGAAATACCATATTAACAAGCATGCGTAAGGTGACATAATGTTCAAATATTCCAGAGATAACTTCATTAAGATTTTTAATTTTCGTATTTTTTTAATTTAATTCTTATGCGTATTTGCCCCGGATATTATTATAAATACATCATTCAAAAATGGCGCATCCTCAAATGATCTTACAAAAGAACACCCTTAGATTTTACATACACACATCAACTTGTATAGTCTAAATTGAAGAATCATTCCATCCCTGTCTTCTACTATAAATCAGAGAGGCCAGGTTATTCGAAGACAAACACATGAGACACCCTTAGCAAAAATACATAAGATGGTTACAGTTAGCGGACATCAAATACTTAGTTAACATTAGACAAACATCGGATCGAGCCTCGGGATGCATCAATGACATTTTCATTCGGATTTGCGTACAATCATAAAATTGAATTTAATCAGTCACACTAAGGTGAATGAAAAGACACTTTTACTTGAGTCGCGATATGATTTCGTAGAGTTAACTACTACGTACTATTGTCCGAAAGTAAGGCCTACGGCCGTAAAATTTTGGAATTTGGAATATTTTTCCCGCGGCCAATAATTATTTAACGAAATTATTATAAGAAAGGCTTAGGTGATGATGATGAGTTTGATGGAATTACGGTTGTATTTTCCGATGTTGTTATAAAAGAGGAAATGTATTCTTCAGTGGTGGAAAATCAGCTTTACAGTCTACAATTTTTTACAAAACATAAGGTCCTACGATAAAGTTCCAATATATATTGTAATTTTAAAAACGGCGCTCAGAGAATCACTCCTGGTAGTCGGTATAAGAGTCCTCCGTGTTATATTTTTCTAACAGCTTTTTAATGAAATACACACTGCCCTCTCAGATATATCGACACGTGAGATCTTATTTATTAATGTACCTACATCAACATAGAAAATATGAATATTCACTACCACATATATTGTCATTTCATATATTAATATTTTTAGTATTAGTAGTTGGCTGCATTAAAGCTTTTAGGCCCTAAACGCACGAGCGTTAAAAAAGTTGTTTTAATTCGATTCACAATATAATAAATTACAAGCGTCGATTGAAAAAAACGCATCCGTTTGAACTTTGTTATGGTTGGTTTTATTAGAACACTTTGATAACGTTCGTGTTACGGGGCCATACTGTGTGTGAACGCAACTCTGTATATTTTTATACCATCATTTTCGCACCAGTCTCTAATAGTTTTACGGTCAACACAAAAACTTATCGTCAATCTTAATTTTCAAATAACTAAATTTATAATAAGTCAATTACGTCAATGATAAAATTATTCGCTGACCTTAAATTCAAATGCATTGACCGTGTGCATACACACATCCCACACAACCATTTAAGCTAGGTTACATTAAAACGAATAATATGGAAAACAATAAATCACAGGCGTTATGTCGAAAAAATAATCATTATTTTCTCTTAATTAAATGAGATCTCATTACAAAAATATCATATTATTATAATGACGCAAAATAAATTCATTTATTATAATATCCTAGAAAATACGTAATTAAAAATACACTACGACTATACCTAGCAACATCAACAATTATTTTAAACGGTAAGCAAATATTCCTTCTAAAAAATTTACGACGATGTTAACGGGGTTGCCTGATTGATAAGAAATAAAGCGTCTGTGTCAGATTTCCATCGCCTACAGTGTAAATATATCAAAAGTAAATGCAAGCATTAATTTGTATACAATTATTTAAAAAAAAATATGTAAACACTTCTTAGCAGAAAACTACTGTAATAGAAATCTCAATAGTAACGGCAAGATACGGCAGCGTCCCCTAATAATTATACCACGTACTTTTACAAAACTAGAAACGATCTCTCTCGATGATTAAAGTATTTAAGCTTATCATTAAATTCCATGTTAAAACATCAAACTATTCTCTCGAAACGCGGATCGATGTTTCACATCTGTCAATGTCATTTTGACAGCTGTCATGGACGAGGAATGTTAATTGACATTGTGACATATTTCATAGATATATCGTATTATTTGTATGTAGGGGTTGTACCTATTCGTACAAGGAGTTCTAATAGCATTTCGAGAAAATGGTTTGTCAAATATTGACGCTGTGTAAAATCGAGCGCAATATCTAATAAAACCAGTAGACTATCCGATCGTATCGATTCAATTATATAGAAACTTTTACATAGCAGTTTGATATGTCGATCTATTATCCTAAAGCCAAATAATGTTTTAATTTTATATTGATTTTATATGAGACAATATTGTTAACGAGTGAAAATTTTAATGACAGAAATGACAGTTGAATTGACATCATAGCGTTAATCAACAACCGCTTGTCAGCTAAGACACAACAGCAACATTTTTATGAGTGCTGGCAAAGAGGTTTATTATTTGAATAATTAAATTGCCGTAGGCAATATTAAGTCGATTCTATTTTTTCTTTTCAGTACAATATCACAGCCTTATTATAGGCAAAATTGTTAAAGAAATTGCAATATTATTTTGTGAATCTTGCTTATTTCTTCGATCTTGCTGCCACAAATATCTTTCCATAATAGATGTAACCCAAAGTCAAATGTTGATTTTATTGCCGTTCATGTCATTCAATTGTTAAAAAGAAATGACATCTAAGATCATGACAATTGTCCAGAATCGGTGCGATAGAATATCCTAAAGGTTAGTATGGACGAGAATCAAACTCTCCTCGGTTTCCCAGGGCCAGGACACTCCGTCGACTTGATGATGGAACCGCCGAAAGTCTCGCGCGGTCTTATCGGGTCCATCTCCATGAAACCAGGATTCAGGATGATGTTAGGCACTAGTTCTATAACGTCTTGCTCTTCACCGTATTCTATAGTTTTTAGATGAGGTGAAGTCAGGTTAGGTTATGCGAGAGCAGGTTAGTATACGTACCGTCACCATGTGTGTGAGATTGTTTGTTAGTGTGCCAGCCCCGTAGTCCAAGCGTGCGTTCCAAGCGAGTGCGATAGAAGGGAAAGAAGAAAATAATTTGAATGAATAAACTTTAGCTATTACTGCCTTCAATGTAATATAAAAGGTATTTATATTATGCAAAAAAAATCATGCGAAAATAAATGTATTGTTCGAAAGATCGCTTATACAATTATTGTTATAAGCTTTACTTTAAACTATTTATTAATTAGTAACATTAATTAATACGAAGCTGTCGATAATCAGTGTCGATATGGTTTATTTAAAAAAGAATCACAGCACTATAATTATATAGTTATAACTTTAACTATTGAAGCGGTAAATACCAGCAGGAGCGTCCTAAATATTCTACGCTATAGCAAAATACAAGAAATTCTAGTTTTGTCTTTGACTATGAAATTGTAATTGCCATCGATCGCTATAGTAGCGAGTCGATTAACTACTTAGAAATATCTACGCACTATAATAACGCAATAGTATATATATTATTGAATAAACTTTTAACATTAGAGCTGGCAGCTTTAGAAACAAAAATAATTTACTCATTGTTTGCAATCCGTAAATCTGCCAGCCCTAATTCTTATTTATATTTCTCATATCTCTGTTTTATACAATAAAACGATATTTTTGGTTTCTTTATTACAACATGTCATGTTATTCTGTTATATTGAAGATTCCTCTTAACTTAGGCACTTTTATAGGCAGCTAAATTACCATCATATACTTTAAAAGTTAAATTGTCTTACCTATATTAAATTAGGTAATTTATTTATGGTCCATTATTGATGAAGTGGTCAAATATTTAGAAAATATGTACTACAATTTTTTTACAATATATTTGTTCTGAATATAAATATGAAATACTACAGGGCGTTACTATATTTATCGCAAATTTGAACATGTATAATTTATCTTAATGTTGGCATCATATATGAAAAATTTAGAATAACTTGTACTTATAATTGATTTCTTCTAAGCCCACGTGAAAGAACGAAAGCGACAGTATCACAATGGAAATATTAAGAAACACTTATTGAATAAGCAATTCTTCTTAAAGGTATATATATATATATATATATATAACTTTGAAATATATATATTTTTATATCGTATTACTAAGCTATATTATTTTAATAATACCAGCCATACTATGAATGTGTTTAACCTAATATAAAATGCTCAGGGTCATTACCAACGATCTACATTTGGGCTGGAAGTTAGCTGCTTCATAATTGCAGTTTGCATAAATGCGGTTTTGGTGCATTTAACTACATCGAAACTGCCACTTGACTGTTCAGTCAACATACAGTTATATTGCGTCAGCGTGCAGTTATAATGACTGCCACTAACCACTACATTATCACCGAGTGATATATGCTATTTTAATTTTTATTAAAATGTTATATTGTGACTAACGCGAACGATGTCTCAGACAGTTGTTCAATTCAATTCAATAATGAGAAATTAAGTTTGAAATCGATTTACATTTACAGATTCAAAATTCATATTAATCACTTTGACTTTAAAATAAAAAGATTTTCAATAGATCAATAACCAAGAAAATAAAACATAGTATAAAAAATGCTAACATTCTTCAGAACACTAGACTGCAAAATAAATTCCGAATCTACAACTAATTAATGTCACTTATTTTTTAATAAAATTTGGTTCTAGATATAATGTTTTGCGAATATCTTTACTTTGGGAACAATATATTTTACGAGCTTAATAATAAAACTAAAATTGCTGTAACAACTACCTAAATGCATCTATATTAATACTAATCTAATATTAAAAATGCAAGGTAATTTATATAATAGATATCTTGTTGTCTCTTACTTTTTTCAAAATGGGCTATATAGTAAACATTGTTTTTCTTTTCCTAACGCTGCTGATATATTTAAATTTTTGGTCATTCCTTATAATAAAAGTTTATTTATTAAATATCTAAATACTTATAACTAATTAGTTCATTAAGAGTGAGATATAACGGCGTGGAACGTGGCGGGAGCACGTCTGATAGCCACGCGCCGTCTGGTGTTGTCTTTAACTATATCGCGTTCTTATCGACAACGTATTAGTCAATGCAGTTGGCAATGATCAAGAAAGCGACTCTAATTCAATAATGTTAGTTACTTTTTATTTTCTAGTGACACTAATTACAATTACATATTTTTATTTCATCGTGTAATAAATCTTTACTCATTATTGTGTGATACATACTACAACCTAGGAGTTTCATCTAGGATTAAAAATTAATTTTACATATCGTGACGTCACGTTACACTTATAGATTTGGTCACAACACTATCCTAATTAACTCACGTCCATGCAAGACGTTTGAAGACACGCTCATTTTTAAAAGATTTAAATTAATCAGAACTTTTTTCATTATTTTTGTTATATGAACGTGGAATTCAGCCTGGAATCATTACGTTTTTATCACAGCAATAAGCAAATAAGAATATGTCAGTCATGTCAACAAAAGTCATCATGACTTTACAACGCTTAACGTGTCATTAAAATCAAGCTAAAAGAAAAACTAGGCAAGACTTACGTCGACATTACATAATTATTTTCTACATACAACCAGTAAAATGCCACAAAATGTTTTAGCTGTCGTTGATGAATATAATTTTCTAATCTAATGAATCTTTTCTTTTGTATTATTTTTCTAAAGTGTCTAAGCATTTTTCAATCGAAGTACTGTATATTAATGTCGAATTTTAAAAAATCAGACGAACGTGAAAGGCGACTACTGAATACAGCTGTAAAACCTCTATTCGTTACTAAATTAAATGAAACATATTATGTTTTCAAATTAGACCAAATCAAGCCTCTAGTAAAATTTATATAGTATTGTTTAAATCTATTGTATTAATTGACGTGTCGTTAGATACAAGTATTGGTTCGCCGTCTTACTGGACATTATACACAGACGAAAAGTGCCTCGTTCACTCGTATATTTTGTATCGATATTAACAATAACGATTTGTAGAAACGGATAACCTAATAGAAAATGGATCTCTTAAGATTGGCAAAATTGCATCCATTCTTAGATGCCATAATTTAAAAAAAAATGCTACTTCTGTCAAAATTGTCGTACACGTCACATGACAAACGAGCAAGCATAATGTTTGTCTAAAAAAAACCTTAAATGATTAAAAATTTGATCCCTAACAGTTATTAATTATATTGCCAAAAGAGACTTTAAAAGATTGCTTTTTCATTTACATTATCACAATATAGACATTGACTTTGTCTAAATAAGATGCAAATTAGAAACAGTTATAATATGAAAAAAATACTACGTTTTATTGAACCCGGGCCCGCAATAAAGTTAATTTTGCTATTGCCAAAAACAAGAGGACGATTCTTTATACATAAATATCTAGCTAGTCTAAAGTATTCATTTAAGTAGAGAGAGATAAGAAAAAGAGAGGTACGGCACAGATTTTTTTTTTGTAGATTTCTTCCTAATTGGGGCATTCCGAATGAGAAGGTTTAATTCCACGCTACAGAAGATCGTAGCCGAATTACTGTGTGTTGTGTTTCTGCAGTGAGTAGTTTCTAGAGCTCCTTGATGTAGCGGGTCTATAGGTTACGGTAGCCGCTTACCATCAAGCTGGCCGTATACTTGTTTGCCACCTTGGTTGTATGAAAAAGTGTATGATATAAAATACTATACGAGGAAAAGGCATCTGATAAACGGAGTACACGCTTTACTGCCGTAGAGTTAATAAGTCAAGAGCTCTACGTAAGTAATATTCGGCAGATTCATTGTTTGAATTTTTGTCCTGATTATTTTATTGAAGCTCAAAGATTGAGCTAACATTAAAATAGTTGCGCATACGTTTCACACATATAGTGTGCATTTCTAAATCATTCACGTCTTGTCATACTTGTCCAATTTGGTCTCTGATGGAGTATACCTTCACAAACAGGTATCACTCTGTCCTGTTCATGTTACTAACGAACCGTATAAGCTATTTCTTTTTATTTTAGTTTATAAAAAATATTTCGCAGCACCAGTCTCATAGCATACACTATTTATAATATATTTTTAACTTTTAAATTATAAACGTATATTTTTGGTTTATTATTAATTTTTATATAGAAAATCTACTCTAATAGAAAAATCTATTACTTGAAAATTTTAATAAATATTTTTAAATTTAAATTCCTTGGCACTAAATATTTAAGTTGATAAACTTTGTAAGCCAAATGGTGCATAAAATTTATAAATAATATGTTCCCACCACATACAATAATCATTTATAGTATTAACCTATACTCAGGTTATAAGCAATTACAAAATATAAAGCTAAAATTTATTACTTCTTCAATTCAAATTGGGAGATTCGACTGACATAAGTTTAACAAGAAAACCATGTATAAAAAAACAACATTGGCATATTTTTTATGGATTACAATTTAAAGCAGGATTTAAATTCCAGTGGAGATTTTCATAATGCAGAGAAAATTGGTTATTATTAGCACTATTTGAAACACATTATTGTATGCGGCATGAACATAACATAATATACATTTTTATATAAACTCTCCTAAAGTGTAGATTATTAAAGTTAAGCGTAAACGTTGCATATTTATTATTATTTGTCTTTTGCAATTAATTGTACCTACAGAGGAAAATTAATTCTATGGAATTTTATTACGAACAAACCTACGTACAACCTATCATAAACATTATTTTATTGCCCTTATCCCATGCTAAATGGCAAGGGCACGACATGTTTTATATAAACAAAAACAATTATATATATATAATTAATTATACAAAGAATTAATTAATTATATAGTTAATTAATTAATTATGACGTATATACTAAATTAATTCTAATGTCTCACTAACTAATGTCTGTAATTATCTCACTAAATAGGCAATCGATCAGACGACGATCATACGTTTTGTTTTAAACGAATTAATTGAGACATCGTAACATAAAACTTTCGATAAACTTAACAATTAATAATTTAATATAGTTTATATATATTAATATATATATTGCCATTTGATCGGTCTATAATGGCTATAGCTATTGCTTCTCGAATTTTAATATCATCCTTAATTATAATCGAAAGCACTTTCAAACTTTACAATTTATTTCAATTTCATAGTCTTTCAAATTAGAGGACGATCGAACGATTCTGTTTAAGCGTTCAGCTAAACTTAAGATATCTAAGACTACAAAAGACTTTTTTTCAAGCGCATATTCAAAATTTATTTTGCTTTTATTCTTCCAAAGTAGCGTGCCTACACATTTAAACTTACTTGTATATAATATACTGTATATATCGAAATCATTAATTAATTCAAATGCTAAAGTATCATAAACTATCACATAATTAAACTAACTAAATGCATCGCAAAAGCATCGCTTCCCAAACTAGAGGTTACGCCCCCTAAGGGCATCACGTTCAGGAATAAAGGGGACTCGCATCGTGTTCCAAAAATGAGAACCGTATACGAGACTTCTCCGTATCTTCTCTATTGAAATAATTTAAATTTAAAACAAAATGAAATAACGTATTTAAATAATATTAAAATATCATTCAATGCATACGAGAAGCGCAGGAACGGTCGTTATGGCGATCTTTCGGGAAGATCTATGTCTAGCAGTGGACGTCTTTCGGCTGAATGCGCAGATCCTATGGAAAATAAAATAACAGCCAAAGCCAAACAGGTGTTTTTTTTTCACGATCCTTATGTGTTTCAACTTTTGAAGACATACGTAGTAATAGGAGTTTATAAGCCATTTAAAAATAATAGCGATTCTTAGTAAATCACTATACTGAAAAATAGATAGGCTCGAATTAAAACGTTGATAAAAACCTCAAATCGACATAAGTATTATAGAGAAAGTTTGCAACGATTTTTAAATCTCCTTTCCTAAATATAGGTCGCGTTACTAAAAAGTTTGAGAAACGATGTACTGAATGCAATGATTTCCGAAGTGATCTATAAGGGTTAATTTTGACTTGCATGTTATATTTAGATATGAGTTAGAGAAAGAAGATATATATACATATAAATATGTATTGTAATTTCAAGCTTGGATATAAGACACACCACTAGTACTACCTAAAATCCCTAAACAATTAGTCAACTGAACGATTAACTCGATTCGGTTCGTTCGATCGGCCTTGTGAGTATGAAACATCTGCAGTTTTTTTCTCCAAAATGCAATGTGTATTCATACACGATTGTGCCAATGTCACGTGGATAAAATATATTTCTATATCTTCAGAGTTCAAAAAACGCTCTAAGATGGTGGGCTCTCTTGTCGAAACGGTCCCGGGAGCTTTTGTGGCAACTTCAAATTCATGTTTCTAGTTATTATTATTGATAATTCACTTTACTTGGGCACAACTAATACTACAACATAACAGATCAAGACCCCGCCAAAAACTCCCGCTTGCAGTTTTAATACCACATGAAGTAGAGCCTAGGGAGGGGCTTGTGCTATGTCGTGGGCTCACCGTTACGTCGCCACTCGCGGCAGAGAAGCGCGCACGTGCCTGCAGCGAGCACGACCAGCGTGCCCATCACTACGCACACGGCGGCCACCCACGTGCGGGTGTCGAACGTCTCAGCACCTTCTAGGAAGTGTTTGTATAGCTCTGTGGAAATATTTATAAAACTAATTACTCTTGCTGTGATTTAATATTTGAAAAATATGATGAACTAAAAATCACAAATCGACTTCGTTAAAAATCCAACAATAGATAAAGTTAATGTAAGTAAATATTTTATATATTAAAACCTTCACATAAATGTATAGGTTAACCCGGTATAAATTCCGGTATACCAGTAAAATTGCGTGTATACAAATATAATACGGATAGACAGAGAACCTTACTTTTTTTGAAGCCGATTACAAAAACTTTATTTCATACTAGCGGTGACCCGCGACTCCGCAAGCGTTTATTATGCAATAATTCTTTACTACTTGTAATTTTATTTTTACTCATATTATTAACAATTCGTATAGTCTATCAATTGGGGAATGACCTGTACTACTTCTTCTATATATATATTGCCTGTGTGCAAGATTCCATTAAATCTGTTAAGATGTGACACATTTTTTTATTTCTATTTTTTTAACAGAATTATAAAAAGAAATGTTTGTTATTACTGCGTCGAAAATCAAACCTTACAGATTCAAACAACTCGTAAAATTTAACTTTAAAATAACATATTTTGTAAGGTCTCACCAGCCTCCTGGTCGCTATACAGCGTGGTCGCAAGCACTTCGACCGGAGGTCCGGGACCGAGTAAATTTGTCGCCCAAACCCTGAACCAGTAGGAGGCGTTAGGCTCCAAGTGATACACGTCGATTTGACGCTGAAATTTTTAAATATAACATAGTCTTTATATAGTCATTTGAAAGTCACCTCTGGGTGTCTAAGGGTGAATTCTATAGAGTGTACTCAGACTTAAGTCCAGAATTCAAATTTATAGTCCCAAGCTAACATTTGCTTAGCATAGAACAAAGTCATCGAATCGGACGACTTACGGAAAACTTGGTTGTTAAACGTACGCGCATTAGAAGTTATACTTAATTGACGTATTCAAAATTATTTTTTAATTACATGAAATTAATTTATTGAATAAATATGAATAAAAAAATTACAAAATTCCTAATTTAACTGGACTATAAATTCGAATTCTAAGTTTGTGCTGAGTAAATACTCAGCGAAGTTTGAGCTAAGCTAAGGTTGAGATAACACAGAGTACGCTCTATATAGATTTCACCCTAAGACGAGTACTCAAATTTTCGAATACTCTAGAAAGTATGGTTTTCTTTGATAAATTTACGAACAAACATGGCGGAGAAAACGCGGCGAACTTAAATAAGCAGTACAGAAAACTAAACTTTGAAAGTGGTTTTAATAACGCGGTTTAACGTTTTAAAAGCAATACCACATGACAAAAAATCAACTTTCAGTAACTTTCGAGTGGTAAATTATAGATTACTTAGCAGAAAAAAAAGCAAAGTTATTCGAAATTTACCGAATTTGGGCTAATATGGTTCGGGCTTATCGGTCTCCATGGTTCCAGGGTGTCGTTTACTGGCATCGCTGAACGGTACTGCGCCGTGAAGTCTATGATGGGATGCCCTCCGTCGCCCGCAACGTTCCACAGGATAAGTGCGAGGATTGTGGACGCGTGAACGGTCACATTCACTAGAGGCGGTGGTTCAGCTGCGAACGGATTCAATATCATTACATAAGAGATGAAATCTTTTATGTTTAGCATTCAGCATGTATATAATCTATAAAACACAACGTCTCTCTGTCTGTTTATGTTATTTTCACGCGAAAACTACTAATCCGATTCTTCTTTTCCTTTATTTCATAGATATGTTATCTGGCCAGGTTATTGGATATATTTTGTTAAATAAAGTAACATACGAAATAATCAGTGACGATAATGGTGAATCAATACGGAAAAAATACGCTTTTGGGGAGATTAAATGGCTTACGCTGAGTAAACCGTATGAGATATATCAAATTAATGTTCTAAATAATTGTAGATATTAAAAGACCTACAAAAAAGTCAGCGATAGCATATATCTATCTTCTAAGGATCACCGACAATAAGTATTTTTGAGGAAGCACAATTCGCACGTGAGCTCGACCGACGGTATTCTGTAAGCCACGCGAGCGGAGCCGCGGGCACAGCTAGGTATATAATAATAATAATATAATATAGTAAAGCTGAAGAGTTGTTTCATTGTTTGTTGGTTTAAACGTTATCTCTGGAATTACCTGTTGGATTCGAAAAATTCTTTTTTATATGATAGCTAGATTTACGTGGAATAGTAATTATAGGCTATATAACTTCACGCTGCGACCGTAATGAGCCGAGCAGTATCTATGTATCTATGAACTCGAAATCTGGCAAGGTGTACACAAGTACGGGAAGTGATAACAACAGAGGGCGCCCGTCGCGCCGTTAAGAGTTTTTCGAACAAATTTAACACGGGTGAAACCGTGGGGCACATTTAGTTTAGCATATATTTGTACTAGATGCAGCAGTAGTTTCCACCGCGAAAAATAACATAATGCTTATGTCAGCAGGACATTGCGTAAACTTTTTTCTGCTTTACTGCTTATTCAACGAATCTACGAAATAAATAAAAAAAGTCACGTAAATGATTTTTTATAGGTACTCGCTAAATTGACGGTACTGTCGCTGATGGTAAGCACAGTAAAATCCAAAAATAACGGCGACCACCGATAATTCGTTCTATTGACATTCACCGCTGTGATACCGGCGTACATAAATATATCTTCACGTTTGCTTGAAAGACCCGATGTCGTAAGAAGAAAGGAACACGGTACGGCAAAGATAAGATATATTGAACTATTTAGTTCGTGGCGAGTGCCGATAATTGGTTCTCGAGTTATAAGCACACAATATCCTATCTGGTCCTGCAAACGTTGGTCTGCCCTTTTCAGGTAGTTAGTAACTCGATCACAGCGCCACTCGCCGCTTATCGCGTTCAGGATAGATCAAATCTATGAAAAAAACACTCAGGTCTATAAATCGTCACGGTGATCGGTCTAACGGAATTGCAATTTAGCAATTTCTAAAGTCTAAGTCTCTGCCCTTACATATAGAATTTACAAAAATCTTTTCATAGCGGTCATCTAGGTTATGTAAGGAACTTGTGCAAAAAATTAATGTTTCTAGACCCACCGGTTTAAGCAATGTATTGTTTGTCAGTCAGGCTTAAGAACTTTATAAAGTTGACTAGCTGTGCCCCCTGGTTTCATCAGTATTAAGTTTATTCGACTAATTTTCCACCGTGCCGCCAAAGCACACGTGAACACCCTACCGTTCTGACTTCCGGTACTTGCTTACAGCTTGCCAGATTACTTGATGTTCATGGTTACTGCTCCGCTCCTTAGAGTGATAGCGTAAAGTAATATATAATCTTCCTCAATAAATAGGCTATAAAATTTTCTAATCTGATTCTTAGTTCCAGAGATTAGCGCATTGAAACAAAGACAATTTCCTTGAGCTTTATAATACCTATTATTATAGTATAGATATCGCAGAGAAAATATTAATTAATTTCACCGATTGCTTCAATTTTATTTTTACAAATTTATTTTATTTAAATAGGATGCGACAGTATTCAATAGTCATCCCACGAATGCGGCACGAGACACGTGCCGTCTAAGCGAAAAGCAGTCAAGGCGAACTGCGTTATTATACCGGCGTTTGCTCATTATCATGCACTGCGTCTATTTATTACAAGTTTTCTGAATATGTAATTATTTCATTAGCTGACCTGTCTACGTCGCGATAATAATTGTAAACAGTTAATTAAAAACAAAAAAAGAATGTATCTTAATCACGGTCACGTGCTTACCATACGACCGTGTCCATCGAATAGTATATCAGTGGAGTTTTTAGCGGTATCATAATCTGTCCTGTGGAGGTTTTTAATTTTTATGTTATATGGCCCGATATTATGTAGTTTTGGCGGAATTTTACGAGATGCAGTTTGGTTATTGTGCACAAGTGAAGCGAATTATAAATAAATAGTACTTCGCGATTACACCCACGTATAATTTAAAAGAAATCGCTGATTGATGATTTATTATACAACAGTATAGACAATACTTTTATCGGGCGGCCAGTGTTATGCATCACAACTCACACGGCTCGTTCGCGCCACTACACCTATAGTCAATATACCTGAGTCGAGTGTTGAAATATTTTAATTTTACATTATCTCCCAAACTATAGATCCAAATAACATGCTATAAAGGCCAAAGTTTATCTTTACAAAATTGTCTTCATGATGAAACAACTTTCTTTCGTAAGGTTTTATATGCCATGCCTAATAATAATGCTCATAAATAACTTTTCAATTTTCAATAAAACTTTGTCACAAAATACCTTATTGTGGCTTATGTATAAGAGATAGACATGGCATCGCGGACTTTTTTAGATTTATTAAGGAGCAATATTTTTTCTGTCTTAACAAAACGCGTGCTTAAACAAACAAAAAACACTTCCGCTTTATTATTTTAGTTTAGATTATATTAGTATAGATAACTAGGAACATGCATTTTGAGTTGTCACAAATGCTCCCTGGGCAGTTTTAATAGAATCTATTCTATTAGATTCTAGTCTTATCTAGAATATTAGAAAAATATTCTATTGACATGCCGTTGGCAGTTAACACAGTTACCATTATATAAAAATTATAATATAATTTAAGTGGAATGTTTCTCTCTCGCGTCCAATTCACGCGTCAGTTTTTATCAAAGAACTTTATATATTTACGGTTTGACGATGATTAATTTAAATGTAATGTGCTCCGTTAGATGCTGACGGTAATAAAACTTTAAAACAGTCAGTAGCGTAGACGAGTCTAGCAGCCGCTCGCGCGATTCAGTAACACTGCATTCACTAGCTACCTACATACATGCATTACACTTTTTACAGACATGCACTACACTTAGGTACATAGGTTCTGTAAAGGACCTTTTTTTTTCTTTTTTTGAGGCTAGTTAGTCTAGATCAAAAATTACATATTACTAAATACATATACACTTGTCTCTTACCCTCCTCCCAGAGGATAGCGACATGTATATATGTATAGTTAGTTAGATAGTGTGCTAGGGCATTAGTCAGTTCGCGACTTAATTGCATAGCGCGCAACAGTCCGAGCCGAGGTTCGGCCACTTTGGCACCCTCGGATGTTGTTGCAAAACTTTCGTGGCTGAGTGCCTTAAGCGCTCGCCCCCAAGTCCGGTGAAGCTGTAAAAGCCGTTCGAGGCTCCAGGGCCATTATGGCTAACAATATAGTCAGATCGAAAAAAAAAAAAAAAAAGCAAGGCCCCCGGGCCAACAGCATAGTCAGTTAAAAAAAAAAAAAGCAGAGTTGTGTTTTTATTGTACGCATGTTTGGTGTTTCGTAGTAATGGAAATAAATATAAACCCTGAAGAATTGATCACATTAGTTCAGGACAGAGGTGCCCTTTGGTACAAAACTTTAAATGTTATCCTTAAACCCTTAGCTGTTTTCTTCTTAAATAATAGTAGGTACATCACAACCACTTTGTCAACGTCCATCGTGCCCAGTCGCCTCGCGTAGAGTGTTAAAAATTGGCACCAGCTTCAACCGTGTACCGTGGCCGACAACCGATTATTAACCGTAGTGTGAACAGAGGCGCCGACATCCGATTAAAATCCAGGCCCGAGCCTGTGAGAACGAGCGGTTAGAAGCCTAGTGGCGCGACGTATGCGCGGTGGCGGCGCGTTGGCGGTGTGCTCGTGGCGCCGTCTACACAAGCCCTTAGTGTTTTCTATACATTTACTTCTTATGAGATTTTATTTTTCCACGGTCGAATGTCACCCTCGAACGGCTAAACCTAAAAAGGGAATCGACTCACAAGTGAGACTACCGGATGGAACACACCGATAGGTGGCACGGAAGACACTTAATTTAAAGGTGGATTTCTAGACAAAGCGCTCGCTAACTTGTGTGAAACGTGTTCTATTGTCGGATCGACTTTACGCTTATTACAAGCAATAAGTAACACTTGTTCAAACACAAAAGTCGGACATAAAGCACAAATACGAAACACAGCAATACCGGAAAACTTAATACATATACCAATTTCATAAATCGTTTTGTTTTTCACAAAACAAAAGTGTATAAAATAAAATAATACACAAACACAATCATTTTGGACAAGCATAAACACACGCCCTTATAAAATTCCAAGTAAAACTTGACGTCAATTTTTTCCCACATATACCTAATGATTCTCAAGCAATGGTGGCTCAGTGTTAGCGTGTATGAAAATCGCTCGATCGACGTGATTTCGAATCCCTGCAATGTACCTGAGCTTTCAATGAAACGTGATGAAACCATAGTCTTGTACCTTGTATTACTTTCTAATGGGTAATGGGTAGTTACCACCATCAAATTGAAAATCTGCTGCCGAGCAACTATAGGTGTGTTCCGACAGCTGCTCTTAACAGAGCCAGTCCTCACACTAAGCTTAACGTGTTACCATCTTGGGCCACATCGTCACTTAACATGAAGTGAGATTGTAGCCAACCGCTAAACTTGTAATGAATTAAAAAATATATCCTGCAACCATGCGATGAACATGATAATAATGCGATCCAAGCGTATCACTAAAGAACATGTTTCAAGTATTTAATATGTTCACTTTTCTACACAATATGTCCTTGATAATTTAATGTATGGTTAACAAAACTTACATAAACTAGATTTGTATAAACAACCGTCACAATATCAATACTAGACAAATAAACAAATTAGTCATCATATATATTATTAGACTCAGTAAAATCAATCAAAGTTTTAAAGTAAAGTAAAGTAATAGTGTTCGATTCTATAATAAGATCCCTAAGCACATTAGCGATCTTCCAGGCCACCAATTCAAGGGCCATATCAAGCAGATACTGTTAAAAGGTTATTATTATAGGGTGGATGATTACGTGAATGAGAGTGATGTCTGGAAATAAACCCTTCTCTTTATACCCAATAAAAACAATATAACTATAAGCGTTAGTTACATAGTAATAAGAACGATCGAGTTTCTTGCTGGCGCCTCTCGGTTCCTGGAATATTTACCGAAGTAATTTGTCAGGACCTAAATTGTATAAAATATTTTTGATTTTGATGTAAACTTTCAATCTCTGTGGATAGAGTGTTGTTATCGTATGTGGGATACGTAATGTTCCAAATGGAAAATATGCGTCAATTTTACATAGATGTCAATTTAATCCAGTCCAAAAGTCAGAGCCGAATGATCAATAAAATTTAATTTAGCAAACGCCTGGTTATGTCAACGTTTACATAACGTGTTGACATTGGGGAGTATTACGGATGCCGCCCTTTAGTACCTTGTATCATTGGTTACCACCCTACAGTATCATTGATTCCGTTTCAAGCTGTTCAAAATTATAAAAATATTTTTTATCTAGTTGTTCATTCTTGTACGACCACAGAGTCTCACCTGTGCGGCCTAGTGTATATTAGCACATAACAAATGCAATTGTTTTAACAAAAATATATCAAAAATCTGAATTTAGTTTTTCGTTAATAACTCAAAAACTATTAATTTTTAAGAAATTTACTAAAAGGATCTTTAAAGAGGAGGGAATTTGGGCGCACTGCCACTTAATACAGTATAACCTTTAATTATATACAAACATAGATACCGTGTCGCCTTGAGACTGATGAAATATTTGCGGCACAACTTTGTTATCCTAGTTTGCGTGAGAGCATTGTTGTATACTGCCGTCAGCTGTTTTTTTTTGCAGTAGGTATAGAGGATACCAATTTTATTATAATTATTTAAGGTTAACACAAAATGAAATGTCCAAAAAATTTTGTATTTATTTACGTCATTTATTAAGAAATTGTTTATAAACAAATAGACAAGTTTAATATATAAAAATCATTTTTGGCAAAAAAATAGATTTTTCACTTTGTGTTAACTTTAAATAATTATAATAAACAATGTACACTACACTTTCATCACGTGATTTTGTTCAGTTTATAAAGGGCTCCACGAAGCAAAAAAAAATATAGGTCAATTATTTAGACTTTTATGTCATCATTTGTGAAAACGGAGATTGGAAAAATTTCTTAGCTTCGCTAACTATTGTATAACTTTTTGAAAAATTGATATAATTTTTTTTTGAACGGTGCTTTATTATTTCTAGTTATCACATAATGCCATAATTTATTCAATTTTTTAAATTGATATTGTATATTATAAAATGTTTTTTTTTATGTTATACTGTTTTCAGCGGCAGTGCGTCTAATGCTGTAAAAGCCGCGACTTGCAGTCAGGACTTTTTTATTAGGAATTTCCTCCTCGATAAGGATCCTTTTTCAAAATTTCTAATGGTTTTTGAGTTATTAACAAAAAACTATGTTCCGTGTTTTTTCAACTTATTTATATTCATTTTTTCATCTTATCTATTTACATGATTATACATCCTCCAAATTCATTTTTCTAAATTTAATTCCGCTATCGCTCATATTTTTAAGAACTTTATCTCGAATTAACACCATTTTGAACTTGTTGACTAGATTAAGTGTGAGTTATGACAGATTTTAAATACGATTCGTTATCTTTACTTAAATAAGTTATTTCCTATGCATTTTTGCTAGAGATGCCAATGGTAGATGTATAGAAACGTGATGTCAAGTAACGTTTTCACATGCTAATAATACCTTGAAAGAAAACCAGGCGACGGTACATACTATTAGATATTTGACGATAAATTTTCAATTTGACTATGAGGAATCTTTATGCAGTATTGTTAACTAATTTCTTCCTGCGGTACCAACTGCATAACCTCTAAAATTACTACGACTACAGCCATTAACCAACCGACTGAGACTATGAGTGATTAAAGAAAAACAATTATGGCACACAACAAATGTCTCAAATGACAGCATAGAAAAATGTGACGATATTGTACTTGATTGCCTGAGTGAGACGAACATGCCGCGGTTTCATGTAGCTCTGCAGAGTTGATTGCCAATGGCGCCCATGTATTCACAAAACCAATTTATATTCTGACATCAGACAAAAAAACTCAGCACACAATATAGTCGCAACACCAACCCACATTTAAATACTCATAAACTAACCACAATAATCCAAGGCCACTTATCACAAATATGAACAGTTCCACTCACATGTGCACTCTTCGTAGTCCATTATACCGTGACCTCCGACCACGGGTTTCCGGTTGAAATTGCTGCCACTATTAAGCAATAATAGTATCAAAATGGAGATCTATGTCGACTGGCCATTAAATAATCACAGTCATTATGCGACCTTCGGAGTACCGAGCTCGTCTTCAGGTACTCTGTTATTGTGCTAGGGTGACCAGATATTTCTTTCTTCTTAGATAGAAAATTCAGTGATATATATTTTTTTAGTTGTGGCGTTCATCGTAAATTAAGACCGGCGGAATATCGATTCTATTTCCGCAAGTGCGAGCCTCGGCATAAGCCAAAGAATTATTCGTAATTTGTTTACTCTTACTCATTTGAGTTGGTAATTCTTTCGGCTGACAGTACAGGAAGCATCATGAGGGAACCTGAGCGGTTGAGAAATGTTCCTGTAGTACGACCGTATGTGAGGAAAATGTAGAACTGAAGATTTTTGGACGTTTGCAATTACCAATACGTATTGACTGCCGTGGTGGTCATAGCTCATACCTTCCTTCGGAATAGAGGCCTTTTCCCAGCACTGGTATGTTAACAGGTTTGTGTTGTTATTCTTACTCAATTCCCACCTTGCACCTTGTTGAAGTTCTAATTTTTTGGGCTTTTTCGTATTCTTCGTAAAATTTGACCTTTTGTGTGACGAAATTTTGTTTGTTTATTTATTGCAATGTACTTATTTTAACTTTGTACATAACAACATTGTAAAAGTTGTAAATTATTTTTAAATAATTATATTGAAATATGTTTTGGGAAATAACAAAATACCGTTTCATGTTTTACAAATTAAATGGTAAATAAACAATTTAAACTTAATAAAATCACAGTTCATGCGAGAACACGCACTTTAATATAGGGAAATGGGGGAAAGTAACAATGTCCCGAATTGTTACAGAAAACGCAGCGACTCTACAAAAATCGACGACAGTGGCGGATAGGGGACTCATTACATCAGATTGCCGGCCCATTTGTATCGGCCGGGATTATTGCGTCCACTTCGATGGGAAACAAAGTAACAATGAAAATATAAGAGTATTGTGAAAGCGAGACCGAACCCTTTGCGTGCGGTCGTTAAAACATTAACTCAAAATGCGGAGAATATTGTACACATAAAACGTTTTATTATATTAATCCGATATGAAGGCAACCAGGATGCAGCCAGTTTACGTGATGTCAAATACATTACAATACAAAAACAATGACGAACGTCGAAAGAGGAATGTCCTCCGAAAGTCGATGGCGTCACTCCCGCATGAAAAAGACAAAAGTCATACCGTGGTACATACATACGTGGCACATAGCGTGGAATATATACGGTAAAAGATTACACCGAAGGACCGAGAGCTCGTTCAGACACGCGGAAACCGTACGGTTTGAACAGCAAAATTTTGTTATGGTATTCAAACAGGCGCGGTTAATAAGCGACTGCTGTACGGATATTGTCAGTTTGAAGATTGATATCGAAGACGAATCGTGCGGCGCCGCGGCTTTTTTCTTGCGGTCGAGTTACGGTAACCGCGCGGTTGCGGTTGAATGGTTATACAGATGCTTCAGTAAATAAGACCTCCGCGGGAACCGCGCCATTGTGAAATCGCGCGATTATCGCCGTGTCCGAAAGAAGGCTTAGTTTCGGAGAGAAGAGGACAACTCCTGTACCTTTGGAGACTTATGCTTGCCGGAGATAGAGGGAGAATGCGAAAGCTTATCTTTTCTTTATCATTATCTTTGGATAATACTGCGAGAGAAGGAATTCTATGGGTTTTAGTGGATCCAGTTCCACGTAACCCATTCGTCGGCCTTCGTGGCAGGTGGCTATCCATGATGTTTTTTTTTCTATAGTAGCACGGCTCTATTACCTGATGTTGGGTTGCCAACTTTTTTATATCAATATAGTATTTTCGAGGCTATTAACTGAAACAATATAGTAGTTGGAAAAAATACAAAAAAATATAGTAGGTTTCTAATAAATATTTTATATTTTAAAGGAATATATTTTACTGCTCGATAGACAAATAATAATGAGAATTAATTAAATTGACAATGACTTACCAAGTCTCGGTCAGAAAGAGATCAAAAGCTTAGATTAGGAATATATTATACTTACTCCAAGAGTTTTACGCTTAAACATTTTGGAATAAATAATTTTGTCTATTTTTTTTTTAACCAAAACAATACAGTAGTTTCGCCACTACAATATATTTTTTTTTAAATACATAGTAGTCGCGGACTTCTAATATAGTAGGGTTGGCAACCCTAAACTGATGGTAAGCGCAGTACAATCTATATCTAAGTGTTGTAGTCACATCGTTTATTTTTTGTTTTTAATATTGTATGTTTATTGTGTTTTATACATTTTTTTCTGACTATGAATCATTTTCTTTCTTTCTAAATAATGGCGACTACCGAGAGATCAGCAATTCATCGCCTGTCGCAGATGTGATGCTGGCCCGCAAGCCTCTTAACAGCCGAATATAATCTGGTTGATCCGGAATACCAACAAATCATAAGAGAGTCACGGTGACAGGTCTATCACTATGTGCATGTTGATTGCAACCTAGTCGGATCTGTAAACTACCACACCGCTTAATTACTGAATATACATTCAGTCAAAAAAGTTACGGGAATGGATGGTTTATGGTTCCAAATTAAATGGTATGCTTTTTTTGTTGTTAGATTGTCACAACTGTTTTTCATTTTGGCACGAGGTTTGAGTTGCATTTGTTATTTAGATTAAATACAGTGCTGTTTTTAGTTAGGATCATATCTAGTGTGTATTGCGAATTTCATAATGGACAAAAACATCGAACAAAGAGATTTTATTAAATTTCTTGACAGAACTGACACTGAAAATGTTACAGAAGGCTTATGGTGAATCGACTTTATCAGAAACACGTGCTTATGAGTGGTAAAAAGAGTTCAATAGCGATCAAGATATACTGGAAGATTTGCCTCGCCCCGGTAGGCCATCAACGTCTTCAACTGAAGTTAACATCGCAAACGTGAAGGATATAGTGACTCAAAATCCTTATTCAAGTTTGAGAGAGATAGCCGCTGAACGGGCCGCACGAGTCGATCCGTATCATACCGTTTTCACATTCATAAGTTGCCTTCATGTGGCCTAAGATGGTAAAAAATTAAACAGTCCACGGACCGGCTCTCAAGTGCAACTGCCAGAACACACCTATAGGTGCTTAGCAACAGATCTTAAACTTGATGGTGGTAGCTGGCCAGGCGGAACTTAGAAAATGCCCTACCAGCAGGCTATGGTTTCACCGCGATGTTTTCGTTTTCCGAATGCTCAGGCTCATTGTAGGAATTGGAACGCACGTCGATCGACACGCTGTTCGTACACGGTACCACTAAGCCATCATTAATCATTGCCTATCTTTTCCTTGTAAACTGCGGTATTCATAGAACGTCCACGTTTCTTCACGGTGTTTTCTTTCACCGTTCGTCGATGTGCATATGCAAATCCAAAATATAATAAAGCATTTAAAAACAAACTGGTACTTACTTCGGACAGTCAAGTTGACTCTATCAACGTAAGCTGTTTCGTTCTCAACACTGCATTCGTATAACCCTGTGTCATCAGAATCCAGCTTTTTCAGGAGCAGGCTACCGTCGGCCTGAAACAAGTATCAAAATCGTATATTTTGCAGTAGAATTATGTACTACTGTCAATATCAAATGTCACTATAAAGATCAAAATTTACCACCAGTTCGGAATAACTTACAGGCGTGACACTCAAGTCCAATAACGATAAATTAATTAATGTTATTCTTAAGGCTTCTTCAACCCCTACAAATAAAGTACCAAGTCGAAATTCATTGTGAATTATTATCACAAGTTAAGAACTAAAATAAACTGTGGCTTATTTGACAAATAGACGCTTCGTCTGGCGTTTAGGACGATTAAAGTTATCTTGAGATGACACTAATTTAAAACTATACGATTCACGATAACGTGTAAGTATTTACGATAATGACAGAAAACCATATTAAAAAAAATTGTTTCTTAAATATTTTAAGAACTGTTATCGCCAATGTAGTAACAGCTTAGTATTTATTTTTACAAATACGACAAAATTGTACTCCCCTTATTATTCGAGCCTGCCTTTAAGATTGGCAACATTGCGAATGAGGAAAAATCTGTCATGTCGTGGTTTTTATTTTCATTCATAAACTTACGTTTTTTGACACTTTATTATGTAATATTGGTGGCATTTTAGGAAATATAGTTTGGTTGTTGTGTATACGTGAAGTATTATAATTAATAACTAGAAATATACATTTTAATTTATTATTTATTGATTACCACAAATCTCCCTGCATAGTTTTTACAAGGCCAGGGATCCACCACTACCTTGTCATGTCAGAGTCATGTTTAAAAATTAGAATGACTTAAAAAACGTGTATACCATGGCCTACACAATAAAAAATATGTTTGCACTTATTTAACGCAAGTAAGAAGTTATATCTGCTTCATTGGTGTAACAAAACAAATATACCTAACTCTAAATTTTTTATCGCGTGCCTAAAACTTGATGAAGTTAGTCATTAATGATGATAATGTAAATTCTACCGTAATATGATGCGCTCGCATTTGTCAACTTTACCGTTTGCTATACGAGCCAAAAACAGTATAACTTCAAACATTAGGTAAACGTGTTAAGGTGTCTAGCAAGAGATTTGATGGTTTTCAAGTACGATCCTATGTTTCGTTTTTGCTTGACGCAATCACTAGCAGCGCCCCTTAAAGGAAACCGAAAATAAAATTCATATATAAATGTAAGTCGTTTGACGTTTCGACTTGTTAGATCATTATTGAAACAATGATGGCTCACTGGTAGCATTTTCAGACACTGCGTGCATCGATATGGGTTTGAATTCTACAATCACTCGCAGGTTTATGCGAAACGAAACTTCGCTATGAGACCATATACCACCTGAACATTGAAAATCTGTCTCCGAGCACATTACGATAGCCGTCGGATAAGAAATTAGCCAGTTCGTGACTTATTTGCAACAACGGCAACAGTCCAAACCGAGACTCGGTCATTTTGGCACCCTTGATGGCTTGATGCCATGCTTTCGAGGCCGAGTGCCGTAAGTGCTAGTCCCAAGCCCGAGTAAGCTGTGAAATCCGTCTGAGGCTTCAGGGCCCTTGTGTCTAACAGTATAGACAGATCGAATTAAAAAAAAAAAAACACAAAAAACGATAGCCGAATTCGGGAACTAGCCTCAATTTTAGCCTATAAATATAAAACAAACGGTAATCACAAACTTCATTTCATAGTTTCGGCCTTTAGTCGATATAGAAAATATTGTAGACTAGATCGAGCTCGTGCCGAACCTTGAACTGGGATCGATATAAAGTGGCCTACAGCCACAACCGCTTCCAACTTACTTATTCTCACGTAATTTAAAGCAAAATTTAAACTAACGCATTTCCTATACCTTGTATAAATATAAATATAAAATATCTGGACAATCGTACTGTACTAGGTGTCTTGCAATAAAAAAACGCTTATCTATGTAAACTTCGAAAGTAAAAAATATTATCTCAATACAAAACGTTAGAATCGTTTCCGAGAAGCCAATTACATATATACTAGCTGTGACCGCGGCTCCGCAAGCGGTTATTGCACTGATTATTTTCGTCTCGTTTTTTAGGACTGCTGAAAATATTACTGATATTTTTTATAGCTTATCAATTGAAGCATGACATTTCAACACTTCATTTAGAAAATTTCATAAGATTCGGTCAAGCCGTTTTCGGGTTAAATCTAAACATATAAAAAATGTTATGTTCGTGATAAGGATCCTTTATGATAGAAGCTCGCCACGAAATAAAAAAAAATACATGTACAGACAGTACCTAGTACTCATTTGCGTACTCGATAGTTTTAACATAGGGTGTACGTACTTACTACGTACATCATGTCTTTAGTTAGAATCATAAGTTTTTATTATTGGCATTACATTCAATTTATTACTGAGCGTTATTCCTCCACATTCTTGCGTAGGTTTTTAGCTGCTCTTCATTTAACATCATGCCAAGCCCGGTGAAGCTGTAAAAGCATTCTGAGGTATCAGGACCCGTAAGACTAACAGTATCGTCGGTGACCTCGAAAAAAAAAAACGTCGGTTGAGCACACGCGCGAATCGTACTACCCCCGCTTGCCACACACGGCATCGCCTGCCAGTTATTTTAAAGACAAAAGTGCTTATTGTAGGTGATTCTTAAAATATAAGCTATCGGAGACTTTTTTGTAAGTCTTTTTAAGATCTACAATTATGTAGTACATCAATTTGATATACCTGTTATGGTTTACTCAGCGTCAACCATTTAAACACTCCAAGGGCGTCTTTTTCCGAATTCATTCACCATTGTCTTCTCTGCTTATTTCGTAAAAAAACATAAAAGGACAAACAGAGAAAGGTTGAGTTTTATAATATTTATAGATTATTTATGAAAGGGCAGAGCAGTAACCATGAACTTCAAGTAATCTGCCAAGCTGTAGGCAAGTAAGAACAATTATAGGCTACACGGGTGCGATGGTGACACAGCGCGTGGGCTCCTTGGAAAGTTGGTCGATAACATTATACACAAGTGAAACCATGAGGTACAGCTAGTATAACACAATAGGCTAAGCTGACTATAAAACTCCCAGACACTGCTAATAATCTATACTTAAATAATAAAGCGGAAGAATTCTTTTGTATGATTGTTTGTTTAAACACGCTAATCTCTGAAATTATCCGTCGTATTCAAAATATTCTTTTTGTATATGATAACTAAATTAACGAAGAACAGTATAGGCTAGCATTAGGCTACACCTCTCAGCTAAACTTAAATATAGATTTTTCGTAAGTCGGAAGAAATAGCGCACTCTAACTGTTTTATCCGCGTGCGCTGGCGTAATGGTTAATGATACGTAAATGCAATGGTTAACAAAAATATTGCTCCTTAGTACATCTAAAAAAAAGTCTGCAATATCATATGCCTATCTCTTATACATAAGCCACAAAAGGTATTTTTTGACAAAGTTTTATTGATAATTGATTTATGAGCACTACTATTAAGCATGGCATATTAATCCTTACGAACGAAAGTTACTTCATCGTCAAGACAATTTTATGAAGATTAACTTTTATATATCATGTTATTTGGACGAATAGTTTGGGAAATAAGGTAATATTAAAATAATTCAACACTCGGCTCAGGCCTATATTGTCTATGACTATAGGTGTAGTGGCGTGAAAAAGCCGTCTAAGTGTGACGCCGCCCGATAAAAATATTGTCTATAACTCTATACTGAAGCATTATAAATCACCAGCGATTTCTTTTAAATTATATGCGGGTTAAGCCGCGGGGCATAGCTAGTAATAAATGTAAGTAATGTTGTTATAATAATTTTATTAAAGCGTCAATTTGGTGGCAAGGTCACGCGTTCAAGTTCACCTTGACATTTGACCAACGTAAATCAATAAAAGAAAAAACTATATATAACATCATTGTGACAGTAAATTTAATTAATAAAACTAAAAAATTCTACCTAACTAAAATTAAGGTTAAGTACACAATTGTTAAGAATTACACGTTTCTTGTAAATTTAGTGCAAACACAATAGATTTTTTCCGATAGCTGGTCTCATTTTCTGCTTAGCCTATTTTCTTTCCTCCACGTTTCCGTGCAATCAAGCGGGTTGACAGGGTATTCCGACCCGACTGACTGGCCGATAAACTCGTCAGAGTAGCTCTCCTTTGGTTTATCGCTTTTCGGTATCAGCCAGTGTATATCCAGGCTTGCAGGCTGACGACGAATTTCGATTTTGCAATGTGCTTACCATCGGGTACATTACTTTGCCATTTTACTTACTATTACAAGTGAAAACAATATTGGAAAATAAGAATCGTATTAAATTTATTATTATCGCCGTGCGTTATCTTCGCAAAGTGATGGTTAATATACATAGTTTCAGTGGGCGCGACGAAGTCAGCAGTTTGATATGGCCGTAAACACTCTGCAACGCGGCGTCGTGTCGCGTCGCGTCGTATGCCACCTACAGACTTTAATAAAGTTTTCCAGGATTGTCCAAGTCACAAACGTTTTATACAATATTTATACAGTTTTTTTTTGACTTACATAAGCCCGCGATTTTAAACGCGATAATTACAATATAAAAATTAATCAGAACAACACATCGCTTACATACAGCACTAAGGCATAATGTAATGTTCTATTATTGAAATTCATTTTAGAATCGCATCAACACTTACTTAAATAACTCCCTACGTCCAAACCAAATAAACTTTAACTCTTTACTATATTAGTATAGTAATATAGATACTAGGTAGAAAGTAAAAGAATAAGCAAAGACTAACGGCAGCTGCGGAGAGGCAACTTTTTAATAAACGACTATTCATCTATAGCAGGCGGAAAAATCGGATAATATTTCTTTAATAAAAACTCAAGGAGAAGGAAAATAACACATTTTAGTCACAAAAGTTACAAGCTTCATTGTTTTTACCCATCATATTAAGAGAAAAGTTATAAGAAGAGATAGTTGCTTAAGTTGGAGCGCTCCAAGAAGAGCGGCCATAGAAGAACCCACAAAAGAATCGACAGCGTTCACATTCTAGCAGAACAGAAATATAACTTCTCAATAAATTGTACGGCAACAGCCTATTCCGAGGTTCGGCCACTTTGGCACCTTTGCGTTAGTTGTCATAAAGGACACGGACACGGACCTGTGAATCTGCCAATGCCCTCTACCAGTAGAGTCAGATAGAAATAAGGGTTAAATAATTTAACCATCTCTCCACCGTGCCGGCGCCGCCGCGAAAGCACTCGTATAGCTTATGGATGTTCTCACTTCCCGTACTTACCTACAGCCTGCCAGATTGCTTGACGTTCACGGTTACTGCTCCGCTCCTTAGGATCGTAGCTTGAAGTCATATAACCTTCCTAAATACATATTTTATATTCCTCGAATTTTTTAATGAACTGAATTACATATAAAAAGTTTTTACTAACACGCTTTTAACTAGCTTGACCTGTATATTTCAATATAATGCATGTTTCCATTCATTTGTACCATGACGGAATAAATAGAGATTTTGTAAACGCATTAAAAATTGATGAGGATGAAAATACGATAATCACATGACTATAAACTATTACCACCAAGATTATCAGCTCACGATAAAAAAGGAATGCCTAATTTCACAGACCTTTGACATAAAAGTGATGCGGTTATTTTCTATTTAAAACTGTAATTTTATCAATATATTTTTATATACAACAAAGGTGGCAAACAAGCATACGGCCTGGCTGATGGTAATCGGCTACCGTAGCCTATGGACGCTTGTAATACTATAGGTATCACTAGCACGTTGTCGACCTTGAACCCCCCCATCCAAAGAGCTTTAGAAACCCTACTCACCTCAGGAACACAACACTAGGTTATTTGGCTATGATCTTCTGTAGGTTGGAGATATTGCATCAGTCGGACTGCCCCAAGTAGAGAGAAAGTTTCTTCAAAGAAATTTCTCTGTGCCCTACTTCTCTTAAAACTCATAACTTGACTCATTATTACGCTACCCGCTATCGCTTTCATCTTCTACTAATCACGCTGTCGCTTTGTAGAATATGACTCAGTTCCGGGTAAAGCTTTCCGAACCCTCTTTATAATACTATGCACCCCCGTACTAAGCTATGAATCCGAGTTCTAAATGAATCACAGCCGAGGCCCCACAAAAATATACTAAAATGTCCTCTAGCTTCCAAATTATATCGTTTTTAAATTAAGTTGATAATAAAGTTTAAATTGGTGACTAAGCTTACTCGTTAAGCAATCATATTCACCATTGGCAAATTTATTTCCTGGGTTTAATTATTTCTTGGTCGTTGATTGGATGAATGAATTCGTGATAAATATAGTGAAAAATCAATTACTAGTTAAAAAAGGAAAAAATAATTACTCTGGAAGTGTGGACTGTCCGCGTCACGTAGGTTTCCATATAGCAAGTTATATATTTGTTTGACCTTGTTTTATGAAATGGAAATAAACCTACCTACAATAATGTTTTTTTATATTGTATATGATCACGCCCTGTCTCTCACAACTAGTGTAGGCAGAAAGGATGAAGAACCACTTTTTTCTATAATTGGAAGTCTCTTTGGCTTCCTTCAGATCCATTGGACTGATTATGGCTTGGAGAATGGTGGTAGGGTATTTTCCTAAACCTCGTTTGACTAGCTACCATCCATAAGTGAAAAATCTAAAGTCAAACACATATAGATGAGTTCCGAAAGCTGCACTTGAGAATCTCCTCAATAGTATTTGCATGTTACTATCTTAGGCCACATCATCACTTAACACCAGGTGAGAAAGTGCTCAAAATTTTAAACCTATAAAATTGTAAAAATATGGCTTCATATATCTGAGCTGCTTCCGATTGGTTCTTACATTCTCTACAATTAGTATTATTTCTATTTAATCCACATAACTCAGTGCCGGTCGATGCTGGCTTCTATCTAAACACACATACGCAATGTACATCTTTATTGTCATTCTTTCATTACACACACGCTCCACGTGCCCGAACCAACTTTAAATATTATGTTGGTGACACTCTCCTATTACTACGTGTGGACGTATTTAGCCTATAAGTAATTTATATCAAAGCACATCAAAGCAACAGTGTTGCCGCTTCAGACTGGAACACAGCAGAACGAGCGCTGATGCTTTGCGGCAGGAATACATGTGACGGTGATACTTCTGCAGTCGAAACTTACACTGCGTCTATAATACCAACCAATAATGTTATTTAATGGCTTAATCACCTCGCTACCGTATGAGGTATCGGCGAATTCAAACGCCGAGAAATCTACAGTTCTATATTATCCCCACAAACGGTGGTACTAAAAAAACATCCTTCAAATGTTCGGGTTTAGTCATGATGTTTCCCTTCGCCGTCAGCAGATAGTGGTATCAAGTCAAATTAGTAAATGTACACGATATACATACACATTGCATAATGGCCAATTTTTCATGCTGAGGGGTGAAATTTGCTTACGACCAAGTTAATACGAAAGCCTATTTATTTTGCTTGCTCTAGCATTTTATACTTATACCAATGATAAATTGGCTCGCTGAAACGTTATTTAAAAAAAACCCAGATGAGGCGTTTTTACCAAATTAGAATCTGAAGGTATAGCGTTAATATCTTTTTAAATACTAGGCGCAAATGTTTTTTTAATGTCTATTATCATCTTTTGTTAATGTTCTTATCGTCTTTCGGAGACCCGCCGAAAAACCCAACAACGAAATTGAAATTTGCTTCTTGAAGTAATGATTAATATCTATCGTACAAAGAAAAGCTTTGATTTTCTAATTCATGTATCTACATTTAAATAGGATTAAATCAAAGGCATTATTAGGTAACTACTTACTGTCACAGATGTGACATCTACAGATATAATAACAATGTAGTGTCTGTTCGTAATGTCAAAAAAAAAACATTTTTTATTTTTTGTCTGTTTATTCCGGGTAATCTCCGAAACGATTAGACCGATTTTGACAGGACATTCACTGGCATATAGCAGATATTATAAGGTATAACTTAGGCTACTTTTATTTTAGAAAAATAATTAGGGTTTCGAACAAAAATAAAAAAAAAAAATTTTGTAGTCCACGCAAGCGGAGCCGCGGGCACAAATAGTGTAATATAAATTCAACGTTTTTATACTTTATTATATCTTGTTCATCATAAGGAGGCTTGCATGACATATGCGCAGAACGTAAATTGTTACGTCGTGAAAATTAAGACATAACCTGATAACGTGCATTTTGACTATCAATTATCATTAAAAAAATTGTGATGCTGATAAATATTAAGTCCATTCGCAGTACGTAAGACTCGCTAGTTAACAGATATTGCCATTGTTCGGTTAGTCTACTTCGCTTACTTCCATAGCTTAATTACTTATGGTATTTTGCTGTGGGGTTCAGCAGCTGAGCTAGACACCATATTCATATTACAAAAGCGGGCATTTCGAGGAAACTACAACATGATACCTCGCGCATCACTAAAGAACAAGTTCCAGGAATTTAATATCTCAACTTTGCCCTCCAAATAAATTCTTGATAAACTGATGTATATTCGTAAAGATTTTGTCACAGTCCAGTACAGTTTTAATACTAGAAATAGACATAAATTAGTCATGCCGTGTTGTAGACTTAGTACGACAAATATTTTTTTAGGTAATATTTTTAGGTTCTATAATAAGATCTCGAAGCACATTACTGATTTGCCAGATAATGAGTTCAAGGACCATGTCAAGCAGGTTTTACTGTCGAAAGGTTATATTATAACGTGGATCACTATGTGAATGATAGTGATGTCTGGAAGTGACTCCCTTTCACATTATTAGTGAATTAATTTTAGTGAAATTAAGTAAAAGAAAACAAAAATAAACAAAAGTTAGTAAAATGAATTTACATTATTATGACTGGTGACATTATGTTATTGGCACGCGGTATAAAAAAATGTGTGCTGTATTTATTTTTTACGACAAAAATTACGTACGTAATAAGTACACGCATTTTTTTTGTTACTTATAATTTAGAAGACAGAATGACAATGAAGCGATGAGGCCTCAAAAAAGGAAGGTCAAGTTTATCTCGTGACAATTTCGACCCGTTCACACATGCATCCGTGATTGACGATTCATCAATACACATTAATAAACCTAACGTCTTTCTGTCCGTCTGTTCGTTTATATTTATTCACGCGAAAGCCACTTGTCTGAATCGTTTTTTGTTATTTTTTTTATCCATAGCTATGTTATATGGTCAGGTTATAGGATATATTTTGTTATAAGGTAACATACGAAATAAGCAGTGACGATAATGGTAGGTCAATTCGGGAAAAAAGACACTTATAGAGCGTTAAAATGGCTTTCGCTGAATAAAACATACGAGATATATCAAATGAATGTACTACATAATTGTAGATCTTAAAAAGACTCAAAAAAAAGTTTGCCTTCTAAGAATCAAATAATAATAAGCATTTTTTTTTCTTTGAAATAAACGGCGGCCGTCCACTCTGGCTGGGAGCGAGGGCAGCGTGAGTCGCGCGTACGAAACGGCATTCTGTAGTCCACGCAAGCGAAACACCATACACTTGGACGTATTCGTGAGTTTTCACGATTCGTGACTGATAGAATACGGTCATAACAGGTTATGTGCAAATAAAGAAATAAAAACGAATCGTCATAAATCACGATCCGGAAAACATTACATTCACATTCATCGATGTGTGACGAGCTATTCAATGTTGATTAAGGGCAAAGTTCAATCAGATTGTTTTAAGCGTACGCACTCGTAGACGTTGATATTTTTTTATAATAACAGAGGGTAGGTGTTCTGCTATTGGATAAGAAATAATATCAATTTGGTTGCGTTAGATATATTAAAACAAAATATTCCTGGAATCCAAAAGACATTTTCATACTTGCTACACACGCATTTAGTTAACGCGATAATTAATTTTGTTATAATTAGCTATTTAGCTAATTAGCTAAATAAACTAGCTAATTAGCTAGTACGGCCCAATAAAACGAAACAAATCCATATTCGTAATACCGGATGCTTTAGAGACTAGAGAACAGAACAAAATACAACTCTCATAACAATATTAAAAACAAAATTACTTTATCCAATTTACCTTCCTAAGAAGACATTTACGAGTGTTAAAACACTACCAATAGAATTCGGCAGTTCGGAAAACATCCTAGTCATCGAGAAGAGCAGCTCTCTATCGGGTTTAACAAAAAAAAAGGAATATGAATCAATCAAACATTTGGGAGGGTAAGAATTGAAAACTATTTAAAAAAAATTTAACCACCTAGTAAACATACTTAGTGGGGATTACTTTTTTCTCGTCTATCCCATGGCGTGGATAGGTTTTTCATTAATATTGCGAGTGTGTGAAAACCATTAATCGATTCAGAGATCCGTTTGCGAAATATTAAGATTGTGCTAATTTGTGTTAGAGTCAAGAGTTCCCCCTCCCCCACAAGTAAATTGTTGTTTTTGTTTAAAAAAAACACGGCAGTAGTATGTATAACGAAGTTAAAAGGAAAACTAATACAGCTAAGTAGGATTTACAAGTTAACGAGTAATAGTCGACCAACTTATCTAAACTAATATTATAAAGTGGAAAGATTTGATTGTTTGTTTCATTGAATAGGTTCTGAAACTACTGTACCGATTTGATTAATTCTTTCACCATTAGAATCCTACATTATCCCTGATAAACTTAGGCAATACAATATTTTCAAAAAAGTTAAGGATATGTATGAAAACTAAAATAAGTAATGAAACCCAACGTGTGAAAAAAATACCAAAAAAAACGTTATATTGCGTACACTGCTGAAATTATTGACAATAGAGCAAAGTGATGTACTACAATTTTATAGAGGACATCAATATCTACAAAAAAGTCTGGGATACCATATGTCTAACAATTCGAGTTATGTCACAATAACTACTTTTTTATGTTAAAATATGCAATAGTAATGCCGCAGTACTTTTGAAAAAATGATCTTTTTACAAACGTAAGACATAAAAAAAAAAAAAAAATTAAAAAAAATCCTTAAAAACTTATCTATAATGTACTCTATCTTAGTAACCCCCGACGCAAAAACAAGGGTGTGTGTGTGTAGCGTGTACGACTTCGCGTCGATTGACGTGAGTTCGAATCCTTACAATGAGCCTGAACTATCGGTGAAGGAAAACATCATGAGGAAACCATAGCATGGTGGTAGGGCATTTTTTAATGCCCGCCTGGCTAGCTACCACCCTCAAGTTGAAAATCTGCCGCCAAGCACCAATAGGTGTGTTCCGGCAGCTGCACTTGAGAGCCAGTCTTCCACTAGGTTTAGCGTGTTACCATCTTGGGCCGTATCGTCATCTTTATCGTCGTCATATTAATATCAGGTGATATTGTGGCCACTACGCCAAACCTACAACGATAAAAAAAAGACCAAAGTCCTGAGACTAGTCATAATAGACTGATACCCAAGGGCTGAGTTGGAACGGCTCGTATGGTAGCGCGTGTTCTCAATCAAACACACTCTTCAAACCGGAATACAGCAGCACTTGTGGGTTTACACATAAACAACAAAGGCACGGAAAGGTGTCCTCTCTAACACTTGTGCAAATGTACATATTTAGGTCGTTAGTTTGTCTGCAGACAATTACTGTTCGCTGATCGTGAGTGTTATAAATTATAGGTAGGTAAGTATGAAGCGTAGGCATCATTACTTGTTTAGCAGCGTTATTTACACTAATTCTATAAAAAGTAAGTGAGATAGGTAAAATCAACCAAGTATATACTCACGATTTTTTCTACAAAATCTATCTATATAAATAAAGTGATTGCGGTTTGCGGTTGTGCGCACATCAAACCATAACTACTCGATACTTTTTTTATTTTTTTTAATTTTAATGAGTTCACAAATAAGTTATTCATGCCGGCTATTTGATACCAGCTGAGTATTCACAATTTCCAATTAATTTTTTCTCTCTAATAATGTAAATCATTATTAAAGAACACATATCATATACTTATGTACTAAATCAAAACACAATATTACTCATGCACTAAATAAGTCTGTAAACATATTTAGTGTCAATACAAAATACAAAACTTCAAATTTCCTCTCGAGTAATGAAATCTTAATCGCTATATAAGTTACACAATGAAATAATACCCTTGTACATGAAATTACGAAATTAGCTTACATTGCATAAGTAATGTCGCAGTTAAATGTATATATTTTCAATACCATACTTAGTATAACTATAAATTTTATTTATATGTTTTATTACTATGTATATATATATACACTTTTATTAATATGTTGTGAGACTCCTATTGATCAAACTTTTTGTTTTACTTCACATTATGTCCTTATCAAAAGAAAAAAAATATCAGTTCATAAACAATAATTATGTAGTACACGCGAGCGGAGCCGCGGGCATAGCTAGTACGAAATAAATTCTTAAATCATTACATAGTATAAAACAAAGTCGCATCGCTCTGTCCGTCCCTATGTATGATTAAATCTTTAAAACTACGCAACCGATTTTGAAGCGGTTTAATAGATAGAGTGATTCAAGAGGAAGGTTTATATGTATAATACATGCATAATATTGTAGAGAAATACTGATAAATTTAGAGGTTTCTGATGTGATGTCGTAAATAAAAACATTTTTTGCGCTTACATTGCAAACGCTGGCTGAACCCCACGAGATAAATCGAAATAATGTACTACAGTATTGTACATCTTAAAAAGGTCAACAAAAAAGTCCGCCATGGTATATGTCTATCTCTTAAGGATAACCCAGAATAACCATTTTTTTTCCTTTACATTTTACGGGAAAAAATGGCTTATTTACGAAGTGATTTTAAGCAATACAGCATTTATACTTATCCAATTAAGTACCTTAAATACATTATCAATTTAATATAGATCTAGCCCTTTACAGCATGTAATTTAAATGAATATTTCCGAAGATATTACAGATTTAAAATGCAGGGACATAGCGGTGCGGCGGTACCAGCCTTATATACCATGGTCAATTATGTGTCGCTCTTTCAAGAGTAACCTCTAAACAAAACATGTTCGTATAGTCTAATGACAAAAAAGCTGTAAACGTTGTTTAAGGACATTCTGTAGTAGGTATATTTAGTATCAGCATTGCACCCGTGCGAAGCCGGGGCGGGTCGCTAGTAGAATATATTACAATGCTCAAGAGGTTGTTTGTTTGAACGCGGTAATCTCTAGAATTAACGGTCAGATTTGAAAAAATCTTTGCACTTTAGACCTTATTAATTGAGGAAGGTTATAGGCTATATAATTTCACGCTACGACCCTAAGGAGCGGAGCAGTAACCATGAATGTCAAGCAATCTGGAAATATGTAGGCAAGTACGGGATGTAAGAACAACGATAGACCACACACACGGGTGAGTTGGTGTCACGTCAGTGCGATGATCGATTAAATTTGAATAGAACGCAATTACGATTGTTCAAACTGTCACATCTATTTCTATCTCGAATCACCTGCTGTGCCCTGACCTGAAGAGTGTGGTTGGTAACTCACAAGACTCATACTCGAAGCGTTCCAACTCAATCCTAAAAAGTAACAACATATTACCGACTGACTAAGTTTACGCAGGTCATAAAAAACCATTGCAAATAAAATTTATCAGGTGAAATCACAATCTTGTTTGCTACTACATACCATAGAAAATAATATTTTTATACTAACAAAAGGACATATGACGTCATAACAAGCCCGTTCTGTTAGGATAACCTATAAATAGACAGGCCGAATTGAGACGTAAAGCAATTTACGTTATTGCTGTCGGCGGCGGTGGCCATTTTCCCCAACGCGACATCAATTAATTCAAGTCAATTGTTATCGCGATACGAAAGAAATGCTTTATTTAAACTGATTAAACTACTTAAAAAAATTTTTCTTTACCAACATTTGTATAAATATACATTTCTATAATTTAAAATATTCAAACTCTTGTTCACTCTTTGACGATTATAAATTTGAATGAGAATCATTAGACTAACCACTTTTTACATACGATATATTTATTCAGCTTTGATTTCCGAACCTTTTACGAATGTTGAAGCAATGATGGCTCAGTGGTAGTGTGTACTATATCGACATCAAAATGAAAATCAGTCACCAATCACCTATATAGGTGTGTTCGGGCAGTTGCACTTAGGAGCCAGTTCCCATACTAGGGGGGCACCATCTTGGGCCACATCGTCATTTAACATCAAGTGAAATTGAGGCCATACGCTAATTACCTTTAAAGATTTAACAAAAAATTGTCAGTTAATAATTGTTACTATACATTATTGTTACCAGATATTCCAACAAAACTTAGGGAACTTTGATAAACAATAATAATTTCCTCCTCGCATGGAGCGCACCGGCTGATTATCTCCAAATGAATACCGGTTCAGGCCAGATATCATCGAGGTCGGCAGACGAGCCTCGGCTTGTTGGATGACTTGTCTATGAAACTCATTATATCATGTTATATAGACAAGCAGTCCAGAATGGAACTGATAAAACTATAAAAGGTGCATGAGATGAATTCTGTAAAAGTATTTTGGGTTCCGTAGTTGTCCGCCACAATATTCAGACTTGAAGAGGGCTTTAAGTAATTTTCAACAGAATTTGTGCCAAGTTACTTATTCAAATACATTTTATAACTTATTCGACTATTACTCGTTAACTTGTAAAGCCTACTTAGCTGTGATAGTTTTCCTTTTAATTTCGTTAAGTATATATATATATATATATATATATATATATATATATATATATATATATATATATATATATATAACTTACATTTACTAACTTATTATTACTTAACATACTATTTATATATAACTTAATATACTTCTGCAGTGAATTTTTCCACATATACAAAAATAACCATTTAGTTGACAGGGGGGTGGTACACTTGACTCTAACAAAAATTAATACTTTGAAACTTAATAGTTTCACACGACCGTAATATTTTGAACAATCTATCCAACAATACCCTGGGATAGACGAGCAAACAATTCATCTCCACTTTACATGTAGGAGAGGTGACCTAAAAAATTTTATACCCATAGCAAATTACAGCTTTCTACCTACTAAAATGTCTGAGCTAAGCCGCGAACAGGCAGACGGACGGACATGGGGTAACTAAAAGTATTCCTTGTGGACTTCGGAACCCTAAAAACAGTTTTATTCATATTACTCAAAAATATAAGTCCAATCTAAAAAGATGTATCATAGATATTTGTTGCTTTTCAATACAGGAATCGAATGGTGTTTAAAGTTTTGTTAATTACAAATTATATGAAAAAGTGCAATAATTGCGCACCATGTGTCTTTAGAAGATTAGTGATAGGGATTTAGTAAGCGCTCGCCCTCAAGCCCGGTAAAGCTGTAAAAGCCGCAAAGGCTCCAGAGCCCCTAAGGCTAACATTATAGTCAGTTCGAAAAAAAAAAGTGACAAATAATGAAATTTCCAAATCGAAAATCGACAGAAATCACGAAAGACCTATTCATATTTTTATATTGCTTGCCTTAATACTAAAAACGGTTTTATTCAATTTACTCCTAAATTATAATTCCAATGTAAAACACTACAGTCTCATATTTGTTGCTTTTTAATAAAGGAATTGAACGGCTTCTAAAGTTTTATGAAATTATGACTTTAAGATTTTTAGTCCCCTACGTCTGACCTCATGTATGGAGACGAACAACCGTGTGGCGTTAGCGTGGTGGAGAGTTGGACGAATAAATTTAAGACGCGTGAAACCGTGGGGTAGAGCTAGTTAAAAATATTTCGTGACGATTTTATAGCAAGGTCACATGCGTTGAACGGACCGGACGCCGCACGGCCCCGCACAGAGCCGAGTATGACAATACTTAAACTGCTTTATCACCGCTCTTGTCTAGTAACATGTTACAAATGAAGTACATACAGTAGTTACAAATGAAATAAGCTCGGAAAAAACGACCAGTAAATTTATTAAATTATGAAACAAGGAAACTGCAGTTCTGAATATTTACTCAATTTCAGAAAAGGAAAATTTATATTATAAAGAGTTACTAATTCAATGGAATAAAAGTACTAAGTACCAGTCGCAACTGATGCTAAGTATAATTCATAATAACAATCATTTAGAAATGAACAGTGTATTTACCAAAAATTAAGAGGTTATCAAATACAGTTTGATATGGATTTTAGTAAACAATACATAAGTTAATTTATATTTCATCTAAATTTACTAGTAATCAGCACTGGCATACATTATTATTACTAAAATCTAACAATACATCAAGATTTAAATTTATTACTATGAATAATCGCCATTATTAATTACTATACAGTGGATTTAGATTATAACGACGATGAAAGAGACCTATAATTCCGTCGCTATATCCGGAAGTTACTATAGCATGTAAAAAGGAGGAAACAAAACCAAGAAAGAATGATTTTTTTTTATTGCCAGACAATACAGCCGCACAATGCTCATATATCGCCTAAATTCTTAGATTTAACTTTTACCTAACTGAACATTTATAAACAAAAGCGTATTATTACAACTTCTGACAGTCTCTAAATGTTATCAAAAGATACAAAAAGGTTTATGATTGGTTGGTAGGATTGAATGAACCTTTGTGTGTTTGTTTGATGACTCGATCGTTTAGGAACTTGTTACGAAGTCGCTATAGCCAAATTATTTTCCTCTAGAAGTATAGGTACTTTAAATTCAAAGAGCTTAAGTAATACGTCGCTATAACCAAAAAGTCGTTACAACCAAGGTCTTTACAAATGAAATCTATTGTACTTCTTTGGTCAATTACATTTATATTAATTCAAATGTGCTAAGATATATATAAGATATGTATGATATAGTCTACTTCACTAACTCAGTCACCTGGTCACGTCAATGGGGGACGATCGGGCAGTCAAAAGATCATATTTGGGTCGGCTAACTGCACGTCGCCCAGTTAGTTGGTCGGCCCTGTCGACTTACTCTTGACGCGCTCGAATTCTGAATCGAATCGAATAAAATTCAAATTGGTGCAATTAAGCACTCTTGAAATCAAACCTAGCACACGATCGTGCTCTGGCTCAAGTCGGAACTAATTTCGATGTTTTTTTTTCCGTTAAGATCTAAAAATGCGTACTCTTGACGTAATCTAACAGCTATGAATCGAGTTTACTAAATCGAAAATAAAAGGCAAAATACACGATAACAAAATAACAACAACAACGTTAACAATAACTCTATCTTGATTTTCGATTCGGTTTGGTCAAGAGTACGCTTGTAGGATCGAGTTCGAATCAGAATCAAAATCAAATTCGTATCAGTTTCAAGAGTAACCCCCCAGGTATAGCTGGCATGACACAGAAGAGGCGGATTTGCGTCAGCTCCAAACCGAAAATTGGCAACAAGCTGCGCAGGATCGGGACAAGTGGCGTGCTCTCATTTCGGAGACCAAGATACCCTTTTTGGATCACTGAGTCAAAATAATTACGTCAAATGTGCTAAACAAATTAACAAGTACATTTAATGCTAAGTAGGAAAATAAAAACAAAGCGAAATATGTAAAAATATTAATTGAATATGCAAAAGTAATATTTTTCCTGTGTTTTTGTTTTATTAAAATATCCTCATACCTTCTTACTGACTTGACGGTGAGTAAAGCAGTGCCGAATGTTGAGAAATCTTTAATGAGAATCTATACCAAAACAAGGAACACTTAGCGCTCGTTCTCACTTGTCGGGTGTCGGGCCCGGATTTTAATCGGATGTCGGCGCCTCTGTTCACACTACGGTTAATAATCGGTTGTCGGCCACGGTCCACGGTCGAAGCTGGTGCCAATTTTTAACACTCTACGTGTGGCGACTGTGCACGATGGACGTTGACGAAGTGGTTGTGATGTACCTACTATTATTTAAGAAAAAAAACAACTAAAGACAGCTAAGGGTTTAAGGATAAAATTTCAAGTTTTGTCCCAAGGGGGCACCTCTTTCTTGAACTCCTTAGAAAGTAGTAGAAAGTCCTTAAATGTTTTAATTTAGATATATATTTTTGTTAATAAATGGAAGAATAGATCGTTTGTTGCTTCTATTCATTTTTATAAGATGTATTTATCCATATTAATATAACTGTAGTTTTGTCTGTGCATGTTATATTTTCCAAATTTCCCGACAGACATCCTATATAAAGCACATTGATTACGAATGTAATATACTATGTATATGTTATAGGCAATGTTTAGAATCCCGGCATTCTATAGAATGCCTGAAGCTAGCAGGCAATGTATGAAATGATTCATATTTCTTTCTTTGCCTAGGCATTCTATAGAATGCCAAATGCTATTTAGGCAAAGTATGAAATACATCTCCGATTCATTTCGAAACGTGGGAATTTTTGGCGGGATCTCAAAGTTTCATGTGATTGAAGCAAACACATACAACTATAAGGATTTACCTTACAAAAGAATGAGATAGAGTGTACACGGTTAATGCAAGTCCAGATTTTCGCGACTATATTCGTCATCGAATTGGCCTAGCGGTGTGACGACCAGACTTGTACGAACTCTTGTACTGAGGTATGCACTTCATTTATATAATTTCCTAAGCATTGTATTTAGACCGTGGCACTTGCGGACCGCTACCGCGGCCTTCTCGCTAGTACTTGTTCGCAAGTCCAACCTAACCTAACCTAACCGAGCATCGTCGTAACGTACATGACTTTCAAGACTATATTCTTCGTCGAATTGGCCTAGCGGTGTGACGACCAGACTTGTACGTACTGTTGAGGTATGCGAGTCATTTATAACATTTTCTAGACATTATATAGAATGTAGGCTAACCTCTGGAACTACCACCAGTCACAATTTATATTCTATTTATTGAGGAAGGTTATTATAGGCTATATAACTTCATGCTACGACCTTATGGAGCGGAACAGTAACCAAGAACGTTAAGCAACCTAGCAAACTGTAGGCAAGTATGGTAAGTAGAAACAACGATGGGCTGTCACGCGGGATCTTTAGCAGCGTGGCGCGATGGAAAGTTGGCCGAATTAATTTATCACGGGTGAAACTGTGGGCACAGCTAATGTATGAATATATCGTTAGTCGGTGTCTTATTGCCGGCGTACAAAGTAATTACGATGATAAAAATCAGACTGTCTGGACCTATAAAAATTACTAGTATTACTAGTACTAGTTCAGTGGCTGATTTCGAACGGGACGTACCGAAGCGAAGTACTAAGTAAATTTTTACTATCTGCACGGTGGTCACGACCAAGTCTGATACGAGATTACAATAATGAGATTGAAGCGATAGTGACTCAGTGGCAGAGTGTTCGGTTCGGATACAGCGTCGATCGACGTGAAGGCGCGGCGGTGCAGCGGCAGCGACTGGCGAGTGCCAGAAACAAATTAGGCATTGAAAATTCTCATTTTTCAAATCATAGTATCATGATTTTGCTTATTTAATAGACATACCCTCAAAATTTTAACACTGGATTATTTATAAACTAATGGTTCGTACAATTATCCCGTGACATAATATATAAAAAAATCTGGCTTGACATATCGCATATGCGAATGGTAAGTGAAAGCACGGAGACAGCTCTTGCGCTATAAAGATGAGCTCAGAAGAAAAGACACATGAAGAGGTGCAATAATGATACCTTCTAAGTTGGAGATACTTGCTGGAAGATGATCAGATTGGATTAATATTTTAAAACAGAACATCGATGCTTATGATGTACAATGAAAATGGCTATTGCTTACAATTACTTTGACGGTATTTTTGTCTTGCTCCAAACATACTATCACATTTACAGCTAAGATTGAGTACACCAGCAATATCTGAGCTCATGAAAGGGCAGAGCAAAGGATCGTCAAATTGAAGTATAAATGTAGCAGTAGCTGTAACCGCAAACGATTAAGAGTAGCATAATGCGAATATAGCTGCGAGGAATCAATTGATACTGTTATATAACGAAATCCATATACTCAAGTGGCTGGTCCATTAGAAACGGTTACTGACCGACGCGCACCGCAATAGACAGCGGTATCCAGTTACACCCCACAAGGCAGATGGACGGAGGATGCAGTTAATTGGAACGTCGACCTCTCTTTGGCGACGTGATCATAATCAATCACTTGACATCTGCGTCATAGAAACATCTGACGATTGACTTTGACGACAAAGAAAAACCTGTGCAAAGTTTGTAAGCACACCTCACCCTGTTCTTGCTGCTGTGCTATATTCTCGTTAACTACCTTATACTATACCTTAAGTCACTCAAAGGGCAATCAAAGTCACTCAAAGGGCAATGGAGAGGGCTATGCTCAGAGTTTCTCTGCGTGATCGAATCAGAAATGAGGAGATCCGCAGGAGAACCAAAGTCACCGACATAGCCCGAAGAATAGCTAGACTTAAGTGGCAGTGGGCTGGCCACGTAGCTCGTAGAACGGATGGCCGATGGGGTCAAAGAGTTCTCGAGTGGCGGCCACGTACCGGAAGACGCAGCGTGGGCAGACCCGCCACAAGGTGGTCCGACGACCTGGTAAAGGTTGCGGGAAGCCGCTGGATGCGGGCAGCACAGGACCGGTCGTTGTGGCGATCTTTGGGGGAGGCCTATGTCCAGCAGTGGACGTCTTTCGGCTGAAATGATGATGACTATACCTTATTACTTATAACTGTGCGATCGTTAGTAGGATGGAGGCCAGACATTACCAGTCAGGCAGCACTAAGTGAGAGAAATTTCCAAACAGAATTTTTAAACAAGAGTACTTTAACGGAGAGATCGTCAAATAAAGGTGCATCTAATCCGCGAGCGCATGGTCAATGAAGAGCAACCTTCAACTACTACAAAAAACAACAAAAACGACAAAAAACAACTTTAGCACCTTTCGAGGGAACCGAGATAATTTAGCTTGCAAACCGAAAAAATTAACAACAATAGTAATTAACTAACTACCAAAACAGGTAAACAAAAAAAAAACGCTGTCTCGGTTTTATGACTTAGAATATAATAAGTATTTTTTATGAAGTTTGTGAGTTTGGATACAGGAGGTAATCTTAGGAAGTACTAATAATAATAACTAAATTCACTAATAACGAGCTATCCTGTAGTAAGCTGTTGTAGGATAGGGAATAAGCCAGTTTGCTACTTAATTACAACTACGGCAACAGTCCAAGCCGAGGCTCAGCCATTTTGGCGTCCTTGGAGCTTGTTGCGACGCTTTCGCGGCATATTGCCTTCAGCGTTCGCCCCCAAGCCGGGTAAAGCTATAAAAGCCGTCTGAGGCTCCAGGGCCCTCAATGCTAAAAAAGGATCGCACCGAAAAAAAAAAAATTACAAATAAATATAAGTATTACACTATTAAACGCAATCCATTATTACTATATAAGTAAAAATTACATAACTTAAATAAATTATAAAAATATGCATATTTATAAATAATTTACATATTATAATCTAATGGATGTATAGTTTATATGTTAATCTCGCATTAACTTTGTGAGGTAATCATTACCTAATAAAATGATTTACATACACAGTTCTTTTAATTTTATAAATTGAACATTTTCAAATTACATTAGCCATATTTATTAACCGAATTAAAAAAAGAAGGAGGTTATCAATTCAACTGTATGTTTTTTTGTATGTTAGTTACGCGATTACTCCACCAATTATGAATTATTTTGATGATTCTTTTTTTGTTTGGTAGGTTATACTTCAGAGGTGGTCCCATATAAATTTTATCGAAAATGATTAAGCGCTTTTTGTAAAAAAAAATGAAACGTATATACGATGGTCGTTCAATGTATTTTGGTGTCGGGATAATTCGGTAATGAAGTGAACATAGAACTGAAACACTCAGAATGGCAGTTGTTGCACGCAGAGTGAAGCAGTTTCAAGTTAGCCTTTAAAGGCTATGTAAGTAGCTCGGTGGTTGAGTGTTAAAATAAAGTTATAGAGCAAACAGCTTCCCCAATTTTCAGAAGATATGAAATATTGCGCAGTGAAAGAATATCACAGCTCATCACATGATCACCATAAACATTTAAATATCTTATTCACGGGAAAGCACTACCTATACCAGAAAATATAAATAGAGAAAATTTCACATAATTATGATCATTAATTCACTAATAATTCTCAGTGAGAGACCGATCGTAATGACTAACGCGACAATGTTAAAGAAAATCGAACACCGCACTGTGATTAAATTCCTAAAAAAATAGGGAAAATATCAAAAATCCTTCATGAAGATATGATGGCTGTTTACCACTATTCTGCACCTTCATTATTTACAATTCAGAAGTGGTCAAGTGAATTTAAGAGAGGCAGGGAGAGCATTAAAGATGACCCTCGCACGGGCGGCTCTGTAAATGTTACTACAAAAGACAATGTGAATTAAAATATTAATAGAGATGACCAACCTATCCATTGGTACCGCACATACAATTCTTCACATTGGAAACTTGTATTGGAGGGTGCCCACATAAAGGTTAAAATATTAGCAGAGATGACTAACTTATCAGTTGGTATACTACACACACAATTCTTCACAATCATCTTCACCTCTCAAAAGACATTGCAAGGTGGGCGCTGTGAATTCTCACTGCGCTTCAGAAACAAGTGTACATTGATTGGTGTATAGAGTTTTGGAGCTCTGTGATGAAAATTTTATGGGCATTTTTGACTGTATTTTTACTGATGATGAAACGTGGGTTCATAAATATGACCCTGAAAGTAAACAGGAATATGTGTAGTGGCATAAAAAGGGTGCAGACCCTCCTAAAAATGTAAAGTCACTCAGTTTGAGCTGTGCGTTTTGTAGGCCTGTCCATATTATATATAAACAAAACACAACTTACTCTCACCTAAAAATTGGAAATTAGAATTATTAAAAAAAAAAAAAAACAAAACACATTATTTTCTACTTTTTATTAAACTAGAAAGTAGAAAATAATATTTTAATTACTTTAAAGCAGAGAGCATTAAATTATTGATACTTATACATGTATTTACAATTTATAATCTGTTATTTTTGGAGTCAGTGCCAGCCAAGAAGAACAGTTTAATCCTACCTTTGCAACAAACTTTTGAACAGCATGGGGCTGTTTGTATGTAGCATGCCATTGGTAACTTAGCTGATGAAATGGTTTTCATAGGAACACTTTTGGCTTATGTCAGGCTTAAAATACTACTGTTTGTAAGCAAAACAAATCGTTTTTTGAATATAGGAACCTTGCATTAGTCCAATGAAGTCTTAACAATAAGAAAATATTATTAATACATTATACTTGACAAGACATTTTTTATTAAACACTTCACTTAAAACTTTAAAAGATAGTAGTGATTATTGATGTTATATATAATATTTTTGCATTTCATTGCTTAGTAAGTTTACAAACTTAAGTTTAAAATCTATCACCAAAATATATTAATGCATTTTTTAGGTCTTGTATTGAAAAACCAATCACATTCTAGGCTTAATACATTATTTACAACCATTACTTGTGGTTGACCAGTAACTAATATCACAATAAAAAAGTAATTACGTATTCCGATATTGAGATTATGTGTGTACAACTAAAAATATATAACAGAAAAAAAACTTACCAAAACTTTATGATGAGTTTTGTTGCCTCTGTGTACCCATTGAACGTTGGAGGCCGGTTTAAGAGGCACTTCGCCACAAGGTATGGATACATTAGTACCTTTGTCAGCGAAAACTTCACGTATGTCCACTTCCTCGGCTATAGCCAAAGGAAACACTAAAATAAAAATAACTTTACTAAACCGAGGATTTAATGAAACTTTTGCTACAGAAGTAGATAATAACATTGATTATATTTTAATAAGATTGATAGATAAAAAAATATGTATTATATTTATTTATTATTTACCTTCTATGCCGAGACAGAACACAGGCAAAAATACGCGTTTGAAAAACATTCTACTCTAACTACATTTAGACACTCAGAAAAAAATCAAGCTACTGTAAAGTAAACTTTATTTATTTCCCTATCTATTTTTTATTACATTACACAGAAATAATTACACCGACGGAAGGCGAAATAATAGGAAACAAATCTCACAATAAACGTCCACTCTCCATTGATAAAAGTCATAGACTGGTCATAGACTAAGAAGTTGTTGAAAATATTGAAATTAGCAAATAGTTGCTATATTTTAAAATAGAGGTTTGTTTTGTTTTATGAGTGTGTAAAATTTTCATTATTTACTGTGTTGTGGAGGTAGAATTTGAATTTGATAATCATGGTAAGTCAAAAAAATAAAAAGGTGTGTGTGCGATTCACACACTACAGAAGTGAAACTTGATTTTAAAAGACATTTTATGTTTTATTTAAACAGTGTGCAATATACATACACACCGACATTTGTTCTCTCGCTCTGGCTCACACAAAGAGGAGAGACCGATAATGTGCGTTAAACGTTTAACGTGTTGGAAGTCGCATAAGAAGTTTCACTTCAAAAACGTATACATTGCAATGTACAAACAGGGTTGTCAATTGTCAAACTGAATTTTAGAAAATCAGTAAGTAGTTGAAATGGCAAAAATTGGTAAAAATGAAATTTGGTATACCTCCGTAACTTATCACTCTTGTTAAGTAGATTTTTGAAAATTAATAATAGGTCAGTTAAAAATATATCTAGAAGAACTTTTATTTCAGTTTAAATGTTCACATCTAGGATGCCGTTTTTTTTTGAGTTAAGCTTTTAGTACCTTCATTGAGGTATTATGTACTCAATGAGTACAGTTCGCGACAATCCATCTGGAGTGTGTATGCCTGGTTTTTATATTATTGATAGAAGAGAACTCTCCGCTAGAATTAACGTGTTCTGTGAAGAGAACCGTCTGTCAACATTGACGCAACGGTATTTATTATATTTGAAGAAAGTTCAAGTAACAATCATAAATTCACAACACATCTCACCATCTTTGATAATATACACGATAATCAAAGCCTACCATATACAAATTACTCTGTGATTCTACTTCCCTTATGTATAAATGTATTTTTAGACCTTACCTACTAGGAAAAAAAAAGACCATCAGCTTAAGGAGGGCTTATCTTTATAAGGAGGACCTACGAGGAGGAGCTACGCTAGCGCCATTGTGGTGAGTTTTTTAATTATAATTTACTGCTTACAGCTGGACACTTTTTCATGTTGTCATCCATATAAGATAGTCCTCCTTATCTCTACCCTCCATACATCAGCTGTAGTAGTCACGCAGCAGCATAGACCAATAACCAAAGGAGCCTAGACCAATAACCAAAGGCCTAGGAGTATTACTATTCTGCGAGAATAAAGTAAAGTATAGAGTAAAGTAATACACGGGGAATATAGCTAAAGCGTTTTATTCACGGTCCTTCTTGCTGTACGTCCCGCCAAGATCACACACGATGCACGATAAAAAACAACAATGAATAAGATTGACGTAAATCGTAATTATTATTATCAGTTTGCTAGACGCGCACGATTCTATTTGCATCAGACATAGTATTAAATTCTGTACGTAGGGTCTATTCAAATGTTGGTAAAAATGTTTTTCAATATAGTGTCGTAATATTTTTTTAAATAGGTTTATTGCATACTGCTTATGCTGTCGGATTTGTTTCGAGGAAATTGGTCTCCCCGTCCTATGAAGATTGGCTTAAAGTAAAACGCACAATGCGTTATATCAAGGGCTCCATGAACTCTCAGAACCTTCAAATTCAGGCGACTTGATTTAAGATCCTACCCTAATTTGTATTCTGACATATCGTGCGGCCTGCCATCTAGCAAATTATACATTAAACTTGTGACAAGACGTCAAAATTGGCTATGCCCTGGTAAAATGCATCATAGACATAGACTAAAATATAGATTTTCCTCGGATATGGCTGCTGTATCGGCGATATAACATCTGCAATGTTTTGTATATTCATTTTATAAAATGAATAAAGTGTTTTTTACTTATGTATAGTATTTAGCAGACCGTTTATAGTGCTGTGATATTTGTAATGGATGCAGATAACGAGTACGAAAAAAAGAAAATTCGTGATGCAATTCAAACTATACAGACTATTCAGTCAATGATAGACGTTTCAGCTGATAGACTTGAGGGTTTGCGAACGCAATGCTCGACAAGTGCCGAACTGACTCAGCAGGAGATCCGGACCCTGGAGGTAGGTACTCGTGCCGTTTATAACACGGTAGGAAAATACATAATGCCCTTGAGTTCGTTGTAGACTCCGGGATTCAAGGACTTTGTTTTACTCAAGGACCGCGGTAAATGGTTCATTGCCATTATAGAAAGTGTATAAGGCGCGCGCCTCTCACCTTGAATTTGTATTTTAACGACAATATAGTTTACACAAGTTATACGCGATCTAATTGTCTACTAAATACGAAAAGAAAGTTGATAAACTTTTTCACTTTTTATAATGCTTCGTTTGCTATTTAGACCATGTTTCGAATGTTGTTGTCTTCTTTATGATGTAAATAAATGTATAGTTCAAATGTTTAACACAAAGAATGTTTAATTCTGAAATACTTCTTTAATTAAGTGCTTGATCAATAGATATTGTTGTGATCTGATTACAACTGTCACTGATAAGATATCAGATTTTTACTACAAATTATCTTAAGTATATGAATGTTTGTATGTTCTGAATATTGGTGATATTATAAGATATATAAAGAGATGTAGGTAGCATTTCAATTTAGTGATACATATTTTGCAGATTTTTATAAAAATATACATCATCAAAGTGCACCTCTAATAACTCCATGCTGAAACCAAAGGCCTACATGCATGTATGATATAATACAGTAAACAAATTTAATTATCCATCATACCAGTGTAATACTAATTTATGCTATATTTAACTGTTTAATGTAAACACTTCTTTGAAGCATTTTCAATAATTTAATTATCTTATGTTTATAGTGTAATCATAACAAGCCTAGACTTAGAGTCTTGACTATTGAGGTGTCTTCCCTCTTTAATGTAACTGATCTAATCTTCCTGAGACAAGATAGTTTTTTAGTCACTAAATTAGATGTGGCATATTTTGCCCATTTAAGAAACGTCTAAAAGTTATGTATTTTCCTCATAGATGGTATTGAGTAATTTCTCAGGTTAAATCCTCACTATATCTACTTTGATACTCACTTATAGTGTTATTATTATTCTTTAGGGAATAATTACATTTACATTAGTAAATATATTCAGTTTGCAGAAAATTTATCAATAAGTTTTAAGCTGCAAAGCTATTGCCAAAGAATTCAATAGTTGTATCTATATAAATAAAATGATTGAGGTTTACCGTTGTACAGAAATCATGCAAAAACTGTACTGTAATGTAAGGTTTTTTTTATATTCAAATTAAATAATTAGGAATATTGCCTTGTTTTTGAGTTATAAACATTTTACTTCCAGGCATGGGTATATCTTATGATAAGAAGTGTCAATACAGCTGTAGTACTCATCAAAATAGGCCATCAAAGAAAATTTATAGAAATATTTTTCTTAATATTTAATTATTTGTCGATTAAAGTTTAAATACAAGAGATCTAAGTATGAAGCTGTAAAATGAAATTGGGTAATCAGGATAAATAAGTAGTTGCTGATAGTAAGATAATGATGATTTCAAATTATAAGGCAATATAGTTAATAGTTAGTATATAGTTATAAATAGTTAGTATATAGTTAATATAGGTTATATTACATATAAGATGTAGTTTTAGAAATAGGTTTTATAATCTGTTTGATATAACAGTACAGTATTATTGCTAAGTCTTTCAGAGTTAATTCATTCTGTAGGACTATGGAATGCACTATGTGTTTCTGTAAGATATGCATAATAGTTGGTAATATTAGAAAAATCTATCATAGAATATTTATAGTCACTTTAATATTACCTATATGTGTTTATATTATATATTATTTATAAATAGTAATAATATAGACAATATTATATATATTTTATAAATAGAAAAAATGTTTTTTTTTTTTTGTTGAACTATGTTGTATTTAATTGTTTATATTATGTTGTTGTCATTATACAATGTGGTACCCATGATTTGATGATGAGTTAATGAATTGCCTGGAAAAGATTACTGTCAGCAATAAGGCTACCCTTAGTACTAATCACATAATTTGATATGTTTAATTAAATCTGCAAATTAAAGGTATACAATAAAGTTTAAAACATGAATAAATAAAATATCTATGATAGTATGAACAAATCCCATAGTACATTATGAAAATCCATCTAAATGAATTTGTTCAAAAGTATTCTAAAACTTTTATAATCCTCATCTTGTACTACTGTATTGTAAATCTTGATAGGGTGAATTGCAAGACAAGAAATTATGATTGTAAAACCTTTGATATATTTTACTTTAGGGAATTACTTTAGGGATAAATGTTACATGAAAATATTTAAGTACTAGCTGTGCCCATGGAATCGCCCGCATCAGAGAACGGGTAGTGCTTATAAAAATCGTAGTTTCGTAAAACAAATAACTTTTTATTGAATGAAGATACTGTGATATTTTTTTTTATAAGGACCAAGTATCTAAAAGTAAAATAAATAAAAAACATCAATGGCAAACTTCAATAATCTAAACTAATATTATAAAGAGGAAAGATTTGATTGTTTGTTTGCATTGAATAGGCTCTGAAACTACTGGACCGATTTGAAAAATTCTTTCATCATTAGAATCCTACATTACCCCTGGTGAACATAGGCGATAGAATAAAAAGTTAGGGATCCGTATGAAAATTTATAATTTTTGAATTTTTTGTTAAATACCCGTGCGAAGCCGGGGTGGTCCGCTAATTTTATTTATATAGATAGATAATTAAAAATGAACTTTGCTTTAAAAAGTCCTTTTGTGAAAAATGGGATATTTTATTTACCTCAGATGTATGTATAATATAGAGTATATTATAGTGGTTATTGCATAAATTATGATTACTTATTTGAGTTGCTTTATAACAATTGCGATTAACAACTTTAGCCTTTCCTTGCTTAATTTTGTTTCTCCATATATTGATATATCCAAATTTTCATGTTAAGTATGACTACAAAGGATAGATTATGCCTGGCAATAACTAGCAAAAATGAATGCATTGAATCCATAGAACTATGATAAGTGTACGGTCATTATAATAAGAATATTATATTATGTAGTTAACAATAGCTATCGAATACGGCTAAATAATTCCAATGCTAATATAAAGGTTTGTCTTGCTGCAACTCGATTTAAATTCCTGTTCGTGTGTCGCCCGTTAAGTTATTACGTCAGATGCTCCCCTTCGAACGTCATTGATTTGCGTAAATGAATTTCTCAGCGCACACGTTTATTATTTCGAAATTTACATTCAGTTTATTATAGCTTAAAGCAAAATTTGAAAGATAATGCGTCGTTGAATATAACGTACTAGCTGGTGAACGCGACTGTGTTTATGTGAAAATGCTTTTGATGTTGTCTAATAGTAACTGATGCTGGGTGGTTAGAACATTTCGTGGCTGAGTGCCTTAAGCGCTCGCCCCCAAGCCCGGTAAAGCTGTAAAAGCCGTAAAGGCTCCAGGGCCCCTAAGGCTAAAGGTATAGTCCGAAAAAAAATATGTTTAGAACACGACAGTCGTATTCGATTGGATCGCGACTGCCATACATCCGCTGTATTGGCATGATTAGGCATGTCGCGTTTCGTGACCAGCCAGTAAACAGTAGGACTTTTATATACAAGTGGTTCATAATCAAAAAAACATATGTTTAATTCTTTATAGTGCGTAAAATATAAGGAGCTATTAATTACCCTTTAAAATTATAGCATGTTGAAAATAATATTAATTTAATAAAACTGTGTATAAACAAATCAATCTGTCGAGTTAATTGATTGTGATAACATCCATTAGTCAGTCAATATGTCAAAACAATTTTGTAACTGTATAAGTGGGGCATTGAGTGCGGCAGACGGACCGCGTATTCATATTTGTATAACTAGGTATAAGTATGTGTAAGTGATAATTATGGAAACGCTTGTGGTTTTCCGACTGTCGTACTATCCCTTAGGCCGTGAGATACATTCTTTTTTAATTAGGCCTTACAGTAAAAAATATATTATGTGGTTTTATAAAACCACGATGCAAGTGAAACTTAAAAATAAATTTCATCCTCTCTCAATAAACTCGCCTCGAGTCTCAGAGTTCCCTACTCTACGCTTCGCCTCGAGTCTCACAGTTTCCTACTATACGGCCAGCTGACATGCGATATATGAACGAAAAATTTTGGGGCGATAGAATAAAAGTTTCACTTTAAAAAAGTGAGAACTGAATGCAGGCTAGGATGCCATAAAATTTAACATTTCTAATTCTAAAATCCTCAATATTATTGAAATTTTTACTAATAATGAGTCAATAGTATACTTTAAATCAGTCTTTGGATATTTGCACGTTTTGTTTATACATATTTTTATTATTATTATTTATAGGTTTAGTGTTAGACCATAATCTCATCTAATGTTAAGAGACGATGTGACCTAAGATGGAACCCAACACGCTAAACCTAAGATGTGACGGGCTCTCGAGTATACCTACCAGGAAACACCCCTATAGGTTCTTGACGATAAATTTTTTTAGCTGGTTAGGCTTGAGAATTTATTAGCAAATGCCTTATTATCATTCAAATTAATTTCTCTACTATCCGTGTACTCGATGAGGTCAACCATCGGCTACATTTCATCCTTTTTTGAGGACATCTCCTAGGAGATTATTTTCAAAAATTATTTCTTAGTACTCAATTATGTACGTCATATAAAAACCTTTGCAAAATTTCTTCCTTCTTGCTATACATACCGGTTTAAGCTGTGTGTTGTGTTTTAGTCAGTTTTAAGTATATTATTAAATATAATATAATATGAATTGTAATATAGAAAAGTGGGTTTGAACGAGTAAATCCACACGGTTTTGTTGTGCCATTAATTTAGCCGTTGTTCTCGCTATATCCTATCAAAATGAAATGGCAGTTTTTCATCTCTGTCACTAGTCTCTTTACCAAAGTACGTTATTGTGTGGAATACATTAATAATGAAGATGCCGGTGTTGCGTGTAAGTGCAGCTTTTATTACTCGAACTCGAGTCCGTGTCCAACTTGCGTTGAAGTCCAACCTGTGCCCAATTCGTTGGATTTCTGGTTTGACGGTCGAGAGTCCGACAAAGTTGCTTCGTCCGCACGTCAGTAGTTTTTATATCGTTTCATATTTTTGACAATAATCTGATACACCATAATTAAGATCTAGGAATAAGTCTGACTCTGAAGTACGGATGTCTGTACGTAACGATAGCTTCTTGGCTCCACGAGCCAACGAGAGACGGAGTATTAAAAAATAAATTTATTAAAAGTTATTAAATAATGAAAAGTTAATCGCTATATTTTGCTTTATTGAATGTTTATTTTGGGTTCCATACATCGATCGACGCGGCATACGAGCTTGCTACCACTATTCTATCGTCTATTCAATTACTACACTTTAAGAAAGGCGCCATTGAAATAAATGACAGAGTTAGTGACGTCATGATAATCATTCTTGTCCGCTTCACTCTGGGAGTCTTTCTTAGATTTTGTATCTGCTATAGAAGAAAAATCTTCGCATCTTTTTAACATCAATATTATTGCTCAAAACAGTTACCTGAGTTATCATCATCAGTTGAGTCGAAAGACTTCCACTGCTGGACATAACATGGTCATTCTGCCCCAAAGATCGCCACGACGACCGCTCCTGTGTTGCTCGCATCTAGCAGCTTCCCGCAACTTTCACCCGGTCTGTGGCGAGTCTACCGATGCTGCGTTTGCCGTTGCGTGGTCGCCACTGTGTCGGTTACATGAGTATTAAAATTTAAACGTCGAATGATTAAATTCGCAGGGCAAATTGGTGAAGCACTTTTCCCGTCAGCTGGTGATAAAGGCCAGCCTCGGCGAAGAGTTGCGACGCGAACTGAGCGACGTGCCTTGCCTGGCGCAGTGGCTCCGGGTCGTCGGTCTTAGTCCTGAATCTATTGAGGTAAGTTGTTTTTACTTTTTATAATTTTACTTACCGTAACGCTGAAAGTACAGCTGATAGTATATACATTCAAATATCAACGGCAGTTGTCGAGAGGTGAACATCTATTGACGGTTGTAGTCATATCGGCCAGCAGCACTTTATTCATTTTACTTTATTTACTTTTTCTCCATGTTCCATGGTCACTACTGTGGATCCTATTAAGCGATTGCCACTAATTGTTTAGTTATTTAGGTAGTTGTCCGCGTACAACAGTTGAAGCCGGATTGGATCTCTTAAACTACATTTTTGAAGCTTTGATGTCTCAGTAGTAGCGTATTGAGACGCCGCGCCGCGTCGATTGACTTAGTTTCGAATCCTAGCCTGAACTTTATGTGATGGAAAGTATCGTGATAAAAGCATAGCATGGTTGATAAGGCATTTTCTAATGCCCGTCTAGCTACTACCCTCAAGTTGAAAATCTGTCACCTAGCACCTACAATAGGCGCGTCCCGGCAGCTGTGCTTGAGAGCCAGTTCCTTTAGGTTTAGTATGTTACCATTTTTGGGCACATAGTTACTTATTATCAGGTGAGATTGTGATCAAGCAGGAAATTAAAAAAAATATATTACACACATTTAGCTATCCCTAAGATAATGCATTTTGTTCTTAAAGAAATTTCTTAATAAACTGCTTACCTCTACGCTAGAACAAGTCTTATCCCCATACATCCTTTATCCTAACAGATATAGTTATGTTTTACAGACTAAAACATTTTGAATAAACAGGTAAGTTATAACGATGCACACATTTTGAAATCAAACAATAATTTATTTTCGTAATTGTTCTGCTCTAGCGCCAAACTTGTATAAAATACCATAGTATTTAGAATGAAAAAAAATTTTGTCGCTGCTTTCGGTCATACATATAGTTATAAATGTAATCATCGTGTCGGGTATAGGTAGGTAGGGTATAGCAGATGTTGATATCGCTTCGCGGATTACCAAAATGTGAGTATTCTTCGCACAACTGCGTTAAATTTGCCTGTCGACTGTCACACAGGTTACCACAAGAAGGTGGAACCTGTGCGAGATTCAACTTGGATAGCGCCAACAATACGTATTTTCTTTGCCGCACGAGCCTTTCCAACTTTCCTCAAAAGTAGAAATCTATCTGTGACAGATTACAGCCTTGTGCTAGATTACTTATGAGTGTTTGTATTAACATCAGGTGGATTGTCTGCTGTTTTGTTCTTTCAGTAGTTAATAACTCGACCACAGCGTCACCTACCGCGTTCAGGGATAGTATAAAAACCTTATCCTCAAAAAAATACTTCTATCAGATTTCATGATGATCGATCAAACAAAAAAAATCGGATTGATTATTATTAGATTATTATTCGGATAGATAAAGTAATGCCCTCATCAACGAAGTAGTCGAAACAATAAAAATAATAATTGTGCAGGCGGTATGTTTCCGTGTGGTGTCATTGGAGAGTCTCCGGGAGCGGTCAGATCACGAGATGCGAGCTCTACTGGCCGGAGCAAGGGACGAAGAAGTGCTCCGGTTGTGCCGTGCTATGCACCGCCTTCGGTCCTATACAGGTATGCCGTTCATTTTTTCACCTGTTGGTATATCAAATACAGTTTGACAACAAAGTGACAACTTCAGAGACATAAGTATATGTCGACAGTCAATGAATTTTATTATGTGCACAGTGATCGCCTTCTCCTATTTTCTCTTTAGTTGCTAAGCGACTAGTAGGCTAGCTAGGCTAGGCTGGCAGATTGCTAGCAGGAGGTGCCAATTTGGGTAGGATTGGATCAGTTGTCATAAAAAGTTCTTTGATACCATTTTAAATTGCTTAATTCCTTACCCTGAATCAGTTCACTGCTAGATTGTCCAAATGTTAACATTTATTCCTTGGCTTTTTTTGGAGATGATTTTCAGTCATTCTCATCACCACCTTTTTTTGTTTTACACCAGCTTATCAAAATGACTGTACAGCACCTGATGGTAAGTATGGTACAGTTCACACAAACAGCGGCGAATGTAGATGACACAAATTCCATCAGCAGTCGTCGATGTCATGTCGGCCTGTTGAAATGCCTCTTTAAGCCTCGTTTGAAGGACGCAATGTCATATGAGGGAACACTTTGGCTAAAAGACCATTCCCCAATCCCAACCATCTATCCATCCATCCATCCATCCATCCATCCAACCATCCAACCCACCCATCTGCGCAGTACGGCAAAGTTAAGAATTTGCTAACTTCTTTGCTCAAGCCATAATGGGCGCTACTGTGTAATTGTGGCTCCGTAAACCAGTCCGCGTGGTTTTTTGGTGGAAGTAAGATGATTGAATTAGGACAAACAACTCTTCAGAACAGTCGCTTTGATACAGACGATAAAACACGAGGCTATATCTTTTCGCAGCTGAAGCAGTCTAAATTCTTAGTATGATTCACAAAGACCACCTTATTTACGTCCACACACATCTCTTATTGGTGTATTGAAATTTTCTAGAGGCACTGGGTCGAGGTGAGGCAGGGGCAGAGCTTCAGCTGTTCTGGGACTCATGGGAGCGGCATGGGCGTGCCTCACCCCGCGCTCCCCGCGCGCGTCCTCCACGACCCTCACTGACGGGGGACTCCACCCCTGACTCACTTCATTCCACACCCTACTCAAAGAAAGGTCAGGAGAGTACTTTTTCTTTATTAACTAATAGATGTGCTTCGCGGTTTTATCCGTGTTAAATTTATTGAACCAAATCTCTAGCCTATAATTTTCCTCAATAAATAGGCTATAAAATATAAAACATTTTTTTTACATATCTGACTGGTATCTGTCAAATTTTACCGCGTTCAAACAAACAAACAATGTTTATAATATTATCAGTATAGATATCTTTGGAATTATCATTAATTCATTTGTAATTTAAACTAATGTTCAACATTGGTGGTTCACAATGTAGGAGAAATTATAGAAGTTCAAGAAATGTACATACTTTGAATTTATGGCAGGGACCAATATGTCGTTATTTGGTGCGGTCATTTATCTCGAAGTTTCAATTTCGTACATGCTTTTTTAGGGTTACATACCTCAAAATAAAAAAAAAACGGAATCATTTTATTTATCGTCTGTGTGTCTGTCCGTGTGTCAAGACACTTTTTCTCGAAAAGGACTGTTGGTATAAAGCTGAAATTAATATCATAAACTAAGGACTATGGCATCATGATATTGTAAAAAAATAGTTTTCTTGGTTAACGCATGAAAGAGATACGGCACTTCGTATTTAAAATAACGCTCACGAGCCGATTATCAAAACCTATAGAGTACTTCTCGCAGGCCTACAGGCTTGAAAGTTGGTATGAAGGGTCTTGTAACAAAATTTTAGGAATAAATCCGAAAATATTAAATTGTAATGCCGTGTGATATTTATGTAACAAAGTTTAATTTTTCTTTCGATTATGGTTTCAGGTGCGAAATTCGGTATTAATATTTTAATTACAAGGCCTATGACCACCCACTGCTGTAAAATAAATCTAGGTTAACGTGATGAAGAGATACAACCCTTCATAATAAAAGACTAAAGCCATATTCAAAAAACATTGTACAAGATGTGCGTCCGTCCGATCTTGACATATAGCTGCGCCGCGTTCGCACATATGTCCAAACATAACTTTGCCCGCATGCAAAGAGTCCAAAATCGGTTTCTCCGTCGCCTGCTTAACCCTCCAGCCTTCGTTAGGAACATGGACCTGCACAGGGACATGAGGCTTCCCTCGATAGAAGCCTATGTGAAATATCTCACCAGGAGATACTTCGATAGCGCTTCGAATCATCCCAACCCGCTCGTAAAATCCGCCGTGAACTACGTCCCAGACAACTCGATCCCCGTTGCCAAACGTTATAAACGCCGTCCGCGAAATCTCTTTGTCGATCCCGATGACGACATCGAGAACGCTAACAATTTCTACGCGTCCGCTCCCGCAACATATGCGTGCTCGCGCCCACGCCCGCGAAACCACCGTTCCCTCCGCAGGGGACGTACGGTTAACTTCGCTCCCGCACACCCGCCACGACCGCCCTCCTCTGCGGCAACTCAAGCCTAGGTCCGATCCATCGGCATGGAGCCCTTGAGCCAAGCAGCCGCTCGCGCGATACAAGTGACTCTACAATCACTAGCTTTCACAGCCATACATGACACTGCATTATACACACATGCACAACATACATAGGTACATAGGTTCTGTAAGGGACCTTTTTTTTTTCTTTTTTGCCTAGTTAGAGTAGACAAAAATTTCAGACCACTAAATACACATACACATGTTCCTTCCCTCCTCCCAGGGGGCAGAAACATGTATATATGTATAGTTAGTTTAGATCGAATTACGGATAGGGATTAGTCAGATCGCGACTTAATTGCATACGCGCAACAGTCCGAGCCGAGGTTCGGCCACTTTGGCACCCTCGGATGTTGTTGCTTAGCTTTCGTGGCTGAGTGCCCTACGCGCTCGCCCCCAAAAGCCCGGTAAAGCTGTAAAAGCCGTAAAGGCTCCAGGGCCCCTAAGGCTAACAGTATAGTCAGTTCGAAAAAAAAAAAAAAAAAAAAAACATATTCAAAAACTGCTGGATAGACTTGATTTTTTTCTGTTTTGTTTATTTTTGTATCGCATATTAGTACTTGGTCCTTATAAAAAAACGATATCTTTAATATCAGTAATTCTAAAGTTAACGCGTGCGGAGCCGCGGGCACAGCTAGTCAGTAATATTAATAGGCATTCTAAACCATGATTAAAATAAAATGAAGAGTTTAAAATAAGATACACGTGCGGAGCCGCGGGGCACCGCTAGTATTTCATAGATTTTTAATGACGTTTTGACCTAATAAAAAAGCAATGTATTAATTTCTGAAGTAAATGCCATTATTATTATTATCATTATGTTAATATATGTTGAAGGCGGCAAGTCGCCCACGACTCCTGTTGGGAAGCGGAAGAGTTCGAGCCTACCCGCACCGGTGGCGCCTCTCACGAAGTCTCGGTCGCACGAGTCTCAGCTGTCGGTCAGACCGGACGCTTCCGATCTCAGGTTGGTTCTCCCTTCATATTGTTTGGATTTTATTGTATCTAGATTGTCATTCTATATTGTTGATTTAAAAATCTTGTACCACCACATGTAAAAAAAGTTCTTAGGACACGCTTAAGAAGCCTTCATCGGTATGTGACTAACCATTCAAGAAGAATCAGATGAAGGATCAATAAATTTTGATGTATAGAACAGTGGAAAATGGATTAAATAAATTAATAACATTGTATTTGCACACTGCAACGATTTGAAAACTGTTTAAGATATAGAAATATAGTTAGCACAATTACGAAGCTCTTTCAAACTGGACACAACAGTCTGAAAAGAAAAACACGATTAAAAATAATAAATCTGTCCATATGAAGCCAGTCTGCAATCCCATATTTCCGTTTGTGAATATTTGCTCAGGCAGTCCAAATTTTAAGTTGGTCAGTTCTGGTTAGAGATTGTCAAATTCGTCTCCTGCAGTGAATAATTTACATCCATACATAATATATCTAATTTTGGCAAATTATATTCTTACTTGTCAGTATCAGAAGTGGGATGCGTAAAAAGGAACATAATAATAATAATAATACCAGCCTATAAGTATCCCACTACTATGCAAATGGCCTCTTCCTATGGAAGTCAAGGGTTTAATTACCACTACTAGCACACGACGTGTTGGCGATTTCAGACCCCGAGGAATCCACAGTTCTATATTTTTCTCACATACAACGGTACTACAAGAAGATTTCCCAAGTGTTCAGGTTTGCTCACGATGTTTTCCTACACTGTCAGCCGATAGAGTTACCAGTTCACATCAGTATATATCCTATAGATTTATGCGGTCATTCAAAGAACGATAACATCGAATCGGTATTCCGCCGTTCTAAACCCCTCGACCACCATTATAATAGTTTAAGTAAAAGGTATATAATATGGTTTCCAGTGATAACAGTCAGTCTTCAGCGGCGGGTTTGGGCGAGAACAGCCCTCCACCCTCACCCCGCGACCCTCAGCCACCTCTTTCTACTAATCTTTACCACAATAATACCGTGAGTACATTTAAAATTAAAATTAATCTGATTTTTTTTTATAATACTAAGATGGTATACAAACATACGGCTTGCTTGATGATAAGCGGCTACCGTATCCTATGGACCTTTATAATATCTTGTATTTGGAGTATAAATGTCAAAACTACTTTTGATTCTGTGTTGATCTATGTGGCTTGGAATCCTGTGATGAGAATGAGTTGAATAAAAAAAACATATATTTTTTTACGTTATAGGTTTAGTTTTGTGGCCACAATCTCATCTGTTTTACTTGGTGTTTACGCTGTTAATGCAAAAATTTTGTTATGACCAAACTGCATAGGTTTTAGGAATGAAGCAGCTTGTGAAAAAATGCACGATACCTTATTATCGCTGGCAAAGATGTCCTTTTCTGCACGACTGCTGCAAGCAAGATATTGTCCACAATTCACCACACAACTCCAAAGAAAGTATTTTTTTCTTTTCTACGACGGCGGAAGCGCGCGAGATTGGACAGCCACGAATTAATTTCAGTTGCAAGTGACACATATATGTGGAGCGGGATGGGGATACGGAGTACACCAACCAATATAGTATTAAATATGCGCAACCACTTGCTCTCATAATAATACTATATGAAAACAATAGATGTGCGACTGCTTAATTTGCCCTTAGGGCCATGTAAATAATAGGTTTAGCCGGCTATAACATTAGCTTTACTTTGTTAATTAGATATCCTATTGAAAAATATGGTATTTATATTGAAAAATAGCTGTGCCCACGGCTCCGCTCGCGTGGGCTACAGAATGGCGTCGGTCGAGCGCACGCACGAATCGTGCTGCCCCCGCTCAAAAAACGTAAAACAAAAAAGCTTGTGATACTTAGCAGATAGATATATGCTATCGCAGACTTTTTTGTAGATCTTTTCAAGATCTACAAGTATTTAGAACATTAATTTCATATATCTAGTGTGGTTTGCTTACAGTAAGCCATTTAAGCACACCAAATGCGTCTTTTTTCCGAATTCATTCACCATTATTGTTACTGCTTATACTTATACTAGCAGCAAATTAAATTTTAAGCATTAAATTTTAGGTGAAATGTGAAAAACTGGTAAGTATGGGAATAATATGCAAATGCATTTAATCTGATATCTAATGATTAGTGGTTGATTGTGACTTGTGACGTACAAAAATAATTGTCGCAGTCGACGTGGAGCGGCGGGCAGGCGGGCGGAGCGCCCCGGTCCCCGCGCACGCCGACAGTCAGCCGGTGCATGGCGCACTACATCACGCACCGCTTCACCAAGTCGTTCAACATGATCGCGACCTGCGACTACTGCGACAAGCAGATGCTGTTCGGAGCCGGTCTCAAGTGCAAGGAGTGCAAATTCAAATGTCACAGGTATATTTATATATTTAAAATTTGCTATTGTGCGTGACATTCACGTGAAAATACTTTTATTTTCTTTAATATTATTTATTTAAATTACTGCTTAATTCCCACAGAAAACCGAAAAAAATATGTAATCTAAATCGTTCTTGGAGCTCTGTATTGAAAGCTACGTTCAAAACACTAAAACCTATATGAAATACACTGATTTCTTGAAACGACTCACACGCCACCTGTTGGTTGTTGATTTTAATAGGAAGTAGGTCAGTAACCTTTACAGAAGTGTCTCAAAGTTCTCGAAATAACTCGATTGAATTAATTTATGTACTTAATATTAAAATAATCAGACATCACTATCATCTGTTGCTCACCTTTTAATTTACCTACAGCGAGTGGGCTGTATATGAAAATAAATTCCTAAGGAGTAAGCTCTAAAAACAAAAATTATTTATACATGTGTGTTAATGTTACAGAGATTGTGAGAGCAAAGTTCCTCCGTCATGCGGACTGCCGCCAGAGTTTGTTGTTGCCTTCAAAGAAAAATTTCACAAAGATGGTGAGTGTACCTTTTTTTACGTGGGGAAACTCACCGTGGGTAACGTAACCTCGCTTGGGGGAGCACGAGTGTATCTGAGACTCATACTCACTAAAAGCACATTGTACACCGGGCGCTATAACTGCCCATTGCTACGTAGTGAACATTAAGAAAGAATTTCTAAAAATTCACCCCTAAGTAAGTTTAAAATGATTGCCGAAATGTTACCAATGGGAGATGTCATCGACACACGGGTAGTAAACCATAATCGTTTATTACAATATATATTAAAAAAATCGGGGTGTGACTATGTTGGGAACATGTCCGTGTATTTTCCGTGAATACGCCCCTTTTGTACGCTTTCTTTTTTACGTTCCCGGTACCGCTTCACTCTATTATATGGTGTTTTATGGTTATCACTGAATTGCTGTTGGGAAACCCTTTCCAACTGTATGTGATTTATTTAGCTCTTTGACGAGCATAGGCCGATATTGTATTAAGTTTATATTTTATTTAATAATATACTTCTACAATAACTATTTCATGCTAACGTTTTGTATATGCAATCTATAAATCTTGACGAAAGCTGCGATTGAAACTAAATCCACTAGTTACCGTAGCTTTTCAGAGTCATAATTTATACAAAATAAAATTTATATGACGTGGCGAAACGACCTCAAAATGGCGGCGCGTCCCCTCTTTTACTCGCGATGCGTCACAATCTTCATTCTACGTAATTAACTTTTTCATCCTTTAACTATCGAGTTGTGTAATTAAATTTTGAATGTGGATGATAGATATGTAGTAATACCGAACTGTATACCCCGATTTTATTATAATTCAAATCTAAAGACGTATACACGTAAAAAAATGACAAATATAATGTTTTGCAGGCGGGTACATGGTGTGTGTGTCTCCGGTGTCGGGTCGTGGCGCAGGCTTCCTGTCCTCGTTGACCAGTCGGCCGCGACGCCGACATCACGCCCACCACACACACCATCCCCACCACGCACCGCCGACCTCTGTGCACCACACTGTATGTACTCCAACGTTCATTTCATATATCTACAGACATTCCTCAAGGTCAACAAAACAATGGATGATAAAGAAGACATCGCCCTACGTCACGGCACATAAGGTGCTGCTGTATTATTATTTATTTATATTTATTAGAAACAAGATTAATAATAAGATATTTTATGAAAACTATACTAATGAAACCACCATTGCAGTATATCAGAGTTCCATTTAAACATACTCTTTAGAACCTCTCAGAGCCTCTTGACATCAGATTTTATTAATTCCTCCACGCAGGTATTTGGTAGTGCATTTAATATTGAAGGCAATATATAGTATAATTATACATCTTAGCAATAGTTACAACTAGGCAATATGTACGTGGGAACTAGTAGAGACCGTATGCAAACTCTCAAATGGACATTACTCACCTTTTTTTTTTAGGATTACACCAGGTTTGGTGTTTTTGATCTGTCTTGTGGTTTTCATTTTAATTCGTGTAATAATGTTAGGGGCAGCATTTTACGTGATCATTGGATTATTATGTACAAGTGAAGTGGATTCTAAATAATAACTGGGAACATGCATTTTAACTTGCCACATAAACTCCTTGTACAGTTCTTACACCGAAGCTGCCATCTTTTTAGAGCTATGTTTGAGGATTACAGGAATAATTAGAAAAATATTCTATTCATATGACATTGACAAAACAGGGTATATGCATGTATTTTTAATATCTTAGGTAAAATATTTTTATTTAGAGTCTTTATTACTGTAGCATTACAACTATAACGTTTCATTTTTCCGCTTTTTGTTTATATTTTCATTAAAAAAGTGTTAAAAATACGAGGGAACTTTAAAATCGCAAAAAAACGCTTTTGGTTAAATCGAATCGTGACGTCAAAGTACGTGTTCAGTTTGCCACAAAAGCGAAGTTTGGTACTGGACATTTTTATAGTCTTATTTATCAATCGAGTATGTTCGACGGTTTTCGTGACCGACCCATCAAAAAGCTTTCTTCCCTTAGTAAGGTTCAACATGATACTCTTATATTAAGTAGGAAATAAACCTGTTAACATAGTTGATTGTGCACGTCTGAATGTTACGCTAAAATCTGTTACACTATTTTTAGTTCTTTTCCAACCGGCCAGCATTTCTAAAGTCTAAATTGGATAGAACTTACATACTTATGAGTGTGTATTTCTTATCGTATTTTTACACACAGATACACTACAGCACATATAAAATGGTTTTCCACTTCCATATATATCGTAGTTAGTTATAATATATACGTTATAGTATACAATATATTTATTTTATTGCGTACGCTGACGTCAGTCACTGAAACTCTGTGACAATGTTTCATTTTTTACGGCTATGTATCAACGTAAATAATAGATTAAAAATATAAAAATAATTCATGCATATTCCCTATCGTAGATGAACACAGTTGCCATTAAATAAAAAGTTGAAAAATATTACGTAATAGCCCTACACGACTACGTAGTTTAGAACAGAACCATATCTTTTTACATGTCACCTGTGCCTACTCCGTGATATATATTTTGACTTTATCAATATGTATATGGTGATTACGTGACAGGGCGGCGCGGCGGAGTCCTCGTCGAACACGTCGTCGTGCAACAGCTCGACGCCGTCGTCCCCCGCGCCGCCCCCCACCACGCCGCACCACGCGCTCGCCAAGCACAAGCAGTTCCACTTCCCGGGTAACTCGAACAATACTCTTTGTCCTATCCCATCAGTAGTCAGATAATATCAGATAGTATCGATTGTTGTGTAAAAACACTTGATTGTTTTATTTCTTAGTACCGCAATTTAACACCCAGATGGCGGAACGAACACGGTGAAAAAAGACTAAGTTTACTTTAGAGTTTAGCCCGACAGTCCGAACTAATCGATTGTCTGATAGTACTAGTGACGTTCGCTTAATAGACACTACCTACTAGGCCGGAAGAAAGGGCCGTGTATGATTCATCCGGCTGTTGATTGTAACGATATAGGTATAGACGTGGTAGAGACGGGCAGCGTGACGTCACTCAGGAACAGTGTCTACTTGTTGTTGACTTAATAACTGCAGGTCTTCACTATCCAGCAACTCGAAGTAGAATGTTACTATTCTACGGCTGCAGTAAGAATGCCCTTATAGCGGGCGTAGATACAGAGCACACCTGTTCCTATCGTGCTCAGCCAATAGTACGGATACTAAGTCATTAGTACTGTTTCTTTCTTCATAAATGATTCTCCGACATATTATATTATATAATGAGTATTATACTGTAGTGTACTGTCCCTGATGGTAAGCACAGTACAAAGTAGTGCGTATTGCTACTGCTGCTTTATGAAAGGAATTGGTGTTGTGGTGGAGCCTTCCTCAGTCGAACATTGTACAGATTTTTACTCTCTTAAAAGAAAAGCATATTTTAGGTCGGACTAAACTATTTATTATTATTATTCTAAAAGGGGCTAAGCAGGCTTATGCAGTCCTGTATCACTGCGACCGATTAGATCTATTGTGATCGCCCGACTTTACTAAAGCTCCCCATCTAATTCTATAGCCTTAATGTACTGCAGGACTTTTTTAGTAGAGAGCAGCTGAACTTCTTCCGGGGGTAGCACGTACCCGCCCAGAATCTGGTTGCGTTTAGATTTTAGTGGGTCACATTCACACAGAAAACGACGGCTCCCACGCATAAGGTCGTAAGGTAAAAAACGATATTTTTCAGGAGAGCTATTTTTGTAAACGTTACTGATATAGTTCATTTGTGTAATTCAAAATCTCATAATTTATAGAAGATATTAGTATTCAGGAATTCAGTAATTAGGGTTCAGGAATGTTTAATACGGTATATTATGGTTCTAATGACACAAAAATACAATTTACTCAAAAAATGTGTTTCGACTTTATGCGTGGGAGCCGTCGAAAATACTTTGGAGTTTCATCCGCACTTTCGCAGAATCTGCAATCTCTTGTGTCTCGGACACCAATGTTGAACATATGTTTGTTCAAACCACAGTGTCCAGTGAGTGCCCTCACTAAAACCCTTAGTTGATTCCTGCCGACTAAACTAACCACCATTTACAAGATAAAAATCTACAATTTTCATTTGAGAGCCAATGTAAGCATAAGCTTCATCAAAAGGGTCTACCGAGAATAGTTAAAAAAAATGTGCGTAATCTAAATAAAGATATAAATATAATTCAGAGGTGAAACCGGCCGTGTCGAGTCCTAACCACACGTCTGCAGTTCATTCGCCGGCGAGGTCCGTTCCAGAAGTCAAGGAGGACCTCTCCTCGAGTATTCGGAGTGGTGAGTACCTTCTGGTATCTACAAGATCAAACTAATACTTGCAGAGAAGTTAAATGTTATAAATATTACTGACCATTGTCATTGTATATCTAGTATATTGGACCCAAAGACCCCTTTCAACTTTGACCCTTTAAATGGGTACTGTATCGCAAATGATGAATTTGCGTTTAAATCGACTTTCGATGTAGTTTTTTTTTGTTGTTATCAGAATGTGTAGATATTGTTTCTTTATTATTTTTTTGAAAACAATTGCTGGTAAAACTTCTATCTTTATGAAAGTAACACATTCTAAAAGTGAAGAAATTTTTGTAGGCAAAAAAACGTGATCATGCATTTATGGGTTCAAGGTCGTCTTTGGTCAATTTGTCTTAGCACACATTTGCTGCTGTTAAAATTTATATTTAATTTGCTGGTGTCCGGGACTAAATCCTTCTTCGGTTTCGGTCATAAAATCTACATACAATGCTTTGAAGACTATGTAAAACACTCATTTGTTAAAACAATTTGCGCGCCATCTATTGTAAGCTGATGATACTATGACAGAAACGTTCTTGAAAGTGTCAAAATTAGTTGTAAATAGTGACATGTCAATCGGATGAACGACACGCAACCGCATAGAACACGAACACGTAAATCTATAAATATTTTAAATAGTAATTATACAGTTATTAAATGTATTTAAATATTATTTATATTTTTTTATTTGACAACGATTTATGTTTTAATTTGATATAAAAAAGAAAGGTTTAACTGGACACACAGTGCGTTGACGTAAATATAGCACGATAAGATTTGATACCTAACGTTTGTTGTACATTGCAAAAGGCGTGACTCGAATATACAAGTAAGGTGGCAAACAAGCATACGACCCACCTGTTGAAACAGCTACCCGTAGCCTATGCACGCTTGTAATCACGACCGACCAATCTTGAACCCTCTAACCCCAAGGAGCTCTTGTAAACATACTAATAGCAGGAAACTACTCAAGATTATTTGGCTGCAATCTTCTGTAGGGTGAAGGCATTCCACCAGTCGGACAACTCCAAGTAGAGAGAAAATTCTTTGTGCCCTACCTATTTATAGTTTCCGCTCACAAATCCATCAGTTATAAAATAATGTGAACATTGCAGATAGTTCCCGTTGCGTGTCTCTGTCGGGGTCCGGGTCCACGGACAGCGGGTGCGGGCGCGCCGACTCGGTGGACCTCAACAACAAGCTCCAGGAGACGAGGTGGCCCAGGCAGAACAGCGTAAGTCGTTTCCGCTAGGGGCGCTGATACTTAACGCTGTTCCTAACTTATACTTTACTTGTCACCAGGTAAAGTGGTGTCGTTTTACTTGAAAAAATTTCAAAAGAAAACATTTGATTAAATATCGGGAAAAGCACAATTATTATATCTATAAGTTTGCGGTACCTTAATATGTTATGTACAAAATTTACCGAAAGTACCCCAGGTAATTAACCCAATAAAAAATATAAAAAACGGTCTTGTAGCTTCTGCAAAAATCACGCACATACAAACGTAAGTGAAACAAAACATTTTTTTTAAGTCGGCTAAAAAACTTGGGTTCTACATTATTAAAACATACATTTATCGTTTATAAGTAGTATATATATAATTCTATATATACCAAATGCATATAATAATAGGTTTTACAATATACATATAGGACGGAGTAGGGTGTCATCGTGATGCATGCATGATGGCTTTGGACCTTAACTTACCTTAATGACTCGTACGATTTTTCTTTCTCTGTCTGACTACACTCTTAGCCGTATGGACCCTGAAGCTTCACACGGCTTTTAAATTTTCACCGGGCCTGGGACTCTTTCAACTATTAACAACTCGCATTTATAACAAGATCGAGAGTTTTCTTGCGAGTTTTACAAAAACTCAAATAATTAAACTAAAAATTTTTTTAGATAACCTGATTTGAAAATATAATTAAAATAAATGTAACTAATTTTAAGGGTCACAATATCTTAAGTAAATAACTTAGTTAATGGTGTTGCACCGATATATATGTATCGAGAGAGAGAGATAAATACGTATATAATAATAAATCCTTAACATTGACAGTACTAACGAGTTGTAACATTAAAACCGTAAATCATGCGAGAAGATAATGAGTATAAGCTTAACGTTCACCAGACGCGTCGAGTCAAGGCGAACCGAATAGCATTTATTCTCCTACCCTAATACTGTTCCATTTTGGCTTTAAAATTTACATACACACATGCCTATTAGTAGATACATTCCTAATCTAAGTAAAGAAATTAATGAAAGATTAAATGGCAATGCTTTAATTATAGCCAAGCTGATTCATTGCGCATATTCTCAATTATAATTTACGTCATTTCATAGTGAATGTATAGTTGGAGGATTAATGCGATTCAGTTCGAGTCGAGTCGGCGCTCCCGGTGGACGTTGAGCTTAACAGTCGGGACGCATATCCTTCCTCGTTGAGATAACGCGCCGATAACCACTTCGAAACGGTACTCGAATGAATCACTCGTATTCTAAATGTTACTCGGTGTTAAGTACAAATTTTTTTTTACGTTTTTTTTTTAATAAATTCTAACTTGTGCATAATTTGTATATTTCTTCATATTATATGAGTTTTTTTAGTTAAAAAAATTTTGCTCGAGAAATTATGTGTTTACGCCAGTGTGTATTCATTATTTTGCGGCTCTGGTTTCAAAAGTGACCATCTCAATATTGTGTTTACATATTAATTAATATTTATAAAAAAAAATTGTTGTTAATAGTTCACAATAAGGCAAATAATTGAAACAATGTATTAATAAATTTAGCATATTAAGAAATGTTTACGAAATAAATGATTTAAATGATAATTTGTAAACTGAATTCTTAACCAGAAATTCTTGGGTTTTTATAATTTTATTGTAGAGATTGGGAAATGGTTGTAAAAAACTTGTGATCAATACATACCACAATGTCAACTTTAATTGTTCACCGTTGCAGACTTTTCGAGGAAGTAAGCGCTTTTTTCTTGACATTACTGCATAAGGATAATCTAAGCTGGATAATTATGGATAAGGATAGGATAAATATATATTTGTTTTTTAATTATGTTAAAAAATGAGTGTGTTAGTCATGTAAGTATTCTGCAATAAGTCTCAATTGTTAACGTTTTTCCTAGTACTATTTACATATATTTAGGATAATTCATGGACATTTATAAAAGTTGGAATATCTTTCTCTGTATAAAATGGGTTAAAACAAGATTGTTTATTGTACAAGTATGCAGTCACGTGCATAGTCAGCTTTATGGGCGCGCTTTTTCAAATATAATTCACATTTTATAACACACTTGATGGTTATGTTCTTATGGGGGTACGTTCTTTCGCCTCCTTCCCCTGCCAGGCCGAACTAAGAGGAGATGGGTCGGGGGTCCGTCTTCCCATTGCACTGGTTCGGCGGACGGGGAGACAGTGCCGTTGCAGCGGACTGTCTCCGTTAGAGGGTGGCCTTTCCGGGCTTTGCCGCCAGGGTGTAGCGGTGTATGCTCGCGCGCGGCAGACGGTGCACTGTGGAGTTTTAGTGAGATGTCTCACATAACCACTCGCTCGGGAGATACTCCATATTAAAAAAAAAAAGGTTAATTAGAGTGTATCATTGTATGGACAACAAAGTGAACCAAACAAAGTCAAGTAATTTTGTAATTTTTGGACGTTTGCCGTTAAGTCGAGTGGTGTGAAATGGAGTTTACACAATGCCGGTTTGAACGGAGACGCGTGCACTTTGATCAACTCGTCAAACAATGTTAATACCGACAAATAGGTGCTAGACAATTTTTATAATATTTATATGAACATTTCATTAAAATAGCTAATTTTAAAATTATTTTAAAAAAGGTTTTTTTTTTCAATATCAAAAATTCGTCTGACTGATTTGCAACCGGTTATAACCTGCCAGAATTATTTTAAAATACTTATAATAGTATGAAAAGGATAAAAATTAAGTATTCGCTTTAAAAAAAAGGTGTGTGTGCGATTCACACACGATAGAAGTGAAACTTCATTTTAAAATATATTTTATTTAAACAGTATGCAATATACATACACCGACATTTGCTCTTTCGCTCTGGCTCACACAAAGAGGAGAGACCGATAATGTGCGTTAAACGTTTAACGTGTTGGAAGTCGCATAAGAAGTTTCACTTCAATAATATAGAAGGTGATGATAAGTGAAAGGTTATTTTGTTATGTTGAATTTGAATTGTAAATTTGTTTTACAGCTATCAATGAAAGAATGGGATATACCGTACGACGAGCTGAAGCTGTTCGAGGTGATAGGCACCGGCAGGTTCGGCACCGTGTACCGCGGCAGCTGGCACGGCGCCGTCGCGGTCAAGCTGCTGCACGTGCAGTCGCTCAGCGACGACTGCGTGCCGCTCGATACGTTTAAACACGAGGTGAGCTTATCCTTCAAGTCCGAGTAAGCATCATTGACTCTATGTTTAATTCCAGGTGAGTACAATTAACTTTAACTTTTATTTGAGCGAGTAAAATAATTTAATAATATTTATTATATGAATAATATATTGGTTTTAAAATGACATAGTTAAATCAGTTTGTTGTATATGCGTAGGTGGCAACGTTCCGGAAGACTCGTCACGAGAACCTGGTGCTGTTCATGGGCGCGTGCATGAAGCCGCCCCGGCTCGCCATAGTGACGTCACTGTGCAAGGGCATGACGCTGTACACGCACATCCACCTCAGGAAGGACAAGTTCACGGCGAACAAGAGCGTGCTCGTCGCTCAGCAAATATCACAGGTCGGTCACTCTTCAAGTGTTACTCTCATTCAAACTATCGGAGGCTGGCAATCAGTTCTTAGTACCGTGTCTTGTCCAGGACTGTTTTTGTAGTTGAACACGGCTTGCTGGGTGGGTAGGATACGAGAATTATGTTTTTTTATCGTTTTGGCGTAGTGGCCACAATCTCATCTGATATTAAGTGACGATGTGGCCCAATATGATAACACGCTATACCTATTGGAAGACTGAGTCTCGAATGCAGCTGCCGACCGGATAGTGAGCACCATACAGTAGGTGTAATATCCGCAATAGTGGCACGCAAACGTTCCGGAACCAGCCGGTGTGTATCCAGCAGTAATCATGCGGGGTGGTGGGATTTGTACAGATTGGGTCGTGACCACCATACACATGTGTCTCTGTTCCGTTTTGAGATCAGCCAGCATATGTATGTATACAGGTTGATATGACAGTGGCTATCACCAGATAGATTACCGATTTCTCAATGGTTGCTGTTGCTGGAGATTGCTATTCTTAAATATGACTTCAGTCTCATCTTCTTGTGTTTAGTGTGTATGACACCTGTACCAGAACAGAATACGGCAACACAAACAATGCTGTATAAATGTAAAGTTTTGTTAGATACGACATCGACAAAATATATACCATAATATAAAATTGTATATGTAATTTGTATAACAGGGTATGGGGTACTTGCACGCGCGTGGCATCATTCACAAAGACCTCAAGACGAAGAACATATTCCTCGAGAACGGGAAGGTTGTCATCACCGACTTCGGGCTGTTCAGCGTCACCAAGTTGTGTTTCGGAAACAAGTTAGTATTACATTGCTTGCTGACCACTTGCCTTTCTTCGGGAGAATATGTTTGCCCAGTACTGGGACATACCATTTGTCAGTCCATGGTTACATTTGTTGCCTAAGCAAAACTACAACTATAGTTGCCGTTTTTAAATTTGATTTGTCGATACTGTGGAAAAGCTTTAAGCAAAACATCTATATCTATGTTATTCTAACAAACTATGGAATGCCTGTATTAGAGCAGTACCACACTAGTGGCCACAAGTTGGAATAAGCAAATAAAGCGTTGGAATGACACATTGTTCTGTGCGACTGACGTAATGTTGGTGGAATTGAAGTGTTGTGAGGATTTTTGAATATTTTGCATGTCGTAAGTATTTCAACATACGATAATTATATAACAAAATACTTTGTAAACTTGTAAACAAACTGATGCTGCCAATGGTCAAAATTTTTGTTTTATTTTATTAGGCAGATGATTACAATATTACTTCAAATCTTTTGGTCTCGGTTATTAACATTTCCAAATTGTATATTAAATCTGCTTTCTGGTCAGTTTTTGTTTCTACTAAGTGTTGATAGTTTGCGACATATACGCATATCTTTATACCGACAGCGTGTCTCGGAGGCGCGGCTGTTGAGAGCAGTTATTATTCTGTGATGAGAACTAGTTATATAGTAATGTTAATTGGAACTGAATAAATGTGTTGTTACAGTGCACGTGGCGACAGTTTAGGCATCCCGCCGGGCTGGCTCTGCTACCTGGCCCCGGACCTGATCCGTGCGCTGACGCCGCACGCGTCCCTCCACCTGCCCTTCTCGAAGGCCACCGACGTCTACGCCTTCGGGTAACTATGTACAATATTATCTATCATTTGTTTCTGCATAACTTTCACCATAAAAATGAATGCAATCCGAATGGAATCTTCGACCAATTTAGTTTTTATGCGATCATCGACGAATTAAAAAGGTCAAAGTCAAAATAACCTTTATTCATTTCATGCCCTCTAATAAGAAGAACGTGAAACACTACTACCGGTTCGGAAAACATCCTATTAATCGAGAAGAACCGGCAAGAAACTCGATCGGGATTATCTTTTATTTTTTTCCAACTGTATAAATTATATTTATATTTAATAATCATATTTATAAATTAGTGAATGCACAGAGAGGAAGTCACTTCCAGAGACATCACTGTCATTCACATAATGATCCAATATATAATAACCTATTGACAGTAAAACCTGCTTGATACGGTCCTTGAACTCATTGTCCGGCAAATCTGTAATGTGCTTCGGGATCTTATTATAGAACCTAACACTATTACCTAAAAAACTTTTATTAGTTTTACTACGTTTAAAACACGGTACGATTAATTTATGTCTATTTCTAGTATTAAAACTGTGCGGGCCTTTGATGAAATCAAAATAATGTTTTGACTATGATACAATAGAACATTCTTCTACTTTATTTTCTTGACAAGTATTTCACATAATTATAGCCTATGTATGCCAATGTATGGGGAATTATTTTTAAAATGTGATTAAAATGGATGTTTACATTGGGAACGTTGTATTATATGTTGCCAACACAAATTAGTCTTACTTATCTCCAAATTCTCTAATTTTGGTAGATTTTAGAGTAGTTAGTTAAAATAGTAAATTTTTAGTTCCCCAGTCTCGTTAAAAATTATTAGTTGGTTGCCATGATGTTTTTAAAATGTGGGTAGACCACGATGAGCGTTTCCCACCATGTATTCCACTAATAACACACCTTGCCTTTTTATAGTACTTTACTTTGTTGTTTGATTTCACACGTGCGTTCTCTGTCTTATTTCTATCTCTATCGGTTTATAGTTTTTTTTTTCTCTCACCGGCCAAGCACAAATTTTCATCAGAAAAACGTTGCGCTAAGTTTCGACATTAGAGGTTTTCTCTCATCGCGTCTAATGAGGTTCCTTTCAAAAAGAAATATAACATGATTAATATAATTGCAGAACGGTTTGGTATGAGTTGCTGTGCGGCGAGTTTCCGTTCAAAGGGCAACCGCCTGAGGCCATCATCTGGCAAGTCGGCAAGGGCGTGAAGCAGTCCCTCGCTAACATGCAGGCGTCGAGAGATATTAAGGTACACTATAATACTCTATTCGACTATGCATATTCACGGTGGAAAGGCTAATTGACTAACGTCTAAACTCTAAAGTTTGTCATATGTACGTTAAGAAATTAACTTTTTAATCGTCGATGTAACCAAAACATACGAAATATGTTTGTGTGTATTATAAATTACTTTGTACTTTCTATAAGGTGAAATATCTCATAATGAGATTATTAATCTCGTCTAGAATTTTATTTACTTCAATATCAAAACCTTCTTTATTCCTTTAGATCTTTATAAGACACTTATGAACGTCAAAGTACTAGTAGCGCTTCGGAAAACATCCCTGGCATTGAGCAAAGCCGGCAAGAAACTTGCTCGATTATTATTTTTTACTATGTAGTTATTGTTAATAATTATATCATATGGATGCACAGGAAAAAGTCATTTTCAGACGTCACTATCATTCAGTAATCCACCCTATAATAATAAATAACCTTTTGACAGTAAAACCGGCTTGACATGATCCTTGAACTTATTGTCCAAAAAATCGGTAATGTGCCTAGCGATCTTGTAATAGAACCAAACGCAATAACGTAAGCTAATTTGTGCTTATTTCTAGTATTAAAACTATTTTGCAAAATCTAGCATATCTGTTTGTCTGAACGTACATTAAATTGACAATAGTTCAGTGGTACCAAGACTAGTTTTCTACATAAACAGAGTTGACGCACCGATTAAACAATTTATTTTACGATTACAGGATATCCTGATGCTTTGTTGGTCGTATCGAGCGAGCGATCGGCCGGATTTCCCTTCCTTGTTGACGACACTCCAGAAACTACCGAAAAAGAGACTAGCGCGTTCTCCCTCGCACCCGGTACACTTGTCTCGCTCTGCGGACTCGGTGTTCTGAGATCGGCGGCATTCAGCGCTCTGCCTCTGCTTGAGACGTTAGCCACGTCTTCTAGGAACAGCACACGTTCACCGCGCCATGACGTTTGTTGAAACAAACGTAAGGATTCGGCGGTGCTTCACGAGAGTAACAATATATTCTGTGAATTTTTTAACCCTTATGTCATTACAGCATATCGATAATAATTGACTTTGTTTTTAAGAAGGCTTATAGAAGCTGACCTGACTGTAACGTAAGAAAAGTTTTGTTTTTATCGATTGCGTCAGAAATCGACTTTATTATTTACACGGAAATCGAAGAAACGAATAATTTAAAAATATCGAAAAATAAAGGATAAAAAAAGGGGAAATCGATATTATATCGAAATTTATTGACGGTGGTGAACAAAACATTAGGCACGATGGGGAAAATACTAATGCCTACAATTAATATTAAATGTCACACATAAATTTGTTGAGTGACTTTAACAACATTTTCTTCATTCTTATATAAGATTTCGAGTACAAATTACATTAAAACTTCGACACTGAGATATAAACAGAGACAGTGAAAGATAAAATTAGATATTTTTGAAAATTTTATGATAATTTATGTAATCTATGGTTTAGCATTTTCCGTGCCTTGATTGATTTATTGGTCCTCTTAATTCATCTTATCGATAATCTAATATAAGAAAATTATTTGTTTACATTAATATTACCCAGTTGATTTTGAGAATGCTTTGGTTTTCAACTTTTCTAAGATATGTTTGTCTCCTTTATTAGAATTTAATTATGGCAAAAATGTCGATGCTACTTCTGTAAAAATATGTAGATGAATGAAAAAATAAACTTGTAATTATGTTAATAAAAAGTTATAATTACGGATATTGTAAGTAATGTCTTGATCTCTGATTAACAATAGATTAAATTATATTTTCGTATTTAATAATAATAATAATTAAACGAAAAAAAAAAAACATTTGACTGCTTTGTCGTTATAAAGTAAAAATGTATATATTGTACAGTGTTACGAATTTTCGCTGTGATTGTGTGACGAATGGATTGCACTGACATTTGTGTCGTCACAAATAACCAGGTTATAAAAAGAAATTTTCTATTTTTGTGGTGGAAATATCGTCTCGGAAAGTTTCAATCAACCAGTTTCGTTTGTAGCCTGACCCCTATGCAGTTAGATAAGAAGCTTAGTATGAAAAAAAAAATCAGTCTGTGTGTAAGCTGAACAATAAAAGTGACTGGGGAACAATTATACAATCTTTGTGTGAACAAAAAGTTTTAACACTTGTGTTGCTTTTTTATCTGCATAACTATATAGAATCAGTTATACGAGTTAACCAAAGGTTACAATTAAACCTCATTGGAGCTGTGTATTTTATATTAAATCTTTTTTTTATAGTAGCACGGCAAAGTACTGTGCCGTAATCTTAAATCAACAGCGCCCATCGATAGTTGTTGCTGACATTGCCTGCAAACCTCTGGGCAGCTGAGTATACCGTGGCCGAACCCTAAACGCGATAAGCCAAAAGAACTACTATGACTGGTTTATCACCATGTGAATGATGGTCTCGACCCAGTCGGGTACAGTGACCTACCACCCAGCTTGATTATTGTTGCATCTCATGTAAGGTCGCCATGACTCAGCAAAATATGAATAAATATGACCCATTTATCGATATTGAAACAAAAAGTGTTGGGCATATAATTTCAACAATGAATTATCTGTTTTATTAATGAATAATTTGCAAACACCTTCGTAATATTTCAAATGAATTGAAAATATTTTCTCTTTATATAATATGGTGTGATGACTATGAAATAGAAGTGTAGATAATTTGTTAAAAAAATAATACGTAAAAGTCAGTGCATTCCTATTATCATACATATTATTCAGTCTTAATAATTAAGCTATATAAGAGTTAACTTTTCATAACCATACCACGACGTTTAAACAGTATGTTCGTACATCAATACCCATCCCTAGCAAATTCTTATATTGAGTTGATTTCCCTCCATGACCTCGAACAGTTTATGTATTTATTTATTTTAGTAATAGAACGGCATTTGTAAATGGATAACGGCGCCGGTGTTATTTTTGTTTCGTTATATGCGACTTAATGCGAGCATAAATTTATCGACTTCATGAGTTTCTGATATCCTTTATTATTTTAATTCCTAGAAAAGCCTAATCTAGCCTACCTTTAGAGGACTGTATCTTTTAATAGGTAGCTGATTGAAAGTTTGACACAATAATATGTGTTGTTATGGTGGACATCCTAACAAATAATAACAATGACAAAAAGGAAAATATTTAGGGGGCTCCCAATATTATAAACGTTTTTGTTTTTTGCTCTATAGTAAAATAAACAAAAACTTTAAAATAATTTAGGGACTCCAAGGCTGATAAATATTATAGATATATTTGTGTGTTTGAGATGCACAACTGACAATTTTTTTATGCTTATTACACAAAATCAGTCATATGACAGGAGTCGAATCCGCGACTTTTCGGGTCAATAATAGAATATACCACAACTGCACCACAAGGCCTGTCTTGTATGAACTCTAAAAGTAAAACAACGAATAATAAAAATAGGCTGTATGTCGGACTCACACTAAGGATCTCGAAATGTATGATTTTTTTATATATAAAATATACTGCGTGCTGAAACGGAACTCACGGTGTGCGAGTCCAACTCGCACTTGGCTAATTTTTGGTACTATGAGCTTTCGTTGATTGATCTTGAATCGATAGTTATTTTGTCTTAACAAATGATTAAATATTGAGTTGGCTCAGCTAGGACTTTGGTCTTATTTAAGGTTGGTTATAAATAACTATAAACTGCAGTCAACATCGGATGAACTATATGCTTGTTTACTACTTTCACCATAAAAAAAAACATTTGGACTTTCCATAAAATTTTACCGGCGCCATAGTACTTTAAACGTATTTGTAAATAAATACTGAATGACATTCCTTTTGGTAAGTTGTTGAGGATTTGTACTAAATATAGTTACTATTGATTGTACATTGTTAGTACATTCGTTTTAAAGGTTCCAAGGAATTTTTGTTTCTAAGCTGTTTGTTTAAAAGTAAGCTGTTGCTTGTTATAAAATGAAAGTGGTTTGTTTTTGAAACAGTTTGCAAAAAGTGCATGCGCATGTTGTTCTGTTTATGGAAATAGAAATGTGAATAAAATTTATTTCAAGGGCCAATAATCCACTTTATTTTGCAGGATAAAACATTTTTATTCGTGAACCAAAACGGTATTTGAAATAAATTACATCATTAATCCCTTCGGGGTGAGTTATTTTTCTTCGCCTGCATAACTTTTTATTTGTGCACAAATATTTGTTTTATGATGAAAGAAAATTGATATTCTTAAAATGATTTCCATTATTTTATTTCTCAACTCATTCAGCAGCAAAATCTTCGATCGCGTACATTATAATAAATTTATTTATAAGAATTAATGAAAGAAAAAAAAACAATTTTCGAAAATTAATAAACACTATGATCTTTTATTGTTTAGTAAATTATTAAAAGATAAATTATTCTGGTCACTTGACTTCTATAACATAGTTTATTGTTGTAAAATAATTGCTAAAGTGAAGCAATACTCTTGTGGACATTTTATTTACATTTGTAAATAACTTATGCTTTTTTTAATACAGTGTAATCTCACTAATCCGGCACTATTAAAAACCGGAGGGTGCCGGATTATTGGAATGTTTGGATTACTGGGTTATACTGAAAAAGTCATCGGTAATAAATAAAATAAAGCATTTCATAGAGAGAATAAATGTATGTACATAATGTATTATGGAACAATTGAATTAACATGTAGGCACATAATATGTAATTAACTTGTTTTGAAATATTAAGGTCTGCTTTCAAAGCGCACTGGTATAGAGGGGAAAGGGAGGCGTGGGCGGAGGGTGCCGGATTATTGGACGTGCCGATCTATCGAAGTGCCGGATTAGTGAGATTATACTGTACATGATATCATTTATAAAATTAAATCTATACTATATAACAGTTTAGAAAATCAATTATCTTTAAAATAGCATGCATATACATATACAAGAAGATATATTTTGTTTGTTTATGTACTTTCTAAATAGTAAATTAACCTGTAGTTTGAGATTTCATACTCGCCTCAATCACTTTTGTGATTAATCCTTGCTCTAAAATACAGTAGAATATTTAGAGTGTGTCAAAGACTTAGGTGGTACTATACCATCACCAAATATATTGTAACTTTTTGAATAATGTTTTTTTTTCTATTCTAATGCTGTTGTAGCCAGGTTTGGTTTAACTTAAATATATTTTTATAAATTGAATTTATAAGTTCATAAAAGGTCCACATGAGTAGTTTGAGCCACATAAATATGTATATAAGGCAGAGTGGCAAAGCTTGGAACATTGTATTATAATTATTTATTTAATAAGTCTGAAACATGTTCAGGATGCAGACAGTCATAGATTTAGTTTATATATTGAGATTTTCAGATGATTAGGTTAGTTGCATTTGCCAAAATAAATTCTCCCATCACTGTTATTATTTGTTTTATTCATACATTTGTTTACAGCTCGTCTTCTCCAATTTTTTTATTTAGATTATTCTTCTCATTTACACTCTAAACTCCATGTGCAGTCTATGTTTAACATATAATTTTTTTAAAACAATTTACAAAAATCACATACATAATAGGCAGAACCAATTGGCTTACACAATTTGCTACCTTACAAATCCAATGGAACATATTTAAAAACCACTAATAATCGATGATGAGATGCAAATAACATAGTGACAAGTTTTTTATTGATTTTATACTTGTTTATATTATGCTCAAAATCATCAGAACTAGTAAGACTATTACATTGTGAGAAAAAAAAGGTTCCGATTCAGGAAATTGTAGTTTTGATTTACAACAATAAGCATAGAGATAAATATAAAATTTTATTTCCCAAAAAAGTGGAAGTATTTCTGTTTGCATACATCATGCCTTGCGTCAGTTTCAAGTCCCTTTTATACAAAATTTTTAATGAAAGTTATATCTGTGAATATTATGACAAATGCCCAGCTAATATGCTGGCAATATTTGTACACATATCTTTAATTTCATCATAACTCAAATACTCTGATCCTAATATAGCATTTCCAACTGCAATAGTCTCCCTCAATGTGTTCGCTTTTATCCAAATCCTTCCATTCATGCCGGCCGCTATTTCAAATGGCCATTCTTTCTTTAGGGACTCAAGTAGTGGACAATTTGGGTTTAATATTTTCCTAACTAAATTTAAAGAGCATTTGAACACAAAGCCGTCCTCTAGGACACCCAAACGACCTTTCTTGCCATGCGAATCAACACAGACTAGTTCTGGTTCCATATCTTTGCTGGCGTTTAACATTTTTGCGTAAACTACGTCACCGACTTTTATTATGGGCCTGTTTCTTTTTGTAGCGCCTTCAAATGAAAGATATGAGAGGGACGCTGCACAGCTCGTCCCAATATCAACACGAAATATATCTCCTGCCTTTTGCATTACTGTACCAATAACGTTTTCTCCTCTTGAGGGGACATACCTCTTCTGGTAGTTGTCGACCCAATATGTATTAGGAGCTTTCTTCTTCAAAACACCGGCTTTTGTGATGAAAATACCGTTCACTTCTTTCCGAAGTCCTGGACCCAATAGGACTCTACTTCTCTTCCCTACAGCAAAGATTTCTTCACTGTGGTCACCTGGTAGGACAACATCCCCTATTGACACATTCATGTTGTTTATTTAATATTACTATAGTTAGGAAGTAACGTAAAATCTTCTATATGTAAGTTAAAACACGCTTTTAGATGAAATTTACTTTTTTGTTTGACAGTTAACTGTTGAAAGTATCAATATAATTGACAGTTAGTGACAATCACTGACAGTATTGACATTTTACTAATAAATAATAATATATTTATTCTTCTTGTTTATAACTTGTTGTAGCGATAACATAAATGATCTATAAGTTCTAAACATATTACACGATTACAAAGCGTTTATTGTATTTGGACAATAATTAAGGTATTACAAAAAAAGGAACTACAAGATAAGTAAATTATGAAAATGAATTAAAGCTCCAGAGCGAAACTAACTTAAACATTAAAGCTGGCAAATAGTTTCGTAACAAAAATTGCCTATATGTGCTGTCGTATTGTCCCTGAATTGTGTGTATTGTACCCACCCCTTCTTAAAAACTTTTACAATAGTATAGGGGGAAGTGGGGTAGATTGATACAGAAAAATTCAATGTCGTATTTTATGCATAAATAATTAATAAAATATTATTATTTTATGTTTGTTGAATGTTAAATTTTATCAGTATTATAATATGAGTCATAAGAATAATTAAAGTTAAATAATAATGAGAATAAAATTAATTTAATAAAAAATGAGTTTTGTATCATTGTGCCCCATACGTGGGGCATAGAATGGGGCACTTTAGTACGACAATATATATGTACGAATATATAATAGGAAATAAGGTTTAACTGGTGGACTTAGTTAAGACTTAAGATTATTAATAAAGGAAAAATTATATGTTTCAAAGGCTTTTCTCTTTAAAACAAAACTATAGAAACTACTATGGATTTAATTATTTAATAACTACCTACAATACAATAAAAAATGTTTAGGTACAGTCAACCTTGCACCATTGGTAACGTTCCAGGTATAAGCTGAGCTCTATTCAGTAATGACAAGTTCCTAAAGGTATCTCAATTTATGCTGGCACCATTACCACCGCTGTGTGGTTGAACGTTATACACGTTTAAATTATTTCAAAAAGTACAAAAGAAAAAAGTCGAGACGTTCCCTTTAAATAAATAGTAACTGCTAAAACACAGGTATTGCAGTTGCAGCTGCAAAATCAACGCTTGTCTTATATTCACACAAACACAACTTACTAGATGCAGGTTTTTTCGTAGATATAGGGTCAGTTTCAATTGCAATTATTTCATTTTGAGTATCCACAAATACGACTTCTATTGTATTTACCGATTTTATCACATTCGTATCGCTTATGTGATTAATACGTATCAATGTGCCCCGCGTATTGATATATCAATGTTACCCAGCAAATAATTGACAAAAAAAAATAAAAAAATCAATAAAACCATCGAACACATTAAAAAATACTTCTAATACCGAATGTTGGATAGATTAACTAACGTTTCGTAAGTTTAAATCTTAATTATATCGTATAAAACAGCAGAGAAATACTTTCAGATACTTAAGTATTTTTTAATTAGTCGCACTAAAAACACACTTACTCTGTTCCAACGCTAACGGTTAACAAGCGGTCAGCGTGGTTATAGCTGTGGAGCTAAGACATGTATATGGACGTTTTAGCTTTGTCGGGTCTCTAATAATGTTTGTTAATATTGAAATATTGTTGGTGTATCAATGTGCCCCTTGTATCAAAGTACCACTTCCCCCTACGTCTTATGTTATAACTAATCAAATAATATATAATACAGGTCTTTGACACTGTTGATTCAACAATGCGCCTGCAATATTTTCTAGAATCATCGCAATATGTTAAATATCGAGATACAAAAGTGTGTGTGCGATTCACACACGATAGAAGTGAAACTTCATTTTAAAAGATATTTTATATTTTATTTAACATATGTTACATAAGACTTCTTACTAAAAAGCTCTAATACGCAGCCGCATACAGTGTACAGTAGTATTAGCTTACGTACTTTTCACATATACTAACATACGTTAAATGCTGAAATACAAGCAAGTATTAAACAGTGTGTAATATACATACACACCGACATTTGCTCTCTCGCTCTGGCTCACACAAAAAGAGGAGAGACCGATAATATAAACTAGTATGTAATATGCTCTCTCGCTCTGGCTAAAACAAAGAGGAGAGACCGATAATGTGCTTTCATTAGCGTTTCACGTAATCACAGTCGACCTGGTTTTTTTGACATGGTAACACTGGTAAATACACAGTTACAATACAATGTGTCAAATGCACGTGTTTTTATTTTGAAGTTTGCTTATACGTTTATTAGTATTTATAAATAAGTAAGCTATATTTGGTATTATTACCAAAAAAAACTAATAATAATGCCGGCTGTAGTGGAAAACGACGTGCTTGTTTATAAAGGCAGTAATTTCTTTCGTCAAAGACTCCTCCTTTCGACGGTGAGCGGACGTGCGGTGAGGATAGAAGAGATTCGAAGTACACACGATGACCCGGGATTGAGAGAGTATGAAGTGAACCTTATAAGGCTGCTTGATAAAGTGACTAATGGCACAAGGGTGGAATTAAGTGAGACAGGCACATCCGTATACTTCCAGCCTGGAATATTAATTGGTGGTCACATAAATCACGCGTGCTGCCCACAAAGAGGTGTAGGTTAGTACACCATCCTTCAGCATAATGTTTTATTGAAGTGAGAACTTCTTTAGCCGTGTTGAGCACTTTTTGACACAGAAAAATCTTATGGGTTTGTGTCACCGATATTCTAATATTAATTGTATATCTATATCTATTAGTATATAGCACGTACTGCTCTGATATCAGACTGGTGCATGCGCAGCGGCCTGTGTATATGAATACATATATATATGTATACACATATAACACATTGTGTTATATGATTGTGACTGTTCGTTATGACTGTGTGCTGTATGTGTTAGACGCTTTTTGGATGGGTGAAATCTTGTCAGGTCGCGTCACCAACATGCATAATAGCAGTATATCTGTAGCTGTACAGGTGACGTATTGTGCAACATTAGTGCTGTGTATATTTTTACAAGTAAAATTGCATGGATTTACTAAAAAGTTTAATGTGTATATACTGTACATTGTTCAAATAGTGTTTGAGTTTGATTATTATCTCAATTGTAGAATAACTGTGTAGTACATATTTTTTTAAAATATTTATATTGTTGCTTGAAAATAATTCAAAGTTATAAGTTTTCTATTCTATCAGCAGTCCCTATGACAGCCAATTTTTTTTATTTGTTACTTAGACACAACAGTAGCATGTCTAAGTGTTGCTCGGGAAACATCACAAAAGTAACAAAAACGGTTTTTTAATCAAATATTTATTTAAATTTTAGCAGACTTACAATAATTCAACACTTCATTGCTGAGATGGAAACAAGAATGCCCTAATACAAATGGTACATTGGGAAAAAGTCATGTGCCAAATAAGCTTGCATAAGTTATCTTCTAATTTCTGATGAACTTTATCATATTATTGTAATACTACATTTATTGATAAATAATGTTATGAGCATATTAGATGCAATAATTACAGGTGCATGCAAATATACAATATACTTATATATTTTTTTACATTCATAAATATTATATCAATGATAAATGCAAAGTTTATTCAATAAAACATGCCTACCCAATGAGCTGGCACATAGAAGAGAGAACCATAAAAATATACAATAATGGTTTCTGGTCAATAGATTTTCAACTAAGTTGCTTTGTTATTACATCAGTATTGTTCTTCATGAAAAGTTCCAATCTCTTTGTAGAATTTGATACTACATTGTAGCGTATAATACCACTTATGGTGAAAAGTCATGGTACAGTATAGCACTTAGGCAAAATTATAGATTCACAAAAAGAATATCTATTTCAAAGAGTTTGAACAAATGGACATGTAAACAAATGCAACTGGACAAAACAGGTAAAGTTTTACCTAAAATAATTCACGTTTCAGGTTATTACTTAGAAGTATTATTGGCTCTCGGTCCATTCTGCAAGGAGCCTTTAAATGCTGTACTCCAAGGTGTTACACACAGTGATTTGGATGTATCCGTGGACAAGATAAAATCAGCAGCATTACCAATTCTGTTAAAATTCATCTTAGTTGATGATGGACTAGAACTAAAGGTAATCAGGAGAGGTGAGAGTACTTTTAATATACATTACTTGCCCCTAATTTTGTGTTTTGCAAAGCTAGAGCAGAAATGGCTAAATATCTTTTTCAAAATGACAAATTCAGATTGTTTTCTTCATTATGACTAGTACATAATATGAATTTGCTATTTTGAAACCATATATTGAGCCATTTCTGCTGTGAACAAAAAACTGTATGATATAAATTGTTAAATATACATGATATCACAGACACGGCAGCATCTCTCAAAGCCTCAAAGGCAGTATTGGCCTTTTAGCATATGTCAGAGACGGCCTACACGCGACTCTGCAGGTACAGTGAGGGTGAATTCGCACAGCCATCAAACTCCACAAAATGATCGAAACAATATTTAAACTTTGCAATAATATTCATACAGTTAAAAATATTTGAAAGTTTCTTCTTATAGTTGAAGTTTAGGGTGTTAGTACTTTAGATTAATTATACACGTGAATCAAGAAGCTTAGAACTCGTTACCTATTGTCACACATTTTTTTTACTGTCCCTCCATTTTTTGTGTGACTTAATTTATGGATGATCCCTAATTACGCCTAAAATGGAGTGCTTTTTTATACAACAATGCACTAAGAATTTATAAGATATAATAGGCTAATAGAATCAAATTATACTCCTTACTTAGCTTTTCATTCAAAGTTTTTTTATCATGCACTTTTTTGCATTTCTTTTCACAGGAGCTCCTCCACTGGGTGGTGGTGAAGTGGTATTCAAGTGTCCAGTACGTAGACATCTAAGACCTCTGCAGTGGACTAAATGGGGTCTTGTGAAGAGAATAAGAGGAGTGGTGTATGCACTACGAGTGTCACCCACTATGGCCAACAGAGTTGTCGAAGCTGCTAAAGGCGTTAGTGATTATCATCTATGTTCTTGCAAGCATATGCAAAAATATAGTTATATATTACTACTAAATAGTACTAAAAACTACTATATGGTACTATATTATGGTGTACTATATATTTATAGATACTATATATATATATACTTATAAAAACATATTTTTATATTACATAAATGAGCAATTTGAACAAAAAAACCATGCGAAGGAATAAAGAACAAGGTTAAAGTACTTTAGTATCTAAACTTTACACTCCCAATACCTTCTAAGTAATTTAACATATGATGCCTAAAACTTATGTTAGATCTTGTAAACAACCAGCATATTTTCAATACTAGGAAAAAAACACGAACTAGCTGATCCATGGGAATATTTTGCAAATTATTGAATGTAAACAATGTAACAGCTGCCATGTTAGTTAAACAGATTGTTAATAGATGGCGCTATGAATATATATTTTCATTATCATCAACAGATAAAACATCATTTAATAAACCTAAAAAGTTATTTAATATTAAAACAATAATTAAAGAAAGCATTACTTTTAAATTATTTGTCTATGTTTCCTCAATAGTGGGAAGAATTAACGGAGATGTGACAATGCCGAAAAACACCTTTATGAAGTAATAGATAATATTATTAGTCATTTGTCATTGATTATACTTAGTAGACTAACAAAAGGTTCTTAGGTCTGTTAGATTCTACAATAAGGTTTCCATTTTCCAAGCACAACGGCTTTACCAAACCATAGGTTTTTTTTTGCAAAGTGGGTGGTTGATCAAATGCGTTTGAGAATTTGTATAGTTTCTAGCTTCATCTATAGATTGTCATCAATTAATAAATTGTCAATAATATCAGTACTAAAATGGCCCACAGGCTCGGACTTAATCACCTATTATGTACAATCGTCATCAATCAGAAATAAATGTTATGTCATAAGAGGGCTCTAAATTATTGCCGTTTATGTAGTACAGAGGATGTTAATGGTTCAAATTGGCTTATGTGAAAACCTGAAGATATTTTAGATAGATTTATCACCGGTCTTAACCATTTGATTACCACAACTTCATTAATTTGATTAATAACTAGCTTATAATTCAATAAAATACTAAAGCCGTCATGATCATTATCTATGATATGACCTATGAGAAAACTGATATAGAGAGAAGCTTTACATCATAGACAGAGAAGGAACTATACAAACAGATAGTGTAACTGGGCGTGAGATAGCAATAGTGTTATCATTTGATTCAATTTCCTTAAAATTTACCATTGTACGCACGCACTAAACACTTCAACATCAGATGAACAAAAATACTAAATTACTTTATTCTTTTTAAAAAATCCATGACAAAACACTCTTGACCTCTACTATTTTGACAATTGTGGCACATTTAGCACTTTTAGCACCTAAAAATGGTTATAGTGATAGAGACAAAATCCATAGTACATTCTCTTATGCTCTTCATATTTTTCGTGTCCCTCGTTCAGTTCGTGCTGAAAGAGTAAGAAATTTCCCAAATTCTTTTAGTTGTTCCCTCTATGCTTTAGATAATATGAAACTTTTTTTTTGTATAGGTAATGTTAAAGTTTCTGCCAGATGTTTACATAAATACGGATCAGTGCCGAGGGTCGAACGCCGGCAAGAGTCCTGGCTATGGAGTCAGCTTGGTCGCTGAAACCAATGAGAAAACTTTCTATTGTGCCGAAGCTGTAAGTACTATTTGTTTAATTATATGCTATATTATATTCTGTGCTATATATACAATTATCATGTCAAAGCCTTTGTAATGTTGATGAAAATAGTTTGAAATAAATAATAATAATAACTTGTATGTTTGCCAAATGCTCTTCCTGATTGGTATTCTTAATTAATCTATATTTTTTTCTTTAAGTACATGTAATTTTTTGTAATGAATGTTATGTTAATAAGTAGGTATTATTTTTAAGAAATCTTTAGAACCGGGAGCTGGTGAGACGTCGTTACCAGAAGACGTGGGCCGGGAGTGCGCTCTGCGCCTGTTAGATGAGATACGCAGGGCGGGAGCAGTTGACTCCTCGTTCCAGTGGCTGTTGGCTCTGTGGATGGCGCTAGGACAAAAGGATGTCAGCGAATGCATTGTTAGTAGTATATTATTCTTTCGATATTAATTGATTATTTTAACAAGTGTTTGATCGCTATATGACCCGATGTTAGGTGACACGATATGACCTAAGATGGTAACACGCTAAGCCTAAAGGGAACAGGTGTAAATTGTATCTACCGGAACATCTATACGTGCTTAGCGACGATTTTCAACTTAAAGTTGGTGGTTAGCCAGGCGGGCAGCATAATACCGTACCACAATGCTATGGTTTCATCACCATGTCTTTCTTCACCGAAAGCTCAGGTTCATTGTAGGATTCGAACATACGTCAATCGACACGAAGTTCGAACACGCTGCTATTGCTAACAACTACTATTGCTTCCTTTATCGAAAGGCTTCGAAAACATTTGGACGAGCATTGTAGTACCACAAATAATGATACTGCATTATCGCTTAAAGTCGTGGATAGCGTAGAAAAATGTTCGTAAATGTACACTGTACACAAGTGTAAATGTAGAAAAATAATATTATTAAGAAAGATGACTGCCCATACTGCGTTACTAAAGTAAAATTCTAGTACATACTTGAAGTAATATGATTTCGATAATAACGAGACTAAAGTAAGCAATTCAAAACAGAACTTGTGCTTACTTTATGTACTCTATGTATTATGATATGTACTATGATCTATTCAGATAAATAGGTATGTTAGTATAGGTATATAAGTAAATAAAACAGTTCGTACTTGACATTTTCATCAAAAATGTAGTCATCAAGTCGACGTCGTGGAATGCGGTTTGTATTGTTCGGGAAGTAGAATAAGTAAAAAAAAATGTTGGATGCGTGTACGCTCGTTTGAATTAATATTTCTTTGAATAAACACTCGATGTTTTTTGACACACATAACATAAACATAAAGCTATATTTTTTATGTTACATTTATCTTCTATATCTATACATATTAAAAAAACTCAGCATCTCTCTGTCTGTCTTTCCGTTTGTTTGCTTTTCACGCGAAAACCATTTATCTGATTTATATGATTTTTCCTTTAATTCATAGATATGTTATCCGGCCAGGTTATAGAATAAATTTTGTTACATAAAGTAACATGCGAAATAAGCAGTGACGATAATGGTGAATCAATTCGGAAAAAAAGATGCTTTTGGGGTGGTTAAAAATGGCTTATGCTGGGTAAATTATAAGAGATATTTCAAATTAATGCACTACAAAAAAGTCAGCGATAGCTTATGTCTATATTGTAAGGATCACTCACAATAAGAATTTTTGGGGCAGCACGTGCGCTCGACCGTCAGCATTCTGTAGTCCACAGCTAGCGAGCACAAGCTAGTAGGATATAATCAGAAATACTTACAGTAGGGTATTATTATATCCAGGTGGGTCCCCTCTCAGACTACACCATCACGTTCCTCCAACACCTGAAAGAATTCTTCGGAGTCATGTTCAAGCTGGAAGTGCAGCGGTCGGACCCAGACCTCGAGGAGTCCGATGATGATGAGCACGAGACTCCCCAGACGATAAAAATGACGTGCGTTGGTATAGGTTACGTTAATATCAGTAAACGAACTTTGTAAATAAATTTTATAATATTATTTGGAAATTTTATTTGTAACACTTATTTTTCGTATTAGCGTCGGCACAAGTATTTTAAATAAAAAGTAATCGTGCCGTGGTGAAAAGATTGGCCAATCAGTGAAGTTGGCCCAGGTCGGACGTACTCGGGTATCGTCAGTCACGAAGGCTTTTGCACTTTTATTAAAATCGTAACTCCAACTGAAGTAATATTTTTAAGCAATGATGGCTCAGTGTTAGGTTGTACGGACACCGCGTCGATCGACGTGAGTTCGAATCCCTGCAATGAGGCGTGAGCTTTCGGGGAAGAAAATATTGTGATGAAATCATAGTATGCTTAGGGCTTATGAGTCCGCCTGAGTAGCTACCATCCTCAAGTTGAAAATCTGTCGCCAAGCACTAATAAGTGTATTCCAGCATCTGCACTTGAGAGCAATCCTTCCATTAGGCTTATCATATTACCTTAAGATCAGGTGAGATTAAGGACAAACGCTAAGCCTATATAAAATAAATAAAAAAATAGTACTGTGTGAATTGTGTGAACAGCTCTAAAGTCGAACGATTTCTATCAACAAAACAGTGAAAAATTGAATATGGAATTGGACATAATTTTATTTTTTGCCCAATAGTTAATTATACCGTGTCAAAGGACATATATATATTTAACTTTTTATAGTTATCTCCTAGCGAAGCGGTATCAAATAAATGCAGAGAAAATATTTTACTGTATTTTATTTCTTATTTGCAAATTCACAATACTTAACAACTACCGTACAATAATTAAGGCACATTCTTTGATTTTCATCAATTGAAAATAATTTTCTAAGCCTTTCGAAGTTAATCGAAGAAATTAATGATATATTCATAGTATAAAATTGGCAGTGTTCGTACATTTTACAAATATATAAAAAATGTAAAAATAACATAATGTTTGACTTAGAACAACTTTAAATCATAGTAAAAAAAACTGATAAGGTTGATTACGATTATTTTATGTTTGATTACAGAAACAATAAAATATTGCTTGATATAATCAACCTTTCAGTGTATATATATATTACATAGTTTATTTACTCTCAGTCAATGATATAAATATAGTTTTGTATCACATATTTTTATTTTTTTATGTTCATATTTTTGTAGAGAATATTTTTTAACCAGTAAGATTTACATCTAAAATATAGTTACATAGGAAACAAATAACACTACAAATTAGATTTTTTTTTGGTAATAAAAAAAAACGATAAATTGTGCTTTAAATATATATATATATATATATATATATATATATATATATATATATATATATATGTGAATGATGTTAAAGACTGAGCAGAACAAAGGCATATATATATATATACCTATAATAATTCATATACGTACGTAAGTCATGTACACATAATTTAAATTGGTTATAAATACCTAGATATGAATGAAATCTTTGAATTATAGTTCGTGTTCCAATAGCGTGATTCTTTAGAGATGGAATTTAAGAGAGCTACGATTTGTTTTTTAAAAGCATTCAATTATTTATTCACGTGTCCGAGAGTGTTTACACTGGATAAACCTTGCCTTAAACAATGATTGGATTTGTCACTGGATACGTCTGAGAAAAATATTATTAACTTCAAAGAAACACGTACTTTAAGCTTAAGATTTCGACGTCATATCATAGAAAAATCATATCATAAAAAAATGTGTTTCTGGTAGATGCTATAAAATATCTCAACTGTTGTAAATATGAATACTTTAAACTCTTTATTCATAATATCGTAAGTTATTCTTGTGGTAATTTTATTCAGATAAATCAGTGCATATTGCAATACAAGTTTGATTTTCTCATGTCGCTTACTGGATCTTTCTAGAATCTAATTCTATATTAGGTTTAGGCATCTTTTTCCTCACACCCTAGACCCGCAGACCAGTTACAGATGCCGCCGACGGGGTCGAAACTGAGTCCTTTAGGGCAGATGTACTCCCAGCCGACGAGCGACTCGCCCTCCATGCGTGCGCACGATATAAACTTCTTGCAGGATGACGGATGAGGGAAATTACCAACGTCCAGACATTCGATTGTACCTGTGACAGAGAAAATTATCAAACCAATGTCTTATTACCATTTATCGACTGACTAGAGAGCTTCTTTTTTAGAACTCAGTTGATTTTTCTGGGACAAATAAAGGAAGTAAATGTTCACGATTACGATTATACAAAAAAATCTAGAGATGACACTGTACCTAAGTTATTTATAACACTCTTTAGATGCATTTTATATACTCAACGTCCATTTGTACGTCTGTCCGTTTATGTTCTTTACGCGCGAAAACCACTTATTGGATTTACATGTTTTTTATTTTAATTCATAGCTATGTTATCTGGCCAGGTTATAGGATGTATTTTGTAAGATAAAGTTTCATATGAAATAAGCAGTGACGATAATGGTGAATTAATTCGGAAAAGACATAATTGGGGCGCTTAAATGTCTTACGCTGAGTAAACCATACAAGATATATCAAATTAATGTTCTACATAATTGTAAATCTTAAAAGACCTACAAAAAAGGCAGCGATAGCGTATATCTATCTTTTAAGGATCACCTACAATAAACATTTTTGTCTTCCGTCTTTTAAGCGGGGGCAGCACGATTCGCGTTTGTGCTCGAGTTATTTTGGTAGATCATAGCTGAATGTTCCAGTTACTTTATACCCCGTATTTCTTAGACTGGATGTAATCGAAATTATGATATAACTTTAGTTTTATGTTTCGAAAAACTATTTAGATTTTTTTTAAATGGAAATTAAATTTTATATGCAAGAGTGACCAAGTATTAATGCATAGACGTCGTCAAATAGCAATTTCCAGACCGGCTAATGAGTTATTCAGATCTTAAACGCGAAATGAAAAGGATTAACAACTTATCATAAATTCTAAACAGTTGATAGTCTTGAATTTATAATTTACCTTCATCATGTAGGATCACCTTCGTCCCATCGGCGTACTTCTCAACCATTTTCTCTTCGCTGTCATCATAATAGTCGTAATTCACGATAGGCCTGAAAGTCCTCACTGGTAATTTCTCATAGGGTTTGGCAGTCGGTGGAGGTGTTGTGGTGGTAGGGACGCTGTGTGAGGTCGGTCGAAGCGTGGTGGAGATGCGTCGTTGGATTTTCTTCCGGAAGACTTTTTTACGTGGTGGCGCCCGTGCAGTGGTCACCGGTGAAAGATATTGGTATTCATCTGGAAATTAGAAGGGCTATTTGAGAATCGGGTAGCAGGCCTTTGCGAGCTAGGATTCCACATCTCGATGTCTAAATGTGGCTTTAATCTTGCCGGTCTACTTCGAGCATGTTTACCCAGTAAATACGTGCACTCAATATGATTATTTAAATGTGACACATATGATGCGTGTGTCCTGTCAAATTAAGGGCATGTGTTTAATAGACACTAGCAGGCCAATGATGCTGAAGACCTTCGGAAGAGTCCTAGAAAAACCCCAAGGTGTTTAACTCAATACTGGGTCAGCGCTTTGCATTCTAGAAATATATGACATATACCTGTCACCTGTAATTTTGAAATACAAACTTAAGAGTTTTTGGCGGGATCATGAGCTGCCATGTTTTGATTTTTATTCCTTAACTTTCCATACATTATGTAATATTGATGGCATTTTGCGTGGCAATATAGTCTGGTTATTGTATATACGTGAAGTGAATTATAAATATAAACAGGAAACCTGCATTCAAAAACTCCCTATATAGCTCTAACAAATTAACCACCATATTGTTGGACCAACTTTGATTGTTTAAAATATTCTACAAAGATTTAAACACATTGACGCTAGCGAGTGCTTTTTGCGGTGCCAAATCAAGAAGAAGGAGACCTTAACTCACCATCGTAAGACTTTGTAACTGGTGATTCTAGAAGGTATTCCCTGGTGAAATGCGAAGGATCTTGGCTCGATTCAGAGTATCCTGAAGTCGAATATTCATCCACTGGAACAGTTACGTATTTAGTGCTTCTAAATCTTCCAGTAGACGAAGAAGATGTTGGTGAGGGTTCTGTAAATGCTGAATCAGTAGTTGTTGACACTCTTTGACGTGTTCTTCCCGAGAAACTAGTCGGTTCATTGTTGAACGTAGTAGATAATCTTGAAGTGAATCCTGTTGGAATATTATTGCGTGTCGTCTCAAAGTATTCTTGTGTTATGGTATTGGAAGTAGGTGTGGTAGTGTATCTTCTTCTTGGAGTTACATAAGTTGGAGTAGTAAATTCTGTTGGATCGTTAGTAAATTGTCTTGTTTTTGTCGTGTAATCGGTAGTTTCTTGGTTTATTGTATTTGAAGTAGTTGTTGTCGTATACCTTCTCCTTGGAGTCACATAAGTTGGAGTGGTGAATTCTGTTGGGTCGGTTGTGAGTTGTCTTGTAGTTGTTGATAAGGAATCAGAAGTTTCTTGGGTTAAAGTATTGGAAGTAGGCGTGGTTGTATATCGTCTTCTTGGAGTTACATAGGTTGGTGTGGTAAACTCTGTTGGGTAGGTTGTAAATTGCCTTGTAGTTGTTGATATGGGATCAGAAGTTTCCTGGGTTATAATATTATTACTACTGGGTGTGGTTGTATACCTTCTTCTTGGAGTTACATAGTTCGGTGTGGTAAACTCTGTTGGGTTGTTCGTAAATTCCACTGTAGTTTTGGGCACATAATCATTAGTTTCTTGATAAGCGTTTGCGATTGTTAAATATTCTAACTGTCTCGAACCTTTAGTTGCGAAAGTCCTTGTCAATTTAGGAGGGTTGTAACTGGTAGTTTCGTATTCTGTTGAAGGATATCCCTTTGATTCGGTTAAGTCGAAAGTATTGGGTGAAGTAGGGTTGGTTAAGAGGAAGTTGGTAGATGAAATCTTAGGCGAGGCATAATCTGTCGTTGAATATAAAAAGTTTGGTGACGGTATACTAGTCTTAGGTACATCGAAGGTAGTGAAGGATGTTTCAGGACCTTCAGTGGGAACTGTAGTGTATGATTGTCTGAAGTTCTGTGTTGATAAAGTATTGATTGGGTAAGTTGTTTCAAATGATGTAGTGGATATTTTGGGTGTTTCCAACTCTGAAATACTGAACGCGTCTCTACTTGTTTTTTGGACATAATCTGTAATTCCTGAGGTTCTAAAGGTTGGTGTACTGGGGTATTCTTCTTGAGTGTAAGTTGGAGTTTTGCTATCTGTGAATTCGTTGTATTGTGGACTAGTGTATTTATATGATTGGGTTGTCTGTCTAGCAGGTTTGGTGTTTTCATCAAAGCTTGGTATGTTCGGCAGCGGTGCAGTTACGAGTTGGTGCGTGGCAATTGCTAGTGCTGTCTCCGCGCTGAGTTCTGTTGGACAGAATTTATAACGTAAAAGTGTGGACGTTAAGCTTTAGCATTAGTAATGTGTTATTGTATTTGTTAGTAGTAGCGGTTATAATTATTTGTGAGTATTCGTTAGTTATAATAAGAACAAAAATATAACATTCTTTCTTACACTTGACGTGCTTTTGCTCGATAAAATTCGGTCTTTGATTTCAAATAGTCTTATCCTAAGACAACGAATAGAATCATTTATGAAACGAATTCTATTTCTCAGCTTACGTGATAATTAATATATAAGAAAGTGCTTTGTGCTTACAATTTTATGATTTTGTGCAATTAACATAAAATAAGCTTATATAGTTTTTCTTTATAAATAAAATAAGAAAAATCAACTTTATCAGTATATCGTACCTTCGATAGTAGTTTTAAATTCTGTGGTGGTCTCTTGATCCTGAGTCTTCTTTTTTAAAAGGTCTTCAAGTTGGTTCTGGTTGATGCTAGAGCTGTATTTCTTACTCTGTCTTTTGCTTTCGTCTTCATTAGTAGCAGATGGATTCTGATCATTCGTTTCATCCTTCAATATAACTAGGGGTCGTCTCTGAAGCTTATTGACTTTCTTTGGTTCTTGTGTTTCTAGAGTTGGATCTTCTATTCCATCTAGACCAAAGGATAATATTATGCTATATTTTCTTGTATTTAAATAATGTATTCAGTCAATGCTCGAGTCTGTTTTTCTACTTAACCTTCACTACTACACCATAAATATTAATAAATAATCTAGGATATTAATTTGACAATCTACTTTTTATTGAAGAATGTTCTTTAATGTTGAATACGTACCTACTAATTACTATGTGTTGTACTGTATTTATAGTTCACTCTCTGTTTGACCAAATCCTAACTTGATGTTAAATTATCGAAAAAGGTAACACGCTAAATCTAGAATGGGAACTGAATCTCAAGAGAAGTTATTAAAATAAACTGACACGTGATCGGCTAAAAATTTTCATCTTACTGGGGTTTGTTAAGTAGGCGGATGCCGCGCTAAAACCGAATATAAATTATTTAAATATTAAATTAATACATTACGTAGTTTCGCTGTATACTGAATGAAGCATTTGACATGAAATATGTTTACACAATTGTGACTAGACATCAGAAAATATAAGAGAGGTAGTGCACAGATAAATTTATTTGGAGATTTCTCTCTACTTGGGGCAGCCCGACTGGTGGACACCTTGTGTTACCACATAACCTTGTGTTATTTTACTGCGGTGAGTAGGGTTTCCCGTGCTCCTTGGGGTAGGGGGGTTCAAAGTCGGCAACACGCTAGTGATACCTATGGTATTACAAGCGTCCATAGGCTACGGTAGCCGCTTACAGACAGGTGGGCTGAAAGATTATTTGCCACTTTTGTAGTAAAAAAAAGGAATGGGAAAGTGTTCTCGTGTGTGTATCATTATGTGTTTTACGTTTATTGTTAGGACGCGGTATTATGTCAATCTAATAATCCAATAATTAGCTTCAATAGCAATACAATGTATGAAATAACAACGAGAGGCTATCTTCAAAAATTAAATCGAGATTGATCCAACATCAACTTTTTTTTAAATTCGTTAATTGGGATGAGAATCTATTTTGAACTTTTTCTATTGAATAATATTGACTGAATTGTAGAGGGCAATCTCACAGTTATTCACTCCAAACTAAGCATACAGAAACTTTGATGGCTCTGTAGAAACGTGTTCGGAAATTGCATCGATCAACATATGTTCGGATCCCACAATAAGCCTTGAGTTTTCGATGAAGGGAAACATTTAGATGAAACCCATGGTATGGTGGTAGGGCTTTTTAACGCTCGTATGGCAAGCTAGTACTCTCAAGTGGAAATCTAAGCCAAGCACCTGCAGGTGTGTTTCGGCAGCTGAACTTGTAAGCCCACCTAGGCTTAGCGTGTTACAATAATGTTAATGTCATGAAAGTCCTCTTGGCTGAATAGTAGGGCTAACTACCACTGTACCACTACCGAAATGCGTAATGCTCGTGCTGTTGTGTTTCATTTAGTCTGAAAGATGTAAGTGATGAAACAAACTAGCATACCAACTGGATTCTTAGGGGTAAGAACGTATCAGTGACAGACTCTAATGATTACTTAACAGTACTTTAACTTGTTTCCTAAAATCGTTAATAAAAAAAGTAGACTGTAGCATAATGAAACCGAAAACTCTTGCTTTTATTTCCCATTTTATTATTTTAAGCAACATATTGTATAATACAAAATAATTCATTTACCTGTATCTCCAATATTCTGCAACGACTCTTCGATGTCGACAGGGTCTTCGGCGAGGGTTGTAGGTTGTGAGGTGGTTGTGGTAGTGGTGGTGGTTGTTGTGGTGGAGCTAGGGCGACGACGGGTTGCATAATTGAACCCTCTTCGAGTTGTTGTCGAGACGTTAGTTGGGGCCTGAGTTGTGCTGGACACTATAATAGGAATTATTAAGTGATTAAATAAGCGATTGTGTACAGCAAATTTTGTTGTTATAATATCCAGATCGAAGGTCTAAAATGTTTAATATTTTCATGTAGTATTTATGTCCAAGATTAAAAGTTTTCTATTTGACATTTGACTTGTACATCATTTGTTCACCAAATTTCATCCAAAATCGTTTAATCAGTAAAACAATTTTATCAGCGAATATGTTATATAAGGAAATATAATTATGTATACCAGTTATTTTGTTACTATATTACAAGCAATTGCTAATAAGGATACCAACAGTTGCTTGCTTAGTTACTCTTTTGTAGGTAAAAATCTGGTGGACAAATGTACAGAAAGTAGTCAATAACTATATCGGTATTTAAAGAAGTGTTGAAATTTAGATATAATAAGCAAACACGGAAGCGGCAGTATGAAGCAGTATGAACGGTTAAGAACTACTTAAATTCATAACGATTCGCGAACATTTTGCCATACTACACCGTTTCATCTCAAACAATTGTTATCATTTAATTATAGCTGAGAGAAACGTACGCCATTGTTCGTGCATCTCCAGACCGTGAAATAACGGATGCATGGTACTGCACAGTGTATACATAGCTGACCTGCTATTATGTTTTGTTTTGTAAACAATACAAAGTTGAATGTGTTTTATCGTTATTGATCTATTAAGCTAACATGACATCATTTGTTATGTTTTTGATTTAATGTAGTTATTTTTACTTATTGAATGAAGCATTTCGAACGCGTTGATGTCTTTTTATTGAAAGGAAAAAAAACATTGTTTTACAAGCTGATTTTTGCCCACAGTCGCATGAATTAAAGACTATTCAAAAATACGATAACTTTAGACGGATTATTGGTTTGTGCTACTGCAGGCGTGTATCCATAGAGTGTTTGTCGAGTGATTTTTAAATTGAGGCGACAACCAGAATATAATCTACATTTCTGGTATGGTTTCATCACGATCTTTTCTTATACTGGAACTTTTCAATACGTTATTCAAAGTCCTACTTTCGAAAGCTACTTTAGATTTTCCTCCTAGACACTTACCCATTCAAAGGTTGTTTGGATTAAATTGCTTATAATAATAGACCACAATTTGTATTGTTGCTGAAAGTTTGTTACTTTATAACATAGTATATTTTATTTTTTACTCATAATCTAATTCATTCGACAAAAATAGCGATGTAGTGATAGAAGTCCTTGAATAGAAAGGTCGCGAGTTCTATTCTCGTCCAGTACTTTTATATAATGAAGAAATAATTGTTCATTTCATTTAAATTCTATTCGTTTCCTTAGTGTGCACATGAGTGTGGCCAGGATTTTGGCCTTTGCAGAAAAGCGAAAACGAATGTTAAGTTTTTTTTTGTACCGAACTTAGCAATATAACTCCACAGCACTTGATACTAAATTCACAAACAACAACGGACATCGGTAACAGATTCCGTCGCCAGTTGTCGCCGTCATGCCCCTTAACGCCTCGTTTCATGGACCCAATATAATATCTATAGGAAGGAGAGAAAACGTTGACTTGGAGACCGTTCCACATTCGCACGGTTATCACGTGCTTAAACCTTGCTAGGGAGGGGGAGGGTCAGATGCCCCTCTGCCCGTACCTGGCTACGTCCATGCGTATTTATCGGAATGGTTTACACGTTGTTATAGAGATTATTATCAAAGCGGATTGCGGAACAATTATTATAACCTTCATTAATATGTAAGTATTGATAACTAATCAGGTAATTGTTTGTTAATTGTAGTGTAAACATAATCAATTACATTTATTTTATCCTGACACGTAATTTATCAAAGAGACGTAGATATATCTTTTCTATTAAAATTTATTTCAAATTAATATAACCTAGTGATAACTCGAAGAACGATGCAATTAAAATTGATATTTATCTCATCGCTTGATTTAAAAAAAAATCCTATTTTCGCAAGAGTATAATAAGTTAAAAGTTTTTACTGAACCTGTGTAAGTAGTTTCAAATGATCTCTTTCCATAGATGAGGTTGGTGTCGCTTCTCATCATGATAATAAGTAAAATATGCTTAATAGATCGTATAGACACATATTGTGATTGCTATTTTTAGGGTTTCGAAGTTAACAAGGAACCTTTATAGTTTCGCTATGTCCGTCTTCCTGTCCGCGACTTATTGTCGTTCAAAAATATAACGAGTTTGTAAAAACCATTTTTCGATTCGGTTCTAATTAAAAACTCAGTGATATAGCCGAAGTAAAAAAGACTGCATAAAAATTATGAGCTTTGATTTATTATTAACACAGTGATCGTGATAAAGCTATAATGGAGATATCTTGTATACATCATACAAAAAGCTACAATATGCAATGTGTACCACAATGATTAATTTGATCTCATGTTTGACGATAAATTTTATTTCACAACATTAATCGGTGGTTCTAAAATGTCGCATTCCGGCTGCTGTGAGAAGTTAACATGGTGGTCTTTAATAGAAAACTATTTTATGTTTTATTATTATGTTCGTTAATTTTAACAATATATTAATGATAAAGGAAAGAAATATTTTTTAAATTATTTATAGGATTGTCTATAATCTCATCTGTTAACGTAGTTAACGGCGATACCTAAGTTGGTATCATCTAAGCCTAGGGGCTAGATCCCAAGTGCCGCTGCCAAACATACTTATAGGTGCTTGTTGACAGACTGTTACAAAACCTTTATTAATTACGTTATTCATTCCGATTGAACCATATTCATTTCTCACTCGAGCTTCGTAGCTTATCGTATAAAACACGCATAATTATTTATTGCCCTTTTTTGTATATACTTTGAGATTGTCAAATACGTATGCTTTTCATATATTTGTGTGTAATGCATTACATTACATTCATGCGACTGGTATTTATGAAGCTTTTTGACCTGTTTTAAGGTAGGGGTAGATTTGTAGGTCTTCAGTTATAATAGGGGTTTGTGCTTAAACTGAATGATCCGAATCCCTGGGTGAATAGCCCGTCATAGTAACCCGCATATAAGCGTTGTATTGCGTGACAAGTTAGCAAATAACTTTTATCCTATGCTTAGCTTTTATTTGTTGCTCGCTGAACTTACAAGCATTGCGATCGATTTGTTGTATTGTATATAAAAAATGTTACAAACTTCCAGTAAATTACAAACTTTTGTAAAAAAATATTCTTTAAGGTATTTTAGGCTTCCGTGGTGGAGAAATTTTAGTTGCCGATGTATTTAAAAAGTCACACCGGCGCGACTCAATTGCGAGCGATGTCTTAACGAGACCGTGAGAGTGCGGAGTAAAGCGTTGGTGCGGGGCAAATGACAGACAATAGTTGTTCCCACGGGTATAAATAGTTTTACTCTACATTTCCTTATACATCATGAGCATATAGTTTTTCTTTTACGCGTGCATTTTATTTTCGCAACAGTTCTTAAACATATGTACAGTTGTGGTCATATCATTAAGAACGCTTATTTAAAGGGAAGATTCTTTCAAACTAACAAGTATAACTAATTGCATATTTTTTTGTATTTCTCCCGGTATCACAAATATACACATGTATACACATGATTGGCTAAAAAATAAATAGTTAAACTTTATACATTAGATCTGAACCTAGTATTACTACTTACTGGCTGGTCACATAATTAAGAACGCTGAATATTTCATTTTTTTATTCAAATTTAAATTAAGAACACTCTGTGGCTCTGTGGTTGTAGGTCACTATTCATATAATTTTGGCGCCATTTAGTGCTGTAAAAGTCCTTAAGATAAGGGAATAATATTAAAAGTTCTCGAGAAGAATTGGTCGTATAAAAAGATAGCCGACCATCTGCAAAATATGTTACATTTTATCATGGAAATGATATGTTAGGTTGAAAGTTGAAAATGTAAAATTAAATATTGGTCAGTCAGTTTCAGCATTTTAGTAATTATTAATTTTATTTATTAAGACTAGTATCATAATAATTATAAACATTAGAAATAGTGGCACTATTTTTTTCCCGCCAAGGAGTTATCCAAATTCTGGAAAAATAGTAGTCTGTAGGCGCAAGGTCTGGTGAGTAGGGCGGATGACGGAGAACTTCCAACCCCAGTTCTTGCAACTTGGAGACCGTCTGTTGTGCAGTATGAGGTCGCGCGTTGTCGTGGAGGAGCAGCGGAGACGAGCGATGCTGGTTGGAGATGTACCAGCTTCTCCATCATTGTGTTCAGTTCTTCACAGTACACATCTGCAGTAATGCTCACCCCGTTTGTCACGAAGTTCTGATGAATCACACCGGCGCTAGACCACCAAACAGTGACCATCAGTTTTCTAGGGGTAAGTTTTCGTTTAGGGCAATGTTTAGGTGCTGAACCAGGATCCAAACAACTTGCGGAGCGCTTGCGGTTATCAATCAGAATCCATTTTTCATCGCAGGTAACAATGCGGTTCAAAATTCCTTCATTTGTGTGTCTGTTGAGCAATGCAAGGCACGTCTCGACGCGTACTTCGCGCTGGCGATCATTGAGTTCGTTGGGCACCCATTTGTCAAGTTTTTTTACCTTGCCAATTTGACGCAAATGGACCAATATTGTTTTGACGCTAACGTCGAAATCTGCTGCTAATTCAGTCGTAGATTGTATATCATCAGCTTCCACAATCGCCTTTAATTCGTCATTGTCGACCAAAGTCTTCGGACGACCGCGAGGTTCATTTTTCAGGTCGAAATTCCCAGAACGGAAGCGAGCAAACCAATAACAAGTGGTGCGTTGGTTTGTAGTGTTAGCTCCGTAAACGTCGTTGATGTTGCGTGCCGCTTGTGCCGCGTTACTGCCACGACGGTACTCATATTCCATAATTACTCGAATTTTTAACGTATCCATGATGACAAAAAATATTTAAATGCGATGAAAATTTAACACTAATCAATAAACAAATGACTACTTTTGGAAAAAGAATTCCATGTTTTTAAAATAAAATTAATTTGAAATTAGAATTCTTAGCCAAACAAAAATTATTTTGATTTGAAATGGTCAGTACTGCAGAACGGCAATTTCATAGGTAAAGACCTATTATTATTTACATTCTATAATGTGCGAAATATTGACATGAATCGGCAGGTTTGCTAATTTTATAACCGATCGTAGCCAATACTTAATATTAAGAACTTTCACATTGGAGATCGTTATGTGCAGACAAAAATGATTTGCAGTAACAAATGAGTTAGCCATAGACGACGAGACGTGAGCGGAGATTGCATAACCGCAAGAAAGCATGAAGGCTCGGGCGCGGATGGTATCCACCGGACCGAACTGATACACTTGACCGACTGCTTTCACTCATCTCCAACGACGTTCTCTGCATTTAGGGTCATCGTTCTGATAATTCGCGGATTTGACAGTATGTTCAAAATTAAAGTTAATCATTTAATCATATTGATCCATTGAGAAAAAACATGAGACAATACAAATATGAAAAACATAACTGTTCATTTATTACATTTTTACTCGGGGAAAATAAACACTTTTGGCTGTAAGTCAAGTGATTGGAAACGCTTATCAGAAAACGTGACGTTAAACGACTTCTCAATAAATTGAGAAGTTCATTCAGTTGAGTGATATTAAGTTATCTTGTGATAAGTGACTCCAAAATTATTACTAAGTGTGACTTTAAATTTATAATATACGTGCTGAAGAAATTTCATAACTGAAAATCTACTAAAATTAACTTTGAACATAATACCTTATATCTATTTATATCTTATATCTTAGTATTATTTATTGAACGATGACGTAACACGTGGTCACAAACATAATACTTTTTAAATAAATAAAAATATATTTATATATTGCTTTTAAAATTGTAATATATATATAATAAAATTGAAGTATCCTTATAATGTCAAAATAACAGGTTTTTACTAAATGCAAATGAAAGTATACCTATAACAAAAGCCCATTTTTAAAATTGTTTGTATGTCTGTTTGTTCCAGGTTATCTCCGAAACAGTTGGACCGGTCGGATTTTCACTGGCAGATAGCTGACGTCATAAGGCATATGTTAGGCTACTTTTATTTTAGCAAAATAATTAGGGTTCCGCACAAAAAATAAAAGACCTTTTTTAGTAGTCCATGAGAACAGAACCGCGGGCACAACTAGTAGTGAATAAATGTTGATTCACAGTTATTATTTTCAACATAAATTATAAAGTGTTGAAAAAATTTTTTTAAGTTGGATTTAAACAAAAACAATAATAAATTCAAAATTGAAATCGGTTTCCGTAGCACTAATTTGTTAATTTTTGTATAAGAAAAGCGTGAAGGTTCGGTATACAAAAAGTAATATGAAAAAATATTTTTCCTAAGAACATAAGCTTCTAGCCTTACGTACAGATGCTAATGAACATACATATATATTTTACCTTTAAAAATAATTCGCAATTTATACAAAAGGAACAACCCTAGACTTGTATCGTGCGGAAATCGTTTGAGATCTCGATAGTTATATTGATTATAGGGTATTATTATAATTAAAGGTTTGCGCATTGGTTCGTCACGGAATCAATATACATTTTTCGACTTTGATTTCCTTAATATTATTGTTAAATTTATATTTAACGGATATATCACTTTAATAATGTCGTAATGTTTTTCTATGCGGTAATACGATAACATAAAATTATTTCAACCATGTGACGCATTATAACTATTTTATTATAATGATTTATATATTTTATTGTATGTTTTTATAGTTTGCTTGATAGTAAGCAGAGTACAATCTAAAATAACGGTGACCACCGGAATATCGGCAATCCATGACCAGTTGCCACTGTTGCCTGTAAACCTCTCGAGTGCTGGGTATATATAGGCTGATCTCGAAACGGAACTAAAGGAGAATCACTATTTGCATACACTTGCACAATCATTTAGATATTAAAGAAATCCAGCGATCAATCAATCTTGCGACATCAAGGGAAAAATTAAAACAAATTTTCTACTCAGAGTTCTCTCCTTTTTCTTATTTTGCTATTGTTGTAAAATTTCCACGCGATTTGCACAATGGTCGCATCGGTTACGCAAACGTCGTTAACAAATGAACCTGAGCCTATATACAACCAGAACTTTCACTCATGAATAGCTCGTTATATTTGAATGCATAAATTATGTTATACTTTCTTAAAATAAATTAATATTATGCATTGAAATATATTGTCTTCGTTAGTAAAATGACTGCAACGTACTTAATGTGGATCATTGGTATAACAAAATAACTTTTTACCCTCTCACAAATCATATAAATTTAGCCTTTATATGCATATTGATGTATTTTTACATCAAAAATTTTATTCAAGCTTATTACATTTAAACGTTTATAATTTTTACTATACATTCCTATTTTATTATTGAATATAAAAAAAACATCTAAGCGTTAAAAGCGAATATAGTTCATAATAATTATCATCCTCAACTTGATAATTTATACCATTATATTTAAATTATCTGAATAATTATTATTGTTGTGTAATATAATCAATATTAATTAATATAGTTTTTTTATAACTTTCTACTTTTATATTTCACTTACAGTTTAAATTAAATAAAGAGTTAAAAATACATTGAGTAGTGCTTAATAAAATTTCCATATAAAATAATTACGTTACTCGCACGCAGAACATTCCATTCGAATCTATCGCAAAGTGCGCTTTCAGTCGTTACAGGTGACTGAGATTTTCTTCGTAATTTTAATATTTCATTCAAATAAATTGAGATAAGTAATGTTCGTCTTGAAACAGTCAATAAAAATTGTGAAAAAAATTGACAATCATCAAATTTCAACTAGAAGTGTTTTATGATTCTGTCTTCGATATTTCCTCTATAAGTGTAGTACCTAGTAGTATTAGTTTAATATTTTTGCAAAACGACTTCGCGTTCGTGTCATTTTGATTTCGTTATTGTCAATGCAGCTTGGATATAAAGCTTCTACAAGCTCTGACTGATCCCTAAATGCTATTCGGTAATGTGAGTCACTATAACAGATCAGTTCATGTCCAGTACGGCACGCGTATACCAACGTCTTACAAGTGGAAATCATTGTTGCCGAATATTTAAGATCAAGCGCATAGTTAGTCTATTATCATGGGGATTATGGCACGGAGCGATAAGCTGCAGGGCCGGCAAATCGCGCTTTTTGGTGGTGCCTAGAGTAGAAAAGTGAAATATATCTGATTCTCCCAGATGAAGGACCTTTTTTAGACACAGGGCACCAAATCGTCACTGGTTAAGATCACTTAGATGACTCTCCGATGTCCGCTGGGTCGTGCGTAGCCATGTCCCATCGGATTTATCGAAATCAGTTATCATATCTGTTGACGGTGAAGGAAAACATTGTGAAAAAAACTCTTCAGGCTTGTTCTCTTAATATTACCATCTAGTAGGAAAATAGAAAATTATAAATTTATTAGCATTTGGAAACGCTAACATATTTATGACTGGTGTTGTGATTGCTCCCGTGCCTTCTAAGGAAACGAGCTATTTGACTTTTTTTGGTTAGTAAAACAACTGTGTCCCAATGGATCGCAACCACCATACAACTGGTGTAACATCCGCTGAAGTGGCACGTTTAGGTATATTAATATATTATAAAAAACAGTAGTGGGTTTTTACAGCCTGGTATTATAGTTTTAAATAGTATTATTGGTTTAAATCAAACTCGAGACTCGAGACTCACGACTCGTAAAACTTTTTTTCGCATCAATTGATCACTGGTCTCGCTAGAACATTTCGGTGTAATAACCAATAATGGACGCTCTAAACAAAATAGCCTCTCATCGATTTCAAAGTCGAGCGAATTGAGTACACGGCTTTGTCCGATCAGAAGCGCTAAACGTTTCACGGTCACTTCTAGCCACGGTTATTGCTACAACGATTTCGACAATGGTTTTAAATTAATGATGATTGACGTGCCATTGATCTAGTTTAAATGGAAGCAGCAGGTTGATGTTGCGTTAGAGAGTTTATCTATACAGTTTTGCTATATGATCTAAAGTTTAGGGTTTTCATACATCTAAGAGCAGCTAAAACCGGTAGTTCAAAGATCTATGTTGTATGTTTGGTAGTTTTAAAATACGACCATACGTTTTGTTTTCTATACTGCTAATTTTAGTTCATCCTTTTTTCAGTTAAGGGCGGTGTTTGTAGTTATATGAAATAAAAGAAAAATTTTCATCGGTATTAGTCCTTTTTTACCACCGTCTTTTATAAATACTTTTTAAATCTTGGGATAGTTTCTAACAAAGATCTTCAATAAACTTTCTGTCTGTTCGTAGGAAATATTATGTAACCATCTTTACGTAGTAGTGTGAGCAGCTTTTGTAGTTGTAATCATTCATTATTTTACTAAATTTACTGTATTGTTGTACTTTTAGTATCGATAAATGAGGATCCGACGACTATTTAAAAACAGGAAAAATTTGATAGAAATTGAATGGTACCAACAGATATTCTCTTGCATTTATTGGGAATGGAAATAGTCTGAAACTGGTAGGATTTGTGACGCCCGCAATGTTCTCACGCTGTCGATATTCGTTCAACGAGTGTCGAGTGTGGCAACTAATCGACTTGCAATAAAACTCGACTGTTTAAAATTAATTTCAGTTCCACGTAAACATTAAAATAATCTTTTACTTCGGTATTTTGTTGTTTGTAATATTGCTGCCACAATATGAAGAGTATATAACGTATAACATATTTGTGGTACTGATTTAAAGTTTAAACTTAAGCTGTATCTGAATTAGATTAAATATAAAAATTATAAAATAAATAATATGTAATATGCGTGCTGTTGATGCTGCCTTTCCTAATATACCTACCTGACCCGTGAGAATATTTCGCATATTATAGAGTGTTAACGATTTAACAACTGTCATGTTAGTTAAACTGATTGTTAATAAAAGACGTTTCCTGCAAGTTATTTTTCATTAGGCTTGTCATCATATTTGCATGGTTTTTTAATGAAAAATTTTCAAAATATTCTTTCTAAGCTATATATTTTTCGTTAATAGCGGAAACAATAAGCTTTAAAGGACAGCTTATGTCTTCATAGATTAATTAATTTTTTATGAAGAATTAAGATAGATTTGGCGTTGCAACATAAATATACCTTTGAGGAATAATGCGAGATCTGCCTGTCTGAGTTACATATATATTTAAAAAATGCTGTATTTGTTAAATATAAGTACAGTAAACCGTAGATTATGTTTTGCATTCTTAAGGAACTTTAATTTAGTTTTTCTCAAACTAAACTTTATGGAGTTACTGTACTTTCCTTTGGCACAACTGAAAAATATAATTCGGTTGTCATCTGATTTGTATTACTGCTATCGATGGAGTTGAAATGACCGGAAGCAGATCTGTAATTGTGAAAAAAGGAGATAGAATATATGTATTTCCTTTTCACACAACGCAAATAAATGAAAATTTACAATAAATTCCATAAATATTGTAACCTACAGCCCGTAAGGTCATGGTCCAAGCAGCACTGTAGTTCTTTCAGAAGTTAGTCATATGCGTTAATAGAATTAATCGTATTTTTTGACTTGCGTTGCGTATAGCAGACTGGTCACGCATGCACAGTACTTCGAACCAGATACAATTTATACCAGATCGATGTCGAAGGCGAATTAGTTCCGTGTTTATTGCATGTACCTTACGTATATAATATGTAGTGCGCAATCGATGTGGCAAACCTACAGACAATATGACATATAGGGTTGCAGCCAAAAAGTATTTACGTAAACGTCTGGATTTCTTGTAGGTTGAAAATATTTATTTAACGTGAAACATATAAAGAAAGCTTTGGACGGGAGAAAAAGCGTTCTGTTGGGACGTCGCTATATGCCATTGGGCCAGCGTTGCGTCCTGTTTCAAAGCCCGGTGAAGCTGTAAAATCTGCAAAGGCTCCAGGGACCCTAAGACTAACAGTATAACTAGTCAGTTCGAAAATGAATATCAGTAAATTTAGGTGCATTTGCAATACAGAAAACTTAATTTGAAGCCTAAATTTTATCATTAAAATATATTTACTTTTTAAATAATATCATTAAAACGAAATACCCAATGAAACAACATTGATATTTTAATTTATAAATAACTAGCTGAATATTTCTTTTTCGTTTATAATTTTTCATATTTCAGTATAAAAATATGATTAAATTTAGATGTTTCACAAGTTTTAGCGTTTGGTCACAATCTCACCTAATGTTAAGTGACGATGTGGCCCAAAATGGTAACACGCTAAGCCTATTGTTTGGACTGGTTCTACCGGAACATTCCTATAAGTGCTTGGTGACAGATTTTCAATTTTAAGATGGTAGCTAGCCATGCAGGCATTAGAAAATGGCTTAGCACCATACTATGGTTTCATCATTTACTTCACCGAAAGCCTCATTGTAGGGATTCGAATCAATTGGGCTATCATTGCTAGAAAATTCATACATTTTTAGTGTAACTGTCAATACCATAATAGGAGAATCTTGAAGATATAACTGTAATAAATTACTTAATTGAGTTGTAGGACGGCTTTCATGTCGTGGGTGAGAGCGGTTTCACCTACTTTAAACCAGTTGCATAGGTTTGCTGTAATAGTTGTCAAGCTGTCTCAACACTATTGTTTGATAATAATACATCATCGCTCTTTTCCTTTTTTTTTTAATCTTCCATTAAGCACGATTCACGTTATACCGGGCCCGAGCTGGGTGAGGCACGGACGGGACACGGTGAAACATATATAGTATACTTTTGTATGAAGTATTTCAAGCTACATCGAGACAGATTCGTGCCACCCGGTGCCACCCGTTGCAGCCCGGTGTGACGTAAATCATTCCTTATACTCTTGATTACACATTATTAGTAGTATTATTAAATAGATAATTATTTCGTATGATAAGTATATTCGTTCAGACATTAATAAAACTAGGTTTTGAAAAAAAAATTGATATGTATAAGCTTTGTAATAAAACTATTGTAAGTTTTTTTTGCGCTATAATTAAAAACTTATATCATATTAAAAATATTTTTTTCAATCCAGTACCGAAAATGCGCCGATTGTTCCGGAACAACCCCAAGCGCGTGTGACGTCACAATGTTAATTTCTACTCATTGTAGCACACAGCTGATACAGTGTTTTCACTCTTAATCGCTGAAATTCCTTTAAAATTATGACTTATCAAACCTGGCGACCAACCGTGGCGCGTTCATAGTCATGTGATTCTTTTTAAAATATCAATTTTCAATTGTTTCTAATTAATAAAAAAAAAATTTTAAGAGTTTTTCCAATTCACTATTATTATAATTATGATAAAGCTTTAAAATACATAAAATATAGTTTTTTTTTTAAAACCCAATTTCTGCCTTACCTCTAAAGACTTCGTTAAACTTTTTGGTGCACAACTCAAATATAACCAGACATTTTTGTTTTCCTTCAATGTACTGTTTTAGTGAAATTATTTATAGAATAATACAAACAGGAAATATAAGTTCACGAAAACAAGGTAAATTTTAGCCAAATATAAACATTTATTCTCTGGAAAGACCATTTCGACCTTAGATTGAAGGAAAAAGGAATTTTGTACAGAACTCTGCAAAGTAGGTTGCGTTCCTGCACATGGCTTTGAATAAATTCTATCTGATGAAAAAACGTACTTCGCCTAATTGTGATCATTGCGATAAAGTTCAATATATGCATCATGTTTTGATGGAATGTGTCCGGAACAAAACAGAGAGAGAAAGTCTGGTAGGACTCCTTGGTCTCAATATGTGGGATCAGGTTGCCTTTAATGCTATATTGTCTAAACCTGGTAGTACTGACGTATTTTCGGTATACAACTTCATTGTTTGTTATTTTAATTAAAACTCGTTGATTCAACTAGGCCGACATAACACAAGGGTTACCATAAAACCAAGATAAAAAAAGGTAAATTGATATTTAAGCAACTCCCGCGCTAGCGGCCGCTTGACTCAAGGGCTCCATGTCGGAGGATTGGACCTATATTTTGCAAATTACCGACAAATGTATTTTACTGAGTGGTAACACCCGTCACAATGGCACGCTTAAGCGTGTTGGGTTCTGGAATCAGCCAGTGTATATCCAGTAATCAAATGAGGTGGTGAGATCTCTACCCGACTGGGTTGCGATCACAATGCATTCGGCAATAAACCCGTTACGATCACAGTGACTTTGATTTGTCGCGTTTCGGTACCAGCTAGTGAATATCATCTATCTGTCATTGTTTGCAGGCCGGCATGACAGCGACGATCGGCGAAGGATAACCGATCTCTCAGTGGTCCCTATTGTTTGTGGATTGTATTGTGCTTACCATCAGGCACAGTGGTCACTACGCCTTGCAACTGTATCTAAAAAAATGATTCAATGGATGCAAATATATCATTATTTCTAAAGATACCAATTAAAGTGTCTCATAGTAAAAGGACGTTGGCTGCATAGGTCACGGATGGCACCGACTCGCTTGCAGATTTCCTCCTTACAGAAAATCCTGTCTAATTCGTAAATACATGGTACAAGCTAAACCGGACTCACCGTTCGCCCCACCAGGCCTTCGTCGCGCGAAGTTGCGAGTCGCTTGCGGTTTCTCACTGCGCCGCGCGCCGCTGTTGAACGACGGCCGCGTTCGCTTCTCAGTTTCATTTCTATCGGGCTCACTAGTCTGATTTTTCGCGCCATCCTTTTCGATATCATTGCGGTTTTTGAAATTGGTACCACCGCGTCTTGAGAATTTATTTGTGGTCGTGCTGAAGCCGCTAACAGTGACCGTTTCGGCTTCCGCCGTCTCTGGTGGTGCAGTAGCTTTTGTGCGCCGTAGGAAACTGCGCCTCGGAGCCTGCGAACGGAAATCTATGGTTAGTATTATTTCCTTATTTAGAATTTTTAAGGCGGTTTTGCTTATTAATTGATTTATTTACGTAAAATGATTATATCTTAATGGAATGTTGACGATTATATTTATTGGTCGTGATACATTATATGAAGTCGTGATATTTCACAACTATGAATAAAAAATATTTACTATTAATATTTATGTCGCGTTATTTATACGTAAATTTAGTATATAATATTCGTATACCTGCTTTATAGAGTTGTATAAAAATAACATAAACACTATCTTTATATCGACGCTAGAATAATGTAATAATATCTTTTGCGTATTTTGTTTTGCTAAGACCTTTGATGAGCAGATTTATTTACTGTTTTTTTTAACTTCGATGAAGCTACAAACAGGTTTTATTAATAGCGTCTTATATTTCGATTAAAAGATTTAATTCCAATTTTATTGATGATATTTTTAATGATCTCATATTAAAATTTAGAACGTAAATATCTTAATTTATATCAATTTTCTACTTTCAAGTTTTTACCGATGCCATAATTCGTTTTATGTTTATAATATTCTCCATTGCAAATTTATTTTTAATTTCAAAAACAATATTTTAAATTATTAAAATATTTCACTACAACTATGCAAGCAAAGGTAGTAAGAACGTAATTAGAGATAATGACTAATGCCGCAAATTGCTAGTTAGTGAACGTGAGTTTGATTTAGTCTCGAAGCCTAGCTTTGCTACTATGTATAAAGTATGGTAACATTCCAACTGGACCTGTGCATTTGTTATATCTACGTTAAATAAATAAATAAATACATATTATAAAACTCAACGTCTCTCTGTCTGTCTGTTCTTTTCACGCGAAAACCTTTCCTTTTTCCTTTAATTTATAGATATGTTATCTGGCAAGGTTATAGGATATATTTTATTAGATGAAAAGTAACATACGAAATAAACAGTGACGATAATGGTGAATCGATTCGGAAAAAGAGGCTTTTGGGGCGATTAAATGGCTTACTCTGAGTAAATCATAAGTGATATATCAAATTAATGTACTACATAACTGTAGATCTTAACAAGACCTACAAAAAAGTCAACGATAACATGTCTATTTTCTAAAGATCACTCACAATAAGTATTTTTGAGGCAGTACAATTCGCGCGTGCGCTCGACTAACAGAATTCTGTAGACCACGCGAGCGGAGCCTCGGACACAGCTAGTCCTATATATAAAAAACTTGGTAGACTAGATTATTTATAAATGAATGTCGCTAATAGCTCATTATCAAATACAATACCTATTTCCCGCGCCTTACAAAACTACGTGACACGCGGTTATTTTGTCTTTGCTATCAACAAAACTAAAATCCCACGAGGTAAGTTTTTGGAATGCAGTGAAAGATCGTTAAGAATAACTTACTGTTTCATAATAACCACATTTTTATAGTGAAACGTGCTCGTACGAGCTGTATTCACAACAATGATTAAAGACTTTGACTGTATACGTTTAGGTGGGTTTTCTATTTTGTAACGAAATAGAAATTGCGTAAGGAACTTGTACATGACTAGTTCGCGACTCCAAGACGTAGGGTGAGAATCCGACATAGTAATGACTTTAAAATAATGAAAAAAAAAACTTTATTTAATTTAAGCCCAGAGAAGGCGCACTTAAGAACCTCTTAATATGAAAAACACTATTAACGACGCTATATGATACATGTATGCGCATTTTCCGACACATCAAATATCAATTATGTTAGCAATTTTGGTACATAAGTATAATAAAGTATGATGAGAGATTTTTTGAATTTAATAGTATTTTAAACCTAACGTAGTTTTGGTAGGTATTAAATTAAATAATGTTATAAAATCATAAAGAATTTCAATCAGATCCCAAATACAGCAGTTGGTGTGGGCGCCCTTGTAAGATCATTTGCGTAAAACGTCTATGAATTTAATTTCGTGGGTGTTAAAATTCCTCGAGTATGTAAAATAACGAATATATACCTAATTATCAATGTGTTAGATATCATATAGGCTTCGAATTAAATCGAAATATTTAATTTTCATCTGAATATTTCCTTAAGCAATATAATATTATTGTTTTAGTTAGGTATGCTCAGGCAATCGCATAATCCGAATAAGACATGCTTTTAGGAATTTATTTTACGCGTGTGAATAAAGTTCATTCTTGCAAAAACAATAATAACGTTGGAATAGAAAAATCTGCCCAGTATTGGGACACTATTGACATATTTAAGATATATATAGATTTAGAATAGTCGGAAGATATCAATTACTACTGTAATGACGAAGAAATATGACAGGGAATTTCTTCGGAGATTTCTCTCTACTTGGGGCAGCCCGACTGATGAAATACTTCCACTCTACAGAAGATCGCAACTAAAGAATTTTGAGTTGTAATACTGCGGTGAGTAGGGTTTCTAGAGCTCCTTGGTGTTGGGCTCAAGGTCGGCAACGCTCTTATGATACCTCTAGCTTTACAAGCTGCGGTAGCCGCTTACTTTAAGACGAGCCGTAGGATCATTCGCACCTTTAGTTGTATAAAAATAATATAGACATGACCTATCGCAAACAGCAATATTATGAATGTAAAAAATATTGCTAAATAAAAGATGGTCAATTTTTTCAATACGACGATAAATAATGCGCAATAGCTTACATTCATAATTGAGCCAGGTGTTTAATGATTTTTTTGCAAGCTCATAGAGAAGCTCGAAGCGACCGGATCACCTTGAATCCACCGCTGTAACTTCAAAATGTTGCCCACATAGATCTTGATTTTATCTCATTTAACGTGACTGAATTCTTGCTCTACCGAGGTAGAATTTTAACTAATGTAATACACATAATAATACATGTAATTCTTTACACCCTAGGGATATTTATTTCAAGGGTTTTAAGTTCGTTTTTATATCAGGTCTATGAACAAGTTACAATTGCCATATAATTTTTCAAATGTTTATGAAATTACAAGTCGAATACAGAATCAACTTTGAGGATTGCAACCAAGAAGTAAAGTTAATATTTCGTGATACGGTATATTATTAACAGTTGTTTTACAGTTCGTACACACGTTTCATTATTTTAGTACGTAACAGGATGTGATGAGCGTTTCAACTTAACTACATTTTAAGATTACTTTGATTGCTTATAATGTTTTTAAGATGTAAATGAAGTTGGTTGTAATTGCAATTTACATGTTAAAATAGATTATTTTAGAGTAATTTTATTTTGTGAGAATCGCAATTATTGAGCGAACGTATCTCGGTGTGATAAATACGCTTGGATGTCGCGTCGCATCGATAGGTTTTTGATTAGGGTTATTTATTATGAGGATTAGGGGTTTGATTTCCACGTAGGCATACGCGACGTAAACAAAAAGTATGAATGATTCTGTGGTAATAAGTTTAGAGATTACATCGATGGAAGCTTTTATCGCTTTTATAGCTTTATCTTTATTGGTTTCAGCGTTATGGCCACAATCTCATTTTGCTGTTGGAGACTATGTGCTTCAAGATGGTGACACGCTAAACCTAGTGAGGGAACACATCTATAGATCCCGTCATTGCTTCAAATCATACAAGGATGTTTTGATTTCGGCGTAGGTAAACAAACAATTGTGATATGACATTTTGTTATGCACATTTGGCATCCTACAATTATTAAATTAAATATTGGTGTAAAATATTTATCGATGTGCTTACTTGAGATTAAATCCCATTTTTAAGCTACCATATTCAACTACATCGTTATTTCACATCTGATATCATTGTGGCTCAGCCCAGTGTCGTGTAAGAATAAAAAGGGCTTATATTATATACTTTTATATGAAACTAGGTGGTGCCCGCCTTCTTCGCTGAGTGTAATGTTGTTTTTAGAGTTCCGAAGTCAAAAGGAACCCTTATAGTATCGCTATGTCCGTCTGTCTTTCCGCGGCTTAGCTCAGAGATTCTTAGTACTAGAAAGCTGTAATATGGTATGGGTGTATACATATTAATCACGCCAACAAAGTGCTAAAATAAATTTTAGCAATTTATTTGTTAGGTTACTACTCCTACACGTAAAGTAGGGATGATTATTTTTCTCATCTATCCCATGGGTATCGTTGGATAGGTCGTTCAAAAATATTGCGGGTCTGTGAAAACCATTTTTCGATTCAGGTATCCGTTTGCAAAATATTGAGCTTTAAAGTACTAATTTTTGTTAGAGTCAAGTGCCCCCCTTCCTCGCCAGCTATGGCTAGACATGTGAAAAAATGTATGGTAGTTGTATATATAACGAAGTTAACAGGAAAACTTTGAGAGTTAAGTAGGCTTTACAATTTAACGAGTCAATCAACTTATAAAATGTATAAGAAGAAGTAATTTAGTACAAATTCCATTGAAAATTACATAACGACTTTTCTTTCTCTGTAAGTCTTGATATTGTGACGGGCAACTACGGAACCTTACACTGCACGTGGCCCGACACGCACTTGGCAATTTTTTAACATAAGCAGAGTTTACTTAATACTTTGCAATATAATTTAGATTGAATACAGAAAACTTAACGTTATTTTTTGTGGGAAACTTTTACATGGTTCGGTTAGTTAATAAATCCATTTGGAAAATTACAAACTGGTTTGCCGCTTCTATGCTATAGAAACAATCTTGATCGGCCCTGACTTCTTAAATCCCATTTTACGAATTACGAAATTATTGAAATATTTAACCGGTTTTTAGTGAGAGTTTTACATGTGACAAAATATTTTGTAATACTCAATTTCATTTTAACAGAAAACAGTAAAAATGCCAAAGTTAGAGCGCGCATGTGTTGATTAGTTTTGAGCGTGCATGTTTTTGTTAGAGTCAAATGCCCCCAACCGCTAAATGATTATTTTTAAATTTTTGAAAAAAATCATGGTAGTAGTATAAATAATGAAATTAAAAGGATACTATCAGAGGTAAGTAGGCTTTACAAGATAAAGAGTACTCAACTTATAAAATGTACTTGGAAAAGTAATTTTGTACAAATTCCGTTGAATATTACTTAAAGCCTCTAAGTCTGCAAATTGTGACGGGCAACTACGGAACCCTATACTGCGTGTGGCAGACTTGGTAATTTTTTTAATCGAATATATCATAGCCAATAGCATTTCTTGAATGATAACGTACATTAAAAATACATACTTTCTACCCCATCTTTTAAAACATTAGGTACTGAATTTGAAAAAAGTAAGTGACATGTCTTTTTTCTTTTTACTGAATTGTTAAATTCCAATTTTCATAGATATATCTTAAAAATGACGGAATTTCATTTAAACATTCAACCCCTGTTTCACTACCTTGTATATTGAATTTCCAAAAGTCCTTCCTTAGTGTTCATCTATATAAAAGGAACCTGCAAGCATATTTGCACGGTTCTTAGGCCAGTAATGGCTGTGCGTTGATATGTCAGACAGTCAATCAGTTATCCTTTTATATATGTAATATATAGATATCCTTACTTTTATAGAAGTTTACTATGAAACAGAAGAGGTGTATACAAAATAATAAAAACAAACGTGCATTAATTAATAGGTAATAAACATAGTCCTAGACTAATTCAATGTTAAAATATCCGTATATTTTTATTCCTTATTATAATGTCTGTATAATTTTTTGTTCTAACATGATACGAGGAAAATATATAGTGTTTTTTCTTTAATTTGTAATTCTATAAAGGTTTTATTGTAAACTGATACATCGTTATTCAGTACTCGGTGTGACCTTTAACTCGTTGGCGTCTACTCGAATACACTATACATGCGAATTACATTATGTAGTTAGTCATCAAATCGAAATAGAATGATAATTGGAATACATGGGTTTCTGTTGTAAGGCGGCTATATAATTGGCATATTTATTAACGCTTCGGAATGTTTAGACAAGGTTATTCTATCAATTTTGACAGTTGTTTTTTTTTATATAACTTTTTATCGATATTAATTGTCTTGAAATTTATTTTGAATGTGAAACTGTATTTATTTATTTATCATGGTGGTACGGCAACTATTTACTGCTCGTCTAAGGAGCTACCACTCTTATGTTAAAAAATTGTGGCCAAGCAGTAAAAAGTGTTCCAGTAGTTGTATTTAATAACCAGTTCCACTCCTTAGTTAAGTACCTTATCACTTGTGGCCATATTTATTTGGAAAATCATATATTAAGATTAATGATTAAACTGATTTGATATATAAACAGACACAATTTTGATGTTCGCTTTTAGCATTTAACATTGAATAATAAATTATTGAATAAAATGTGCATACTTTTATGTTTTCATATTTTTCCACAGATATCTTTTAATCATTTCAATAAGAAAAAACCCTATAGAAATATATTTGTGATTTCAAAATGATAAAATCTAGCGTTTAGAATAACATATTCTAAATTCGATAAAGAGATCATATATTAAATATTTATAACCCTATTTAGGTTGTGGAAGAGTACATCAGAAGACGTAATATCACTACAAGTTAGCTCTGTGTGTTTCTCATTTCATTTTTACATATATATTCTACATATAAATATGAACCTACATATTTACATATAGTTTATTCTAATGAATAGATAAGTTATCGGACTACTTGCAACCATTTGCAATGTTTATAAACAGGGCGGGGACAAGATTACCTTTGTTACAAAAACAGTGAAACGTATGACGTGTCCGATCAAGTCTGTCATGATGTACAGCATTCCATTACCAAATAAGGAAGCAAGGACGACAAGTATACCCAGATTTATATCACAACATGGTCGAATATAATTTTATCTTTATATTAAGTCGGTGTAATTAATGCAATAACTGCCTTCCGTTTATGTTTATTACAGTTTTGGATAACTATTTTGCTAATAAGCAAAATACAAAATTTACTTGATATAGTAAACTTGTTAATAAAAATAAAACTTAGTACACTATGTTAACCACAATGTTATAAGTGTTAACATATACATTATATGTATAGTTATCTAGACACAATAGAAATACGTATAATAAATGTATACACGTATTTGTAGGACTTATAATTTACAATATTGTGTAACATTTAACTTTAATATTAGTAACAAATAACAACTAAGAAATATATTTTATGATTGGAACGTGTTTTGTTCGCTTTTATGCGATTGCGTTACCTGCCTGTGTGTGTGTGTGTGTGCGTGATGGGTGCGTGTGTGTATATGTGTTTGTAGATGAGTGCGTGCGTGTAAAAACAATTATTTAAATTTGGTAGAAATATAGGTTTGCTAGGATAATAAGATTATCATCTTATCTGAGAAGTTAAAATTTTCTGTTGAAGACATTATATAAGTAAATGATTAATGATTATTAAAACAGGTGGGTGAATAATTTCGAGCACATGTCTAGCTGTAGGTCAAGGCAGCTTTGCGAACATACTTCTACAATTGCGTGTAACAGAGCCAAAACACTATAAACGTCGTTAACTTAATTCGTTTTAATTGTACAATGATTGATTACGAGAACATGTTATTGATTACGTAATTTGTAAAGTATTAATTGGTCACTTAATATTTATGATCGGTTTGTTTTTGCTGTCGTTAAAATCGTCCTTATTTTTTAATGCATAATGCATTTTTGCATTTTTTTATTGTTGTTTTTTTTTGTCTTTACCGATGCACAGTTTACTCACCTGCTAGTGGCAACACGTCAAATCTCGTTTCAGAACTCGTATTGAAGTTCGAAAATAATAAACATTTTATGTTCTTCACTAATAATTATAGAACCGTATTATATAGCAAAGTTTAAATTCACTCCATTTGAGACGTTTCCATTAAACTATATAGTGTAAAATGTTCAATAGTAAATTTAAAATAACAGGAGTTAATGAATACAAGATAAAAACTGTAAATGACTGGTCATGTTCCCGCCGAATACTGTTTTATTGCGACTCCGGTACCAACATACAACAGGAAATATTATTTTTCGCAGTTTCATTGTGTATAACTATGTTTATATTATTTGTGTGTAGCAATGATAATACAATATTTTTGGTTCCATTTGGTATCTCAAATTTTAGTGGCATATACAAACATATATCGGTTAGTACCTACTTACAAATCTTCGTAACGCCTACAAAAGTATCTATGTGAAAATTTCGAAATATTGTAAATTGTCAATAAAATTGAATGATAAATATGTAATAAATAATAAAACAATCTGAGTATAGTAAACTGACTGAACCGACTTTGTTTACTTTCACAATTTTATTATTAGCTTAAAACCAGTTCATTAAAAAAAGTAAAAATTTCACATTTTGGATTTGCAGGCGCAACTACAATACATTTTGTGTTTGTTATGAAGTATAATATGTTATTTCATAATTAATAGGCTATAAGATTCGTCAATAATATGAGGGAAAATGATTACTGCGTAATTAACGCGGGCAGAGCCACTGGGCACTGCTAGTTTATATAAGTTAACGTTAATAAACTACAATCTAAAAATTTTGCGAAACATCACAACGGTTGCATATGTGTCTACCAACCTAATTGGTATTATTATGTTCAACGTTTTATAAAGGACAATAACAACGGAATATTGCGCAAAAGCCGAGGTATTTCATCGTTAAGACGTGACCAGGTGGATTGACCGTGAAACGATGTTTTTACGTACATATAAATATTTAACGTATGTATGTCTTGTCGTACATAACAGCTATTACGCTTTAATTATATATTACACATGCTTTGTTTCGCTGTAGTATCAGCATTATTACGAGATGTCAAGGACAAACTTTCATGGGATGAACATAATTATTACTTCTGAGTATGTGTATCACATATACGAGTGGTTTCATTTAAAAATAAAAACGAGAACGAAGTCGCCGGAATAAGATAGTTATATAATATATCGGCTGTTATAAGGAAATAATATAAAAGTCATTTAATAATATTACGGTATGAACAAACACGTTCCTGCTAAGACAAATTTTTGTCAGTTATTTATAATCGCTTGTTAAGTAAGCCAGTCCCTCTAAACTTAACGTGTTGTCAGCTTAGGTCACGTCGTCACTTAACGTCATCTAATTTGTTTGACAAATCTATCTTCTACCTATATTTTATATATAAAATCTTGTGTGCGTCTGTTAGTGATCGTGAACTTGTGAACTCGCGTCGATGGTTCACATAGCGTTCACTAAATTATTAATATTGTTATTAAATGTAAATATCATTTGCCCAGTTGAAAAAATACAAATAAAACATAAGTCCGATTGAGTTTCTTGCCGGTTCTTCTCGATGACTGGGATTTTACCGAACCGGTAGTAGTTTGTTGACGTTTATAATTGATTTCTTAGGGCGTAAATAGAATAACGTTTTTTTTTTGTTACGATTCGATTGATGGCGTTGTGGTCAAGCCATTAAGTACTGGAAAGAGCAAAATAACGTCTACCGGGCCAGCTAGCTTAAAAATGAAGCTAGCTATTTAAAAGTGAATGCTTACTTGTTTATTAGTTATGTTTTGTTTGTCCTACACCATTTATTTAATTGCGATAAAACTTTGAGTCGCTGTACATGAACCCGTGAAGGTTTCTAAATTAGTGCAAACATGATACAATAGGTGGCGTGTGAGTCAGTTATTTTAAAAACGACAGAAACGAAGTCGATTGTAAAAGCTAGTGAAGATTGAAAAAGAACTCAAATACTCTATAGTATGTATACTAATAAGCCGGGCGTGGCAGTATTACGTGTTGTTTGAACTGATCATGAATGGCATTTGCATAAGCCGCGTGCCAACGTCTTGTGTAACTTTAGTCCACAATGCCTACATGTTACGCCCTACATGATAATTATTACACGGTTAATATATTCATTACGTTAATTATGTTTCAGGTAATTAAGTATTCAATATGTAATATAGATTTGAGAGTATTTTAACAATATTTCTCCATTTTATCTGACAATTGGTGAATACTCGTACGAGTATATGCGACTGAAAAGTCGTTTAGTAGGTTCATCGCGCAGATAATCTCGAATATACCTTTAGTACCACCGTTGTAATCACTCCCACACCTGAGAATGTTTTATGCTCGGAATGTGGAATGTGGCAGATTAGAACCAGATTTTGTTTGTTTCAAATAATAAAAATAAAGTTATAGAGACTTTTTATAAGATTTGTTGGTTTTATTTAAAATAAAAAAAAATCTTGTTTCAAAACATGTTTTCCTTGTTACTTTTTATTATTATTGTGTTTTTATACAAATCTACAAGTGTCTTGCTCGTGATACCTTGCGGAAAATGGATGTTTGTTGTGCAAACATAATTGTTATAGTCTTTGTCTAAATAACAATGTTTATTTTTTGGAACGAGGTCGATATATGTAAGAAAATCAAATAACATATACTCTATCTTGTAATACGTAGAAACTAAAAGAAAAAAAATTCACTTCTAAAACATATTTATAATTACAAATGAAATTCAAAATCACCAATCTTTTTATTTTTCATTAAATACTTAAATTTTTCATAATATTGGAATCTTAGTGTTTATAAATTTATGTGTATTTAAGATTGTTTTTATTTATTACATGTCTGATGATGACATGAGGATTAATACTTATCTAAATGATTTTATATTGGCTTTTTTTATCGTTGTACTATCTATACATATTATAAAATAAAGTCCCCCGCCGCGTCTGTCTGTCTGTATGAACGCGATAAACTCAAAAACTTCCAAACGTATTTTCATACGTTTTCTCATTCGTATTCGTATTCTCATCAATAAACGGAGTGATTCATCAGGAAGGTTTAGGTGTATAATTCATTACGGTTTTGTGTAAACTGGTTGAAATATGACAGTAATTGTTGAAAGTGTCGGAAAAAATCGTGCCCACTGGGAGCTTTACTGGCGGGTGCCACATAAACCAATATATGTATTACTATGCTACCCGTACGAAGCCGATGTGGGATGCATAGTGTAATATATTTTAAATAGATGATTAAACTGAAAAAAGAATATTATAATAAAAAAGGCATAAAATTTTAATAAAAGTTAATGGTCTATGTTCTATTTATCTAAATGCCCTTCGTTAATGAATAATTATTTATTGCGAAATGACTGAAATGAGGGGAAATATTTGTAATGATTTCCGCTTTTTTAAGCGTAGACAGTAATTATATATGATAAGTTATTAACCGACTTTCTATTGCCTATTGAGATTTATTGTTAAATAGAATAATATTGCAACACGCTGCAGAGAAGTGAAATCAAATTTATTTGAGATGGTCTGACTGATTACTTTGTAAGTCTATAAAGTAAATAATAGTTGTCTAGTGTTTTTTATATAAGTAGAGATTTGTTAGTTCATTGAATATCTATGAAATGTAAACAAAGAGTTCTCATATCTCCATATAGACAAATTTTCGTGTTGAAATCAATGAGATTATTTTACATTATACAGGTTTTACATTTTGGCAATGTTGTGGCACTGAAAATGGTAACATGGTAAGCAGTCCCTACCAACTGCTTTTCAAGTATAGCTGTCGGAATAAAACAATGGTATTTGAAAATAGATTTACAATTTGAACTAGTAATATTTAATTTGTTTAGTAGAAAATGACCTATCACCATATTGTAGTTTGAGAATTATATTATCTATGATCGAAAGCTCAGAAGTCCCTAAATAAATATAACACTTACGAATATCGAAGATAAAACCGAGAAGTTGTATTTTATTCGAAAATCTCTACGAATGTAATCGTTCCTGTGTTTAAACTAGATCTATTTTACTTGAACTCGCCAATTAAGGTAATATTTAACCAGAGAGAAGGCTATAAACAACTTTTTCTGTTAATATTCCATTTACAGACATTTATAGAATGATGTTACGGGCTGATTCATTTCTCACAAAGTTGACGCACCCCCGTACATAATTATTACGTAATGTTCCTATATTTTATTCTTTTAACTAATCAAAAACATTCTCCGTGTTCTATTTCTATAGATTGATATACGTAACTAAATATTTTGTAGTTAGTCCATAATATCAACACATCAAAAATACATTTCTAATTGCGTAGGCACAATGGAGTAATAAGATAATTGCAATTAATAAACTAAATATCATAATAATGTTTCAAATAAAAGAAGAAAAACTTTAGAGTAGCTTGTTTAATTTTTGAAATTGTTATTTTTTTTTGTAGAACATCCTTTGAAATATATTTTTTTAAGAAATAAAGTTTTGAAATATATTGTTTAGGTAAGAAATTAACGAATATCGTAATATTTTTTAACAATATATCTGGCTGGTAGGACACGACAATTGTTGTGTGTGGATAGAGACCACCATACACATAGGTGTGTCTCGTTACGACATCAGCCGGGGTATATCCAGTAATCAAGTGGATGCTGCATTTGTATCCGACTGGATCGCAATTACTATGTTCGTGACGATAAACCCGTCACAATGACTCTCTTTTGGGTTGACGTTTCGGAGTCAGCCATCTTACAGGCTAGTATAGCAGTGATTACGTGTAATTGATTACCGATTTTTGTCACCGTTCTTTTTGAATTGTACAGTGTTTACCATTAGGCACAGTGCGGTAACATTACATAAAAAACATAATATGTATTACGTTTAAAAATTAATTGACCGAAAATAATATAGCTATAAAAAGATATCTTCGAAATTTATTGCACTCTATCAACATTAATAACTTCTCAGTAAATGATATAACATTTCCAGTTACGTTAGGTAATGTTAGTCAACATATGATTTGCTCTAGAGAAAGCGGGCGTGCAGGCGGCGCGGCGCTCTACGGTGAGCGGATGCGGCATCCGTTCGATCTGTCAATATTGATTTATGCTGTAATGTAGTGAAATTTGCATACGTGAAATATAAACGTTTTCGCTATTTCAAAATTTATACGTTTGAAAAATGAAGGAATGTTTCATGTTTACTTTGTGTTAATATTCGTAAATTATTATATTTATCTGTGTTTCTAAATATAAACTATTCATTGCGTTGTTGTTGATTTTCATTATTTGATAAATGTAAAACTTATACAGCGCGAAACGATATAACCATAAAGTAAATTGAATATAGGAATAAAATATATAATAATAATACCACTATCTCATAAAAGGTCCCAATACTGGGTAAAGGTATCCTCCTTGGGATTCATCACTACGTGAGCCCAAGAAGTATTTGCGATTTGTATTATCGAAAAACCTACAGTTCCGTATTTTTTAAATATAGTGAGATATTACAATAAATTTTATAGTACCTTAAGTTTTCAACGTCATATATTCCTTCTCCATTAACCACTAGTGTTACTAATTAATTTCGAATAAGTTAATTTACGCGAATTACATTGAAATATATTTATAAACGTAATTTTTCTTTTTTTCCAGCATTCTTCAAAACTACCCAGTTTGAATTCTAACGAGATGGACTACGGGTGATCTGACAAGGTTTTATAAAAATGATAAAAGACGGAGGCAGTGGATCCAGAGATGCTTGCGACTGGGAAAATTGGTACAAAAGCACTTCAGACATAAATCAAATAACATTGGGTTGAAACCATTGGTTTCAAATTGAACATCGTTGTTCAATAACGTAGTCTAACTTTGGGAAGTTAAATATGAAAAGAATAAAAGAATAATTTATGGAAGATGTAAAATAAAATACGTTAATTTTTGTGTTTACTTTACTACCCTAAAACCCGATATCCTCATATAAAAGATATTCAACTGAACTGTTCAACAACTTCAATTTTATAATCCACCATCGAAACTATAATGATCCTACAAACTGATTGAGGAGGAGGTTTGTTGATTTTCAATCAGAAAGTATGAATAATGTAATAAAATTAGTTTTTTCTGATGGTCCTCGCCGCATAACATCTCATTGGCCCTTTGAACATATATATAGATCGTAAGCTCGAAAGAGAAAGAGCATAGTATATACTTGTGTTAGAACTAGATAGGAATATGAAACCATTTTTGTTATTTTATCGGCCTATGCAAATCGTTATGATAACAAATTTCGCTCGTTTTTGCAAAATGTAAGGTTTTAAAGTGTAATTTAATGTTTAGTAGACGTATTTAATTGTGGTTACGTATACTGTAACTGAATGTAACTCTTTATAACAAGGAAAGCAATATAATAAGACGCAAACTCTAGTGTACTCCGTTTTTGGTCTTGTCGTGGTGGTCTAGTGGTTTAGATAGGCGGAATATCAATTCGATGGCATGAAACAACGAATTTTTCGGAATTCGCAAACATTTACTAATTCAAATTGGTAACATTATCGATTGACGGTGAAGGAAAACATCGTGAGGAAACCTGAACACTTAAGAAATGATCTTGTAGTGTTCTTGTATGTACGAAAAATCTAGAACTGTTAATTTCTCGGTGCTTGAAATCGCTAATACGTTGTGGGCTGGCGCGGTGATTAAGCTCATACCTTCCCTTAGGAAGAGGCCTTTGCCGAGCCGTGGGACATCGGCTGACATTATTATTAGTATTCAATCTATTGCCGATCTATTCTATAGTAAATCTATGCTTTGAAATATAAGAACTTAATCTCTCATCCGATTATTAAGTTAAACGGGCACATAAGCTTGTTTATATAATAATATTAATATCAACTTGTCATTATTTCACTACTGGGCATTAACTTGATGTTAACACAATCGGAGATGATAAGCATATGGTAAATAACCCGTCACTGTGACTCTCTTTCAGTTTGTCTCGTTTCGAAATCAACTATTTTATATCTAGCTGCCAAGACGCTTACCGGCATGACTACTATAAAAAAGCTAAGTTTAAAAGTAAACCTGACTAAAATACATGTATAGTTAATATACATATATACTAAAACACTCAGATGCCTGGCGACAGATTTTCAAGTTAACTATGCGAGTTAACCAAGCAATGAATAAAAAATCTTACGACAATACTATGCTTTCGTAATGATGTGGAGCCAAACCACACTACCATTGAGCTATCATCGCTTTAATTCTGGACGTATTGGAGATTTTAAATGATATTCCCTTCATAGACTAACATATGGCATTGATATCACATGACGTTAAGTGATAATGTGGTCAAAAATAGGCAACACTAAACTTAGATATATTGGTAATTGGTCTTCATGAATTTATTAAAACAAAGGCAGTGGCAATAGGATTTTGACTTTATGTTGCTAAGTTGGATAGCATTGAAAAATTTCATAGCACCTATGCCTACATCACGATGCTTTCTTCACTTAAAGTGCTTAGATTCGTATCTACGTGCTTAAAGCCATTCGAGCTTGAGTATGCTAGCGCTAAGCTATAATAATTTTGAAGTAACTGTATGTGATCTTTGGTTTTTATATTTTTTTATGAATCTTAATTCAACAAGTAAATAAGGGCAAATGGTGTATACACCATGTGATATTATTAATTGTGAATTTAATTAGGTGAATAATCAACAAGAACAGAAGATTTGTTCTGTATCATCTCAGCGCGTTTGACCCATATATGGGCCGGTTTGAGCGGTATCGGATAGCAAGAATGCATGATTACGTAAAGACTTCTTTAATCTATTCACGGAGTGTCCCTATTGAGGTAGGTTGAAAATTAATAACAGATTCAAGATGTGTCCACTTTTTATGGTTCTCACGACATACTTCTTCTTTAGTGGTCCTAAATATGTGGTGAATTTTATCCATTGTGAACAAAATATAAAAATGATCTTTCTTTCATTACAAGTATTGCATCTTCTTGCATGTAATTTAATCACACAATTATATACTTATTTTATGTGCCGACTTTTATTTTGATATTCCATTACTAAACTCAGATTCGTAAAATTATTATGGGACAGTGTTACACTGTCAGTCAGAAGGTTAAAATATACCTTCGAATTTATGGAACAAATTTAATAAAGAGGCAAGGAAAACAATTACATTATATTTTGTAATAATAAAATCATATAGAATTACTTATCGAGATGACTGTAGGTAATAAAATACGGTAAATGATATGATGTATTGTTATATGGATAAATATATGTTGATATACCTATAATGTATGAGATTGATAAACTCCAAAACCGTTTGATTGAGCACCATGAAAGTTGTTATATCTAGGGGTTTTTTTAATGGAAAAGATTTTTATGATATCCCTGAACGAGATAGATGGCGCTGTGGTCAAGTTATTTACTACTGGATAGAACAGAATAACCTCTCTGAGCTAGCAAGTTCCTTTTATAACATAATATAAAGTTCATGAAATTGTTTGTTTATTTGAACGTACTAATCACTGGAACATTCAGTTAACTTGAAAAAATTTTTTTATATTGTATAGCTTACTTATAGAAGCAGGTTATAAGGTATATAACATTACGCTAAAACTTTAAGGAGCGCAACAGTAACCATGAACGTCAAGCAATCTGGCAAGCTGTAGGCAAGTATGCGAAGTGAGAACAAGGATACGCTTGACGCTATGCGCTGGCGGCTGCGCGGTGGATTCATGGTGGATTAAATTTAACACGAATGAAACCGTTGGGCACAGCTAGTATTTTCATAATAACCTTCGTATAAAACTATTTGGAAATGATACCATAAGCCTATAAATATTAACATAAAACACTATACTTAACTCTATAACTTACAAGCAATAGCAGATGGAAAATACAAGTAAATAAACGAGTCACGACTTTGTTCCAATAAACGTGGAGGATTGTAATACGTATTACAAGATTTGTTGAAGATGTATCAATTTCATCATATCTTCATACAATATATATCAAGAGGCATTATTGAATGTGACAATATATATATTTTATCAGTTTATCTACATGCATACTCTTTTATATGAAAGGGCAGCGGCAGCCCTGAGGTTGCTTTAGTCACCAGGTAGCAAGGGGTGCCAAAATGACAATTGCGAAAAACAATTCGAGCGAAAAATATAAGTGCCCCGTATGAAAATGAAAATTTAATTCAAGAAAACAAAAATTAAGCATAGCTGCACGGTGCCCGCACTTCACAATACAATACAATTTATGGTCTGAAAGCGTCGACCAAGGGTGCCGAAAGACAATTTCGCTCTATCATGATTAACACAACGTTTTGAAGAAAGGTCAGGTCAAGAGTACTCTAAACCGACGAGCATGCATGAAAAGATTGATGAATGTTGAGAAAGCAAAAGTTGTATGGTAGGATCGTAGCAAGTGGAAGGACGTGGTTTCTGCCTACCCCGTTGGGATAGAGCCGTGATTTATGTATATATGTAAAGATTACAAAACGAAAGATTAACTATACAACCAACAACGATTTTAACTACATGTGCGTAAAAAACAGTCAATGAGCATTAAGCTGTTTGAGAAGTACACAAGTGAGTTATTTTAGGGTTGTTTAGCACAATCTAGATTATGTTGAAGTGAAGGGCAATAGTCACGAGATTATACATAGAGTTCTGTACACTTATGCACGAAATATAGAAAGTGGGTCACTTATAAGTGAAGATATATTATGGCCATATTTAAAATTACTATTGGCCGGCAATATGCATTCTATCATAAAAGACTTTTTAGCTCACTTTATTAAAAAGTTTTGTAAGATAAGTACTCATATTAAAAAGCGTACATATTTATAGGGTTTTCGGATTTGCCGATTTAATTGGAGATCAGCATGACGATAAATGTTGATGGATACACGAATACCTCATTATCTGCATTTGTCCTTCTACACAAGAACCACAGTTATTATAAAAAGGTCCCTAAAGTATGTGAATTTGGCTATTCGTAGAAACTAAAATCTGTTTATCCGATTCTAAAAATCTATCATTGATTGAAAAGGCTAAGCTGTTTTAAGGCTAATGTTTTCATAACCTATTCATTCGATTGCGATGAAACTTTGAGGTGTTGCTGAGTGTAAACCAGCAAAGGTTCTTTATTAGAACTACCAGTTTACAATAGGTGGTGCGCGTGTGATTTAATTTCTAATACAACGGAAACGAAATCGAGGGCAGAAACTAGTATTAAATAAAAAAGATACGGTAGCAGTATTTTCCCGACTCTGCATAAGACACAAATAGAGTAACAATCTCAAATCACGTATACAACCCTACATATATTTATTCAACACATTTTATGTTGATAGCATTATCATCGGGGGTTATGGAACTACATATCCGTAACCGAAACTATTGGGTATTCTAAATAAAATAATATCCAAAACCGTAATCATATCCGATACAAATGTTTCGAATAATTTCGGATAGGGACGAAGTCGAATGAGATAGGGTCGGACACCAAAAATTGCTTAAAATATTACTAATAACTATCAAAACTAAAGTTAATATTATTTACTTACAAATGTTCAAATAAAACCTATTTTACAATTGTTTGAAATATATAATATCCATAAATTATCCAACGAAAGTATTCTTTGCTCGTGACCTTGGTGATTTATATTATTAAAAGTAAAATATTTAGTAATGTTGACCGTTGTTTACCGTTGTTTGTTAGCCGTTCATAACAATAGGATGAAGATTTAAAAAATAATAATGAATTTTGATGTAGTTATATAAATGTTAACTAGCTGACATTCGCTGATGACAGCAGAATACAGCTGCCATTACACATATGTTACATATTATGTGTAATGGCAGTTGAATATTTTGCACTATATAGAATCTAACAGTTGGCATTATGGTTGATGGCATTCCCTATGAAATACCTTCTTAATAGTTTTTTTAATGAAACAAATAAATTTAAATCATTGTCTATACTACTAATTGTCTTCTCAATAGTCATAAACATAAAATTTAAAATTATCTTTGAATCATTAATTTTGATGAAGAATTAACGGAGATATGACGTTGACAGGAAAATACCTTTGAAAATAATATATATGATAAGTTTATGGTATTGCACATTATAGTATAAGTAGGTAGGTGCGTATGTGTATAGAACGTGAATTTGCATTGTCTCTTTTACATACGCTATCTATACATCTAGTTATAATATGATTTTAGAAGATTTTGTTATCATAAATATTTTTTTTTCACTTTATTATAATATGATACCTATATACATGGAATCCAATAGGAATGATTAATAAGAAATAGGTTTAATTGCTACGCTTTTTTGCATTAAGTCTGTGAATAATTGTAAGAGACAATTACTTCACAGGAATAATTTCACACATACCTGTCAAACTGAGGTATTGTTTGTGCTTCTCAAAGTTCTTCCAAGAATTATTATAAAAAAATAATTGATTGTTTAACAGTATAATTATTGTAGAGAGTTTTTATTTTACTTTAAACAATTGTAAGTTACAGCAATTATTAAACGACAATCCTTAAGCGTTTCCAGTTTTGTTATGTTGTGTTTATATAATTGTTAAGTTTTAGCTTAATTTTTCAAACTGTATCCTAAGCACTATCACTTAGTTTTGATTTTGAAAACGTTGCATAGATTTTCATAAAAAACAATGCAATAATATATAAATCATTTATCTTCAAAATCCAAATTTGAGACGCAAAAACTAATATTGATTGAGCAACCAATTGAATACTTCAAACAAAGGTAATAGAACTGAACTTAAATACACATACAACTAAAATAACATAAAAATACATTAACTAAATCTTTATTACAATCCCTTTATACTTTTTATTACATTCTCCTTTTATGTTACAAAAACCACCGTTCCCGCTTTCATAATTATTCACATATTGGTAACGATTAATATTTATTAATATATAATAAAAAACTTTTAAATAACTATAATCTAATCATAACCTATATGACATAATGCTGGTCGAAGACTTTACTATACCAAAAAAAAAAACTAATCGATTAAAATATTAAACACTTTTTGGTACAAAAACTTCAATAGTTATTTCTAAATTAAAGCTATGACATATTATATGACTATAATGAATTTATTGATATGAATCTGTTTTTGTACATAAAGTTTTGTACAAAATTACCTTCATTTGTTGCTAATCTTCATATTCCTTGATATATAAAATTTTACACAAAACGAAAACAAAACAACGAAATACAAAATGAAGCATAAGTATTATTAGAACGAAACATTTAGATTCTGAATTTGTATTATTTTATTTTTATATTATATTTTCTTAGTATGTCCCAGAGAAACTGGTATAAATAATTTAACGTCTAACCTGTCAAACAGTTATTGTTTTAAGTGTCTCCATTATTTTGGGGCGGCGTATTTTTTCTCGGAACGAAAGCTGGTCTTTGGAAATTTGACCTCAGTGACTTAAAATAAAGCTTTCTTTCCGTTGTCGACTTAGGAGATTCAGTTGTGTAACTCTTCGTTGTTGATTTGATATTACCAATTTTCTTCTTAATATCGACTGGTACATTTTGTACCCTGTTTCCTGTAAACCTAGATTTTGTTGGATTAAAACTTGAAGTTTTATTTGATTTCTTAATAAAATTCGCTGATATTGTCACATCTGATTTATTTGCAACTCGAGGTGCGGATGTTATTCTTGTAAAGTTGGAAGATTTGATTAGAGGTCTTCTAGGAAATGCGAATTTAGAACGTTTAGCATCTTTCGGTGAGAGTTTTGTCGTAGAAGTTTCTTCCGTAACTATTTCTGTGGTTGCTTCTGTGGTTATAACAGTTGTAGTATCAGGAATTACTGTTGTGGATTGTGTTGTTAATTTTGTAGACAGTAAAGCAATGATTGGGCTAGTGCTTGGAGTTTCTGTAGTACTTGTTAATGTTGTTGTAGTAAGTTTAGGTGTACTAGATAAAACTGTTATGTTTACAGGATATTTAATTGTAGGTTCATCCATGACAGGTGCTCCGCTCAATTCTTGACCTTTTACAAAAGTGATTATGCTACGGCCTGTCTCAGGTTTCAGTATTTTTAATTGAACGATTTTAACTTCCTCTTTTTCAGTGGCCGAGTGGCTAGTAATTGGTGCAGAATATACAACAAATGGTTGATTAGCATCGTTAACTTTATGAGCTGTGATTGGTTTTTCTGTTTTGAATAATGCTTCTAAAGGCAGCGTTGATGGATTTGTGAGCATCGAACGTGGAGTAACTATCTCAAGTTGTTTAGCTGCTTTTTCCTGTTTCGCTTTTTCATTTTCATAAGCGGCAGGTACAAATTGCCACTGTGCAAATAAAGGATCATCTTGTACAATATTATCTTTTTTCTCATCATTGACATAGCTTAAAAATCCATCACATGGGAAATGTTCAATTTGAGTTTTTACAACATTATTTCCTTCAGAAGTTCTTTTTACGTGTCTATAAGCTTCATTAATACTTTCTGAAGTGACAAGATTTTCTTTAGGTATATCAAGGTAGCTTAAAGCCCTCACGTTTCTCGTTTCGTCGATTCTTATGGGATTATCGGGAGGATTTTCCACAGGGTATATATGGCCAAATTTCGTCAGATATATTGGGATTTCATCTTCAACTATCTTTATAAGACTGAATCTGCTAACTTCACCAATTTTGTCTATAACGGGCTTCTTTTCTACTTTAATGGGACCTTCTTCAATTAGGGTTGTCTGATTATTTTTGTTTAAACGGTGTTTGTCTAATTTTGACGATACCTCAACGACTCTGCTCACTGAGAATAATTTATCGAACTGTGTTTTTATTACAGGCGGTGCTGGCGTAGTGGTAGTGGTGGTCGTGGTGGTAGTGGTGGTGGTAGTGGATGTAGTGGCAGTTACTGTAGTTTTTGGTAATGGTTCTGTGGTAACTTCAGTATTTTCTTCAGTTTTAATAGTACCTGTTGTAGTCGGGGCTATAGTAGTTTCAGGAATAGTTACAGATTGTAAATTTATTTTTATTTCTGGTGTTGTTGTAACGTAAGAAATGTCTTTAGCGTTTATTAAATAATCATCTATCTTAGTATCTGTTTCCATCAAAACTGTGGTTGTTTCAATTTCTTCCATATTAGTTGTAGTAATATCATTTGATTTTACACTATCCTGTATAGTAGTAATATATTCAGTCTTCAATAAATATTCATCTTCGATTATGGTAGTAGTTTCTGGTTCGGTTGAACGAGACGATGTTGTATTGATCTCCTTTATACTTTCTGTAGATGGAGTGCGATTGTTATTTTTTGTTGTAAAGGTATTTTTAGGTCTAGGTGCAGACACTGGACTATTATATCCAGGAGGTACATTTTGAACACGTTTTTTTGTACTGTTTGCAGGTTTATTGCTCGTAAATCTAGGAAACCCTCCAGTCTTATTTACTGAACTACTTTGAGGATTACCAAATCTCCTAGGGAACTCTGTAGTAGATGTTGAGCCTCGAAATGTATTAGCGTTTATTATTCTAGGTTTAAAAGGTAATTTTCTCGTAGTAGTAGTGATCTTTGTTTCTGGAAGTTCTTCGTCATATACTTCTTCCTCTTCCTCAAGTAACTCTTCTGGTTCTTCATTAAAATTTTCATCTTCAGTTTCATCTGCATAATCAGGCTTTTTGGTAAACAATTGGTTTTGCGGAACAAACACAAATGGATTTTCAGGTTCTTCTTCAAGAAGTTCTTCATCCTCATAGTATTCTTCTTCATCATAATATGCTTTTGGTGTTGTTTTAGTTATAGTGAATGGTTTTCGTGTAAATATTTTTGAAGGGAACGGTTTTCTTGTTACTGGTGCGGATGGCTTAAATGAATCTCGTTCTACCGTTTTAGGACTTGTGTATGCACCAGGATTATATTTTCGACTAAAAACTCTACTGCTGGAAGGGATGGAAGAAACTGTTGTTGATGTGAATAATTTTTTCGATGGCCGATAAGGTACTCGAGTGCGCACTGAAGGTGATGTAAGCAGTGTAGTACTTGTAGTGGTTGTGTCTATTTTTGTCTCTGATGTTTCGGTAGTAAATATTTCATTGGATATAGTTGTATTATTTTCTGTATCATCTAGAGATACAGTTTCAGTTGTATTGTTCATTTTTAAATTTGGATAAGTTAAAACAGTTGTTGTTTCTTTCGAAAGTATGTCGCTGCGAGTTTCTACGATAGTAGTGTTCATCTTTGTTTCTGTCCCAACATCGATTTTCTCTAATTTTGCATATAATTCTTTTGTGACTTCTTTTGTTCCTTCTGGTTTTTCACTTGTTACTTGAAGAGTTTTGGTTGTAATATCTGTAGTATCACTTACTACTTCAGTTATAGCTTTAGTCCCTTCTTGTTTAATTAAAGGAGTCTCTGATAGTTCTATTCTATCTTGACTTTTTTCAATGTTTTCTGTAGTTGTTTTTAAATCGACATTGGTTTCAACATCAATAACTTCAGTAGCATCAGTGAATTTTTCTGTTATTTGTTCGGTCGTAGTAGGTGTAGGGGTAGTTAAATTTGATACTAAACTTGTGCCTCTGGTCTTTTCTCCATAGTTAAGTATAGTTACAGTAGTTGTTTCTTTGAGAGAATTAAAAGAACCGATAGATTTTGCAAGAATTTCTGGCAAGTCATCTATAGGTTTAATTCTTTTTCTAATTATTTTCCGGATTCTTGGTATCGTTGTTGTAGTAGGTTCACTTATTTCTTCAGCATCGCCAGGAGTAATTGTGGAAGACGGTCGTTTGCGGATAACTCTGAATTTTTTCTTTTCATTATTACTCACAGATTCTGTGTCAGAGGCCATAGCATCAACAGAACTAATGGTTTCGAAAGGTTTTGTTGTTTCTTCTACTTCGTCATCATTTTCTTTATGTTCTTTTTCGGCTATAGCACTTTCCGAAAGAAATATATCATCACTTTTGTTTTCTATTTCATACTCTTCATTTTTATTTGTCGTAGTTTGTTGAGTAGTTGAAAGGCGAGAAGGAAAAGGTAACCTTCTTGCTTGAATAACAGGTCGGTTAGCAGACAGTGTTGGTCTCGCTCGACCAAAAGGTAAACGCGATAGTGTTCTTTGAGTCACAGTTCTCTGATTATCTTCGTTAAAGTTTTCAGCATCTAAAAGAGATGCATCAGTAGTTCTAGTGAAAGGACGTGGTGTAAATCTGGCGAATGTCGGTCTCCTTTGTCCAACAATCCCCAAAACTGGGGCTTGTGATGCGGGTTCAGCTGTGAAATTAAGCGTAAACCGGCTTTTTCCTCTAGGTAAAATATTTGAGCGTTTTACATCAATGGTTGCTGCAGAAATTTCGCTGTCATCCACTGCACTTGCAGCAGTTGTTCTTTGTCTAGGATTTATACCCGGACTAGGACTAAAGTCTTGTTGAAGTTCAAATTCAGACATATTATCTTCTGGAGTTAATGAAATCACTTCATCTATATTTAGTTCTGGTCTAAAGTCACCTCTGGATGTGATTGATGCTGCTGCAGGCAAAGAATCTTCGTTTTGCGTAGTTTGTGATGTTTGCAACCTGCCCCTAAACTTTCTTACACCAGTTTCTCTGTTTACATTTACCCCATCTACTTCAAGGCTATCTGGAGTTGTTGATCTAATTTTTCTAGAAACGAAATCGCTACTTTCAGAATCCGAAGATATTTCGTTTGAGGTTGCCAAAGGCCTACGACGACGGAAAGCATAATTCCTGGGACTCACCTGGGTTGAAGACGGTGCTGAAGATGTCGAGGTTGTAGTTGAAGTAGATCCACGACGTCTCAAAATGGTACGTCGTGTTGGAAGGCTGGATGGAGCAGAAGTTGTAGTTGTAGTTGACCTTAGAATTGACCTAGAGGTTGTAGTTGGAGTTGTAATAGTTGTGACCTCAGGAGCTTCGGTTGTCTGAGCTGCTGTTGTTTCAGGAACAAGAGGTTCATTTTCCGAGAAACTCAGAGAGTTAAGTAATGAGGATATTTGGACAGCGAGGACAGTAGTAGGTTCCGGGCTACTTGGTTCGTCGATTGTAGAGACGGTTGTTGACCGAATTCTTGACACAGTGGGTATGGGACTACTCGGTTCTTCAAAAGGAGGTATGGTTGTGGAACGAGTGCGGACTATTGATGTGTATTGCGGTTGTGAAGAGATTTCTTTTTCTAAAATTATCTGTTGTTCTTCATCTTCGGGCTCATTTTTTTCATACCTGAAATAGATAATATTTTGATTGTGTAGTTTATATCTAATTTTAATATGTATATTGAATAATCTAAACTAATATTATAAAGGGGAAAGATTTGATTGTTTGTTTGCATTGAATAGGCTCTGAAACTACTGGACCGATTTGAAAAATTCTTTCACCATTAGAATCCTACATTATAACTGTTGAACATAGGCGATAGAATATTCAAAATTAGAATATTAGGGAATTCGTATGAAAACCCTGACAATGTAACCCAAAGTGTGAAAAAAAATACCAAAAAATCGTTATATCGTGTACGCTGAGGAAATTATTGACAATAGAGCAAAGTGATGTAATACGATTTTATACAGGACATAAATATTTACAAAAAAGTCCGCGAAAGTACTATTACAGTTACGTCATGATAACTACTTTTTTAAGTTAAAAATAAAATGTTCAATAATAATGCCGGTCCAAACTATGCTTAAAAATAAAATAAAAAAATATCCTATATATGAAAAATAATAATGGTGCAAGTTTTACATGTTGTACAACTTGTATTATTGAGCATTGACGATGCACAGCATCTGTGAGAGGGCGTTGTATACTTCCGCATTTGAAACTTTTCTTAAATACCCGTGCAAAGCCGGGGCGGGCCGCTAGTTCTATTATATTCTGATTCATATCAACTATTTTATGAATCCTAGGGTGTATATACACTATTTGTTATTTTACTTTTAACAGCAATTGACAAACTTTATTTAGTTTTCAATAATTATTATTCAAACAATATATTGCAATTACTGTGATATAGGTATTGATAGAACAATCAAAGCGATCAAATGAAATCACCAACATATACAGATGCACAATTATAATATACTCGTAATAATATCTTTTTTTAAAGTAGATTGCTTACTGTGTAGTAGTCGTATCCTCAGTAGAAGGGCGCTGTCTTCTTATGGTAACATATTCAGGTACATTCTCACGTCTTGAATTAAGTAAATCAAATGAGTTTGGAGTTTCTGATTTCGTCAATATAGGTCCTTGACGTTCGAATAATGCATTCCTAAAAAAAAATACTAGTCTGAACTTTTTTTGCTTATAGGCAAGCGTTTGCACAGAACACAAATGGATATTATATGGTATTGTAGTCGAAGTTAGAAGTAAAACATAAAAAGAAGATTGGATTATAAATGCAAGTACCGGAGCTCGTTGAAAGGTATCATGGAAGTAGATTTGAATTTTTAGACTGAACTTTAGCTAGCAACGCGAGTACTAAAATATACAACCACTGTAATATTATGATTTTATTCCTCATCATCATCATGTCAGCCGAAAGACGTCCACTGCTGGACATAGGCCTCCCCCAAAGATCGCCACAACGACCGGTCCTGTGCTGTCCGCATCCAGCGGCCTCCCGCAACCTTTACCAGGTCGTCGGACCACCTTGTGGCGGGTCTGCCCACGCTGCGTCTTCCGGTACGTGGCCGCCACTCGAGAACTCTTTGACCCCATCGGCCATCTGTTCTACGAGCTACGTGGCCCGCCCACTGCCACTTAAGTGTAGCTATTCTTCGGGCTATGTCGGTGACTTTAGTTCTCCTGCGGATCTCCTCATTTCTGATTCGATCACGCAGAGAAACTCCGAGCATAGCCCTCTCCATTGCCCTTTGTGTGACTTTGAGCTTTCTTATGAGGCCCATAGTTAGCGATGATTTTATTACAATGTTTTGTGTCATCTGATAATTCAGATACCTATGATTTTGTACGATTTTGTACAATACCACTTTGTACGATTGGGATATAAATACCCATAATCTAAAATATTATTTATTTATTAGCATTAATAAACATACCTGGAGGCCGTGTCATCAGCAGTGTCTGAAGTAGCCAGCGTTGGCCTCGCTCTTCGTATATTAACGTATTGAAGTGGCTTGGCAGTTGTCGCTACGCTAAGCTCAGTTTCAACCGGTGTTGAATTCGGCTCTTTCTCGGACTCTTCCCCGCTTTCTTCGGATTCAACGGGTTCATTTGTTAAAGATGTTGAAGGACGTTTTCTGTTAATCGTTGTGTACCTGGATAACGTTATACATGAGTGTTTTTGAGAAATTGTCAAAAAAAGAAAAGCAATGCTTTAGTACTTAAGGACAAGTTCTATTTCTCAATTTAGCAATTTATCTTCAGACACATCATCATCATGATTAATATTTAATGTTAAAATAAAAAAACTTACTGTGGTCGGTCTTTCCTTAACAATTTATCTTTATCTGCCGCAGGTTCCAGACCTTGGTTTTGAGGGCCTCGTCTACTGTTTTGTACAGAATTTTCAAATATGCTGTTTCCACTGAATCTAAAATTTAATAGTTAGTTTACTTTCTTCTTCTAACTTACTATTTGGTTAAATCTCTTACGTAATCTAAATGATCTTGTGATAAAGAGAAACACTAACATGGTAAATTATCTAGTCATTTTGAAATGGAATATCAGTTATAATACCATTTTCTTTGTACAATATTTAGGTAAACTAATAAGCAGATTCGCGACTATTTATTTGAACGTATTCTGAATAAATTGTGGTTAGTACTAATAAGGACCATTAAATTGGACAATAAATAATTAACTGGTTCCTATAATTTTAGAGCGCAGTAAATATTAATATTTGATCTTACTTGTTCTTTCCCCGCGCTCGTTCTAGCACCTTCTGATAAAGTTTCTTGTTGAAGGAAGATGGTGTAGTAGTAATACCACCGTCGGTGCTTGCTGAGGTTTCTGACAAATGCAATTGCTTTTCCAGTTGTTCGATGCCCCCTTATGACATAAAAAAAGAAATTGTTAGAAAGTTTATATTTAATTCAAACAATATTTAAAAGTTTGTAAAGGGTTCAAAATAGTTTTTTTTTCAACTTTAACATAAAATTATCGTTTACTTACCAACTTTCTTGATCAGATCGATCAATTCTTTGATAACTTTTGGATCCTCTGCATCATCAATCACGTCTTCCTTTACATCTTCATCATATTCTTCTTCAGACTGTAAAACAGAAAGATTTTGATTTCTTAAATCTAAAAATCTATACTATTCTTAGTTTGATTAAGTTTAAATAAATTTAGATTAATCGGAAGAAGATATTAACTGACTATTTTAAGTTTAAATAATGGGATAACCTATCATCTACTTTATAAAACAGTAGATATGAAACCCTCACCTCAGGTTCAGGAGTAGTAGTTGTTGTAGTGGTTCGGAATAAAACAGAGTTTTTGGTGCTTATTCGGAGCGGTCTCCGCGTTGTAGTCGTGGTCGTACTAAGAGTAGTTGTAGGAGTCGTTCTCGTGGTAGGTGCTTTCGTTGTGGGCTTCGGAGTGCTCACTTTACACGCAACATTGCGAGCGAAGTCACAAGAATCCGCTGCTTTGTTGAAAAAGAGACCTGGAAAGCATTCAAGTTAGTTGATACATATAATTTGAAAATACGAATACAGTAATTCCTTTTTTTTTTAAACAAGCTATCCTTTTTATTATATCCTTATAAGAAAAGTCTTAATTATTTAAGGCAAACGGAATAACGGTATTAAATACATTAGTCGTCAAATTAAAAAAAAAACTATGAGGATTTTTTCATACTTGTAATTACAGTTTAATTAAAACGTGTTAAATTAGATTGATCTTTTTATAGTATATTTAACTAGAAAACTAGAACTGAATGAAAAACCAACTTACCGGACGGACAAGTGAACTGGTGAGCGACAATACCAAGATCAGACGGACCGGAGTCGAGACACCAGAAGTATTTCTTGCAGTCACGAGGATGCGGATAGAAGCCTTCGTCCACGCACTTAAAATCTAAAATAATATATTTATAATAATTATAGAGTCAAGTCCTTTGCCAAACCTAAATAATGTACCAATTAGATGAAAGAAAACTTGTAATTTGCAGGTAGCCTTGCTCACGTAATTCCAAGACATTATATTTTATAATAAGGGTTTGTATAAGGTTTATGCGCCTCACCTGAGCCAGGGTCAGGAGTGGTTGGCGGCTCCGGAGTTATGATGTTCCACGCTGGTGTAGTGCTTGTTAAAGCATTCTTGTGTTTATTACTCCTTCGAATAAAACAAAAATAAAAATATAGGCTACGTATTTTAGAATTTCATTTCCTACTTTGTGACTATGGATATGGAGTTTTGGCGTGATCTCAAATTGTCATGTATTGGTTTTTGTTTCTTATTCATAAATTTGTTATTTGATCCGATATTGTGTAATACAGGAGGCATTTATTCATAAGAAAGCTAGTTATTGTGCACAAGTAAAGTGAATTGGAAATAATAATATGGATCATGGATGAGATGCCACAAAAACTCTAGAAAGGTCTAACAAGGGATCCACCATCTTGTTAGGATACACAAATCGTCATAACACTGGAAACTATATACAATCGATAATAGCAGTAATGATTTACAATGAAGAGAACCGGTTGCCAAGTTAGGATACTAAATTGGCTTTACAATATTAGACGTTAAAAATGACAATCATAAATTTACCAGCTGTTATATTTTAGGATTGGACATCAGTTACAATCGTTTTAATACAAACAAGGTTCTAATTCCGGAAGCATATCAGATTAGATACCTAAAGTTTAAATTTTTGGTATACAACTTAAGTAATAAACAATTTATAATCTTGTCCTTACTTAGTGGTAGTTGGTTTGGGAGTGGTAGTCGTGGTAGTTGTAGTAGTTGTACTTTTTGTAGTTTTCGGTCTATTCTTCCGTCTTCCTCCCGGGCGCGATGTTACAGATTTCGGTTTCTCTTTAGCTATCGCATTATCCGTTGATCTAAGTGTAAAAATGTAATTTATAATATATAAAATTATATCATTCCCTCGTAATCAGTTCTTCATATTTAAAGCCAGCCAGTTATTTTAAAGACAAAAATGCTTATTGCGGGTGATCCTTAGAAGATAGACATATATTATCACTATGAATTTTTTGTAGGTCTTTTTAAGATCTACAATTATACATTAATTACATACAGTAGTTACATTAGTATATTAATTTGATATATATTTTATGGTTTCCTAAGGAAAAGCCTTAATAAGCGCCCCAAGAGTGTATTTTTCTGAATTGATTCATCATTATCTTGACTACTTATTTTGTATATTACTTTATCTTATAAAATATATCATATAACCTGGATATGAACTAAAAAAACCTGTTAATGGGATAAGTAGTTTTTCATAAAGAGAACATAAACGTACAGACAGACAGAGAAAGATTGAGTTTTATAATATGTACACCTTATAAAGTAAGATTTGGACAGTAATTGTGTTATTGATATAGCAAATCATTTAACTTACGCAAGTTTGTTAATATAAGCTTCTTTAGCGGCTTCGATGAGTGGGTACGGCTTGCCATGGCATGTTCCACGGAAGTCATCATTATCAATCGACCAGAACATAATACCTGAAATATTATTAACAAATTTAAAGAAATATATAACATAAAAAAATTTAATTGAAGTGTTTTTTTTATAATCCCGTATTGAGGAGATCTAAGAGACTATTTTCTGAATCTAATGGTTGTATACCTTGAATGAATAGCAATTTAGGAGTAATAACTGCGAAATTACCTAATTTCGGTGTAGTACCAAATAATTTTAATCTCGCGTTGTATTTACATATATATAAAAGTAAACATAGTGATTGAGCATTATACAGTGTTTGACTAATTAGCGATATCTTATGCTATTTTTAGTAACAATGAATTTGAGAACCATTTCATATTTTAGGCTTATCCTGTTACCATACTCCAGAACATCGCCACTTAACAGTAATTGAGTCCAACAATTATAATATACAATAAAAATAAACAATTTCATTAATAGTTAAAATATGTGTATTCAAATTTAACGGAGCATTCGACTTGCTTTCGGATAATAAGTAAATCATACGAGTATAACAAGTTAAGCATACCTCCAAGTCCATTTTCAGCTACGTACTCTGCCTTCTTTTTCACAATATCAATATCATCATAACCCACCCACTGGTTGCCCTTAAATGCAACCGGTCCCATCGCTTGAGGGTTGGGATGCATTACAGTCCACTCTTCCTCCTCTTCCTCCGAATATTCTTCAGATTCCTCATCAGAATCCGTGTTACGCTTTTTACTTTTCGGCATGAGGGCTTCGCAGATCTGTAATAATTGTGTTAAAATAGATAATAATGTTTTAGATCGTTGATTTTAATGTCCCGTCGAATTATATTTCTTAAATCATGAAAGTTACGGAGTACAATCCTTCCTGCTATCTGATATCATAATATATTTTAACGTATATTAATCTTCTTCATGTTTCAATTGATTTTGCCAGTTTTATCTAAATTATCGTGAAAAATTGTAATTATTTAAACTGTATCACAATGAATATACCATATTAAATATAAAATATGAGATAATTAGATAAAAACCTAGTAGGTTTGTCAAAAAGGCAATTTATAAATGAAAGTAGCACTTATAGACAAATTCTTGCCCGTGCGCTCGTCCGGTGGAATTACCCACCTCATAATATGCCAGGTATCCTTTCTCCCTTGTAGCATCTCCTTGTTCTCCTGGACCGTCAGCAGGAGATCCGATCTCTACAGCATCTTCATTGAATAGTGTGTAAGATCGTCCATAAGTCGGAATACCCAGAACAAGCTTATCACGGTCTACTCCGTTCTCCAAATAAAACCGGATTGTATAGTCCTGAAAAAAATATTACAAGTATCGTTGATATTCAAAATGTAGAAAAATGTCTGTTAAGAGAATGGAAAAGAGTACGATTGGCAACAACTTCATAAGATGCATTGTCTTTTGATAGTAAACCAATTTTTTGTTTTAGATATCTATAGGCTGTAATGACCACTCAATTCCTGTTGGACAGCGTGCCCATTTATTATATAATTGAAAAAAAAAACTAACAATGTTAAGCTCCGTGTCGACGCTGTACTCGTTGGGTTCTTCAAGCGGGTAGAGTGGTGCATGATGATTTACCGCTGGTTCGAAAGCAGAATGGTAGTCGTATGAAAGCAGGTTCATCCAGTCCAAGTATCTGCGACAACACACGTAACACATTGATTATTCTATGCATTTTTTACAGTCCGACCTTAGTAGTACATAAAAACAAGAAACAATATTTACATTTCAAACTTTTAGCCTAAAACATGAAAGTTTAAAATCTCTTACAGACAACACAGTAATACTGGTTCCGATAAGTTTAGAAGCTTCGTAGCCCCATCGCTATATTGATAGTTTTTGGGTTAGTTTTTTTTTTTGAACTGACTATACTGTTAGTCTTAAGGGTCCTGGAGCCATTAGGCTTTGACAGCTTCATCGGCTTTGGTTAATTTTTTTTAAAGGACAAAACTTTGTATGGTAAACAATTGATATTTGTGCCAGGGTATATATTAGGCCCTTACATATGAAATGGACGTTTTGTTGAACTGGCCACCTTGATCCCAAATATCTGGAGTTTGGTTAGGAATTCCAAATACAAATTTATTCAAAATTTAGGCTTGTGTATTTGTGTTTCGAATTCAGTAATTTATTTGTTTTCGCACCATTTGCTTTTTCTTCGACATCGTTCTTTTCACAAAATAGAAAACTTAAAATATCGCGTTATTTACGAATATGAGTTCCACCGTAGTGTCAGCCCTGCAGAAATAGCTCAAATCCTGTCCCAAGCAAAAGTTGACTCAGAAAATTTAACATGATTCCCGAACCTAACATTTTAAACAAAGTCTTTATTTGTCTTACTAAGTCTGAAAGATGAGCTTACTATTTTATACTATTATTAAATTAACCAGTAAACTATTCTTAAATTTTATCACTTCGCAACTGTTTAGCCTTGAACTTTACAGATGTTACCGGTTACTGTGTCATCAGTTGATTCGTGTCAACATTAAAAGCGTGTTGAAATTAAAATTTCCAGCCTGTCTATACATAATTTGAAATAACTTAGTCCGACATTTACACAAATGGAAAATGGTTAATTATTTTTAAAAAACAACGGCGACCACCTAGATTTAGATAGTCGATTACTAGTCGCTGGTGTCATGCCGGCCTTCGTAAAAGGAAACATAAAAGCGCGCATAAACGAAACACTATTATGGACTTTTCACCACATACATGGTGGTAGCTACTCAGTCTGTATGCTGTAAAGTGCTACCACCCCGCTATTGCCATCTCTACATATTCAGCATCGTGCACTATGTGCAGGTGAGGTTGCCTCGGGTATTTCAACTCTTATGATGTTATTTGATACCCCAAAATCAAGTATAACATTAAATTTATATTAATAAATTTGTAATTCTGCCTGTAGTACATGTAATTTTTTTCTGAATTTCCCGACCGACATCCTGTATAAAGGACACTGAACAAACTTTACCATATTCGTGAATATGCCCTTAAAAAGTTTTTGTCTGTTTGTTTGTATGTCCGGATTTAACTCAAAAAAACGGCTTGACCGTACACGGGAAGCCTATGTCACTGGTCAATAATAATAAAAAAAAACGAAAAAAATATATTTATATTAATTCTCAACCGATTTTGATAAAATGTTATGCACGAGAAGTATATAAGATTCCATAATTGGTAGGCTATAAGAATCGTTATAATAATTATAGAAATAATTTAAAAAAATACAACCGATTTTGATGAAAATTGTACACGGGAAGTACATGTCATTCCTCAAAAGATAGGCTATATAAATTGCCAATAATATGAATAAAGATAAAATGAAAAAATAAAAATAATTACTGCGTAATAAATGTGTGCGTAGTCGCGGGGCACGGCTAGACTTATATAAGTTTTTATGTGATTGTGTTAATAAAATCTTTAGACACCCGAGCTAGTATTACATGTACTCTCGTGCACCCTGCAGGCGAATAAAGAAATGCCTTGACTGGAGGTAATAATACCCGACTGGATCGTGACCCCTCATACACATTGTGAAAAACCTGTCGAGGCGACTCGTTTCGGCGTACTGCATTTCAGGGTCAGCCAGTGTGTATCCACTTTTATGTCTGTATGAAATAATGGCGTGACACACACGCTGAGTCGAACGCAAATAAGTGATAGTAGATCGGAGATCTGATTAACTTAATATATTATCTATACTATAAAATAATAAAGCGGAAGAGTTTTTTGTTTGTTTAAACACGCTACTCTCTGGAAGTACCAGTCGGATTCGAAAAATTTCTGTACATGATAGCCAGATTTACAATGAATAGTCTAGTAGTGTAAAATCGGTTCAGTGGCTTAGGGGTGAAAGCGTAACATACAGAGACAGAGTTACTTTCGCATTTCTAATATAAATAATAGGGATAGCCGACAAAAGTCGTGAAAAGTTACGATTAAAAAAATATTTTACATATTTATTCTGAAAATAATTCATTCGGTTCTTGTAAATAAATATTTTTTAGTAAATTGTTCTACCACGCGGTCGTTATTTGAGCAATTTCGTTAAAGCATAATTATCAACATTATCAACGTATTACTTTGGTCTGCCTGTTTCATAATTCTGATTTACGTTTAGGTGACATTCCAGCCGTTGAAATAGGTTGACTAATTAGCCAGCGGTTCAATATACGAACGATTAGCGTTTTATTCATTTTACTTAAGTTGATGTTACACGACCGATTTAATATTTCCTATAATCTTAAACGTAGAAAGTCAGTACTAGATTACTTCGTAGGTTGACGTGGGTTCGAGTCTGAGTTTTTGATAAGGGAAAAAATGCATGGTTATTTTATCATATCGGTAAAAGGCGTCTTTAAAATAAATAAAAATTGCTCGTGCTGTGACGTAAAGGTTGGCTAGTCAGTGAAGTTGAATTCGGAACTGACTACCCAGGATGTGCGGAAGATACTCGTATGTCGTCAGTTTTGGATGTTCTTTTCAGCATGGTTAGGGCGTTTTTCAAATATCAACCTAATTAGCTGCCACCATCAAGTTGAAAGGCAACGAAGCATCAATCGGTGCGTACGGCAGTTGAACAAAAAGCCTGGTATAGTACTCTAATCTATGTTCTAAACTCGCACCTCCTACCATTATTTGGCTGCTCATCTCCAAACCCTAAAAACTAGCCGATTCACTACAACACTAACGTTCTCTAAAACCTTTTTATCGCATATGTTGAAATGGATTTCCTGGTACGGTTTTCCCCCAGAGTTATGACATGAGAGAAAAAGGAACTGAAATACGCTCTCCAAGTCGCCAAAATAACAGTAACACCTGTATTGCAGTTGTCCATAAGCGATTCTGGCCTTTTGGCATAAAAAAAAACATGAAAGGCGAAGCTAATTTGAAAATATTAATACTAATATTGGCGTATATTTAACAATAATTAATTTCTAATAAATTGTTCTTATAAAAGTTATGATAAATCAAAAATCAAAGTGATACATTTCCACGCTGCTAGCTTAAACCTTAAACTATTCAATATATGAAGCAACATGACATTGAATTAAAAATGAGGCAACTGTCATGACATGGGTATTTCAAAACGATATGTTTGCGTGCTTAGAGATTATTCATAACACGTTTATTTACCTACTAATTTGTTTAGGCATAGTGCGTAATCAAGTAAGTACTGTGTGAAATTCGAATAATAATGTACGTCCTACAAAATGACTACAATAAATTTTAGCCTTCTACGTTCACAACAAACGATACATTTAAACAGAGAATACCTTTATCTCTGTTTATTCAATTAAATAAATAGTTTATTTGTTTTTTATTAATTTTTTAGTTATTACAAATATTAGACAAAGATGGAATTACTTTGGAGTGATTAAATTGTATTTCTTGTGTTTTATCTTAAATTGTACTATGTATGTATTTGTATACAAGATTTCTATTAGAACATAAAGTGGTGGAACACTCTGTCTGTGTATATTTTACGAAGAGTAAATGCTTATTTACTTTATAATTCGAAAGTCGCATACATTCACTAATTTTTGTTTGGTAACACGATCGGTTAACGGTGAAGGAAACTTATTGTAGCACTGTGTGTGAAAAATATATAACTGTGAATTTCATTTGAAATAGCCAAAACGTCGTGGCTGGCGTGTTGATTAAATCCGTGATATCCTACGGGAAGACGCTGTTGCCCAGAAGTGGAACACTTATAGGCTGGTATTATGATCTATCATTAAATACTTATTTTGCAAGCGTACTATACTTTCAGTATCAACTACAGTTTCCATCAAAGCCCCATTACTGAGCAAAGATCTTTGCCTAATTGCAGTGTTGAGATTCATAATAATACTAACTCGTATCGTGGCGTGGTGCAGGTATCAGCGGTTTAAAACTAAGCAATTTTAAGCAACGCTGGCTCAGTCGTATTGTGTACGGACACCGCTTCGGTCAACGTGAGTTCGAATCCCTGCAATGAGCCTGGGCTTTCGATGAAGGAAAACATCGTGATAAATCTACAGTATGACGGTAGGGTATTTTCTAATGCCCGCTTGGCTAGCCACCATCCTCAAATTGAAAATCTGTCGTCAAACATCTATAGGTGTGTTCCGGCAGCTGCTCTTGAGAGCCAGTTCCCCCACTAGGTTCAGCGTGTAACCATCTTGGGCCACATCGTTACTAAACATCAGGTGAGATTGTTGCCATAATGCTAAAACCTTTAATGTAAAAAAATATTTAAAAATCTGAGATATCCTTAGTTGTCCAGTTTTTCGATTTAATAGTACGAGTAGTAGAATACAATGTTGTAGTATCTTCGTGATGTTTTATTTCACCGTCAGCTGGTGTGTTGTTCAGAGATCACAAGACCTTCAGCCATACAGTGTGACTTTAATGGCTAATTTTAATAATGCTGGCTGAGGGTTTGTACCTGGGACTATAAAGGTTTACATAATGCGAGGCCCATGAAATATCGTTATTATAAAAAATATACTCACTGGTTCAAAGTCTCCACGTCAAAACCTTTCTCTATGTACTCGATACCCGCTGGCACAGCCATAGTCAGTAATAGTCGAGATTTCCCGGTTTTGTCCGCCTCCCTCTCAAACTCCTCGCGCAGTTCTTTCACGAGTTTGGCATAGTTTTCTCGATCCTTAGGTTTGCCACCATCGCGGAATGCTGGGTACTCCCAGTCGAGGTCGAGGCCGTCGAACCGGTTTTGTCTGAGGAACTGTTGGAAATATGCTATTAGAGATCGGTTGGAGCATTGGCATAGGTAATTGATTCACAATCTACAATAAACTTGAGTTTTCGATGAAGAAAAACATCGTGATAAACCACATGGGATGGATTTTCTAATGTCCGTTTGGCTAGCTACTACTATCCTAAATTCGACAATTGCACTAGAATGTTTTTTTTAGTCTTAACGTGACACTATCAACGTACATATATGTCTTTTCATTCATTTACTAGTAAGGCACTTAGCGAAAACGAGAGGATCTAATATTACCTGTATGTACATAAAAACAACCGTTTTAATATATTTGAAAATTCTCAATCTCACATTAAAGTATCATTTGTAACACGAACTGGTAACATTATAACGTTTACGAGTCAATTCCCTAAACTGAATAACATAGAGGTTCCCAAAGTGTGAATGAAAATAGAAGCTGGTTATAAACTAAAAAAGTCTAATATGTACTTAAGTTAGTCTTATACTACACAATTTTTTTTTTTTCTGCCTGTTTTGTATCATTGCATACATATTTTGACCAGGACGCCATGATAAAAGCAATTCTGTAAGTTCTTATTGAACTGAAAGAGTTGGTGAACCTTTGGATAGACATATTATTTGATTATTTAATTTAATAAATCTAAGAGAGATGTTTTAAATTGAATTTATTTGATAGACTACTTAAGGTAAACAAGTAAAAAGGTAAGTATTTGTAACGTGGAATTCTCGTTAATCGCTTAGAAAGGTAGTTATCGCGTAATGATCCTGTAATGTGGTATAACAAGTTGATTTCACCGACACGAACTCGGAGCTTTCGAGCACGTGTCGAATAAATCAAACACGTGAATGATGTTTTGCTCAAATGGATGCAATTTGTTAACAAACTTAAAAAGGTTATATTTTTCCTGGTATGTTTGTAATACGCAATTTTCTCAGAAACTAAACGACCAAATTTTATGATTCTTTAATCTGTTTTTTTTTCTGAAGTTTTTAGTATATGGAATATTAAGTTACCATTTTTATTGAATGTTTGTTTAAAGTTTTGATTAACGTAATATTGTTTTGTTACGCTGTTTGCTTTTAACATCTAATGTGTTAAACCCCCGCATGGTAATTATGCTATCAAATTTTGGAAACAATTACAAAATCAATTGTGAAAATAATTATCCAAAAAATTAAAAAAATGTATTTATGGATCAATAAAATTAATAACAGTTACCTTGATAGCATTCCTCACGAATTCCTTTCTTCTTTCCCTGGACCCGACCATTGGGGAGAACCTACTGGAACCCTCGTTCCATCCTCCAATAGCAAGGAGTGTCTTTAACTCTTTGTTGTAGGTTTTGAGACCGGTGAACTTCGCGTAGCCACCTGTTGAGGAAATTCCTCGATTTCATAATACTTTGTACACAACTCCAAGTTAATAATTTAGTATAATGATCGAACGCAAAAACTCTAAATATGCATTGTCTGTTATTAAAACGTGAAGCTTGTAATCGTAGCACGTTTTAGTAATTATTTGCTAACGATTTCTTTTAGCATCTATTAAGGGTGCACGTTTTCCAGGGGTCATTTCTTGATCAACTTATTTTTTTTTTTCACTGTATTCATAGATATATATATATATATATATATATATATTACACAACCTAGATTGCTTCATCGTGCATCTTATGATTAAGTTTATGGACATGCCAAAAAAAATGCAATACTTAGTTACAAATCTGATGATATCTTTCATTTCTTATAATATAATATATAAGTGTTTTATTATAAATTAATATGATTTTCATTACTATGTTTGGTGCAGCTGTATTTCTTACGTCTAAATTAGCAATAAAACATGTCCCACGTACAAAAATATAAAATCTAAAAGTGACATTATAAAAATCTTACCTTTCTCAATATCTTGATACTTGTCGAATGGTTTCAGAGTGTTGTCCTTGGTGAACCCACCGAAGGCATATACGAGATGCGTGCATAAGTAGGGGTTAATATTTTGCGGGTTAAACCGCGCTGTGCCAGGACGATACACCGACCAATTTGTGTAGTAACACACGACACGTGGCTCGTTTGATGAAGCTGCGCAAATAAAAATAAATTGTTTAATTAGCTATAATAGCTTGCGCTAAAGTTTACAGTACAGATAACATATAAAATCGTTTTTTTTATTATTTCTAAGAGTTTTAGTGAAAATTCTTATGACCTATCAGTTGACCAATTGACCTATTATTTGACAAAACGACTTTGCATGAGCTTCCCATGTACAGAATTTCATAAGAGTCGATCAAGTCGTTTTTGAGTTAAATCCGGACATACAAACAGACAGACAAAATTTTAAATGTGGGTCAAATACAAATTACACCTTTCCTCATCTACATGGAACACGGGCTAACTAGCTATAATAGCTCCTAAATGTAATCTACTCCACGGTATATAGGTTATCGTGCTATAATTGAGCTTAAGCTCAAGGTTGGGTTGTATGGGATGTACCATCGTATAACCTCCATAAGTTTTTTCTTGAATTAATATCGTAGTTCAAGCATTTGCCGGTGTGTATTTGTATCTTAAAGATATAATTTTTGAAACTACTGTGCAAATATACATATATTCAATATAGTAAAGTTTTATTATAATAATATCGCAAACTTTACTAACAATTCGATGTTAACTCTCCATGCCATCTCCATGTCTAATATTATCATAGTATTCTTCAAAACACTAAGTTTAACAAGTCAAAACCATACCAACTTCTTCTTCTTCTAATATAACTTCTACAAATATTCATGGTGGCAACAATATTTGAGAATAAATTTAGTGGTCACTGATCGCAATATTGTAAGTCATAATGCGACAAAGCCAACATAGCAAAGCTGCGGTTACACGTCGCAGTCGCTAACATCCGAATCGCATCTTAAGTTACGTAAGAACTACGAATGGACACTTCTCGCTGTTTAAATTACATAACGATTGATAATGAGTTACTGATAAGTTCCATGTATGTATGTAATAGCCCATTTAATAAACTGGATTTGTCAGGTGGCGCTGACTTTTAATGTATAGAATGTTCTATATAACAAGTTTTAAACAGAACTCCATCGGAATTTGTTTATGATTCCACTTCCGAAGTATCTCTTTATACTTATTATATTCTAATCTTTATTTTATTTTTAAAAGTTTTTTTTTACGGCAACGCCAAATCTCCCTTAATAATCATAAAATCAGTAGATTATCATTTTAAAGCTTATGTTCCCGAATTTTAACAAAAAATAGACAAACAATAACAAAAAATTGATAGAAAAAACTTTTCTATTAGAAATGCCATAACCAGATGGCCAATTAAAATGTGTTCCACTGACACGCAAGAGGCGCTATTATATTAGCAATCTGATGATATATAGAATCTATTGATATTAGCAATCTGTTTAATTAACATGACAGCTGTTACATTGTTAACATTACATAATGTGCGAAATATTCGCAGTGGTCTGATAGTATATAATATAACATTCTTCCATTAAAATATAAGGTCTTTACATATGAAATTGGCGTTTTGCTGAACTGGCTATCTTGATCTCTGGCGTTTGGTTAGGAATTCCAAATTCAAATTTATTTCAAATTTAGGTTCGTGTATTTGTATTTCGAATTCCGTGATTCATTTGTTTTTGCACTATTTCACTTTTCATTGACATCGTTCTTTTCATCAAATGGGAAACATAAAATATCGCTTTATTTACGAATATGAGTTCCACCTTGGCATCAGCGCTGCAGAAACATCTCGAAGGATTAATAATGTGTATGGGGAAGCTAGTGTAAAAGAAAGCTCGGTACGTTTTTGGTTCTAACGTTATCGTTCTGGAAATTTTGACCTACGAAACAAACCTCGTGGACGGCCGGAGACCATAATTGATAATGATGAATTAAAGGTAATCCTGGAAGCAGATCCATCGCAAACTACGCCAGAGTTAGCATCAGTCTTTGGCGTGAGTGATAAAACAATTTCAATTCACTTGAAACAAACTGGAAAAGTGAAAAAGCTCGAGAAATGGGTGCTGCATGTATTGATTGAAGCACACCAACAAACACGCATTGAGTGCTGCATTTCATTACTCAACCGTCACAATAACGAGGAAATTTTGTATCGTATTGATACTTGTGACAAAAAATGGATACTTTACGACAATTGGAAATGCTCATCACAATGGTTGAACCCAGGAGAACCGGCCAAATCCTGTCCCAAGCGAAAGTTAACTCAGAAAAAGCCACTGGTGAGTGTTTGGTGCACCAGTGCTGGTGTCATATACTACTGGTTCCTAAGATCTGGCCAGACGATAACGGCAGAGATGTATTGTCAACAATTGCAAACCATGATGGAAAGCTAGCCATTAAACAACCGAGACTGGTTAATCTCTCTAGGCCACTGCTGCTTCGCTATAACACTAAATCCCATACTTCACGACAGACTCTCGCTAAATTAGAGAAACTGCGAACTTGGAATGACTCCGACCCCCACTATACTCCCCGGACATTGCTCCAGATTACCACTTTTTTCGGAATTTGGACAATTTCTTGCAAGGAAAAAAGTCAATTCGATAAGGTTTTCCAAATCGCCTTCTAAGATTTTATTGATTCTCGCTCCCAAAATTTTTTCGGCAATGGTATCAATGAACTACCTATAAAATGGCATAAGTGCATAGATAATAATGGTACATACTTCGATTGATTAATATTATTATTAGTATAATTTCATAATATTTTTTTGTTTTGTTTTTCCATATAAAACTCTAATTTAATATGTAAGGACCTATTATTTACGCTAGCCTGTACACTTTCTTTTCAATAGAGGAAGGCCTCTTCCGAAGGTAAAGCATGAGCTCAATATATTGGATATTTAAAAAACCGAAGAATCTTTATTTTCTTTTCTGTTCTTGAGAACAATACTAGGATAAAAATTCTTGAATGCTGTGCTTTCCTTATGTTTTCGTTGTCTGTTAACCAAAACTTGGTAATTAAATTTGAGCTAATAAATCTATGTAAATTACGAAAAATTTTCTGTGCATATCGTTAGGTTTCCACATTAGATCAATATTCAACTCGCCTAATCATTCGATCACCACAATTTTGCGCTTACGACTTTTCAATTAAAAAACAACACGGTTATTCGTTTTAAGTAAAACACACAAAAATTATACCAAAACATTGTAGCGATCAATAACTGTAACAAAAAATGTTACGGAAGAACAAACCGGAAAATTATAACGACAATGAATAATTGTTTTTTTTTTAGTAAACACCGTAAAAATCCTGTAAATAGCTCACTAAATAGGGTTGTGAAAATTACTAGCTACTATAATTTTGTTTCTTAAATATTTTTAGACATAATACTATTATGATGTTTTATATTAAAGAGGTCTATGTCGCTGGATTTTTTTATTGTATTATATTGTAGTTAAGTTATTAGCCCCATAGTTAGTCCAATTTGTAGGAATGTGAAAGAGTTGTGTGTGTCAATTGAGCAAACAAAAGATTTCTACATGCAACAGAATAATCTGTACTCCTAATTATATAAAATAAGAGCACTTTATAATAGTAATTATTTGAAACACACATGTGGCAACCCTGTCGGGCCGTAATTTGGTGTTGCCATAAGAAGGATTACATTACACGAGTGTCGACACAGCCGCCAATTTACAAATGAAGTGTGTCGCTGACACCGCGGCTAAAGAATTCGGTACATTTTTCTGTATAATTATTTAGTAATAAAAATTATAACTTTGCCTCATCAAGATGGTTAGGTATAAATTATTGATTGTAGCTTCGACATCTGATACGCGATGATTTGAATCAAATAGCCGAGTGGCAGCACATCAAAGAGCATGGATTAAATCAAGCAAGCTTAAGATTTATGTAAAATAAATATCATGATACAGTCATAGTATGATTATGGAGCAATTTCCATTTCTCATCTGACTAAAAACCACCTCTTGCTAAATTATGTGCTTTCAAACACAAAATAGGAAATTGATCGACTTACTATAATGACTTATACATTTCCACAGGAACTAGAAATATGTAGCAAAAATTCTGTCGCAAGTTTGAAGACCTAAGCGGGTCTCGAGAAACTTGGGCTTCAAAATATAGCGTAATTGGTGGTATTACTCGCACCAACATAATTAAATAAAGACTAAGCGATATGGATACATTAAGATGTCTGGGTACTTTATTTACGATTGTTATATTTAGTAATAAAATACTAAATACTCAGATATCTAATAATACATTATAAATGTGGAAGTACGTTATTTTTACATTATTGAATTTGGTCACGAACTTCTATGTTATTTACAAGATATTTTGGTTAAAATGATATGAAGCAATGACAGCAATTAATGGTGTATTACAGTCGCAAAGATGGTCACGATTCGATACAATTGTCATCTGCGACTGTACCCCGTAGAATGATTTATGATGAATGATAACGAATAGCTGATGATTATTTCTTGCTGAAGTATGTTTATTTGAATGTTTGTCCATCGATGAATTGTTGAAGAAATGATGGCTCAGTGGTAGTGTGTACGGAATCTGTTTCGATCGACGTGAGTTCGAATCTCTGCAATGAGCCTGAGCTTTCGGTGAAGGAAGACAACGTGATGAACCGTGGTGGTAGGGCATTCTCTAATGCCCGCCTGATGTCATTTTTTAATGCCCTTGAGGGTGGTCTTTCAAGTAGAAAATCTATCGTCTATAGTTGTATAGGTGTGTTCTGGTAGCTGCACTTGAAAGCCCCCTCCACTAGCCTTAGCGTGTTACTAATCTTGGACCACATCGTTACTTAACATCAGGTGAGATTGGGGCCTAACGCTAGACCTATAAAGAATTTATTAAATCAATCAAGTTCTAAGTACTGGCCCGATTCTAAAAAAAATTGGTATATAATCCGATTTTATTGTGGAATAGTGAAATAGTGAAATAAAATACGCCCATCAAAGTAAATAAGCATCAACTAGGCAAAAATGAAGTTCAAATTATATAACAACACGTAAATTGAAATTACTATTGACAATTATGACATATTAAACGAAATTATATTTTTTTTCTTACTTGTTTAATCGATATTGTCCCAAAACGAAGAACCTATGTTGTCTAATACATCGAAGTTAAGGTAATTATTATCTATTACTTATTGGCCACATCTATTACTTATAGGTGACTTCAGTTACTTTTCTAGTGACTTAGTGAATTAGCATAATCGATTTTATCGCTACTTCATCTACTGAAATTTTATACATCATCTTAAGTAATATAATAATAAACAAAGCAAGTAATTGAACCACACGGCCAAATAAGATGCAAGCGGGCAGATGGCAAGGGCAACGCACCAGCCGCGGCTTTGTGAACGTGGGCTGCGAACATTATTGTTCGACTGGGACATTATTAAAATATAGGTACGTAACAACAGACAAAGTGAAAACCTTGTGTTTTACAATTAAATTCTAAGCATAATTCACTTCAAGTATTTTCCCACTAAGATTCAGATACAATTATATTTGGCTTATATAACATTATTATTTAATAATAATAATTTGTTTAACAAGTAAACATGCCTTCATAAACAGATTTTTTGCAAATACAGTAAAACTTAAAATATATATATTTTTTCATTTAGTTACTTGTTATTCATCATAATTTCTGTCCAAAGACGTCCACTGCTGGACATAGGCCTCCCCCAAAGATCGCCACAACGACCGATCCTATGCTGCCCACATCCAGCGACTTCCCGCAACCTTTACCAGGTCGTCGGAACACCTTGTGGTGGGTCTGCCTACGCTGCGTTTTACGGTACGTAGCCGCCACTAGAAAACTCTTTGGCCACATCGACCATCCAATTTACGTGCTACGTGGCCCGCCCACTGCCACTTAATTCTAGCTACTCTTCGGGCTATGTCGGTGAATTTCGTTCTCCTGCAGATCTCCTCATTTCTGATACGATCACGCAGAGAAACTCCGAGCATAGCCCTCTCCATTGCCCTTTGAGTGACCTTGAGCTTTGAATTACTTGTTGTTACAGATTAATAATTGTGTTGACACCTGTACTAGTTAATAACTATGTCACAGTTATCAACGTCTAAACTAAATGGTTATACTAAATTTCTACGATAATGAATGATATAGAAACAAAATTTAAAAAATTACAATGTAAACTTGGAGTGATAAAAAAATAGTAACTGTACGAATAATTTTGTAATAAATTATATTACACGAAAACAACTATATAGGTTTTTGTCAGATTTATATTTAAAGTAATTCATAAATTGTTTTACCTGGTGCTGATAACGCGATGACGGTCAATATTACCGTTAGTAAAGCTGTTATGTCCTGGAAACAAATAAAATTAACTGGTTAAAAATATATTTCATTGCATCATTTCTATTTATTAAGATAGTGTAGTAAAACTCCCTGATTCTAGAAACTTAATATTTATATTTAAGAACATTTTTTTACAATGAAATTATAAATGTTTGGATAATATTTATGTGGTGTTAAGACATATATATTAAACCTTAATAATAATAAAAAAAATATGTTTAACATCATAAGTAATTTAAAGTAAGCTAATTTTACCCTTTACGTTTGTGTTTAAGTTTATAATAACGGATTCACGAATTGCGGTAGTAGAAGAATAGAACTTAGAAAATCAAAATAAAATCAATAATATTTAATAAATTTAATAGAAAAAGTTAATACTAAGCAATGTTCGCCTTTATAAACAATAATTTTGTGGTCCCAGTGCGAAGAGCCACGGAAAAAAACTAATTGCATGATAAATTATAAACACATTCTTAACTTATCAAAGCTACGTAAACAACCAATAAACACACAGTTTCCTATAAAATTACACAAGAAAAACTTCAGCCATTGTTTATTGTTACAGCCTGACAATGACGCTGTTGAAACGAAAAAAGTGGATGGGTGAAACGTAAGTGACTGCGTTGATGTCTTTTGTATGGAGACTATTTATTTACTTCATGCATAAAATATTGAATAGTATTTTAAATAAGGATTAAGGCAATTAATTAGCATGTTAATTGTGGAATGAGTTCAATATGACCTCTTGAGTTTTTATGACACTGTCCACTATATAAAATATTTTTGTTTTATGAGATGTGGAAAGTACAATTCGGGTAGGTAATATTAAAAATATGACAAAGAAAATTATATTTTGTTGTAAGGTAATATTACAAAACCATGCAGGCGTATATAATAATTGCATTACAATATTCAAAATTAATTACATGCGTCCTTTTGCGTCGACGACCTCAACCTGTCGTATGATTTTTTATTCTTAAATTTTTGAGGTTTTTATACAATTCGTATTTGTCAGCCCAGTTTTAGCATAAATATATAATTTTAATGCACAGATAATGATGCAGACGACGTAAGTTTTGACCATTTATGAATTGAAAATAATTTATTTTGTCGTATTTAAAATTATTTAGTTTTATTTCAAATTATTGTTAAATTTATATTTAAAATCATATATTTAACGTTACATCTGTAATATCCGGTTCTGTGTAAAAACAATGAAAGTACGAAACAGTTAAAAACTTTGTTCCCTCAAATTGTAACAACTGACTTCATAACGATATCTGTGACCCAACCATTCGAGTACCAGGAATCCATTTTTACATAATGGCATAATCCATAACGAAACTGTCAAGAATAATAGTAGCAATAAAGCACCGGGTCACAGATTGGAAATGATCCGCGTCTAAACTTATTCATTATTTGCGCTTTTAAGTTTTATACGAGTTTATTAAATGAATCCTTGGTTCTGAATAGCACTATAAAATCCCTAGAGGATGTGGGTATTTCGTCATTTAGACCGGAAATTACTCTTTTTTTTATAAAAATGAAATGTATAATACTTGTAGAGCTTACTGTACCGTGGGAAAGTAACATACTTATAGACCACACAAAAAAAAGAATAAATGTTACAACCTAGCAAATAAACTAAACAAAAATAGCTATGTGATTAATTTATATGCAGTAGAAGTGGGATCAAGAGGTATAATACCAGCAAAATCTCTCTATAACCTACTAAAATATATTGGCCTATCGAGAACTGTAGTAAGTTCTATTATATATCTAAAGCTGCGCTAACAGGTTCCTACCAAATATGGCTACGCAGGAAGGGCAACACTAGCAGTCAAGTTGAGCACTTATGTGCACCTTAAGGGGTCCTTTAAACTTAAACCTACTTAAACAAATTAAGAAGTTTGTTTCTCTACGAATATGAAAAGACTTATTTTAACATAAGCACTATAATTAACAGAAGCCAAACTGTTAAGAGTGAACTAAATAAAACTATTCAATATTCAAATCACGAATACTCCATTAATGGAACACAACGAAGGAATGGTCAACGGTGACCGTTACTATAACTATGGTATCGGCGACCGTTTATAACGTTATCCGGTTATGAATATTCTATTTTTCTATATGGATTGTCTGAATGTTTTCCGCTCTGGTTTGGAGCGTGGAATCGTTTATGTATCGTAACGTAGGTAAGAGAAGTGATGTTAATAATTAAGGAAGTACTAGCGACTGATCTAGTTCTTTTGCAAAGTAACAGTAATCGTGATTTGGTGTTCCAGGCTAAAGGGTGTACTTGGAAATATGCTGAGGCACACGAGCCGTTCCAACTCACTTTTAATGAAAAGCAACACAATTTTTGTTTTGTTGTTGTTTGTTCACAAATTTCAACATAAATTATAAAATGTTGTGTTTAAAATTATAAGAGGTAAAAGCTGACAAGTAATTATTTTGTACAGTGGCGATGATGTTTGCGATTTGACACAGTTATCATCTGCCAATGTACGCCATGAGTGATTGATGATGAATGGTAATTAATAGCTGATTATTGGTTGATGATGTCAGAACATGAAATCAGAATATGCTTATAGCTAAGGTAGATACACAAAAATATGGAAGAAAAGTATACAAAGATTAAAATTATGTAGAAATAGAATAATAATACGAGTTACATTATATTATAATAACTAATTACTCGTGTATATATAATACAGTTTGTAAAAATTACGTAAATTTTAAAGCTTTTCAAAATGCTAATAATTAAGTTGTCAGTTTAATATAAGAATTTAGAGTAGATGCTTTATTCACGAAGCATTTTAGGTTGTAGGGATATAACCTAAGGTTTTTACCTATACCAACTATTCAGTGACTAGCTTCAAGATTGCGGTTTCGTTTGAAGTTGATTAGTGAACAGCTACAGGCTACAATAATTACTTACTTACTTACTTAATACGGCAGAAGCATTAAAGTTATTGTTAGAGTCATAAACAATAGCGTGTCGTGTGTGACAGCACTAAGCTGAATAATCACTGGGTTAGAGTCCCGGTCACATCGCGGCGTCCGCTTCGTCGCGTCTCGTGCCTACCATCATTTCGTAACTCATGTACTAACAGCATCGCACGCAACTCATAATCATTCGACGTTGCTTTGTGATATTTTTCATTTTCACACGATGTTCATGTTAATGCAGAAACGTAGAGAAATGAGTAAATTTATTTAGGGGTTTTATATTGACTTCATAAATTTCTTATTAGTGACAGACAACGCACATTATAAACCGATGGATCTAGAAGCATGAATTTTTGCATAGGACTTCCTTAAACAAGGTAGGTAGGTGTTAACTAAAACACTTTGGTTCCTTCAAACGAGGAGGGAAAATGCATTGTACAGGTTAGCATGACATCGACAACGGCCGACAAAATCCGTGTTACCGACAGTTGCCGTTCTTTTTAGACTGTCTCGTCCTTACGTTCATGTACTGTATAGTCATTTGGTAAAGCTAGTATAAAAAATAAGGGATTTTTGAAAATTCATCACCTAATGCTGTTAAATAGAACTTTAGAAATATTTACATGTGTAAATAATTTTGTAAGTCAGATGTTTCTTGAGATATTTCTGATGGAAAAACCCATCAGGCACACAAGTAGTAGTCAATATAATTATATAATACGAACATACGACACACATGGTGAAAACTCAACATACTGACTCGTATCGGTGTCAAGCATTGCGGAATCTTGCAGTGTATATACATTATGCAGTTATTTACTTTGTATTTCTTATAAGTTTTGCGTTTTGTCATAATCTCACCTGATTTTAAGTGATGTTATTGGCCAATATGGTAACGCGCTAAGCCTAGTGAGGAACTGGCTCTTAACTGCAGTTGCCTGAACACAACTATAAGTAGGTGCTTGGCGACAGATTTTCAACTTCAGAGTGATAGCTAGCCAGGCGGGCATTAGAAAATACCCTACCACCATGATATGGTTTCATCACGATATTTTTCTTCACGAAAAGCTCAGGCTCATTGCAGGGATTCGAACTTGTGTTGATCGTCGCGGCGTCCGTACACTTACCACTGAGCCATCATTGCTGAGTTTCACGGTGGTATATTTATAGCTCGGCAATGTCAGCGGCTCAGCGGTTACCGCTAAACTATACTTAACTTACAATTAAGTAATATTTACAGAACATCGATAGTAAAAAAATCCTTACACCAACTTATACACCTAGTAATAACACACAAACCAAAATATAAATGAAAATATTAAAGTAACAAAATAACGTTAAACGAATTTTGTAACTACCCCATATAGGTATTACATACCGAAAAGCAATTTGAAATCGTTCAATTAGGCAATGTATAATAAATTCATACTCGCTTCCATTTAATTCCTACGCAACTCGAAACGGTTTATTCTTACAAATATTTCGATGAAATACTTCGTTTGCTTTAGATAGGGTCTATTGTGTATATATTACGATCCAAATGTCTAGGAAATCGCTAAGTTAATAAACTTGAAAATGCTTTGGAAAATTATTTATAACAAGATTAAAATACGGATGGGCTAATCTGTTTGTATAAATGTATACAGTTCGTACCTTCATCATCATCATTGGCCTTTTCGTCTATAACAGACGGTTTAATCAGTGTCTCTGGGAGCAGCTTCTTTCGTGGCTGTATAATCCAATTTGTGAGCGGCACTGTCGACCACAATGTGAACATACAAAAAATAATATATTGTGTGCAGTGCGACCAATGTGATCATGTCGCATAGCTCTTTTATGTTCCAAACAACGAAACCAAGCCTCATCGTGCGCTTTTAGGCCATCATGAACACACTTGCGCCATTCGTCCCTAACCTCAGCGAGTCTTTCCCAATGTGCAGGGTTGATGTTAAAGGTAGCCATGTCCCTCTTAATACAGTCTTTGAACCGCAGCAGTGGCCGACCAACGTCTCTCTTTGCATCTGCTACGGCACCTAGCATGACGCGACGCGGCAAACGGGAGGACTCCATTCGATGTACATGCCCCAGCCAGCGCAATCGTCTCTGTTTCAGCATTGCCGTAAAGCTGGGCAGCTGCGCAATCTCTAGGACTGTCTCATTTGTGACTTTATCTTCCCAAGTGATACCTAAGATATTGCGAAGGCAACGCATATAGAAGGTGTTGAGTCGACATTCCTGTTTTGCGTATGAAGTCCAGGTTTCTGCTCCGTACAAGAGTATGCTTAAGACGCACGCTTGATACACCATCATTTTGGTATTTATTGTGAGGTGCTTGTTTCGCCACACCCTTGTACTTAGCTTCCCGAAAATAGTGGCCGCTTTGCCGATACGAATATCGATCTCATCATTGAGGGAGAGATTGTTCGACACGGTGGAACCAAGGTAACAAAATTTGTCGACTACTTCTAAAGGCGTGTTACCCAGGAGGATAATTGGGCTTTCCGCGTTGCCCTGCGCTAATACTACTGTTTTCCGGATGTTAATGGACATTGAGAATAAATCACACGCACTCGAGAATTTGGACATCATGATTTGAAGCTCGTGAGTGGAACTAGCAACAAATGCTGCATCGTCGGCAAAGAGAAGAGTGTCTACGAAGAGATCTTCCCGGTATCGCTTAGATTTCAATAGCGATAGCTGGAAAAGCTTGCCGTCGCTCCTTGTATGGAAGTGAATACCATGTTGGTTGTCGCCAAAAGCAGCTTTTATTAGAAGCGAAAAAAAACACTCCAAACAGAGTAGGGGCCAGGACGCAACCCTGACGCACACCTCTGCGCATGTGAAACGGTTTAGATGTGTCACCGTTAAACACGACAGCACCTTTCATATCCTCGTGAAAAGCCTTCACAAGGCTTAACAGTTTTGGTGGGCATCCTATGCACTGAAGTGCAGAGTATAGACCCTCTCTACTCACAGTATCGAACGCCTTATTTAGGTCGACGAACGCAATATAGAGAGACGTATTCTGCTCCCTGCACTTCTCCTGTACTTGGCGAAGAGTAAATATCATATCCACTGTTGATCGCCCACCACGAAAGCCACACTGAGACTCGGGATATATGCGGTTTGCAAGTTGTTGTAGTTTATAGAGAATAACGCGACCGAACAACTTACCGACTATGCTCAAAAGAGAAATGCCACGGTAAGAGTTGCAGTCGCCACGGTCACCTTTCCCTTTGTATAATGTGACAATGTTTGCATCACGCATATCCTGAGGCACCTCTCCCGCTTCCCAGCATTTACAAAGCAGGCGATAAAGTACAGGTGACATACACTTAAGCCTGACCAATTCAGCATGGATGCCATCGCTGCCAGGACTTTTGCCACATTTAAGCTGCGAGACAGCTAGGTCAAACTCCCTAGCGGTAGGCTGGTCATCTAACGCAGTCCAAGTGTCCAATTTGGGCAAGCCTTGTATGGCGTCCAGACAGATGTCAACTGGCTGCGAGTAGAGACCGGTGTAGTGTTCTACCCAGCGTTCAAGTTGACGGACACTGTCAGTAATAACTGTGCCGTCTAATTCTTTAAGGAGTGCTGTCTTTTTAATAACTGGTCCGAGAACCTGTTTTATGCCAGAGTAGACACCGCTCAAGTTGCCCGCATTAGCAGACGTTTGGATACTTTTGCAAAGGTCGGTCCAGTATGCATTGACACAAAAACGTGCACTGCGCTGGAGGTCTGCCTTTGCTTTAGCCAGTTCCGCACGTGTCGTCTGGGTTGGACTCAAGCGATGTTTTAAAGCAGCTTCACGCTTCAAAGAGAGCAAAGGTAGCAATTGCTCTTTGTGTGCAGCGAACCAATCCTTATGCTTAACTTTTTGGTATCCAAAAGCTTTACCGGCAGTAACAGTGAGAAGACCCTTAACTTTCCTCCACTCATCGGCAATCGGTGCATCATCACTCCAGGTTGCTCTATCATTCTGCATCATTTCCTCAAATTTTTGGACCAGCTCGTAATCCCCGGTCTTTTGAAGATCTATTTTCTTCATACCAGGTTGCCTTGACGAGTGGATCTTTTTGCAGGTGTTGGAAACACGCGTAACAACCAAAGAGTGATCAGTATTGCAGTCAGCGCTATGAAAGGATCGTGTATGTAAGATGTTTTTGAGGTCTATTTTCCTGCATAAGACAAGATCAAGCTGGTGCCAGTGACCAGAGCGAGGGTGTTTCCAGGACACCTTGCGCATTAATTTGCCTTGGAAGTAGGTATTGGTGACGCATAGGCCAAACTCAGAGCAGAACTCTAAGAGCCGTTGGCCGTTCTCATTAATTTTGCCAATACCATGGTTACCAATACAGTCAGGCCATGTAGCGCGGTCCTGACCAACACGGGCATTAAAGTCGCCAAGAATGTATAGGCGGTCACTGTTACGAACTTTGCGTACCGTTTGCGTGAGCTGATCATAAAATTTGGTTTTGGCTTCGTCGGAAGATTGAAGAGTTGGTGCATACGCTGAAATTAAAGTGATAAAGCCGCAGTTGGTGTTCACTCGCAGCAACATAATTCGCTCAGAAACACCTACAGGTGTCTCTATGCATGGTAGAATGCTATTTTTGACTGCGAAGCCAACCCCATGCTCACGGGTAGCAGTGCTGTCCCTGCCTCTCCAGAAAATTGTGTAATTAGACTCGCGCAAAGACCCTTCGTTTGGTAGTCTGGTTTCTTGGAGAGCCGCCACTGATATGTTCAGTTTAGCCAATTCGGTGTCGATAATGGCAGTTTTGCGCAGGTGATTGTCGCAATTCGAACCTCCATTGGTGTCCGGGAGGCCTGTCCTCATAGTGCGGACATTCCATGTCCCAAGACGCATGGATAGTGAGTATGAAATATTATTTTTAAGTAGTTGCCTAGAAGTCGCAGGTGTGGTTTATAACGGCACCAACTATCTAGTATTCGCTAGTGCTTCCTACACCCTAAAGAAGCAGATCAGCGCCGGGACGGATCAGTACCTTATTGGCCGGGGGCTGCCCAGCTGAAGCGGGCGGTGACTGATCAATGGGTCTACGATGGACCCTCCCACCGTCGAGAATGACCCCTGGCGCCTGCACTTACGTCCATTAGTGTAGGCTTATAACCGGTAGACTGCCACTCTCCGTGTTGTTTTCCACGCAGCTAGGCTGTCGCGGGTGAAGTGACCTCTCCACAGACACACTGCATCGCCTGGGACACAGTTAAGGAAATACAGGGTTGCCCAAGACCTGTACCACCCTCTCGGCCTCACCAACTAAACCCGCAGGAACGACATGTCGATACGTGCGGCGTCGGGTCGGCTGCAGGGACTTGGCGCACTTTCAGGTTACCGAAATTACGCCTAACGGGATGCCCATCCCGGGTTTGCTTTCAGAGTTTACCTTCTCCATGCCAACTTAGGCTAAACAGTATGTCTCCGCCGAGTCCGGCATACTCATAGCATACCTACGATGAATTACCTTTCACACCGGAACAGACTGTGATCGTACCAAACTAGGAATAAGTAGAAGGATAGGAGGTATGGAATATCAAAGGATATGCAGGGTAGAGGATACTAATGTTACGGTGACAGGAATATATAAATAACATTAGTAGCTCGAGGAAGCCGGGGTCGCATACCCGAATATACATCTAACTTCACCGGACAGGAAGAAGTCGATGCATACCCTCTGACCATCTGACCCTCTGACCAGTTCGTACCTTATATACGTTGTTAATGACTTGATAGTGTATCAGTTTTAAAAAAATAAGGATGTTTATAAAATCTAACATATATAGAAGTTTTCTGTTGTATAGGAATGTATACGTATAATTTGTTTTACTATAATTACTGTACGGTATATTCTAATAATACCAGTAGCAACACATACAATAAAAAATTCTTTAAAATAGTTTAAAAATCTGCCTGGAAAATGTCTCTTCCCAAGGAAAAGTACGAGCTTATTCCCTGAGTAAGTGTCTACAATGATTGGGGATTAAAAATGTAGTAAAAAAAATCGTCCGTCACAGTCAGCCGATAGTGTCATTAAATGACAAGGAGTAAGTAATAATGAGTAAGGTAATATGAAAATGTATGAGATTGGTTAACGATGAAGCTCGAACCAGGTGCCATCGGCTAGTGACTTATAAAATGAATGTTTGTTTGATCGCCCGTTATGTGTTCTTATCCATTACGATGAAACTTTAGAAGTTCCTGATTTAGTACAAATATATTACAATAGGTAGCGCGCAAGTCGTTTCATTTTGAAGATAATGGAAACAAAGTCGCGGGTAATGCTTATAAAATAAAATGTAATAGAATTGGCTTCCAGTATATCAATCATCAAGGCGTATAGATCTAAATTTTGTTAGTTAAAATTTTAATCATAAATGTTTCATAGTGTACGATATTATGCAACCGTTCGTGGGAATTGCTCCAGGACATGGCAACATTCTTGATACGAAAGCAGGTTTCCGCTTTCGAACTGGACTACGCACGACTGGCTTTTAGTCGAGTTTTTGTTTAGGAATTAATACGTTCACTGCGTCGACGATACGAGTATATGTGTACAATTTTCTGATGCGGTAGGAGATCGAAATGACCTCATACATGTTTTAACTTCAATACGTTGTTAGGTCTTTATAACGCCTAGGTGCGATAGTAAAATTGAGTATAATTATACAGAATAAATCGTCGAAATTGGTGATTACCGTTGTTATTATTATTACTAAGTTTGAGTAACTCATACGAGATATAATATTATTTTTTAAGCGAATTATAACTAAAATCGATTTATCTTATGGATACTCGTAATATTGTCTGCATAATACTCTTCATATCGTGTAAACCAACAGTATTCTAAAGCGCAAAGCGTAATAGGTACACAGGAGGTCGTTCTGCCCTCCTGTCTCGGCAAACGTATGAAAAAATGCACTTGAAAAATAATTAAGCGCTTTCGTAAAATTTTCTGGTTTTTTCTAAAAAAAATTATAGGACCTCAGTAAAACGACTGCAGCTAGTATCAAATTTCATCGGCAGTCGTCGCCATCGTGCCTACAAAAATGCCTCTTCACAGCTCTTTTGAAGGATCCTATTGTTGGAGGAGAAAGAAGAAGAAGAAAGAAAGAAACATTTATTCATAATGACAAGACACGGAAATACACAATACATACAGATATTGTAAAGAAAAGCAGAGAACGGTACATAAAAGAAAAACTAAATTCTACATACATATAAAAAAAACAAACAAATACATTAATAACAATATTGACTGCAACAATACTAAATATAGTCTAGCAGCGTGCCCAGTCATTACGAAAAGGCGTCCAGCTCAGCATAAATGCTGAAGTGCCACGGGGCACTCAGCGCTGATTTTCAGCTGGAACCCCAGAGCAAGTCACGGTGCGCCCAAAATTAGATTAAATAAAATAAAATATACTAAATTAAACAAATAAATAACAATTACAATTCAATACTACTTAAGGCTCAATATGTATTAGATATTAAATATTAGATAAAATAAAATAAAGTAAAGTAAAGGGGGCATGGCATATATAATGACAAAAGAAATGTAATATACCAGTGTGCATAATAATATACAAATCAATATATGATTTATACTGTATATAAAAGCAGGCTATTTATAATAGAAAAAAGCACAAAAAATAAATAATTCTGAAAATATTCTATAAACACTGTGCCGTTAACAACATGTTTTTAAAATGAATTCTAAACATATTTACAGTTTTAAATTCGCGAATTGGAGGGGGCAGGTCATTCCAGCATCGGGTAGCAGCGAACCTAAAACTACCTCGGAAGGAAGTGGTAGCATGCCGATGAGTGCATAACATGTGCTTAGAAGCTCTGGTGCCATAACGGTTCTGATCCCGCGACCAAACAAGTTTTTCATAGAGATATTCTGGCAATCCGGTTTTTATTACACCAAATAAAAGTGTAGCTAGGTGTAACTGCCGCCTACTTTCCATCTTCAACAGTTTTCCCTGACTCAGAAAAGACGTAACATGATTTCGTGGCGGAATATGGTAGCAAAAACGCGCGCAGGCATTCTGAACCCGCTGTATTAGTCGCTTAGTTTTCGCAAGGATACAAGAATCATACACAACGTCAGCGTAGTTAAGTTTAGAGAGAATGAGAGATTCACATAACAATATTCTAACATCAGTGCTAATGTAAGAGCGAATATTGTATAAGAGTTTCAGTCTATACATACAATTGCGCGTAGCCTCCAAGACATGTTTTTCAAATCGCAAAGATGAGTCCATAAGTAAACCAAGATTACGAGATTCTGAAACGCGTTCTATAGGCTCATTGGCTATTGTGATCGATGGCTGCCGTAGCGTAATATCTATAATTTGTTTCTTTGATCCTAAAACCATAAACTTAGACTTGGTTGGATTTAAGACCAAGCAGTTGGCATCTGCCCATTCTCTTACACTAGCAAGGTCATTATTCATCATGCTTGCTGCCTTTGCAGTGTCATGTGGGTAACAGTGCAAATATAATTGCAAATCGTCAGCGTATATATGGAATTTACAGTGCTTGATAATTTTAATGATGTCAGAGCTGTATAAAATGAACAACAAAGGCCCTAAAATTGATCCCTGTGGTACACCTCTCTCCACCGGCATAAGAAAAGATGAGGAGGGATTACGCTGGTCAAACAGCGATTCCACATCTTTATAGTAAGGCAGACATAAGTATTCAAGAAATAAAACATATACAAAGATCGATTCGTACGGTAAAAATAAGTGGTGTAACCGCATATATTCGTAATTTCGATAGTCTAACACCGGCCAAACACGTTACGGTCTACCGAAGAGTTCCACCTGTACAGGTGTAGAGCGTGTATTTGGAATATACCTGTGCAGTTTTTGAACCTGTGCTGGCGACCGATGCAAAATCAAAAATCAATTTTTTGATGCATACCTTTATAGGTAAAACTCTTCGGTAGATGGTACTGCATATATGGTCTGCGTTATTTTATAAGTTGCATTCTATAGAGCGATGATAGGCTTAACAGTTATGCACTCGCACATCGCGTCGATAAACGTGAGTTCCAATTCTCTACAATGAGTACTCAGCTTATAGTTAAAGAAAATGTCGTTATGAAACCGCAACATGGCGATCAAGCATTTCCAAGCGCTTACCTGGAGACATATGAATCATGACATTTGATTATTATTTAAAACATATCTAAGAATTCTATGAGTCACACAAAACGTGATCATAAATGTTGAATAATTAACAAACTTGCTCTATTAGGGAACATTATTTCTGCAGGTTTTTTAGTGTTATGAAGATACTCTTTTAGTTATGTAACTTTCATCCCTCTTCATGATATTCCCATACCACGCTAACCTATAGCCCATCAACTTCTCTGCCATCATACTTTCTCTGATATAACAATTATTAACCTAATCATAATTGGCGTTTCCTACCACCCAACATGTGTATAGTTGTTGCATTCCAATCGGGCATTATTACTACTCGTATAACCGGTGAAATCTGATGCAAAATTCGCTAACTATGGGCATCATAAGAAAGCTCAAAGTCACTCAAAGGGCAATGGAGAGGGCTATGCTCGGAGTTTCTCTGCGTGATCGAATCAGAAATGAGGAGATCCGCAGGAGAACCAAAGTCACCGACATAGCCCGAAGAATAGCTATACTTAAGTGGCAGTGGGCTGGCCACGTAGCTCGTAGAACAGATGGCCGATGGGGTCAAAGAGTTCTCGAGTGGCGGCCACGTACCGGAAGACGCAGCGTGGGCAGACCCGCCACAAGGTGGACCGACGACCTGGTAAAGGTTGCGGGAAGCCGCTGGATGCGGGCAGCACAGGACCGGTCGTTGTGGCGATCTTTGGGAGAGGCCTATGTCCAGCAGTGGACGTCTTTCGGCTGAAATGATGACTTGGCAAAACTAGCTGGTCAGTGATTCTTAAAATTAATTAATGTGGGGTGGCTGCAAGATAACTGTGTACATTGAATTCAAGATAAAATGACCATTATTTAAGTGGTACTTCAAATCTGATCACATTAATTAGATTTTTAGTTGTATCACATTATTATTGATGGACTATCGGACGAGAAGTTCAAAGCGGTTTTATGTCGGTAACTTATAATGATATCTTGAAATGACTAGTGTTTATGCATGTACTTATTTCGTTATTATAAACAAATTTTATTCGGAATTGTTGAAAAAATTTTTTGGTTATTAACAGTTCATTTAGATTTTAAATACTTTGTATATTACCTTGAGTTCTGCTTTTGCGTTACAAAATTTATAAAATACCGAAAACAAAAAAGAAAATGTCTTATGTTAATATCATATATTAGAAGTCTTATCGTAAATTCCCAAGATCTTTGAATGTGTTAGGTATGGAATGCGAAAGGTTGATATTTGAAAGGAAAATATGCGTCAAGTAAATTATATACGCATTGACTCATTTTACAAATATACAAGGAATTCAAAATACAAACTGTGGGATATGCATCGTAATAAAAGGCTTTGTGTTTAAAAATCAGCATCACGTTGAGTTCTGAAGAGTTCTTTGCCCCATATTCCTTCTCTAAAATGGACAAAGCGCGACACGTGCACATGACTCTTATCCGACGAGGGATAACACCCGTAGGTTACGACAACTTCAGAGAGAGGTTAGAACTCGCATCGGAGAGTACAGAGGTCACCGGTGGGATAACCTCTTAGAGGGTCTCAAGCCGTCCCATCTGGCTTACTGGAACCTCGCCCGCTCTCTGAAGTTAGAAGCTTCCGCCCAGGTGCCGCCCCTCGAAAGGGGCCCCGATCTCCCACTCGCGTTCGATAGCGACGATAAGGCAGAATGCCTTGCCGCAAGCTTGGAGAGCCAGTGCTCCCCAAACTGCGACAACGTAGACACTGCCCACATCGAAACTATCGAGACCGCCGTTCAGGAACTCACGTTGATTCCCCCCGCGGAAACATTAACCTCGGTCACGCCAGATGAGGTCTGTTCTATCATTAAAGGCCTTAAGCCTAGGAAATCTCCCGGTCCTGATGGTATCAGGAATGAAGTACTCAAACTTCTTCCTGATCACCTCATAGCTCTTTTGGTCTGCATCTTCAATGCAGCCATAGCCCACTGCTATTTTCCAGCCGTCTGGAAAAAAGCTATAGTTATAGGTATTCGCAAGCCCGGCAAAAAAGCTTCGCTTCCCGATAGCTATCGCCCGATCAGTCTCCTAAACACTCTAGGGAAACTCTATGAGCGGATCCTTCTGAACCGTCTCAAGGTCGTTATAGACGACAAGAATTTATACCCGCCCGAACAATTCGGTTTTCGCGCCCGTCACTCGTGTACACATCAAGTGCACCGCCTCACGGAGCACATCACGAGTAACTTCGCCAAGAACAATATTGCTCCCGCCCGCACGCTTGCGGTCTTTTTCGACGTAGCCAAGGCCTTTGATAAGGTCTGGCACGCCGGACTGGTCCACAAGCTACACCATTTAGAAGTCCCGGATAGGTTAGTTCACCTAGTTCATGATTTTCTACGCGACCGCACCTTTCACTACCGAGTGGAAGGAGTACTATCTACCGCCCACCCTATACGCTCAGGCGTCCCGCAAGGTTCCATTCTGGCGCCTTGCCTTTTCAATCTGTATGTCAGCGACCTCCCGAAGCCCCCCGGGGTCGAGGTAGGGCTCTACGCTGACGACACAGTCATATACGCGTCAAACAGACACAGAAAAAATCTCGCCTGCGCAGTCCAACGTGCCGTAACCACTCTCGGGGAGTGGTTTCGAACGTGGCGAATAGCTATTAATCCGGTAAAGAGCGCCGCGATTATGTTCGAACCGCATACATGTAAACTACCACGCACGGTAGGACCCCTCTCATTATTCGGTAGGAATATCCCTTGGGCCACCAAGACTAAATATCTGGGTGTCACCCTCGACTCGAAGCTTAACTTCAACGCACACGTTACTATAGTCCGGAATAGGGCCGTCTGGATCCTTTCCCGCTTGCGACCCCTGCTCAGTTCGGTAAGCAAACTGTCCTTAAGACATAAGCTTACACTATACAAGATGTGCGTCCGTCCGATCTTGACATATAGCTGCGCAGCGTTCGCACATGTGTCCAAACATAACTTTGTCCGCATGCAAAGAGTCCAAAATCGGTTTCTCCGTCGCCTGCTTGACCCTCCAGCCTTCGTTAGGAACATGGACCTCCACAGGGACATGAGGCTTCCCTCGATAGAAGCCTATGTGAAATATCTCACCAGGAGATACTTCGATAGCGCTTCGAATCACCCCAACCCGCTCGTAAAATCCACCGTGAACTACGTCCCAGACAACTCGATCCCCGTTGCCAAACGTTATAAACGCCGTCCGCGAAATCTCTTTGTCGATCCCGACGACGACATCGAGAAAGCTAATAATTACTACGCGTCCGCTCCCGCAACATATGCGTGCTCGCGCCCACGCCCGCGAAACCACCGTTCCCTCCGCAGGGGACGAACGGTTAACTTCGCGCCCGCACACCCGCCACGACCACCTTCCTCTGCGGCAACTCAAGCGTAGGTCCGATCCATCGGCATGGAGCCCTTGAGCCAAGCAGCCGCTCGCGCGATACAAGTGACTGTACAATCACTAGCTTTCACAGCCATACATGACACTGCATTATACACACATGCACAACACACATAGGTACATAGGTTCTGTAAGGGACCTTTTTTTTTCTTTTTTTGCCTAGTTAGAGTAGACAAAAATTTCAGACCACTAAATACACATACACATGTTCCTTCCCTCCTCCCAGGGGGCAGAAACATGTATATATGTATAGTTAGTTTAGATCGAATTACGGATAGGGAATTAGTCAGATCGCGACTTAATTGCATACGCGCAACAGTCCGAGCCGAGGTTCGGCCACTTTGGCACCCTCGGATGTTGTTGCTTAGCTTTCGTGGCTGAGTGCCCTAAGCGCTCGCCCCCAAGCCCGGTAAAGCTGTAAAAGCCGTAAAGGCTCCAGGGCCCCTCAGGCTAACAGTGTAGTCAGTTCGAAAAAAAAAAAAAAAAAAAAAAAAAAGGACAAAACGCGTATCATTGTACAACATTATTTCAATAATATCCCTTCTCGGTGGAAAAATGTTCGGAAGTTATAACTTGCACATTAACACTTTTTTATATCACCAATTTTTTGATTATTTGAATAACAGAATATTGTCTTATCTCTAGATGTAAAATAAATATTATGTTCGGGTGCCATGACACTACACAGATTATAAAAAGTATTGTCGACATGAAAACATTGTTAATATATTCTGGGAAAATATAATTTGTTGTGTTATACAAATTTCTTCTTAATTTATTTCGTAGCACCTGAGTTCTTTTTTCAATAAAACTCACATTTAATTTGCTTTTGTACTTATTGCCCTTTAAAGCATCAGTGAACGGTAATAAGACACGGCATTTAGTGAAGCGGTGAAGCTTAGTAGGACTTTAATTTTGAATGTTACTAAGATAGATGTTTTTTTTTAAGATTTACAATTATGTAATACATTATTTTGATATATCTCTTATAATTTACAGAGCGTAAGCCCCAAAAGAGTCGTTTTGTTGACTTGATTCACCATTTATTTTATCTAACAAAATATATCCTATAACCTGACCAGATAACATATAATATATGAATTAACAGAAAAATCATGTAAATCTAATAAATGGTTTAAGGTGAAAAGATCATAAACGGACAGACTGACAGAGAGACGTTGTGTTTTATAATTTTTATAGAAGTATAGATTACCTATTTATAAATTTCAAAAATATATATTAAGCAATTAGTTCTAATGATTTGTAGCAAATGTTATACTATGAATAGTCCAAAGGTCACGATTCGACAGTGTTGCGTAAAAACGAACTTTGAATCGTAGCGCGAATGCAAATCGTGCAATAAAATGATACACAGTCACGTCTATGGGGTCAAGTTTATGTGTTGAAAGGGATGTTCGGAACTTGAATTTTAAATATGGCATGCGTAAAGTAACTTTTCAATCACCTAATTCGTGAAATAACTTACGAATTAGCACTTTTAGTTTTGTTTCGTAAAATAAACAATTTACATGAATATACGTTAACCAATCGATAAGTGCTTTTACATATCGTGGTTGCGCCTGCAAATTAGACAAATAAAATATACAACTCCACCAAAAAATTAAAAAATAAGTTTATATTCATATCCACGTATATTTTACTATACATATAAATTATATATATATAAATTTTTGATATTTTCGATATAAGAAATTGTTTGTCGTGTTTTGTAGGCGCAGCAACAATTTATTTCAATGAAGTTATTATTTATACAGTGTCTGCTCTTCCCGATGACTAGAATATTTTTTGAACAGGTAGTATTTTGATGTTCATAAGTGCCTTTTTAGGGCCTTAATTAAGTATATTTTTATTTCAATTTAGATTTTGAGTGTGTTGTGTGTGTGATAGAGTTGAAACTGCTCTCGCTAATGAATACACCGCAACACATCATTCGACTCGTGAACTGCGTAACTAAACCGAAATTTCGAGTAAATAAAAAGTAAAATGCGTTCTAGATCCGCATTAAATATTAATTTATATGTGTATAACAAGATGTTGTAATTAATGATATTATTATTAGCAATTACGCTAAAAGACATGTATTGTCTTTTATTTCATGAACATCACTAACTCTCAAGATATAGAGAGGAAACCAAATTCCGTTTGAAAATATTATATCGCATAGTTTTCTACCACCTACCGCTATACACCGAATACTTCATATTTATTATTGAAATCTCTAGTTTGTCTGTGCAGATATAATGTGATCAACGACGGAAGTTAAAAGTTTGTTTACAACATTCCAAAACAGATCGCATTCTCTATTATTAAACAACTTATTCACAAACATGTAATTAGTTTTGCATTAAACATATGTGAAGCTAACATGATATGATTATAGAGATATAGACAAAGTCGATGTCTAAAGTTGTGTAGTACTAGTATCGGAGTGGTGCGGATGCGTGTACTTACCCAAGTTGCAGCATCGCGCTCCATTTACTACATTCGGATCACGTGACCGAATTCCATTATTGCTAAGCTATTTCTTAGATTTACTAAATTTGAGTACATATATGCCAAAATAAATTTAATAAATGAAATTTTATTATGTTAAAACTGTTTCTATTGAGCGAACGCGTGCCATCATTGGCTTCGTCTTCTTTTTTTGATGTTAATAATCCCAAGAAGAAGATGTCAAGAATGGTTTGATGTCATTTTCTAATGCCCATCTGGCTAGTTACCACCCTCAAGATGAAAACCTCTCACCAAGCACTTATAAGTGTGATTCGGCAGTTATACTTAAGCGCCAGTCCTGCACTAGGCTTAACGTGCTACCATCTAGCCCCACATCCTTATTTAACATTAGGTAATTTTTCCAAAAATGCAGTTTACCTAATGTTAAGTGGTCACTATAGCCTATAACTATGGACACCCAACCTCAAAAAGCATACCACTCTTATACTTGCACAGGCTCTACCTGACTACAGCCTACAGCCTCTGCGTGACTGAAGCCAATCGTCCAACAGTACACCAGTTTTTTTATACGTTGCTTATAAAATTTCCTAATCGTCGAAACAATAAAAAACAGCAAGATCCTCAGCCGCACTAACAATTTATTTATAAACTACATTCAGATTATTAATTTTACAATCGAAAAATTTGTTATTGTATAAAAAGACGCCGTATAAATGTTCTTATAATGCATTAACAATAAATAAACCTTTTTTAATAAGCTGCAGTGTTATTGTTTGTTAAGTATATAGGAGAGGTTAGTAGCCACTTGAACTCAGATTGGATGTAGTTGTAGTACACTCGTTTGCTGCTTTCAATTATTAAAAAAATCCCACTAAGACTTATTGCTTGCGTCTAACATTTAGCATTCACACAGCAACTAGTCGGACGACTTGCTGGCGTGCAGGTGAGAAGCGGTTAGGCCGGTTCTACTAAGTTCAACTCTCACTTTCATTCAATATATGAAGTTAGTTCTTGTAAACACGCTTAATTGTAAAAACGTGGAAACGGAGTTATTTTACGAGTTTCATATGTTCAGGTTACAACTTTACAAATTGATTTGCTGCGTTACTATAAAATAGCTGGATTATGTTTGGTTAGGTTGTTCTGAAACTAAGGGAAGGGAAGCAAAGCGGGGTAACTACTCTGAGAGGCAATTTAAGAGGGTGCCCCATGTATGACCTCTATCTAGGACCATCTAGATGGAAAGAGATTGTCTTTTTGCGCCTTTTTGTATTTAAAATCGAAATAAAAAAAAACTTTATTCAGAAAACATCCCATTCATCGAGAAGAGCTTGTAAGAAACTCGATCGGGTTTATTATTTTTTGAAACGCGTGTTTGGTATGTCTATTGTCACTTGTATGGGAATTTCCGACGTATCTGGAAATCTCAAACGCTGGAGAGTAGGGGCGCTTATATTAAATTTTCACCACGGTCTGAAAAAGCGTGGATACAGGATGTATATTCGTGTCGATTTTATATTTTCTAATAATAAATATAAAATGGTTTATTTCATATAGGACTTTGCGTCTTGTCTAATGAATAAAAAGCATTTATTTTATCCACAAACTGCAATAGGTTTGTACGAAATAATGCCCTATAGTACATATCATATATGTAGATACAGTATCGCATGTCATGCGTATATAATCGTGAACTAGTTCGATATCGTGACCTTAGCCCGCGTTTCCAGTTACTACTGTTTGCTCTTATTATTATATCATAATTTATACCCGGTTATTAATTAGAACAACTGCTGTCTGTTAGACCGTAAAAAATATGTCAAAGTCGATCTTTACCGTGATGTATCGTTACGCACTTAATGACATTTTTTACTATTTCGACAACAATTACTAGTCCCTAAGCTTAAAGCTATGAAACATTTAACCAATCTCTTTATAAATAATAACAAATGAAAGAGAATGCAATATGAAGTGCGAGTAAAAATAAGTGGGTACGTGTACTTATGTACTTAAACATTTTTTTTTAAATACACGAAATTAATTTATTGATATAAAAAGATAGAAAAATATATTTGAAATATATATTAATTTCAACATTTGTAATTTATTCCTAGATTCCTGATACAGAAAAAAAGTCGAGTGTGATTATTTTCACCACAATGAAACGGACAACTTCATGGTGTAACTTTATGTAAATTTGTGCGCGCGTATCGTAAAAAATCACTCTTATCATTATTTATGACAACTTCAGATCCTATATCAAAATTATTGTTTTGTCAAATGTTTTTTTTGTACTACAAAGGTGGCATACAGTCTGCCTGATGGTAAGCGGCTACCGTAGCCTATAAACGCCTGCAATACCATAAATACCACAAGCGCATTGCCGACCTTGAACCCCCCTACATCAAAGAGCTCTGGAAACCCTACTCACTGCAGAAACACAACACTAGGTCATTTGGCTGCGATCTTCTGTAGAGTGGAGGTATTACAACCATTCGGGCTGCCCCGAGTAGAAAGAAATCTTCAAAGAAATTTCTCAGTGCCCTATCTCTCTTAAACAGTAACAGTGGGATTATTTAACAGTCAAAATAAATCAAGAAAACCCACTTTTTGAATCGCTGTTCTAAATAAAGTTATATTAAAAATTATAACATATTAATATTTAAAAAATGGTATTCAATATTATGTTGTTGGTTTAAGTTTTAACGTTAACGTGATATTACATAAAACGATGTAAATTATATAAACTAATCAGAATCCAATGACTTCTATACATAAATTGGAGTAAAAACTGTCACAAATTCAAATGGAACTGGGAGTTGAGCCAGCAGGGGCGCAAATGTCATAATGTTAAGTATTTGGCTGCACTACTCGCACCAACATAGTTCTGTTAAAGAGCAAATGAATCAAATATACTAAAATTTCTGTAGAATATTTTAAACAATATATAATATAATTATCTCGTCGTGATTGTCGAGTGGTTTACATCCCGGCATGTACCAACAAATTATTCCGAATTCGCGTCCATTTACTAATTGAAATTGGTAATATTATCAGCTGATGGTGGAGAAAAATCACGTGAGGAAACCTGAACGCTTAAGAAATGTTCTTGTACTACCTATCACTGTATATAAAATATAGAATCTGTTGATTTCTCGGCGTTTGAAATCGATAATACGTCGTGGGCTGGCGCGGTGAGTAAGTCTTTGCATTCCCTCAGGAAAAGGTCTCATTGCCCAGCAGTGTTATAGAGCAGTATTATAATTAAAATAATTTTCTAAGCATAATCTATACATTTTGCTTGTAATGTCAAAATATTTTTTTTTACTAAATGCATATGAGAGTATACACGATACCTATAAGAAAATTTAATTTTTTTGTCTGTTTGTTTGTTCCGGGTAATCTCAGAAACGGTTTGACCGATTTTGATGGGTCTTTCATTGGCAGATAGCTGATGTTATAGGCATAACTTAGGTTAATTTTATTTTAGAAAAATAATTAGGGTTTCGCATATAAAATAAAATAAAAGTTTTTTTAGTAGTCCACGCGAGCAAAGCTGCGGGCACAGCTAGTACAATGTTAAAAGTTATGCCTAAAATTAAGTTTAAATAGTGTATTTTTTTTATTCTTATATCTGATGAAACGTAATGCTAATATTTTCTTCATTGCCGCGTTGAGATTGTTATAACACTGACAATTTTTCTTGTCGCATACTAAAAAAATGTAATTCATTATCTGATTCAAATTGTTATAAACATTTCTCACAACCACCAGCTGAAGTCGATCTGAAATGCATATAATAATAGAATATTGTCTAATAAAACGTCAAGAAGTTATTTAATATCAATATACATAAGCATAAACGTAAAACTTATAATATAACATTCCATTTAACATCAAAATGTCACGTATAAAATTTGTCAACATTCAAATCAGCACCGCGACAAGGTCAGTTACATCACGAATTCTGCCAGTCACCGGTCATGGTTAATATGGATCATCTAAATTATTTCGATATTTCAAACACGTAGGACCGATAAAACGTCTAAATGCGTCTGATCGTTTCCGAGTTCTAGGCTGAATAACAAAAAATATCCTTGCACAAAAACTAAAGTTGTCTATGGTTACAACTGCCATCCACAGTGAGGTTTATTTCAAGATGGCGATAATGATATAATAAATGTTTATTTTTATTTATAATAGTATGAAATTTATTTTAAATGTGTTGTTATGTGCCAATATACTTAATTAAAAATAAGCAATTTATTTAATAGGACACATTTTAATTGATATATCTATTGGTGAGGTAGTGTAGGTCACTCCTAAAGCTAATATCAAAAGTTTTGGTAACTATTTTTAAATTTCAAAATTAGAATGTCTACACGACATGGACAATACAATACAAACAGCCAGTTACAACATGGCTGTTTCCTAACAAGTTATTCGCACGCAGATTTTATTCGTTTACAATACAACTGCAGTCGATAATCGCCTTCGATACCTCATATTAAAATACTTTATCTTGAAAATAATTCAGCAAACTTACAGTTAGCATAATGAACTCTGAATAAATGAATAATCGTGAGGATTGGTAACGGCGTCAAATCGTTTTGTTAACAGAAAATAGAATTAGCGTCAGTTTTATTTTTATCGATTAGCGTAAATTTAAATCATATTATATTTTATTCATTTTACAATGAACGAAAATCTAATGAAGGGTTCATTACATTAATATAAGTTAAATGTAGATGAAAAATATTTTTAATTTTATATAACTAATATATAATTATTTTATAGAAACCCGAGTCCCATCATACCAACGGACTTGGTTATTTTTTTTATTACACTGTTATTCGAGGCATGTATCATAATTTTACAAAATATATTATGATTATTATCACTATTATATAAACTAATTATATGTATGCCTTTATATACCAAAAAAGTAATATTAAAATTAAATCTCACTATCTGGTTGTGTAACTCAATAGTTTTAATTACAATGATTTGTGTTGAAATTTCATTACTAAAGCACAGTTAAATGGATAACAGTAATTATTCCAATCACTCTATCTATCAAATAGTATATCAATATCGTCGATTACAGATTATAACAAAATTATTTAAAGAAAATGGATTTAGAACGTAAAAGGTCATTGTGAGGTTATTATTCAGCCACAATCCATAAACTACAAATTATTGTTTTTTTTTAATACAATACCAATCCATCCTATCGAATCGGTGGTTGTCGCTGCCTGTAAGCCTCTTGGCAGTTTAATATACAAGATATACTGGCTGATCCCGAGACGCGACAAAATAAAAGATAATAACCCATCGAGGTTACTTCGAGAAGCCTGTGAATGCCTCGGAGGCATTTTCGCTTCTGGTCGGAGCTGGGCTGGCTGGAATAGCCGGCGGGAATATCTACGCACAATGGACCTATCAAGAGTCAAGTCAAGTGTGGACAAATGGAGCCCACATAACATTACCCAGTCAATTAAAGATCCCTATCACTTGCTTATCTTATGATGTCTTTCAAGTATTAGTTTCTAGACTTCTCCAATATCACAAGCGGTGTCAAACCTTTAAGTCAGACTTAACCTTCTTGTGTATGTTCTACCGCTTGTATAATGAGTTGTGTTTTGAGGAATTGATCGACATGATGCCAACGGCTACCTTCCATCATCACACCGCTCGCCATTGGCAGAGAGTTAATCCTTACACCTTGGTACCAAATGGTCGCGGACAGTCCGGTTTCAGAAGAGTTTTCTTCCGTGAACGCTCCGGATGTGGAATCAGCTCTCTGCTTAGGTTTTCCCAGGGGACTACAGTATGGGATTCTTCAAGAGGGGAGTTAATCGGTTTGTAAAGAGTCGGCAACGCGCTTGTGATGCTTCTGTTGGTGCAAGCGTCCATAGGCTGCGGTGACCGCTTACCATCAGGCGAACCGTATGCTTATTTGCCACCATCTTGGTATAAAAAAAAACTTATAAACAATGTAAAAAAATCGATAAAACTTACAAGTTATTTAAAGCACAGGAGTATAAGATATTTTATGGATTGGAACAGAAAATAAAGTGGCTACGATTAAATTACATGGTAAATTAAAAAAAAAACTCCCGACAAAAATTACTGAGACAATTCCAATGTACTACTTTTTTCCTACTGTAAGTTGGTAAGGAGTTGACCAGATTCCAACACACATGGTTTCCACGTTCTTCTGATATTATTAAAGTAATTTAAAATCAATTTTCGACTCGGTCAGACCTATGGAAGATGCTGACATCCATTCATCAACTGGAAAAGACCTGATAATCTACAAAATGGCTGAACAGATTTTCTTGAATATTAGCAAAGAACACTCGCGAATAAGTCACATTTGAAACAAAAAACAATACTAAATCATAATTTGGGAGCTGCGTTGTCACACACAGATACAAATTTTGAACTTACAACATTCCTGTTTGCGTGGGGGTTGAATATTGGTTAATAAGTATAACTTCAATATTTGTCAAGCGATCGTAAAATTGTTTTTCTGTACATTTTGATATCATAATATATAACTGATCCCTTAAATTATATTTTAAAATTAATAAATTATGTATAATTAATAAAATAATTATTAATTATATAATTCGTTAATTAGTTTATATTTAAAAAATAAAATGTATTCAGGTACATAAAAAATATTTTAGCAAGAAACGCGAGCCACTCTATTGAATACATAAATCATTATATAAGTGAAAGATATAAATATAAGTTGGCAGGAAATGGTACGCATGCGCTGCGCTGTCTAATTACTTTATACGGAACTAACTCACTTGACTATAACATTATTTATTTGAATACATAATTTTGTTTTATTGCTGTGGGCTTATTTAACATTTCGCGCTCTCGTTGGTTTATATATCTATACTTATATATATTTACATTTATTTATAGATAGAGAGATAGGGCACAGATAAATCTCTTTAGAGACATCTCTACTTGGTGCAACCCGACTGGCGAAAGAGAAGATCGAGATTAAAGTTTCCAGAACTCCACGAGGAAGGGGGGTTCAACGTCGGTAACGTGTTACAAGCGTACACCAGTTTACCACTGCAGTTATATAGTTTTTTGAAACATTTCATTTCGTTTCAAACTTTATTCAATTCCAAATTTTATAGATACCTATTAGCATAGCACAGCATTAAAAAAACAGTGCCATCGCTGTCATGCCGACCTGCAAACCTCTCGACGCTTGGACTGGCTGATCTCGAATCGCCAGAAATCATCATTAAATACATTATACCGTACAAGACATATACATGTATACAACACACATCCTATGTAATTCTCAATATATATATATATATATATATATATATATATATATATATATATATATATATATATATATATATATATATATATATATATATATATATATATATATATATATATATATACTTTGTCCTGCTACTATATTTGTTTGTAATAAAAACAAATTATTCTCAATGCCTCCACGTTATCCTCTTGCTAATTTCCTTTTGTGGTATCCATTCTTTGTTCAACTATGCCTATATTTCAGAATATATCGGCCCATTCCTAATTCAGTTTTTTTTTGTAAGAGTTATGTACTATTGAAACGAAATTCTGAGAAAACAATAATTTACCGATACTTAAATTCAAGATATAATAATCAGTCGTAACCTGTACCTGCGTCCAAAATGTAGAGATGTTAACGAAATTACGTATGATAGAAAGCTATATTGACATAATGACGTAAGGCAGGCGGGGTCGGGTCGACAGCGCGGCAGCGTCCGACTCAAGACGTACATACAGGTCTGATCGCGCACGCTTTCCATTTAAAAACTGACAGGTTCCGAAGTATTTGATTGACAGTTACAAAGTATTCGGAGTTTGCTTTTGTTTTTAATTTTATCATTATGATAATTTGTCTGTATACACCCGTGTTAAGTTTTTTCAAGCAACTCTCCAGTGCACCGTGCCACCGCTAACTTACCCGTGTAGTCTATCGTTATTCTCTTTTTCCTTACTTGCCAACAGCTTGCCAGATTGCTTAACATTATCAGTTACTGATCCGCTCATTAAGAGCACAGCGTAAAGTTACATAGCCTATAACCTACCCCAATTAATGGGTTATAAAATTAAAAAATAATTAATCAAATCTTACTCGTATTTCCAGATACTAAAGAGTTCAAACAAAAAAACTCTCGAGTTTTATAATACAAGGAGGTTCCTTTAGATAAATAGAGATTCAAATGCACGAATTTTTTTGAAAATAACTATTAAGGAGTGAACAGTGAGATTAATCATAAAAATAGAAATCCTAAGGACGAAACTGCTATGTATATGAAACGAAACAAATATACCTAAACAGGTTATCCGTATAATATACATATTTGTACAATAAAGGCCGCATTTATTTAATAACTTATTGGGTTTATAACTATAGATTATAATTAAATTTAAATACAAGTGACAGTTTTTATTTTTTATGGGACGGCCTTTTTATTCCAAAATAAACATAGCTTGTATGATGTTATTTAAACAACTGATTTATTATACATATATAAATATTTAACACCACAAACATAACTGATAATTATAATGCTCATGACAAAAAAATCGGTCTGGAGCCGGGATCGAACCCGCGACCTCACGACTCAATAGTTAGGTTTACTACTACTGCGCCACGTGACCTGTCAAAATTAGATGATGTAGTGTAAATCATGGATAAGTTTTAAAAATGTTCGTTACCAAATGTATTTATTTAAAGACAAAATAAAAATAGAATGTGATTAATAATTTGTTTTAGTCCAAATCGATAATTGTATTATTTTCTATTACCCTTGACAAGGTCAACTAAGAGCAGGGTGATCCGTTTTAAAACTTAAATAGCGTTGGTCGTTAATGTTCTGTGCAACGTCACTATCAAATTATTTCCCACTTATTTAAGACGGCTTTTAATTTTATGGAGATAAGATGTATAGAAAATCATAAATAGATTGTAACATTTGATCCTTTTCATCGCATGGGTATATCAGTGGAATCAGTGGATTTAATATCCCCTAGTTCGAGCCTCAGTACAAACCAATTTCAATTAGTAATATTGATATTTCTACTATTTGTACCTTAATGGAAAATATAATAAAATAACTTAAACGATTGAAAAACACTACGATGGTATTGCCATTTTATGGAAAATAAAACACTAATTGACCTTTCTAATAGCCAAATGTCGTAGATTTTCATTTGTTATCATTAATATAGCCTTGTTTCTCTACGTAAAAGCAAAAAAAAATTTATCGTAGTCTAGTAAATATAGGTATATAATAGATTAACAGCAAAAGGTTAAGTAAGTATTTTTTGTATGAATATTTGAATTACAAATCACAATCGTTTATGATCTGTACCGGAATTGAAAATTTTATATTAAAATAATTTACAAAAAAAATGTGCTTCGACAAAAATACCTTATACTGTAGTTATTACTATTTATGCGATTAGGTACCGTAGAATAACGTAATATACGTGTTTTCTTCTAAATGTCTCTTTCTCTTAATTCTTAAATACAAGTGGTTATACAGTTACTAGCGAAATATTATTTTATAGTCCTTGGATAATAAAGCATGTTACAAATATGTCAACCCAACTACTTACAATGGTGACGGCAAACATTTTTTTACAGTAAGGACGATATACAAACTGACCATTGTAACTGTCGACCCAATTAACTAATATCATTTAGCAATAGTTCTCATAAAAGGATTTGGGTGACACCATTTCACGTTGTCATAATACGTGTGATTATTTTAAACCTTACAAAATCGGCATAAGGTTCAGAGTGAGGCAATAATATCTATAGCTCGCAATATCGGGACCTCACTCACTATGCAGGTCGTATTGCTAAATATGCGTTTGGCTAAAGTTACAAGAGTTTGTTTGTTTGGTAAAGAATTTCAGCAATCGCTTCGGCCATCCAGTATCCTCTTTTCATTCAGTAGACAGAAATTCAGTGATTAACTTTTTCAGACTTATCATCGTATGCAGCCATTTTGTAGAATGGTTGTAAAAAATAAATGTTTGTATTGCGTAAAGTCATATAATTTTTTATACTTGTATAGAATATGTTAGTTAAAATCATTACTTTTTATACTAGAATACTAATAGTTATGAAAAAATTGATTTTGATTGATATATTTTTAGTAAAACCGTAAATCGGCCCTGTTTGGAAGCGCATTACTCAAATACTACTGTATCAATTTGAATGATGTTTTCAGATAAATATAGGACTGAAGACGAAAAATGATCTAGGCTACTTATAATTACGTTTTTATGTAGAGGCTATCAAATAATAATCAAATTATTTCACGCGAAAGAAGTTCCAGGCACCAGCTAGTCTTACATAGAACAAGAATACTACACAATACATTTTTTTATACATATTAGAGATATTTTATTTTCCATTTTAGAATTATATCCAATATCTTTACATCATGTATAATGTATTAAGTGTAAAATAAATGAAAAAAATATTAGGAATCATGACATTACTTTAAAGATTTTCAGTCAATCCTTTTGATCTCAAATAACATAATAATTATGTCTTATAATATAATTAATCGCTAACGCTTATAATTTGAGTCTACTGGCGTTCGATTAAATTCAATAATTAGTAGTCTTTGCATAGGGCTATTTAGGTTAAACGAAGTACTTTATTAGGTGTGACGATTAACTGTTATACTAACCTTCTATTATCTTCACACTCACGACATTAAGGGGTAGGAGTGATATTTTTTTTATGGAATAACCAATTTTGCATTAATAAGAAAGATTATGTTTTTGTTATTTAAACTTAAATCCAAAGTTACGAACGTGCTTTACGTAATAATAAAAAATGAATGTCAGTTACATAATACTAGCTGTGCCCGCGGCTCCGCTCGCGTGGACTACAGAATGCCGTCGGTCGAGCGCACGCACGAATCGTGATGCCTCCGCTCAAAAGACGTAAGACTAAAATGCGTAATGAAGGTAAGCCTTAGAAGACAGATATATGCTATCTCTGACTTTTTTTAGGTCTTTTTAAGATCTAAAAATATCTCGTATGTTTTATTTAGCGTAAGCGTTAAGCGTCCGAATGCGTCTTTTTTCCGAATTGTTTCACCGTTATCAAGTTAAAAAAATTCGAAAATACTTGTATGGAAAACATATCAATATTTCTATACGTTCAACTATTTGTATACGTTTTAGTTACTTTTTCTGGGCGAATTATACGTTAATTACTTAAAATGTTACCCCATACTACAACCTTACCACATTACAACCCCAGTATATAATTTAAATAATTACCGTTTGATTTCCATGTTGTAAACATTATTGTAGACAATTTTAAAATATCATATTTTTTCTAACAATGTCTTCCGGCCTTCTAGGTGCACTTGCATAGGACAGGTGAAAGGGTCATGCGTACTCGACAAAGATATCGATAAAACTCCGGAAGTTCCGTAACTTTGTAATGTTTATGATCCCTTTTCGCTACTCTGAAATGTTGAGAATTATTATTACATTCACATTTTTTATGTGTTTTTTTTTTGTGAAGGTAATCTATTTTGTAGTGCCTTCACTTTCCTCTAGGAGCACCACTAAAAGGTTTATGAAAGAACGAAATCGTTGATCTTATTATAAAACGATTAAAATTCATATACAGCCAGTTTGTTGTTGTTAGAGAAATGAATTTTGAATAAGTGAATCACTATGACGGGCTTTTAACCAAAAGCTTGTTAATATGTTAATGCCCTTTAGTACATAAAAGGCAATAGTAAATATTAATATTAATATCTTCTTACATTTATAAAATTTTACAGAAATATAAACACTATATCATTTAAATAATATGGTAAACTTGGACTTCCTACATAAAGCCTTATTTGGTATCGTGGACATTAAACAAACGTGCTTTTCCACAATATAAGCAAAACGATACAATTATGAACGTCGTTGACATTGGATTGGAATTGACAATCATTTATTTTTAAACGCGACGTTTTGCGACAACAAATTAATGGAATAAAATAAATAAAAACATCCATCTGCTGTTTTTGGCGGGATCTTGTAGTGTTATGTGGTGTTTTTGTTTTAATTTATAAACTTATGTTATTTGGCTCTATATTATGTAGTTTTGGCGGCATTTTACATGATGTAGTTTGGTTGTTGGGCACAAGTGAAGTGAATTACAAACAATAACTAGGCTCATGCATTTTAAATCGCTACAAAAAGTCCCTGGACAGTTTTAACAAGGGACCACCATCTTGTTAGAATTATGTTTGAAGATTATAGAATAGTACGAAGTTGGGTTTAAAGGACGTATGTCCAAGGATATTAATAATTAAAAAAAATACTGATTAAATCAGTGCAGTGGAATCTATTAATATCAAGTGTGCTATTTTTTCATTTATAATAAACTAGATATGCCCCAGGATTTCGGAATCTCCAAAAATAAAATAATAAACGTCTATGTAAGTAAACTTGAAAAATCAAATATTATCTAAATACAACATTTCATCCAAATCGTTTCGAAATGTGTTAAATGTTATAAAGCTCAAATACTGTTTGTTTATTTGAACGCGATAAACTCTGGAATTACCAGTAGAGTGTGAATAACTTATTTTGTATTTTACAATCTCTTTATTGAAGAATGTTATAGGTAATTTAACTTCACATTACAGTTCTAAGGAGAGGAGCAGTAATTATGAACGTCAAGTACTCTGGCTAGCTTAAGGCAAGTGAGAACAGTGATAGGCTACATGGGTGCGTTGACACCGGCGCAATGTAAAAATTGTTGAATAAACGTAACACTGGTGAAACAGTGCGGCACAGCTAGTTTCAGTAGATTCTAAAACCTTAACCAAACCTTTAAAAAAACTAGACCCAAGTTAGATACGATAAGTTCAGTTCAGAAATTGTTTACTCAACCATCTTACAGCAGTTTCGCTCGTGTGTAACGGTTTAACGTCGAGAATTTCACCCGATTCACGATGTACTGCTAAATGACCACGCAACATGTTAAGGTGGGGCAGCCCTACGCGTAGTTACCGCACTGTCTTACGAGTTAATTAAAAACAATTATTGCATAACTATTTAAATGCCGCATTTTCGGTATATTACTCTAAACATCGGAATATGTTTTAGGTATACGTGTGGGTGTGTTTTAAATCGACCTCTGTTTATGAATTTTTTAATTATTTTTGCTTTTTATTTTGTTATTAGCTAATAATTTTGATCTAACCTCGAGTTAAATTGGATAAGAGACTTCAAGGCTTCATTTAACGTAAGTGTAAATTAACTTATAGAGAATTATATCTTAATTAGTTGTTACAAACGTTCCCACGGACTTTTAATATGTCTAGGAATTTTTACTATCGAATTTCTCTTTTAAGTAATACATAGCATTTTTCCACTACGATAAAGCAAACACTTGTGGACTGCCTGATGGTGGGCGGTGATCGCAGCCTGTGGACGTTTGTAACACAAGAAGCATCACATGCGCCTTATCGACCCTTTAAAACCTGATTACTCCCCAGTTGTGTAACTGGAAATATTTATTTATTATTTAAATACTTTATATTTTTACAAGGACCGGATACCCCTACAAACATGTCATACTAAATAAGTTACTATTTAATGTATGCTGAAGAATCGTGTCGATGTGATTATAAAATCCGTACTAATGACTTAGTATTTGTACTATTGACCCGCACTATTGGCTGGACTAGCAAAAGGAGTGCTCTGTGACCACACGTTCCTTACAAGCGGGCAACGATCGGCTGGAAGACATTCTTGCCCGAGCTATCGGATCGTCAAGACCTTAGTTAAAAAGTCGTCTACAATAAAGACTGTTCCCGAGTCTCTCTGTCTCGCTGCGTATTATACTCTTTACTAACGATATTTCGGTATATATCATTATGGATCTCTGTGCTCATTCCATCGTTCACAAAATAATTTCAATGTGGCACATAAATCTTTCCATTCATCAGCAAATAAGTACTAAGTTATGCGGCTGTTAATTAGTTCGGATTGGAATTTTTTGGCAGTCACTTGCATTTACTGAACATTAATCAGCGACATTATCGGCTAACGGTAAAGTAACACATGGTAAGGGAATACGAATATGCAATGGTTTTGAGTGTCAAATGAATACAGAATTGTAGAGAATCCTCTTCGTTTGAAATCGGAAATATATCGTGGTCTAATGTGGTTTTAATCTCGTACTCCGTGGGAAGAGGTCTCTGCAAAGCAATAGGACGTTAATATTATTATACCCATTGACCACGTAGTGAGGATGAGTCAGGCCGCCACCACTTGGATGACAAGTATACAGAAAGACATGAAATCGCTTGGCCTGATCGATGAACATCGTATACAAAGAAGCAAATGACGCCTCTTGATTAAGAAAGCCGATCCCGTGTACCGGAAAGAGGCGAGGACAAAGATTATATTGTTATACGCTAAGTATCTAACACAAGTTATTTTTATGACAACTTATATCAAGATTTTATTTTCTATTTGTTTGATATTAATTTTGGTATTTTTTTTTCGCCTTCGACTTAATTCTGTAATGTAAATGTAGTTTACATTTAACATTAATCCGCCAAAAAAACAAACGATATCACAAAACATAAAACCGATATCTGAAAACGTCGTTAGCCAGAGAAACCAAATAAAAAAGAAATCTTTAAAACATAACATTCTTTTTTTATATATCACCGTGAGCTTGTTTTGTACCTAGTACTTTATTAAGGTATCGAATGCAAACTACGTCGCAAAAACGATTTCTTCGGGGTTACGCGAGTGAGTCATCAGTGGAAATCCACATGTCTAATGGACTGGAATAATTAATATAATTCTATTGACAATAAAACATTATGAAATAGTCAACACTTAGCTTAATTATGGAACTTTCGGACCGCAACGAACCGCAGCTCAGGCCGACTGTAATTTGTTTTACCTTTATAATAAAAAATATAAAAAAATATTAACACTTTTCACCGATTGTGAGTTGTGTTTGGAACGCAAAAGTGTTTTATTTCAAATCGTTTCTTGAGTCTTATGATCATACTAGCTGTGCCCCGTGGTTTCACCCGTGTTACATTTATTTGATTAAATCTCCACAGCGCACCAGTGTACCCCGTACATAAGTTCAAGGACCATGACAAGCAGGTTATTATAGAGTGGATCATTATATGTTTAATAGTGATGTCTAGAAATGACTCCCTCTATGTGCGTCCATCAAATCTATACATATAATAAAATTGAAGTGTCTGTTTGTAATTTCAAAATAACAGCTTTTTACTAAATGCTTATGAAAGTATACTATAAATGTTCTCATTTCCTGTACTTGTCTGCAACTTGCAGCGTCAAGGATGACGTCCATGTTTGCTACTCAGAATCGTAATATGAAGTTACATAGCATCTAACTTTCTTCAATTAATAGGTTATAAAATGCACACAGAATATTTCAAATCTGGCTGATAGTTCCAGAGATTAGCGAATTCAAAAGAACAATCTCTTGAGTTTTATAATATTAGTATATAGATTTATAAAAAGAGAGGCGTTTAAACAATCCTCATAAATAACCGCCAATCAGTAACTGCTCTGAAATTGAACTGACTAAACTCTGCAACATTTTTCGGCGCACATTGTCATTTAATGAAAGTTGGGCTATATTAATTACATTAAAAAACGAATATTCGTTTAAATAAACGAAGTAAGTACTTTCTCTAGATTAGTGTATCAAGCAGTTTATGTAATGTTTGGAATAGACACCTTTAGATAAATTATTGCATATTTAACTTAATAGAATGCATTATATATACGCGCAATATTGTAATACTTAAATATATATATATATACATATATATATATATATATATATATATATATATATATATTATATTACTAGCAGGCCCTGCAGACGTTGTTCTGCTTATTCCGGTAGTCAATAACTCAACCACAACGTCAGCTATCGCGTTCAGGGATAACATAAAAATTTTCCCCAAGACGAAACGCACAAAACTACCGACTTCATGATAATTGGTCAAGCTGAGTGGTTGAGCAGAATCTTTATCGTTTGGTGGTTTTTATTTTAATTCATAAACTAATGTTATTTGGCCCTATACCTATTATGTAATTTTGACGGCATTTTACGTTAAGTAGTTTGGTTAATTGAAGCAAATTATAAAAAATAACTGGGAACATGCATTTTAAGTTACTATAAAAACTCCCTGGACCGTTAAAGTTACAGCTATGTTTTAATATTATGAGAATAATTAGAAATATATTTTATTCAAGTGACGTTGGCAGAATTGTAGATGAACCCATTTTCCATTAAATAAAAAGAAGAAGATAGGTCCAATATGGGTCAAACGGTGTTGGAGTTTATCAATCAAAGCAACATCCATACATATGATCCAAGATATCATGAAACATCATTGCGTTATCTTTCATGACATTAATCGAAATACCATTAGAGTTTATCAGTAAATAATTAAAATATTTATAACATGAATTCTAGAACTATCATTTTCATAAATTATAGAAACATTTAACATTTGCATTTTAATAAGAATATAGTATATTATATGATCTAAATATTTAAGCTCAGTCCAAACTTGAAATATAAATATTTAAAATTTTCCTGAAGCTACCGCTCTTCTTTTCGCAACATGTCAACCGGGTTTTAAAAATGTCATATATCACACAAATATCGGCCTTGTCAAATTTCCAATCACGTCAATATAGACGTGATTTAAAACTGTATACCTTACGTTGATAACTTTAAATTAATCTGTAAAAAATTAAATAAACATGCTAAATTATTACACTGTTATATATTTTCGTTTGACCACAACTTCACCTGATTTAAGTGACGATATCGTTGAAGACAGAAATACGTTAGACCTGTCAGAAGCTAGCTCGGCTGACAAGCATTGTGGAGTTTTGTTATATAATTTAGGAATTTCAAATACAACATACACAAGCATGAAAACAGGCTAACTCTGTCTTAATAGTTTAGCTTAGAACTTACTACATCTATGTCACGCTGCCTGTATTTATAATAAACCTTTTTATTGAAATAAACTTAAATATACATAAAATATAATTGATTTAAATACTTTAGCAGTAATGAGAAGTTGGGTTGTTTTTTGCAAATATTTAATAATACCTCTAGATGTGGCATGCTAGACTTCATTCCACCAAAAAGGTCAGAGTTGATGGTTCGAGGCAAGACTTTGACCTTTAACAATATTACCTACACACATAAATATGTGTCAGTTTGAACCTTATATGTGTTTCAGTAATTTATAAATCAATATAGATAAACTAGATTAACCATTTGGAAGAATGATTATTTATCATACAGTTGTGGTTCTGGATATTATACTTAAAAGAAGATATTTTAACGACAACTATTAAATTACCGCAACCTGACAATCATTTTAAGCTTGAATGTATAACGCTCAATATATCGCTTGTTTCTTTGAAAGCGCATATATCTGGACAACAAGTCAGATTAAAAAGCTTTTTTTCATTTTATAGCCTGAATAATAAAATAAAATAAAATATTTGTTTCAGTAATGTCCAATGTAGGTACGATGATCTATTTTCGACATGAGTTTATTATATGATATTTTGAACAGCAACATTGATTGCCTTGAACTCGTGAACAGGATTTCCTTCAAAACACATAAGAAAACTACTCGAAATTAACACAATTATGCAAAAAAACTCTGTTTTACAGAGATGTTTTAACGTGTATGACATGAAGTTCAGTTATATGAATTTATTCCAGCCAAATAGGAATTTTTTCCTCTTTCATTCACTCTTTTTTATACCACTAAGATAAGAAACAGTCATACAGCCTGCCTGGTGGTAAACGGCTACCGCAGCCTATGGACGCTTGTAATACCATAAGTATCACTAGCACGTTTCCGACTTTGAACCCTCAAACGCCCAGGAGCTCTGGAAATCCTACTCATCGCAAGAACACAGCACAAGGTTATTTGGCTGCGATCTTCTGTAGGGTGGAGGTATTCCACCAGTCGGGCTGCCCCAAGTAGAGAGAATACCCAATAAAAATTCTCTGTTCCCTACCTCTCTTTGAACCCCCCTAACTCAAGAAACTCACCTAAAGCTTGGGCTCATTGTAAGAGTGGAACCCACGGAGTCCGAACCCATCATCGTCTCTTCAAAATAAAACATTATCCCGTTATATAATACAAATATATAATTAGATATTAAATTGATATCAGCTTTCAAATGGTTACAACCGATAAAGGTTGTGAATTAGTTTACATGCATATTAGGTACATCGGCTTTGGTGCGATGAGGTGTCGCAAATATCCGAGGGAAAAGTGAAAGAATGCGCTGAACATCAGTAAATCGCACGCGTAGTACTTTCTCGTGCCTAAGTACGTGTTACAAAGACCGGGGTATTAGAATTTTTGGCGTCAACGTTATTAGTAACTTAGAATTTTTGTTATCATTATTTTGTATTTTTTTTTTAATTCCTTACTGCACCTCTAACGTTGTCAGAGACTTTGTGCATTCTAATAAATAATGTAACTACATCAAGAGCGCCCATCCTTCTGTGAGGAGTTATCCCCAATTACCTCAATACTATATTATATACAATTTTTAATTATAACTTAATCTACTAAAAGCTTCCCTTCTCTTTTATTTGTCTTACTCTAATTCATATTCTTATGTGCTACGGTAACTAAAGTCATTTATGGTTAAATACATTTTACGTTTTACTGTTACAACTCCGGGTATGTCGCAAGAACGGGTCGGACTTTAAAATTTGACAAATAATATATTTAATTAAAAACTAATAAAATTTTGTACAATGAAATGTCACGAGCTAATTTTTATGAAACTTATTAGCTACTAAAAATGAAAACTTATTAAAAGTGAAGTTAATTTAAACATTTATATATAAATAAAATGTAATAAACTTGAAATGAATTTTTGAATAGGATGTTATATATGGTGACTTTTTACACGATAGTTCTGTTAGACGATAAGAAGTTTTACTGAAAGTTAAATAGTGTTTTTTTCTAGCGGTTACAAGAAAGTATAAACTATACAATCCCCTACCATGTTCGCGCGGTTAACTTACATACTTTGCAAATTCAAGTTATAGTGAAAAAAGTGAGTTAAAAAGAAAACAGGAAATAACCACGCGTTATTATCATAACGCAATTGATGGAATACTTGTGCGTTATATGTATACGACTGCTTTCGCTGTCCGAGTTCCGAGTTGCGACGAAGATTATGCTCGTTGTATTACGTCCGAGATTTGAATTCATTACTCTTAATATCTATGCCATTTCACGAATCTCATAGAGTTGGTAGTTGCGTAATATTTATGTAAATTATTACAGATTATTGTTCCTATTTTGATCACAGTTAGAAATAAATATATTTACACATAAAAAAACACATACAAAATCAAAAGTAAATGCAGTTACTGCACGTAATTGATAGGTTACGATCCTTGTGGAGTGAGTGACAGCGAATTGTGTACGTATGTCCGACCGGTGCATACAGCGCGAGCACTGATGCTCTGCGATAGTAAAAGTTATAGCGGTAATGCCACCCTATTTAAACATGGCACATATTAGTATTACAACATATGATATAAAATAATAGTGTTACAAAAAACAGCCAGCTGTGTCCAACTGGATCGGAACCACGATATACTAGCTGTAACACTTCCAATAATGGCACTCTTGGGCATATCTCGTATGAGGATCAGTCGGTATATATTCCGTAATCTGTCTAGATGGTAGGGATCTGTATCCGATTGGGTCGCGGCCACAATGTATACCCGGGTGGGTGTAAATTACTATATGAAATATAAAAAAAGACATCTCATTTCTACATTAAGTAAAATAGTAATTAGTGTAGTGCATGCCTGTTGCGGGGCATAAGGGCATTGCACTTTGCTTAGTGATGAGCACAGTACAATCCAAAAACAACGACAAATAACGAAAGATCCATCACCAGTAATTACAGTCATATCATGCCTGCAAGGTAAAAAGCTTCAAAACAATCCTTCCGAACGAAATACAAATCTCAAACGTTTATTCCCAAAAAAGGTATGTATTTATTTTTCCCTTTAACATTTATTTACTAGTTTGATGAATGGACGTGTGCAATACATAGGAAGTTTTCATTTGGTTCGCGTAATACTGATGCAACGAAATCGCGGTTAACAACATTGCAATCAAAAGTAACCCACTGTTACTTATTTACTAACCATTATATTATTAAAAGTAAATATTGGTTCATGTTAAATGAAACTACTTTTTGAATTGTGTAAATAATAATAAAATAAAATAAAAAGCATTATATTTGCTAGTAAAAAAAACTAACAAAACTTGCTTACTTATTTATAAATTACTCTCATAACATTTAATTAACTTTCTAAGCTAATAATAACACCTCGTTGAACGAAAGTGAACCAGTTCTAGAGATTTCCGAGAGTCACTGTTGTTTGCTGTACTCTTCCACTGTTCATCAGCCACTCGTATTATCTCATCAGCCCACCGGAAAGTTGGTCTACCTCTCTTTCTAATGCGTTATGGTCCGTTCCAAGATGTCAATCTTTGAAAACAATTGATCTTAAGATAGCTAAGCTGTATTTTGAATTATTTGGTTAATTATATGGTTTTAATTTTGATTTTGTTAACTAACGGTTGGACTGGTTCAATGAGTTAAAATCGCTCAGTAAGATATGGATAAAACTATGTTCGGAGTTTCTGTGAAGGATAGGATTAGGAATTATATTATCAGACAGAGAACAAAAGTTTACAAAATATCTCAGTGGATATGCTAGCTGAATTAGCGAAGTTCTGGTGCCCAACTTGGTTAAGAGTTTTTTTTTTTTTATAAATGATTTATTACCTATCTAAAGTATGGTTCAAGACAGGTTAAGGTTATAAAAAAGTTGTAAAAATATTTCTTGCGGGTAAAGTCTTCTAAAGTCGAGGGTATTGTCCCTTTTTGTGCAAATAAATATTACTACAGTAATATACAAATGTTTTTGTAATGAAAATGTAAAGAAAAACATTAAAGCTTCCTCACGCTAAGGAGCAATAAACTGATATCATCTCATTCACAACATCCGTTACTATCACATAACAAGGTTCCGCCACATCATTCTCATACCATAGACAATATTGTCTATTGTTTATTCATAGACCAGTAAGGTCGTGTTCAATACCTATGTTCCTTATTAATTATAAATAAAACAAAGGTCTCAGTGACCTTTTAACTGAAGTGACCGGCAAATGAAATTAATGTTTAATAGGGCTTTTAAAATACTACTTGAGTTGATATTGAATTTTTGAACGAATAAGACATGGTCAAATTTTATTTAAGTAAGCCTCTTCCTTTTAGTCTCCAATGTAAGATTTGTCGAACTATTTATGAAATTTACTATTATTTTGTTCAACGTTTAAATGCTGAAATGTAATCTATTCTTATATTATAAAGAGATAAAGACTGTGAATTTGGATGCAGAATGTGACTTTTGAAACTACTGATTAGATTTTTTTATTAATATAAAGCTACGTTCAGTTTAAGGTTTTATTTTATTATTATTGTATTTGACAGGTATAAAATCACGGGCGCTAAATTGCTTTAAACTATTTTAAACTAAGCGACAAGAAATTATAGAAGGAAGCATGTTATAGAGGTACATTTGATATATAATACAACAACTAATTGAGTTAAATTTTTTGATATATTTTAAGAAGCTTTTGTGAACTTTTGGCGAATTTTGTAGCTGTGATAATCGAGAACATGGTTTTCAGAATTTGTATCATTTTTATGAGAACAAAATGCCCATGTAATTTTTGTACATTGCTAGTTTACAAAATAACAAAATATTATATAATGCGTTATTACTTTACACGAGATTTATCGTTGAATCTGACATCCGCGACATCACTATCGTAATCCTGACGACTTTCGTCACAACCTCCGACCTCGACAAGCCGGTTCGAAGAAGACACTCGCTGATTCAACTCAAATTTACTTACCTTGAAAATTAAGTATCTTTATAACTCACTTTATGTCATTTACATTCAAGTTTCTATACTTAGACGGGAATACTAAATTGTTCTTTATATTCACAAAATGAATCGCCTTAATAGAATAGTATTTTCATTACTACTTATCTATTTATAATTCTTATTAGTCAAAATTATTTTCAGTAATAACAGTGCTGATCGTTGAAAAAAGAGAATGGATGCGACAATCATCGTACTCATATCGACCTGTAAGTATTGTGTCGACAGACAACCGGTAGCTGGGTATACAATGACTTATTCTAACACGCGACACATTAAACCAAGCTGATTAAAAATACAAGCCTTAGCGGCTAAACACTAAACAACGTGGGGTCCTTCAAACCGAACGTGAAGAGGCATATGAGCAGGCCGGCATGACAGCGACGACTGATGATGGATTACAAATTCCTCAGTGGTCAACGATGTTGTTGGATCGCACTTTGCTTCCTATCAGGTACATAGCCATTCACTTTGTAAAAGAAATTAAGTGAGATACTGAATAAAACGAGTCACTAAACGGAGTGAGCCAACTATAAGCCCAAGGAGTTTATAACGAACACTTAGTTTTCGAATACAATTAAATATTTCGTATTTCTTTTAAATATCTACCACGGAGCGCCTCTAGTGGAAACGCGGAGCAAACAAATCATCAGTGCAGAAAACGAAACGAAAAATCCAGTATTAATGGATATTGCAATGCATTGTTCTTTCTATATTAAGCAGATAATATGATGGCGTATGAAACGAATTCATCGGTATTACATATATTTATTAACTCGAATTTTATTATTAACACTATCAAATCCCGCAAAAGATTTAGGTATATATATTATACTTCTTAAAAAGATTGTTAGTTCTGTGACTAGTTGTTTCAAATTTTTGTATATACATGGTTCGAATTTTATTATTAACACTATCAAATCCCGCAAATGATATAGGTCTATATACATCTTAAAAAATATTGTTAGTTCTGTGACTAGTTGTTTAAAATTTTTGCATATATTTGGGTGAATGGTCTCGTATGCAAAAAAATGATTACACGATAAAATATATAATATCAAAAATTATTAACAAAAGTGTATATAAAAAGGTTTATTAATAAAAACTAAAATAAATTTAAACGAAAGTAAACAATGGTTACATTTGCAACCATAACGCTACACTCTATATAGGTACGACACTACATTAAGGATTAAAATATTATTCTCGTAGTCTTGTCAGACCACGAAATATGCGGGCACTGAGTAGACATTATAATAGATTTAAAGCTAGCATTAAAATAAAATATTATATAATGAATTCAAATATTCGACGACTATGTTAAGAACATAAACGCTAAACGATTGTGTAATAGAAATAGGAGGGGTTAAATAACTGTGGTACTTTAAAACCCGGACATAATTGCCAAACGTTGCATGAATACCGGTAATCGCAAATAATTACAGAAATCCGTATGGATATGTAAGTAGAAAGTGATGATTCCCTTCATAAATATTAATCAATGCAAAAGCAATGATGGCTTAGTGATAGAGGACACTGCGTTGATCGACGTAACTTTTAATTCCTGCAATGAGACTGAGCTTTTGGTGGAGGAAAACATCGTGATGAAACATAACATGTTAGTAGGACAATTTACCATCTTAGGCCATATCGTCACTTAACATGAGGTGTGATTGTGGCAAAAACGCTAAACCTATAAAGAATTAAAAAAAATTGTTATAGAGCCATAATGGTCCATTAGTGAACTACCGCTCCGTTGTAGTGGTAGCGTATACAGACATCGCGTCGCAGACGTGAGTTCGAATCCCTGCTATGAGCCTGAGTTTTCGGTGAATTAAAACATCATGATGAAACTATAACATGGTGGTAGGGACTTTTTCCAATGCCCGCCTGTTTGGCTACCGCCCTCAAGTTGAAAATCTGTCGTCAAGCACCTATAGGTGTGTTCCGGCAGCTGCACTTGAGAACCAGTCTTCCACTAATCTTAGCGTGTTAACATCTTGGGCCACATCGTCACTTAAGATCTTATCTAAAGACTGTGGTATGTCATGTGACTTTTAGACTTTATAAGACATCCATTACTGAGTAAGACGGCGAATAATGTAGCGTAGCGTACATATCAAGAGCTAGTAGTATCAAATTGCTAACTCAAGTCAAATAAATTGTGTGTATTCATTTAATAGTAATAATAAAAAAACTGTTATAAACATTTAGTCTGTGAGGATCACTTAAAATTAGGTGCAGGCCTGTTTCCTACATTATTTTTATGAAAAATATATATATTGTAAATTACACCATAGAATTCAGTGTATACCGTATTGATAATTTCCTAAATTTCCCGCTGAAAAATATTACATAAGATTAAACTTAAGGCTTTATGAATATTTTCAAAGTGTATGAAATAGCTTGGTCTCATGTATTTCTACAGATTAATACTTGATGCTTTGAGTCTTTTAATAACCAAGATAAACTACAACAAACAAAAAATCTTACATTCTCAAAACATGTTTTACGAATATTAAATTATCTTAATACACGCCTACAAATACGAGATATTTTCGCCTTGCATATTTGTTCTTTAAAGATATCACAAGGCAGTCGAGTTCGTATCAAAGTGTTATTGCAATCACATCTATATATATTATAAAACTGAACGTCTCTCTGTTTGTCTGTGTGTTTACGTTTTTTTTTCAAGCAAAACCCACAAAACCGATTTACATAGTTTTTTCCTTTAATATGTTATTTGGCCAGCTTATAGGATATATTTAGTTGCATGAAGTAACATACGAAATAAGTAGTGACTATAGTGGTGAATCAATTCGGTAAAAACACGCTTTTGGGGCGATTAAATGGCTTACTCTGAGTAAACCATAAGAGATATATCAAATTAATGTACAAAAAAGTTGTAGATCTTGACCTACAAAAAAGTCAGCGATAGCTTATGTCTACCTTCTAAGAGTCACTTACAATAAGCATTGCTGAGGAAGCACAATTCACCCATGCGCTCGACCGACAGCATTCTGTCGACCACACGAAGGAAGCCGCGGGTACATCTAGTGTAGAATAAATTGACTTGCAGAATGTTAAAAACAATTCATTTCAACTTCTCTCCTATATATATTATTCAAACCCTGCTGAATTTAGAAAAATATGTTTTACTAGAGCAAATGTACAACGACTTTGTTTTTATATGCCTAAAGCATAAAATAATACGCTGACGAAATCAACAGTGCTAGTATATTGTTATACCTTTATAAAAGTACTACTACAACAAGCCGTACGCGTTAATTACAATATAAAACTAAATAACAATAAAATATATCTTATACGACTATTGTAGCTTCCTATTAGAGAAATGATTTTTAGAACCGCATCAGTTGTTGCGGAGATTACTTCTTACAAACATATTTACAAACTTTACCTCTTATTTATAATATTTATTGTAAAAATATAATACAAGTATAATGAATTATAAAAAATACGGCTGTTATTATTTACCTATCAGATTAATCATTGCTTTGTGATGAAGCTGGCTACCAATACAGCATTAACAGACCTTTTCTGAAAAGCCGTAGCTCTCCCGTTCTGTAATTCAATAACCCAATTAATAAGAGGTTTAACAAGGAACTTCATTCTGTAGAATTTTGTTACATTGTGTAAATTTTATCTGCGTGATCGAATCAGAAATAAGCAAATACGCAGAAGAACCAAAGTCACCGAAATAGCCCTAAGAATAGCTAGACTTAAGTGGCAGTGGGTGGGGCACGTAGCTCGTAGAGCAGATGGCAGATGAGGCTAAAGAGTTCTCGAGTGGTGGCCACGTACCGGACGATGCAGCGTAGGCAGAACAGCCACAAGGTGAACCCTTTTTTTCGTTCTGACTACACTGTTACCCGTAAGGGCTCTGAAGTCTCAGACAGCTTTTATAACTTCACCGGACTCGGAAAGCCCACAAATTGTAGAGGTTGAGGGAAGACACTGGATGCGGGAAGCATAGGACCCGTCGTTGTGACGATCTTTGTAAATCTTATGTATAAATCTAAATCTTTGTAAAATTCTTTTTCATCATTTTTTCATAACGCGCTTTAAGTAGTATAACTTCAAAAAATTTGCAGTCAATACAAAAAGTGTATGTCGGGCCACGAGCGTTATAGGGTTTCGTAATTTCCCGTCACAATATGCAGACTTAGAGAAGGGGCTTTAAGTAATTTCCAATGAAATTTCTTAGAAATTACTTCTCCAAGTACCTACATTTTATAAGTTGATTGACTATTACTCGTTAAATTGTAAAGCCTGCTTATCTCTGATAGTTTTCCTTTTAACTTCTTTATATATATTAATGCTATGATTTTTTTTTACATATCTAAAAATTACCTTTTTATAGCTGGCGAGGGGACACAATTGACTCTAACAAAAATTAGCATTTTAAAGCTTAATATTTCGCAAACGGATCCCTGAGTCGAAAAATGGTTTTCACAGACCTACAATATTTTTGATCGACCTAGTCAATGACAACCCACACGAGGAGATGGACTTGGAAAAAATAATAATTTCCACTTTACGTGTAGAGGAGGTACCCTAAACAATTTTTATTTCAAGATTTTATTTTACCACTTTGTTGGCGTGATTAATATGTATACACATACCAAATTACAGATTTCTAGTACCAAGAATCTCTGAGCAAAACTGCGGGCAGACAAGCGGACTTAGCGAAACTAATAAGAGTTCCTCGTTAGCTTCGGAACCCTAAAAAGGTTGTAGTAAAAAAATAAAAATTCAAAAGCTCAAAGTCTATATCTGGCAAACTTAAGGTCTTGTAATGTTTTTATAACACTGACATTTAATTAGAGACTTGGTAATGGCTAAAGCTAGCCAAGCGGATCTCGACAATGCCTACGATGCAATATACTCTGTAATGCCAAACGCACTTATATAATAATAAACTATAGACTTATAACTATAAGACAGTTTTCATAATGGCGGTTGAATCGCACGATTTCCACGTGTTGTAATATTGTCCGAGGTGCGGTGGGATTGCGGCTGTTTTCGTGACCCAGAGGGCTGAATGACCACCACCACCGGCTAGTCTAAAATAAAGTATTGCATTTTAATCGTTTTTCTATAATAATAATAATTACATTTTACAATGCAAATTATAATTTGTGGCATATATATAAACTATACATCCGGATTAAAAATATAAAAATTCATATAAAATAATGTTTTATAAATATTTAATATTATTGTTTCGTATATTTACACAAAATTAAACCAAATATATTTTGTATTTATATGCTAAAATAAAAAATACAGCCTTTTATAAATATATATCATGTTATCTACATTAGATACCTTTTTAGGCTCTATTGGCTTTGACTCAAACCACTGAATACACTTCAATGCTAGTCACCGCGTGGGAACAAATGCAATAACAACAGTCTTACATGGTAAATATTAAAGTATTCTAAGACATTAAAGCAAAATTCAAACAATAAAATTACATCATTAAAATCCGCCTACAAAAGATTTAAACTCCGAGTCACTGCATGGAGCGTAAAAAAAAATTAAAGTATATTTTGTAAATATCACAATCCCACCTGATGTTAAGTAGTGATGTACCCTTATAAGATACGAGGCTAGTGACTAACCAAAGTGTAGCTGTCAGAAAACATTAATACCTTCTTAGCAATAATTTTTGAAATTAACGGTAGCAGTCAGTCAAAGTGCTCCACCATTCCTCGTCATACCACAGACAACTCATGTAAATTAACAGGCTCCTGCTTGATGTAAAACATATGCCCAAATCTATACTTATCTATACATATAATAAAACTGAAATGTCTGTTTATAATGTCAAAATAACAGATGTTACTAAATGCATATGATATTATAGTACTTATAACAAAAACCTTTAATTATGATTTTTGTTTGTCTGTCTGTCTGTCTATCCTTTAATTTGTATGCCAATCACGCAGAAACTACTGAACCGAATTTGATGAAATTTGGTATGATTGTAGTTTACAGTCAGTAGTAATATTTAGGAAATATTTTTTCACATATTGCCATTTTTATGGTGTATAAATTGCATTTAAGTTATGTAAATATATAAAAAGGAATGTATGTGCATGTAATAATGTAATAATAATTTTAAATATATAGTGAAATGATACGAAATCAAACCAAATTATTTTATCTTCACGTACTTTTCAACGGAAATAATAAACAAAAAGTATGTATATTTCAAGTGTACTCATAGATGGCGCTATATGGATTCGTTTATTAGTTAAGGTTGGTCTTATTCATTATGTAGATTTTAATATTGTTTTTAAATTTGTAAAATTATTAAGAATGGCTGTTATTTATTCACTGGATGTGCCTGCGGCTCCGCTCGCGTGGAGTTCTAAAAATAATTATTATTATATTTGAGCGGAACCCTAATTATTTTTCTAAAATTAAAGTAGCCTAAGCCTTATAATATCAGCTATCTGCCAGTGAAAGTCCCGTCAAAATAGGTCCAACCAGATTATATGTATAGATTTGATGGATTGAAGAGGGAGTCACTTCTAGACATCACTATCAAACGTATAATGATCCACTCTATAATAACCTGCTTGTCATAGTCCTTGAACTTATGTGCGGGGTACACTGGTGCGTTGGCGACGACACGACAACCAGTTGGTTGACTAAGTTTAACACGGTTGAAACCATGATGCACAGCTAGTCTAGGCTATCGTTACTTCGGAAAACATTGTAAACCTTAAATGCATAATTATGTGTTTCTAAATTAATAAGTTTTTTTTGTATTGTAAAAAAAAAATTAATGTGGGAAGCATTACTATGTATTTTAGGGTTATAATTCAGATCCTGATTCTATTTCTGTTAATTTCGAATACAAAAAAATAACTTATTGTAATAACAACAGAAATAAATGCACAAAAAATCGACAACTAAAATTACCTTACATCTTGAGAATTTGATTAAAATGGATAACGTTGATAACTCAAACCTTATCAATACATGAAATAGAAGCGATTTAGTAGACGGCCTCAACAACACTGTCTGCAATGTCATCGATATACGACCGAGAACGTATAATATCATGACCTAAATATTAACATTTTTATAATTAAATAATAGTTAATTGCGTTTTCAATATTAAGCAAATTTTAGTAAAGTTATTTAAATTCATTTTATAAGTTTTTGATTACAATATTTACATTTTTACATGGTCGTAACGTTTTCTAGTGCCTGCTTGGGTAGGCAATACTGGTTGGAAATCTGCCGCAGTGTGTATAGGTGTGATTTTACTGCTGCAGTTGCCTTCTCTAGACTTCGCATGTTATCTTTGGTCACTTTATCAAATATCTTCTCGTCCAAGATACCGCAGAGTCTCAAGACAAAAGTCTTTGACCTGTGTGTGTTGCCAGTGATTACTTATAGTGCTGAGACGTGACCGCTAACTATGGGCCTCATTAGAAAGCTCAAGGACACTCAAAGGCCAATGGATGAGGGCTATGCTCGAAGTTACTCTGCGTGATCGAAATGATTAGATCCGCAGGCTATCCAAAGTCACCGACATAGTCCGAAGAATAGCTTGACTTAAGTGGCAGTGGGCGGGCCACGTAGCTTGTAGAACGGATGACCGATGGGGGCAAATACTACTCGAGTGGCGGCCACATACCGGAAGACGCAGCGTGGGCAGACCCGCCACAAGGTGGTCCGGCGACCTAGTAAAGGTTGCGGGAAGCCGCTGGATGCGGACAGCACAGGATCGGTCGTTCGATCTTTGGGGGAGACCTATGTCCAGCAGTGGACGTTTTTCCGCTGAAATGATCATAATTATGAAACACAGAACAATCCAAAAACAATCCATAGAAGGTGTTATATAAACGTTTATGCCTCTCGGCAGCTGGATATACAATGACTGATCCCGAAACGTGATACGTCAAAGCGTGTTACACCTGGTTTATGGTGGTGATGATACTCTCGGACACAACTGTCATATCCTACCACCCAGCATATGCACTTTTCGGAATACACCAAAATAATTATGACTGCGTATACGGCGAGATTTTTTATTAAATTTTCCTTCACTGGAAACTCAAGATCATTGTAAGGTTTGAACCCAATTCTTATGAGACGGCAATCGAGCGCTCTATCATTGGGCCGTTATTATCACTCTTGTTTCACCCATCCCAAGTAACAAATTATATCTTCAAAAAATATTTTGTCAACACTCATTAATAAACCAATAATTTTGTAAATGTAATAACAATAACAACATTAACTACACCACCGATCAAATCGTGATGAAAGGTTGTTAGGCGACTGAGCGATATTAAAAGAAACTCGGTCAGTATTTGCACATATACTCGTATATCGTTTAGTTCTCAATAGGTGATAAAATATTTTTATCAAATATAAGTACTTCGAGAATGTTAGAATTTAAAACAAAATACGTGTAAGAATATGTTAAACTGGGTACCTACAGAATTATCTTAAGCTAATAACTTAGTTACCAAGTAATTATATGTATACATTATTTTTAGTAATATTTATTTAACTAAATATAGTTCAGAACAATTACATTCTCGAACGTTTCGATAATAGGTTCAACACCCAACAACAAGATCCTTAGGATTAATAATAGCATTTCTACTTTAAATTCACCCTTATTTTTATTTTTACACAACAATTAATTTTATTCTTTATAATAGAATAACAAGCATTTCATTAAGTAAAACTAGACACTCATATCATGATACACATAATATTTTATCAAAATAATAATTGTTGTAAAATATATGTAAGTTATATATTTTAGTAAGTAGTTTGTTTTTTTCATTTAGATATTAAAATGAATAAATAATACGTTTTAATAAAATACTGAAATTATATACAGCTATTAACATGATAACGCGTTGAAATCTTTTGTAGTATTAACTTTGCTAAGGGATATAAACACGAAAATTATAAGCTTAAACAATCACTTTTAATTGTCACTTGTTAGTTACGAAAGAGAAAGTGTGTTTTTAACATTTAACAATTTTGACCTTTGGAAGTCGATAAAGTATTAGATTATATTTATTTTATTATATTTTAAGTTTCATTGCTACAAATTTCATATATTTAATTTAAATTATTTAAATACATTATTTACATTTACTAAATTTTTATTAGAGTTTCAGGTGAATTTAATGATTTATAATTATAATCTATCACAGTATCACTCAACATAAATATTTATAATTAAAATAAATATTCATATTAATTGAATTATAAAGTTAAAAAGACGAACGATGGATTGCTCTCAAAGAATTATTGACGAGCATTAAATTTAAGTTTATTCGAGTCATTAAAAATCAGGAATTATATACTACTAAATGTATACATTAAATATTTTTTCCTTAATAAACCAGTTACTCTCGATCAATCTTGCGGTACAGGTTAATTGAATATCACAAAACATCATTTTGTTTGAAAATTCTTAACGATAAAAATAACAACGGTAATTTTTTTTTGTTTCTTCAAAATTATTGAAACATGTCTTTTGCCAATAAACTGTATATCTATTTATATGAATAGATCTTCAAAATCAATCCATCAATAAATCAATACTAGATATAGTATTGAGAAAACTGTTTTTTTCTATTCGTGGCTTTTAGGCAAAATATCCTGTTAACCACAGCAAAATAGTATAAATGTTAGAATATTCATCTGTAACATTTAAAATTCACACTGATAAGTTAAAAGGCCCTAAGGCTTCATAGAATATTATAGTAAAAAAATAACAAATACGTAAGTAAATGACAACTAGTCAAAGGTATTCGTAATATTGTAAAGTCGTAATGTATCTGTTGTGTTCGCGAAGAGCCGGAATTCAGCGGAGGAGAATGTGCGCAGGCGCAGCCAAGGACGCGTAGTTGTACCAACACATAGATTAACAAAAAACAGATGAGTTGTTTTTCGACTCATTTGTCTTCAACAAGTTTCATATACTTTGGATTAATGTTTAATGCTTCATTAGATTTATGGAAATGTTCTTCGAATATTAAATTTCCTTTTTAACATTAAAAGTCTTTGTGTAAGTGTAAAAGCTCACTGGTTATATTTCAAATAATTAATTATTTGTATAGTATTTCGAAGATGGTAGCAAAAAGAGGTCTATAGATATAGAAAGCCTATAATAAACTAGATATATGTATATAGACAGATATATCTAACAGTGGATGAATTTAGGCTGCAGATGATGGTCAAGATTTATGTTCTAAATTGTACAATCCTACAGGCAATAATAGGCGGGGATTATTGTAACTGAGTTCACAAGGGTATCAAAGTATTATTACTACTGGCTTCAGTTAAGATTTCGGTCCTTTTTGAGGGTGGTTTAAAATAGCGATAGGCTACATAATTGTTAATTCATACCATAATATATTTTTTGTATTCTTCTTTGTATAAGAAAGGCCCAATATACTAACTCGTATGAAACACTCATATAAGAATGAATCAGTAAGAGATCACACATCTATGTTGATTCTCGAATTGCTTAATCTTTGACATGGCGATTCATTTATAGATTTATACCAATAGTCTCACTGTGTGCTATGAATATAAATTTTTATTTAATATTTAAATTACGAGTGACCGCTGTGACGAGCCGCTCAGTTTCATATTTAGACGGAGATAATCTGTACATATTATAAAACTCAACTTTTCTCTGTCTGTCTGTCCGTTTATGTTTTTTTCGTACGAAAACCACTTATCCGATTTGCGTAGTTTTTATTTTAATTCATAGCTATGATATGTGGTCAGGTTATAGGATATATTTTGTAATATAAAATAATATACAAAATAAGCAGTGACGATAATGGTGAATCAATTCGGAAAAAGAGATGCATTTGGGACGTTTAAATAGCTTACGCTGAGTAAACCATCCGAGATATTATATATCTACATGATTGTAGATCTTAAAAAGACCTCTATAAAAGTCAATGATAGCACTTTGAGCGGGGGCAGCACGAGTCACGCATGCGTTCGACCGACGGCATCCTGTAATACACGCAAGCGGAGTTCCGGGCACAGCTAGTCACTAATAATATGAATATCGAGGTACTATGCAAAATGAAGAGAAACGTCCTTTATATCGTTATAGGTTTGGCGTAATAGCCACAATCTCACCTGATGTTAAGTGACGATGTGGCCCAAGATGATAACACGCTAAACCTAGTGGAAGACTGGCTCTCAAGTGCAGCTGCCGGAACACACCAATTGGTGCTTGGCGACAGATTTTCAACTTGAGGGTATCTACGCAGGTGGGCATTAGAAAAAGCCCTACCACCATGCTATAGTTTCCTCACGATGTTTTCCTTCACTGAAAGCTCATTACCGATTTACTGGAAAATAAGTTCAAGAATCCTATAAAGCAAGTTTTATTGCCGAAAGGGTACTTACTATAGGTTGGATTGTTACGTGTAAACAATACTTATATATAATAGCTAAAAAACTGATAAACCCGATCGCGCATTTCTTGCCGACTCTTCATAATATCTAAGATATCTTTCCAAATGGGAGGTTGATATGTAAAAGTGGCTTCTTAGGACCTAAATTGAAAAAGTAATTTAGATTTCCAGTACAGGATGTTAGAACCAAATATGATAAATAAAAACATTTTTTTTTCCTTTAGTGTATTAATATTTTTTTTCATATCTCCATATACTTTCGATTAGTTTAAGTTTCCAGTCTTACAATTGCTTCTTGAAAGATCCCGTGCATAACCAAGTAGTGAAATCTGAATTAAATCGAGTGAAATTCCAAACGGAATACGAGAATATAAACTATTTATGTTAAAAACCAGTTGGTTACAAAACAGTCTCGGATGAGTCCGACTTTCGGTAAAAGTTACGGAATTTTATGTCTTTGTAATAATATGATATTAATATTCCTAACGACTTATTATGAAAACAATTTTAAGCTCAATTAGTTTAAAATATTTCACATTGTTAATATAACATCCTATCTAGTTTTTACATTGCATTGTTATACTATTTTATTTATATATAATTAAAACTATTTAGATTTTCGCTGTAACAGTTGTCCATTATTATAAATAGATGTTTATACGTCATGGTTCAAAAATTGACTTACCATTTTAAATATAGAACATAAACACCTTCTGAAATCAAACTTCCCCATTCTAGGGGAATTAAAGTCACAAAGAATGTCTTGAAAGTTGTCCAGTTCAGTCTTGTAAACACAATATTATATGTTCACATAATTCACAGCACATTCGAAAAGTATTCAATGCACATTATGATATATATATAAATGGACACTAATAACTACTATACGCGTTATATAATAAAATCTTTGAAAACAAATCGCGTTCAAAATTCAAATATTTCTCGTTTCGGCGGGAACCGTCAATTCGCGCGGACTGCGCGCCACAGACTGCCAAGATGGCGGACGTTTTTTGACGGTTCACACGAGTCGATTCACTTTCTACGACCTTACGTTGTATGCGACTTGTAATTAAGCATAAAGATTTACGTAACACAGCGACGCGATGTAACCCGTGTCAAATATGATTTCCGCGAATATCTGTGCAATTTCTGGACTCCCGAATACATGTTTTGTGCGGTTTTAATTACATAATTAAATCGAGGGTAGTTATAAATTCGGTTTGCGTGACTTACCGATTGGAAGTGTTTCCTATTGAAAGAAGAAGAAAAGAAAGAAAGAAAATACATTTATTGTAGATAACATACGGCCACACAGTATTGAACACAAAATTAACATAACATAAAATTAAAAACTAAATAAGAAAAAATAAAAAAGACAATGTTATCAAATAAACCCATGTGCCGTAGTACCACTACAAAGGGCACACAACTCAGCATAAGCTGGATGCCACCGTTCTAAGTGTCACCAGCGCTGATTTTCAGTTGCGGCCAAGTGGGTTTACAAGAAGTAAGATATGTATTAAAAGTATTGTGTACATAATTAAATAATAATAGAATATCAGTTGTATATATTTATAAGTACATATATTTTATAATATAATAAATACGTACAAGATAGATAAACAGGATAAATTTAAACAAAAGAAAAAGGAGTTAAATAGCGGAAATGTCCAGATTACAGTTTTCGAAACACGCCTGAGATTGCAGTAAATAATTTCTTAATTTGTTTTTAAAAGATGACAAACTAGATTTCATTTTAATTGGCAAACTATTTTTATAGTTAATTTATCATTTCAATTCTGTTCCTTCATAAAACATTGAATTTTTTGTCTCAGAAAAATGTTAAGTGGGTACAGTTTAATCTAAAAATAATAGCGGGATGAAAATATATCAAAACCCGCAGGTAGCATCTAATATGGTAAATGCAACCTATAGTAGCAAATCGCGAAATGCCTCTATAATGGTTTAACACAGTCTGTAGGTGGTTGTCGTCCAGTCGAAGGATAAGTTACCATTTCGACATAAGTTCTGTTACAAATGAAAATGTAGTTATTTTATGAAGTATTGAAATCTTAATAAATCTTATATGTAGCTATTTATTGAAGTCTCGACAATACTGAAAAAATAATTATATTCCAATTGCCACCTTTCGTTTTGATACAGGCCTTTAAGCTCTATGAATCTCTGGCACCTCTGGCCATGAATCTACGCGGTGGATTTACGCACTGTTTTCATGAGAAATTTAGCTTTCTCTAGAGTTTACTTAATAGACTCAAATTCGGTATGTCGTTTAGAGCAGGCCATGTCCTCTAAAACTGACCAAAAATTGTAGTCTTAGTGTTTCAGATCTGGGCTAGACGCGGGCCAAACTTTAGCTCTTTTGAAAACCAGAATGTTTGGTTCGGGCCAGGCTTGGATTAGATTGGATAGTCCACGATACACCTTTAAAAAGTGGATTGCTGAGAGTTTTCACAACATGATCTAAGACGGTCTCTTTATACACTTTGGCTGGTCTTCTCTCCTTTTTCACAAAAAGGAAGTTTTGTAATTCCATGATAAGACACGCCCAGCCAAAACATGATTGACGCAGGGTGGTGACTAAGTTGCACCTTTCCGACCACTTCCGAAGCTTCTTTAGAGCTATGAGCGTATACTTTGTCATTTGGTTCGTTGTAGTGCTCTTTAATCCTACCTCTGCCACTCACCAGCATATCTGGAAAGCATGCGTTTTTATCATTCCACTCTCTTTAACTGTAGTCATTGATTTAAGGCATGTCCTGTATATCGACAATAAACACCTAGCCTAAGGTCTTATTTGATGATACGATACAGAGTTCTAGTAAGAACCTTCATTTCTCGTGATAAATTTTATACCCATACAGCGTTTCGGCGACTTCTGGATTTAACAATATTAACAGCATTTGGGTTCTAATATTACGCGGCCGCCCCGCTGTGTTGTAATTTTCGTCAGATGTAATGTAGGAGTATCTATCGCTAGTAAGATATATGAAAATACGGCTGATACCAAGCTTTTCCAAGAGAGATTCGGCTATTTTGGCACCCTTGTGCTTGTTACCACGGTTTAGTGCCTTCAGCTCTCGGCCCCCAGCCCGGTGAAGCTGTAAAAGTCTTCTGAGGCTTCAGAGCCCTAAAAACTAACACCTAACAGTATAGTCAGATCGAAAAATAAAACCAAGCTTTTGAAGTGTCTTGAAAATGACCAACGGTTCCATACCCACTTGGTGCAAAGCAATCACTGCAATTTTGTTTTCTTTAACACATGTAATCTAATATTAACCTAAAAAAGTATGTGAAATGGCGGGAAATCGATCGAAGTATCTAACATAATTAACGCGATCCATTTTTTTTTTAAATATCAGAAGTTTTTAAGTTGTAATAATATTTATGGCCAGACTAGTTAATTATATTAGAATGAAAACCTCTCTTTTTGCTTCGTGACTAGGTTCTAGTTGAAAATCAGAGCTGAGTCCCCCGTAACACTTCAGCATATTGGATCATGTGGGATTATGTACATACTTGTTTACGTGTATGTATCTAGATGTTAGTATGTTTATGTGCACAGTTGTTTGTTTATCTTCACGTAAAATCTGTATATAACGTGTATCGCTGTGTCTTGTGTTTTTATGAATAGAAAGTACTTACAAACTTTTCAGGGCTCCGTACCTCAAAAAAAAAAAATCGGAATCCTTATAAGATCACATTTTTGTCCGTCTATCTCACAGGCTGGCTGGCTGTATGTCCGTGTGCCAAGAGACTTTTTCTCGAAACCGACTGTAGGTATAAAGTTGAAATTAATATCATATACTAAGGCCTATGACCTCATGCAACTGTAAAAAAAAAGGTTAACGCATTAAAGAGATACACTTTCTTCAGTCTTGAAATTTGGCACTAACGGGGGTCTTGTAACCACAGTTAAGGAAAAATCAGAAAATAGTGAATTTCTAATCCAGTGTGATATTATATGCAACAAAATTATAAGTTATTATTATATTATTATTATTATTATAAGTTTTATTTTTCTCCGATAATGGAGGAAGTACAAAGGAGGTACAAAGTGGAAATTAATATTACAAGACCCTTGATTTGATTCTATGTTAACGTAATAAAGAGCTACAACCCCTCATACCTACATATAATTCTAAAAGCCATCCTACAAGTTATTCATACAAAACAATGACTCGAGTCGCCTTTTTACCTTAAAATTCATTTATTGTTATTTCACGTATATTTTTAACATAACATAACATAAATATTTTTTATTTTATTTTGTAACATTAAATTACTTATCGTGTTTTAAATATTAAAGTTAGTTATAGTGTATAAGGTTTTAGATCTTTCATTTACACAGATGTCTAGTATATTGTACAAGATTTCTTTATCATTTATTTGTATTGTGGTTCTGTTGTCCTATGTGTAACGGTTTTAGCAGCGTATTCAAAGAAAGCGTACTGGTAGTGTTTTTTTTTTCCCGAGTTGATTTTATATTATCATTACGGGTTTTCCTTATGCTTTTTTACATAACGTTTCAAATCACAGCCTTAAACCTTTTTATTAAAAACATTTATAAAATAACTATCTGTGCACCATGGTTTCACCCGTGTTAAATTTATTCGAAAAACTCTTCACGGCGCGCGGCGCCGCTACCAACGAGCCCGTGTATCCCTGTCGTTGTTCCACTTACCGTATTTGCCTACAGCTTGCCAGATTGCTTGACGTTTATAGTCACTACTCCCACTCCTATGGTCGTAGCGTGAAGTTTTATAAGCCTATACTATTCCTCATCAATCTGGGACTATCATATACAAATAGAACTTTTCTAATCACATGCAAGTTCCAGAAATTAGCGAGTTTAAACAAACAAACTCTTCAGCTTTATTTTATTAGTATAGATAAAAAATACACAATTATTACAACTCGACCTAATACGCGAAGCGATTGATGCAAAGATGGCTCAGTGGTAGCGTGTACGACTTCGCGTCAATTGACGTGAGTTCGAATCCCTGCAATGAGTCTGAGCTTTCGGTGAAAGAAAACATCGTGAGGGAACCATAGCATGGTGGTAGGGCTTCTTCGGTTATCTGGTTAATTTTAGCTGTAAGTTTCTCTATTAAGCGAATTATATATTCTTAGAGAAATAAAAATATCTTACACCTTATATTCACCGAAATCTGTTAAGTGTTCTTGGGTTATAAGCGTACTAACATATAGACGGATACACCGACATACATTAAACATACGGTAAGTAAATGTAATCAATTCGGAACCCTCAGGGTGTGAGTTCTAAGCGCTACTTATCCGATTTTTTCAAATAATGATAGGTTTTATCTTTTTATCTATGGCCAATGTCTATTGATTTTCACTTTAATATGTATAACGAACGTGCGGTGGCTATAGGCGTGGCAGGTCACCAACTAGTATGACAGCATTCTATAATGAACTTACATTTTTTGTCACCACCAGTCACTCACGTATGATCTAGGACACTCTGAAGGCTAATGTTGACTTACCGAAGGGTGTTTTGTAGCTGCCGATCACAACTCGAGTCATGTAATTAAATTTATAAGCAATTAATATATAGGCATATTTTATAATGTTATGAGAACTGCTTCCATGAGCCAATTAAACTAAAATTGTAATATAAACAAGCTTGCAACAGTGGGTTCACCCGCGTATAATTTAGACAATATAGACAACAGTTTAGATAACATTTTTATCGGGCAGCCAGGGTTATGCATCACACGGGTAACGTTTACGTTTACACGGGTTTATGTATCACTAACCATTACGTCAGCACACGCGGATATAATTTTTCGGGTGCGTTGATTCTTTCGACTTACTTCTGACGACGAAGCATAGATTAGCATAGATATGAAGAACGACTAGTCCTGCGTTGCTCGCATCCAGCGGTTTCTGCAACCTTCACCAGGTCGTCAGTGCACCTTGTGACCCATACTCCTCATGGTACGAGTTCACCATTCGAGAACTATTCGGCCTCATTGGTCATCCGTTCTACGATTTAAGATATCCCGACCCCTTTCACTTAAGTCTAGAAATTCTTAGAGCTATGTCGATTTGATCATGCAGAGAAACTCCGAGCATAGCCGTCTCCATTGCCCTTTAAGTGACCTTGAGCTTCCTTAAGAGGCCTATTTGATCACGCAGAGAAACTCCAAGCTTAGCGCTCTCTATTTGCCCTTTGGGTGATCTGAGCTTTCTTATGAGGCCTATACTTAGCGACAACGTCTCAACACCATATTTCACCACCGGTAACACACCCAATACACCAAACACTTTTGTCTTGAGATAGTAGAGTATCTTGGACGAGAAGGTGTTTCGTAATTTCCCTATCCAGCCAAGTTGAATTCGACAATTCACCTTTTCCTCAAATACACTTTGTGTGTTGCACTAACTAAAATAAATTTCTTTTTTCCACCCTAACGCTGGTTGGCTGGAATAAAATACATTGTAGTATTAGCTCACCAGTGTACGATCGAAATTTGCAATAAATAATAATTCATTTGTTCATTCATTCAAAATTAAATTTATCTTCTCTTCATTGAATTAATTAATCAGGGGGCTCCACCTTGAGCCATCTACTGCCGAAATTCCAGAATTAATTTGAGTAAGTTTGGATAATAGTTGTAAAATTATTTATGACATGGTATAATAGGAATATTGATCTCTTTTCTTTTAGTACAGGTTCTGTACGCTACTAAGATTTGTATAATACTATATAGACAATGAGTACTACCATCAATTGAAAAAAAAAAAAACAAATTTCTCCAGTATACGTCTAAATCATGCACATATTTACTTTCATTGCATTGACATTCCGATCATAAGCTCGGAGTAGAGTGAGCGCTGGACAATAAGAATATCTACGCATCTGATTCACGATAATCAGAGACGAAGCTAGGAGAACAACGGGAGTCACTTGTATTCCTTATTTCTGATTTGAATTACAAAAAATCTTCTGCTATTTTAGATATTCTTTATAGGCTGGCTTTTCTTCTAAAACTCTCTAATCTTAAGTAACAGTGTAAAAAAAAGAGTATTGGCTTTTACACTGGAGTATTATAGATACTGGTTACTAGGTTTTTATCTTTGATGTTGTAGCTAGACAGGAGAATAACTCAACAATATCAAAATAGTTTTATTTTTTTAAATTTATATATAAAATAATTTAAATTATATATAATTTCACATATCAAATATTAATACATTAAAAAAGAGCGTGTGTAAAAAGTAAACTTGACAGAAGTAAAACTTTATTGTTGGTAGACTAAGTTATAAAAACAATCAGAAATTTGTCTTTTTCTAATATTGTACTAGATTTGTTGCTTGATTTCGCGCATGCGTGGACTTTATAATTGTGTCTTTTATAATCTATCACGCTCATCTATCTTTTTGCTCTTTTAGTATTGTTCTTTTTCTCTCTCTCTTTCTGCCCAAGGTCCTATTTTCTATTTTTTGCGTCAGAAACGTTGCTTTGAAAATATTGCAATGAGACTCGAACTTAGGATTCTATTCTCATCGCATACAATGTAATTTCACTTTAATAATATTTCCAGTAGAAATTCATCGCATTGGGTATCCTCTTGCTTAATCGTGGTTTGAAACACTTCACATTGACTCCCCATTCAATGCTAACTTCGGTCCTGTACACCACAGGGCCGTGATGCGGTTAGCGATGATATGAAAATGTTAAAGGCAATGAACTCACAGCTTGTATTTTTTACACAAGTTTTCGATTTCACAAGTCATCGGTTATTTCTCTCCGTAAGTTATTTTAACATTTGTTTGCATGATTACTTTAAAATATCGGTAAATTATGCTTTTTAACAGGTATAAAAATATAATTCACTCTTGTATATTGACGTTTGTAAAAACTAAAAGATTTTGTTTAACTTGCTTGGAAAAATTACCGATGTTCTGATGAGCAGGGTTCGTTGATACATTATATTAATTGATATATATATATATACTTTATTGCCTAAACTACAAGTAAATGAGGTTCAGGTAGAGTTCGACAATTAACTAGACTGGGAGACAGAAGATGATGTTTCGCTTAAATAAAAATTAAAAACAGCCAATAAAGATTATATTATAATTTTAACTTCGTTAAATGTTATTAATTTTGAATACTCTTTTTTTGCTACTTTTATAATAAAATAATTAAATAATCAACACATTAATACCACTCCATAGAATAAAAATTGCATTTTTTTTGTACATGATAGCCCGAATACAAGGATATCAAATATCGAATATTTACTTATTTATTATAAATATCGGATTTTTACGAATTCTCATAAGTAACATTATATTATTATTGAACTTGCTATACTCTTATTTATATGTTTATTTAAGTTTATAGTTCTAGTTGATATGTAGTAGGCATAAGTTATGATGAGACTGGCATGTCCTTGGCTATAAAGGCCATAGATAAAATTAATATTATAAAAAAGTAAACGGTTTAGCCACGAAAGCTAAGCAACAACATCCGAGGGTGCCAAAGTGGCCGAACCTCGGCTCGGACTGTTGCGCGTATGCAATTAAGTCGCGATCTGACTAATTCCCTATCCGTAATTCGATCTAAACTAACTATACATATATACATGTTTCTGCCCCCTGGGAGGAGGGAAGGAACATGTGTATGTGTATTGTATATTACCAGAATATGAGTGCCACAGTGAAAATCAGTAGATACACCAGTAATGCGATACTCTGCATCGCCACAGAAGCTGATATCATCTGATGCTAAAGTTTTTGCGTCAAATTATTTAATAGTTCGAGAGGAAATATGGGCAGAATTATGTCCATAACAAAGTATTTCTTTGCTTTATCCATGGATAATGATACTAAAGCAAATATTTTAGTACTATATAAACAATATCTACCACTACCATGTTTCTATGTTTAAAATTTTCTAATAAATGAATTATTATACGAAGGAGGAGCCTTCTAAATTTACCAAAACTACAGAGTTATACCATCCTTATACATCTAGCAAATGAAATAATAGCGAATATAGAAAATTAAAGAAAAACGTATAGACATAGACAAAGTCCTTTTTACATTATACTTGAAAAAAAGGTGTAGTTTTGAGGGAGGAAACAGGGGAATACGAAATTATATTTCGTCTCTTTTACTTCGGTATAATTAGTCCGAGCTGCAGTTGTTTAACGTAGGTAGTCTTCAAATGTTGCCGACCGCGATCCCTCTAAAGACTGGCCATCAAAATCGAATCGCTTAGTCACGTTCTTAACTTGTATACTATGTAACATATGTACGTACTTAATTTGCATGGTGGTAGGGCTTTTTGTAATGTCGCCTGGCTAGCTACCACCCTAAAGTTGAAAATCTGTCGCCAAGCACCAATAGATGTTCTCCGGCAGCTGCACTGGAGAACCAATCTTCCACTAGGTTTAGCGTGTTATCACTTGGGCCACATCGTCACTTAACATCAGGTGAGATTGTGGCCACTATGCCAAACCTATAACGATAGAAAAATTGTATTATATTTACTAACATTTCTTAATCAAGCTTTCCCTTACAGACTTCATTATTTATAATCAATACCTTGGACACTAAATTAAAATTCAGTGTGAAACGTTGATATACCCCAGCCAATAGTCGGAACCACTGATGAATGCCGGCACTCACCGGAACCGGATATTCCATTATTATTCTTATAGCGTCACTATTAATAATTCTAGAAAATCAATAAATTTAATTATAATTAATTTATGCTTCTTTGTAAACACGTATAGATGTATTCTATAACAATATGCCCATAAATTAAAATGTAAGGAAGACTTAATAAATGTGCGCTCGGTTGTCGTTTGAAGGATGTCTTTTTGAACACTATAATGACATAGGTTGTATACTGTGAAGGAGTAAATCATTATACAAATATGGCTATTAATTTACTCGTACTAGACTGAACATTTAGAGCAATCGATCTTTTCTATTCAAGTATGATTGTAGACTTCACATATAACCTAATTGTAAGGAACCTAATTGAAATGTAAAATATTCAAATACGCAACCCGAAGTAATTTTTTTTTTATAATCTGTTATAGCCATACTTTAGCGGCCAGCCATAATGAGTTGCTGCACCTGACAATTTACTTGAACGTCTCGTGTGCCATTGCTTGTTGCCAACCATTACCCTTCGGACTAGAACATAGCTCAGACACTGATGCAGTATTTTAAAGTAATGATAATAAATATTTTACCGATTCACCGATATAAACAAGAATAAAGTTATGTTTTTAATTCTATGACGTGACCAAACAGCACGAATTAAACAACTGGCAAGAGATGCTAGACGCTAGACTACGCGTCGCGGTCACGTTGTGAAGTAAGGTTTTTGTTAAAATATGCATTTTAAGTACCTAAATTAAATTCGATGGATAACAATCATGTGGTGTGATTTTTTTGGTGTTCATCTCGCCTCTAGCTTAAGCACCAAGTGGTACCAACTCTTTTGAACTTTTCCCGCTAACAACATTGTTCGACCGCCGCGCCACGTATAATATAAAATACGTTTGATTATTACAAAAAATATCACAAAATGCGCTTAATTCTAATGGAAAATCAATATGTTTCTCTCTTTCATTACATACACATTACACATTTCATAATTCACAAGTCTCTTTCACTCCATATCACTTTATAATGCGCCTGAATTATTTAAGTTATTTTAAGTTGCGTAATCTCATAAATTAGAAGTAATTACTATAGGAAAATGGTCGGACCGAACAGTGTTATAGTGAAGTTTAATGTCGATAACTGCAACCTGCATCCACTAGGATAACATGCAAGATCGGTAACTACTTACACAATGATCCAGCTATTTTCTAAAACCGTGCGATTTACTTATTAAAGTGTACGGTGGAAGTGATTCCACATATCGGTACAACACCAATTGTTGTCATTGCGAAAATGTAAAAGTTCGTTACTAAACGATTCACAGGAAAGGTAATTTATAGGTATATTAAATCTATTGTATATACATATATTAAATCGTAATTAAATCTATCTATTCAAAAGCATGGGCGACCACAGAGAAATCATAAGCCTTCGCTAGTTGCCGCTGTAATGTCGGACTACGTATATACAAACTGGATATACACCGACTGATTCCAAAACGTGACACGCATTAGCGAATCACTAATATGATGGGCTTTTCACCATATGTATGGTGCAGGCATCGCGACCCAGTAGTTTTGTACAGCCCTACCACCCACTAACATCTTTTTTTTTGTTCGTAACTTGGTAGGTTGCACTACGTGAAGGTGAGCTTGGCTAGAATATCTTCAGATTTTATTGTGTTCATACATTAACAGACTGCTATATAGTTAATACGAAATGTTTGCGATTCAATAATAATTTTTAACATGTTTAATTTTTTAATCTAAATAATCTACAACAGAAATTCCATTTTACCGTATTAATATTTAATTTCGTTTATTTTTATCAAAAACGGTGATCTTAATAAGTAGTCACGATAAGCAAAAATATATGATTATATAGATTATATATTTGAATATATTTTTCAACATAATTATGTAGTTTTGCCTACTACTTATAGGATTTAAAAGAATATTCTGATGATAGTTTATTTGAAAAACTAATAAATGCCATATCAATGTACATTTTTTTTAATAGGTAGATAGTTATGCATTTTCAAAGCATTGTGAGAAGTGCAAATTTTGGAATTCAGTTTCGCGAGATAGTTTTCAACTCTAGATACAAAATGAATCGTGATAGATTTATGAGTGTATCTAGACATTCTCGACAGTGACCACAGAATAGTAATATTCCTAGCGGAGACAGTGACAGTTGGTCTTGGATTGTACGGTACTCGCTAATAATGAAAAGTAATTACTTTGTAAAGTCAGTTGTAATCTCTTTTTCCGTGTTAACGCTAAATGTTAAACTTTAACAAATTTTTTAAGTGAAACTTCTTATGCTACTTCCAACACGTTAAACGTTACGTTTAACGCACATTATCGGTCTCTCCTCTTTGTGTGAGACAGAGCGAGACAGCAAATGTCGGTGTGTATGTATATTGAACACTGTTTATATAAAATATCTTTTAAAATGAAGTTTCACTTCTATCGTGTGTGAATCGCACACACACCATTTTTTATATTTCCTAATTACCCAAAGAAATAACTATGAATAATTATAAAAATCTGTTAGTTTCACCATCTTTTGTCATTATGAAAAACTATTAATTTCAGTATTTCCAACTAAAATATGTAGATGTATCTAAAGACAACATTTTTATTAATACCGATGGCTAAGAATAGGGATCGTGTAAGAAATGTGGAAGCAGCACTTATGCAGCCAGTCACGCTCCCTAGTATCATATTTGAAAACTATTGTGAGGAAACATTTTTAAAAGGCATTACTACATTACACCCACCAAGCCCGGTGAGGCTGTAAAAGCCGTCTGAGGCTTCAGGGCCCTTATTGCTATTAGTCTAGTTAGATTGAAAAAAAAGACTGATATTTAGATTATTTATCGTCGATTTTTTTAAATAACCAGACTTATAAATAAAAACAAAAATAACTACATGAGAGTTTGAGATCCCACCATAAACTCCAATTTATATCGTTATTTTGTCAATGGTTTTTGCAGTACCTTAATAATGTTGTATTGTAAAATTGACACAAAGTTTTCAGTAATTTTAGTAAAAATACATATAAATAAATAAAGCACCTTATCCATCACTGTTCATTATAGAACAATTGTAACATCAGAAAAAAAAAAAGTTATTGTCATTAAAGTTGTCATGACTGATGGGGAACTCTTTACCTCGAATAAATTCAGATTATAGTGAACGAAACAATTTTTTTTATTGAATATACTTTTTTTTAAATACAGATTACTATTTAATTCGTACATTAAGCGCTAGCCATTTTGACATTGTTAAGTAGTATGTGAAATAATGAAAAAAAGGATATCAACCACTGCACCATACTGTTGATTTATTCTCATTTTTCCAGCTGTTGTGCAACAGTACCTAGTAAGCGATCATTATTGTGTCAATAAAAATTAATAATTTTCTTTTATAAAATTAGTTTTTCCAAGAATTCCATATAAATTTTAGAGATTTGATATTGCCTGGCTTTTTAGTCTCTACTTTCGTTAGCCAAACTTTAATATCGATGCATCGTTGTTTTAGAAAAATATAATCGATATCAAACATTGAAGTTTTCACCCTCTACATTGATGTTTCAATAATATCGGGCATCCCTAGTTGGTACCTATCATAGACCAAAAGGTGTATTAAGTCTGGGGTAATAAGTAATAACCAAAATATGCCTTTAGCAAACACTGTTGCCAATTTAGTACTTTCGGTGCTAGATTTGGCACTATTTTAACAAGCCTGGCATTGAAATATAACATCTAGCACTAAATAGTAAAATGCTTATTTTTTCTGGCACAACAAATCACTGTAACTTTATAGGTCGCTATACTTTTGTAAGAGATTTCCCGTGAAATAAAAAGTCAAAGATGAAATAACGGCTATTTTTATTCCTTTCTAATAATATACTCCGCTTTTTGGTATATTTATTAACAGTTGTAGATTTTTGATGTGTGCCAAACATTCTATGTTTAATGTTTTAACTTTTGGTTACAGGCTGTAACTTGCTATTTTTTTGTATATCTTATTGACACAATTGTGTGTGTTATCCACTAAACAAAAAGTAATTACCCAGCTGCAGCTCCAAATTCCACTACACTGCTCCTTCTTAACAAATTTTAGCACTATTTTTGAAAATCCATAGCTATAACATTTAGCAGCCATGCATGGTATCCAGTTGGCAGCCCAGAGTGCAATAAGAACTGTGTGGAATTTTTGGCGGTAACTTGAAGTGTAATTTGGTGGTTTTTGTTTTAATTCATAAACTTATGTCATTTGGCCCTATATTATGTAATTTTGGCGGCATTTACGTAATGTAGTTTGGTTGTTGTGCACAAGTGAAATGGATTACAAGAAATAACTAGAAACATGTATTTTAAGTTGCTACAAAGTTTCTGGACAATTTTAAGACGGGCCGCCATCTTGTTTAACAATGTTTGAAGATTACAGAATAGTACGAAGTTTGGCTTAAAGGACGTGTATCCAAGGATTTAATAAATACAAAAAAAAATAAGAGCTATGTTTGACTAACGATCGTTTATCGAATCTGTGTTTATCGAATTTATCAAGAAAACATGGAATTATTTCCCAATATTTACATAAATATTTAACTGTTTATAATTAACAGAAATAATAAATATTGTGATACAATTTTACATAGGTGCAGTTATTCGGATATATAATCAAGATGGCAAAGTAAGTAAAAACTGATTCTATTTGGAATCTAATAGGATTATTCTTGGTAACATAATACGAAAGTATCGCCCACCAGGTTATGTGGTTGAAATGACACGCTTTAGATCCATTATCCATAAATTTGAGTGGTATAGATAAAATATGCATAAATAGATTTTTAATACATCTATGTGTTTCAAATTTCGAAGTTATATGTATGTAATCTTTTAGTTTTAATTGTAAAAATATTATGTTTTTATGAAAATGTACTGGATATTCTCGTCTTCCTATTCTGCTACAGATTTAACTGTTATACTGATTTTACTTTATTTTCTCTTTATACAAAACAGATATTTTAAATTGTAATCCTTCAAGAGTATATTTTCTGACGACAGTAAATTAGCAATGCACGTAACATGTCTAGCTTTTTAAATGTATATTTTATTCACAACAAATTTTGACTACCAAATGAATTTTTGAACGATATAGATTTCTCAATATTATAAATATAAAAAAAAAAAATTCATTAGCTATATATGCATATCATTTAAAAAAACCTTCCGAATATTATTAAATAAAACTATTAAAATTATTTAGTAGGTTTTGTATGATATGGTCTATTTATCTCAAAGTGATATATTTGTAGGTACACAATCTATGTTCATCAGACCTATTTTTTACAGTTTCAGTACCCAAGGGAAGAGCATTATTTTGTCATAAATTCAATAATAATATTTTGGTTTTCATTCAGGGAAATGATGATAGTGTTTGTCTATGACACACAATGCTGCACATCTGAAGATGATGATCCAATCAAAGCGGTACTATATTTTCACCCTGGGTGGGTGTCAGATACTCAGCGACATGCACTTGCTGGACAAGTAAGTTAACAACTTCTTTCTTTCTTAATCAATTACAAGGGAGGTTACTTGAAAAGTGCTGATAATTTAAACAGAGGAATAATCAATATTAGCAGTATATTTACTGACTTATATGCTGCAAAACTGTTCAACAATGATTCTAGATTTGGATTAATATAATTAGGAAAAGCGGACCAATGTTCCTTTACAGTTTCATTGATATGTTTGTGTGTATCACAGTATCCTGGCAGAACTGACTTCAGATGCTTCCAAAATGTTGTGTAATTCCATTAAGTTCTCTTTTTACTTAATTAAGTTATTTCATGTAAAGATTTGTTGATAAAGATGGAAAGTCAGTAAAATTTATGATTGAACAGTTGATTAGTGATAAAAGTCCATAAATAAAATTAAAATTATTTAGAGAGAGTGACATTAAGTTAATTATTACTATAATAAAATGTCTAATAACTATTATAGGACAGGATTGTTACATTACTTTAAATAAAGATAAAGTGTATTTTTAATGGTGGTAAGTATTTTCTATTGCTTTCCTGGCTTGCTCACTTGTATTGACTTTATCAATTAAATTAGGCCTAATTAAATAATGTAAGTGTGCTTATGTTTATGGGTGTAACTATATATTATAAACAAAAATTGATATTAGTATTATAACTTAATATTAGTAGGGTATAAAGAAATTTCTTTGGAGATTTCTTTCTAGTTGGGGCAGTCCGACTTGTGGAATACCTCCACCCTATAGAAGATCACAGCCAAAACTTTGTGTTTTGTTGCTGTGGTGAGTAGAGCTCTTTGTGTAGGAGCTTTAAGGTAGGCAACACACTAGTGATACCTATGGTATTACAAGTGTCCATAGGCTACGGTAGCCGCTTACCATCAGGCAACACGTAAACTTGTTTGCCACCTTTGCACTACAAAAAAAACTCATATGTCAATATCTTAACACCAATGCATAACATATTAATCACGGATTTAGAAAAAGGCAGATGGAGACATCAAAACGCAAACAGATCGGCAACAATTTTATTGTGTTAATTTTGTAAGGAAACATGACACAATGTCAGCACCTGTGTGTTTTAATATTATTGAGGAATTTATAGGATATATAATCTCATGATACAACTCTAGTAGGAGAGCAGCTAGCTTTACGTGTCCAAGTGTATGTTTTCATTTCTTTTGTCTCTAGCTCTTATAGCAATAGGAGTATTCTAGTTAAAGGCGAAGAGAATGGTTATTTTAAATTATTAATAGTAAAATTTTAAAATTTGACTTATTTATTGATAGAACGGAATGTCGACCTGGCAGGTAAACTGCTATAACGATAATTTCAAAGGTCAATAGTACCTACCTAAGTAGATGCAATCTACATTTTTCAACACTTTTATGATAATATCTATACTTAATTATATTGTAAGGTGACATTAAAAGACGTTCCAATGATTGTGACGTCACTAGTTCATCGTGTTATTACCGCTCGGGCCTTGAAATTAGACCTACATCGTTTTTTTTTTTTGTAAACTAGTTTATTTATTTCTTTTCACCTATAAGTTTTTAGTAAGTAGCTAAATTATAAATTTTAATTGCAAATCGGTGAAACGGTCTGCCGAAGCAGTTAAACTGCTATGTGAGTCGGCGGACATAGTTGCCCTCCAAGAAACATGGCTGCTTCCTCACGATGTACCCTTCCTTGCTCAAATACATGAAGATTTCGAGTACACAGGAAAGTCAGCCGTAGACACATCAGCGGGGATACTCAGAGGGCGACCGCACGGTGATGTTGCAATCCTGTGGCGTAAGCGAGTCTTTGAATCGGTCACAGTAGTCAGCTGTGTTAGTGCGCGTTTGACGGCTGGTGTTTAGTGTATACATGCCGACTGACACGAGTGAAAACCTGTCAGAATTCACTGAATGGCTAGCTGAAATTAGTAATATAGTCGAAGCTAGTAATATTGAAACTGTTTACATACTTGGTGATTTCAACGCCCACCCCGGTGAGTCCTTTTGTGGTGAACTTTTGGATTTTTGTGCCGATCAAAAGTGGATGTGTGTGGACATTGAAAAATTAGGATTACAGTCAGATAGCTATACCTTTATTAGTGACGCGCACGGCTGTAGGCGATGGCTCGACCACTGTGTCGTCACACAGTCAGCCTTCTTAACAGTTACTAATGTAGGTATAGTACACGATGTGTTCTGGTCTGATCACTTTTCCATATTTGTTGAGTGTAGATTAGATAAAATTAAACTAAGGTCAGAAATTCATAACACATCACGTAATAAAGTAATTTGGGGGGAGAGGGATAGTGAGCAAATGGTGTATACTATAACGTCTGTAATAGTAGATTAAGGTTAATTGATTACCCTCGGGAATTCGGTATGTGCAGTAATACACACTGTGATAATGTTGACCATAGGCAAATTCTTGACAGAATGTATGCAAATATTGTTAATATTTTGTCAGAGGGCGCTGTACAGAGTCATGTGGAAACTGGGGCAATTAGGCACGGAGGACGTGTTGTCGGGTGGAATAAACACGTACGTGATGCTCATGCGAGGGCCAGGCTTAAATATCAACTATGGGTATGGCATAACAAACCAACGTCTGGTGATGTATATAATGATATGTGCCTTACGCGAAGGGTGTTTAAAAGCAAACTTATGTGGTGCCAAAGGCATCAAGAACAAATAAAGCTTGATATTATAGCTTCTCATCGTAAAACCAATAATTTTCAAAAGTTCTGGAAGGCTACAAAAAAGTTTATTAGGCCTGGCCTGCCGGTGAATATTGGGGGTGCTGATAAGCCAGACAGCATCGCTAACATGTTTATGGAACATTTTAAAGTAGAGTCACCGCTTGGCTCACCGCTGCGAGTGCTCGATGATGGATGCTGTCGTGATTCTGATCTGGTTCGTTTTTCCGGCAAGCAGGTGTCTAGCATAATTAAGAATATGGCATGCCGGTCCTCATATATCTAGAGTGATCGCTATATTTTACTCATTGTGTATGTGTCACTCGTACCTCCCTTGTGATTTAATGCGAACTATTGTCGTGCCTATTATTCAAAACAAAACGGGTGACGTTGCTGATAAGTGTAACTATCGACCGATCTCCCTGGCTACTATTGTCGCGAAGGTACTTGACAGCCTGCTGGACTCGCGATTAGATAATTTATTGCAACTACACGATGCACAGTTTGGGTTCCGTCATAATCAAGGAACTGAAAGTGCGATTCTCGGCCTCAAGCATACGGTACAATATTATATGCAACGTCGAACACCAGTTTATGCTTGTTTTCTAGATCTCTCCCGAGCCTTTGATCTGGTTTCGTACGATGTTATGTGGGAAAAGTTGCGAGAGAGAAAAATGCCGGCGGAACTGTTGCGTATCGTTCAGTATTGGTACTACAACCAGATAAACAGTGTGAGATGGGCCGATAAGCTCTCTGTGTCATATGGTTTAGAGTGTGGGGTTAGACAGGGGGGGATAACGTCACCAAAATTGTTTAACCTCTATATTAATGATCTGATCGTGGAGCTCAGTAGTAAGAAAATAGGATGCCGCATTGATGACATCAGTGTGAACAACATTAGTTATGCTGACGACATGGTGCTGCTGAGCCCAACGGTTAGGGCGCTTAGAGAGCTGCTTAAGTGTTGTGAGTGCTATGCTCAGCGGGCTATCAGCGCCCTGCGGGTCCAATATAATAACGGATTCAGGATGTTGATGGGGCTGCCCCGTTTCTGCAGTGCATCTGGCATGTTCGCACAGGCACATGTTGATGGCTTTCATGCCATCATCAGACAAAAATCTGCCTCGCTGCTCTGCAGAGTGCGGGCCAACTCTAACTCCATCATGAAATCCATAGCAGGGAGGTACGATTCCTCTATTATTTATCATCTTATTAGGAATTGTATCACAGGAAGCGAACTTGTTACTAAATATTAGCGTCCACTAACATAGGTATAAGATTTTTTCTTTTGTGTTACTAACCAAATATGGATGTTGCTCATCTGAAGTAAATATTATTTTATTTTTTATTTTAAATTACGTAAATTTTATGGTCAACCCCGGATCTGTGCTTAGATCGGGATATTTGCCCTGGCGGTAATTTAACACTCAGTGCCAGGGACCTACATCGTGGTCTCGGTTTCGTCACATTCGCGGTCCAGGGAGGTCCATGTCCATGAACACTGCGTCGATTTATTTTAAGCTTGTGCTAGTTTTCAATTCCTGTTACTATCGTTTTTATAAGTTGGTCTAATAAAAGCAGAGTTATCACGTGGCTTAACTTCAACGCTCACGTCAGTATAGTCCGGAATAGGGCCGTCTGGATCCTTTCTCGATTCCGACCCTTGCTCAATACGGTAAGCAAAATGTCCTCAAGACATAAGCTTACACTGTACAAGATGTGCGTCCGTCCGATCTTGACATGTATAGCAGCGCCGCGTTCGCACATATGTCCAAAAATAACTTTGCCCGCATGCTAAGAGTCCAAAATCGGTTTCTCCGTCGCCTGCTTGACCCTCCAGCCTTCGTTAGGAACATGGACCTCCACAGGGACATGAGGCTTCCCTCGATAGAAGCCTATCTGAAATATCTTACCAGGAGATACTTCGATAGCGCTTCGAATCATCCCAACCCGCTCATAAAATCCACCGTGAACTACGTCCCAGACAACTCTATCCCCGTTGCCAAACGTTAAAACGCCGTCCGCGAAATCTCTTTGACGATCCCGATGACGACATAGAGAGAGCAAACGATTTTTACGCGTCCGCTCCCGTAACACATGCGTGCTCGCGCCCACGCCCGCGAAACCACCGTTTCCGCTTAAGGCACTCAGCCACGAAAGCAATGATCATGTGGTAATGAGTCGTCGACTTACATCTGAACTTGATAACTATCAAAATTACATGTTAGTGTATATTATTTGTTTGTTTGCAAGGTGGTCGGAACAGCGCACTGTGTCAAATCTCTACTGTCCCAGCCAGTAGCCATCACGTTGCAAAGCGGCAAGTTTATTATCAGGGAATACGGCCGATATGTACTGGTAAGTATGCTGCTGTTTACTTGACGTTTTGCTAAACCTACATATACAAAATCAAATGGAAACTGGACGAGCATTATGATTATTATTAACTTTCCTTTTTTATAATAGCTTGGCCCTTAGACTGTACTGTCCCTGGTGGTAAGCACATTACAATCCAAATACAACAGCGGCCACCGAGAGATCGAAATCTATCGTTGGCAGCGAGGCGATGTTCCTCCGAAGCTAAAGCGATTCGATGCATTAGGTAACGTCTGCATCATTAACAATGCGAACAGCCCGTCTCTGCAATCTGTCCAGGTCATCGAGGAGGTACTTTGCGGATCCATCCCAGAGGTGCGAACAGTATTTCATACACGGCCTAACTTGTGCCTTGTAAAGACGGTACAGCTGACCGTGCGTGAAAAATCGTCGCATCCTGTTCAGGATTCCGAGTCTACTAGATGTAGTAGAGATGACACTCCCGATGTAATCCCTGGAGTTGAGGTCGCTGCGAATATTTATCCAAACCTAGGATATGGAGGCTGTCACGCATTGCTAGTGAGACGTTGTGGAGAGAAGAAAACGAAGACTTTTTTGAGGAAAATGCGTACACCTGAGTTTTTTGGCATTATTGAATTCAACCAAGTTACTTGCTCCCCATATACATACGCGGTGCAAGTATTGATAAAGTTCTGACAAGTCTCTCATGTCTGTTCTGTTTCTTTTTCTAATCTTTTAATTTCTAAGGTTTTTCTAATGTCCGTCTAGCTAGCTACCACCCCCAAGTTGAAAATCTGTCGCCAAGCACCAATAGGTGTGTTCCAGCGGGTGCACTTGAGAGACAGTCCTCTAACTAGGCTTAGCGTGGTAACATCTTGGGCCACATTGTCACTTAAGATCAAGTGAGAGCGTGGCCAAAACTCTAAAACTATAAAGATAAAAAAGACGTCAGCGTACGCAATAAAAGAAATATATTGTATACTGTAGAGTGCTTTATTCGTGTTATCTGAAAATTGTTATGGTTTATAACTAATTAGGATATAGATGGAAGTGAAAACCCATTTTAAAGGTACTGTAGTGTATTTATGTATAAAAGTATGATAAAAAATACACCTGATAATAGTTATTTATGATACTAGTTCGGTAAGTTGGTTTTTACAAACGAGAGCCGAATACTATAACACGTCAACAACGTTTTTCAACACATTTGAGAGAAAACAGTAAAATATGTAATGAAGCAAACTCTTTCATTAGATTATTTTTAATAGCAAATAAGAAATTATACAGATGGGTCTCTACTATTGGAAATTACCTGCAAAGTAAGTTAAGTTACCTGCAATTTTTCGCCTCCTTCAAGATATCAGGTAGAGTAGATTCGATTCATTAGATATGAACCAAGTACCCTTCCAACGTGCTGTCTCTCTAAAAACGCATCGTCTTCCTAGGCCATAGGCAGCGACCGTAACATACCAGACTGGGTGCTGAAAAATCGTGCGAACCTGCTCACTTCCATGATCAAAGTGTACCACGGCGACCTTCAAGCCCTCGCCGCGCAGATAGACGATCAGAAACGACTATCGGAGAAGCTTTACCAGATCTTCGAAACTTACCTCCCGGTTTTGCAGTACGGCTGTCATATTTTCCAACGGGTTCCAATGTTGAGCCTTCCAAAGGTAAGTTTTATATTTATAATCATCTTACACCGAATCTTTACCTTCTTCAGCATGGGATGATAAATATAGTCTAGTTAAAGACTGCGACCATAAATCACTCATTACACGATCAGGATCAAATGCATATTGCGGTTTCTTTTAAAAGGTATAATATGTAGATTTTTATCAATTAACATTGTAATTCAACTGTACTGAGATTCATGGCTATATTTTATGAACAACCTAAAAAAAGACTTCAGTCACGTTTCACTAATATAGATTGTTACTGGTAAAGATTGAATATGAAAGAAAAAAAAATGTTTGTTCTTATCTACGCACGTAAGGGCGTATATTTCTTTTTCGTTACAAAACAAAAATGATAACTATTTATACAACGTACATTATTTTTACACAATAAAGAAGTCAGTAATAGTTATTTATGATACTAGTGCGGTAAGTTGGTTTTTACGTTTGTACGTGATCGCTTAATCTGTATAAAAATATCTTCGATATCTACAGTGTCCCGATGTTTGTTTTTCAGAGCGCTACGTCAATATACATGGAGTCGATGCAAATATTAGAACATTGCCGAAAGAGTAAAGGAGTGTTGGGTGGCGTCATTCTTTACAATAACAAGTAATTTCGAATGTTATTTCTCTATATTGCTTTGCATTAACAACTATATATGTATAAAAAAACATAATAATTGCTATTCAATAAAATCGTAGTTGGTAAACTTCAGGTTTACGATTACAAAAGTTATTGAGAACTTCTAAATTCGCTCTTATGTTATAATGTAATTTAGTATTTATTTTAAATGACGAATATACTTAAAGTACATAATTGTGCCTACTTTCTGGATTCAAGCTCAACAAAAAAAAGTTGTAACATGTTTTGCTTCAACGACCATTTCGACCAACGAGCATAGTATTAAAACTGTGCTGGTCTTTGACAAAATCTAGCTTGTCATATACATTCAATTATCAAGAATGTATTGGGAAGGCAAAGTTAAGATATTAAATTTCTTTCTTGAAGCTTAAGCTCGAAGGAAAATAGGTCGGAAACTCTATATAAATGATATATTAAAAAACAAAACTTATGAGCAACCTATGTCGTCTTAATCGTCGCATCGTGTCGCTAACTTGTACCCATTTATTTGTCTCTTTTGTCCTTTCACTAACTACTTTCCATTTCACAATTATCTTCGATCATATCTTATACGAATATCTTTGACCACTAGAGAGTTTGACCGGTACCGACTCAATAACTCAACTGATACTCTTCTACAGAATCATATCAACTCAGCTGCCACCAGGCCTGACGTCATATTTAACAGTCGTCGACCCTTACCGTATAAAGTCACCAGCGGAATCGTTAGAAACAGAAACGCCCCTTCCGCTCGGAGCTCAACTCCTTGTGGTGTACGTCGGGAAGAAAATGTACGACAGCTTGAAGAAGCAAGTGGAAAAACTTCAACAGTTCACTCAGAATGGGGACGAGATGATTGCTAAATTCAAAAAGGTAAGCCAAACAACTTCTCAAAGTGGACTGCATATAGGGTTTTGAGAGGCTCAGACGTAATTAGAAGGACCTTCAGGCAGTTTGAGAAGTAATGGCTCTAAAGAACACTATAATTATTAAGTAATACTAATAAGTCTGCACAAGGTGTGAATAGGTTGGGAAATTATATGATGAATAAATTATTAAGTCGATAGGCTTACTTATTTTTGGTACACCGCACTTGGGAACTTTAAAATGGCCGTCCTGAAAAGTATGCGTTTTCTACTTGTCAATATATTATTTACGCTTTGTACGGAAATATTATCTAAAAAGCGTTTTATACATAGTGTTGTAAAGAATTCATATATAGGGTATGAAACAATGAAGGGAATTATATAAATTAAATCATTAATTGTGACTGACAGATGCAATTGTATATTAATTAAAATTTATTATAGAATCAAGAAATCGAAAGAGAAAAACAGCGCGAGTTCCCACAAACTGGCATGAAGAGGGATAAATCACTTCTATTCACAGCAGTACCTGAAGAAGATCACACTATGATATCACCACCGAACAAAGAAGAAAACCCTTTTGATAAAGAACGGAAGCCGTTGACTATGCCCGACGTCGTGCCGTTCACAAACAAACCACGCCAAAGACCGAACAAGTTGTCGCTGAGCTTCAAAAACCAGATGTCACTCGACGAGGACGCTAAAGAGAACGACGACAAGGTCTTTACGGGGCAGACGAGCGTCTGCTCTACACCTATGGTCGAATTCAAACGCCTCCATGGTAACATAATGTCCATCTGCCAAAACCCGGACACGCAGACCCAAGAGAAACCTATCAGTGAACCGGACGTATTGAAAAATATTGAAAACTGTACGAAAATTAATTTGGAAAATGAGAAACGTGATAACAAAATCGTTTTGGACATGAATTGCATCGCTGATCACTACATCAACAAACCGGAACCAATGAGGAAGTTGGCAAGTGTCACTGACATACAAGAGACATTTAAAAACATAACAAATAGGGCAACGTCGAAATTTAAGCTTCGTAGATCGAAAATGCCACTGAATGATGACATGTCACCGTCCCCGGAGCACGAACTGCACAAAAGTCACAGTACAATGACTATAAACGATCCCCTGTTTCCAGTATTTCGTAACGATGGCGTCGCGATTTCCGAATCCCTCTTCAATCAGTATCTGGAACATCACTATTCGAAAATGAAACAAGACTCGAAAGAAGCTAATATGTTCACATTCAACATGAAGTTGTGTGAACAAGAAAAATTTGAAGATTTCGACTCTGAGTTAAACAAATCACCTCAAAGGACTCCAAGAAAAATTGTGAAGGAGCCTACAAAGACTGTATCGACCGATCAATCTAGACGAAAATCTCTCTCCCTCCCTTTGAAATCACTATCGGAGAGTTCAGATCCGCAGACAGGCTTGGATTCGGAAACGAGTTTGAAAAAGAAACTGACCGGAGTGCAATTGACGCCGTTGATGGAGAAATTGAGTCATTTAGCTTTCTCTGACAAATCGAGCGGGTATAGCAGTAGAGTAATGACGCCATTGGAGCTTAGAGAGTTCCTAACGCCGGCTGGTGAGCGACAAGTCACGTTTTCTGATAGGTATGTTTTTTAATTTCTTGAGAATGTTTTGATACAATAAGGACAGGCTCCAAGTCAACTTTACCAACAGGGGATATCCATTAATTCAATGAGGTGTTTTTACTTGAATCCTCCTTAATGTGATTTGATAAGATGTGGTGAGATTACGATTAATTAAAAAGTTTGTTAATTATGAGATTTTTGTTAACCCTCTGGTAAATGAGATTTGCCAGACTTCTCCCTCATTTTGAGCTCAGTATTTTATGGAATGAATTTAAGAATGTGAAACAAATTAAATCTATGTTAGGGAATTTGAGATTAAAGATTGATTGAAGACCTGCCATGAGATCAAAATGAGGAATTGTTAGTACTGCACTACTCACATTAACAATTTTTTTCAAAGGAGTAAGCGAGACAGATGGTACTACTCTTATGTCTGTCTGTGTATTTTTGCTCACGATAAATTTGTTACTTTGTGATTATTATTCTCATATACTTGCAATCCATACAGCCCTTTCATCGAACCAGGTTGTTAGACTTTATTTAATTTTCAGTCACTTTCTTAACATCAGGTAGAATTGGAATTTATATAATATAAAAAAGTGAACTCTTATCAGTAAAACCCCCTTAGGCCGAAAACTCAACGTCAAGAGTCCGACAGCGAGTCTGATTCTGACGCGGAACTGGATCTCCTCCCCGAGTACAGCAAGCACTCGGTGAAGTGCGCGCTGTTTGTCAGCGGCCTGCACAACATGGCGCTCCTAGCGCTGCTCGACACTGACGCCGCGAACGACGTCGACACTATAAACAACCTCGTGAGTCTAATTTATCATTTTGTCTCTTACTAAATCTGAATCTTTCAATAGCAGAAGGGTGGCCTAAACCATTTTTTACAAGGGTTTAGAAGATGGCAAATCTTTAATAAACAATCGCCTGTTGTTTGTTGCTTCGGTATTATGCTCAACTAGCAGATGCCCTCGGTTCCTCACGTGTTTATTACGCAGCATTTACGACTCGATAATTTTATTTTTATTCGTATTTTATGGTTTTTGGAGGTAATATGGATATTTTTATAGCCCATCAATTTCGTAATGATATACTTTTTGTACAGAATATCATTATTATTAGTTGAAATTAAATAAAAATGTTTTTGATTATTATTATTTTTCGTATTAGAATCTTTGCACATACACTTTACATAGCGGTCCATACTTAGAACAGTGATGTAACTTCACTATTTATGTACAACTAGCTGTGCCCGCGGCTCCGGTCGCGTGGACTACAGAATGCTGTCGGTTGAAAGGACGCGCGAATTCTGCTACCCTAAAAATGCTTGTGGGTGATTTTAGAAGATAGACATTTGCTATTATGTAGTACTTAAATTGGATATATCTGTTATGATTTACTCAGCGTAAGCCATTTAAGCGCTCCAAGAGCGTCTTTTTTCCGATTTAATTTATCATTATCGTCACTGCTCATTTAGTATGCTACTTTATGTAACAATATATGTCCTATGACCTGGTCAGATAACATATCTATGAATTAAAGAAAATCCATGTAAATCGGATTAGTGATTTTCGCGTGGAAAGAACATACAGACAGAGTGACGTTGAGTTTTATAATATGTATTAATGAATGTTACCATTAGTTTGAATTAACCTTTCGGCTCTCAAAGTCACACAAAATACGCGTAAAATTGGCATTAAAGCCATCTATGGCAGTCAAGTTATTAAACAAACATTTTTATCTTACAGTGGGAGACTTCCCTTAATGCTTTGGGGCCCATAGAACAAAAATGTATAGAACCACTGGCCGCTGGTACCGATGTAAGCGACTACAGCTATCTGACCCTGGACCCAGACTGGGGTACTGTGAAGAAGGGGGGTCCGTGGGCGGCTCTCGACATAGCCACCATGGGGTTCATCCACAACGAGTTTTCGGAGGACCCTGAGCTTTCAGAATTCATACTAAGGTATGACAACAAAATACAAAAACTTGATGAAACAATCTATATGATAAAAATCCGTTAAATTCAATTTGTATTCGCAAAGAGGCACTTTGGTTAAAAATATATTAGGTGAAAAAAAAACCTTATTATTCTTTAGCGTATCTCAATTGGAGGACAGCCATTAGCTTATTGTCCCCAAAAGCTGGTGACGAATTTGAGGAAGGAGAGTATATATTAGGCGATTTGAAATGATAAAAAAAAAATTCAAAGTGAGTATCGGGCACGCGCAGTGTAGGGTTCCTTATTTGCCCGTCATAATATGCAGACTTATGAATGCTTTCGTTACATCGTCCGGCGCCTGACTCGGCCCCGGCCTAGTGTAGCATAAATTACTTCATACAAAAATATACTATAGATGTTTGACCGTGTCGCGATCGGCACTCATGTTGGTGTAAAATGAATCATCCTTTAGAGCTATGCAAAGTTTACCGTCATAAAATTGTCTTGATGATAAAATAACTTTCGTTTGTAAGAATTCTTACCATTTATTTGATTATTGATTACCATGCCTATTAATAATACTTATAAATCACTTTTAAATTTTCAATAAAAAAAAAAACACAAAATAACCTTATTATGGCTTATGTATAAGAGATAGGCATATGGCATCGCAGTCTTAATAATAATGTACTAAGGAACAATATTTTTCTGGAACATTTTGTTTACGTAAGTATCAGTAACGCCAGCGCACGTGGATAAAGCAGTTCCGGTGCGCTAATCCTTCCGCCTTACTTAAAAAAATCAATGTTTAATGCTAGATAGCCTATACTATTCGTCATAAATCTGGCTATCTTATACAAAAATAATTTTTCGAATCCGAGTGGTAGGTCCAAATATTAACGTGTTTACTTTTTTTTTTTGAAAATAGTATGTTTCTTACCTTTTAAATTAGACAACAATATAATTTATATTAAAGTATGTTATTTTGTTACCCATCACACTTGCGATAACGTACGTAAAATCATCTGAAGATATAGGACTTAATCTAATACTGTATATATTCATGCACAGCAGCCGCCCCGCGTCCCGCCTACATCAGTGAAGGTCGCGCTTATAGCGGTCGAGCAATAATAATACTAGGAATCTCTGAGCTAAGCTGCACACAGACAGACGGACAGACCGAAACTATAAGGGTTTCTTTTTTACTTCGGAACCCTAAAAACAGCATGTTTATCGTTATTGGCGAATCAGAAATGGAATGTCACTTATTAAATAATTTTCTTGCTAATATCATCATAACCTGTGGAGTAACGACATAACCGCAAACCCTCTTTCGGACTCTCGATTCCAGTTCGCCAGCATCTTTAATAATATGCTATTTTTATGATTTCAAATTGCCAACACAAATTCGTCATCAGCTCCCCGACTATAGTGGTAATCCTAGCTTGGTCGCAATTATAGCAGCAATAACTGTCGACATTTCTTATATTTTTCTCAGACTGTACTCACCATCTATATTATATTTTGATGTATAGTGTTTCATTTTATTTTTGTCACTCTCGTAAATGTCCAGGAGTGATGAGAGCGTTGTACTGGGTGTATGCTGCGGAGGAGCTCAGATCTACTACCAGGAGAACGGACATCGACTACCCGGTCCCCCGGCACCTTCAGACGCACTCGCCGCCGCTCCTTTGCGGGCCAGACGCCGGCTACACAGGGATCACTCTACTCTGCTCTTGTAAAATTAACTACTTAGAAACAGTGGATTCCAAAGTTTGAATAGTTTTACTGAACAAAGGAAGTTTTAGTTGGTTACATTTTTTTTATGGCTTCAGGAATTTCAAATGACGTAATGAGCCCAAAAAGTAAATCACTGTGTTGGAACCATAGCACGGTGGTAAAGCATCTTCTATTCATTGCTTATTGGAGAATCTCCAATGCTTGCCAGATTTGCCACCAGTCTCATGCAAAAAATTTGTCGTTAGTACCTGTTCTGGAGTCTGCACTTGAGAACGAGACTACTTTCGGCGTGTTATACTATCATGGTCACTAAAAATTAGTTGTGATTATGCTCAAATCCTAGCCCATATCGGAATATAAATGCTCTTAAATGTGTGAAATTGAGATAATTGGCACTTTTGGTGAACATTTTGAACACTAGATTTTTTGCATTTCACACTAAATTTTGATGACATTGATATACAATTTGGTCATGACGACGATTACTATCGTGCCGTACTGAATATTAATATGTATTTGTAATTTATATAAATAAAATTATTGCGGTTGCCGTTATGTGCGCATCACGCAAAAACTATTCTATAGATTTTGGGGAAATTTGTTTGCTCCTTAGGTACTTGGTCCTTATCAAAAAGAAAAATTATCGTGATATCTTCATTCAGTAAAGAGTTTTAAGAGCACGCGAGCTGAGCCGAAGGCACAGTGATGACCTCGACGTGATACTGTGCCTACGAGAAGTTTGTAATGACGAATACAAATTGTGTGATACATCATTTTATTCCCTATAATGTTACATTAAATTTAATATTATAGATTGTTTACATTACAAATACATAGTAATGTGCAGTACGGCACACTTAATAGGTACGAATCTAAATATTATAAAAAAGAGATAATATCCCACTTTAGAAATAGTATCAAATACTTTCACTATCAAGAAATGGGTAATTAACGGCCATAGATTTGGCATAGTATAAAATCAGCAAAGACAAGGCCAAAAACGGAATACATTACAGTGGGCGTATTATTTTGCTGATTTCCTTGTTATACAAGTTATCCAGTTACGGTACACGTAACCACAATTAAACATGTCTTAATCAACAAAAAATATTGATTATCTTTGAATTCGGTGATGTAGTTTTGAATTTTATGGTCCAAAAAGGATATATTGTGTTATTTAGCAGATTTAAATAAAATTGATTCTATGTAGTAGCTCTTAAGCGTAGAAAAGTGCTGTAGAGAATTTGTTTCTAGCTCACATAATTCTTGCCATTAGTCGCTAAGTTTTTGGCTATATTCGTAGTTTATTATATAGGAATATAACATTCCCAGAACTTGCTATTATTTGTGATTTACTTTTATATTGCCCCTTCTGCAACTGTCCTAAACTAGGGATGTTACGTATAGGTTTTGGATATGGGTATCTTAAGAGTATTTAATCGTTTTCGGTTACGGATACAGACATGAAATTATTTCAGATATCCGATTGTTTCGGATAATTTCGCTTATGAATATATCTTCCAAATAATTTTACAAGATATAAAACAACCCTGTCGGATCCGTAAAGGTGTTAATAGGTGACGAGATTCAGTTATATTTATGTAATACTTATGAGATTATAAGATAAAAATATGTACCGAAAAAAAAACGAAGTTATAGAAGTTCCGTATCATCGTTAAAATAGTTTGATTACAGTCGTCTGAAACTGTTGTAAACTTGTGTATGTGTTGGATTTTGACAATGGGTCGTTCGACGTTGTCCTATCCGATACGGATATCATTAACATCCCTGGTCTCTAAATCTTAGGTTGTTAGACTCCATTAGCTTTATCAGGCTTTAAAAGCACAGATAGAGATAGTAGTAATATATAGTGGATATTAGCAATTCCATTTAAAAAGCAATAGGTTAATAAAAACTTACCCTGAAACTCGCAAAATTAGACAGACTTGAGTACCCAATCTAGTACCCAAGTAAAAATACCCTCCTAAAAAAATTAACTCCTATGTTGAAAGAGTACAGACTCCAAGTTTGACATTGATTGATTATAAATCATATTTCAGTGATCGTATTTACAGCTCAAAATTTACTTTCGGTATCAATCCTGTCCGTAATTGTCTATCAATTTTGTAACATTACGTTTCAAAGCAGTATTATAAATTTTAGTTTTTAAAAGATCATTCCGTTCGTAGCTTTAAGAAATAAAATTTTATGATTGCCAACAAATTTTGAAGTCGTCCATACCACGCCAATGTACAATATAGATATTGTTTTATATTATTTTATTCGTTATTGCTTGTTATATTTGGTTAAATATTTATAAATTTTTACTTTTATTTAGTATTAAGTCGCCATAAAGAGTGCCAATACACTTAAACGTGGTATCTAATTTATATAATTCTATACATATATATTGATAAGAATTTTATTAAAAACTTAATAGATAAAATGTTGTTTTTAATACTGTGAGATACCCAAAAACAACTACAAATATATATTTTGCAAAAGAATAACTTACACACTAAAAATTACTTTAATGATATATTAAGAATGAGGTAACACACTATATTTGCACGCATTGTAATTCTTTGTTTTTTCTTTTTATAAGTGATCGGATGAAATTACTATTTTTCACGCTTAAAGTGTCGCATTTCTAGGGATGGTTGATATTCCTCGATATTAATGTTTTGACATCGATATTTGGTTCTCTAAAACATCGATGTTATGAAAGAAACATCATCATCAAACTCATCCGTCTCAGAGTTCACATCTAACAACGCTGGTCGGCATCCAAAAGAGTACCGCCCCAACTGAGACCATACTTTTTTTTCACCTTCAGCAACAAAACGTCGAAGTTATTCTAATATCGTCCACCCCTAGTCATTTCAACAACTAAAGGCCTCGTTAATTGTATTTACAATTGATGATTAAGATCAACGTTAAACCTATCTATCTATCCTAATATAAAGCGAAAGAATTTTTGTTTGTTTAAAATCGCTAATCTCTGAAACTACCAGTCGGATTCGAAAAAATCTTTCTGTATATGATAGGCAGATTCACGTGGAATAGTATAGGCTATCTAGCATTAGGCTACACCTCTCAGCTAGAATTAAATATTGATATTTTTGTTAAGTCTGCAGAAATGGCGCACCCGAACTGCTTTATCCACGTGCGCTGGCGTAATGGTTACTGATCCGTAAACACAATGTTGTAGAAAAATATTCCTGCTTACATCTAAAAAAGTCTGCGATACTATATGCCTATCACTTTGTCACAAAATATGTTGTAGCGAATGTTACAATATATTTATGACATAGTTTTATTGAAAAGTGATTTATGAGCATTATTATTAGGCATAGTATATTAATCCTTATGAACAAGTTACTTCATCATCAATACAATTTTATGAAGATACACTTTGCCCTTTATAGCATGTTATTTGGAAGTATAGTTTAGGACATAATAGAAAATTAAAATAATTCAACACTCGGTTCGAGTCTATGACTTACTAGCAGTGGCTCGAACAAGCCGTGTATGACGTAAACCATGGTCGTCCGATAAAAATTTTGTCTATTTTGAAGTATTATAAATGAAGCATTTTTCTTATTATACGCGGGTGAAACCGCGGGGCACACCTAGTATAATATACACACAAACGTAATAAGACTATAATAACGATAATCTTGGGAATTCACCTACATGCTTTTAAAACCTAATAACTGAGTATGTGCGAGTTCCACTATCGAATAGTCTACAACGCGTTACAAATATACATAGTAATTAGTTCTTTTGCAAAATATGTTTACGATTTACGTGATGAAATACAGATTCTACTTGAATAGTGATTAGTAAAACCTATTGTTTTTTTTTTGTCGCCGATTAAAGTATGATATGCCTGCGAGTCCATGTATATGTTATAATTATTTTATATGACCATTATTATTTCTCTCCATATTTGAACAGAATAACAGAATATAAGTTTAAACATTCATTCGATAAAAAAATCTTTAGTCATCAAAATGCGACAATTATCGACATTTACGGGAACATAAATACTAACATATCAAATAAAAAGTATTGTCCTAATATTCGACTGTTTCATCTTTAATTTTATAAATGGTCGTTTTAATATTTCAAATAACATATTGTGCTAAAGAGAATTTGGCAAATATTTTATGCAAATACTTCAGTCTATCTCGCAGGGGTCTCATTTTATAAATATGCGTTAAATTAATAATTTGTATGACACTAAAATACTCATTCTAAGCCGTGGTAATAATAGAGTTGAATAATTCAGGCTCGTCATTAAGTTGATGGTTCAAAGTTGGAGGACGGATACTCTTAATGTTTTTTTAATATCCTTAGATATTTAATTAATAGTTTTAATTATTAAAATTTTCTAATAATTGTCAACTACCCTTACATAGTTGAGTTTGGCTTATATAATTTTGTTGACCGTGATTTATATAAAATTAGTTTATCGAATGTTCATTAATATACTTTTTTTTAAAGAGGCATATAATTCATACTTGGTCAGCGACAACGATTCACGAAAGGATAACGGATAGAGAGGTGGGACAGAACGAAATGAATGAAGAAGAATATATCCATAAATGATATTACAAAACTATTGTTTATTATTAACAAGTCGCTCACAAATCTACTACTAAGTAATGTGTGCATGTCAAACTGTATACATACATCCGATACATAAAATATAGTAATAATAATATATAACTACCGTCTCGAAATGCAATGTGTTAAAAATACTGCCAGAGCTAATTTAGTTTCGGTCATCTTTTTTTTTTAAGTCAGAAGATAAAGAATATGATCAATTTTGCTCGAGACTTCTCTCTTCAATGTCTTGAAAGCTTGGGCTTCCCAAATATCGTGTATTACACGATCATATTCTTTTCGCTTCGACAAGCGGAGCGCCCTCGGGCCGGTCCCGGATATTTTCGACCGCCATTTCACAAGGTCTTTCTTTCAATGCAAACATTTTCAAAACTTCGAACACAGTTACGTTTCAAGGAACTTCATCCTTTACTTCTTGTTTCAATACCTTTTCAAACAAACAAAATTAATATTAGAGACTTAAGTGTTAAAAACTTTATTTATTAGCTAAATTTTTATTACATCCTAGAGGTATCCTCTTACGGGCCGTTTTACACGCTAGCCTTACAATCTAAAAATAAAAACCCCTATTAGTAAAACCCCGTCAATAAAGTTAGCCGGGCTGTCGCATCGCGTTCTTCAGAACATTTATAGTATATTGTAGTTTGCAGTATTACAATTAGTATTCAAAATCTGTTAACAATAATTAATTAATATAACAATTAAAAAAGTCGGCTCTCCAATACAAGACACAACACAGGTACAGTTTATAAATGCAATACAAGGCCCAGTGGAGACAATTTTAAATGTGTTCTATTCCGGTACAAAACTAACTTATTCTATTCCCGTAGTGTTTGTTGACCGTCGCGAACTTACTAATAACGACCTGCAAAGTTAAACAGTAGTGTAACAATTACATTATGATATAATAATAATTATGATGTAACAAACATGGGAATGATGACATGTAGATTGAACATTTTTATAAATCTATTCAAAATCTTATGAACAAATTAATAAAGATGTTCGGATGAAGCACACAAACTTAAAAACTAATGCTGGGACAGGGTGACCACACTGTTTAAATAATTAATGTTTTCAACGTTATAGAAAATACGTACTTTTTTACTGGCTGAAATGTAATTCATTAAAAAATATTATTTTAACCTATGAATGTATGACCACACACGCGCGCGCTCACACACGCACACCAGATTTAAGTGAAAATGTGTCCGAGGTTCGTATGGACAGACTCAAAAATACAGCTCCCGGAATACCCTAAAGAGTTCTTAGTGAGATTTGGTAATATTTTGTACGATTTCCAGAAAACATACTGCTACAAATTATCTTAAGATTTGTATTATTGATTTTTGAGACTAATTAAATTATTGCTACAGGCGGACTGTAAATTTGACAATTAAAATGTTATATTTAATTACCCATTCTATCACTTATATGCGGGATTCAATTCATAAATGGTCACGTATAGTGAATGTTACGGGATAATAGAAAAAAAAATAGTATTTTTTTATAATATTAAAAAAAAAATATAGACATAAAAAATTAGTAAACAAGTTTGACAGAAATACCATGATTTTTCATGAATAATAATACAAATAATCGCCGAACATTGTTGATTTTCCTAAAAGTATGGTAACCCTGTTACAGGAGTGAAAAATAAAATATTCAGATACAATTTGTGGGAGCGGATCCTATTTCTTGTACTATTTCATTCAATGACTCAACATCCACACAGGTTAATTTATTATCGTAATGATGAAATTATTCAAGGATTTTAATCTTTGGCATGACCAATGTGCGGTTATTTCGTTATACGACTGAATCAAAAACTATTTGCACTCAATGTAATAATACAATTTATTTATTATTTTTGTTTGTTTGTAATTTGCTTCCCAAAAAGGTAGAATATAAGTAAAAACAACTTTATCATTTAAAGCACATCTTTAACGTGTTTCAGTATTTTAAAATTTCTAAAATAAACATTTTTAATTTTATTTACCCATCTAACATTATAACTTATTGAGCGATACCAAAGTAACACATTGCACGTGAATAAATTCATTTTTTTTACAAATTTACTGCTTTATATCTATGGCTAGACTGTCGTATTTATAATAAAACTAATGAATATTAGACTTAGATAATAAAAAAAAACAACGAATACATCGTTCGTCCCGTCCACTACGTATGCTGTGTTAGAACAATTGTCACAGTTCGAATGAAACCTTCGAAACAAGCTCAATCCCCGTACTTAATTTGAAAATTATAATTCATTAAATCAAACTTGGCTAAGCTTGTAGGTAGCCCAGCCCACCATAGGTGTGTAAAAGTTTTCAACGCTTGACAGTCTCACACGGATGTTCTAATCCCCAACATATGTAAAAGATATATATTTTATATACACAATTAATATCCTCAGGCAAGTGCCGCGACAAGCTTAGCCCTACCGCGGGCCTCGAGCGGCGGAACCGCGCCGGCAACCGACACAGCAATTACTTCTCGACGCGGCCCATTGCCTTCTCATTGTTTGCCCTCCTATATAACTGGAAATTAGACACGCAACTATTACAAAAACCTTCCAAAAAATATAATTCAACCGGTCCCTCATCATATTCTCTCACGTCAGTAATTCATAGTATTTCTAATAGATGATCAATATTACGATCGTCTCTTTAATTTTATAAGTAGACAGAGAAAAAAAGGGCATCAAGTCGCGTTCCACACCAACGAAACGGAGCGAGTTTTGTAAAGTTTCATTCCATGTTTCAACTTATCGTTGTAAGGGCGCGTGCTGTCCGTACAAGCCTGCTGATCCAAATGGTTTTACTTACACTGATGTAACAAAGATAAAGGGATTTTTTTTAAAACATTATAAATTCTATAGGCATGATAGAGTTCTGAACAAATACAAAATTATTAATACAAGATATTATCAAGTAAATCCCTTCACTTGAATAACATCAATATAGTCAATTTAATGTACATATATATTATTAATTATTTACATGCGTTACTCGGATATACAACTACTACCAGTAATTTTACCCGGAGCGTTTATCGTTGGTCAGATTGAAGGAGTGGATGGATGTGGTAGGATGGTCGGGTGTTCAGATGAGGGTAATTAACGGTCGTTATAGTAGTAAGACTTACGCGGCGAGTAGGAGCGCTCGCGTTCGTAACGGCGGTTGCGTCGGTAGTGGGGAGAGGGCGAGCGGTGCCGGTACCCGCCGCCGCCGCCGCGGTGGTAGTACTCGCGCTCGCGGTATCCGCCGCCGCCGCCACCACCGCCGCGGTAGTAATAATCACTGCTGCCAATAAAACATCACTATTAGATCATTTTAATTTTTTTCCTTATATAGTGATATAAGGAAAACGTGAAGTCGCTATCTGCCAAAAAAAAAAAAACTAGTATAAGAATTTGCCACAATCTGGTAACATGCTAAGCCTAGTAGGGAACTGGCTCTCAAGTGAAACTGCTGGATCACACCTATTGGTGCTTGGCGACAGATTTTCAACTTGAGAGTGGTAGCTAGCCAGGAGGGCATTAAAAAACGGCCTACTGCCATGCTGTGGTTTCATAACAATGTTTTCTTTCATCAAAAGCTAAGGCTCAGGGAAATTATCAAACTTTTCCTGGCCATATTTTAGCTCCTGCTGGTTGGGAACCACTGTTCTAAAGCATCTACTAATTAGGATTTAAATAAAAATAAAACTTACTCTCTATCTCTACGTCTGTCATAGCCATTGTCACCTCTGCTGCTGATGCTGTAAACAATTGTCAAAAAATATATAAATAAAAACTGTTATATTAAAAAATATTTTTGTTTGACTTTCAACCACACGTAATGATTTGTCCAAACAGGCCTTTAGTAAATCAACTTAGCTTGTAGTCAAGTTACTCTAAAACTGCTCATTTTCGATATGCCAACATCTGGATCACCCCATAAATCAGATTATGTGTGTATTTCTGATGTTGGAGCTGTCCCAAGTTATACCAATATTTAAAAAAAGACGAAGTTGTGATAGAATCATTTTCACTAATTAGTAGTACATGAATATTATTACGATTAAAAATACGAAATATGTTCAAAAAGTTACTATCAAATTAGGAAGCAGATATACTTGAGATGAACATTAGGATACTAGGTATAGGAGTTTAAAATTTTTGCTAATACTTAACAGACGAATTTTCCTTTTCATCCCCTATTTCACCACTTTAAGGGTTGAATTTCCAATGAAGGATTACTTCATTAGTTCTCACCTACAGCATAAATGGAACCAACATTCAAATTTTCACGGTCCTAGCCCCAGTAGTTTGGGCTCTACATTGATCGATCGTCAGCCAGTCAGTTTCTTACTTCATATATACATTCAGTCAAAAAAGTATCGGAAACAGACGATATGTTTACGGTTCCAAAATATTTTATTTTTGTTATATTGGCACAACTGTTTTTCATTTTGGCGCGGATTTCGAGTTGCATCTGTCATGTAGCTTCAATACAGTACTGTTTTAGTTAGATCATATATAGTGTGTATTGATTGAATGTATCGTATCGTATGATAATGAATTGTATTGATGAATTTCATAACGGACAAAAACATCAAACAAAGAGTTTGTCTTAAATTTTGTATCGCCAATGGAATTTCGTGTTCGGAGACACTGAAAATGTTACAGAAGGCTTAAGATGAATCGAAAAAAAAAACATATTTATGAGTGGTACAGGTCGAAATATGCTGGAAGATTTGCCTCACCCTGGTAGGCCATCAACTGAAGTTAACATCGCAAAAGTGAAGGAAATCCTCATTCAAGTTTGAGAGCGATAGCCGCTGAACTTTCTGTGTCTCACGACTCGATCCGTATCATTTTAGATAATCACTTGGGTATGAAACATGTTGCTGCTCGGCTAGTCCCACAAGATCTTAATTTTCTCCAAAAACCCAATCGCATAAGAGTCTCTGTGGAAATGCTGAAACGAGGTAATTCCGACACAACATTCATGAAACGCATTGTTACTGGTAACGAGACGTGGGTTAACGAGTTTGACATGCACACTAGCCAACAAACTTCGGAGCAAGGTCATGTTGACTGCTTTCTTTGACTATCGCGATGCTGTGCAATCGGAATTCTTACAGGAAGTTCTATCGGTAAATAATGTATATTATTTGAGCGTTATGCGGCGTTTAAGGGAGCAAATTCGACAAAAAAGGCCAAATTTGTGGAAAGAAAATTCTTTGATTTGCACCACGATATGCGCCTTCGTTCATAAGGCCATCATTGTGAACGAATTTTTGACCAAAAACTCAACAAATACCATCGAGCGAACACCTTATTCACCAGATTTGGCTACAGCCGACTTCTTTCTTTTTACTAAACTCAACTTCGTGGCTCCCGTTTTCATTCGGTAGAAGACATAAAGGAGATTTCGCGATGAGAACTAAACTCATTTCCGGGAAAAGCGTTTAAAAAATATTTTGATGATTGGATTATTTGTTGGAACATACTTTGAAGGCGATAAAATAAATTTTGATGAATAAGTAACATTTTGTGTATTATTGATCTTTTCCCGGTACTTTTTTGACAGAGTAGTATAGAAGATAGATTCAATATTAGGAAGAAAAGGTTGTTGATTTTTGTTTGCCTATTACCTTGAACTACACTTAGTCTAAAACTGAGATAGACGTAACTCCATATATATTTTTCTACATTAATTCTCCAGTTTGTCTTTTAATTAGATGCGTCCCTTTCCTTACGGCGCGGTGCGGCGGCAGTATTGCTAAACATTGACGTACCGAAATAAAGTGACAAATAATTTATACAGAAAAAAAAAAACACATATCAGGAAGCTACTTGCTGGTGTGGCAGTCCATTGCACAACTCAGTATAGACTGGGTGCTGTGGTTTACAGTTCACTTGTGCACAGTACCGATTTTCAGTTGTAACCAACAAATTGGTTTTTCGGTTTAAAGACATTTATTTCTCAAAAGAACATTGTTCGCTTAATGAGAATTACATACATTATTGTTAGTTTAAAAAACAAAATCTCAAGACATCCAGTGAGTTAAAAAGTACATAACATCAGACAAATTAATTAAAAAAATAAAATAAAAACACATTTAACACCATAACTTGTAAGAAAAAAAAAAAGTACATACGTTAAAAAAATAAAATGAGAAAAATAAATCTGTATAATAGCTTAAAATAAATATTTATCCTTTAAGTATTCTTTTAATTTTGCTTTAAATATATACAATGATTCAGTTTCTCTCAGGTCTTTAGGCAATTTATTAAATAATTTAGCTCCCTCAAATTTTATGTTCTGAATACCATACTTTGTTGTTCTAGGTTTAGTTACTACTAATTTATTTATGTTTCTCAAACAATATTTTGATGTCTTTTCTTCAAAGCTTATATGTGAATGTAGATTTTTATTTAAGATGTTTTTTATTAAGATACATGTTTTATAGATATACATTTGTTTTACAGTCATAATATTCGTTTCACTGTATATTTTTTTACTGGACGTTAAATTATCATAATTAAATAGTGTTTTAATTGCTTTATTTTGCGCGATTTGTAGGTCTTTTAGAATAGATTTAGAAGCACATCCCCATACTTCAATTAAATAGTCTAAATGTGATTTTATAATAGCATTGTAGATTATATATCGGGTTTGTATGGGAACGTGTTTGCAATATCCACGCAAACAACTAGTAAGAGAGCTCAGTTTACATTTTAGGTGTTCAATATGATTCTGCCAAGTTAATCTGTTATCCAATTTAAGTCCAAGGTATTTCTCGCATTGACTTCTTTTTAGAATTTCCCCATTTATCTTTAATAAAATAAATAATTATAATGATGATTAAAGTAGTAGATCTAGCAATAAGTTATATTAGGAGCCGAAATTGTTTTTTAAACTATTATGATTTAAATTCTAGAATATTGGTGACATAATTTTGTACTTAATATCTATACTGCTCTTTATACTGAACACACGAATATCGACTTTTCATCTCAACAACAGTACTATCTGTCAAAATAAAAATGTAAATTTGTCAAAAGTTACTGCCAATCATGACTGTGGCATAAGTAGTACCTTGTTTTAGACTTAGTAAAGCTAATAAAAGTTTTTTGAGTAATAGCGTTAGGTTCTATAATAAAATCCCGAAACACATTACTGATTTGCCAGACAACAAGTTCGAGGACCATGCCAAGCGGGTTTTACTGTCAAAAGGTTATTAATAGGGTGGATCATTATGTGAATGATAGTGATGTCTGGAAAGAACTCGCTCTCTGCGCATCTATTAAATTATTAATATAATTATTAATTGTAAATATTGTTTGTATAGTTGGATAAAAAAAAAGATAAGCCCGATCAAGTTCCTTGCCAGTACTCCTCGATGACTGGGATGTTATCCGAATGGGTAGTAGTGTTTCACATTTATAAAAGTGCCTTCTTGGGGCATAAATTGAATAATTTTTTTTTGTTTTATTTTGATTTTAAAATTAATGATTGTCCTATGCTTAAATTGAAGTTTTTTTTGTGTTTTGTTTACTCACGTTGGTTTGCCCATGTATATGCCAGGCGTTGGAGTGTGGGCGCGTTGTGTAATAGAGAAATCCACGCGGATTCGACGTCCGTCAATCTCCATACCGGTGCACTCGTTCTTGGCCACCTTGGCGTCGTCCTGGTTCACGAAGTAGACGAAGCAGAAGCCGCGGGAACGACCCGTCTGTTCAAATGAAATCCCGTTTTAAATGACAACATACTTCATGTTGTACGTCATTACGTACAATGTTCGATATAATGGCATATTAATATTTTAAACTAGCTGTGCCTGCGGCTCCGCTCGCGTGGAGAACAGAATTATTGTTCATAAAGATATCGTGTTTTTTTTTAAAATAAGGATCTATTATCTAATAAAACAGATCAAAATCTATCCGATAGTTTATGCGTGATGAGCGCACAACGGCAAACTACAATCATTTTATTTTTATAGAGGATAGATGTAAATGGCTTATGGGCAAGCACTTCACCTAATATTTAGTGCACACATTATAAACCCATGACCCTAATCAAACCTAAACAGTCGTTTGTTTGATCTTATCCCATCATTTCCCTTCCACTAAGGAACCACGCAGTTTGGTCTACGGAATTACAGTTACACGGTAGCGCCCCATCATGGCATGAACAAAGAAGTTCACACACTCTTACCTTTGCCGTACCGTGCAGATGAGGAATAATCTTCCAGCCGACGTGTTCCCTCCTTGTCATGATATCGGGCCCTTCAAACAAGGCACGAATAGGCATTTCAGGAGATTGGTATGAGATATCGACGACTGCCGATGAAATTTCTGTCACCGACGTTCGCCGTTGGTTTGTGGACATTACCGTATTTACCATAAGGTGCTGTACAATCATTTTGCCGAACTTATATAAAAAACAACTCTAAAAGCCAGACTGTTACCCCCTGAAGACAGAGTTACCCCAATACCACAGGTTGGCTCAAACATTGGCCTGAAAACTATTGGTCCATCGTGTGAATAGACAAAATACAATCTGCACTTTTTTTATAAATACAACTAAGGTCGCAAACACTCACCGCAGGAACACAACATAAGATTATTTGGCTACGATATTACACGCTTGATGCTTACACCACTCACCACAATCAATTATTTTGCTGATAATAATGTTATTGTTACAAATAAGTTAAAGCTCACCTTAGCATCAATAACGACTTGAACTTTGTCTACTGGTCCATATTTCGAAAAGATATGGTTTATCTGCTGTTCAGTAGTGTACAAACTGAGGCCAAACACTCCCAAGCACCTTGAAGGAGTTGGATTCTCCTGATAAAGGAAATAACATATGAAACCAAAACTTTCTGGTGTTAACACCAAACTTATAATATTTGTGAACAGTGTGTATAAAATGAAAGTTTATAATATTTAAATACGTTTTCTTTTGTTATAAACAGGGCCATCACTTATTTTTGTGTAACACAGTGTAAACGCCATATAACTCGATTTAACGATAAACTCCCTAAAATGTCAAAATTACTTGACTTTGGTTAGTTAACATTGTTGTCTATATGTATAGCATCACACCCACTTTAAATAACGACAACAATACGTCATTATTAAGAAATAAACAGTACTTTCTAAGTACTTCACTCAGACTGTTGGCGGCATCATACGTGTCGAAGATTCTAAGAAATTCGTCCTTTTATTTGTCGTGATTACCTTGTACAATTTTAACTTGGCTGTCGGTTGATTATAGCAATAAATGTTGTTATTTGTATCAGTATTAAGTTTTTTTTTTTATAAATTATATACTTTATAAGTAAAAAAAATTATAATAATAAAATAATATTGATTTTTCAATTTCTCTCCATTTAACGACAACCCTCAATAACGCCATAAAATGCGCAGTTACAGGATTAAGTGTCGCTATATAGAGTTTACACTGTATTTCAAAATATATGTTACTTTTCCAAATTATTGGTAATAAAACTTCAATCTGTTATTTTCTTATTAGCAAATGTTAGACATTTAATATTTAAATACAAATTTGGTCCATCTATTCATAATATATCCATGGAGTCTTCATTATAATAATTACAAATTACAGTAGATTATTTTCGCATCTGCTAGTTATTTCGAAGAAATGGTATGTTTTTACTGCATGACCTTCAAATGAACTCTAACAGGTAATTCCAAACTGTTCAGTGTTCAACACAAAATACAGAAAAAATAAAATACACAGCTAATTTACTAAAGTTACTGGAGAAATTAATTAATTCCAAAGAACTTAAATGTGCACACCTGTTTAAACAGATATTTATTATGCCAGTATTGCATTTTGTTTGAATCTCCTTAGACTGTACTTATCATCAGGTAATTATTGTAAGGTAATTTTATAAGATAGCTAATTTTGTTGAGCTGAAGAAAAAAAAAGCAGTCTATAGAGCTTAAATTTAGACAAAAACTTTCAAATATCTATGTGTTTGTATGTGTAATGTATATGGCAAATTGGAGGTGTCAATGCAAATTCCCATCTCAAATTGTATTCAAAGTATCAATTTTATTTTAAATCTTTTAAATTTGAATAACAAACATATTTTACAAATGGTTTACTTGTTTTTTTTTTTATGCTGCCTTGCCAACTCCAATAATACCAACTAAACTAAAAAATATCACAGCAATGTGATAAGGTATAAGACAACGGGTATGTACCAAAAGTCTCACCCTGTCACCAAGGTGGCGACGACGGGATGACATGGGGCTGTGCGAGTGAGAGCGGCGATACGAGCCGCGCGGCGAGTACGAGCGCGAGCGGGTCCGCGAGTAGCGCGACCGGTAGCCGCGCCGCGGAGACCCCGATCGCGACCGCGACCTGGAGTGGGTCCTATCATCAGCCGTCAGGAGGGCCAGTTAACATGCTTGTTCATGCAGACACCAACAACAAATCTACTCCCATTAACAAATTTGTTCACTCATTTGTGCATAATACAATTTGTGACATTCACATAAACTAAACTTGTGGTCATATTTCTTGCAAAACCTTTACATTTACAAGCTTGGAATAGATTAGTAGAAACCAAGTCAAAATATTTTATTAGACACTTTTGCATGTTCTTCAATTAAGTGAAGCAAGTGTATGTGCAAAGTCGTAGATCAAGCATAGTACCACACACTGGTAGTTGGGTGGGAACAAACTAATGATGATAATACAAATACTGTTTATTTTATTTATAAGGCACATTACTCTACAGGCACAAATTAGTGAACAAATGTTTTACTTATTGAAATACTAATTCTACTATGATTAATTCAAATTATGCAATAGTTACTCCTCTACACATATATTTCAAATAAGTTTATATGAATGCGTAATTTAATTATCATATCTTTATATCCAAAAATGTGAGTCACCATTTAGCAAAGTTACATGTGTAACCTTTTTAATGGTTATACTCTCTATAAAAAACTAAGCAAGCTATAGTACTAGTAGTATATGAAGATTCTATTGCATCCTATCAAGAAATGTCTGTTGTTTGAAATGATATCTGAGTCATAGTCACCTCCCCCTTTATCTTGGATTATTTGTTAACAACTTATTGGAAAAATTGATCTGTTTATTTACTCTTCATAGGACAGACAACATATACACATTGTTCATAATATATAGATCCAATATAACAATTTTCAATTGAAAAATATAAATCTATCAAAATGGATTATTATGATTTTTTAATTTTATCTGTAATCTAGATTCTTCTTCTTATTTACTGCATTCACTTAGGCTGTACTTGTAGCATATCCAATAACCAACCATAACAGATCAAATTTCTAATGTTTACCAATCAAGCAATAATAACAAAAGACTAACAATTTAATTGGGAAAAAAAAACACATTCATTGTGGACAATACAGTTTCTGAACTCCATAGCTTAGTTGGAAATAAGGTAAAAGACAAGTATTTCTTTATAGGCAAAGTACTTCTTCTTTTCTTGAAGGACACCTAGTTTTGATATTTCAGATCTTTAATGAGTTTAAAAATATTCCCATAATCTCCTATGGTAACTCAATCAGCTGAACATAACACAAAGTTTATTAATGCTACCAAAGTTAATGTCAAATGTATGGAATAAATATGAAACATTGAAAAAAAAAACTGTTGATTAAAACCTTTTTTACAGTAAAAGTCCGCATAAATACTGACTTGTGTCTACATATATACCATTCCTTTTTTAAATATTGGTTTACTAACTTATTTTAATAATAATAAATTAAGTTTTCATTGTTTTTTTCATTATAAAAGTTATGGTACCATCATTTTATTAAACAAATACAAAAATACAGGTAGGTGTTATCAACTAACTCTACTTGAAAGAAACCAAATCATAAAAAAGCCACAAACAATTGGCTATAAATATTAATGTGGTTCTTATCATGCCAAGTTCCCTTTGCAGTATTGATAAAACTGTTGCTATGGATTTTTTATTGAAGAAACTATTTTTCCATTATACTGTTACTATGAGTTAAATAAAAACAACCATAATATTACTTTTTTTATGAAATATCATTACCATAGAGACCAAGTAACTCAATTTGTGTACCCCAAATTGTAAAATTTATATAAACCACATAGGATGCCTATACCCATGAAGCTTTTTATGTATTCTAAAAATACTTAAAGCTATCTAAATCAAATTATTCAAATTGCTTTATTTCAAAATCATAACCATGGTCACAAAACAAATGATAGAACAGATATATGCAATTAAGGTTTTCCTTATGACGAGTAATAGTGATCAAACTGCATAAAATCTTAGAAACTATATAAATAAAATCTCCCAAGTAACTCAAAATGCATCCAATTCATGTTTGGAACCTTTGTAATATAGATAAAGCATAGACTTTATATCAAAAATAGAATTGAACCAAAGGTTAGGTAAATATTCAAAGTTAGAACAAATATCTAACAACGAAATTACTTCCTTATCATTGTCTGTACCGCCTATACTATTTAAAATCACGAATTTTGTATGTAAATTACAATTGCGCAACCGACGCCGAACGATTACCCTTGAAGCGAGGTTATGGGAATATGCAAAAAATACAACCCAATATTCTATACTATTCTACTTGATAGAATTTAGAAGTGCAATAACCATGTTTTGAATTGGTAAATATATAATAAAAACTTACGGGCTCCTGTATTTCCTGCTGGACGCTTTCGGTGGGGGCGGCGTCCTAGACCGGCTTCTACTATGACCCCTCGACAACACCGAAGGCTTCGGCACCGGCTCCCGAGACCCATTGCGAGTCCTCGAGCGGCTCCTCTGAAAACGTCCAACCGAATCGAAACTTAGTAAATTTAGCATCCGGCACCCAGAAAATAAAACGCATGAGGTTCAGGCGGGAATGCGACTGAACGATCGTGAAGAACGTTAGTTAATTATAGTACCTCTCGATCCGACATAACGAACAACGTGACAAAAACGACGAACAAAAGTAATTAATACGTATTCAATCTATTATTACACGTATAAAGTTCAATATAAATTATTTACAGCACACTAAAGCACGCTTCGCCACAATTGAAAAACAAAATGGCGCTATTAGTTTTTAAGTTTTCTCTACGTCTATCGTATCGTAGGGATACAAACTTAAAACTCATAAATTACCCAAAACACATTATTCGAACAATTTAAAATTAGGAGTTTTTATTCATAAATTTGTGTTATTTGACCCTGTAATACAGGTGGCGTTATGCATAATAAAGTATGGTTATTATGCAAAAGTGAAGTGAATTGGAAATAATGACATGAATCATGAATTCCGGGATGCAACAAAAACTCCCTAGAAAGTTCTAATAAGGGAGCCACCATTTTGTTAGGATACATAAATCGTCATAACACTGGAAACTATATACACTTGATAATGGCAGTAATGGTCTTTAATAAAGAAGACCGGTCGCCAAGCTAAGAAAAAGAAGAAAACTTTAAAATTCGGTTCAGAAAATAATTTAATAAACATAATTATACCAACTATATATACTTATTCATTTATCTTGAACCACGACTATTTTTGCTCGAAATGTTTATTTATCTTAATTACATAGTATTTACTCATTCCCAAGTTTTGTAATAATTTGTAATTACTTATAATTTGCTTTTTTAACTGTGTCTTATAATATTTTCAATTTCAAATATTGTTTATTCAATACCGATATACAAGTACCAGTAAAATATGAAGTTAATACTCAACAGACATTGACTACCACGAAAATATAACAAAAAAATTACTTTTATGGAAGACTTACCCGATCTTTCACAGTACCTAATATAATCAATAAAATAACAGTAGACATTAGAGATTCAATAGATAGTAAAAACATCAAATACAAACGTCAACTTGAAAAAAGCATAAGTATATAAAATAAGAATGAAATATCACTTATGTAACTTATAAATATAATTATAAAGTATAAATTTCCCAAGCTTAGGTATCAACCAAAATTTTTCACATTGTAAAACTTTCTAAATTTTCATGGTATTTATTCCCTAACTGGCAATACTATACATATATATATATTGCTGGAGTTTTTGGCGGTAAATTGAAGTGTCATGTGGTGATGTTTGTTTTAATTTATAAACTTATATCATTTAGCCCTATATTATGTAATATTGGCGGTATTTTAAGTGATGTAGTTTGGTTGTTGTGCACAAGTGAAGTGGATTACAATAAATAACAAGGAACCGGCATTTTAAGTTGCTACAAAGGCTCCCTGGACAGTTTTAACAAGGGGGCCTGCATCTTGTTAGAGCAATGTTTGGAGATTACAGAATAGTACGAAGTTTGACTTAAAGGACTTGTATCCAAGGGCCTTAATAATTACAAAAAAATGCCTTGCAATGCTACCAACTATATATACAAAATTATATTTTCTTTATTTTATTTTACAAGAATAATAAATTATGTTCTAAATAGATACATTAAATAATATATACCATGTGTAAGAATAAAGTGAGATTGCCATCTTTGATCCTAAACAACTCAAATATTAGTCAAATAATAGGCAAACAATTCATGATGCGCGCGACGCGTCACTGCTTGCGTAGACTTTACCCTGTCTGTAGACTAGGAGACTCGAGTGAGTGAGTGATATGACTATATGATTCGGAATTTCGAATAGAACTGAGCGCTGGCTGCTTATTTGTTATTCACTTCGAACTTCGTATGAAAACTACATTGGTTGGTAACACAGTAAACAAGCAATGAAAACAAAATGCTATATTAGGCACTTAATTTACGAACACGAAATATCATTCTATTAGCTAATACCGATCACAGACTGCATTATATATTGATACGGATATTAGTTATATTCATAGTTTAGTTTGTAATATTTGTATTAAGTATTCGTATTTTGTATCCGTTTGTAGTGGTTCCTTCAGTTTCTTGTAACTCGCTGCGATTGTATGCATGTTAACGTACCTATATATTTTTGCTAACTTAAAATTTACATCATATTTATTATTTTTTGTTTATAATAAAGTAATAGGTCAAACAATTAATGTTTTTAATGGAAATATGTAACAATTTTTTTTACAGAACAATCAATAAACTTAGTACATGTATAAATTATATGTGATATTTTTGGTGTTTACGCCTTAAAAATGATATAAGGTGCACGGTATGAAAAAATATGAGGACTAAAATTGAAAGTGCAACATAACACGACATCGTATACAATTATGTATATCAAAGCGCGTGTGCTGTTGGGTGGTGGTGACCGTCGGAATGATGGTGAACGTGGGATGATGTTGACCGTCGGGATGGTGGTGACCGTCTGAATGGTGGTGATTATAAATAAATATTGTTATTGATAATATTGTATTCATATTAGTCATAAAAAAAAAAACAATAAATCACAAGAACATGTGGATGCGTTTATCGGTTAGGTTATGTAGCTTATGTTTTTTTTATTCATTCTATATCCACTAAGCACTCACGACAAACACGCTCACGACCACGGTTTTTCCGTTCCAGTTGTATCCGAGCGTTAAAATTGGTATGGATTTATGAGCGTTTTCAGCGTTGATGTAAATAATACAAATGGAAAGTTAGAAATAATAAAACGAAAGCTTCATTAAGGTTAGGTTACAATTTTTAAGTCTAACCAATAAAATAGTTTTCGTAGTCGCCATCTTGGATACTTTAAGTTATAAAATTGCGCTAAATTTCTTAACACTCACTTCGACCCACAAGTTGGGTTGTCGTGAGCTTTGCGTGAGCGTAAGTAACGTTTACGCCGCGACCACAACTATCGTAGTCGTCATGTGGAATGGCTGAAGGCGTTGTGAACGCTAAGTGGAATGCACCCTAAACTACCAATGTCAGTGTCACTCTCATTATCAAGTGTCAATCATAGACCAATAGCCAAGTGTCAACAAACTCTTTGGTGTCTAGGGATACAAGATCGCTATGATAAAATATTGTATCGATATTTTCAAAATAAAACATCTGTATTAAAAACTAACAATAAAAAGTTGATTTTTTATTTGATCCCAACTTGTAGGAAGGAGGAAACACACTGGACAGTAAACAGTTCCATAACTTCTTAGTACGTTAAACATATGAGGTAGAGAACATTTTTGGTCTTGTTAGGATGGAGGTTACCGTAAAACTATGGCTCTGGAGGCGAGCGCATTTGGTTCATTTATGAAAGAAAAAGAATAGAATTAAGTTAACAGCTCTTCAGAACACTCGCCATGATACAATTTTTCCACACATAAAACAGAGGGCTGTACTTAATTCTTTGTCTGAAACAAAAATTCGATATCTAATTTTAATAAAATAAATATATTGATATATCGATAAAATAACTATATATGTGTCGTTTCCATCCCTATTGCTGTCAACTTTTGACAATCGATCAAGTGTTCTTTTGATTGCCTAAAATCCACATCACTCAGTAAATGTGGTTTTAACATTTAACGAATAATCAACAAAATATGACTGATATCGAGCCACAAACCTGTCCCGATGAGGACCATCCTCAAGAAAAAACTGCAAAGCAGCTGGAGAAGGAAGCTAAAAAAGCTGCCAAGTTAGAAAAACTGAAAGCTAAGTTGGACAAGAAGAGTACCTTACCAGCTGTCCAGAAAGATAAACCCGAGGTATGAAAAACATACCTAGGTTTCTTAATGCGTGAACAATGTTTTTATGCTGAGTGTAGCAGTCTGCGTCTTTTTAACTAAGTTTATGCCATAGGAGGTGAAAGGAATCTTGCAAATATTTATATAGTTCGTTATATTTTCGTTTTCCACCCCATAATCAACTTCTATATTAAATTTCTTTACAATCCGTCTAGCTGTTACAGGCCCAATAAAATTAATTTGAATAAAATAATTGTGAATATATTTTTGAATTTCAATCATTTATACATCAGTATGTACACACATTTAATATAGCATTCTCATCACAGATAGTAAAATCCAATTTAGTTGAATTTTTAAAATTTGGAAAAAACAAATGTGTCTCTTCCCTAAAAGTTTATAGAAAATTGAAAACAAAAAAGTTTTCAAGGATATGGAACATTTTATTTGTTTTTACAGAAAAAGGTCAAAGAAACAAAAGAAAGTGTTTTATACATTGCTGACACAGCACCCGGTGAGAGAAAGGATATCAGTGGTCCAATGCCAGATGCATATAGTCCACGGTATGTAGAAGCTGCATGGTATGCATGGTGGGAGAAGCAGGGTTTTTTCAAACCTGAGTATGGAGTGAGTACATAAAAATTTAGTTATGTGTATATTATAAATACTACACAGGGGTGCTACCGCAAAATATTTATCTAGCAAGTCTTTGACTGCCAACCTATATATAAATCTTTCTTTTTGTATTATGCTAACATGTGTAGGTACACAGTTCTGCCAATATCCCTTTTACAAAAGATACTATTATGTTTATGAATTTTCGGATCACATGCTATTGGTTTAGAAATGTATACCGGAAATTATCTGGAGTATGTCATATTGGATATGGGGCTTAGATATAGCAAGCGGTCACAATACTATTAAGGTATTTTATATTTTTCGGGAATTCTAGCTATTGAATCTCGCGATTAACTGGTTGACGCAATAGACTATTTGAGTACCCCTGCTATAACAGAATTATACTTCATACATTGGTTGAGGATATTAAGTATAATACAATTTTGAATATACATACTATATTCAAACTTAAACTGTACAGGGAATTATTTATTTATTTTTACAAAAGGGAAAAGAGTAGCAAGTCAGCAACGGTTTATCTAAGGATAATATTCAACACTAAATAGGTTTTACAAAAATTGCAAAATGTTAATAGAAAATAAATCTAGAATAATAACAAGTTAAACTATAAAGGAATATTTACAATAAATAAACAAAACCTCAAAAAACTTATAATGTAAATATGCACCCACACAAGACACATAATTAATTAATGCTAGTGAATTCTAGAAAAGTTTATCTATAGGTACATCATTTTGTTACAACCTTCAATGCTATTTATAAGTTGTGAATTTACAGAGAAAGTCAATTCAAGAGCCAAATCCGAAAGGCAAGTTTGTAATGGTAATACCTCCACCCAATGTGACTGGTTCTCTTCACCTTGGACATGCCCTTACAAATGCTGTTGAAGATGCTATTACTAGATGGCATAGGTAGTATTTCCTTTAATATTTTGTTTTTTAATAGTCAAACACCATAGCCATTTATTTCAACACATTGTGCTGAGAAATATCTGCATTATTATGCTATAATTAATTAGTTTTGTATCTGTTAATATTACTGATGCCAGGTGATACATTTATCACCTTATAATCTAGATCCAAAAGATGAGATCTATCCATGTATGAGACTAAGATGTTCCAGAAAAATTAAAAATCATCTTAATCTTAGAAAAATCACATAACATGTGTACAAAGTTTTATAGAAGTCTCAAATGGAGTTCCTCAGAAGAAGTAATACAACTACTTTGTATTGTATTTTTAGGGTTCTGAAGTCCACAATAAACCCTTATAGTTTTGCCATATCCATCTGTCTGTCTGTCCTTTGCTTAGTTCAGAGATTCTTAGTACTAGAAAGCTGTAATTTGTTATGGATATACATATTATACCCTACATGTAAAGTGGAGGTGTATTTTTTTGTCTATTCCATGGTGTGTTGGATAGTCGTTCAAAAATATTGTGGGTGTTTGAAAACCACTTTTCGAATCTGAGATCCCTTTGTGAAATATTAAGCTTGAAAGTGCTCATTTTTATTAGAATCTATTAGAGTTAAAACTATTAAAGCTAAGTAGGCTTTCCAAGTTAACGAGTAATAGTCACGCTTCTTATAAAATGGACTTAGAGAATTAAATAAATAGGCAAATTTCATAAAAAATCCATAGAAAACTACTTAAAGCTCCCCTTAATATATTTTTTCTAATTTTGTAAGGTAAAAAAACACAATCTCGATAAAAAAATATATCTGCTATTACTTAAAATATTGATTTAACATTGATTAATATGGACGTCTAATGGTTTTACTTTTAATAATAAATAGTTTATTATCGAAAAGGACCGGAAATATACATTGTTCATTTATTGGTGTTTTTTTCTGGTTTGTCAAAGAGTTTGTTCACACATACATGCGTAATTGGCGATTCGTTATTAATAGCAATTAATTAAGTACGTATTCGTGTTTTCCACATTTCCTGAGCGTGTCCTTACGGTCATAACCTATTTCTACTGAAAAAATAAAAACGAATAATTTGTCATGTCTGAATGGGCCATTAATGTTCTGTAAATGTTTGAAATTAAATAACCTACCTAATAGATGATAATGTGTTCAGCTGATTTTTTTTCTTCTTTAGAATGAATGGTCGCACCACGTTATGGAACCCCGGATGCGACCACGCCGGTATTGCGACTCAAGTGGTAGTCGAGAAAAAATTATGGCGCGAGGAGAAGAAAACTCGCCACGAACTCGGCAGAGAAGAGTTTATCAAGCGAGTGTGGGATTGGAAAAATGAGTGAGTCCTTAACTAAAAATAGTAATATATTTATATATGATTTTATAAATTATTCTGAGCCTTCCATTGGGAAGAGGTTTTTGCTCAGCAGTGGGACACTTTTGGCTGATATGATTATTATTGATTATTATATATGATTAATGTTAAGTCTATCTATGTGTTATATACACATTCTAAACACTTTGAAATAAAAATAATATCTATATAATTGTCAGTATGCACAGCACAGTGTGATTATTATGAAAAAAGTAGTTTATTTATTTATCTTGCTTGGCTTACTTCCTTCAATCTATGTATATTTAACTAGGAATATATGCTGTAGCCTTTTATGTAGAGTAAAATAAATTTAATTTTTCATTTGCTTTATATTATATTAAATTTATTTCAAATAATAATGTATTTTTTACCTCATTTCTGCTTTATTTTTAAGGATTAGCTTAACCTTTATTGTCAACTCCGTTAGAACTGTATTCTATAAATGGGAAGTCCTGGTTCCTGAAATACAGGCTAACCTAGTGTAGGAACCAGAGCTACACTGATGCTATGTATTATGAGTGACTCAATAAAGAATTTATTATTATTATTATTATTATTTAGTAATACCTTTTATGTATTTATTATTATTACTATATGTGCCCTGCAGTTTCACCCGGGTATAAATTAAAAGAAATCGCTTATTGATGATTTATAATACTTCAGTATAAACAATATTTTTATCAGGCGGCCAGGGTTATGCGTCACAACTCACACGACTCGTTCGCGCCATTACACCTATAGTCATAACTAGACCCGGGCCGAGTGTTCAATTATTTTAATTTTACATTATTTTCCAAACGATTCCTCCAAATAACATGATATAATGGTCAAAGTTTATGTGCATAAAATTGTGTTGATAGTGAAGTAACTTTCGTTCGTAAGGATTAATATGCCATGTCTAATAATAATGCTCCTAAAGTACTTTTCGATTTCGACGGGAATTTCACTAGCAGATAGCCGATGTTATAAGGAATAACTAAGGCTACTTTTATTATAGAAAAATAATTAGGTTTCCACACAAAAAAATGTAGTGCACCCGAGCGGAGCCGCGAGCACATCTAGTTATACATAAAATTGTATAAAGTTCTTAGTATATATATCTCGCTCACTCTTTAGTAGAATTATGTTATGTTAGTGAAAGTAGTGTTGACAATAACTCTATGTTATAACATTTGTGTCTGGGATTACTTAAGTAATGTCAAGCGACTGGTGGAAGTCCTGGAGGAACTACGCAGACTGGCAGGATTAAAGTCGCGCACGTGGAGGTCGAGTTATGGGAGGCAATCTCGTGAATACCTGATACTTAATATCTGTGTTCTCTGATACTCGTACTTACACAAAACCTTACGAAACTAATGCGAGTTTTAGTTCCACTTCGTGTAGTGATTACATTTACCATCTTACATGTAATATTATTGCTTTCTGCAGAAAAGGTGTACGCATCTACGAACAACTTCGTTCGCTAGGTTCGTCGTACGATTGGACTCGTGTCCGGTTCACGATGGATCCGTCGATGTGTCGGGCGGTCAACGAGGCGTTCATTCGTTTGCACGACGCTGGCGACATCTACCGCGCTAACAGGCTCGTCAACTGGTCCTGCACATTGAAGAGTGCCATAAGCGATATAGAAGTGGATAAAATGGAATTAACCGGTCGGACTATGTTATCTATACCGGGTTATGAACAGAAGGTGAGAAGGAAATATTTATATAAACTAAATATGGGGTGTATTGCGATAAAGAATTTGTTTTACTTACGAATAAAGTATACACACTTCAATAGGCTCTAAACGCACTATACACATACGTTTGTAACACCACAATACTTTAAAAAAATCACTTTTACATCGCTTGTTATTGTCGCTTCTTATTTGCTCAGACTAAAACTTAACTTTATGTGGCCCTGTGTTCCGTTCATAAACCTGTTTAAAAGAAAATTCGAGAACAACCCAATTTTTCAAATTTCTATTATATTATTAGTTTCCTTTCTTCCATTTAATTATTTTATTACACCCCTTATTACTCCCCCCTTAGAACTCACAAAGGAATTCTTCGATGGCAATATAGATCGGAATAGGTGGAGTATATTTACCTAATCTTGAGGAAGAAGAACATAGAGTGGATACTACCCCTTGCCTTTAGGATAATCCTTTATATTCAACTGTTTAGGTGGAATTCGGAGTGCTAGTCCATTTCGCTTACAAAGCGGAGGACTCTGATGATGAGGTTATTGTAGCTACAACACGTGTGGAGACTATGCTGGGTGATGTGGCAGTTGCTGTCCATCCTAATGATACAAGGTACTTGTATACTGAATAGAGTTACTTTATCTCCACCTCATTCCCTCATTGCTGTTGATCAAAATCAAAAGTATTTTATTCAATTTAGGCCCTAAGAAGTTACTTATGAACGTGCAATACTACTACTGGTTCGGAAAACATCCCAGTCATCGAGAAGAAAAGGCCAGAAAATCGATCAGGTTTATTAAAAAAAAAATCCTAACCTACAAATAATATTTACATTTAATAATCATTATGATATTTATAATTTAGTGGTTGCACAGAGAGGGAGTCACTTCCAGACATCACTATTATTCAAATAATGATGCACCCTGATAACCTATGACCTTTGGACAGTAAAACCTGTTCGACATGGTCCTTGAACTCATTGTCTGCCAAATCAGTAATGTGCTTCGGGGTTAACACATATCATAACATTTAGAATTGATAATATGTATCAGTATGTATCATTTTTGTTTTAATTTTTAATTCATAGTCTAAATGTATATTTTTAGATTATGTCATAATTTGCACGACGTAACAATTTACGTTATACGTATACGTGGATATGTCATACAAGCCTTCGTATGATGAACAAGGTATACTCAAATAAATAATTACTTAATAAGTTTGCTTGTGTAAGTATTTTGCACATGTGTACAAATTTAAATATAAGTACACATATTACTTAAATATAGTATACTCCAAAAATATAGTATTTTATAGAAAGAGTAAAAAATAGGCAAAGTTATATATGTTGGTCATTTTTACAAAAAATATTTTACCAACGTTTACCTGCGGCTTCGCTCGTCAAAAATTGTTGTTACCGGGATAAAAAGTATCCTATGTTACTTCTAATACCTCCAAGAATAAATGTACAAGATTTCATGATGATCGGTTAAGTAGTTTTCGCGTGAAAGCTTAACAAACAAATCTATATTCACATTTATAATATTAGTATGATTGCACTTCTTGCATCTTGTAACATTTTTTCTGTTTACAACATATATATCATATACTTATGATGCATACAGATCTTCTTAACTTAAATATAGTACCTAGATAATACTATATAATACCTATACACTATAAAGTACGCAGACCCTAAATACAGTACAATATTATATACATATTATAGTAAGGTTGGCAACCCTAACTATGACCTCTACGGTACACAGGTAGTTATTAGCCATTCAGAAGTAATTTAATACAAAACCTATGTTACAGATATAAACATCTGATTGGAAAGAATTTAGTCCATCCTATATGCAAGAGAAAGTTGCCCGTTATTGCTGATGAATATGTGGATATGTCATTTGGAACAGGTCCGTAATTAATTTTGTTTCTCCACATATATATATTTTTTTATAGTGTCATGATAAAGTGACGGCATTGTGCTGGATGGTAAGAAGAGGACAATCCAAAAATAGCGACGACCATCAACCGAGACATCGGCTATCTATGTTTCTCAGCAGCTGGATATACACTGGCTGTTCCCGAAACGCGATAAGCCAAAAGGCAGTCAATGTGACAGGCTTATCACTGTGTGTAACCTGGTTGTGTTCCAGTCGGGTATAGATACCTTACCACCTCGCTTGGTTACTGGAATGGCGATTTGTAATTAACCAAGCAAGCTTTAGAAAATACCTTACGACTATGCAACCTGTTTATTATACCGACAGGTATTCTGTTTATTAAACATAATTCAATAAGCAGGTTGTATATAAATGGAATTAAGTCTTTTTAGTTAAATGGGATCACCACTTTAGGGAACTCGTGGTCATTAGTTTAGAAAAAATTATGTGATTGAACTTCGGGGAGACTGGAGTCACCACTTTAGAAAAATCCCGGTTACCATTTTATATAATTCAGGGTCACTTCTCTACCTATATAATATAGAGTTTTTAATTTAATATTATATCAATATTAATAGGTGCTGTAAAAATAACTCCCGCGCATGATCCTAACGACTATGACATCGGCAAACGTCACAATTTGCCGTTCATCAACATATTGTCAGATGACGGTAAGATGTTGGACAATTGTGAACAGTTTTCGGTAAGAGTCTTATTTAACTTTATTTGTTTAAATTTAGCATTACATTTAGCACGAATTAAGAAAGGGATGCTTAGATGGTTTGGGCATGTAGAGAGGATGAATGAAACAAGATTGACTAGACAGATTTATAAGATGAATGTAATTGGGAACGTTGGAAGAGGAAGGCCTAGACGAACGTTCCACGATCAAATCGGTGACGTTTTGAAGAAAGGTCAGGTCAAAAGTACTCTAAACCGACGAGCATGCATGAAAAGATTGATGAATGTTGAGGAGGTGAAAGTTTTATGTCAGGATCGTAGCAAGTGGAAGGACGTGGTCTCTGCCTACCCCGTTGGGAAAGAGGCGTGATTTATGTATGTATATATATGTATTTAGCACATGCATAGCCGTCACGAGCCACTTGGAGACAGATCCCTCTACCGCCCGGCATGATTACTGGGTGGAATACACCGGCTGACCCTTGGAACGGTACACACCTAAGCGTACTATAACTTGTATTATATACACCTGCTGTATGGTAGTCGCGATCTAGTTGGACACAATTGAAGTATAGAAAATCGAAGTAAAAAAAAAAATCGATTGAAAAAAATCATGAAATCAAAAGTAGGTATGAAACAAATTTGGGGCACACAATTTTTTTTAGCCTAATACTATCATTCAATGGGATTAAATTTATAGTTATAAGTTCTCAGATAGTAAGTTTTCATGTTCAGGGTATGAAGCGGTTCGATGTCCGACGTCGGATCATAAAGACTTTAGAGGATTTGAAACTGTACAAAGAGACGAAGGAACACGCCATGGTGGTGCCCCTCTGCAGCCGATCTAAAGATATCGTCGAGCCAATGCTGAAGCCTCAATGGTAAGTTTACTCACTTTTTAGCATAGTCAGATGAACTTTGTATTATTTGTATTGTTACGCCCGTGGGTAGTAAAATGCCGTAGTGTCTGTCATACGAAAGTAAGTTATTCGAACAAAAAAAAAAACAAATTAAAACAAAACAAAACAAACTCATAAATCGCTCACTGAGGTACTCACAGAATAAGCCTGTTTGTTTCTCTTTTATTTCGCTTCTATACTGTTAGCCTTAGGGGCCCTGAATCACCGGGCTTGGGCCGTGACTCACGACAAGGCTCCCTTATATGTCGAAATGATTCGATCCCGAAATCTCTAGAAGGTCCCTGAACTCTTAACATGTTGTAATCAACTTACGTCATCGCTTTTAAAACGACGGGAACGTTTGATTTATAGCCCGTTGTTTAATGACAGTTGTAGCGAATAAGGCTTTTTATGTATGCGTCGTCGAACCTACGAATACACGACACACGACTACACTATGAAGGTTCTTGAGATTTCGAGAATGGTGATTCTTTCTCTCTTTTTCTCTTACTCAGACCGTAACAGTATTAATCACTGATATCGAAACTTGCAGTTAACTTATTTATAGTAAGCCTGCAGGATTAATTATGCCCAGCGCTATTTTAAATATAAGCAGAAGCGACATGCGCTAATCTGTTAACAAAAGAAACTAATGTTATCGATATGTATTAAAACTTATCGATAAATATTTCGTTAATGAGTAACAGTATATCGATATTTAATGGTTTTGAAGTAATGCTAGCTTAATGGTAGCATGTAGTACGGACACCACGTCGATCGAAGTGAGTTCGAATCCCTATAATGAACCCTGAGCTTTCGGTAAAGAAAAACATCGTGATGAAACCATAGAATCTTGGTAGAGTATTTTGTAAAACTCGCCTGGCTAGCTACCACGCTCAAGTTGAAAAATCTGTCTCTAAGCACATATAGTTGTGTCCCGGCAGCTGCACTTGAGCATTGAGCATAATTTTGATTGCCTGTATAGTTTTCTAAATGCAGCATCCGTAATTCAATTTTGGTAATTAACAAAAATAAACGCGTAAGCTTATACGTCGAACGTCTATTGCTGCCGGCGGCCGGTCACAGATTAGCTTATTGGTAGGAATTGTTCCCCTTCCGCGTCCCTCAAAACATGATAAGGGTCGCGCTTACGGCGTCTTAAGCTATAAGACGCGTGACCTTGATTAATATAATTTATACGTCATCAACCGTACGCGCGCATTCGACACTACTTTGTCTCTGGCTGCTCGTATTATTTGACTAATAAGATAAAATAATTAGGATCCTTTGAAAATTCGTTATTTTGAAGACTTCAAGAGTGATTGCCCATTTAGGGTTCTCACTCTAGTGGCTACATGAGGGAACAGTTCATTTTAGCAATATACCATCTCATTGCTTTATGATATTAAAGGCCTTGCCATCTTTTTGGGATTAGTTTTGGATTTGCATTTGATTTTTAGGGGTAAAATGATAAGTTTGGTTTTGATTATTTTATTGTAAGTATTTGCAATCCTTGAATCAACAAAACAGTTGCTATATTTAGGTACATTCGATGCGATAAGATGGCAGCAGATGCCATAGCGGCGGTGAAGACAGGCGAGCTGAAGATAATACCTGATGTTCACGAGAAGATTTGGTACCATTGGATGGAGAATATCAGGGATTGGTGCATATCGCGTCAGTTGTGGTGGGGACACCGTATTCCCGCTTATAAAGTCACTTTATCCGCCAATCAGGTAATCTTAATCGACGTTTGGTTATTTTACTAAAAATAAAAAAAAACGTTATTCGTTAGTTGAAAACCTGAGATATTTTATTCATATAAATTATAATACACATAGTTGTAAATAGCATAATGGGAAAGACAAAACAGATGCTGATTAAATTATTATTTAATATAATTAACATTAAATTTAAAAATAAGGAAAGTTTAATCATTAGTTTGTGTGGAGAAATTGTTTAGTTATCGTACTATTATCATTCTCATTTGAAGTAAGTAGCTGTCATAGGAAGTTATAATCAACAGTGATTGGGTTAAATGGACCAGTTATTAAAAACCGGTGTTAAATTTAGTTCAGGTGTGGTAATAAAATATTTATGAAATAAGATTTCGAATGTTAGAACATCTTAACAACTTAAACCAGCCTTTATTGCGCGCGTCACAACCTGCATAACTAGACTACAGCTCCACCTATCGCGATATTTTTGTCCAGAAATAATAAATAATAACTACGCGTATCGATCATGAGTTATGGTTTTGAATTCATAAAGAATACAATAGAAAAAAAAATCCAGAATTTCCGGTGGCCGTTTGAAATTTAAATATAAACAACAAACTTAATCACTTAGGAATAATAAATAATTCATAAATTATTTTACCTGTAATTTTTCGGTGTAACACAACTTAGGCTTGACAAAAAAAATTGATAATAAAACTGGCTTGACACTTAACTAAACATTTCCTTAGTAAGTAGCTCTTAGCGTGGTGAAAACGAAATAAGTTTGGTAGCCGATTTAGGAAACACTTAGCTTAGGGATCCCTTAGTTAGGGGTATGTTAAGGGGTCGTTGGGGAAAACGGGCATTAGTGTATTACCGTCTCGGGCCACAAGGTGAGATTGTGTCCAAACGCTAAACCTATAAAGAATTTAAAAATAATAAAAAAATCTTCATTACAAGACAAGTACGGCGGATGGCGATGGTTTGTCGATCACTCGGTGGTAGCCATCAGACACGGTGTCGTCAACTTGTTATAAAAAACTTAGCATAAAATGAAATTCGATCTTATACGGGTATGCACGTTAAGGAGACAATGGAGCAGTCGATCAAGCCGAGCAGTAAGACGGCGCCACGTAGACGTCGAACTCGTTCTGGCCGTAAGAAGAGCGCCTGCATTCGTGTACGCACCAACGCGCACGTCTGCGAACAAAAACGCGGTATTATTGTATGTCAATAAACTTTACGTGCCTAATCGAATTGTGCATGGCTTGCCTACAGTTTTGTGTTATTAAATAGTTATCACGTTTATTTATATCTTGTTCATCATACTAAGGCTTGCATGACATATCCATAGAACGTAAATTGTTAGGTCGTGCAAATTATGACAACCTAAAAACACGCATTTCGACTATCGATTATCATTTTAAAAAAAATGTTTCTGATAAACGTTATAAAAACATTTTACAGGGCAAAGTCCTAAATAACTTCCCTACAAGGATTTTTGTGAATTTTGTTTAAAATCTTTCTAAACAAAAGGCAACTACATATGCAACATTGTTTTTCCTTTAATTCTGATATGTTATATGGCTAGGTTATAGGATATATCTTGTTACAAGAAGTAACATATGAAATAAGTAGTGATTATAATGGTGAATCGATTAAAATAAAACGCTTTTTAAACAATTAAATGGCTTACGGTGAGTAAACAATAAGAGATATAATATATCAAATTAATGTACTACATAATTGTAGATCTTAAAAAGACCTACAAAAAAGTCAAAGATAGTATATGCCTGTCTTCTAAGGATCACAATTCGCTCGTGCGCTCGACTGAAAGCATTCAGGTGGCACCACGTGAGCGGAACCGCGGGCACAGCTAGTCGTAAATTAAATAAAAAAATTAAACTATTAACAAATTAAATAAACAAATTAAACTACTAATATAAAGTTCACCTTCATCGTAAATTATTCAATAAATACAATTAATTTGTGTGTTGAATAACAAACGCTTATATTCATGTCTTATATTCACGTCTTTTATTCCTTAAACCACGTTAACTTATTGATTTTACTTAAACAAATTAACACGTGGAGTATCTTAGCAGTTTTGTTTGCAAGTTTTTGTGTGTATCCTTAAAATATATATATTTTTCATTTCATCAATCTGTATTTAAAAAGTGTAAAGGCGTAGTTTAGAACTAGTTTATTTTGACATACGCCCTTATGCATCTGTAGAAATCTAAGTTTTTGTTTTAGGAGCATTATGCGATACTATTTTTGATTTATTTCTTAGCACGTAACGCTTTTCTTTTGCAATTAAAATAAAAACATAGAAAAATATATAAGCGCAATAAGTTATGAATGACTAATTTTAGCGCGTACCGAATTTCAAGCAATCTTTAAAGCTTGATAATTAATTTCAAGCTAATTACTGTCTCAGTGAGTATAATGTTATTTTTTTTTATGAATCACTGTTATTACAATTGTAATCTATATATTTTAAAATATAAAGCTAAAGATATTGTTTGTTTGTTGTTATAACGCGCTAAAATCTGAAACTACCTGCCAGATTAGAAAAAGTATTTTTGCATTTTATAAGCAACTAGCTGTGCCTCGCGGTTTCACTCATGTTCAATTTATTTGACTAACTTTCGACTGCACCGCCGTCAACGCACCCGTGTACCCACCATATCCTTGTTTTACTTCCCATACTTGTCTATAGCTTGCCAGATTGCTTCACGTTCATAGTTACTGCTGCGCACCTTAGAGTCGTAGCGTGAAGTAATATAGCCTATACTATTCCTCATGAATGATTATTGTGAATCGGATTGGTAGTTTCAAGGATAAGCGGGTTTAAACAAACAAACTATCAATCAAAAAAACTCTTCAGCTTTATTATATTAGTATAGATTTATTGAGAAAGGTTATATAACACTAGGCTATATACCTACGCTATGACCCTAAAGAGCCGAGCAGTAACCATAAACATAAAGCGATATGGCAAGCTTTACAGCTTACGCAAGTGTGAAGTGAACAAGTGAAACGATAGGCTACACGATGCACGGCTGCGCGGTGGAGAGTGCAATTTTGAAGCAATGATGGCTCAGTGGTAGTGGGTACGACTTGGCGTTGATTGACGTGAGTTCGAATCCCTGCAATGAGCCTGAGCTTTCGGTGAAGGAGAACATCGTGAGGAAATCATAGCATGGTGGTAGGGCATTTTCTAATGCTCGCCTGGCTAGCTGAAAATCAAGTTGAAAATCTGACGCCAAGCACCGATAGGTGTGTCCGGCAGCTGCACTTGAGAGCCAGTCTTCCACTAGGTTTAGTGTGTTATCATCTTGGGCTACATCGTCACTTAACAACAGGTGAGATTGTTTCCAGTACGCCAAAACTTATAACGATAAAAAAAGAGTTGGTCGAATACATTTCACACAGGTAACACCGTGGAGTACAGCTAGTTACTTAAATAAATCTGCACCTTGGAACCATAAAATAAAAGATTGAACTAGTCCCAAGTCACTTCAATACAGAAATAAGTGTTTAATAATAGATCCTAGTTTAATTAAAATTTAAATATTCTTCATTGTTCTCCGACATAGTCACAGAAGGAGGAAGAACTTTGGGTGTCAGCGCACACGGAAGAAGAAGCCGTAGAGAAGGCCTCCGCGAAGTTCGGTGTGGCCAGCAAGGATTTGTCATTACAGCGAGATGAAGACGTCCTCGACACTTGGTTCTCTTCTGGACTATTCCCGTTTTCTATATTCGGATGGCCCGATGAGACTGAGGATTTGAAAGTATGTAGTACTTAAAAAAATTTAATTATAAGAAAAGCTTTTTTAATCAAATTATTGTACCATAATTTCTTCCAAAGAAGAACCAAACTTAAAATCGATGACATTAATATTAACTTATAATAATATACATATATTAGTAACTTGATTTTGAGTAACTCCATCATATCATATCATAATGAAATACAAATGTGAATCATTTTACAGGCCTTTTATCCTGGAACCCTGCTGGAAACTGGTCATGACATTCTGTTCTTCTGGGTTGCGAGGATGGTTTTCTTCGGGCAGCGTTTACTTGGAAAACTTCCTTTTAAGTAATTTTTTAACCATATTTTTAGTTATGACTAGTCGAAAGTATTACTTAATAAAATGAGCCGGCGTAGGACACCTGGTAGATGTGAAACATCGAAATTTTTCAATATTTTTTTTACAAGTTACGTTAGCTGTAGTAGCGGCACGCTATGATGGCGGTTTTGACGTTTGTCCGCTCATGAAGTTCGCATCTATTATTATTAATATACGTAGTTATCTACGTTTGAAGCAGCAAATTCGTGTTCTTTATTGTCAATAGTGACGTGCAGTTAGTCATAATATTTATCGAATGTATAATTTTAGTACACAAAATTCATTTATTACACTGATTTATAAACTCAAAGTCAAATATATATTATGGTCAAACTATATAATATGGTTCAGCGAACAAATCTTTTCACGTTCTTACTAATAAAAGAAACAGCGCCATTTGACAGATCCTTAATGGTTTATAATTATTAGTGTACTTAATTCACATGAACGAAACTCTGGGTTCTAGTCAAAAATATTTAGTACATACTTATATACTTTATCGCAGAGAAGTGTACCTCCACCCAATGGTGCGGGATGCCCACGGGCGCAAAATGTCCAAATCCTTGGGCAACGTCATCGATCCTGTTGATGTGGTGAGAGGTGTTACCCTCGAGGCACTGCACGAACAGCTCGAAGACTCCAATTTGGATCCGAAGGAGATCGAAAAAGCACGTCAAGGACAGAAGCAGGACTATCCTAATGGGATTCCTGAATGCGGGACTGATGCGTTGAGGTAACTTTTACTTAGATTAAAACTCATGCCAAGGTATATTTAAACCTTTGACAACATATCCACCTAGACGACTAATGCTTGATTTTTTGTGTGTTGGGTATAAAACGACGGAGCATAATTAAAAGTACACATAATAAAAAAGAATGCGACTATGTTAGTCAGCTACTTTTCTTAGAATTCATAGGACATCATTTTCAGCCGGTAATCGCCCACTGTTGAGCATAAACAGCTCTTGTACACTATTTATTCCATTTCTGAGTTAATCTCATCCAGGTCGTACCCGCGATTTTAGCAATATCGTCATTCCAACGAGCTGATGGGCTTCCGACAACTCGTCTAACTGTGCATGCCACCAATCCGTCAACGTTTTAGTCCACCTGCCTTCATTCATGCAACGACAGACAGATTCTTTCAGCTGAAAGACGTACACTACTGGACATAGGCCTCCCCCAAAGATCGCCACAACGACGGATCCTGTGCTGCCCGCATCCCGCAGCTTCCCGCAACCTTTACCAGGTCGTCCGATCACCATGTGGCGGGTCTGCCCACGCTGCGTCTTCCAGTACGGTGCCGCCAGTCGAGAACTCTTTGGCCTCATGGGTGATCCGTTCTATGAGCTACGTGGCCAGCCCACTGCCACTTAATTCTAGCTACTCTTCAGGCTATGTCGGTGACTTTGGTTCTTCTGCGGGTCTCTTCATTTCTGATTGGATCACGCAGAGAAACTCCGAGCATAGCCCTCTCCATCGGCCTTTGAGCGTCTATAGTTAGCGACCACGTCTCAGCACCATATGTAATCACTGGCAACACACACTGGTCGAAGTTTTTCGTCTTGAGACACTGCGGTATCTTGGACGAGAAGATGTTACGTAGCTTCCAAAACGCTGCTCAGCCAAGTTGGATTCGACGATTGACCTCTCTCTCGAAATTGGATCTACCTAATTGGATAGTTTGTCCCAGGTAAACATAACATAGCGTTATAAATAATTCTAAGCGTATAGTCCCTGATCTTCACGGGAGTTGGCGCTACAGGGACGTTCGGCGTAATCTTCGTCTTATCCATGTTCATTGTAAGAGCAACTCGAACAGAGGTTTTACTGAGGTCATTGATTATTGCACGGAGCTCCTCCATGGTCTCGGCCAAGATTAATGTGTCGCCAAAAAACCGAAGTGGGTGATGTACTCGCCGTTTATATTGATGCCTAGTCCTTCCCAGTTTAGAACCTTGAATATGTCTTCCGACTTACATAAGATTAATTAGTCATATAGATGCTTAACAGATACTTGTCGCATGTTATTAACTATCTACGTGGATATGATGCGATTTAAACCAATTTGATGTAAAACTAAACACGAATTAATCATTTTCTCTAATTACATTTGAAAGCATAACTACACTCTGTAGGTTCCATACGCAACGTTTATAAATTTTCGTATTAATTAACATATTAATCTATAGTAATGACAAATAAGTTATACTTTTAATTTATCTTTTTTCATGAAAATAATATATTTTACTGTGACAACCTTATGCCACTTGGACGAGGTTTAAATGATTTCAAATTTGTGAAATTAGCATTATTTTTACATAATACCAGAATGGTACCCGCAGTTTCTTAAAGATTGTAATGAACGTTTGTGTATGGTTTTTGGTTGCCAGATTCGCTCTGTGCGCTATGACTCAAGGACGAGACTTGAACTTGGACATTCTCCGCGTTCAGGGGTACAGGTTCTTCTGCAACAAACTGTGGAACGCGACTAAATTCGCCCTTATGTATTTCCCCAAGGACACTACTTATGAAGTAAGAAATTATCTAATTTTACGTTTTTGCAAGTTATATGTCTATTTTTATATTATTTATAGTTTTAGCGTTATGACCACAATCTCATCTGATGTTAAGTGATGATGTGGCCCGAGATGGTGACACGTTAAGCCTCGTGGTGGAACTGGCTGTCAAGTATAGCTGCTCAAATCTGTAGGTGCTTGGCGACAGAGTTTTAATTCGAGGGTGGTAGCTAACCAGACGGGCATTGGAAAATACCCTACCACCATGTTACAATTTCATCACTATGGCTTCCTTTACCGAAAACTCAGGCTAATTGTGGGGATTCGATCTCACGCCGATCGACGCGATGTCCATACATGCTATCATCACTGAGCCATCATTACTTCATTGGACGCGATGAGAGTAAACTTTCTAAATGGGATTTTAGTGCAACGTTTCTGACGCAAAAGGTATGAAGAATATGTTCTTGGGTAAAGAGAGCGAAAAACAACGAACTATGCTATGGTCCGAGAGAGATAGGCTGTTGAGCACGCTAGAGTAAGATAAGTTTAAGGACTCAAGCGTGAAATTAAGCAACAAAGACGAGTAAAGTTCACTTCTTCTGTTTCGTGTACTAACTTGTACACGGTATTTTTGAATGAAAAAATGATGAGAGTGTTTTTTTTACGATATTCGCTCGCTCAAAATGTCTTCACCATGAAGTTGCTATAATACATCTTGTTTGTTTGTTGCGAAGACAGTCACACTCGATTTTATTTTTAAAAATGCTGTATCAGTGCCATCTAGAAATTAATTACAAATGTCGAGGTCATAAATTATAAATGCTCTTTGGTTAACTATGTAGTTCATAATAATTGTAATACTAGAATGTCAGTGTATTATTTTTAGGTTTTTGAGCCTTTACAATCTTGGAGTTATATTTCTTTAGGCATGTTATGAAAGAATTATGAGAGTGAATTTTTACGATACGCTTTCGCTCACATTGTTGCTTGCTAAACTTCTTGTGTTATTGTCGTCAGTGTAGTCATATTCGATTTTATACGTGACATATCAACAAATGTGACAATTCATAGAAGTATAAGTTATAACGCTCGTAAATCTTTTTTTTGTGCAATAGTCAATGTAGATCGGTTATTTTTAGGTGCACAGTCGAAGTCTCCCCGCGGATTTGTCCCCGATGGACCGGTGGATGCTGTCGCGTTTGTCTCTGGCTGTTGAGAAGGTGAACGCCGGGTTCGCAGCCTATGACTTCCCATCGGCGACGACGCACTGCTACAACCTTTGGCTGTACGACCTATGTGACGTGTACTTGGTTAGTCCGTTTAGAATTGTTTTTTTTTTTATTATGTATATTTATTTTGTATAAATGTATAAACACTCATTCCCATTAAATAATATGTTGTTTCAAATATCGATAAAGACATAACTGTTGTCATAAATGATTCCAGGAATACTTAAAACCGGTGTTCGCGTCAGGATCTGATTCAGAGAAGGCGGCTGCTCGCCGTTCCCTCTACACCACGCTGGAATACGGTCTCAAACTGCTCAGCCCATTCATGCCGTTCGTCACCGAGGAGTTGTACCAACGTTTGCCGAGGAAAGACACCAGCTGCCCGTCGATCTGTGTTGCTAGTTATCCTACGGTGAGTGTGTTTATGTTTTTGTATTTATTCTTTAGGTGCGTCATGGAAAAATGATGAGAGTGAATTATAACGATGCGCGCGCACATTGTAAGTAAAAATCTATTACGAAGTTGCTTGCTAAACCTCTTGTTTTATTGTGATGAATATAGCTACACTTGATGTTATGCGTCACATACATCTTTTTTTATTTTTAAACCGGTTGAATGACTCCTCTGTTGGAAAGATCCTGCTACAAGACGAACTTCCATCGATAATATCAGAATAACTTTATAGGTGTCAGAGTAAAATGTCTCAAAAAGATGTAGCTAGGTTAGGTTAGGTTTATATTCGAAAAAAATTGACAAGCTTGATTTTGTAAAAGACCAGCACAGTTTTAATACAAGAAATAGATATAAATTAGTCTTACCGTAGTTTTAGATTTAGTACGACTAATCAAAGTTTTTAGGTAATAGTGTTAGGTTCTATAATAAAATTCCGAAGCACATTACTGATTTGCCGGACAATGAGTTCAAGGACCATATCAAGCAGGTTTTACTGTCAAAAGGCTATTAAAGGGTGGATCATTATGTGAATGATAATGATGTCTGGAAGTGACTCCCTCTCTGTGCAACCACTAAAATATTAATATTATAATATAATTATTAACCGTAAATATTATTACATACCATTAAAATAAAATTACTGATAAAGTGGTTTGTGCTGACATAAAATAGCTACCATCGGTTAAGAATTAATACAAATTCATAGACCTTATCATTTGACCAATGTCATAAGCCTTCCGTGTACAAATTTTCATAAGAATCGTTCAAGCCATTTTCGAGTTAAATCCAGAGTACAGACAGACAAAAATGTTTTTAATTGCATATGCCCTTCGTATTAGATATCATTCGGGAAAAATTACATGCACAGACAGATCTATGAATATTTTTTATAGATAAAGGAATATCTGTAGTTAATATAAATTTTGTAATTTTCTATGTTCTGTTACATATATTTATGGTGTTAAAAATATTTATTTCTATAGGATGTTGATACACCATGGCGTTCCGAAAAACTTGAATCCACAGTGGAAACAGTACTTAAAATGGTGCACTTAATCCGCTCGACTCGCTCAGAATACAACCTGACCAACAAGCAGAAGACGACCGCCCACCTCATCATCTCACCAGAGCTCAAGGTGGACGAGCTTCGCGCTCTCTTCAGAAATTTGCAGTCACTAGCGAACAGTGAATTGAGCGAGGAGCAACCCCCGATTGGTTGTTCCATACTCACAGTGTCCGATAAGATCGAGCTACACCTAGTTTTGAAGGTTAGACAAATAAATCATATGATTATAGAATTCTAGACATTATTTTTGCAGAAGGAAAATAGTAAGAGGGATGGGAAGTCAATAAATGCGTTAATAAAGTAAGTTGACGTTGTCAAAACAATAAGGATTTTCAAAAATTATATCTATAATATTGTTTAGAACAAGAAAAAATAACTGATAGTATGAGCTCTTAAAATCAATATTTTTTGAAACAAATTTTTGACGCCCATCAAGAATTTTTCTAAAATTTATAGGAAACAATTTGATGACAGTTAAATGATTTACAAAAAGGTCTGATAACGTCTTGTGATAATTCACCGGAAAAGTTAAGAATGAGCTGACCTTTTCACCTTAATAATGTGAAGGAGTAAATTTATCGTAAAAAGATAAGAGACCTTTTTGTAGAGCGTTCAGTTTCCTACAAAAATTCGTAATTCTTTGTGAACTGAGTTGTTGATGTTACTACTGAGTGTAGTGATCTTCATATAAAGAGCTCAAACTTTCACAGGATTTTTTTATTATTCTGGTATAACTTATGGAATTTTTTTTGACACAATCTAATCTAGCCGTTGTAGACTCTTCCAAATCTTACTGCAAGTCTTAGCTCCTCTTCAGATAAGAAGCGCATTTTAATCAAATAATTTAGTAGGATTATATTATGATTAAATACATCTTCCTTATACTTTTTAAAGATTTAGACAACATAATTGTTTTATTATATAAAAATATCTGATATTCAAGGGCCTGATTGATCCACAAAAGGAGATCACGAAGTTGGAAAAGAAGAAGGAAACATTATTACAGACTATAAACAAACTTCAGCAAGCAATGGCGGCAGAAGATTACATCACGAAAGTTCCCGCCGATGTTCAAAAGAGTAACTCTGAAAAATTGTTACAATCACAAGGAGAAATGGAGAGATTACAAACTGCCGTCGAAACATTAAAACTTATGTAACCATAGAGTAATGTAGGCATTATTTTTTACCATAGATAATAAATTAACAGAAACAATATGAATGTCGCGTTGTATTTTTTATCTGTGCTGGATGGAAAAAAGTAGTAAAATTTTGTAAAATGTATTGAAATCCACATTAACAACTTATTGTTTAGAGTAACTTCGTTAACTGAAATCGAACTATTTAATAATTATTTAAGATTTAATACCTCTTGATTTTTTTATTTATTTGTTTTATAACAATAAAAAGTGCTTTTGTAAAATTGTCTTTTTTACCCATACTGAAACATAATATTATAATAGGTTCTAATCGAGCGTAATGGCTATGCGGGTGAGATAGGAACATTGAGGTATTGTGTACTACGATAGGAACAGAATGAATCATTAAAGGGACTAAAATATATGCAAGTTTAAATTATTAGTAATAACATCAATCTATTTGGCTATTATACGGAGTATTAAAAAAAATGTGAAACAATAATCGCCCATCGTCCATATTGCTCCTTACGTCAACTCGAATTATCGTTTTCAGAGATTGATCTTCTCTTATGTACAAGTTAATGTATTATGTGGAATATAGATTGATCCTAGGAGTTTTGGACATTTTGTTGATTTGACGTCACTTCCATTTCAATAACTGATTGCATTCATGTTTTTTAGCTATATTTTGAATTTAGTAATTATATTCTGGCATAGTAAACGTCATTAGCAATCAAAAGAAACTTAATTCTGGCAACACTGATAACAGCCTTTAAGTGGGAATGTTTATTTTTGATACTTTAATTTTTTTAACTTTTTTGCTAAATTATTTCTTGAAATTCTGTTTTGAAATAATATTGAGTTCGGTTAAAAGAAAAAATGGCCAGTAGATCATAGGGGTGACTGCTTGTTTTATAGAAAATTTAATTTAAGAGTGTTTTCTCAATGTTACAGCTGACAGGAAAATTTTTAAAAATGTACAGAACATGACAAGGTAATTGAAAACGGAAACAGCTGAAAGAAGCAAAAACTGAAGAACTATTCAATCTAATTCCCTCCTCTCCTTTCCATAACAGAACGCATGCCAAACCTCGGCAAACATTAACAAATTCAAACGTGTGGATTTAGCTTTATAATGTAAATAGGTTTTGGTCCAGACTCCAGAATGTAGTATGTTGTAGTCTGTGGTAATGGTTTAATAAATGTTATGGTTCTGCTAGAATGGACCTGACTATAAGATTTTAAATTGTAAAACTTTGGTAATTAAATAGTCTGCTTGACTGGTATTCATATTTATTTCATGTTGGACTTAACATAGGCTTAGCTTGTGAAGGTTCGGCTTGGCTTTCCACCGATTAGAGCTAAGTCGGTATATGATGCACAAATCAAAGGAGCTTGCGGAAAACGCTTGCGATGCGTCCACACGTTTGTGACTTTCGTGGCTAAATAGTATTGCTAATGCGAAATAAATACCTATAAAAACTTGGTAGAGTTTCTGTGAATAATTAATTATATTCGTTGTAAATTTTTCCGTATCCTGTTATTTTTTTTCGTATAATTTTGCTTCTTTTTACAATAAAAATAGGTTAAACCAAATGTTATAACCGACACAAGGTCGACGTCTGTTATGCTAGCTTATCCAAAATGACACTAGCAGTCGTAGCAGTTTTCTGAATATTCATATAAATCTATGCTAGCGTTCTCCTATATACAAATGTACTCTTTGACTAGCAGTAGGGATGGTAAACTAGAGTTGCGCTTAGATCAAGTTGATTTAGTGGTTGACGCACTCGCTCTATCTCATTCTAATGCGCGCAGCGATCATTTGTGTGTGATTATATTCATTATCTACGCACAATATGTCACTGTCAATTAAACTCACTTCAATGCAGATTTAGGCTACTATTAGGTTAGGTTATAACTTATTTAAATACAAAGGAAAAGTCAAAATAGAGTATAGATAAACTACTGTCAAAATAATCTTTGGGATATTTTTTGTGATAATTAAGCAATTACTTAGCATAAGTAAATATCTAACTAGCGACAAGTTAGAATAATGTTACGGATTTTGTGAAGACTGCTACATAACTAATTATTTATAAATATAAATACTTACCTACTTTATGCTACTATATGATTTAAACCAAAGATACAAACAAAAAATACAAAATAAATTTCTGTTTTATGTCAATTGTACTTATTTTTATTTATTTTATTACAAATCTGTTCCATTTTTGAAATATCGCGAAATAGAGTCATACAATTGGAAAAAAACAAAACAAACCATTCATTCAGTTAACTCGAGTTACATGAATTTCAACTCGAGTTAACTCGAGGCGTGTTTCATCCCGAGTTGGCACATCTATAACTATCAGTACTAGCACTGCGAGTGTGCTACATGTGGATACCGATATTTGGCTTGTCTATTTTATCCAAGCGTTTGTACTGGTTTGTGGCAAGCGTGTGGATCGGACATAAGAAATCTATGGTCACCCTAGCAAATCTATGGCTGGAGAAGTTTTGGCGGGATATGAACTGTCATGTCGTTTTTATTTTAATTCATTACCTTGGGGTTTTTGACCCTGTATCACGTAATATTGGTGGCATTTTTTGTAATATAATTTGGTTATGCACATTCGTGTAATGGATTATAACTATAAGCTGGAAACATGAATTTTAATTTGCAACAAAAACTCCCTGGATAGTTCTAACAAGGGAGCCACCATATTGTTTAAACTCACTTTGAAGATTAATTTTTACGACGACTGCCCCTCGATCTCATACCGAATATGTGAAACTATCTCAGTTGACCTCTCGGACTGGACCTATATCTTTCCAGAAGAGGGTATAATTGCACCCATATATTACACACACGATACTCCAACTTATGATAATCAGGCCAAGGAGTATCGTCTCCTTTTGCAATTATTTTTCATAATCGATTATATTTTCCATTTTAGTTACGTCTATATATTAATATAAGTGGAACATCACTACCAACCATAGTCGACTGTCAAGCATTGGCACTACGTACTCTGTGCACTATGACACAAGTCACAAAGTGATTTTACAAAAACAGAAAACAATATTTGATATTGTACATAATTATTCTTCATCTTTATTGGATTTGTGTTTGTTTATCTGACTGGTATGGAATTTCCTACATTAGGTGAACACTGCGAATTTTCATATTGCAATCAAACGGATTTCTTGCCGCTACAATGTAAATGTAGTAAAACATTTTGCCGCGAGCATTTCAACCATCACTGCCTTTCGGGAGAATGCGAACTGTCGCCGAAACCTAAAGAAATTAACCTAAAAAATGATAGTAATATCTTCAGATGTTCAGAGAAAGGCTGCCGTAAAGGGAATCTCCATGAGATGCTGTGTAGAAAATGTAGAAAACATTTCTGTGTTGACCATCGATTTCATCCGTGAGTACTTATTTTATTTGAAACTTAAGATGGCTATTAATGCCAGCACAAATATACATAGATCACAAACTGACTGATAATTTTATTGTTATAGTTCTTGTCCAGAGATTGACGATGTAACTATGGCTGCTAAAATAGAAGAGTTTGAAGCACCAAGGAGACAATTCCGGGAAGCTAACAAACATTTACAGGACAAAGTGTGTACTTTTATTTTGAGTAAAACCCAACTGGGATTCATTTTTCCATTCATTCAATTTCAAAGGGGACTCTAGTACTATCCTACCCACTTGACAGTCCATGGTCACAATTACCAAACCAAAACTACTCTCTGTACTTGATGGCAACTATAGTTACCGTTTTCAAACTGCGCACTAAAGTCCCATATTTTCCCCATTTGTTGAGATTATGGGAAATCTTTAAGCAAAATGTCTATTTCTATGTCATTCTAACTAATGGAAAAAACTTCTAAAAACTATGGAATGCCTGTATTAGAGCAGTACTACATTAGTGGCTACAGGTTATAGTGAAAAAAGTGTTGGAATATTACATTGATTCATGCGACTGACTTATTGTTGATAGCAATAAATTGTAGTATCTATTTTTGGATATTTGTCATGTTGTAAGTATTTAAATATAGGATAATTATATAACGAAATAATCTTAAAGCTGTGGGCTTTGTCTTCATATTGTAAGATAATAACTACATTTAAGTTATAATTGATAAAAGTTGTTTGAAAATTAGTAAACAAAGTGATACTGCCAATGGCTGAAATTTTTGTTGTAATTTATTGGGCAGATGATTACAAATTACTTCGAAACTTTTGGTCTTTATTGTTAATATTTCGAAATCGTTTATTCAATCTGCTTTCTGATAATAATTTTTATTTTTACTAGATGTTGATAGTTTGCATAATTTCAAACACCAGTGAGATTTAGTTTCCATTTCTTTATAGCGGCAACGTCCAACAGGCAATTTCGCTATTGTGTCTCGGAATGTTGAGAGTAGTTATTGTGGCATTCCTGGACTGTCAAGTTGTTAAGTCACCCAGAGATTGGTTGCTACTCATAAGGACTATGTTGGTATGACCAGTTAGTGTTGCCATATGTATGGATTTGTCTGTAGGCATATAGAATTTGAATACCCTGTATGGATAAAAATTGCATATGGATATGTGTATGGATTTTCACTGATACGTTATTATGCTAAAAAGATACACTCAAAACAATACAACACACAATATGATCCAGTAACAACTTGATTTACCCTGTCTCTTTATGTGCATCAATTGCACTTAATTAGCTCAGTAATTGGATACTGTTATCGCTAAGAAGCTGGATTTCGGTGTCCCCAGGACCCAGTGCCTTTGCACTAAAAAAAACAGTGTTTACAGCACCCCTGGGACCAATTGCCTACTCCACCCATATGGATGGAGTAGCTATCCAAATTTACAAGACTAGTCAGTGATTTCATTTCATTTTTTGTTAATTAATGACAACTGTGTTCAATGTCGCAATTCTGCCAATGTCATTAAAATAGAATAAATTTCTAATTATTCTTGTAATTTTCAAACATAGCTCTAACAAATGGTAGCTTCCTTTGTTAAAATTTTTTCAATAGTTTTTTTGGCAACTTGAAGTGCATGTTCTTATTTATTATTTTTAATACATTTCACTTGTGAACATTAACCAAACTATATCACATGAAACCAAAAACTCAAAATGTCTGTTTCATATATCAATAACATCACAATAGAAGTTAAAGAACCTGAGATAACGTGGTAAATTGAAAATTTAAGAAACATTCCAATGATCCCATACATGATATCTCTGCTGTAAGTTGGTGAAGAATTTGGTATCATGCAGATTCCAGATGATGCTGCAGCATCAGCTTAATGTTCATCTAATATCATTGAAGTTATAGAATACCAAATTTCCGACTCGATCATACATGTGAAAGATGATTATATCCATTGAACAACTAGAAAAGAGCTGATAATCTTCAAATGGCTGAACATATTTTCTTGATTCATAGCTAAGAACACTCTCAATCAAGTCTCCCTTCAAACAAAAATAAAAACTAGATAGAAATCGGTTCAGCTGTTTGAGAGCTATGATGCCACAGACAGGTACACTGATTCACATGTGCACAGATACACGCGTAAACTTATAACACCCTTCTTTTTGTGTCAAGTGTATAACATATATCTAAGACACTTAAAAATAGTATGACATATTTTCATTCTGATTATATGGACAAGGATATAAGAATTGAACTATGAAGAATATGGTTACACCACAATCAGTTTTGACTACCTAGGAAGATTCTCAAGTTGTTGTTATACACTTGAACTTAGGTTGTTAAGATAAAGTTAACATTTATTTTTCAGATTACTGAAAATATTCGTAAAGCTCTACAATCTACATCAAAAGTGAAAACAGCCTCGAAAATACATCTAATGAGAATAAAACAGAAAGCCCTTGGTCCTAAGACCATACCAGTATCGGATAGAGTATATTTCTCTGTTAAAAAACCAGTAGAAATTTCGGCAAAGTCTGTTAGAGTTGTCCAAAATGAAGATCATATTGTTAAATTAGGAACGGTGATGTTAGATCCAGACCTGAAAGATACTGTACCAATTTTCATAGACAGAAAATGGAGTCTTGGTAGATGTATAGACAGTATATGTGATTATTGTAATGTTAAAAATGAAAATAATAAAATGGGAGTCATGAAGCTAAGAGTGTTTCGACAGTTAGATGGTTATTGTGTTAGCCCTTTAAAAATGGATTTGGAAGTTAATAAGTTGATGGATCAAGAGGTTTTAATTGAAGGTGATAAATTAGTATTGGAGTATATTGACAATAATGTGCTAAATAATTTAGATGACAGCTGTCATTTATTTTTAAGTTGATCGCCAGGTGTTTTGATAATTAACACAAAAGTATTTATTACAGAACATAACCATATTTATTTATATCTGTTGAAATTACAGTGTTATTATTAGTATGCAGATATTTTTCAAAAAAATAATTATACGAGATCATATTTATTTGTCTTTCATTGTAACAGGGAACGATTATTAAAACTACAAGGTCTTAATAAATAATCATATAATAATAAGTCCTTATTATAATTTATATTTTAACTTCACTGTTTTCTTTGCTGATTTGCGATTGATATTTCTGGTAATCCACTAACGGAAGCAACTGCGCCGGTGTAGACGGATTTGTATTAGCAGTGGGTGGCGGAGTAGCCGCTAACTTGTATTTCTCTACCAACCAATTGCATGTACCAGTTCTCGCAATGAGCGTTAGGAGGTCTCTACGGTACTGCTTTGTCAATATTGCGTATAGGAACGGATTCGCACAAGCGTTTAACGGGTAGAAGAAAACTAACAGCACTTTTCCGTGACTGACGTCGACTAAAGGCACACCCGCCAATGCGGTCACACCGAAAAATGCAACTGGCGCCCAACAAAGCAAATCGGTGCCGATCAATAAAGCCATCTTATTCGCTATACGCCGTTCAGCGGCCGCTGCGGCCCTCCTACCGCCATAATTCTCTCCACCACCCCCTAAAGATCTGTATATCTGGACATAGCACACCACAATAGTGACCCATGCTATAGCATTTGTTAAAAATAATGATCCTTGGTATATCCCATCTCCGACGTCCTTGCTTTCAACCGGTAAACAAATTGAAGTTGACGAATAATCGGAAACTCCGACCAAGGGCATACCAGCCATTAATATGGAGAAGAGCCATCCACCAAGCATGATCTTCGCCGCGGCTGCCAGAGAGATTCTTCTCTCTAAATATATTGCATAGGTTATTGCAAACCATCTTTCTAACGTAACAATTGTTAAAGTAATTACTGAAAGCTGTCCTGAGAAAACTGAAAGGAATCCGGCGACCTTACAGCCGACTCCGTACTGCCAATTGTAAGCGTAGTTAAAGAATTCGCCGTAGGACCTGAGGTCGACTATAGCTAACATAAACAGATATACTCCAGTGCAAAGGTCGGAGAAAGCTAAGTGGCACATGAGGAATCTCGGTACGGTCATCTCTGTGTGGTTAGTCAGTAAGACTAGGAGTACGGCTACGTTGCCAACAATGGCTGCTGTGATAACAAACCACACGCTCGCACGTAACCAAGACCATCCCATCACATCTTCACAGGGGTTTAGCGCGTCTGGTAGGGGCGTGCACTCGACTATACGTCTGAAAACATAAAATTATCTTTGGTAATAAATAAATCAGTAGGTACTCTTATAATTAGCATGTAAGCATACTGTCGAGAGACTGGTCAGGGTAAGGATGTAAATTTAAAGGTGTCCAACAACGTCTTGGAAGTCGGAGCCGGTCTCACCTACACACTGCATTACAGAGGGTTTTTTATGCTAGCACAGCAAAGTGACAAAACTATGCTTACTGTGAAGCACAGTATAATCCAAAAACAGAGCGACCACCGAGAAATCAATCCATTAGAAGTTGCCACTATCATACCAGTCTGCAATTGAAATCGAATATGCACAGACTGATTCCGAAAAACAAGCATGGGCTTTTCACCATTAAATTTATGCGTTCTGGTCGCAACCTACTCTGGCTGTACAGCAGTACCACGCTATCTCCATTTCCTCGTGTGTTTACTTCGCGGGGTGCACCACTTGCAGGTGAGATTAGTTTGGGTGTATCAAGTCTTAAAAGGTTATTGGAATTATTTAATCAAGACCGTTGGCTGTGTCCGCATCTACTTGTTTCATGCACTTTGTGGAAGTTACAAATAATTTGCTAATGTTCATTCAACTACAAACTTTCGACTTATGTCGTGTAGCAATTAGTAGTGAAACATTTATTCTAGTACTAAATGGTACGAGAAGATGTACGGTAGGTTACTTATATAAAAAACTAGCGACCCGCCCCGGCTTCGCACGGGTGTTTTTTTTTTTTTTTTTTTTTTCTTTCGAACTGACTATACTGTTAGCCTTAGGGGCCCTGGAGCCTTTACAGCTTTTACAGCTTTACCGGGCTTGGCTTCGCACGGGTGCATTGCTGATACTAAATATACCTACCTACTACAGAATGTCCTTAAACAACGTTTACAGCTTTTTTGTCATTAGACAATACAAACATGTTCGGTCTTATTACAAAAAAGATAACCACGCGTTGAACACATGTTTAAAAAATTTTGTATTACAAAAGAGTGTTTTGGCGTTGTTTAAAGATAACCACGCTTTAAACGCGTCTAAAATTTAAACACAAAGGAAGCGTTGTCTAACGCTTGTCTAAACTGACAATTCTTATTTTATTGTAGTTGTATTTGTTGGCGGTATAATATATTTGGTTATAAATTATGGATATCATAGATTTTCTGGATTTTATTGATTTCGAATGTCAATTAATTGAACAGTTTCTGTTATTCACAAGTAAATCGTGTTCCTGTTATGCCATTCTAAGCGTATAATATTTAAAATAAATATAGGTTTAGCCAAGCTTTTGCCAGAATAATAGTAGAATTAGTTAAACCTGGCTGGCTACCAAACTCAAGTTGAAAATCTGTCGCTAAGCACCAATAGGTGTGTTATGGCATCTGCACTGGAGAGCCAGTTTTCCACTAGGTTTAGCGTGTTATCATCTTCACATCGTCACTTAACATCAGGTGAGATTGTAATAAAAAAAATATGAGCTTACATGTAGCTCTCGTGGGGTACTTTAGCACAGAATAATAACACTTTGTCTATAGAGCCAGAAAAATACAAGTAGCATGTGCGCTACAGTGTTGGGTTCGTCAAGAGGTTATTTAAACTGACGTGAGTTCTTATGTATTAATTCATCAATTTTTTTTAACTTTGATTTCCCTTAATATATCAATAATTAATAAAACTATTTTATAATAATTTCATGTATTGCGATTTGACGACAAATAATAATGCAATAATGTGCACACCTAGTACGCACGAACTCAGATTTCACTTTACGAACTTTGTCGTATATTAAATTTATATATTTCGTATTTTAACAATTATACTCGCTTAGCAGAAAATATCAAAAATATTATTATTAATATCTTCTTTACAATATCATTATTTTTTATGATGATGATCTAAACAAAAATATAATTGTTTTAACAAACTACTTGCAGAATATCTGAATACAATGGAACGCTTTTGAATGGCGAGATCGTATTGAGTGAATGTTATTAGGAGTTGCTTGCATAAAAAATTTAAACCAGATGTTTAGCTAGACATCGGTTAGACAAGCTTTTGTAATAAAGCATTTTAAACTCACGTTCAACACGGTTTTAAATCTTAGACACTGTTTAGTAAAACTCATGTTCAACACGAGTTTATTTTTGTTTTTGTAATAAGACCGGTTTTGTTTAGAGGTTACTCTTGAAAGAGCGACATATAATTGACCATGGTATATAGGGCCGTACCGCCGCAACGTTGTGTCCCTGCATTTTAAATCTGTAATATCTTCGGAAATATTCATTTAAATTACATGCTGTAAAGGGCTATATTGATCTATATTAAATGGACAATGTATTTAAGGTACTTAATTGGATAAGGATTAATGCTGTATTGCTTAAAATCACTTCGTAAATAAGCCATTTTTTCCAGTAAAATGTAAAGGATAAAAAATTATTATTGTGGGTTATCCTTAAGAGATAGATATATACCATCGCGGACCTTTTTGTTGACCTTTTTAAGGTGTACAATACTGTAGTACATTATTTTGATTTATCTCGTGGGATTCAGCCAGCGTTTGCAATGTAAGCGCAAAAATTGTGTTTATTTACGACATCACATTAGAAACCTCTAAATTTATCAGTATTTCTCTACAATATTATGCATGTATTATACATATAAACCTTCCTCTTGAATCACTCTATCTATTTAAAAAAAACGCTTCAAAATCCGTTACGTAGTTTTAAAGATTTAAGCATACATAGGGACGGACAGAGCGACGCGACTTTGTTTTATAATATGTCATATGGTCATGTCAAAATTTAGGTAATATTCGTAACAATCACCTTGTACTAAAATTGCCACAATCCGCAGAAATAGCGACGTGTCCTAAAGAGTTATTAACCGGATCGTGGAATTGACCTTGATCGTCGTCCTCATAACTTCCGGAGTCTGAGAAATATTCTTCGAAAAACCCGTACTCTTCGCTCGTCGTTGCTGTTGATGCATCGTCTTCTAGGGGCCTACAGAATAAAATTTTAGATTTTTGTAGTAATAATAACATGAGAATAGGTATATTTTGTAGTTTACTAGTTAGGAATCAATTTGTATAAGTACCTAGGCCGCTGTAAGTAAATTAGATGGGAGAAAAATTGAGTGTTATCAAAGACTGAAGTCTTTATGATGCCCCTCCGCGCAACATATTCAGGCATCTTATACTGAACGCATGTAGTTACCCATATACACAGTCAGGGTTGGGCAGTATTTGAATTACTTGTAATTAAAATACAAATACATATTTTGTATTTGTATTTTAATTACTTCTTAAAAATGTATTTTGTAATTGGTATTTCAAATACCTGACGCAAATGTATTTTGTAGTTAGTATTTCAAATACTTATGGTTTGAAAATACATTTTAACATAAATACATTTAGCGATCTTATTAATGGATGCGTTCTTTTTTTTATTATTTAAGTGACGATGTGGCTCGAGATGGTAAACGCTAAACCTAGTGGAAGACTGGCTCTCAAGTGCAACTGCCGGAACACACCTATTAGTGTTTGGCGACAGCTAGCCAGGCAGGCATTAGAAAAAGCCCTACCACCATGCTATGGTTTCCTCACGATGTTTTCCTTCGCCGAAAGCTCAGGCTCATTGCAGGGATTCGAACTCACGTCACTCGACGCGAAGTCGTTCACACTACCACTGAGCCATCATCGCTTCCATCGCATCGTTCTGCAGAAAATAGCACTCGATAGCTTTCGTAAGCAAAATGGCGACCGCTAAATATGTCAATCTTTAAAGTTGTCAACACTGCACCTGTACCTACTGTATGTCAAATTTTAAAATATCTTTTCAATAATCATTTTCATTCTTAAACTGTTAGTTTCACGAAACTGCTACGTATTAATTAAGTTTGTTAGTACGAATGTTGGATGTTTGGTGGGAGCTGTCATGTTGTGGTTTTTATTTTTAATTCATTAACTTAGGTTTTTTGACCTTATATTATGTAATATTGGTGGCATTTTGCATGTTATAGTTTGTTTATTATGCATTCGTGAAGTGGATTATAAATATAACTGAAAACATGGATTTTGAGATGTCACAAAAATTCCCTAGATAGTTCAAACAAGGGAGCCACCATCTTCATGGACCGATTTTGAATGTTTGAAAAATATTACGAAGATTTAAACACATTGACACTGTCAAGTGCTTTTTGCGGCGCCATATCAAGAAAAAGAAGTAGTACGAACGTCACGATAGATGATCAAATTCATTCTTTTTTTTTTCGAACTGAGTATAGTGCCTGGAGCCATTAGAGGCTATGACAGCTTCACCGGGCTTAGGGGCGAGCACGGAAGGCACTCGGCCGCGAAAGCTAGGCAACAAGCTCCAAGGGTGCCAAAGTGGCCGAACCTCGGCGTGGGCTTTTGCCGATCATGCGAAAAAGTCGCGATTTGTCTGGGTCTGGGTAAATGTTGCGGCGCATGCTTCTAATGAATTCGGAAGATTTGATCGAATCAAGTTCCATATCTAGTTCTATTCTATTTACATAACCTAACATTGGAAAGTATTTTGTAATTTGTATTTTAAATAAAATAGTTAAAATACTGTATTTTATATTTCAAATACACGACTTCAAAGTATTTTGTATTTCGTATTTTAAATACATGCGAGATAGTATTTTGTAATTTGTATTTTAATTAAAGCAAAGCATGTATTTTGCCCAGCTCTGTACACAGTATACTCAACTTACTTATATATGGAATCTAATAATATACGTCATCATCATCATCATTATAATCTCAGCCGAAAGACGTCCACTGTTGGACATAGACCTCTCCCAATAATCGCCACAATGAGCGGTCCTGCGCTGTTTGCATCCAGCGGGTTCCTGCAACTTTTACCAGGTCGTCGCTCCACCTTTTGGAGGGTCTACCCGTGAAGCGTTTTCTGATACGTGGCCGCCACTCGAGAAATCTTCGGCCCCAACAACCATCCGTCCTACGAGTGGTGTGCCACGCCCACTGCCACTTAAGTCTAGCAGTACTTAGAGCAATATCAGTTACTTTGGTTCTTATGCGGATCTCTTCATTTCTGATTAGGTCATCAGTGTCATCACTGGTAACACACACTGTTCAAAGACTTTTGTTTTGAAATAATGTGATATTTTAGAGGAGATCTTGTAATGCATAATAATAATGCTCATAAAGAACTTTCCAATTTTCAATAAAACTTTGTAACAAAATACCTTATTGTGGCTTATGTATAAGAGATAGGCATATGTTATCGCGGACTTTTTTTAGATGTACTAAGGAGCAATATTTTTGTAGAACATTGTATTTACGTTTTACTAAACATTACGACAGCGCACGCGGATAAAGCAGTTAGGGTGCGTTATTTATTCCGACTTACTTAACATAAATCAATATTTAAAGCTAGCTGAGAGGTGTAGCATAATGCTAGATAGCCTATAATATTCCTCGTGAATCTGGCTACAATATGCAAAAATATTTTTTCGAATCCGACTGGTAGTTCTGAGATTACCGTGTTTAAACAAACAAAATACTCTTACGCTTTATTATATTACTATAGATTAATAATCTAAATTCGCTTATAACATAAGAATAGTTCTTTATAGAGAACACTTTAGTCGCTCGTCGGAGCTGACACACACTATTATTTTTTTAAATATACTTTATAGGGTTTGCATTTCACCACGAAATAATGTTAAATGACAATGTAGCCAAAAATTGTAACACGTTTACCCTAAGCCCAAGCAATTATTTACTCCAACTGCCAAGTTCATCAGCTGTTCATCACATCTATGGGTGCTTGACGATAGATTTTCATTTTGAGGGTGATAGCTAGACAGATGGTCATTAGAAAATGCCTCAATACTATGCTATGATTCTATCACAATGTTTTCTTGAATTGAACGCCGAGGATCATTACAGGATCCGAACTTACGTCGATCGATGTGATGTCAGAACACTTTTTATATACGACTGAGCCGACATCACTTAGCAAATTTTTACTAAAGCAAAATGTATCGACACTAAAATACTACTAATCTAGCAAACAAGCACACAGCCCGCCTGATGGTAAGCGGCTACCGTAGTCTATGGACGTTAATACCAAGGGTATCAACTAATGCTTAGCAGATATTGAACCCCCTACCCTAAAGATCTCTGGAAACCCTACTTATCGCAGGAATACAACACAAGGTTATTTGGCTGCGGTCTTCTGTAGGGTGGAGATATTCCACCAGTTGGGCTGCCTCAAGTAGAGCAATCTCCAAAGAAACTTCTCTGTGTCCTACCTCTCTTATCTTAATCTGATGTGTGCAGATGTTTATGATAGTAAAAAGCTTAATAATTTGTCAACCGTTTTATTATTTGATTAGGACAACGTACAGCTTAAACCGGTGGGTCTAGAAAAAATATTTGCTATACAGGGTTCCTTGTAACGTATATAAATAAGTAGCTACGAATATAAATGTTTGAAAATTCATGTCCTTAAAATAGTTAGAAACATAAATAATAAAGTGGATGGTTCCCGAGATGTATTGCTCATCGGGCATACGGTTAGTTTTATTTTAAAACCACAAGTATAACAACAGTTTAACATGATAGACAAATCAACCCACCAAATTTCAGTAGATAATGATAATTCTTCACAACATTTTTCGAATGTAAAGTGAAGTTATAATTCAATAAGATGACCGATACCGATATGAATCAGTCAAGATTATGAGAAGGTATTGACCGATACTAAACTGAATACGCTCTGAACCAGTGAAAGTACGAATTACGTGAAAGGAAAGAATTTGCTAAAAGGAACAGTAATTTTCCAGAACAAAGACAACTGTATGATTCTAATATACCTATGCGTTATCGGCAATTGGGTATTTGAATGTTTTTTTTTTTGTGATAAATGGAAAGATCATATATAAGTTTATAACAAACTATTATTATTTTTTTCTTTCTATTTGATTCTTTTTAAAATATTACAATGTTTAATGTTTATTTATTAATAAAAAAAATGTTTTAAGAGTTTTTCCAATTGACTATTATCATAATTATGATGAAGCTTTAAAATACATAAAAACATCGATATTCTTTTTTTTTCAAATACCTAATTATTATATTCAAAATAACACTGACATCAGTCTAGTTCGCAAATATTTTATAGCCGCAAATGAACGCACCGTAATACGTTAGATGTTAATTCTTTTCTTCTAAGATTTGTTCTATTATACTTTGTTTCCCTTCATTTACCCCTTGTAAGCAGATGTTATATGAGTCATAGAAACCAAAGCAACAGTAAGTATCCACTTTTACTGAAAAAGGTGTTGACCTCATTAATGATTGGTTTCCGCTGCGCTTTATATTATTTTTATTCTTTTTTTATACAATAAAGGTGGCAAACAAGCATACGGCCCGCCTGATGATAAGTGGCTGCCGTAGCCTATGGACGCTTGTAATACTATATATAGGTCTCAATAGCGCGTTGCCGAACTTGAAACCCCCTTCCCCAAAGAGCTTTGGAAACTCACCGCAGAAACACGACACTAGGTTAATTGATAGGAAACAGAAGTTATTAAACAAAATAAGGGCTTACATTTTAAATCGTAATTATTGTATCTGTAATTTGTTATACTTGACGATGTTCTATTTATATATATTTTTTAATGTATGTATATACCAATATGAATATTTATAAGGAGTAATATTTAAGTTCAACTATTAACCTATGCGTATCAAAACTTGCACGATTATTCAAAAATAATATCTTTATTAGATAGTAGCCGTGTCCGCGGGTACATAGTTTTTGCATGATGCGCGCACAACCGCAAACCTTAATCGTTTTATTTGTATAGATATTAGAATATAGATAAAAATAATTAAAATGCAGCAAATATAGTTACTTACATGACTGTTTGATCAGTATATTTGATTTCCCTGATCGCTTCCAATGACCTTCGTCTGCGTAATGGCTTTTCATTATTCGCACATCTCTGTAGGTTAGACAATATAAATTAATATGATTAATTTACGAGATTAATGATAAGTTCGTGGTCCACGCAGAAAGTGTCTAATTCATGAATTAAATGACATAATATTACATATTATCCATTTCTGAGTTTCTTATAATACCCTAAAGTTTTTAGAGGCACGCCAATATACATATTATAGACAATATATATATTAAAAAGGGACTCATATCCAAAGCTAACGTCAATTTTGTTTTACATATTATGTTAAAGAAATAAATGCATCTTATATTGATAGCGTTTATAATTTTGATTTTTGAAGTGCATCGTCCAGTATCAAAATGTTAATTATTATATATTATATATTAATATATGTTATATATTAATTATAACCTAAAAATATGTATATTTTTTTCAATTTATATTTATTTTAAATATATTTTTTATAATATATATATTTACTTCGTCTGTCTAATAATTCACAATTTCAATAAAACTTTACGATTATAGTTATAAAACCAAATAATAATAATATAAGAATAATATTTAAAAAATTAAATGATATGTGGTGTAACTATAATGGATAAGATTAGGAATGAGTAGATCAGAGGAAGTATGAAAAAGGTTAGGTTAGCATGGTATGGACATGTCACACGAGAAGGGTACAAGTCATGTAACTAGAAGGGTAAGTATGAAGATGCAGGGACATTATATAGGAATAGGAAGATCGAAAAAGGCATGAATGGTTGTGTGAGAAATGATGATGAAATTACAGGTGATAGATTAGAGTGGAAGAGGAAAAGATGTTGTGCCAACCCTACTTAAGTGAGAAAAGGGTATGAAGAAGAACATAACCTGTTGCATTATAGCGACTTGCGTCTCAAAGAGCTTATGCCTCGCCGGGTTGTGCCGTTCTGGAAATGCAAAAGCGCAGCAGTGGAAGTGGTGTGTGAGAAAAGCTTTCTTTAAATGCTGCAAACAAGAAAACACTTCTTGGAGGGTATCATTCGTTATCAGTAGAATCGACGATGGTATTGTTTCTGTTAACTTCGAAGATGAGATGCAGTTATGATGCGCCGAAGAAAGACATCTTAGCATGGAGTTAGAATCCAATCGAGTTATTTTTATAAAAAATCCGCATGTGAATGAGCTATATAGCTTTTCACTGACTTTTTATTGAATCGTCTGCCTTTCTGAAAATAGCTACACTTGGCCACCGGTAGTTCTCACTTAAGTGAAATACACAATTATGAATGATGTATTCTGTCAACTACATTTTTAAGTCAGTTACCGGTTTAGGCTTGACGTATGTGATATATTCATGGTCTAATGATGTCCAAATTCATCGTAATCACTGCTTTTTACCTAATGGTAAAGTAGATTGTACAGTCATAAGAGGAAGAAGAATCTATCAAGTATCAACAAGTGTCACTGCAACGTAGTCCTAAAATTTTGTCCTTAAAGCTTCCAGGTCCTTACATACCCTTCGACGCTACGAGAATTTTCGTTACTGTTAAAAGGATGGATCATTACGAGAATGATAGTTAAGTTTGTAAATGACTCTCTCTTTGTAAATCCACTAAATATTATTAATTGTAAACAAAAATTATAGTACACAAATTATAATAATTAAGAAGCCTGGTCGAGTTTCCTACCGGCTCTTCTCGTTGAGTGGTAGAGTTTTGACATTCATAAGTGCCTTCTTAGGGTCTAAATAGAATACAGTATTTTTTGATTTTGGAATGACAACATTCGACTGCGGAAGCCGCATCACAACATACTTATTCTGCCCCAAAGCAGCAGTGCTTGTACCGTTGTGTTTCGCTCCGAACAGTGCGGTTGGTAACTTTTGTTCCAGGCAAGAAGCGTTCCAGTTCTCAGGAGTAGTAACATTTTATGGACTGGCTTTGGGTAGGACTGCAGTCCTATGACGTTTTTTTTATAAATATGAATAGGCTGTTGTGACCAATTATTTGCTACTTTAAGTCATAAAAATACATTATCATTTTTAACGTAACATACCTGAAACTCGTAAATCGATGGGATATACTTCAACGACGAAGTCTTCTCTATTTTTAATATCTCTAACTTCTCTAATCCTTTCGTTGGTAAAGAGGTAATGGCTGTGTTGCTTAAGTCTCTGCAATTGAAAATCCACGGTCAATTTTCATCAATAAAACAATCAGTTGTCGTTGCGAGACTAATTTCAGACTTGAATTCAGACTTTCAGTTTTTATTGACGCTAATATTTTCCTTAACCTTTTCCCTTACACCAGGAAGAAACATTTGTCTAGTAGTGGAATAATGAAGACTAGATTTTTGTGACAAAAAATTAAATTCTATCTGCCTTATTTTAACATCAGATGGTAAACTGTTCTTCCCTGATATTATGATAAAAAAGAAAAGAGAAAGAGACATAGAGTTCAAAAAATTACTTCATTCTTGTTGGATCGCGAATACTGTTACGGAAAGTCCTTTATTTTATAATCAAAACGGTCTTAACCCGTGAATGTAAGAAATATTAAACAGCCAAGCGCATGGTTGTAGCTGGTGCTAGTCAGCGCCAACGTGTACAAGTTTAGTCATAATTCTAAACATATACTTACTTAAAATACTTTGCAATTTAATACTGCTGGGTAAAGGTCTCTTGCAGAGGGAAACCACGAGCACCACGTCAGTCCACAACGTAGGTATTGGCGATTACAAGCAACGAGGAATCCTCCACAAATATATATTATTCCCACAAATGTTTTCTCACGATGTTTGTCATCACTGTCACTCGATAGTATTATCAATTTAAATTAATAAATATACGCGAATCTCGAAAAGTTTGTTAGTACATACCGTGGCTCGAGCCTGCGGACATCGAATCGACATTCCGCCAATCTAAATCACTCGACTACCATGACTTTAAAAATATATTAACTTTATTCTATATTGCTTAATCTAATCATAATCATAATGATCAATAATATAGGTCGGTACTTACAACTGTCTTAAAAGTAAATTACCAGCGAAAGCGTTCTCGTCCAAACGTTTCAATTTTGTGTTGCCCTTGAAACTCCTATAAATAAATATCGTTTTAAAAAAACCTGATTCATGGTAAAAGTATTTTATATAATAAAAGTAGGTACATTTTCTAAGTTGCGTAGGCAAAGTGTAAAAATAAATAAAGGCCTGTTTCTGAAGAAGGAGACTGGTTTTAGCGGGTAACAGCACTCGACGTATTGGGTAATTCAAACGCCACCGAATCGAAAGTTTTTTGGTTTTCACTAGATGCTGTTACTGTAAGGAAATTTCTCAAGCATTCCGCTCACAAGTTATGTATTTCGCAAGAACAAAGCGAAATAGATAAATATCGCCTTCAAAATCGCAAATACTAATTATGTTTATACATTATGGCTGGTACATAATACGAATTTACAATTTCGAAGCTGATATTTAGTGATTTTTGCTATCGTTTTACTCTTGTGAAATACTAAATTTAGCTGTAGGTTTCCTCATGATGTTTTCCTTCACAGTCACCCGTTATTTTTTAGGGTTCCGGAGTCAACAAGGAGTAGTTTTGCCATGTCGGTCTATTTGTCCGCGGCTTAGCTCGAGAGATTCTTAGTACTACAAAGCTATAATTTGGTATGGGTATGCACATTAACCATCCCGACAAAGCTTAAAAAACAACGTTACAAAAAAAATTTAGTATACCTCCCCTACAAATAAATTGGGATGAATTTGTTTTTCTCGTCTGTCCCATGGTGATGTGTGAGTGTGTCGTTGGATAGATCGTTCAAAAATATTGCGGGTGTCTACTGTGTAAACTATTTTTCGATTCAGGGATCTATTTGCGAAATACTATGTTTAGAAGTGCTAATTTTTGTTAAAGTCAAGTGTTACCGAACCCCTCCTGCTAGCTAAGTGGTGGTTCTTGGATATGTGAAAAAATTCACAGCAGTGGTATAATGAAGTTAGAAGGAAAACTATCACAGCTAAATAGGCTTTACAAGTTAACGAGTAATAGTCGACCAACTTATACTTGGAGAAGTATACAAAAAGAAACATGTCGTAAAAAATCCATTGAACATTATTAAAGCCTCCTTCTAATTCTGCATATTGTGACGAGCAACTACAAAACCCAATACTGAGCTTGAGCCGACACGCACTTGACAGACATTTAAAATTCCACTTAAGTTTAGTTCAGGTATACAAATTTTTTAAAGTTATACATCTACATGACTGATTTTGTAACTGTGAAAACGTATAATATATATTATACGTGTTGAATATCCCGACTAGATAATATGGACATGAAATAATCAAAGATGGATATGTCAATATTGATATTTCATCATTTTTCGTCGTGGATCTCTTTATCTACGAGTATATCTACACTACTAGTCGAAAGTAATAAAGATTGTGAATATGTTTGTAGGAGATAATCTTTGAACAAACTAATCCGATTCTATAAATTCTTTCACTGATAGATAACTACAATCAGACTGATGGTTATAGGCCATATTATATACCAGTTGTTATTACGTTTTATATTGTATCTAATTAACGCATACAAAGTCACGGGCGGTTGCTAGTATACAATAAACTCGTAAATATTTCATGTCTGCCTGTTAGAACACGCATCACTTGAAAAGTACTGAATCAATTTAAATGTAATTTAATATTTCAACACACCGATCTAGCTTACATATTATTTCAGTATTATATAGGAATTAAGTAGAAATGAGAAAGTATACAATTAAATGATAAAATAAAGTACACTTTTAATCTAGAAAAGACATGTAGTTCCCGTAGAAAATCAAAAGCATTTTCATTTAAACAAAGTCACGGGAATCAGCTTGAGTTATAATAATTGAATAGCTCTAGAAATAAAGCACTAAATTATTAAGATTTCTTATTCTCAAAGGAAAAAAAAGTATTTTTATTTTGAATCAAGTCTTCACACCGTTGCAAATTGGAAGGTTGACATTCAACGGGCAAACAGCAACAGGCGCAGATATTATAACCATATAAATAAAAATACAATAAATGCTTAGAATAATTAATTCCACAAGATGTCACTCACAGTTTTGATATTTGCGCATTTTTAAACGCATACGCTGGCACGTCCTCGATGTAGTTGTAATTCAATGACCTGAAAAAAATACGCACAAATTCCAGAACAAACCAATATCAACATAATCCCAGCAAAATTAGACGTTGCCGGTAACGAAGCGAAAACAAACAAAAAGGCGAAACTTTTGTATATTTATTTGAGTAAGTCATAAATGTAACCGATTATAGTCGTCGGAAATAAATGAAATGTGGTAGGAAATAAATAAAACATAATAATTTGGTATGTACCTATAGACTTACACTTGGTCAGCGCGCACGCGAAGCGCGTGAGCAGATATGCGCTTTATATGGTTACCTTCCAGGTCTCTGAAACAATTACACCACAGAAATAATAATATAATCTACACACTATATTTCATAGATATTAAACTTACTTAAATATAAACTTATATCTTCATTCTTATTGTAGGTCACTGCTTTTTGTGTTGGTAACTTTCTACCGATCTAACTTATTTTTGTATTTGCTTTATAAAGCAAATTTGCAGGCATGATTTTTGAATTTTAATCATTAAAATCAATAAATTTATTTGATGATTTTCATTAAATTACCAATAACTTTTTCTTATCTGACTGTTTTAGCCGTAAGTTTTCCTTGTATCCCGAAGTATATTACAAATTTTTCATACAATAAGTTTCAGGACCATGTCAAGCGTGTTTGGAAGTGATTCCCTCTCTGTACATCCACTAAATTAATATAATCGTTAACTCTAAATATTATATGTACAGTTAAAAAAAAGATTAACCAGATCGAGTTTCTAGATGGTTGGTATATTTTCCGGACCGGTATAATCGTTTCCATGTTCATAAGCGACTTCTTAGGGCCTAAATTGAAGAAGTCATGTTCGATTTGATTGCAAAATAAAGGAAGGTACAATTTTTAAATATGATCGATGAGGTTTGACAACCGCTACGTCTAAGGAATTAAATATGTGCATATAATTTTTAGGTATCAGGAGGCATTTTTATCCAATGAAAATAAATATAGTTGAATTTATTATTAATAATTTATTTAAGTAAATCATATACACGAAAAAAGCAAGGTATTATTAAAAATAAAGAACTGTAAATTTTTTATCTCTTTAAAATATTGTTGCCAACGCGATTATGGAGTCGCCTAAATCCGTAATTACGTTTACATTGTGGAAAAACACAGAATCATCCACCACAAAACTAAATTCTAGCGATTTAAATTGGAGTCAGTGGAATTTAGTTGGATTACATTTATTGCGGAATGGAAGAGCCAAGCCCCAAGCTTATGGATATTACAATGTACAAGAAAATAGAACGCAATGTCATAAAATGAAGTTTTTTTTTTTGAAAAAAATTTAAGCAAATCTTACTTTTTTTATCCAACAACAATGGCAAACAAGCCGTATGCCCGCCTGATGTTAAGAGGCTAACGTATCCTGTGGACGTTTGTAATACCAAATCACTTACGCGTTGGCGACCTTGTAACCCCCTACAAAGATCTCTGGAAACCGTACTCACCGTACGTTATGGCCACAATCTCACCTGAAGTGCTAAGCCTAGTGGAACACCGGCTCTCCAGTGCAGCTGTCGGAACACACCTTATAGGTGCTTGGCGACAGATTTTCAATTTTGAGGGTGGTAGCTAGTCACGCAGACATTAGAAAAATCCATGCCACGGTTTTATCACGATGTTTTCCTTCACCGAAAGCGCAGGCTCATTGCAGGGATTCGAATTCACGTCCATCGACGCGATGTCCGTACACGCTACCACTGAGCCACAATTGCTCTTAAATATACCTTTAGAAGTAATAAAAAATAAAACATCATCTTCCTATGATGCCGCAAATTTTTCAGAAAATCTGACTGTACCTATAAATTCTAAATGTAATTTTATATCGATTAGTATAGGTGACTTTTAAATAAATTTAAAATACACTGAAGACATTTCAGAAATATCTGTAATAGTATAGTTCTTAATTGTCAATATTTCACTATATATGACAAATATATTTAATCAGTGCATAGAAGCGGAAACTTTTCCTAATCTATTGAAAACAAGTAAAATAGTTGCTCTATTTAAATCATGCTGTAGAAGTATTCTTGGAAATTATAGACCGATTTCTGTGCTTCCGTCAATTAGTAAGATTTTCGAGAAAAATATTATTAAGGAGCTAGTGGAGTATTTCAAAGCGCAAGAGGTTTTGGATGGTTGGCAGTATAGTTTCACGCAACGTAATGCTGCTAAGTCTATGATCTCTCAAAGGCCTTCAACTACGCTGAACACAGTACGCTTATACATACTTTAGCTGAAACACTATAGAGTGTGTGGAACTTCTCTTGACTTCTTAATCATTTATTTAAAAGACTGCTGTCAGAAAATAAACTTTAATAGAGCAACTTCTTCGGAATCATTAGCCAGAATCGGCGTTCCTCAGGGCTCGATATTGGCACCGTTTTTTAAATGATCTACCGCTAGTGATTGAGAAAAGTGCTGACATTATTCTTTTTGCATACAACACTTCACTTATATTCAAACTGAAAAGAATAGATTCAGAGGGTAGGCAGTTAAATAATCCTTTAGTTAAAATTTCTGAATGGTTTGATCTAAACAATTTACTGCTAAATGCAAACAATACTAAATATAAATGATTTACCTTTCCCAATGTTCAACGTGTTGATAGCAGTATCAATATAGAAGGGAATTTAGTATGCTTATATGATAATACTGTCTTCTTGGGTATTACACTTGATTGGAAATTACAATGGGGTCCGCAAATTAAAATTTAGTGGGAAGATTAAGCTCTGCCGCATTCGCAATACGTAAAATTCGCCAGTTAACACATATTACCTCTACTCTAGTCTACTTCGCTTACTTCCATAGCTCAATATCTTATTGTATTTTGCTGTGGGGTTTAGCAGCAGAGGTAGATAACATATTTATATTACAAAAGCGGTCAATATGAGCAATATAAAATATGAGACCTCGCGAATCACTTAAGAACAAGTTCCAGGAATTTAATATCTTAACTTTACCACCCAAATACATCCTTGGTAATTTAACGATTATTTTCCAAACTTTAAAAAGCCTTATTTTGTCCAAGACCAGAACAGTTATAATAGAAATAGACATAAATGAACCATTCCGTGTTTTAGAGTTAGCAAAACCGATAAATGTTGTTTAGGTAAACTGTTAGGTTCTATAATAATATCCTGAAATACATTACTGATTTGGTGGCGATAGATCGCTGATCTCTCGGTGGTCACCGTTGTTTTTGAATTATACTGTGCTTACCATCAGGTACAATGCCGTCACTTTGCCGTGCTATTATACATATAATAAAATTGAAGTGTCTGTTTGTAATGTCAAAATAACAGAAGAACTAAATGTATGTGAAAGTATACACGATACCAATAACATAAAACCCATTTTTTATTATTGTCTGTCTGTCTGTCTATCTATCTGTCTGTTTTGTTTCGGGTCATCTCCGAAACAGTTGGACAGATTTTGACGGGACTTTCACTGGCAGATAGCTGATATTATAGGGCATAACTTAGGCTTATGATTTTAGAAAAATAATTATGGTTTCGCACAAAAAATAAAAAACCTTTTTTACGCGAGCGGAGTCCTATTTAATTTTATTGTGTTAACTGTGTTACTATGAAGTGTCGTATCTCTTTAATGCGTTAATCTAGACTTTTTTTACAGCAGCATGTTGCAATGGGTTTTTGTATATGGTATTAATTTTAATTAAAGTCGTTTTCGAGAAAAGTGTCATGACACAAGGACAGACAGACGGACAACAAAGTGATCCTATATAAGAGTTCCTTTTTTTGTTAATTTTTTGTATGGAAACCAAAAAAGTGATCACTTAACATTAGATAGACTACATACCTGTTGCTACTTTATAGGTTAAAAAAATGTGTAGCCATTGTGCGTATACCACGTTCTTGTTTCCTTGGGTTTAGTTAAGTTTATTTATGTGTAGTTATGGAAATTAACTTACATAGCCAGTAAATATGAAAGAGATGTGTTAGCCTTTTTGCTGTCATGTACGTGACTTAAGTTAGGCACTTCCAGGAGTCCTGACGTTGTGATCATACTGAAAAAAACACAGATATTTTATAACGATTTTCAACACCACACCAGCCGGTTTTTAAAGGGATCGTAGGGCTATACAGGTCAACTGGGTTCTGATCATCATGCATTTGGTGAAAAGGCCGTCTTAGGGATTCACTTATACATTTCGCGTTTAGGGATCAACGGGTGCATATCCAGTTATTATTTACGCACGTCGTAGGATTGTTGATCTCTCATTGGTCGCTATAGTTTTTAGACTGTACTGTGATTATCATCAGTTACAGTTTTGTCATTTTGTCATGTCAATATAAGGAAAAATCTTACGAAGTATTGTTAAGTTCTGACATCCCGAAATGTATATTTGTATTATATATAACTAGCTGTGCCCGCGGCTCCGCTCGCCTGGACTACAGGAATGCCGTCGGTCGAGCACATGCGCGAATCGTGCTGCTCCCGATCAAAAGACGGATGACAATTTTTTTTATTCTGGGTATAAATAAATAAATATATATATAAAATATAAATATATAAAGAAGATATTTCTTAGAAGATAAATATATACTATTGCTCCCTTTTTGTAGATCTTTTTAAGATCTACAATTATGTAGAGCATTAATTTGATATATCTCGTATGGTTTACTCAGCGTAAACCTTATGAGCGCCCCAAATGCGTATTTTCCCGAATTCTTTGTTTGAACGCGATAGTATCTGGAACTATTATTGAGGAAGGTTATAGGCTATATAACTTCACGCTACAATCCTTAAGAGCGGAGCAGTAACCATGAACATGAACAAAGCAATCTGATAAGCTGTATGGCAAGTACGGGAAGTGAGGATAACGGTAGCCTACACGGGTGAGTCGGACCGATGGAGAGTTGATCGAATAAAGTTAACAGAGGTGAAATCATGGGGCACAGCTAGTTAGTAATAAAAAATAATTAATAAAAAAATATTTCGTATTGCTGTGATATTGTAGGACGGCTTGACTATGAGACTGTCTGTTTCCATTTACTATCGTTATTTGACTTTACTGTAGGCATTAGTATAGATAATTAATTAATATATAAAAAAAAACAAGATAATAATAAAAAATATTCAAAACATACATACGTACAATGTGCGTAGCTCCGGCAACGCCGGGAGCGGCGCCACTCTATGCAGCAGGGGCGCCTGGGTAATGAAACTGAGAAAAAAAGAGAATTCCATTATTCCTCGTATTTAATAATTGGAAAAAGTGAGGCAAAAATAATTCATACAGTATTTCCAAAACGGGCAAAATAATATGCATGTAAACATAATCCGATTCACGTCGATTTGATAAAAAAAATTACTGACTTGAATAAAGACGTCAAAATTTATGAAAACTTAATTTGTTGAAATAAATACATACGTATTTTTAAACAATTTCTGTTGCAATTTCAAATTTCATAAATGAATAGTTTAAATAAAAATTGATGAATGTTGGTTATTTGTTTACATTTTGATTATTATGTTTTTAACTGAGACGAGATAGCATTTTATTATTTCAGTAAAGAAAATAGAAGATAAAAACAGGAACAGTAATAAAAACACACTTACAACGATTTGAGATTAGGCATTTTAGTCAGATCTTCTACAGCGATGTGCTCTAGCTTGGGCGCGCCCAATATTGATCTGGAAATAAAACTACGTTATTTAAAAATACAATTTAACATTCCGTAAAACTGAAAAATTGATTTTTGTAAATTCCAATCGAATGTTAACTACAAATATAAGACTCGCTTATATTAAAATATTATAAAAAAGATAAAACTGACTGACCCAAAACTACTGGGGCTAGGAACGTAAAAATTTGCATGCGGGTACACTTTAGGTGAGCACTTAGGAAGGAGTTTTGGAAATTAAATCCCTAAGGTGGTTAAATAGGAGATGAAATGTTGTATGAAAATCCGTAATTTTTGAAGATGATCTATGAAAATTGGTATTTAGTCATTCAGTTAATTTGATAAAACAAACTACGATCACGATTTTAACATCCTAGCGGGGACTCCCGCTGTAACTCTTTCACTTAACGCACAAAATAGGAACTTATAATTAAGCCAGATAACGTGTACCCTAAGAGAGGTAAAGCACAGAGAAATATTTTTGGAGATTTTTTTCTATTTGGGGCACCGCGACCGGGCGGAATGCCTCCTCCCTACAGAAGATCGCAGCCAAATAACCTTTGTTTTGTAATCTAGCTTATAAGTATACATCGTAATTTTAAAAAGATATATAAATAGAGAAACACAACAGGTGTATTATTTAATAGAAATTATTGTGTAATCCGTAACAAATAGTATATGGGAACGTTAACTCACAGATGTTCAATCCTGTGAAGATGGTATCCGGTGGAGTGGATCGCTCTTGCAGTGAGCCTCGTTATATTTGTCTGGTGGAGTACTACCGACACGCCATCGCTCGCCTGGCCCTTGATTGACCTTACTGAAAGGAAAATTGTCTATTAAATAGTATTTCTTTTACTAACTTATTTCCATAGTGAATACTCCAAGGAATCTATTTTGTTATGGGGAAATACAATAAGACACATTACGCCTTATAATCATAAATAAGGCACTAAGTTAGAACTTCTTATATTTTTATGCTTCAGAAGTAATAAACGTATGTTCAATTGTTCACGTAAAGTGCCGACCCTTTATGAAGATAGAGAGCAAGATAGAGAGTTTCGATGTATTGTTCGACGCTTTCACATTAATTTTATATCAGTTTTTGTTAAATAAATTATATTTTTAAATAAAAATTGTCTATATAAAAGTGGATTCAATTTAAGAATTCCATAACAACATAAGAGATTTAAACGTAATAAACATAAAAATGAACTCTTCTGGATTTGAACACAGCTTACATCGTTATACATAAAAAAAACTGCAAGCAAAAAATAACTAATAATATAAAAACAGTGATCATACTAATAATAATACAAAAGTTTATAAAAGTAAACATGAACCTTAAAGACAAAAATGCTCACCCACTTAGCATTTTAAAATGTTTTAAATAATCCAGAATTACACATGATAATACTGCTTTATCTTGGTTTTGAATGAGGCTAACGGACTATAAAAAATAGGTTTATAAGTTTTTGAATATTTATGTACTTTGAGCAAATTCGATAAATGGGAGAATACTGACCTAAATTGCTTCTAGATGGTCAAAAATAACAATTTACAGACTATAAAACTCCTCTGTCTGTCAGTCCGTTTATGTTCTTTTCACGCGAAAACCACTAATCCGATTTACATGGTTTTTCCTTTAACTCATAGATATATTATCTGGCTAGGTTATAGGATATATGTTATTCTATAAAGTAATATGCGAAATAAGGGGGCGTTCAAGTATTACGTAACGCAATTTCGGGGTCTTTTAAAACGTTACGATGCGTTACAAGGTCGAGAGGGGGGTTCGAACAACGCGTTACGTAACATTGTTATGTTATTTAAATAAGAAACTAGGCAATTAAAATTTCTCAAGTTTGCAACCTGTAATGATTTTTTCAATCAATCAAACATTTTTATCTTTTAATTATATATACATATTTATTTTAACTTAGTTGATTCCTCATTACTTCATTTATTGTGTTTTCCAAAGGCATCTTATCTTTAGGTCGTTTACTATTTTAATATTGTAATACAAACTTCTTTTACGTTCATATTTATATAAATAAGAAGACCGTATACAATGATTGTATTTATTGGCTGAAAGAACCTTTTAAATTTAAAATATAGAACAGGAATTGAAAATAATCGAAACATGACATTATTCATTCAGACTTACCGATCAGATGTCGTCAAAAAAAAAAAAATTGTCGCGTGGACAATTGATAGAAGTATACATACCAGAAAATAATTATTTAAAGATTATGGAATGAAATGCAGAATAGAAATAGATATATATGTGTATTCCGAAGGCATTCGACAATAAGAGAGATATAAAATACAGGTACCTTGATTGTAGTCTAATAATTTCAGTGAAACCTTCACTATTATAGTATATTATGTATATGTATAGACCACTTTGGAAATCACTGCTTTATTCGGTCGTTCGGGCACAACGCGACAGTAATAGATTTCTGTTAAAACGTATTTTCAAATGTCTTTCCCACCGCAATTCCTCTTAAGTGATCTAAGATGATAACTATTACTGGAAATAAACTTTATTGTACATATTTCGTGACCCATTCTCCTCTATCAACTCTCATAATAGTATTCACACCTTTTATACACATATCATCTTATACATTCTAGTTACAACACACATCCATCTTAATATTCGCATCTGAGCCACAAGTAATCTTTTTTATTCCTCTTTTTCGTTGCCCAGTAGTCAGATCCATACGTCACGACATCGGTCTTATAATGGGCTTACGAGTATATACTCAGCATATATTTTCTATTGTATTGCTAAATATATTACAAAAATAGTACCATCTTAAAAAAGTGTACTAATGTTATAATGTTCAAGAGATTGTTTTTTGTTTCTTTGTTTGTTTGATGGCGGTAATTTTCTTTTTTTTTCGTTGTAGGTTTGCCGTATTGGCCGCAATCTCACCTGATGTTAAGTGACGATGTGGCCCAAGATGATAACACGCTAAACGTAGTGGAAGACTGGCTCTCAAGTGCAGCTGCCGGAACACACCTATTGGTGCTTGGCGACAGATTTTCAACTTGAGGGTGGTAGCTAGCCAGGCGAGCATTAGAAAATGCCCTACCACCATGCTATGGTTTCCTCACGATGTTTTCCTTCACCGAAAGCTCAGGCTCATTGCAGGGATTCGAACTCACGTCAATCGACGCGAATTCGTACCCGCTACTGAGCCATCATCGCTTCAAATAATTATTAATCTCTCGAACTACCCGTTATATATGAAAAAATATTGCATACTGCATTTTATAGCGTATTTATTAAGTTTATAATTTATATAAGTTCGCGTTACGACACTAACGTAACCATGAACGTCTTGCAATCTGGCTAGTTGTAGGCAAGTACGAGAAATAAGAACAATGATAGGGTACACGCGTGTTTTGGCGGCAGCGCGGTGAAGAGTTCATCAAATAACACGGGCGAAACCGTCATATAAAACTAGCCATTTAATATATAGTTACAGAGATCTCATTCAAGAAGTGCGTCCGATAGTAAAAAATCTATTTATGAACTGGTCGAGATATAAAATTTCGTAAATGTATTATATATGTATACACGTAAACGTATTCAGTGAAAGCGTTTTATTTTCGCCTATATCATGCCATTAGGTTACCCGGCCACAGTTTCGCATAGTACGTACCGGTCGAAGCATGTTATAATCCCATTTAGATGTCTTTGTATAGTAATTCAAAATATAAATGCGCCAACTGATTTACAAAGAAAGAAACAATAAAATATAATTATTCATCACACAACACATATACATAAAACTGTAAAAAGAATGAGGTACAGTTATAAAACCAAAAAACACAAATAAAAAACATTAACGTGTTCGACGGGAATAAACAGTGTCCAGTCTGTCAGCACAATTGAAGAAGAAGAGTTTATATAAATAGATTATAGATGGATAGATTTTGACCAATTACAGCAATATTCTCGCCTGTAGCAGTTCAGTAACAGATCAGTAGCTGTCTTAATCCTTGCAAGGGCTTTCGAGACAAATTTCTCCCCATCATTTGGATTGTCATTGTAAACCTTCTTTTCAATCCTGGCAAGGTTGGCATATTACACTGCCGTTGCAGGGTATGGTTAGCAGCACGCACTGGTATACGAGAGGTTCCAAACCAGTCCTCTGGAATATTCTGGAATATCAATCTTTTAATGATTGGCCTCAGTTTGGGCCACTTAATATTTAGTGGACTCCATGGCTGTTTACTACTCCATACAATAAAAAAATCTATGCTATATATAAATTTAAATAAAATGATTGAGGTTTGCCGTTGTGCGCGCATCAAACAAAAACTACTGAATAAATATTGTTTTTTTTTTACTCGGTATATACATGGTTCTTATAAAAAAAAATCACCATATCTTCAATCAATAAAAAGTTATTAAAGTTTTAAGAAACTACGATTTTTATAAGCACTACGCGTTCTTCTGTCGTCCACGCGAGCGGAGCTTCGGGCAAAGTTAGTAATGTTATACCTATAGCTCAAAAGTTTGTTTTATTGTTTGTTTGTTTAAACGCGCTAATCACTGGAACTACTACAGAATAGGAAAATTTATTGAGGGAAGTTATAAGCCGTAAAACTTCACGCTACAACCTTAAGGAGCGGGACAGTAATCATGAATGCCAAGCAATCTGGCAAGCTAAAGCCAGGAATGGGAAGTGAGATCAACAATAGGTTACATGGGTGAGCTTGCGGCGTGCGGCGCGATTGAGAGTTGGTGGATAAAAAAACGGGTGTAACGGTAGGCCACTGCTTGTTATGAAATAAAAAGTAATCTTCATACAGAAGCGGGTGTAGGCTTCTTACGTCATATTGACTACACTCGGGAAAACTCATCTTAAATAGTGCGGCCGATAGTAAAATGTCCTGTTTACGTACTCACCGGAGTCGTAAAACTGAAAGAAATGCAATAAATACACGCAGACATGTTGATTTGATCAGTACGAGTTTTTTTATTATCGTATAATTTATCTATTTGCATGTTTTATTTAGATGGAAGGTGGAAGTAATTTCGTTTTTTTTTTCACCGAATTGTTAGTAGATATTCTCTAGAGCTCATTTATAATGAAAACGGGGCTGCGTGCGCATGGTATATCTAAACTAATATTATAAAGAGGAAAAATTTGATTGTTTGTTTGCATTGAATAGGCTCTGAAACTACTGGACCGATTTGAAAAATTCTTTCACCATTAGAATCCTACATTACACCTGGTGAACATAGGCGATAGAATGAAAAGTTAGGGATCCGTATGAAAATTTATAATTTTTGAATTTTTTCTTAAATAGCCGTGCGATGCCGGGGCGGTCCGCTAGTTAACTATAAATCTTTCATAATATATACGAAAGCTATAAACGTTTATTAAATTAATTAATAGCCGATAGATGGTGCTATATTAATAAACAACCGCATTGAGCAAAAAATAATGTGCTGGACCAACTGATGTCAACTGATGTTGACCAACGGAAAGAATATGAAAAAAATGTCAGTAGATACTAAAAAGTATCATCTTCTATACATATTATAAAACTCGACGTGTCTCTGTCTGTCTGTTTTTTTACGCGATAACCACATGCGATATACATGTTTTTTATTGTAATTCATACCTTTTTTTTATAAGATATAGGCACTCCCTTGACCTCAATCTCATTTGATTGTAAGTGAAGATGAGGCCGGCAATGGATCGCGCTTAACCAACAGATGTCTATTCACTCTCCCTTTGTCGAAGGAAACACAAACGCCGTCTACAACTAGTCCTGGATCTGATGGTAGTGGTGGAAGGGTGGGTGTGCTAACCGGCGTATGTGCCCGAATTTAATTGGGTGCCAAATTAATCTTAAAGATTTTTTTATACAACAAAGCTGGCAAACAAGCATGTGGCCCGCCTGAAAGTAAGCGGTTACCGCAGCCTATAGACGCTTGAAATACCATAGGTATCACTAACGCGTTTCCGACCTTGACCCCTACCCTACGGAGCTCTGGAAACTATACTTACCGCAGGAACAAAACCAAAGGTTATTTGGTTGCAATCTTCTGTAGGGTAGAGGTTGGATTGGCAGTTGGACTGCCCCAAGTAGAGAGAAATCTCCTAAGATTTCTCTGTGCCCTACCTTTCTTTAATTTATTTTACTAATTCATACCATCTAGAGAGCATCTTTTCGATTGTTCGTTCATTTAATTTTAATACGTATCCTAAATTAATTTCCTTTCTTATCCTTCATCGATATATATTAAAATATATGTGTGTATTCTCATAATACAGTAAAACCGAATGCGGTAAAAGAATCTGTTTCGTTTATTTCCTAGCAGCCAGCGTACGGTAAAGGCCCAAACGAGCAATTCTCAAATGAAAGAAAAAAATAAATAAAGAAAACTGACTCACAAACCCTATAAATGTCAATGTTATAAAATTTTAACGTATACAGCTAAATCGTATAAGAAAACTGAATCGAATAAACTGCAATAGTGTATACCGGGATTAAGGCATGAAGTTAACGGTAGTAGTTGCAACAAAACTAAAACAAGTTTTGAAGCAATGATAGTTCAGTTGTAGCATTGATCGACATGAATTCGAATCCCTGCAACTAGCGTGGGCTATCGGTGAAATAAACATCGTGATGAAATCATAGCATGGTGGTAGGGCTTTCTTCTAATGCCCGCTTTGCTAGCTACCAGCTTCAAGTTGAAAATCTGTCGCCAAGTATTTATAAGTGTGTTTCGGCAGCTGTACTTGAAAGCCAGTCCTTTATTCCATCTTAGGTCATATCATTCATCATCACATTTTTTTAAACCTTCAATTATTTCAACCTAGAATTTTTAAAGGCGCTGTTTTTTTACGTGAAGCATATGCTATGCCATCTTAGTATATTTTATTTTATAGATATTTTTTATACATAGATATAGGATATATTATTAAGAGAAGTAGACAGAGAAATCTGTACTTGTGAAATACCTCCAACTTACAGAAGATCGCAGCCAAATAACTTTATATTGTGTTCCTGCGGTGAGTAGGGTTTCCAGAGTTCCTTGGGAAGGGGGTTCAAGGTTGGCAACGCGCTAGTTACTCGTATATCTTACCTAGTTGTATAAAAAAGTCGGACAAGTTATGTAGCAAAGTACTGGTGATATAAAATCAGCTCGGAAAAAAAATCACTACTAGCACGCTTTCTTGGAATACGCTGCCAAAAGCGCTAATAATAGAATCACAATACAGGTGATAAATAAATCTTGTATAATATACTAGACATCTGTGTAAACTAGAAATATCTAAAACCTTATACACTATAACTAACTTTAATATGTAAACCACGATAAGTAAATTAATGTTAGGTATAGCAGGAAACAAAAATATTTATTTTATGTTTGAACAAAAAAGTTAACCTACAATCTTTACAGCAGTGTGAGTTCATAGGTGTTGTTGATATTTCATATTGATTTCAACTTTATACCTGAAACTATTATCGATAGAAAAAATAAAACTTAATATAATTTGTTGCATATATATAGCACACGGAATTACAAATTTAGTATTTTCGGATTTATTCCTTAATTTTTGTTACAAGATCTTAACTTTTGTTATAAGACTATAGATTTTCGGGAATTACTCTATAGGTTTTGACAGTTGGCCATTGAGTGCGACTTTTAGCCTTTTATTATGAAGGGCTGTATATTTTTATTATGTTAACATATAGACTTGCTTTCTTAGCAGTTTCAGAACATAGATCTTAGTATTCGGTATCAATTTCAACTACATATATATCTTAAGCCCTTTTCGAGGAAAAAAAATTAAGCTTAATACAATTTTGTTGAATTATAATTTGACACGGGATTAGAAATTCCTTATTTTAGGATTTATTCCTTAACTTTTGTTACAAGACCTCCCTTCGTGCCAAATTTTAAGACTGTAGGCTATCGGAAGTACCATATAGATTTTGATAATCGTTCCGTGAGCTTTATTTTAACAACGAAGTACGATATCTCTTTAATGCTTTAACCTAGATTTTGTTAAAGCTACTAGAGGCCATAGACCTTAGCATATGATATTAATTCAACTTTATATTTACAGTTGTTTTCGAGTGTCTTGACACACGGACAGACAGCCAGCCAGCCAGACAGACAGCCAGCCAGACAGCCAGCCAGACAGACGGACAACAAAGTGATCCTATAAGTGTTCCGTTTTTTTTTATTTTGAGGTACAGAACCCTAAAGATGGGATACTTCTTCTTACCTCTAGACTCGATAGAATGAGGGAAGACGTGATTACATTAGATCTATCAAACGGGCGTTCATATTATGAGGCCTCGCGTTATCTACTCCAAATTGAACACGTCACTGATAGCGATGTTTTAATTGACAATGATGATGTTTACTGATGATACGACTTGACAAACAGCGACTGCGTTCAGCAACTCGCGCCGCCGCAAGCCTCACCATTTTTTTCGGAAATATTTTCAAGTTTCGACAATTTGTGTGTAAAACTTATTAATGTTATAATTCTTTGGTCGCGTTTAGCAAGGGGAAAAAGAGAGCTGCGCGCGCATCTTGTGACGGAAGTGAGATATGGTGAAGTTACCTATTAATGATTATAATGTTAATCCATTTTCCTGAATTTATTTATTATAATAATGTTTATTTGTTCACCGTTAAATTATTTCCTATGCATATAATAAAATTGAAGTATCTGTTTGTAATGTCTTACTAAATTCATATGAAAGTATACACGATATCTATAACAAAAAACCCATTTATACATTTTTTGTCTGTCTGTCTGTTTGTTTGTTTCGGGTAGTCTCCGAAACGGTTGGACCGATTATGACGGGATTTTCACTGGCAGATAGCTGATGTTATAAGGAATAACTGAGACTAACTTAGAAAAATAATTACTGTACCGCACAAAAAAATATTTTTTTTGGGTGTCCACGAGAGTGGGTCCGCGAGCACAGCTAGTTATACTATAAAAAAAGTAAGATAAACAAGTATAATTTAAAATAATTAAAACGTTCAAACGAAGTTAAGAAACGATTAACATCATAACATAAAGTCAATTTCAAAAGACCCATATTATTAAGTTTATTTCCTTAGCAGTTTTGCTCTGACGTCTGGGTTATTTCAAGACCTAAATAAATCCACCGAACGCTTCCAAATGTGCGAAACAAAGAGTTTAGTAAATATTGTGTCTGGTAGGCGAGATCAGCGAGATAGAACCGAGAAACACCACTGTTGACTCACCAAGATGAGTGAAAGAAAAAGATAATCTCAAATATATTTTGCAGTTTAAAGTACACTTTTACTTTTAAGATTTTAACGTTTATTATAATAATCACTGAAAGATTAATCTACACAAGGCCATTACTCCAAACTAAACAAAGCTTGTACTATGGCAACCAAAACGGCAAACATATTGAATGTGGGAAAGATAACCTTTGCCAATATAGTAAATAAAAAAAATGGCAGTCATAGGGACTGCCGATAGAAGTGAAAACTTATAACTTAAAATTATTTTGACACGCCAATATAAATACGAATAATTAAAATAATTAAAAAACAGAGAAGTACGTGCTATATACTATATATACTAATAGATATAGATATACAATTAACATTAGCATGTCGGTGACGCGAACTCGTAAGATTTTCCCCTACCATAAAGTGCTCAACGAGGCTAAAGAAGTTTTCATTTCAATAAACTTGTTTATAGTACATAGTTTCTGTGAACATACGATATTTATAAAGGACGAATGACCGCGGTATGTTGACGCAAAAAGAGAGTTTTATTGGAACCAACGTACGGCGAAGCGAGTGCAAAACGTAACAATTATTTTATAAAATACTAGCTGTGCCCCGCGGTTTCACCCGTGTTGAATTTATTCAACCAACTCTCCAGTGCGTCGTCGCCGCCAATGCCGGGTGCCTATTGTTGTTCTGACTTCCCGTATTTGCCTACAGCTTGCCAGATGCTTGACGTTCACGTTTATTGCTCCGCTCCTTAGAGTGAAGTTATATTACCTATAACCTTTCTCAATAAATAGGCTATACAACGCAAAACAAGTATATGTAACTTGTTCTGTACCGTATTGCCAAGATTTGACACATAACCTCTTCAAATTATCTTTGGATTTGATCCAAATAGGTCAGTTGCAGTCGTCTTTTGTTGCAGCTTCCATATATACGTTTTAACATCAATATTTAGTAACACGGGCGTAAATATTTAAACCTCAAGAGGTTAACAATGCTATCTGCTTATATCAATTTTAAATATTATTTGTTAATGTACTTGATAAAGTTTTAAAGATTGACTGACAATCAACGCACTGCTTAAACTGGTAGACAGCCAGTTTGAAATTGTCTACAGGAGTTTCTTGTGTATAGTAAATGAGCACTAAAATAAATGTATTCTCTAAATCCTAATAATTGGACCTACATTGGTCCTAACTTAGAGCCAAGTGAACTAGTCATGCGAAAATGCACAATTAAAAAAAACAATATTTCATATCACTAATAAGTCAAATATGAAATATATCTAATAAAATTATCTTACTAACATTATTTAATTATTCTTATCTCTGTAAAATTTAATTTTAAAAATTCCCTGCATTAGAACATGTCGAGTTTTGTCACTATATGTTGGAATATCTCGTCTTGTGAAGCTCTGAATACGTATGGCTCTTTATCATAAAACATTTGGCCGCCAAGCATCACTTGGTTTTTTGCAAATAAAAATACTTATCTACGCTAAATTAAATATATATATATATAAATTTATATATATATATATATATATATATATACAAAATGTTATCCAATTCGTTAGAGCCGTTTCTGATAAACTAGTTACATATACGTGTATCCAAGTATTGTTCACTTAATAATATATGATGTATCTACTCCTAGCTATGTAGGGTTTGTGACTGATTGCGTACATCTGCCAATAAGCCGTCGGAACGGAGTGGTACCGGCGAGTCGCAGTAAGGAGCATCCCTATTGTCAAATATTTAATAACCGCATTTTTTTCCAATTAATTACGCTCGCAAGTATTCGAACACTAAAAGCAAAAAGGAGGAGTCTTCGCACCGTGTGTGAGAACTAACATTGAAGTGTTTGGGATTATTCTAAATCGTACCAAAACCTTCACCTAGACCACTGACGGAAAGCTGGACATACCAGAAGAACTGTGAATGGATTTATCCTTTGATTATATACATGTCTAGATACCGTGTCGCCTAGACACCGATGACATATTTGCGGCACAACTTTGCTAGCCTAGTGTGCGTAAAAGCATTGTTGTACACGTGCGTGACCTTTTTTTGTTGGCAGTATAGGGGATACCGAGTTAAAACATTTTACTTTTAAAGTGGAAATTGTGCATAGAGGTTAAATAGTTTTATATTATCTATTAGCCGTGCTCGCAACTCTGCCCGTATGGTAATTCGTGTATTTAAAATCAATATCGGTGAATTAATCGTACCTCCTGCTTTGTGAATGCCTTTGGTGTTACTCACGGTTAGCATTCAGCCTTCCCTCATACTTTGAAAGTGTCTCTGACTCTCTAGCCACATTGCGAAACTTACTCTCAATAGTAGCATTATAGAAGGACAGAACATGAAACTGTCTATTAGTGCATTAGCGATTAGCGGGATATTGTAGCCGACACGAAACTATGTATTTCTTAGTACCATTCTTTGTTGTTATTCTAACATGGATTCGAATTCAAACACGGTCACGTTCCGGGATCAGCCGATGTATATCCAATAATGACGACATACTACACAGGCGACTACCATACACATAGTAATAAACCTGTCCGAGTAATTTTCTTTTGCTTTGTCGCATTTCGGGATAGGCCAGTATATATCCAGATTAAAACTTGCTAACATAAAAGGTGAACCGCAAGACTGGTCGTTGTGGCGATCTTTGGGGAAGCCTATGTCCAGCAGTGGACTTATGTCGGCTGAAATGATGATGATGAATCAACACAAAAAATAACGATATGGTAACAAGGATAGTTTCTTAACCTATAAAATTCAATTAAAACACGACAGCGACAATAACCTCGTGTCCAAAAACCGCTAAATTAAATCTTTAAGAAGTTCCTGTGACCATCCTCTGGCTCCATCATGACCCTGATTATGTACTATCAACCAACTCCTCATCGAGACGAACCTAACGAGCACAAACGCAATGGTTTTACGTTAAGACAGTGTGGTGTTCCTATCATCCCCTTCCGATTTAGCCAACTACTCAAAAAGTATATTTATCCACGTAATTTCAATCTATACAGTATGTATAGTTGTTTAGTATTTATACTGCACATGATAATTATTATATTATAATTTTAACAACCTTCAGTGGGAATTCTAATGCAATTATACCAGCAACACTGACAAGAAATGACGTCTTCACTTTTATAAAATAATTATATTTGTTTGAATGAAGTGACTCATATATGGAATCAGAATATTTACTGATGGAATGTAGTTAATCATTTTATATTTTTTTTAGAATGTAGTTTTTGCATCTTACTTTAGTGTGGGTTCGACATTTATGCAGTACGGAGCGGCGCTAATAATACGATAATTCGAATCAAAGCGTGAACCTGGGTGTATACACAAATTCGGTAGTCAAGTGAGTAAAAATATTTGTTGTTCAAGTGATTAAAAGGGTAATAATATTGTAATAACAAAATAGAAAAATTATTTCTTTATTTAGATGCCAGGTCATATAAAATCATAGACTAAAACATGCAGAAGTTCCATTACCAAACCGCTTGTAGGTAAAAGTATGTGACTGAACACAGACTTGACGTAGTATTTTTTGAAAATGTTATAGTTTGTTTAATTGTCTTAGAACCAGTTAGTTGCAGACCTTTTGCTAGCTTGGGGTACACTAAATACCCATGTAATCTGTAATGGTAATATATTTTTAAATATATATTATATATTTACAAAACCAATATATAATACCATCCGCAAAGTTGATACCATCATCAACAGATGTAAATTAATAGGGAAGTATACTGCAAATTACAAAGCTGGATTTATATCTACGAAGCACGCTCCATGCAGCAACGTTGTTCATTCACATTAATTGGATATAATTTGTGTTGTTTTCATGCCACCACGATGTAGTTTGTTAACGGCCTTAAATCCCTGATTTTACGACTTTATTGATTTTTGTAACAACTTTGAAAACTTCTAGATTTAGATTATTATATATATTGTGACGCCATTTGAAAAGACGCTTAACTGACTCTCCTCGAAGGTGACGTGCTACTGAATGTCACATGACATTATATGATCGCTCGGTATAGAGCGTCGGTACGGGGGTGCTTCTATAAAATTGGCCACGGAGTGATGGGGGCTTTAGATCCGAACCTCCGGCATGGAGCACTTGAGTTCACTGCTAACGCGATAAAGTGACACTTCACTCACTAGCTATCAACATACATACATGAAACTGCACTTCTCACCTGCACACCATACATTAGGTACATAGGTTCTATAAGAGATCTTTTGTTTCAAGGGAAAATTACAGTAAAAGTACGGTACAGGCCAAAAACAACGGCGAGCGTCGATGACAGATTCCATCGGCAGCCGTCGTCGTTATACTGGCCTGCTGAAAGTCCTCTTCACGTCTCGTTTGAGGTTCTACATCCGCACGGTTAACACGTTCTTAATACCAGCATTTTGCTAGAGATAGGGGGACACCTGCCTTCCTCTGCCAGTACCTGGTTACATATATAATATATTTTGTTATAGTTAGTTAGATCGAATTGACGGATAGGGAATAAACCAATCGCGACTTATTTACATGTACGGAAAAAGCCCAAGCTCGGCCACTTCGGCAACCTTGAGACTAGTAGCCCCGTTTCTGCGGCTGAGTGCCTTCCACATTCAAAGAAGCTGTCAAAGCCTCTAATGGCTTCAGGGCAAGGATTGGCTCTCAAGTGCCAGAACACATGCACCTATGTATGACGGCAGATTTTAATCGTGAAAGTGGTAGTGTTAGCCAAGCGAGCATTAGAAAAATGCACTACCAGCATTTTACTTTTTCGTAATGCTTTCCTTAACCGAATACTCAGGCTTTTTTAAAAATTCGCACTCGCGGTTTCGGAACACGATACCACTGAGCCATCTTCTTCTTCCTCCCCTCACTTAATTAAGGTCAAGTAACTAAGTAGGTTAGTAGTAAGGAGTTCAAAGGTACGTTAAGTACTCGACTTCTCTGTCACTGGTGCCATTTTCCTACTTTCTCTGATATACTTATTTGTAAACAAATCTAGTTACACCATACATCCATCATATTCTTACCATTCGCATCTTTGGCATACTATTATGACAGTAATCGACTTTCATTCGAGTTTCATTCAGTTTCGAGAAAACTCTTTTTTAATATTTTTTTCATGGAGGTGGTTTATATTCTATCCATGAACAAGATAGGTAGCGCTGTAGTTGAGTTATTGATTACTGGAAAGGACAGAACTACGTCTACGATATCAGCTAGTATATATCCTAACAAAAACATATGATAAATGTGGAAAAGGGGCTAAATTCGGTAGAAACAACGTTCAGGGTAGTCGTTGTCACCCGATAATAGAGCTGAGATGTAACGGGTGCCAAGTTCCATAGCTGTTTCTTTAATTATAGCTGTAAGAATCTACGTTCTTCAATTCATTTACAAAACAGTTTGTTACGTTATTTGACATGGGATTTCTAACTCGGCAAGTTTTAATTGTGGTATCAGATAGCAGTGGGCAGTGTGTGAGATTGTCCTCCAAATACATAATTGATGCCAATAAAATACAGTCATCCACGAAAATGTATGAACCAAGGCCTACGTGCCGACTGAATCCGGGTGTTCGGCTGTCGCTAACATTAAGTTAATCAGATGAACAAACATCATACAAAAATATATTACGTAAGTATTTCAAATGTTCGCCTTGCCCGATCGCGTTGTTTGTAAACTAGATGCACATAGTATAATAATAATAAGTGAATCATCCACTTCTTTATCGTCTTTGTTAATGTTAAGAATTTGCGGGGTAGTGGAGATCCGTACCCAACTGGATCGCGACCATTATCCATATGGTGATAATCCCGTCAGAGCGTTACAGTGATTTTCTCTTGGTTTGTCGTGTTTCAGGATCAGACAGTGTATATTCTGCTACTAAGGGGATTGCAGGAAGGTATGACAGCGGTGATTGGTGATGGATTTCTGATATTTCGGTGGTCGTCGTTTTTATTGGATTGTACTGGGCTTACCATAAGGCACAGTGCCTTCACTATTAGCTACTATAAATATATGTTACAATTAAAACTCAAACAAGCATTATTCAATTTAGAATCTGAGTAAAAATTTATATTTTATCTAAAAGTACTATCGGCTCGCAAATCATACCTCCAGAAGTATTCAGAAGAGGAAGAAAGTCGATGTAGCTTGTGGGTAGTACAGGTAATATTTTACCCTATCAATGAGGACACATATTATATATATCTACGCATATGCAAAAAGTTACGATTTCCACGTATACAGGCTGTCGGGAAAACCTTATGCCCGAGGTTTAGACAAAACACCACAGTGCAAAGCACTATCAAACACTTTTGCTATGTGAGCCTGGTTCCCACGGCCTCGCTATGTTTGTCAATCACCTTCTTTCTCCAGCAATGCAGCAAGTATGCTAGAACATCACCTGTAAATCGATTCGTGCGAAAGTAATATTATTGTCGATTATTGAATAAAGAGTCATCTTTTGAGTATCGAGCAAGGTATGCATTTATGATTTGTTTCATGATTTTGCATAAGACTGAAGTTAAGGCAATTAGGTAAAAGGTGTCACACATTGGTATCTGTCATAATTTGGGAACAATACCAGGGTCGTAGCACAGGCTGTATAGACATATCAGTGCTGAGGACTTCTAGGCCCTGACAGTTTTTAATGACTGTTGCTGGGATACCGTTAGGACCACTGGCTTTAAAAGCATCGAACGAATGCGATTTCTTCGCTAATACGTATATTACACATAGGGGTAACGACATTTGGTATTATAGGCGGTTGCGAGCTATGATCTTCGAGCCTGGTGTTAACCGCGAAAATGTTAGTCATTAAAGTTGCTTTCTCGCGTGGGATGTGGGCACAACCCTTGTTCTAAGCACGATAAGCAGCCTGCCTCTGATTGACAGCGTCAGCTCATTCGTGATTGATTCGTGTCCAAAGTTATTACTGACAATATTGAACGAAATAATATAATATTTCATTTCAAGTCATATCCAAGTTAATCCGATCGCCGCCCACAACACCCACGGGTAGCAGTAGCGAGCGAACGTAAAACGCGCGAAGCGAAATTATTGCTGAATGATTTTAACAATGTTTCTTAACATTATTTACTGTTTCTTTCGGATACACATCAACTTCGACCAAGCGCTAGTACCGACACCTTGCTAGGGGAGCAGCGAAATAATTTAGAATGATCTTAGTGCAATGTTCCTTAAAATAATTTACTCTTCGTTTCGGGTGCACTCCGACCGAGCGATTAGCACCTCCATGCTAGCGGGGGGCAGCTGTCCAGTATCTAATTACGCCCATGAACATTGCGATTGAATTGAATCGAATTATATCATTAATTTGATACTAACAGAACGGTATACAGGAGAAAGAAAATCTGATAAAAAATAATGAATATTACAGAGGAGTAGTTATTTGCTATACTTTTTGTGTTTTCAACTCTCGTAGTCCAAGCCCGATGAGACTTCAGGGACCTTATTGTTAACAGTATAATCAGATCGAAAAAATAAAACTCTCGTGTGTGCATGGATAGTTTTGTGTTCACATTTTATTGTATTTTACATTAAAAGGAATATTTCCACATAGTAAAAAAAATCGAGAAAGAAGGCCAATTATAAATATCCACAATGGGAAATGAAATAATAAAAAACAGACAAAGAAAGTCAATTACAAAAAAGATTGTTTAAATTAAGCCTTACATAAGATACACTAATGTTAAACAATTTGAATGCATCAAATTAAATTAAATCATAAATTTATATAATCTAGGGAATTAAATTCTTTGCTCGCTCGCATTATCATGCATTCTGTCTACATGTTGTCCTTACCAGTGGTTCATATTTTACTTTATCAAGTTTTAGTTTTCTTAAAGTACCTGTAGACATGACGTATTTTTTCGTAATAACAATACTACAAAGTCAGGCAATTATACTACTGAAGCATTGTTGGTCACGTTTTTGGCTATCCGTCAACAACAAAATTTATTAAAAGCTACCGCCGACGCATTCAACCGTGACCTCACCACAATAATGAATGTACAAATAAAAGGCTTCATTATCATCCATGAGCGTGATCATATAAACGAGAATAATAAAATCAATTTTATTTCGCGCAAATATAATTTGGTGACATTTTATACGGTTTCAATGGCGTAGAATGGCTTTGGAAATTTCTCTCTACTTGGGGCAGCCCGACTGGTGGAATACCTCCACCCTACAGAAGATCGCAGCCAAATAACCTTGTGTTGTATTCCTGCGGTAAAGTTTTCAGAACTGCTTGTGGGGAAAGGTTAATATGTCGGGAAAGCGTTATTGATACATTTGGTAAGCGTCCATAGGCTACTGTAGTCGCTTACCATCAGGCGGGCCGTATGCTTGTTTTCCACCTTTGTAGTATAAAACAATTAATAAAGTCTCAACATACTATAGTAGTAATTTTATATATTTTTGTATACCTAAGTTTCTTATTTATTGTATACATACCAAATAATTGGTTTCTACGCCGCTTCAATTAAGTACTGTGGGCGTACTATAAAAAGGCGACTATCAAAACTACGCCGAATCGGCGTACTCCAGTCAGTGTCATACCGACAATACCGTCACGTTAATAAGCTTCATTTAAAACAGTCACTACACTCTACGATATTAAATTACCCTATTTCTAGGAGTTATTGTTTGTAGTTAGAGCGTTATCTAGTTGAAACACAAAGGAGACCAATTATATTAATCTATGTTTGGATTATTTAATAAAAGACTCGGTTTGTCAACGTGACAGAGAAGCTGTAATTGGAATGACACTGAGTCAAGTATGACACTTTTCGCGCAGTTTTGGTTTTTGCATTTGTATAGTATGTCGACGGTATCTAGTGGGAGAGCAGCGGAGACCAGTCATTAATCTTAACTATTTGCTTATTAAAATATATTTTAATAAAGTAATTGGGTTTTTGAATATTTTTTGTAAATGGAAAGATCATATATGAGTTTTATAGCAAAACTATTTTTTTCCGCAATATTTTAAAAGCTATTTCAAAATAAAAAATAATTTCTGAATACAGTACCGAAAACGCGCCGATCGTTCCCGAATAAATCCGAGCACGTGTGACGTCAAAATGTTAATTTCTACTTATTGTAGCACACAGCTGTTACAGTGCTTTGACACTTAATCGATGAAATTCCTATAACATTATGACGTCACAAAGCTGACGATCAATCGTAGCGCGTTTCTTAGTCACGTGATTCTTTTTAAAATATTACAATTTTCAATTGTTCATTATTAATAAAAAAATGTTTTAAGAGTTTCTCCAATTGACTATTATCATAATTATGATGAAGCTTTAAAATACATAAAAAAATCGATATTATTTTTTTATCAAATACCCAATTATCATACGAGCATGCACATCGCTTGATGTTAAAAGGACACTACAGATTAGTTACTGCAGCCCGGCACCAAACCACCCGATAGTAAAAAAATCAAAACTTATACGCAATATCCTCACAATCTATCTATCTATATTAATTTAATAAAGCGGAAGAGTTTGTTTATTTAAACTAATCTTTGAAACTACCAGTCGGATTCAAGAAATTATTTTTATATATGATTGCCAGATTCACGTGAAATAGTATAGGATATCTAGACTTAGACTACACCTCTCAGCTAGCCTTAAATATTGATTTTTGTTAAGTAAGTCGGACGAAATCGCGTACCCGAACTGCTTTATCCGCATGCGCTGGCGTAATGGTTAGTGATACGTAAATACAATGTTCTACAAAAATATTGCTTCTTAGTATATCTAAAAAAGTCTGCGTCTATCTCTTATATATAAGCTACAAAAAGGTATTTTGTGTTTTGTTTTTTTAATTGATAATAGAAAAGTGATTTATGAGCATTATTATTAGGCATGTCATATTAATTCTTACGAACGAAAGTTATCTCATCATCAAGATAATTTCATGAAGATAAACTTTGCCCTTTACAGCATGTTATTTGGACTAGTAATTTAGAAGATAATGTAAAATTTAAATTATTCAACACTCGGCTCGGGTCTATGACTATAAGTGTAGTGTCACGAATGAGCCGTGTGACTAGTGTCACATAACCCTGGCCGCCCGGTAAAAATATTGTCTATACTGAAGTATTATAAATCATCAATCAGCGATTTCTTTTAAATCATACGCGGATGAAACCGCGGGGCACAGCTAGTCTTCTATATAAATAAAATGATAGATGAGGTTAGCCGTTGTGCGCGCATCACGCAAAAACTACTGGACAGATTTTGATCAATTATTTTTGTTTGACTCCTTAGATACTTGGTCCTTATCTAAAAAATAACATCACGATATCTTCACTTTATAAAACAAATTAAAGTTTTAAGAAACTACGATATTTATAAGCACTGCGTCCTTCTGTTGTCCACGCGATCGGAGCCGCGGGCACAGCTAGTGTTTCATATATTATTATTTTTTATATGAACTCTAAACTAAATATATCTCGAAGCACGTAAAAGGAATTGATTAACGAAGACGTTGATTCCAAGATTCCTAGAAAATAATTGGACTTTGTTCGACGGCTATAATACAAGATGAATAATATGAATAAAAATAATATGAATATAATATAATAAATATAATATGAAAAAATAATATGAATAAACAAAAGGACTACACAGACGATGATAAATAAAAAACACTTATTTATTAATATAGATGTGTCCTCGGTAATTCACTACGATATATTTGTCTAAATATAAAGTCGTAATAATGGGTCTGTCACGGCACACTCTAATCATATTTGTCCACAAGACAACAAGCGATCACGATTTCAAAGCGATAGTGTACTAAATAAATAGCCAATATAAATTGTTGATCATGTACCTGGGCTGCGGTCAATGGAACTTTTATTGTTTTATTTTTTATTTCTTATTTTTAATTCTTATCTACATATTATAAAACGCAGCAAGTCCGTCTGTCTGATAATCTTATCCCATCCCAAGCTTCCATTTACGTGTTGCATTATTTGCTGGAATATTAGTTTATAATCAATCTAGTGAGATCGTAAACTGTTGCTTAATAGTGAACGGATACTTGAATTTTTGAGGTAATGTCTTTTGAATTAACAAAATCATGATTGCAAATAGCGAATTTTTAACGGTTATTTTTTTTCTGGCGTTTGCTGATCCCGCCATTGGTTGGTTTATAAATCAACGAAAATGTAAGCGTTAGATAGCTTATTTTAGCGTTCGTTCACTTACTATCGACAGCTTACAAGCACACTAGCGGCCGTTTTCAATAACATATCTGAGTTTATGGATAGATCGCTACCCCCGATTAGTACAAAATAATATCTATGCATAGTTTGAGTTTCAAGAGTAAGAGTTAGTTTCGTTTGAAACTTATATTGAAACGCTGGTAAGTTCAATTTCTATGAGCGTTCCTATCTCTAGCAGGCTACCTATCCATCCTCCCGATGACAGATAGTAACTTTCGATAGGAAATACTATCCATCGATAAGTTATTGAAATGAAAGTAAGGGTAAAAGGATATATTTTTATATCTTTAGTAACCGAAACAAAAGATAGATAGTTTATTCAAAACGGATAGATAGATTATTCAAATTAGATTGATAAACTAACCGATCATACAATTATCCAGTGACATAATAGGTACATAACATGAAGTAAAGTAACTTATATGAAGATGACACATACAAAGTGTAAACATTTTAACGAGCAAACTAGCAATTAGGAAAATTGAACAAGTTAATGTAAAGATTACCACAAAGTTAAAGTTTACTAACTACTGTTTGTCTTCTTTATAATGGACTAGCGGTACCCCGTGGCTCCACACGCGTCTATTACACAGTGATTAGTGTCGGCTCGTAATTTGATTTTCATTGAAATTAATGACAATTCGTAGAGCCTATCTCATTTGAGAATCCGCATAAGCTACCCGTGAACAAACTTTCATAAAGATCGGTTAAGTGGTTTTAAACTTAAATTGGAACATAAAACTGCGGATTTGTTAATATAGATAACTAGTTTATTATAACTAGTTTACTCAGCGTAAGTCCCAGAAAGCGCCTTTTTTCCGAATCGATTCCCATTACTGTCACTGCTTATTACGTATGTTACTACAAAACATATCCTACAAACTGGCCAGATAAGATAGCTATGAATTAAAAAAAAAAGAGAATGAAAATCGGATAAGTGGTTTTCGCCTGAAAAGAACATAAACGGACAGAGATACGGACAGACGTCATGTTTTATAATATGTATAGAAGATATAGATTACATTATTTATTTAAAAATGAAACTGAGAAACAATAGGCAAATAGCGGTGTAATTCACGACTAATGTTCTGGTTTGAATGGTATGGTTGGCGAAACACTCTGGCTCACGAACCGTTCTAACTCAGTTTCCTAACGGCTCACATATCCAGACCTATCGATGACTGATTTTAATTAGGCCTGCACTTTATTTATTATTGATTACGGATAAATATTAGATTTATGTCAACTTCTTAAATTTTTATTTTATACTAAGAGTGACCGACGGTTTCACCTGTGTTAAATTTGTTCGACAAGCTTTTTATAATGCCAACGCACTCGTGTGGCCTATCGTTGTACTCACTTCTCGTACTTTCCTACAGTTTGCCAGATTATTAGACGTTCACGGTTACTGCTCCGCTCTTTAGAGTCGTAGCGTGAAGATATACTTTTCTCAATAAATAAGCTATAAAATACAAAAACATTTTTTCAAATTTGACTCGTAGTTCCAGAGATTGGCACGTTCAAACAAACAAAAAAAAAGCCTTCAACTTTATACTCGTAATATTAGTATAGATACGTTTAGTGTTTGGTCCTTAATTTTACCTAATGTCAAATGACGATGTGGAAAGATGATAACACACCAAGCCTAGAGGAAATGGCTGTCAAATGCAGCTGAGTGAACACAGGTACAGGTGCTGGAGACGGTTATTATGAATTCACTACCATAGTTCTATGGTTTCATCACGATATCCTTCATCGAAAGCTTAGGCACATCGCAGGGTTTGATTCTGCGTCAATCGACGCGGAGCCCAAACATGCTACCTATACATTTTTTCATTGCATGACGTAAAGCCCCAACTAATATCATAAATTAAAGCATGATGGTTTTTTATTTATCATTAGATTCATCAGTCTTCCGCTTGCTTGAAATAACCATTGTTGGTGATTTAAGGTAGCGTATTCCATAAGAACGTGCTACAGGTGAACTTTTTCCCGACTTGACTCACTATTATTGTTACTGTGAATTCCCATGTTACGTAAAGTAATAAAATATATTGTTATAATAAAAACTGGCCAATGATATACTTATGAATATTGAAAAATATAAAATAAATAGAATAAGTAATTCTCGAGTTATAAAGGCATAAAGCGACAGTTTTTTTTACATGCAAAAATGGAAAAGTACTTAGTCCAAAAAAGGACTTTACTTTTGTTTTAATATTATTGGTTGGAACGCTTATCTTCTTAATGAATATAGTCGTGGACGACTTTCGTGAACGTGTATCAATTTACCACCATAAGTTTACATAGCGAACCAAAAAATAATTTAATCGGATATTATTGCGTATAAAATGTCAATAAATCGTTTTTATTCTACATCTGATAGACGCATTTTTACGGACACACCTAGATGCCGTTACTTTTTTATATCTTTGTTTGTTATAAAATTCAAGATATGCGAGTCTAAAATTAGTAAAAATCTATAAATATATTATTGGAATTTTCCATTTGAATCATATCTATTAGTATCGGATGCCTTCTTCACATTATCATAAGAATTATGTTGAACGAGTGTTTATCAATTATCAATTATAATGATAAAGATAAGTGCTAATAATGTTGTTTGTTTCTAATAGAGAGACATTCTTGTATAATTAAAAATACCCGTTTATTTACGATTAACTATAACATACAAGAAAAATATTAAAGTACCACACGCGTGTTACGCCATCGTAACGCATCATAATTGCTGACTGAGAGTGAATATGGAATCCGAGTTCCCAGTCCCAGGGTGCACCTGAGATCGAGTCAGCAATGTCAGTAGAAATCGTTCTTCGACCCGACATCTCATTATGTTTGTATTAATTATTAAACCGCACTGTGAGCCTAGCATCTGCAGCAGTCACATCTTATTAGTTTTAGACTAGTTTGTAATTTAAAATAAATTAAGTTTAAAGTAATTTTGGTTTTTTGGATCCTCCGGCTCTGATCTTCGTAATTCGCGGTCAGTTTAGGAGTGCCTAATTTGAATGTTTGTTACAATTATATTTTTATTGCAGAAGTCGTGGTGACTGCACCAGTGGAATATCGATCCAATATATGGATGAGAGAGGGGGGAGGGAGGAGTTTAGGCAAGGTTAAAATAATTCTTTTTTTTATATTACCTTCCTTTAAGAAGCACTCCGACCAGGTGCTAACTGCCTTGCTTTGCAGCAAACCCGCTGTGCGTACCTAGCTACGCCCATGCCAATATCCGACTGCTCAAACCTCTACTTTAAATTATTATGTTCTAATAAAATATATCTTTAGAATGAAACTCCGGGGGTTCTACTATTAAGCCATCAATTCTCTGAAACTCAAAATCATATAAAGAAACACGATGTTCGATTATCAGTTCTTTTCCATTCTGATTTGAGAGTTCCATAAATTTGATAACCCCTCTTTTTCCAAATATTTCATCATCTTTCGCCACATGCTAAATATTTAAATATACAGCCTTTTTTTGGTAAGGCAAAGTGGTACTCACTCTACACAAGTACAGCATAATCCAGAAGAAAATAGCTACCATAGAGAGTTCGGTAATCCATCGCCGGTCGTCGCGGTAATGCCTGCTTCTCTCTCGAGATCTCTCGGCAACTGGTTATACACTGGCTGATCCAGAAACGCGACTAACGAAAACAGAGTCACTGTGACGGGTTTATTACCACGTATACAGATCCCTGTCACCCTGTTTAATTATTTGGATAATCCTTAAAACATTCCGTTATTTTATTTTTTCCGACAGCTCATTAGGTACGATATATTTATTATGAAAACAATTAATCAAATTAACTTGTAAACATTCTTTCATATCTGTTTAATTTTTACTGGATTAAAAAGAACAAAACAATATTTAACAATACATAAAAAATGAATTGTGTAATTATTTATGTGCGTAACTCTATAAAATGGACACGATTTTGAGTAGCATGGATGCCTCTGTTACTGGTGACTTCTAAAATGAATCGATCCGCGCGCCACCTGTTGAATGAATGCCACCTAAATGAATGGTTTAGAAAGATGAAGAAAATATGTTGTGCCTACCCGTGTCTAAGTGGAATAACAGCAAGAAGATCGAATAAATAAAAGTGTTGCCAGATTAGTTTTAAATAAAGCTTTTTAGTCGCCATTTGCAATGCTTTGATCGTTTTTATTTACATGAATACATATTTTTAAAAGTAATTTACGTGTGGACTTTATTAAAAAATACAAAATAATCTATCATGTCAACTTTATTGACTAATTAAATAGGTAAATTCAGTACTGTGCACACATCTTTCAAATTTATTACCCAAAATCAAAAATCAAGAGATGTCATCTAAACACATGCCTTGAGTAATACAGTTTTTTGGCAAATTTTGCATACATTAGTGTCATCTTTATCTGAATTTAGCACAACAAAGTATCAAACCAAGCACTTTATTTCTAAACATGACCTAAGATGCCGCCAAAAACTCCCATAGAAAACTTAAGTGTTACCAATTATTTCCCTAACGTTTGAAAGAAAGTTTTCTTCAAAACTGTTTGAACAATATCAACTAATAGACAACCCATATTCATATAAGCTTAGTTTAAAAATAGAATAAAAACACAACGTAAAATGTATGTATACATTGTTATATGACACTGCGTAAACGAATTCGCAATGATACACAGAAAACCTTTTTCGTGGAATAAACAGTTTCCAGTAGAACATTGGAAAATTGACGTCATAGAAAGTATATAGGCATATAATATGACGAGAGCAATATGGACTTGGATGAAGTTTTCTTGTAATTTAAAAGCTACAAGCTCTCCGATGGGACTTTTTGGGGGTTTAATCTGTCATGTGGTTTTTTAATTAAATTCATAAACTTGTTATTTGGTGGCATTTAACGTGATGTAATTTGGTTAATGTGTGGTAAGTGAAATCGATTATAAATAATAACTAGAAACTTAGTTAACGCCATAATACCCTGGTCATTTCTAACAAGGGGACCTCCATTTTGTTACAGCATTGTTTGGACCCATATGAGACAAAATAAATGTACTCTGTGGTAACTCTGAAGATAAGAAAAATATTATATCCAAGTGACATTGGCATAATTGTATATAAACACAGTTTGCAATTAAATAAGAAGCACTTTTCGATTCTCTTTGTTATAAGTTAGCGTTTGAACTTAGTCTTCTTCTTATATCATGCAAAATGCCACCAATATTACCTATATAATATAGGTAAGATTTTCAATGAACTTAAGTTAACGAATTAAAATTATATCATGTCCGCTTATGATCCTGCCAAAAACTCATTTGAACATAGTTTCACCTAATTTTAAGTAAGACATGTTTTAAAACGTTTTTTGAAACGACGTTCGACCACACATTTATTGATTAAACCTTCATAAAACAGTCCTTTAGATGTTGTTCCAGAACCACATCCGATTCCTGCATTCTATGCAGGACACATGCATTCCGAGCAATCTCTACTATACCTACCTAAGTTGCAATGACTGCGATACATTCGGGTACCAGGTCCTGGGCAAAACCACAAGGTACACAGAACGATCAGCATTCATCCAGAGGAGGATTAAGTCAACGCAGGGCCTGTATAAAATGTTACTATTATAGTACAAGATCCCGCTGCGGGATTGGTGTACTCATCGACTTTTTGTTTAAAACCAAATTTTTATGTTTATTTATAATTAAGAGAATATATATTTACTAGGGTGCCTATCAAAATTTGGCCGCCATTATTTTTAATGAAATTATTTTTAATTGATTTTTGGTAAAAATTTTCGTTTATTTATTATTTAAATAAAATAACGTCTACATCACGGTAATTAATATGAAGATTCTAAAAAATCACGGTTGCCGTTGCGCACTTGGCCGCACTTCTTTGCAGCCAGGTGTAAACAGGTATGATTTCGATAAATTTATACGTTCATAGCCTATATTTATTAATTATAGGTCAAATTGAAGCTAATTTTTTTCTATTAATTATCATATATAGTTGCTTAATTAAATCTGGCCGCAAATAAGGGTTACTGGCTGTTAAAGATAATAAATATTTAAGGTAGAGTGAAAGAGAGTTAACGCGTAACATCATTAGTCAGACGAGGACAGCGAATGCCGGCTGTGCGACGCTTTTAAGCCACTGCGCATGCGTCGAACGTTAGTGTTCTCAACCACCGGGGAGTAATAGAGACGACTTATAATAAATACTCCAAAAATGTGTAATTTTTTCAAAATGACAAATTTAAAAATTGTAACAAAAAATTAATATTGATTTGATATATCGACGGTCTAATTAGCAATTTGTCTAACTCCTTATTTTTCAGAGGGTGATTTTTTTAACATTTTGATGAAGCAATAATCCAATTACAAATTATTTGAATGATTCAAACTTAAATATTATATCTCTATTAGATATTAATGATATTAAATGGTTTTCTAAAATGATAATAAATTTTGAAATAATTGTTTTTTTCGTACAAATAAAAGATTCTCTAAAATGGAGTTAAACAATTTGCTAATTAGAACGTCGATATTTAATATTGATTTAAAAAATAAAAAAATAAAACCAAGGTGACTTAAGTAAAAGAAAATTTTATTGCGAAAGTATTATTTGAAAATTTTATTAGATTTTATTCAAGTATTTCATTGTCTGTTACATATTAATTAAACATTTAAGCAAATTAAAACAATAACATTAGCGAGCACTTTTGGAATGATACATTATTAAAGTCGAGTACATTGCTTTTTTCGTTACACAAAAAACACGACTTCATCTTTATCAATTTTATTTTACGTTAATTAATATAATAATTTTTAGATGCACAAATAAAATAACAATGTAAATATAAAACGTTGTTTATTACGAACTCCAAAACAGCGTGGTTTTTACGTTATAATAAAAATGCTGCATCTGTTCAGTTGAGAGCATTCGCTGTCCTCGTCTGACTAATGATGTTACGCGCTAACTCTCTTTCACTCTACCTTAAATATTTATTATCTTTAACAGCCAGTAACCCTTATTTGCGGCCAGATTTAATTAGGCAACTATATATGATAATTAATAGAAAAAAATTAGCTTCAATTTGACCTATAATTAATAAATATAGGCTATGAACGTATAAATTTATCGAAATCATACCTGTTTACACCTGGCTGCAAAGAAGTGCGGCCAAGTGCGCAACGGCAACCGTGATTTTTTAGAATCTTCATATTAATTACCGTGATGTAGACGTTATTTTATTTAAATAATAAATAAACGAAAATTTTTACCAAAAATCAATTAAAAATAATTTAATTAAAAATAATGGCGGCCAAATTTTGATAGGCACCCGAGTAAATATATATTCTCTTAATTATAAATAAACATAAAAATTTGGTTTTAAACAAAAAGTCGATGAGTACACCAATCCTGCAGCGGGATCTTAGACTATTAGGTGACCCTATCTGGATTTTTTATGAAAGTGAAATAATCGAACAAAAGAGACGGGTACTCTTTCATACAATCATGGAATTGGTTAAAAAGAGACATGTTAATATTTGAAAAAAAGTGTCAATTAATAGCTATTAATAAAACATTATCAAACAATCTCCGAAAATTCTACGGCCTTTGGCAATCTGAGGATATTATGTTGTTAAAGTGAGTTCATGTAAAATTTAGACATATTCTTTGATAGTTGTGCAGCGTTTAAAAGAATAGCAATTGATATTATTTAGAATTCGTTGAATATATGTAATTAGTACATACGTAAAGACACGCGCGCGCGCACTCACGTACACACACATGAATATAAGAGCTGTAGTTTTCTTTAAATAAATAAATAAATAAAATACAATTAAACAAATTATTTTGGAAGTACGGTATAAGTTTTTTGATATAGTTATGTTTATTATATTTGTAAAGTGGGCGGGCTAAAGCCTAAACCCACAAATCATAGGTAAAGATATTAAAAATTACATTACGAAATGAGTGATCCACATGGACACAGGTGTATTGGAGTCCGGAGTTTTCAGGTGTCAGAACTCTACTTAACGTTACTGCTCCGCTCCTTAGGGTCGTAGAGTGAAGTTATATAGCAGGGATGTTATGGATATGAAATTTCGGATCTGGATATGGATACGGATATATGAATGATATTATATCGGTTTCAGATACGGTTACGGATATGAAATTATTTCAGATTATCCGTTAGTTTCGGATAGTTTCGGTTATGGATATTAGATTTTGAAGAAATTGTAAAAGTAAAATACAAATAGATAATTATTGGGCTTTATTTTAAGTTGCCATTTGGTATTCCAATCAGTCATATAAGTAATTATTATAGCTACTCATTTTAAAGCGTTACCTATCGAGTGAAAAAGCAAAATCATAATAAAGTTTATTAAATAAACAAAGAACACTGTTTACATTTTGCGAAATCTGTATTCACGTGATCAAAGAGTGTCCAAATTAAATTAGACTTAGGACGATTTTGTCCTAATAAAATTAATTCACACAACACTTGTTATGTAATGGCCGGTTCCAATAATCTAACTCTAGTTAAATGTTAGTAGCTATCGGAGATAATTTGTATTTTCTAATCTATCTATGACTGGTGTTTCAAGTAAATCCCACAAGAGTAAATGACTGACTGGCTAGTCTAAGCAATAGATATAAACAATACACAGAGGTACGCGCGAGGCTCATGTGTCAGATCGCCCGGGCAAAAAACAAAACATGTCATAACGTGTCTCATTTAGACTCCGCCCCTATCCGAAATTATTCGAAACATATATATCGGATACGGTTACGGTTACGGATATTTTTTTATTTCGGATATCCGATAGTTTCGGTTACGGATACGGATATCCATAACATCCCTGTTATATAGCCTTTAATATTACTCATGAATCTGGCTGTCACATATAAACATATTTTTTCTAATCCGACTTGTAGTTCCAGAGATTAGCGCGTTTAAACAAACAAAAATCTCTTCAGCTTTATGATATTTACGTTACAAAAATACAATTGATTTTATAAACCATACTTTGACTAATTACATTCAGGGCCCAGGAATACACGTCTCCCTTAAAGAAAATCCTAAAAAAAAGACACCTCTTAAAATGCTACTAACCAACCTTGCTACATGACTTGCCTGTTTAGAATTGCCGCCTTTATATTCTTCTTCTTACCTTTATTCCACACTAGGTAGGGAATATGGTTTCCCCATCCACTTTCCTCTATCAACTATCATCTCAGTATTTTTAAATACCTTTTCTACAAATATCATTCTTTACATAATTCATCCACAGCACAGAGGTCTTTCTCTATATAGTTATGACTTCCATCACTCCTTACGACTTGCCCATATCACGCTAAAATATTATTTCTTAATTACTTTGGCACTGGTGCCATGTTCATACTTTTCTCTGGTAAACTTATTCCTAATCTTATCCATTCTAGTTGCACCACACATCCATCGTAACATTCGCATCTCTGCTACATGTAAAATTTTTTTCATCTCTCTTTCGTCGCCCAGTACTCAGATCCGCACATCACGACAGGTCTTATAATGGTTTCATATACATAACTTTTTGGTGCATATTTTACTTATTAAAAAATCATATAACATTTTTGAGTAAATTAAACCTAAATTCGTTTCGTAAACGCATTTAATATACAAATAAATCGGGTCATAAACCGAAGACTAAGCGGCGACTTATTATCGCGGATCTTAATTTGATAGCCCAATATTTGATAGCGTATGTACATTACGACATTATGAATCACAATTTATTCAGTATTAACCTAAATAAACATGAATAATTTATGTTTAGTAGAAAATCGTAAAATGTATATAGCTTCTAATGTCTTCATTTTAATTTATGTTGTATTCATTAACGCACGTGACCAACAGTTAGGAGGAAAATATTTTGATCGTTTATAAAACTTAGAACGTGTAACGATAACGACGAACAAGCAGTTATGGTACAGTGATAACGTATATGGAGACCGCGTCGATCGACGTGAGTTCGAATTACTCCAATGGACCTGAGATTTTGCTGAAGGAAAACATCGTGATTTATGACATTGGGCATTGATAGGCATTTTTAATGCCTGTCTCGCTAGCTACCGCCCTCAAGTTGGGGATACATCACCAAGTACCTAGAGATGTGTTCCGTTAGCTGCACTTAAGAACATATCCTTCACTAGGCTTACCGTGTTACCGATCTTGAGCCACATCATCCCTTAAAATCAGGTCAAATTGTGATCAAAACGTTAAGCATAATTATAAGGAATTAAATATATAACAAACATTCGGTATAGTTCATTTCTAAGTCAGGCGGAAAAACAGTTAATGACCTTTGCGCCAGGCACAGGGGTAACAAACCTTTTTTTGGTATGGTTCAATATATATTGAATGTTCAAATTTCGTATCAATGTCGGGAATAAAATAAAATTATTTAACATTTTTATTTATTTATATATGTGTAATTACACATGTTCATATAAATGATGTTATGATTATTTATTTACTATGTCCTGAGTTGGCAATTAAAAAGGGACTAAGAAAACGTGTATAGTGCATCCGTAAGATAAATTTTGATTTAATTAATTTATCAATCAGTTTCACAGTCTTTCTCTGATTATGAACACGTAGAAGAGAAACAACAACAAATAAACAAAATCATAGCTGCAAAATGGTTTGTTATCTCTGAATGACCGCATCGCTCACCCCACCCTGTACCACTAACGCGTTGCTAGTGTTGTTTTAAAAGAAACGTATGGAGAGCGATAGATATCGTTTTCTATCGACGCAAACATAATACCAAGTGTCATTGTCCGTTTTTCCGCCTGCCTTAAAAATGCACTATAACTAGTTTTCTCCTGCCTTCAATACACATTAAAGATCTTACAGATTGTGTGACTTTCAGTCGATATAACTCAAGCTAGTATTATGAAATTAAAAAATACGTTTTTTTTATATTTTAAGGGTAAAATGTATTTTTTATTTCACATGTATAGAGGTGCAATAGGTTGTGAAACTATATAATATATACATATAGGTACTATATATTTATGTACACGTTATGAAATTTAAAAATAAAATAATTTTTAATATGTAATGATTTAAATTGTAGTAAATGTGTTGTAAATGTTTAATTAGCATCATTTAGTAGTTCTTTAAGTAACATTAAGTAATTTCAATATGTATTTCAATGTCATGCAGGTCTATTACCTGAGTGATTACATTGTATTTTAATTTGTGTATGATAATATGTAATTTTACTGTTTTGCAATTGTTCTGTTGGCGTGCTAAGTATATAAAATAAATAAATAAACTCCAATACCGTTTGACCGATCATCACACATGTTGGTTGATCTAATTATTTTTAATGGCTAAGGTTGTTATTGAAATAATGTTGAAAGCATGGAAAGAACAGAGCAATGTCTGCGGATATCACTCATTGGATAATATAGCTTACTATCAGTGAAAACATTTTCAGTATCGCTTTGCAGGTAGTTCTTTATATTACCTCAAACTCGAACATGTTTCATCTCTATATAATATTGCTATAAATGTTAGTATTTACTTTAACAACGTTTAAATATGAATGAAAGCTTTCAATATAGCTTCAGAAAAAATGATATTAAAAATTTCACATTTAATAATAACAGTTTTAAATAAACTTTCTTTAAGTTAATCAACCGATAACGGTTTGATATAGGCGTAAAACTATTGACATTAGAAATGAATAAATGAGCAATTTATAATTTTTATTATGGTTTCCTTTAAATATATAGAAAAAACTTGAGATATAATCTCACATAGTCGAAACGAACCTATATAACCATATAAAAATGAATGTTTCTTTGTTTGTACCCTATGAGTTCCCAAGCTATTCGTCTGATTGCGATGAAACTCTGGTGAGTTGTACGAACAGTCGTAAACATTCTATATTAATACAATTAGTTTACAAAAAGCTGCCCACGAGTCGTTTCATTTCGAAAACAACGTGAACGAGTTCGCGGGAAAAGACTAGTATCTAATAAAATGAATTATTTATTTTTATATACATACACTAGGAACCTGACATGGCTTTGGACGGGTAGCAGAGTATAACAATTTGAGAGATTGGATGAAATAAATTAAAGATGAATTTATTTTATTATGGGAGTATTCATTGGTACTACCATTGGGTAACAGATATCGTTACTAGTATTATACAAATTTCCACTCCATCTTGTACATCATTAGGTATTGAATTAAAAAAAAACTAATGAATGGATCACATTTTTCCTTTCTAACTGAATTGCTAAATACCAAACTTCATAGATCTATCTTTAAAAATGACAGATTTTCATATACAATTTAATATACATACATATTTATACATAACTCAATCGTTTCACAATATTACATATGTTTGTTTGTGAAATGACTTTTCTCGAAGTTTATCAAGTTTATAAATTTTAATCCGATTACAGTTTTCTATTAAATTTATTAAATATTTAATCAATATTTATAACTTTAATAAAAAAAATTTAATATATATTTTAAAGAAGCTTAATCCGCGATTACTTTAACAATAAAAATTATGACACCGATTTAATGTTAGGGCGAGTCCATAAATAACACGAAGTGTTTATTTTTCTAATGTGATATTTCCCTATTGATTAAATGATACATTTTATTTCATATGTGCATGTATTTTGCTTCATGTCACTAAATACTTAAGTGTTACTAGTTTTATGGGATATCAGGGCATACACAACATTTAAGATAAAATATTATCTGTGTATATCCAAAATGTTATCTCCCTCACTTTGAATCAAATTTGGTGAGATTTAGTAAGACCCTTCTTCCTTATTTTGAGCTCATGTAATTAATGTGATGTTATGGTAAACATAATTACCATCAAGCACAGTCCAGTCACTTTGCCGTGCTGCTATATAAAAAAAACCGTGTGGTGTCGTGGGACATCAGATAGAAACGAAGTTCCTTATTATAAAATGTTAACTTCAAGTTCTATTCGAGGTATAAAGAAAATAATTATTCGGGTATAAATTTTCTTATTATGATTTTTTTATCGATAAAAATAAAAAAAACTTCTTTACAAAATTATCTTAACACCATTATTTTATTTGCATTGATTTATAAAAATATATAATAATAATAGCAAACTGCAATAATAATAACAGTCATCACGTAGACTATACATTAGACACTGTATAGCCATCATATATAGAATATATAAAAAAATCTTACGCTTTTTTTTACGTTACGGACGTTTTTTACCGGCTAGGGTACCCCTCCGCAACGCCCCAAAAGGAACTTCGTTCCAAAAACCCTTAAATACTGAAAAGAAAATCATCCGATAAAACGTTTTCAAGTAGGCAAACATTTCAATTCCGAATCATTTTCCTATGTTTTTAGTCTATGAATGTTTTAACACATTTCAACCAGTAATGGTTTCTATACATCGTATGTGAAGTCTAGATCTATGACCACGTTAATCATAATAATTTACGATTTGCGCCTGTGGTGGAAATTTACATCAATATGGACGTGGCTTAATACACGTCATTCGTTTTATTTTAGCTCAAAGTTTAAAGTAACCCAGTGGTTTCCAGTACTAGTTATTTAAACTATGTAATTATGTATTATCGTTAACGTTAACGTTGCCTTTTCTATAAGTATTAATAATTGTAATAATGTTTCATATATAGGCGCTATAATTATAATTATACTATAGAATTAGTATAATTATAGTACACCATAGAATTCCAAAATTCGTACCACTAGATTCGATGGTGTAATTTTTATCAAACGCTAAACACTATAAAAAAATATTTAAAATCGGCGTTTTGCTGTGTCGGTGATACAGCGCCGTGTATTTTACAGGAATACGTGTCAGCTCGGATGCTTTTTACGTTTTCGGTACCATTTCACTCTACATTGTAGTGTTTTATTGATGTCACTGGATTTCTATTGAGAAGCCCTTTCCAACCCTATACAAATTCTATATCGATTTGGCTTTTTGACGAGTATAAGCCGACATTGTATTAAATTTAACACTTTAATTCCATATATATTCGCAATATCTATTCTACACTAAGGTTTAATATGCCCCAATCGATAAATCTTGACGAAAACTGTAGATTGAAACTAAAATGAGCATCGTAGCTTCTCCGTGTCTTAACTTATACAAAATGGAAATAATAAACGCGACGAAACGAACTCAAAATGGTGGCATGTGCCTTTTCCATGCGCGCGATGCACCACAATCCTCACTCTACGTAACGAATTCTTTGAGCCTTTAACTATCGTTGGTGTAATTAAATTGTAGATGTAGATCATTGGTTACAGCAATATTTTTTAATTGTCTCCTGCTAGAGAAGAAAATTTAAACACGTATTCTTGTAAAAAAACGAATACAATTAACTTATTTGAAACACAAAATAAACTATCGACATTTTCTAAGCAAATATTTTCTTGTCCACATAAGATTAGACGGATATTTTTATCAGAAACCTCGTGCGTCGAAACCGGCACATTATCACACGCTTTACTCGTTTGTTATCTTTTAGAATTATAGATGTAGATAGAGTAATTCGTCAGTCACGGCTTGACAACTATGTTTTCACGTTCGAGACGCTGCGCCCCGTCGCCGCGCCGCGCCGGCTTTTCAACTGCGCACTCGACTTGTAACTTTGATGACTATATAAATCGCATAATGTCATTGGATTGAACTAGATTTGGATATAAATATTTATTTTGGTGAACAAATGTTTACACCAGTGCAACATTAATTAGATCTCAAGCCTCTGCATATATAAAGGGGGTGCCTATCAAATACGTGATCTCAGAAATAGGGAGGAGGAGTCTGGCAAAATGTCACCAGATCTCATTTAATGGGGACGGCAGCAATAAAACACTCATGACAAATTTTTAATTCAGAGAATATCATAGGTCTTTACCTATGAAAGTGCCGTTCTGCAGTACTGGCCATTTCAATTCAAAATAATTTTTGTTTGGCTAAGAATTCTAATTTCAAATTAATTTTATTTTAAAAACATGGAATTCTTTTTCCAAAAGTAGTAATTTCATTATTGATTAGTGTTACATTTTCATCGCATTTCAATCTTTTTGTCATCATGGATACGTTAAAAATTCGAGTAATTATGGAATATGATACCGTCGTGGCAGTAACGCGGCACAAGCGGCACGCAACATCAACGACGTTTACGGAGCTAACACTACAAACCAACGCACCACCTGTTATTGGTTTGCTCGCTTCCGTTCTGGGAATTTCGACCTGAAAAATGAACCTCGCGGTCGTCCGAAGACTTTGGTCGACAATGACGAATTAAAGGCGATTGTGGAAGCTGATGATACACATCTACGGCTGAATTAGCAGCAGTTTTCGACGTTAGCGTCAAAACAATATTGGTCCATTTGCGTCAAATTGGCAAGGTAAAAAAGCTTGACAAATGGGTGCCCCACGAACTCAATGATCGCCAGCGCGAAGTACGCGCCGAGACGTGCCTTGCACTGCTTAACAGACACACAAATGAAGGAATTTTGAACCGCATTGTTACCTGCGATGAAAAATGGATTCTGTTTGATAACCGCAAGCGCTCAGCAAGTTGGTTGGATCCTGGTTCAGCACCTAAACAATGCCCTAAACGAAAACTTACCCCTAGAAAAGTGATGGTCACTGTTTGGTGGTCTAGCGCCGGTGTGATTCATCACAGCTTCTTAACAAACGGGGTGAGCATTACTGCAGATGTGTACTGTGAAGAACTGAACACAATGATGGAGAAGCTGGCACATCTCCAACCAGCATTGTTCAATCGCTCGTCTCCGCTGCTCCTGCACGACAACGCGCGACCTCATACTGCACAACAGACGGTCTCCAAGTTGCAAGAACTGGGATTGGAAGTTCTCCCTCATCCGCCCTACTCACCAGACCTTGCGCCTACAGACTACTACTTTTTCCAGAATTTGGATAACTCCTTGGCGGGAAAAAAATTCAATACCCGAGAGGCAGTACAAAATGCCTTTGAAGAATTTGTTGCCTCCCGTCCAGTTAATTTTTTTAATAAACTGCCACTGCGCTGGCAAAGATGCATTGATCGCATGGGTGACTACTTCGATTAATACTAATAAAAAATACATGAAAAAACATAGTTTAAATTTTTTCATACAAAACGGCAATTTCATAGGTTCATAGACCTAATATTACAAAATCAATTCCAGCTATAGCCAAATAAAACTTGTAATATATGGTTAGGCTCAGTCTCTTGTAAAACACCTATCTATGTAAACTGGAAAGCAAAACATTATCTAAATACAAAATTCCATCCAAATCGTTAGAGCCGTTTCCAATAAACCAATTATGTATATACAATAATTGCATGCACGAGATTCTCCAATTGAAAACAAGTGTCAGATTTTTAGGAAATAATGGAAGGTGGTGTTGTCGCCTAATTTTAACTTTTACTAAATTAAATTCCTTATAGTGCAACTTAAACGTAATATCTTATTTTACAGAAAATAATACAGTGACATAAAGAATGTCAATGTCATTGCTTAGGCATTTAGTGGAATTAAGCAAAACATATTAAATTAATTTTAAAAATAATAAAATTTAAAATTATGTTCGTTGGTAAGCACATCACTTGAGAAATGCTGAACCGATTTGGCGTTCTTTTTTGGTGTTATTAATTGTCCGAATAAGGTTTTTGGGGAAAGAAAAGTTACCCGGATAATTGGAAAATTTTGAAAAAACTGTAAATAATTTTTGTATTGGATTTTTTAATTCTAAGACCTTTATTTTTTTAATTTTTTTTTTGAACTGACTACACTGTTAGCCTGAGGGGCCCTGGAGCCTTTACGGCTTTTACAGCTTTACCGGGCTTGGGGACGAGCGCTTAGGGCACTCAGCCACGAAAGCTAAGCAACAACATCCGAGGGTGCCAAAGTGGCCGAACCTCGGCTCGGACTGTTGCGCGTATGCAATTAAGTCGCGTTCTGACTAATTCCCTATCCGTAATTCGATCTAAACTAACTATACATATATACATGTTTCTGCCCCCTGGGAGGAGGGAAGGAACATGTGTATGTGTATTTAGTGGTCTGAAATTTTTGTCTACTCTAACTAGGCAAAAAAAAAAAAGAAAAAAAAGGTCCCTTACAGAACCTATGTACCAATGTGTGTTGCATGCATGCTGCATGTGTGTATAATGCAGTGTCATGTATGGCTGTAAAAGCTAGTGATTGTAGAGTCACTTGTATCGCGCGAGCGGCTGCTTGTCTCAAGGGCTCCATGCCGATGGATCGGACCTAGGCTTGAGTTGCCGCAGAGGAGGGCGGTCGTGGCGGGTGTGCGGGAGCGAAGTTAACCGTACGTCCCCTGCGGAGGGAACGGTGGTTTCGCGGGCGTGGGCGCGAGCACGCATATGTTGCGGGAGCGGACGCGTAGTAATTATTAGCTTTCTCGATGTCGTCGTCGGGATCAACAAAAAGATTTCGCGGACGGCGTTTATAACGTTTGGCAACGGGGATCGAGTTATCTGGGACGTAGTTCACGGTGGATTTTACGAGCGGGTTGGGGTGATTCGAAGCGCTATCGAAGTATCTCCTGGTGAGATATTTCACATAGGCTTCTATCGAGGGAAGCCTCATGTCCCTGTGGAGGTCCATGTTCCTAACGAAGGCTGGAGGGTCAAGCAGGCGACGGAGAAACCGATTTTGGACTCTTTGCATGCGGACAAAGTTATGTTTGGACATATGTGCGAACGCTGCGCAGCTATATGTCAAGATCGGACGGACGCACATCTTGTATAGTGTAAGCTTATGTCTTAAGGACATTTTGCTTACCGAACTGAGCAGGGGTCGCAAGCGGGAAAGGATCCAGACGGCCCTATTCCGGACTATAGTAACGTGTGCGTTGAAGTTAAGCTTCGAGTCGAGGGTGACACCCAGATATTTAGTCTTGGTGGCCCAAGGGATATTCCTACCGAATAATGAGAGGGGTCCTACCGTGCGTGGTAGTTTACATGTATGCGGTTCGAACATAATCGCGGCACTCTTTACCGGATTAATAGCTATTCGCCACGTTCGAAACCACTCCCCGAGAGTGGTTACGGCACGTTGGACTGCGCAGGCGAGATTTTTTCTGTGTCTGTTTGACGCGTATATGACTGTGTCGTCAGCGTAGAGCCCTACCTCGACCCCGGTGGGCTTCGGGAGGTCGCTGACGTACAGATTGAAAAGGCAAGGCGCCAGAATGGAACCTTGCGGGACGCCTGAGCGTATAGGGTGGGCGGTAGATAGTACTCCTTCCACTCGGTAGTGAAAGGTGCGGTCGCGTAGAAAATCATGAACTAGGTGAACTAACCTATCCGGGACTTCTAAATGGTGTAGCTTGTGGACCAGTCCGGCGTGCCAGACCTTATCAAAGGCCTTAGCTACGTCGAAAAAGACCGCAAGCGTGCGGGCGGGAGCAATATTGCTCTTGGCGAAGTTACTCGTGATGTGCTCCGTGAGGCGGTGCACTTGATGAGTACACGAGTGACGGGCGCGGAAACCGAATTGTTCGGGCGGGTATAAATTCTTGTCGTCTATAACGACCTTGAGACGGTTCAGAAGGATCCGCTCATAGAGTTTCCCTTGGGTGTTTAGGAGACTGATTGGGCGATAGCTTTCGGAAAGCGAAGCTTTTTTGCCGGGCTTGCGAATACCTATAACTATAGCTTTTTTCCAGACGGCTGGAAAATAGCAGTGGGCTATGGCTGCATTGAAGATGCAGACCAAAAGAGCTATGAGGTGATCAGGAAGAAGTTTGAGTACTTCATTCCTGATACCATCAGGACCGGGAGATTTCCTAGGCTTGAGGCCTTTGATGATAGAACAAACCTCATCTGGCGTGACCGGGGTTAACGTTTCCGCGGGGGGAATCAACGTGAGTTCCTGAACGGCGGTCTCGATAGTTTCGATGTGGGCAGTGTCTACGTTCTCGCAGTTTGGGGAGCACTGGCTCTCCAAGCTTGCGGCAAGGCATTCTGCCTTATCGTCGCTATCGAACGCGAGTGGGAGATCGGGGCCCCTTTCGAGGGGCGGCATCTGGGCGGAAGCTTCTAACTTCAGAGAGCGGGCGAGGTTCCAGTAAGCCAGATGGGACGGCTTGAGACCCTCTAAGAGGTTATCCCATCGGTGACCTCTGTACTCTCCGATGCGAGTTCTAACCTCTCTCTGAAGTTGTCGTAACCTACGGGTGTTATCCCTCGTCGGATAAGAGTCATGTGCACGTGTCGCGGCGTTCTTTTCCGTGATTAACGCTCGTAAGCCGGGGGGGAGTATAAAACGGCGTTCGTTCGCCGCTTGCACCTCTCTCGAGGCCTCCCTTACACCGGTTTGGAGGTAGTCGACCAGGGAATCGATGGCTAAGTCGGCGTCTGCTGTTGACTCTAATACGTCGGGGATCCTAGCTAGGCTGGACGGGGTCGCGTTATCGGATAGGTAGCGATTTAAGATCGCGTAGTCAACTACTTTGACTTTTGGCGGACTGGGGTTGAACGGTTGCCCGAGTTGTAAGATAACCGGGCGGTGGTCGGAGTCTAGTTCGTGTACGACTTCTATAAGTCGTAACCGAAGTGAGACACCTTTGAGGAGGGCTATGTCAAGTACTGTCGGTTGACAATTGTCTTGAAAGTGCGTGGGCTCTAGCGGTGCTATGACGTCAAAGCCGAGCACGTCGCATAGTAGTTCGAGTATAACCCCGTTACGGGTGTTGCGCGGGTTGTTGAAAAGGGTGTGACCGCTATTGAGGTCGCCTGCTATTATGACTGATTGATCTAGTGAAAAAAGCGCCTCCAGATCGGACTGAAGGAGTCTTTTATTCGGGGAGAGATATGCAGAGACAAGCGTGATTGACGGATGGTCAGTCATGCCTATTCTACAGACGGACACTTCCATATTGGTAAGTGCGGGAGGGTCTATTGGCATGCAATAGAGGGAACGCTTGTAGTAGATGAGCGTGCCGCCTCCTAGGGTGGCACGGTCATTTCTGACTATATTGTAATTTGCTATCTTAGGGTCGCGCCTACTGGGTTTTAGAAGTGTTTCTTGTACTAGAAACACGTCTATCTCCCGTTCCCTAAGAAAAGTGGATACTAAGTCCCGTTGTGGAAAGAGGTTTCGCGCGTTAAAAAAATATATGTTGCGTGCCATTTATGACCGATATCTATTCTAAGAATTCTAAGACCATAAGTCACTATTCGAACGATGGATGTGCGTAATTCTTATTTTGTTTTGTTCGTTACTGTCTTGGAAATGTTTTCAGGAAAAAAATTCGGGAAAGGTGGCGCTTTTATTGACTATTGGAAAGGTAGTATAAAGTCTGTCGAGTCATCTAGGCGTCAAATAAATTTAATTATTTTTAAATTATATAGTAAGTCTCATATGGGGTAGTGGGTGAGCCCCGACACTACTTACCAAATTTCATCAAGGAGGACGGGTTTCAAATGAGAAAAATACCTCACGTAATTAATAAACGCATCCTAACAGTTTTAACAAAATTTTATTTCACAATTACCAATGTCTTTAAATAACGCCAAAAAAAAACTCAAAGATAAAGTACATTTTTACTATTTATAATTATATTATGTTTTGAGATTCAAAGTTAATCCTATATTGATCCCCAGTGAGTTTACTTACACCAGCTTTGTGTAAAATACTTATCGATTATACCATTTTTAAGACGCTTGACGCAACGTTGATGCATATCGTACAGCCTACTCGATAACTCACTAGAAAATTGCGAGAGTACGGCCTGTTCACACAAACATTCCATCATTCACGATTCGTTGTCAATAGCGATGGACGTATCAGGGTCAATCAAGTAATATATAGTCTGGTCAAGAAATTCAAAATGGTGTTAATTCGAGATAAAGCTCCTAAAAATAAAATCGATATCTCATTCGATTCGGAATGACATTTAGAAAAATGTATCTCGAGGATGTATTAGTAATGCAGAAGTTATTGAAAAAGTAAGATGACAAAAAACTATAGTTCTTTTTTCAATAAAATTTCCAATAAAAATGTGTTCACTCCCGGAATTCTATCTCCATTATTTATAATTTTTATTTAACGCTGAAAATGAGGCTAGGAGCGAAAGCCCTGTTGGAAAAATATTTATATCAATTTTTCAAAAAATTATACAATCGTTCACTAACAATTTTTTTCAAATTACCGTTTTCAAAAATAATGTCAAAAGTTTCAATAATTGAATTATAATTTATTTGCTTCGTGGAGTGTTCTTATAAATATATACTTAACAAAATCACGCAATGAAAATTTATAAAAAAGGTTATTTTGGTTATATTTTTTTTTAAGTTCAAAATGAAATGTTTTAAAAATATTTATAACAACATTTTTTGGGCATTTCATTTTGTGTTCTTTAAAAAAATAATCCACAAGCCGCGTTAAGGAACTCAGTTCTAATAAAACGGAATGCAGAAAAAAAAAATATCATCATACTATGTTTTCGTTCTATCGAGTTTCTTGCCGACTCTTCTTGATGACTGGGATATTTTCTGAACTGCTAGTAGTATGTTGACATTCATAAATGCCTTCTAAGAGCCTAAATTGAATAAATATATTTTTAATTTTAATTTGAAGTCGATATGAGAACTAACAGAATAAAGTAAATAAAACCCCATCACTATCTCTTCGTAGATACAAAAACATAACAATATCCTGATTGACAATAATTCAACGCATGTTCGTAACACTACAAATATGAAAATGGACAGTACCTATGTTTTGTTTATGGCGTAGGGCTTTACTAATAAAACATTTATGAAAATCAACTTTTGAAGGGGTGAAAAGGTATGATGAGATTTTATATTGGAGAGCTAAATAAATATGGCGAGTAAGTGTATTGAAAACACCTTAGACAAAATCTGATTGAATGAATGAATGTGATCCTCCTCAAAATGAATTTTTGGGGAGATGTTCAGCGCACGCTCGTGTATACTTCTAAATTAGTACAAACATTTTAGAATAAATGACGACTATGAAGACTTAGTTTTTTAGTAAAATCAAGGACATTTTACAAAACTTCACATTAGTACCTAACGATGAATTGCGTTACCAAATTCATTTACTATGTGGTAATAGAGAAAGGTAGATATTCAATTCTGTTTGTTTCTTTTTTTTAATTCTATGTATATGTTGGTAAGAATGTATGTTATCGGTTACAATTTAAAAAATAAATCGAAATAGGAGGCGAGAATGTGGAAGAAATAATAATTTAAATTGTAATTGAAAACGGACGAATCTGCATTTATACCGCTCATTATAATCTACTAACATTGTATAAAGGAGAAGGCTCAGTATTCATATACAGCCCTGACCAATACACAGACCTATTTATAATTTGTAAACATATCGATCAACATAAACAAGTTTAAACACGTCGATTATTTATTTTTACGCTTTCTCACTTTTAGGGTAGGCTGGAAAGTATGATTATTTTTACGTGTTTTTTTTTAATATCACTAAGCTGGCAAACAGGCATACGACCCGCCTAATTGTAAGCGGCTTCCGTAGCCTATAGATGCTTATAATACAAGGTCAATACGCGCTAGTGATATCTATGGTATTACAAGCGTCCATAGGCTACGATAGCCGCTTACCATCAGGCTGACCATACGATTGTTTGTCACATTCGTAGTATAAAAAAGAGGGTATACCAATACGACAGTGGTATATAAATATTCGTTCCTGCCTTCAACACTCCTACAAAGGTAATAAAACTTTGTATACCCTAAAATTCCCCGGAGAAAGTATCCGTGCCAGTGAAGTATTCAAATGTCGTGTCCTCTATCCTCAACATAATTTAATTTAAAACTGTCCGTAAGTTGATGTTTTTTTCCTAGCAAGAATAGATATTAAAATTTTTTTAAACCGTCTCCCATAGTTTAAAACCTTAAGACAAATGACAAAAATCCACTCCCGATCTTAAATTAAAATAAAAAAAAGTAATAACAATTAGAAGCAAGATAATAAAGGAAATAAAAACACAATATCATGTACTTTACGTTTCATTTTTGAAAGAAGATAAATTACATTAATTCACAATTAATTTAAATGCATTTCAAGATTCTAATAAAGCACTCATTATGGAATTTAATTCGGGAAGATATGAAATAAACACGCGTTAATCTATCTATCTTATCTATATTAATAAAATGATTGAGGTTTACCCGTTGTGCGCGCATCACGCATAAACTACTGGAGAAATTTTGATCAACTTGTATTTTGTTTTTCTTCTTAGGTAGTACCTATTAGGTCCATACAAAAAAAAAATATCACGATATTTTCGTAACCAATAATACTGTAGTACATGCGAGCATATTGATTCTTTGGACAGTGTTAATCGTATTATGAAAATCGGCCCCCTAATTAAGTATTTCGCAAAAGCCATACGATAGTAGAAAATGCTAAATATCGGTTTTAAAATGGCAAATTCCGATTATGTCCAACCATTATGCATCAAACATCATATGAATTTCCTATATTGAAAATTATATTTATCCATTTCTGCTAACTTTTTGCTCTTGCGAAGAACGTCATTAGAGGGACGATCTCGCTTCTTTGTTTAAGCTTCAGTCTTTTTGTCTTTGTTTTAAAGTGGGAGAATCAGTGCAAGTTTCGCTGCGGAAGCACCACTGGCATAAGCAACAGTACTCGCGCTGCTGTGTTCCAGTCCGAAGAGTGTGGTTGTCAACACGCAGTGGCGCATGATGTGTTCCAGCTCAGCCCTCATCATCATCATAGTTTACTTTTTTTTATATGTAAAATAGCTCGACACGACTGTACTGTCTCTAATGGTAAGCACAGTATAATCCAAAAAAAAGGGCGACCACCACAAGATCGAAATCCATCGGCGGTCGCCGCTGTCATGCCGGCCTGCATAAATATCTATTCACGTTACGCTTTTTTTTTAATTATTAACTATTAATGACTGGCCTCAGTTAGAACTCCAGTATCTGAGGTTGATTATAAATTGTTGTAAACCTCAGTAACCACTTAATATCGAATCGACTGCATGATTGATTGTTACTTAATGCCACTAAGAAAAATTAATAACCTATCACTGAGTCTATCTAATAACGTTAAACACCTAAACCGGTATTTATAGTCAACTATCTATGCTTAATATAATAAAGTTGAAGAAATTTTGTTTAAACGCGCTAATCTCTGAAACTATCAGACGGATTCGAAAAATTCTTTTCGTGAGTGATAGCCAGAATCATGAGGAATAATCTAGTCTATATAATATTATGCTGCCACCTTAAAGAGCGGAGCAGTAACTACGAACGTCAAGTAATCTAGCAAGCTATAGGCAAGTACGGGAAGTGATGTTCCGCGTCGCGACATTGAAAGTTTATAGAATAAATTTAAGACGGGTAAAACCGTGGGGCACAGCTAGTTGATAAAGTATATGCATTCCTGTGTATATATTTAAATGCATAAAAATTTCTCGTTCCGTTCAAAGGCGCGGTACGTGCGTGCGTATGAGAGGCTATAAAAGTCGGAGATATCTGAACTCGTTAATAGGGCTGTGAAATTAAAATAAAACTCAGTACCTCCCGTTTCTTGGGCCCTGGAAGGGTTGTCTAGAGATTCGTATATGCAAAAAGCTTATCTACTAGTTACAGAAGTAACTTATATGAGAGAAAAGAGAGGGGTACGTCATCCTACGTCACACATGAAATTTTTTTTTTTACTGTTGCCTATACTTGAAGCAAAATTTTGCTCGATCCTGCTTCTTTCTCAGCCTAATTACTTGAATTTTAACAATTATATGAATTTATTAATTGTCCGCAAATCTAAGTTTCAAAATTGACAACCCTAGCTGCGAAAAACGAGAAATGGCATAACGAACTGATAAATATTTATCTCAACCAAAAAATCATAACATAATTCTAATATTTTTAAATGTCTTTATGATTCATTCATTACACATAATATTTTCGTTCAATCATTGCTCGTTATTTATGAAAACTGTTATTATTATTCTTTTTCAATATTTTTTTTCTAATAGAGATACATTATTTAATTTAGTAGTCCTAATGTTTTGTATGAACTAAGGTCTCTTATGGTGAACATATTTCGGGCAATGTATTCATGAAAAATAAATTACAAATATGTTTTATATTTCTTTATGATATTTATTGTTGTATGATTTATTTTAAATATTTTTATTTGAAATTCCTTAAATAAACAAAATTATGAATACATCGATTCGTTTGAAACCCTTCTTTTTAATTATTATTATAGAATATCATAAATTGTTAATAGATATTAAAATAATTAAAAATTAAATTTATTTACCGCTAAAACTAATCTTACCGAGTAATAAAACGCATGTGGCCACAACGCGAAATCTCCAATTCATTTTTTCTAACACAGTCAGTTCACAGATTACAAAAAACTACAACAAAATTACATCGTTTTGTAACGTATTGTTATTTATTAGTGTCCACAATTATAAAAATTTCCTTATTCGTAATGTAAAATTACATTTTGACTTTATTTAATTAATAACCGTTTAACAGTCTAAAACCGCCGAAAAGTTTAAAAATCACAATAACTGATTTTTTTTCACCGCGGTAATAATATAATGTAATAAGAAAATATATGTATTTAACGATATCTGTCGTGTTTATCGAATGATAGGGAGCTCGTGATACGTGTGCTCAACACTAAGTTCTGTAATATACTGGTCGACGTCGATATATCTGAAAAAAAAAAACAGTTTTTCATTTGCCCCCGGCTCGGCCGCGGCCGTGTTGCGGTGAGCGACAAGTGATGATCAACGAACGTTCTTTGCGACCGATTTTTCCATTAGAGTACACGGATCTCGACTTGATAAAATAATAAACAAATAAAGAGAATTGTTTTAGTTATGGATCGTGTCCATTATCTATATTGAGTCAGATATTGAAACCGTGAGGAAAGTGAGGAATAAATAGTATTTTTTAAAGTGAAACTTTTATTCTATCGCCCCAACATTTTTCGTTCATCTATCGCATGTCGCATTACAGCTGGCCGTAGAATAGGGAACTGTGAGACTCGAGGCGAAGATGAAGATATTGATAGAATAATTAAAGTTGACAACTATTCAATGATTTAAATAAATATTGCTCTTAGTTTTTAATATGCGTCTATCAACTAAATGATTGTATTAATTATGTATTCCGTACTCTAATACGCAAATTGAAATTAAATTTTATAATTGAATATTTTGTCTACTATTGATTTCCCATTACCATACCTATTTTTCAATAATTATGTTAGTATTAAAAACGCAATTGTAATACACTAAATCAAATATATTTCCAAATTTTTTTAATTTAATGCCTACAAACCGAAAAAAGTTTCACTTGCATCGTGGTTTCATAAAACCACACAATATTTTTTTATTCTTTATAATTTTAACCTTTGGCCCCAATTTCACGCGATGTTTAGTGACGATGTGGCCCAAAATGGTAAGATGCTAATCCTACTCTACCCTAGAGGATTGTCTCTCCAGTGCAACGTATGCTTCCATCTAAAAAAAACACATCAATATCGGTTGAGCATAGATATATATATTTTTTAATTCATATTTTACGACTGACCTATGATATATTAGCTTACCGTGTACTAAACTTTATAAAAATCAGTCAAACATTAAATCCTGTCATACAGACAGACAAAAATATTTTTAAAGTCATATTCGTGATCAGTAGTACCCTTTATAATAAGGATGTGTATCAGCAAATTTGGAAATACATTACATGTACAGACAGAACTTCAAATTTATTAATATACTTTTTTTTATACAACTGAGGTGGCTAACAAGCATCCGGCCCGCCTGATGGTGAGCGAATACCGTAGCTTATGGACGCTTATAATACCGTAGGTAACACTAGCGTGTTGCCGGTATGGAGTCCTCAAGCCAGCTGTTCGTGCGGAACCACTATTACAGGCCAATATTATGCAGCTTTAATTCCCAAGTTGAGGAATGCCATCAATGATAAAAGGAGAGGGAAACTTCGAAGGGGCGTGCTGTTTCATCACGACAACGCACCCGCGCACAGGTCGGCAGTTGCGATGGCTTCGAATTGGTTGATCACCCCCCTTATTCACCAGATCTGGCGGCTAGCGATTTTTATCTGTTCTCCAAATTGAAAAAATACTTAAGGGGAAACAGGCACGAAGACGATAACGAGGTGATGGATGCTGTGGAGAGCTTTATGCAAGACGAAGACTTGAAGATTGAAGCCTTGGAAATGCGTTGGCTCGGTGTGTAGAGAGACTCGGAAACTATGTAGAAAAATAAATTATTAAGTTATCAATAGTCATTATATTCTATCTCATTCTCACTACTTTTTGATCACTCCTCTTATTACATGTATAAACATATAGTTTCAGTTTTATTTGAGTTGTAATATATAAAGTATCAGTACGGTGCATATAACCGTGATAAATATTTATAAATCTCTACCACTCGCGATTGTAAACATAAGTTTACTGATTAAAAAAAAGAATTGTCAAATGCATGTCCGGCAACGCGCAGTGTAGGGTTCCATACTTGCCCGTTACAATATTAGGCAGACTTAAAGAGGGTCTTTTCAATGGAATTTGTACGAAATTACTTCTCCAAGTACATTTTATAAGTTGATTGATTATTACTCGTTAACTTATAAAGCGTACTTACCTTTGATAGTTTTCCTTTTAACTTCATTATATATACTACTACAATGCATTTTTTCACATATCCAAACACAACCATTTAGCTTTTGGCACTTGATTCTAACATAAATTAGCACTTTGAAGCTTAATATTTCGCAAACGGATCCCAGAATCGAAAAAATGGTATTCACACACTCGCAACTTTTTTAATGCGATGGGATAGACGAAAAAAATTCATTCCCATTTTTCGTGTAGGGAAGGTACCCTAAACCATGTTTTTCTTTCATAATTTTTACCACTTTGTTGACGTGATTAATATGTATGCCTATACCAAATTACCGCTTTCTAGTACTAAGAATGTCTGAGCTAAGCCGCGGACCCTTGTCTTCGTAACACTAATAAAACATGTTTTTCATTTAAATACCTATATAAAACACTCAGAGCCACTGTTTGCCATAGTATACCTACATAAATCAATATGGAAAAATTATTATCCGAAGCCGTCAATGAAAAAATATATTCACTGGACTCATTCCAAATTTTATATTTTTAGATTTATGGCATATTTCGATCATAGTTTTATAACAATGCGGAGCTTCGGTTAGCCGTTTAGAATGTTCGTAAATTATTTTATTAAATATTTTTATCGTTATTAAACATTTTAAATAAATTGAATATGTTTATATCATAATATATAACTCGTTTTCCACTTTTAGCGTTATTGGATCTCATTAAAACTAATATTAAAAATCATTTTCTGTTAGAAATTTAATTTTATTATAAATTTCAAAAGTTGGTTATGATGTGCAGTGTACAGCTACGCAGCCGTATTGTTTAAATGACTGACTGTGAGTTCGATACCCGGACAGGGATAAATTTACCGTGTTTAAAGCGATCGATAGTTTCTTACATATGTTTGGGTATTTAAGATCTATACCCGATAATAATACCGCGATTCTCTTTAATCCTGGACATCTAAGAAAGACACTCGAACCCCTCCACCTTTTCGGTGTCCCAATCCCCTGGGCCACCCAGATTAAATATCTGTCACCCTCGACGATAGACTTAATTTCAATGCACATGTCCGTATAGTCCGGAAAAGGCCGCCATGGTTCTGGGCCGCTTGCATCCTCTATTATGCTCGGTAAGCAAAATGTCCCAGAGACATAAGCTTACACTATACAAAACATATGTCCGCCCGATCCTAACATATAGCTGCGCTGCATTCGCACATATGTCCAAGCATAACTTTAGTCAGCTCCAAAGATCGAAAACAGATTTTTACGTAAGCTTGTCGATGTCCCATGTTTCGTTCGGAACGTAGACCTCCATAGAGATATGGAACTTCCTTCGATCGAATATGATTCGTATCATTATTCATTCATAACCTCCCAGGGGAGGAGGGAAGAAACATGTGTATATATATAATTAGTTTAGATCGAATGATAGAGAATTCTTTGCATACGCGCAACAGTCTGAACCGAGGTCCTGCCACTTAGGCACCCTCGGAACTTGTTGCCTTGCTTTGGCGGCTGAGTGCCTTAAGCGCTCGCCCCCAAGCCCGGTGAAGTTAAAAGCCGCAAAGGCTTTAGGGCTCATAAGTCTAACAGTATATTAAGCTCAAAAAATAATAAATAAGATCTATATTTCATCGGCGAAGTGTCATTAATTCCTATTTATGTAGAAATCGATATTTTATATTATTTACGACATGGAAAAAACAAAATTTGTTTATGTATTGTTAACTAGCAACCCTTCGCACGGGTAGCAACGAATTTTTTTTTATAGTTGCTTGGCACATTGACTGTACTGTCCCTGATGGTAAGCACAGTACAATCCAAACACAACGGCGACCACCGAGAGATCAAAATCCATCGGTATGACAGTTTGACATATTGTGATGAAATGAATGAATGATGAATTTAACTTATTATGAAAGCATTTGTTGGTACTGTCTTTGGTTAATAGATATCGTTACTTGTATTATACAAACATTCATCCCATCTTTTACAACCTTAGGTATTGAATTTGAAGAAACTATGAAAGAAGTCTTGATTACTTTCTGACTAAATTGCTAAATAACAATTTTCATAGATCGTACGATGATATCAAATTAATGTTCTACATAATTTTAGATCTTAAAAAGAGCTACAAATAGTCCCTAATAGCATATGTTTATCTTCTAAGAATCACCCACAATAAGCATTTTTGAGGTAACACAATTCGAGCATGCGCTCGACCGACAGCATTCTGTAGTCCAAGCGAGCTGAGCTGCGGTCACAACTAGTATTTGCTAGTGTCGCGAAGACACGACGCGACCTAATACTAGCAGGTGATCTATATAATTAAAGTGACATTGAAGCATTCTTAAAATTGCTGCTGTTGTTGTGCTTACTCGGCAATATGAAACGTGTGAAAACCGTAATCGTCATACGGTCTCGTTAACCGTCATACACGAAACATGAACGATTATTTTACGAAGCCAAGAGCTGAGGATCAAACGAATAATTACTGAGTAAACAGTACGCTAATGGCGACAACTGTTTCAATGACCAACATACGAAAATAATGTGGACGTCTCGCAACCAACTTTGTACAGACCATTTATTACTAGACGTGAATTATCAGGGAAACGTAAGGTGTAAAGCATATGTGCAAATATTTGTAAAACGATCACGTATGAAGCAATAATGGCGTGTACGCACACCGTGTCGATCGACATGAGTTCGAATCCTTCCAGTGAGCCTTAGATTTCAGTGAAGGAAAACAACGTGATGAAACCATACTAGCATGATGGTAGGGCTTTTTCTAATGAACCACTCTCAAGTTTAAAATCTGTTTCCTAGCACTTATAGGTGTGCTCCGACAACTGCACATGAAAGCTAATTTTCCCGCTAGGCTCAGCGTGTTACCATCTTGGGACACATCGCCACTTGACATCAGGTGAGGTTGTGGCACAACGTTAAACCTACAAGCAATTAAATATAAAAAAATATTTTTCTCCAATCGGCCCTACAGCAGTATTTGTCAGTATCTATTCATCAAGTTATCAACTTCGTTATTTTTGCATCAATTTTGTGCAATATTGGTGGCATTTTGAGTAATATAGCTTAATTATTGTGCATAACTGAAGTGGATTAAAAATAATAACATGCAACACGAATTTTTAAATTTCACATACTCCTTGGATAGTTTTTTTTTTATAATAGGTCGACATTGACTGTACTTGTTCTGTTCACGTACTGTACTGTACGTACTGTTGTACGTGTTGACTGTACTGTCCCTGATGGTAAGTATAGTACAATCCAAAAACAACGGCGACCACCGAGAGATCGAAATCTATCGCCGGTCGCCGCTGTCATGCTGGCGTGCATAAATATCTCTTCATGTTACTCTTGAAGGACCTGATGTCATAAGAAGGAGGGAACACATTAGTCGGGAGATGGTTCCACAGTTTCACGGTACGACAAAGATGAGATATAGAGAACTTTTTAGTTCGTGCTTAGATGGAAGTTACCGTAAAACTGTGATTCCAAAGCCCAGCGCGTGTGATTCTGTTGTGGAAAGGAGAGGAGGGAACTAGATTGAACAGCTCTTCAGAACACTCACCATGATACTGATGACCATAGATAACCTTGTTTTAATTATCTATGATACTGACGGTAGAACACACTTAGCGAGGCGATGTAATTTTTTTTTTCTTTTTTTTACACAATTTCACACACGGCCATTTAACTCCATACTAAGCATAGCTTGTATTATGGTAATTAAACAGCTGATATACTAAACATATATATAACACCCAGACACACAACTGACAATTATGCTCATCACACAAAAGTCAGTCATTGGCGGGGATCGAACCCGCGACCTCTCGGCTCAATAGTAGGGCTTACTACAACTGCGCCACGAGGCCTGTCCAGCGTAAAAGGAATTAATTATCCAATGAAAAATTTATTATTTAAGCAGTTAAAATTCTATACAATCTTATCCTATGGTTCTTATATTTTTCCATATTAAGCTATTGTGTCTTATTTAAAGTGATCAAATTATGCCATCCGTTAGATCTCAGCTCTTTTATCGATAACGAATATCCCGAACGTCATCTCTACCGAACTTGGACCCTCTTTCATGTTTATGTTTGTGTTGGGATACTATTATCAACCTCAAGATATTTTTAGGTTCTGAAAATTTTGAAAGAATATTTTGTATATTATATCCTATTTATTGACGCAGGTTATAGGCTATATAACTTCAGGCTATGACCCTAAGGAGCGGAGCAGTAACCATGAACGTCAAGCAATTCGACAAGCTGTAGAGAAGTACGGGAAGTTTTCATAAAGGCTACATGGGTAAGTTGGCTGCGCGGCGGTGCGGTGGAGAGTTGTTCGAATAAATTTAACAAAGGGAAAACCGTGGGGTACAGCTAGTTAAAAATAAAAAGACTATGTAATCGAAAAAAGAGACAAAAACTCGTTAAAGTTCATTCAATTATGATCATAATCAATCAATAACAAATTTACGATTTTGTATTTTATACTTGAGTGATCGTAACTTTTGCATAGCTGATTTACTAGCTGTGCCCGCGGCTGCGTTCGCGTGGACTACAGAATGCTGTCGTTCGAGCGCACGTGCGGATTGTGCTATCACAAAAATGCTTATTGTGGGTGATTCTTGGAGGATAGATATATGCTATTTGGATTTTTTTTGTAGCTCTTTTTAATATCTACAATTTTGTACTGCATTAATTTCATTTATATCTTAAGGTTTACTCAACGTAAGCCATTTAAGCGCTCCCAAAAGCGCCTTATTACCGAATTGATATTTACTATTATTGTTACTACTTATTTCGTATGTTACTTTATCTAACAAAATATATCCAATAACCTGACCAGATAATATATTAATAAATATAAAAAAGAAACATGTAAATCGGATGTGGTTTTCGCGTGAAAAGAACATAAACGCACAAACAGACAGATAGACGCTTTCATCATCAACCTATATTAGTCCACTGCTAGATTTAGGCCTCCCCTAATGAGCGTCATAGCGCCCTGTCGTCAGCTGTCCGCATCCAGCATCTACCTGCAGTCTTTCGCAGATTGTCATCCCATCTGGCCGGAGGGCGTCCTACACTACGTTTGTCGAGTCGCGGTTTCCACTCAAGAACCCGTTTACCCCAGCGGTTGTCGGTTCTTCGCGAGATATGGCCGGCCCACTGCCACTTCAGCTTGCTAATTCTTTGAGCTATGTCGATAACTTTGGTTCTCTGTCGGATGTATTCGTTACGAATCCTATCCTTCAGAGAAACTCCGAGCATAGTTCTTTCCATAGCACGCTGAGCGACTTTGAACTGGTGAACCACGTCTCAGCTCCGTAGGTCATTACGGGTAGGACGCACTGATTGAAAACTTTCGTTTTCAATATGACGACAGAGACGCTTAATATGTATGTATGTATAGAAGATAATTCGGCGGATGTCCGATGGATCACGTCTAGTTACGACTGTTCTATGGTAATGAATCACTATGAAAGCGCAAACCTTGCTTAATGGATTCTCAGAAATATTTAGCGATGGCTCAGAGATAGCGCACTAGGGTCGTGCATCAAACGTCGCGTGTTCGAATATTCTAGGAAGTGTGATATTTCTGTCAATAAAAATTTGCAAATAAGATTTTTTTCATACAAACTAGTAACAAACATTATAATTAATTTTGTAAAAATTTGTGTGAATGTCGGGAATCTCTAAATTTGTGAAGTATAAATATATGGTTTGAATTTATATTGGAAATTAATACTCTATACTCTATAGTGACACCTATAAAGATCAAAGAAGAAAGAAAACTTGTAAAAACAAATTGATACGTTATTATTTGCATTACACAATGTCTTCAAATGTTTCGTATAGCTTTGAAAATAAGATTATAATTATAATAAAATTAAATCCCCCAATAAAATTAGATAAGTAATTGTACTTTATTTATGCGCATCACGGATGTTTTTATCCGATAGATAAATTAGTGTTATGTGGCTTAGTCGGAATATCGATTACTTCCAGGCTTCGATCAATAAATAATATACTTCCATAGTTCTTTAATTGGTCGAAATAAACATTTGTTTTATTAATGAGATACTGTGGGTGATTTGCCTGTTCGCGTGATAAAATATAAAAAAGCTTATGTTAACTATTTTCACAGCATAATTAAATCGTACTTGTCTACGTGAAAGTTATCGATATTCTGACAAGACACGAAAACGTTTTTTTTTTTGTTAGATACAAGCATGCGCTTTACCTCTATTAGATGAGCTGATGCGTTCTCCTTCTCTATTTCCTTTTCTCATTCTCGTCACACACACGCATACACCGTTACACATATGTTGGCCGACAGTACGTCGGGGTCCAACCTCACGCAAAATGGGCTGGCGCTCTTCCAGCCATCTCCTCGCCACCGCACGCGCTCATTGGTCAAATCAAATAGCGCGCGCTTCCCCGGTTTCCTGTAACATTTTTCCGTTCCTTTTCCAAAAGCACTCCCACAAAAAGTATCCAGCAACCGAGAGGAAAGACACATCAAAAAATGCTTTAACATAATCTTATGATATAGGAAACATTTTTTTCTTTATTAACGACCCCCATATGTTCACACTTCTGATGGTATTGTTGGGCAAAACGCCAGATAATGGTGATCAGAATGCGCAGACCTTTCTATCGGGCGTTAGAACGTTGTTTCTCAAATGATCGATGTGTTGAAAGCATTTTAGTAAGAACAATGGAATTTATAAGAACCTGGTTTTTGGCTTATTATATATTCATTCTTATCGACTTTATGATTGATATATTACACTTTATAACTACTTGCCGAGAACTAATTGTGGCTCGAGTTGGCCTTGGTCTTCAACGAATGTAAAACCGTGATAATGACGACAACACCATGTCGACAACGTAAGGTCGAATTTTATAACATTTTAGCTTTCAGCGAAGGAAAACATATTATCTGGACCAAACTAAAGAACTGGAATGCGACCACCATATCTACACCAGGTTTAACACCCGGTAAACTGGCACGCTTAGGAGTGGCGCGTTGTGATATCAGCCGGTGTTTATTTGGTAATAAGCGAGGTTGGTAGGGATCTGTACTCGACTGGATTATGACCACCTTACCCATCGTGATAAATCCTTTACAATGACTCTATTTTGGTTTGTTTCCACTATGTACATTCAGATGCAGAGAGGCTTTCAGGCTGGCATGACAGCGGCTACCGGCGATGTCTCGGTTGTCACCGTTGTTTTTGGCCTCTACATTTTTTTTATCCTTGTAGGTTTGACTTATTGTCCACAATCTCACCTGATTTTAAGTGACAATGTGGCCCAAGATGATAACACGCTAAACCTATTGCAAGACTGGTTCTCAGGTGCAGCTGCCGGAACATACCTACTGGTGCTTGGCGACAGATTTTCAACTTGAGGGTGGTAGCTAGCCAGGCGGGAATTAGAAAATGATCTACCACCATGCTATGATTTCCTCACGATGTTTTCCTTCACCGAAAGCTCAGGCTCATTGCAGGGATTCGAACTCACGTCAATCGACGCGAAGTCGTACACGCTACCACTGCGCCATCATCGCTTCATGAAACTATAATTTCACCTTTTTTCTTTTTTAGGTTTCTTTAACTACTTTGTCGGCGTGATTAATATGTATTACCCATACCAAATTATAGCTTTCTAGTACCATGAATCTCTGAGCTAAGCCGCGGACAGACAGACGGACATGGCGAAACTATAAGAGTTTCTCGTTGACTTCGGAACCCTTAAAACCATTGTATTCATAGTCATGCAGTTATTCATATTATTAATATTATTCATGAATCACCCTGCTAATATATAAAAATGACCTTGGTCTTACTGATAACGGAATACCAAGGACCACTCTATCAATTAATTAAAAACCTAATATATTGAGATAAAAGTATACACTGTAGAAATTCCATATACCACGAGAAACGTAAAATGTAATAATTTTATGAAAGGTCCATTTTAATGTTAATAAATTTTTGCGTCCTTATTGAATTTAAAGCCGAACTCTACTTGTAATTAGGACTGCAGTCAAACATAATTTGTGAATGTGAACAAAAGTGTTGATGGTGGCTATGACTGCTATAATTGTCTTGTAAACAAAGTCAAAACACAGGCCAAGAAACAAATAATCTGTTTTTTACCACCCAACAATAAATATTATAATGTTTATTATTATTTATTATACATGTAATGATTATTATCTTGAAAATATGCAATAACAAAAGGTTTTCGGACATTATCATTGTCGACACGTGCTCATTGTTTGTGGAAATTCAATTAGATTTTATTATGCACGTCAATAAATTTATTATAAAATTTATTGTTAGATTATTATAATCTGTATTACATGTCATCAGTTGCCGCAAAGCGTTTGTTTGCTGTCGTTAAGGTGATACTGTTCAGTGAGATAGGTACGTACGCCGCGCCGCGCCGTGCCGCGTATACAATGGCGATGTTTGAGAGGACCTTTGAGAGAGTCTGTGCATCCCTGTACTAATGGCTTGTTCATATGTTTTTAATTTATCTATAAATTCATTAATGTAAGAAGTACATAAAAGCTTTCTCGTATGATTAAAATTTCCCAGTTATACCGCTGTTATCAGATATCCAACAAACAAATTTGATGAATAAAAATAAAAATAAAAACATATACGCACAGCCCTAGTAATAATTATTTTATTCATGAAAAATTAATTTTCAAATCGGTCCAGATATGACTAGTCCGAACTGCAGTTCTCTCTTGTGCTCTACTCGGCAGATGACAAAACGAGACAGCAATAGATTTTGTCAAAACGTATTCTTCTAATGTCTGCCGACCGCGTTTCCTCTTAACTATTGTCAAAATAATTATGTATATAATATTGAAGCTAAAGTGTAATTTCTAAAAGTTTGATTTCTAAAATATCCACACCCATGATGAACTTGTTCTGTCTTATATACAAACGATTTATATAACATGTATATACCATAATACAAAAGATACTAAAGCAATAAACAGTTTTATTACTTCAGTGTTACCGTAGAAGCATATTTTACTACGATCATATAAATTTGCTATTATAATTATTACACGACTGAGCCAAAGAGCTGAAAATATACAAAATCATTATTCATAACATTTACATTTATAAGTTTTTACCATAGGGCCAATTTCTTAAAACGTAATTCGGTGTATTCTTTTTAAATATTGTGTACCAGAGATTCCTGAAATGTGTCCTTAAATGTTTCCCAATTGAGAATTTCTAGTAAAGAGAGCTTGCTAAATTTGTCTTGCCCCACCTCTGCAAAAGTAAGACAAACCCCATGAGAAGACTAAAGTCGCCGTAGATTAAGTAAATTTTTAATTACTTAATCTAAATATACATAAATAACCCAGGGAAATTTAAAAATGATCACTGCATTATATTAAATTTTCCATAAACTATGTGAGAATGTTTCTTAGAGTTCACGAAATTAAAGATGAGATTTTATATCTATTTCTAGTAAAAAATTATGCTTGCCCTGAACAATTTCTTACTTGTTCAAGTTTTTCACACCCTTCAATAAATATAATAACCGTTTACACGATAGATTTTTACATCAGCAACATCTCTGGAATCGTCTTATTTTCAATACCCTATTTAACCCCCTTAAGGGTGAATTTCAAAAAGCCTTTCTTAGTTATAAGGAACTCGTGTGCAAAATGTCATGTATCAAGACCAACCGGTTTTCAATGAGCCTGAGTTTCCTATGTAGGAAAATGTCATAGGGAAAGCATAGTATGGTGGTATGACATTTTCTAATGCCCGTCTAGGTAGCTACCACTTACAAGTTGAAAATCTAAGACCAGAAAATATGAGACTAAGACAAAAAATAGTTTTTTTTGTGTATCAAGGTTATGCAATAGGAACCCGAAGCACATTACTGATTTGCCGGACAATAAGTTCAAGGATCATATCAAGCAGGTTTTACTCTTAATATTCTAATAACATTAATATATAAATCTCTTAATATTCTTAAAGGTTACCTATCCATCTATCTTCTTCTTCTATATAATTAAAATGATGGAGGTTTGCCGTTGTGCGCGCATCACACAAAAACTACTGGATAGATTTTGATCAATTTTTACTTGTACACCTTAGATACATGGCAATAATTAAAAAAAAAACGATATCTTCATAAACAATAATTCTGTAGTTAAACCGTGCGGAGCCGCGGTTACAGCTAATTATAATATATGGTGGATTATTACGTGAATAATAGAGATGTTTGGAATTGTCTCACTCTCTGTACATCCCCTAAATAATAAAATTAATCTCTATAAACAATAATTACACAGATAAAAATAAATTTGAAAAGCCCGATCGATTCTCTTGATAGATCTTCTCTATGACTGGGGTATTTTCTGAACCGGTAGTATTGTTGTAACTTTCATACTTTTACATACATACATTCTTAGTATATAAATCGCAAAAAGTATTTTTAATATTTTACTCATACAGGTGTGTTCCAGCAGCTTCATTTGAAAATCATTCGCACTCTAAGCATTGCTTGTTAAAAGCCACATCGTCACGTAACATGAAGTGAGGTTGTAGAATAGAATAGAATATTTATTTAATAGCTTATTATATTAATTGTTAATCATTATGTTGACGACAGTAATATTTTTCATTGTTTTACAGTTGTTAACGGTGGGTATACTCAGTGGTATCACTAACCCATTTGAGATTATAGCAAAGGAAGTAAAATAAAATAAAAAGTAATAAGGAGAAATAAGACAATTATAATTACACAAACTCTTACCCTATAATGTGTTTAAAGAAAATTTTAATCGCTATATAATAAATCAATTTAAAAAATCTACATGATCCTTTAAAGTGTTATCAAGAATATGTTACGTTAAAAGCTTGAAAACAATCACTTAAATATAAAGCGTACAGGGCTTGTTTGGTTTTCTCTGCGTCAGTGAGAGCAATTAATCACGTGGGACATCCACCAACGGCACCATCATTGATTCTCCATTACCGAGCTTCACAAACACACTCGAACGAATACATATATAACGGACGATGTATTATTATTCAAGTACTATAATCTATAGTAATATTATAAAGATGAAAGAATTTTTTTTTGTTTGAACACGCTAATCTCTGGAATTGCCAGTCAGATTAGAAATATTCTTTTTGCACTATATAGCCCATTTATTGAGCAATAAATAGTTATATAACGTCACGCTACAACCCTAAAGAGCGGAGTAGTAACCGTGAACGTTAAGCAATATGGCAACCTGTAAGCAAGTAAAGGAAGTCAGAACAACGATAGACTATACAGGCACATAGGCGGCGCGAAGGCGTGCCGCGGTCAAGAATAGGTCGAAGAATTTTAACACAGGTGAAACCGTGGAGCATAGCTAGTAATATATAAACTAAGAATATAATAGGTAGTATTTATCGGAATAACAGCAGCGACCGGTGATGGATTTTTTAAAGGCATAGAGTAATAAAGTCCGCTATACTAAATTCATATCTGCATAAGCTTACCAACATTTTATTTACTGGGAGCGCCGCTCCATCATGTGATGTACATATGTTGAACTAGTAAATACTAGACTCACTGTATCACGACTGCAGCAGACTTGAGGGCTTGTTTCCGTAGAAGCGGAGCTAAGCTATAGTCACTGGGGATGGTGGACGCGAGTTTGCGGGAACGGTGGTTTCGCGTATCTCAAACCAAATTTCCCTTGCTATTATGTCCAAATACTAAATTTGCAACTAACAATGAAAATTGTACTTCATTGAGCACAAGTAATAAGGAGCGAGAATGAAGCGGAAAATGCAACACTCGCTTTATAGAAAAGGATAGCAACAAGCTGTTAGATTGTGGTTGGCTTTAATAGTCACCAGGTGATGAGGTGAATACTGGTTTGTCCCGTCACTGCGCAAAGGTCGTTAATCACCACACCCGCCAGCCCACGATTTATGTGATTTCCTTCACTGTAAACCGATACGAACATTAATTAGAATTCAATTAAAATAACTTTAGTACATACCGAGGCGGTCCTTCGAACCGTGACAAAATAAACACGAAACTAACACTAAGTAGTACAAAAATTTTGTGCTTATAATGAAAATAGAAACCGTGAAAAAGGTGTAGATAAATATTATTAGTATACATATTCATGTAGACACATTTATAACCATTTATGATCGTGCAAACATGTTTTATGAGCAAGCGTCGAAATTGGACCAATCATGCTATCCAAACAATGACCATTAGATATTATATTGTAACGAACATTTTTTTTCTTTGTGATATATCCGTATTAGGGATGTAAGATGTAACGATATATAATTTTGCCGATACGATACCGATACCGATTATTGTAGTGAATAATCCGCGATACCGATATCAACATTTAGTTCATTACACATTGCATTACATTACATGCGCCGACCGGCGCGGCGGAGGGTTAAAGATTTCGGGTGATTGTATGTGCCTCTATTATGCTCAAAACTGGCGATAATCTTTTTAATGATAAGTAGATATTTGATATTAAAATTTAACAAAAACTCGGTCTAAAAGGAGTTTTATTGAAAAGAATGTCAAAACAAAATTAATAATAATTAGGCGCAAAATAATACAACGCTCAGTAAAAACGGCAACGTCGCCGGTAGCACCACGCGCGTCTCCCGTCTGCTACTAAAGGGAAAAATCGACACTTCTTTTTTTATAGTACCTCGGCACATTGACTGTACTATCCCTGATGGTAAGCACGGTACAAACCAAAAACAACGGCGACCACCAAGAGATCAAAATCGCCGCTGTCATGCCGGCCTGCAATGCATACTGCATGCGGCCTTCGAGCGCTTTTCAAATTGTTATATATCGGTTGACAATTAGTCGGCGATTCCGATATATCGGCCTGCTGATAATATCAACCGATATATCGTATCATCATCGGTATCTTACCCGTATTTAACATAACATAATAAAAAAAAGTTTTAATATCTCTGATCTGTACTAATTTCATAAATATGAAATTTATCATGTCACATTGAATTAAAACTTTTTTTTATTATGTTATTTAAATACGGGTTCCCTTTTGAAAATTTTCACCCTTTGTTACTGATATCTAATACAATATTATACTAGTATTCAAGTAAATAATTACAGCTTTCACATAGGGGGTCCGAAAATGCACAAATCTAAACTGGTATTCGTCCGTGTTTAATAAAATCAGTTAATTGAAATTTACAGTTTATTTTTGTAGTAAGTTTATGAATTGAATATTCGAATATTAGGGCTTCAGTGTAAGTTAAGAGAGAGGTGTCTGAAATACCCACCCCCATATGAACTCCCCATATTTACATCCATGCTCAAATTTGAAAATGCGTTTGAATGTCCTTCAATCACGCTTGAACGTTTGGACGGATTCTAATGAAATTTGATATAGAAGTCGATTATGTCGTGATATATTGGTGGTTATTACTAAAATTTCAGCTTGTTTCAACTTGTCACCAAAGAGGATGTAAATAAATTTACTTGTAGCCATTCATACGGTCAATAAGCGACATATGCCTAATAAGTTATGATGAAGGTAGTCGGCTTGTTGCTAAGTAGGTAGGATCGCTTCTATTCACACAAGCCCGGTGAAGGTGTCAAAGCCTCTAATTGCTCCAGAGTTTGAGTCAATACAATAGTACAATAGAGTCAGTTCAAAAAAAAAACTATTACTCGCACTAGCAGTATCACTTATACTAATCATTAATTCAGCTTATTTACACACAAGTTATTCGTGTAATTGACAAATACTAAGCATTAGTTACTAAGCTCGTGTAAACAAGGCATTACGCACAATGAAGCGGGTTGGTGACAGCTAGTAGATTAATAATTATAAATTGTAAATTTTCTGTTTCTGTCTAAACGCGCATATCTTGAACACTACTGAAGGAGTGTTAATGTAATTATAAGATTAATCTAAGGCAGAATCTAGGAAGAATCTACGTTACATATCATTAAATTTATCAATAGGGGTTATAAACTGTTTACATCAAAATGCTAATTCAAAAAATATAAAAAACAGCATACTTTCAATCCTCTAGATGAAAATATTAAATAGTTAAAAACAATTATTACTTATACATGGGTTTGTTAAATTCCGGTACAAACAATTGCTAATTAGGTTAAACAGGCGCGGATCAAAATCAGAAAATACTTTATTCAATTTAGGCCGTAAGAAGGAAATTATGAAAGTCAAACACTACTATACTACTACCGGTTCCTAAAACATCCCAGTCATTGAGAAGAACCGGCAAGAAACTCGATCGGGCTTATCTTATTTTTAAATTAGTTTTTCCTAACTGTATGAATAATATTTACAGTCAATAATCATATTTACGAGTATAATTTAGTGGATTCACTGAGAGGGAGTCACTTGGCACTTGGCACAGGATCTAAAGCTATGTTCACAAAAGTGCACAATAGTCTGAATTAGGTTTTCTGGAGAATTTACAAGTCGAGACAATCTGATTAATCCTTAATTAAAAAGAATTACGATTCTCTTTTGTTCTGATTATGGTCATGAAAAAATTATCTGGTAAAAAAATGGGATAGGTGTCACTGTGGTCGTGTTATTGACTTTTGATAAGAAGAGAAAAATGTGACCAGCTAGTCAAATATAATTTTCAATTATCGTAGAAAATTCTATTTCATTTTTTTATAAAGTGTTCGACGTTGAAATTTTGAGAAACTTTATTCTATAATCCTCTCCAAACTTAAGCTCTAGATCTGCGCATAGATTGATAATTACAAAACAATGAGTTGTGAAACCGGTCAAGAGGATCAAAATAATAGTAAAGTCTTACGCGTCGAGTGATTTCATTGTGTTGTTTACGATGGCCGTTGTCGTTAAAGGGTTGTAATAAACCTGTAATGAATTTAACGATCGGAATTAAATGTCGCTTCTAAATCCACTTTTAAACAGATATAGGTGCACAGAGTATATAAGAGTATGGATGTGTTAGCGGCTGAAATTTCAGGTCACTAGTGTAAGCATGGTGCCTAAATCTAAGGAGAACGATTTGACTGTATATATTATAAATAATGTGATTATTTGCGACAGACAGTTTGTAAACAGACACCATGAACATGGGCGTAACCAGGTACAGGCCGGGAGGAGGGGGGGCAGCTAGCATGCAGTTGCTAATCGCTATTATTAGTAATCACTATGGATACTTTGGTTCAATCACGAATGCGCTTACGCTGTCAATCAGAAGCAGGCTGCGTATCGTATTTAGATCAAGGGTCGTTCAAATAAACACCCAAACAATAGCTCCTTCAAAGCAACTGACAGCAGTACCACCAAGTCATGTAAGAGGTTTTCTTACATAATAACAGATGCCCAGCGCGTCGTCCATTTTGGCCAGAAACTAGTGGAACATCCGACTAACAGTAGTAACTGATCGGGTATGGGATAAGCTTTTTTTAACCATCTATCGCTGCCCCGCTGCGAGAAAGCAACTTTAATGGTTAAGTATCTTCGCGGTTAACTCCACACTCGACGTGCGTAGCTTGCAACCGCCTAGGCTCGCCGCTTGATTGTCTCTCAATAAACCACGGGGGATATGCCTGCCGTTGACTTATCGTGAAATGGATTGGGCCTTGCCCCCAGATTAGCCCAACCAACAGACCTTCTTCCAAAAGGACCGAAGGCTCACTCTGCTACTCGGGCACTCTGCCCGTGGTTCAGCAGACTGGACAGGAATTCTGCTTGCCGCCCGGTGAGCCGGGTAATTAGGGCAAAAACTCGCTCGAAAACTACTACTCTATATAATAGCAAATGGCGTTGACACGATGTCCAATATACGTATTAGGCAAAGTGATTTGCGTAGAGAGCTAGTTTCGCTCGATGCTTGGAATCCCAGCGGTAGTCCTTAAAAACTATGCAGCCTAGAAGCCTTAAAACTCTGGGGTTATGCCCCATATTTATAGAGATGCCAATGTGTGTCATCTTTTACTTAATAGCCAGAACCTTAGTCTTATGCATAGTCATGGAACAAATTATAAATACACACCTTATTCACTACCCAAAAGATCACTCCTTAATTAATGATCGACGATAAAATGTCTTTCGTGCGAATCGATCGACGATATTTTAGCATACGTGCTGCATGGCTGAAAAGAACGAGGGCGAGGCCGTGGCAATCAGCCTCGACATAACATAAGCGTTTAATAGGGCTTTGCACCGTGGCCTTTTGTCCAAACTTCGGGAATAACGTCTCCCTGACAACCTATATACGTGCTAATATAAATATTTAGTTGTGTGTATAATATGTGTCCTTGTTGATGGATACAGTTCGCACCTCATGCCAGTTAATGCACTAGGTATACCAGATTCTGTATTTTCGCCCATCCTGTTTCTTACATATATGTAAATGTTGCCTGTGGTTCCATTCGTTGCTATGCAGATAAGTATTAAAGCAGTATTCCTACTTGTAGTCGAATTGAAGCCGAGAGAGAGATTCGGGCAAATCTTTTTTTTTTGTTGTTATAGGATTGACTTTATGGCTGGTTTATAGGTAGTGGCCACAATCTCACCTGATGTTAAGTGACAATGCGGCCCAACATGATAATACGCTCAACCTAGTGGAAAACTAGCTCTCAATTGCAGCTGCCGGAACACGTCTATTGGTGCTTGGCGACAGATTTTCAACTTCAGGGTGGTAGTTAGCCAGGCGGGCATTAGAAAAAGCCCTACCACCATGCTATGGTTTCCTCGCAATGTTTTCTTTCACCGGAAGTTCAGGCTAATTGCGGGATTCGGACTCACGTCAATCGACGCGAAGTCGTACACACTACCACTGAGCCATCATTGCTTCACTGTTTTTCTCTCTTTAGAATGACTTACTCGCAAAGTGTGACAGCCTCAATATCCTATAAATGGATATCTGTTATAACCTTAATCCCAGGGATCATACTGGAAGCGTTATGTACGCAACCAAAGAGACTTGGTATCCTGATCAGAGTGCGTTGATTTTCCACGCCCGATTAGCTGTAAAATATTGTGTTCGTATCCAAGAAGTTTCCGTCCAATGCGACCTTGATTGCTTGGTCATATTACAGTGACGAAGTGTCTGCATTGTGAATGATACAGATATTCATTAGTACTTAGAACCACATCAGTTGTGAACGGATATTACTTCGCTGAGCGTTTTATAGTGTATATGATGGTGTATGCTCTGAAGATTTGTTTGACCTTATCCCATCATCTTCCAAAAGTACGTGAACTGGTTTAAGGAGCCACAGCTATAAGGTAGCAGCCATCACGGCTTGAACAACGAATATCGTAAATTCTTACCTTTGCCGTACTGTGTGAAAGTGGAATTATCTTTCAGTTAACGTGTTTCCTCCTTCCTATGATATTGGGTTCTTCAAACGAGGTTTGAAGGAGTAATTTTTGCAGGCCGGTATGACGGTGAGTACTGTTGATGGAATCTGTCACTGACGGTCACTAATGTTCATGGATTGTACCATATTTTTGCCACCTAGTGCCATAGTTTTGAAACTTTTCTTTGAAATTTTACTCTTGAAACTGATTCGAGTTTGATTTTATTTCTGATTCGATTTTACTTTTGATTCGAATTCAATACTATAAGTGTACTCTTGAACCATACCGCATCGAGAATCAAGATTGAGTTGTAATCGAATCATATTAACGTCGTTATCTGTATCCGGTCACAGTAAACACACAAGTCACCATAAAGTATTATAAATCTTTGCTTGGATTCTTTTAATTCTAACATTTTTACTTAAAAATGCTAGATTTAAATTCGATCGAAGTTAGTTCCGATTCGAGCCACAGCACGATTGTGCGCTAGTGTTGATTTCAAGAATGTCAAATCTCACCAAATCGAATTTTATTCGATTCGATTCTGAAGACGGCAGGTGCCATAGAATCATATTGCCAAGCTAGTATAAAAAATGCTTAACATTAGTTCATAGTTATAACTCATATAAACAACTGGAATCACGTCGATCGACGCGACGCGGCTAGGCGAACTCGGCACCTATCCTAATAATATATAATAATATGTACCTACTATTAGCTCTAAATTCAAAGTACAGTTGACACCACTACCGTTCATCCCTCTGCGCTTCAATTACCGTAAATTACTACTTATTTAGGTTAGATAAACACTTAATTAAGTTAAAATTGATTTAACTAATTACAATGGTTTAGAATGTCTTAAATAACATAATATTGTTATGTAAAAACAAAGTAATTAAATAGTAAAACAGAGACATCTATTATTACATAATGTAACTCTTTGCCTCGTAGTACTTTAAATAACCATGCAAAGAATAAGCATTTGCATCTTTAGACATTTTTTGTTTAAATTTACTGATAATAATTATGTAAAGTAGATAAATTCAAAATGAACTTATAAGATACAAAATACTTTAAGAGTAGGTACATTAAAATTCTTCCAGAGGTATTATAGAGTGTAAATAATATTTTCTATTTCATTTTCATTACCTATTTATTTTGTCTATGCCTTGCTCTATTATTTTGCGCCTGCGCTCTTGATGGTCTACGCGACATACCTAAAATCATTTTGTGGAAAATTTGAAGTTTGTTGTTATTTGTGACAACTTATAATTCATATTTATTTATGAAAGCTTCATGCTAATTATCCTTCCAAGCGTCAGGCTGGACTTCACAGAGGTGGTTAGCCTGGATGCGTTTAGACACGATAGTTCGAGCGGTATATGGTAGCCATCTTGGAATCGAACAAAGCTTCAGATGTGTAGCTTGTCTGTTTATCAATAATTTTTGTGCATTTTATTGTAAATAGTTTGTATGTTTAGGATATGTACGGAACGTTCGTCCACATGTGTAAATAGCTATGGCTGCGACAAGGAAATTACAAGGTAATTTGTCATATTCTCAGGTTAGAGATGGATCGACTCGATCCAATGTACGGACGTGTTCCAAGGTATTATTGTCAATTAATGAGGATTCTACAATACCTGAGACGTTTAATATTAGAGCAACTTTCTGTTATGCACTCTATTTATACATAAAATTATAATAAGGCGCGCAGATGTTCGGTTGTCACCTTTACGATGCCATTCACCATAGAAACTGTACAGTGACTTTATTGTTATCTATATTACCTCTGATTGGTGACTACGTGCTGTTAAAATTACCCTCTAATTTCTTTATAATGTTCTTAAGTCACAATTTGGTCGTTGCGAAGTTTTCCAAAACGGGATTCGAAGTGTAAATACCGGAAAATCAACTGGAATGATGTACCAAGAAGGTACGGGAACCATCTGTTATCTTAAGAGGTCAAGAACCTTCGTGCAGGATATTTTAGGAATTCTAAAAAACGAACTGTGAACAGTGATAAACTTTTTTCTCAGATATTAATAGTACTGAAGTGGTGGTAGTAGTTTTGTGGTGCTGATGAACAAACTGAGTGGTTGTCTCAATGTTTGATAAACACATTAACTATAATAACATATTAAATTTTATAAATGAAGATGTGCATATACACTCATACAGTCAAATTTAATAAAAAATATTGTTGGTGGTAAAAATATATTTATTAATATAAAATAGTATTAATATTATTATAGGGTATGCTTAAGGTAAAGTTATCTCAAGGATGCAAGGAACTTCTTACATTGGAACATTTATTTGAGAATTTTCATTAAATTTGTATTACTGTACAATTGTAAGTTCATGCGATAATTAAATAAATGTTTGATAAGTTATTATTTTTACATAGTTTATTATCTTACCCCCATGGTATATTGTCGAAATAATGAAAAATGTTAACCATAGATCACTAAAAGGCGAAAGTAATCAAAAATATATATCTAAAATGTTTTTGATTATTTAACTATTGAAATGCCATTACCAAATGTTCTATCACTTAAATGATGGCTAATATAATTAATACAATAACGGAAAGAAGACTTCAATATTAATTTCAAATAAATGTAAATATTGTTTTAAATTTCAGGCGAAATAGATAGATGTTTAAAAAAAGTGACAGAAGGGGTAGAAACCTTTGAAGACATCTGGCAGAAAGTACACAATGCGACGAACAGTAACCAAAAAGAAAAATATGAGGCAGATCTCAAGAAGGAGATTAAGAAACTCCAGAGGTTACGGGATCAGATTAAGTCTTGGATTGCCTCTGGAGAGATTAAGGATAAGAGTACACTTTTAGAATATAGGAAACTTATTGAAACGGTGAGTTATTAAATTATTCTTATCTAGTAATGAGAAGTTTGTGTAGTAGAGCTTAATTTATAACCTGCTCTAAGTACATGCTGCTTAGGAATTACTACTCTTTGTACATCCACAAAAAATTATGGTGAACTGTAAACTGTTTCTACTTATATTGTATAGTAAAAAAAGGACAATAAATATATTGATAAACCTATTGGTCGATTGGTATTTTGTCAGCTCTTCCCATGTTTTCTAAACCAGTGATAGTGTTTTGACATTCATAGAGCCTAAATACAATTATTTTTGATTTTGACTTATAAATTACATTGAAAAAATATATATATATATTACTAGCTGTGTCCGTGGCTCCTTTCGCATGGATGTGTATTATTTAATGAATAATCACGATTTTTTATTGTTATAAGGACCAAGTATATTAAGTAGTATCAAAATTATATTAGTTTTTATTGTGATGCACGCACAATGGCAAACCTCAATCATTATATTTATATAGATTTGCCTCTAATGTCATACTGATTTACCAAACCCCTTGATATATGCATGATATAATTTATGTCTGAACCCTTATTTCACTGGAGACAATAGGCCAATTTGCATTACATATCACTTTGAATAAAAAAAATATTTGGAACAAATTAAATGAAGCCTAGTCAAAATTGCTTGGATTAAGTACCATAGACATAATATCAGTCCTTCAATAAGAAAACTAAAATGTTGCACAAAAAATGTTATTTCTACATTACTTAAAATATTATCCATATCAAATTTGAATGGTTTATTTGCTAGCCCTGTAGATAGATAAAATATTTTCTTTTACCTTCTAATAAAATTAAATGGTTTACTAGTTTACTTACCTAAGGGTTTACTTATATCACAGATTAAATATCTTATTATGGCAACAATATATGACATAATAATATGTTATCATGCATTTGTGATAAACTATTCATTTCGTAAGATATATAAAGGGCAACTTATAAATCTTACTTATTATCTATACTCTTCTATGCATCTATATGGTGTATGATATTAAGTGTATCAAGCTATATGTTAAGACATTATTTTTATATATAACTGCTTGTACACATATAATATTTACGACTTTCATAGGTTTCCAATCAAATCTTTTTGTTAATTTATAAGGCAACTAGCTGTGTCCCATGATTTCATTCGTGTTAAATTTATTCAACAAACTGTGATGCCACCACCAACATGCCTGTGTAGTTTCATTGCTTGACGTTCATATTTACTGCTCTGCTCCTTATGGTCGTAGCGTGAGTTATATAGCCTATACTGTTACTCATGAATCTAACTATCATATATAAAAAATATTTTTCGAATACCAGAGTACCAGAAGGATTAGCATGTTTAAACAAACAATCAAAGAAAAAAAAACTCTTCAGTTTTATTATATTAGTATAGATGACATACATATACTAGTAATTCAATTTTGTTCTATGACATATTGCAGAGCACTTTGGACAACATGGTCTTTGAGCTCTTATCTCTCTATCAGCAGCTATCAGCTCTATCATAACATTTATTTGTAATCACTGCAATTTCCCACATGCAGAACCTGATATGTGATTAGACCAGGATGATGTACATCTGTCAGTCTTTTGTGTTATGTGAAAAGAACAGTAATGTGATGATAAGGGTGTGATACCCATCACTTTGTGCCCTTAGTGGAGTAAAGTGGAAAATTAAGTGTATAGTGGATGTGTGCAATATAAAAGGAATTATGAATGGGAAAATGAATGAATTGAAATTAAAATGAAAGTGATTAGATTCAAATTTAGAGTAGTAGTGTCTCATATGTCCCGGGAAATAAGGGAATGCATTCTAGTCTAATCTTGAACAGAAGTGGTAGCATGCCTCTTGTGAAGTAGTAATGATGAACAAAATAAATATTAATACTGATGGCATATCAATGTTTTCTATACATTAAAAGTCACATTTCATTCTGAAACAGCTGTATTTATAAACATATTTTTCTCTTAAGGTCATTTTACTGTAATCAAAAGATTCTGCGTAACCCGTGTAAATAGCAAAATAACTAAATCATTTTAAAAATATCACAATTGGTTAGTAGAGTCTCAAATTATTTACTCACACAGTAGTTATACTGTGGTACTGAACGCTAAGCTTGCAACATAGAAGGTTGATGCTCTCACATCTACATCAAGAAACCGTTTAGATACATTTATTATTAAGCCAGTTAGGGTTATCCATAATGTGCGCTGCTTCCTCACAAATCACTCGGTTTTCATTTATGTGTGATGTGATTAATTTGCCCTTAATAAGTTTTTGTTGTAATTCCCACAATTACTTAAGTTTTTGGCAGGATCTTGGATCTTGGATTCAGGATCTGTCATGTTGGGGTTTTTATTTTCATTCATAAACTTACGTTATTTGTCCATATTTTATGTTATATTAATGACATTTTATATGATATACCTAGTTTAAAAATGAAATTTATTAAAAATAGTAACTAAAGGCATGATTTCAATTCTGACAAAAATCCATGAACAGTTGTCAGTCCATGTGACACTGGAATAATACGGGAGTACACGACTTGAAAAATTGTTATAAACACTTTATATGTAAAAACTAATACCTGTGAGTTAATGTTTATTCATCATTAGACCTTTAAAAGTAATATAAAAAAGTAATTTTTAATATAAATAAATAACATTCTGTAAAAACGCAGTGTGACATCACCAATCAACAAATAAAACTAAGGTTAAAGGTATTATGTGTAAAGTTGACTTTAGTAACTTCAATTATGAAATTTCTTAAGCATTCACTATTTCAACGCTTAGTAATTTTAGAGTCACTTGTCACTGTTGTATATATATGTATATGTTGTACGATGACGTCACATTTTCTGTATGCCTCGCCAACCACGTGACTTGCAGACAAAACATGTTTTTGGAAGCAAAAATAAACAATAATTTTTGCCAGCTTTGTATTGTTTTAGTCTTTTTATAAATATACCATTATTATAAATAAAATAATTAACTTTGATTTTTAAACATATTGTCAACTCACGGGCATAATTGTGTATAAACACATGTTGCCATTTCCATTGTTCATTGCCAACACATGCTATGAAAAAAGAGTACATATTTGCTGTAGGTTATTGATAAGGTTTGTTTACGTGTATTTTTCAGCAAATGGAGAGGTTCAAAGTAGTGGAAAGGGAGACGAAAACGAAGGCGTACTCCAAGGAGGGGTTGGGTGCGGCACAAAAACTTGACCCAGCACAGAAGGAGAGGGACGAAATGTCCTCGTGGCTCATTTCGTCAATTGACGCATTAAATTTACAGGTGAACTCTTGTAAGATTTTTAAATAATATATCTTCATCATTGTGGGGCTGGGTGACCGATGTTAATCAGGCCTGGTTTACATTGCTTAAATAACACAATCAAATGCTAACATACAAATAAATCTAAACATGTTACACACAGTTGAAATTAATGCTCAATGGCTTAGTGGTAGCATATTCGGACACAGTGTTGGTCGACAGGTTTCAATCCTGTACCTTTGATGAAGGAAAAAATCATGATGAAATCATAGCATGGGGTATTTTTTTAATGCCCTCCTGGCTAGCTACCACCCTCAAGTTGAAAATCTGTCACCGATTGCACTATGTGAGTGCACTAGAAAGCATTTTCCTCTTGGCTTGCATATTACCGTCTTAAGTTAGTCATAACTTAAGATGAGGTAGGATGGTGATCAAATCTTAAATAAAAATACCAAATATTTTACACACAAGTGCCAGGAAAATATATATTTGGTTTTATGTTATATGCTCCAATGTTGAAATTGAAACTCCGAAAGCACGATCATTAAAAAACCGTTGCGTTCGATTTAGGCGTAATAGAACCAATGGAAACGTTGCGTTGAAAAATCGCATACGCTTTAACAGATTGAAAGTAGATGTACATACCCTTTGTTCGATTAGACTGCATTTTAAATCCGCTCATGGAGTAGTACTGAGTAAGGTTTATGAAGTATTAGGTATTAAAAGCAAGGAATACGAAGAAGAGATACTATGCTTATGAATGACAGAATTTTAACTTAAATCTTGTTTTTGGTAATTTTCTTTGGTCAGGAGTCGATATAAAGAATATTAATATAAACATTCTAGTCAATATTCTTTATCTAAATGCGTAATCTATTGTATTTCTAGATCCGAGATATTTGAATGTTTAATTTGGTATAATATAAGCAAATGTTTTAATTCTTTTTGCTCTGTATTTGTTTGAAACAATTTTTTAGGTATAAGTTTTCACTATCAGTTAATTTTATGAATAATACTATCATCTTTTCTTTGTAACTAAGAATCTTGGAGAAAGTCATCTACGCAATCTAAGAAATCAAATGATTGTTTTTATTTATTGAATAGCTTTTTCCATATTTCTTTTGTTGGCAATATATTATACAAATTTATAAATAATCAAAAAAAAAAATTCCAGGTTGATCAATTTGAGTGTGAAGTAGAATCACTTCTAGTGGGTAAGAAGAAAAGGCTAGACAAAGAGAAACAGGACAGGATGGAACACTTGAAACTAAAGCTGGAGAAACACAGGTTTCACATAAAGAAACTTGAAACATTATTAAGGATGCTTGACAATATGTCTGTTGAAGTTGAACAGGTCAGTTGTGTGCCATTTTGCCACTGTGATATAAATGCCTCTAAATTAATAAAAAAAGTATCAAACTTCATATAAAAATATTGTTCATATGTTCAGTAATGTTTTTTTTATGTTTTTAATTAGAGGCAATTATAGGTCAGTCAACTTTTATTTATTTATGCCTAATGTCCAATGTTTGTATGAAATTGAATTCAATAAAAAAATGGCGTCGTTTTTTTTTCGATAATTTAATATCTAATGAATATTTATTAATTGTAATACTAACAAGGACTTTTTTTTTATATTTCAAATTTTACTTGAATTTTGGTAGCTGTCTGATGGACAAATGTATCTTTTCATAGTACTTTGTGTGATAAGGCTGAACAAGAAGTTAACTGTCTTTTATAGTTTAGCAAATGAAGCTGGCTGATTTCGGAATGCAACACCCTTAAAAGTGCCACTATGTCGGCTGTTACACCTGGTGTAGTGTGGTCGAGATCCAGTGGGACACAACTGTGTTGTCATGCTTTCCTGCATAAATATCTTTTTAAGTTATGCTTGAAAACCGAATTTTAGATAATATACAAAAAAGTTTTTTTCTTTTCTTTCTCAGTTAAGAGGAATAAGAGAAGACGTAGAATACTACATAGATTCATCATTAGAGCCCGGCTTTGAAGATAACGAGTACATATATGACGACATAAATGGCTTGGACGAGATCGAGCTCAGCGGTGTAGGATTACCATCATCAGCAACGACGGACAGCAACAACAGCAACGACTCTGCTGGATCACCAACTAGTATACTCTCAGGTTGGGGAAGTTTATTGACTGTATTAAAATTTATAGAATATAATTAATAATAAGCTATTTTACAATAGGAAAAATAGTATCGTATTTATAGTTATCCTTAATGGGTTTGCGATTACGATTTAATGATTACTATTATTATAATATCGAGCGATATTATTGTTAAATTTTATGATCACTAATTAGATATTGATCAGTAGGTACTCTTATTATAAATATATATTCAAAAACCATACACAACTCTTTTAAGTAAACCCATTTTTTCTACTCATCCAAATAGTTTTCCAGGGTTTTCATTCAGCTGTTGTGTACGCTGACCCTACACACTATTTATAACTCATTTTCTTTGGTAAACCACTGTAAAATAACACAAAAAGCAGAATGCTAATTCATTTTTGATTTTGATGATTACTTACCATAGATAGAGAAACAAATAGACTAAAACTTTGTGTAATCGCTGTGACATAGCGAAATTCTCTATTAGCGAATGATATTGTTAACAAACATCCAACATCCTTCCCTAGGCTATATCAAAACCCGTCAGTATTGTCTATCGTTTTCTTTACGACAATTCGACTTGGATATCACAGGTTTCCAATCACATCTATCACAAACTTGATTTACTTTATTACTATTTCAATGTTTTGAACCAAAAATGTCTACTAAATTTTTTTTCCGTTTTTTATGTGACTATTCTGTGTATGGTAGTTGCAACGCCAAATACACCAAATCCATGGCTCTATTTCTTTTGCTCTAAATGTTTTTTTATATCGCGGTTTCACTTAGCACTGAAAGAAAAGGTAATAAGACTGATTCTATTAGCTTCTCCCTCTACCTTATTAACAAACATGTGACGTCACTTTGCTAATAATAGCGTTTTAGCGGCTTATTCAAATAGTGAAATTTTATTTGCAAAAATAAACAAAAAAAATAAATAAAAATAAGTAAATTTTTAGGCTTGACAAACCACACTAAATAATCTGAAACGGTTTCCAGAAAGCAGTCACATAGCTTATTATGTTAATATTATCTGTGCCCCGCGGTTTCACCCACGTATAATTTAGAAGAAATCACTGATTGATGATTTATAATACTTCAGTATAGACAATATTTTTATCAGGCGACCAGGGTTATGCGTCACAACTCACACGGTTCGTTCACGCCACTACACCTATAGTCGATAAGACCCGAGCAGAGTTTTGAATTATTTTAATTTTACTTTATCTCCCAAATTATATGTCCAAATAACATGCTATATAGGGCAAAGTTTATCCACATAAAATTGTCTTGATGATAAAGTAACTTTCGTTCGTAAGGATTAATATGCCATGCTTAATAATAAAGCTCAAATAAGTTTTCAATTTAAAAAAAACACATAATACCTTTTTGTGGCTTATGTATAAGAGACAGGCATATGGTATCGCGGACTTTGTTTTAGACGTACTCAGGAGCAATATTTTTGTAGAACATTGTATGTACATATTACTAACTATTACGTCAGTGCACGCGGATAAAGCAGTTCGGGCGCGCGGCTTATTCCGACTTTCTTAACAAAAATCAATATTTAAGGCTAGCTGAGAGGTGTAGCGGAATTCTACATAGCTTATATTATTCCACGTGAATCTAGTAATCATATACATAAATAATTTTTGAAATCCGACTGGTTGGTCCAGCTATGTTAGTAGCGTGTTATTATGTATATAAATATATAGATAATCTTGCTGAATAAATAGGTTATAATTTGGTCTACTGTAACTTTAAGTACCATAGAATGTAACGCTGCACATAGTAAGAAAAAAAAATGTGAATTAAAAAAAAACATTATATTGTGGAATTTATTACCAGAAGTATAACATGCGCGTTGCCTGTAAAACCTGTTCACTACTCTATGAAAAGAATCCCATATGGCAGGGAGCTTATTCCACATCTTTGGACCGCGTGAAATGGGCCAAGCTGGTATCCAGCTGATCCCGCCCAAAGGCCCAAAGTACTCCATATGGAACTGGACTTGCGTTTTATACAACAGTAATCTGCTCCGGGGTGAAGTACCGCTTCGTTCTGTTCAGTACACCGGGCTTTTTAGACGCCACCTTGACCTTGTCTTCTAAGTGACTATTAACATAGTATAATTATGCCTTAATTCTTCCAGGTACAAGTCCGATAAGATCGCCAACGTCAGAGATCCACAACCATTCGACAGACTCAATAGACATAGAAAAAAAGAAGAAAGAAGAAATTATAACAAAAGTGAGTAAACGAGATCCGCTCTTCATTACATCATATCATTTCTCATCACTTTGACATTATTAATTAATTATTATTATGTTATTATTGTGGAGTTTTGATGTGGATTGTTTTTTTATTCAAAATTATTTACAAAATCCGCGATTAGTTTTGGGTTCTATTCTTTTGTTAGTAACATCTGTGACACGTTTGGCGCTACCTGTAAGAGACTACGAAAATGTTTATAGACGCTAGTTTTTTGGTTAACAATTTTATATGACACCAACGGATATATGTTGTCCTGTCCGAACGTTGAAACCTAGAACTCGACCACAGCGCCATCTACCGGGTTCCATTGTGGATCTAAACCATTCTTGAATACACCTGAACATACACACAAAAAATTATCAAAATCGGTCCAGACTTTAAGGAGAAGTTCAGTCACACACACACAGAAGAATTATATATAGATAGGTGTGCCCGCGGCTCCGCTCGCGTGGACTACAGAATGCTGTGGATCGAGCGCACGCGCGTTTAGTGTTGCTTCAAAAATGCTTATTGTGGGTGATCCTTAGAAGATAGACATATACTGTTATTGACTTTTTAATAGGTTTTTTTAAAATCAACAATTATGTTGAACATTAATTTGATGTATCTCGTATGGTTTACTCAGTTTAAGCAATTAATTGCCTCAAAAACGTATTTTTTCTGAATTGATCTACCTACTTATTCCTTACCACCTTACCTTATCTTCACTACTTATTTTGTATGTTACTTTATGTAACAAAATATATCCTATAAGCTGGCCGGATAACGTAGCTAGGAATTAAAGGAAAAACCATATTAATCGGATTAGTGGTTTTAAAATGAAATAATTTGAAATGAACATAAAGGGACAGACAGACAGAGAGACGTTGAGTTATGATAAGAATGATGTATGTGTTTATTTAATATAGAAAATAGGGTAGATAGGGTGTATACCACAAGTTCCATATATTTCATCATAAGCAGAAGAATTTTTAAGGTTATATCAGGAATTCAATATAATTTTTTAACTAAAAACCGATTTATAAACGAGGACCACCGTACACCAGGTGTAACATCCGCTGTAATGGACGTTTAGGCATCCGTGTATATCCAGCTACCGACAGACTGCATGCATGACAGCGGTGACCGTCGATAGATTTCCAATCTCTCGATGGTCGCCGTTTGTCTTAGGACTGTACTGTGTTATCGTCAGGCAAAGGCTGTTAGTTTGCCAAGCCAGTAAAAAAAATGCCATAATGGTAAATTATAGTATGTCCTCTTATTTATTTAAAACGAATTAATTAATATAATTATATAAATGAGCAATTTGATTACGTATCTCTCTGTTTTGTTTGACAAGTAGTTGTTCTTTATAGGTTTTCCGCTTTTGGCCACAATCTCATGTCATGATAGGTGATTGGCGATAGATTTTTAACTTAAAGGTGGTAACTACTCAGGCAACCATTAGAAAATGCCCTACCACCATGTTATGATTTCATCCCGATGTTTGCCTTCACCGAGCTCGGGCTCATTACAGGGATTTGAACTCACGTCGACCGATGTGGGTTCCGTAAACGTTACTATTGAGCCATAATTAAATTAGTTATTAAGGTTTCCAGTATTTCTGTAATTATATGTTTTTTTCTATCAAGTTTAGTCATACTTCTATATTATATAATGTTAGAGGTCATGCTTGTCATAAATTTGCGTGTTGTCCCCGTTCAGGAGTCGTGTATCTCTTGCTATTGTTAACTACGTTGTCCAAGGTCCAATTAGCACCCTCTTCATATGCTAAAAAGCGTGATTTGATTTATTAAATTGCCCCATTCGATTTTTTTACAGTGTATTTAAATAATCCTGACTGTAGAGCGTAGTAGGCATTCTTTGTTAACTTTAAAACAAATATTTATATACGTACGTACTTTTATTTGTTGCACAATGTTATTATTGTATATACTTTATTATTCTGAATAAAAACATGGTAAGTTCTCCATTTTATATATATAAAAAAAAGTAATTATTTAGAAATATCAGAAAATTAATAATACTTTGTATTCATACATTTCCATGTCTTAAGAAATACTAAGCAAAATATCTATCAATATGAGTAGACCCGTTATGTTCGATTTATGTCTGAAACTAATCACAATACGAGAATAAATCCCGAAGTCCAGCACTAGGAAGAGGAAAGAAAAAACTTAATAAGAAATTTTTAAGCACGTGCCCCTTATGACGTAATTAATATAGTAAAAAATAATATTTCACAAACGTACAAACAATGAGACAGAAATACTCTTTACTAAATAATAGATGCTAAGATTTACTAAATAATAGATGCTAAGATGACACGTAACAATTAGAATTAGTATTATTGTCTATAGAAATGATGAATAATATATTGTACATACGTGATACCTTTACGTACTGTTTAAGTGTAATTTCTTTGAATTAGAATACTATACATTTTAAACACATTTGCCATGCTTTACCGCCGTCGTCGCAAAAACGTTTTTTTTTTTAAATACTTCCTAGATTCGTGAATGTAGCAAAAGTAAGGCCCTATAAACTCTGGTACAGAAAGGTGTAAATAAATAAACCATTACCACCCGTAACGTAACGTTACACATTTTTTTTTCCTAACCATGACTAAAGAAATTTCACTTCAATAAAAGAGATTTAGCTTAACATAGACAATAAAAACGGCGAACCCAAAACCAATCTGTGGAATATTTATAAAGAGGTAAAGTTGTATATTGTTTTGCAGCCGGTAAAACCATTGCCGCTACGAGCGGTGATCCCCAGCGTGGTCGGTAATAGCACGTGTAACATTAGTTCCTTGCTCAATAACTCCGCAGCATCCACCAATAGGTCAGTCAACTCTGACACATCTTTTATGCTGTTTTATCATCGTTATCCAATTTTTGACCCTGTCTTTTTTTTATATGACGAGTCGAGGACGATCTTCAAACATTTGAGCAACGCTGCTTTGGTTAAATCGGCGTTTCTCTAATGTACTGCCCAAAAATTATTTATTAAATAGTTTTTTTTTATTTCGGTGAAGCGGTGAAAAATACAAAACAACAAAAATAAATATCTAAAAGTTTCAGAATGTCAGCGAACGACCTGAAAACGTTGGTTTGATGGAATACTCTCTATTGCTCATACACAAAAAAATTTAGTGAACTAAATGGAATTTAATCGGAATTGAATAAAGAATTTTTTTATTTCGAACTTAATTGCAAGGAGGAACTATTAAAGATTAAACTAAATTAAAAGATAGTCCGTATTCACTTTTAGTTGTGTACTAAATAATATAACTCACTTATTACATATATTTCATCGATTTTAATAGTTTCGTGCTTAGCATTTTATTAATAGCAAGGTCAGTTCCGTGATATCAGGGTCACGGATATATTGCCGTTTAAAAAATGATTTGATGGTCATAAGCCAATGAACTCGTAATGTGCCTTCGCATAACAATAACTGCTTGCGTAAAGATCCGATTTTATAATCTGCAAATAATTTAAATTAATTGTATAATTTTTATGTTTCATTGAGGATCGTCGAGGTCAAACATGATTCACACATGGAACAGACATCTAAGTTGTTTATATAGATTTTATTTTCATGGTTATGAAACATATTTAATGAAAAACAAAATGTTGTTTTTCATTGATTTATTACTGGAACATTATAAAAAGAAAGGTGTGTCTGCGATTCACACACGATAGAAGTGAAACTTCATTTTAAAAGACATTTTCTATTTTATTTAAACTGTGTGCAATATACATACACACCGACATTTACTCCCTCGCTCTGGCTCACACAAAGAGGAGAGACCGATAATGTGCGTTAAACGTTTAAACGCTTGGAAGTCGCATAAGAAGTTTCACTTCAAAAATATAAATACATTTTGAAAAACACAAATGCTTGCTATATTACAGTAAAAAAAATGTTTTAATTCAAATTTACTTAATAGGTATATGTTTTAAAATGTCTGAAAGTGTAGGTACTAAGTGTAGTGTACTCCTAATAGTACAGTTTCTTATTTTTTAATGTTTATTAACGGTACATTGACCTACTAGCTGTAATAGGGAATCTCATCCCTACTTATAATTCCGAACTAATATACACTTGTATATTGTGGAGTTTCGTACCTGATATGTGCTAAAAATGGAAATAGCGATGACAGTATTTTTTATGTTTATATAAAAACTACTTCTAAAATTTAAAATAGGCATCGTCCTCGACTCGTTTTTCAATGTTCTCTTTAAATAAAAAATAAACGGATATTTTTAAATTCTTCAAAGTCAATAAATATAATTGCATGCATGACGATGGTATTTTTTTAAGAGTTGTATTATTTTCGAAATGAATTTAATATGTGTTAATAAGTGTCGGTGAATATGTTGATACGTCGAGATCTCAAAAATCCCTTTCCGTCGTTTTCCAATGCACACGATGCCTTTTCATCGTATGAGGATTTTATAGCTGAAAAAATTTAATTTGAATTGAAAAAATTAAGTTTTTTTATGGATAATTTTTGCAATATATTTTTTGTCGACATATCAAGATTTCACGCCAACCATGGTTATTTATTTAATGACTCATATTTCTTTCAATACTATTTTATTGTGTTTTCGTTTCGAAAATAATGTCAAATTAAATTAATCACGTTGATAGCTTAATGCGGTTTCATATATTTGCTGATTGTTATCGGCAATACAGTGGCCCGCTGCGATATAACAAGGGTTGCATGTAAAGAAAGTGCTTTATATTGAGGTCGTTTGAAAAAAAAATGGGCCTGAATTTTGTAAAGTATTATTTCGATGTGAAAACAAAACGCACAGTTTTGTTTAAGCACTGTCGTCTGATCATTACCACGTAGCCTAAATATAAGGAGAACGGTCGTAATATTATAAATCCTAAACGCGTAATTGTCGCATATGTCAAAATTTAGCTTTTTTTGTTCAATTATAGCTTCTGCCTATGTAGGCAATTTCGACAATGTCTAGTGTGTGTGGCACATTTTGATAGTTATCCAAATAACCATTACTATCATTTAGTATCGTAGTAGAATATAATATTTTTACGAGTTAGAAAACTAAGTTAGATTATATTACATTTGGAACAGTAAATAATGTTTTTTTTTCGAATATTCAATTTGGTATTTTTATTACCGTCTCCTACTCCACCACTTACTTATATACGCCCACTTATTATTGTGCACTCGTTCAACATATTAAAATCACTAAGTTTTTTAAAATTAATATAATACTGGTGGCAAATTTAGGAAAATAATATATCTGTCCGTTTTCTGAACACATTTACTGTACAATCGTCTATAGCCATCGTTCTCCTTATATCTCCTTAAGGCTCCGTGGTTCATTGCAATGAGTAGTGTAACATGGCATGTCATTAATGATCGTGAATCAAATGATAAGACGTGTGACGTGTAATGTTGTGCGTCCAGTATAAACAACACCGGAGTGTCGGGTACGTCGACGCCGAACAAACAGCCACCTGCACCGAGTCCGCCGCACTTACATCACGTGCGACAGCCTAACAACACCGGTGAGTCGACAATATACGCTTTCTCTTTCTATCTTATTAATTTTCTATGATTTTAATAGTAACCTTCTTCTTTTCAATGGCATCGTGAGTTAATACACAAGTATGCTTATCATGCGGATAGAAAATTTATCTAGTCTCCAGGGTTCAAACAACGATTTAACAAGATGGCGGCTTTCTTGTTAAAATTTTCAAGGTAGTTTTTGTGGTAACTTAAGGTTCATGCTTATAGTTATTATTTATATTTTAATATCCAAACATTATCACGCAAAATACCACCAATATAGAGCCAAATAACGTATGTTTATGAATTAAAATAAAAACCACGACATGATAGATCAAGATCCCGCCAAAAATTCTAGTTACCTAAGGTGCCTCACAATTAGGGTTGCCATGTATGATATTGTACTATATTACATGCTATATTACATACATGTACTATGTATGATATTGTACTATATTTCGGGTCTGTAAAACTATACAATGATGACACAAACAACGCAGAGTTTTTATGGGATATTTTTATTTAAATAATATTTTATATTACTCTTAAAGGTGTAATAATGAAGAAATATTCATTCACGAATATTATTTGCAACGTTGTGTTTAAAATAGCTTTTTGAAAGTTGGTCGACCGGGACCGGGAGTCGAACTCCCCGATACGTTGTTCCTTCGCGGTAGTTAATGAAGCCCGTACATTCCATCAGAAAGAGAAACCTTTGCTCCGTTTAGCATCTGTATATTTTTAACTCTTTCCCTCTACACGAGTTCCATTGATGTAATTTTATATTTGTGTTTCTACAAATATTGCATTGAAGTTTTTTTTGCCTAGTTTGAAGGCTTACTTACATACTTTCGTAAATTGCTCTAATTATCTGAATCATAATTCAGAACAACTGATTAGCTTAGTGACTTCAAGTTGTTTTTATAGGTTTTTATCGTTTGATCAAAATTTCATCTAACGTTAAGTGATGATATGGGCTTAAACGATAAAAACTAGGTCAAAAGGAGACTAGGTCTCAAGAAAAGCTGCCGGAAAACACTTACAGATACATCGCGATAGATTTTCATTTTGAGTGTAGTAACTAGCCAGGTGTGCATGAGAAAGAGCTCTAACACAATGTCTCATGCTTTCATTACGTTGTTTTCCTCCACCCAAAAGGTTGGGCACATTGTAAGATTCGAACCTACGTAGAACGACGCGGTGTCCGCAAATACTACCACTGACCCATCATCGCTCAAAAATTAAGAATGTAATGAAATAAAAAACGCCGCCATATTTATTTGAGATAGTACTGTGTTTTAAGTTTCACGTATATTCCATGAGAAGCCGTTACGAAACTAATTTAACTATAATGAAGATTAGAATAATTATAAAATTCCTATTAAACACAAACGGTTATTTAATACTTCATTATTTGAACTGTATCTTTAAGCACCTCAAATACAAGTTATCTGTAAAAAGTTTGGATATTAAGGGTGACATACATTTACTATGGTATATTAAATACAATATTTTCGCCACTTAAATCTTTTCTTTGAAATTGAAACAACTAACTGAGAGAAAGAATTTCTGTTTGTAATGGGAAAATATAGAGCTGTATTAATTTCCTATTAATACTCACATATCCTTAAACGACAAAACAAACAATACTATCTGGGTGTATAAATTATAGTCATGTTATCACAGACGATAACGTACGGCTGTTTGTTTACAAAATAAACGCTCTTATCGCCTCGGCTATTGAATGGAACACGGCTACCGAATTGACATCCTCATTACGCCTTACTAAAACCGAATTATTATTTTTTTGGAACGTATCCAAACTTCGTATACGATTCACGCGCGTAATGTTTGGCTATCCGCCAAACCCTATATGACACGGCACACCAGTCGTCAGGCTGTTTCCGCTGAGACCTGTGCCTAAGTTTAGATTTTTTTTCAAAAGATAGTGCAATAATTAAAAAATATACAACAATATGGCAATGTTTTTTTCGCGAGTTAACATCGGATAAATATGGACGATGGTAACATTGAGAGTTTAGTTTTTTTTTTTTGAACGGTGTGTGTTGTGTTTTTGTGTGCATGTTATTTATTCAGAAAGAAATTCGGAGCGTAATTAGGTAGGTCTTCAGTGCGACGCGATCTGCATAATCTTTGTGTTGTATGTTTTTTTGTGAAGTTCAATGTTAATTATGTAATTTTATTATTGTTTGGTTTTCAGAGTGACAAGCTAGTTTCCTTTTATTTTAAAATAATGACTCATCAGTTTGTAAACTATACTTGAATGATTAAAATGAAAGATTTAAATAAAATGATTTGCGTTGATAGATTCCAATCTGTTTGGTTCTTAAAACCGCTTGACAGATGTTCGTATGCAACAGAGAGCAAAAATTTGTGTATTGCTGCTTAGTTCTCGGTCTATAAAAGCAATGAATAAAATTTTCCGATTTAAATAATGGCCTTTCAAAATCAAAATCAAAAAATACTTTAATCAATTTAGGCTGGTTCGGAAAACATCCCAGTCATCGAGAAGAAATGACAAGAACCTCGATTGGGCTTATCTTTTTTTTTTATTTTTCCAACTGTCTAAATAATATTTACAGTCAATAATCATATGATAATATTTATAATTTAGTGGATGCACAGAGAGGGAGTCACTTCCAGACATCATTATCATTCACATAATGATGTAAACCTATAATAAATAACCTTTTGATTGTCAATCTAACAGTACCAGATGATTATGAGAATTAACTTTTTAATATATATTTTTCACTGATAGCTTAGGTTCATTGTAAGATTCAAATCCACGTCGATTCATTCGAGTGTCCGAACCGTCTAGCACAGAGCCATATTTAGTCAAATATGAGCTTAAGAAAAAACTTAACAAACTCTTCAATTTCATTTATATGCACATACCATATTTAATATTGTTTACGTCACTTAGCTTTTGTCATCCTTGTTATCATATTATTTTGGTTTGTTTTAATCCTATTGTTTTAACAAGCTCTTTTTTCTTAAATTGATTGCAGAAGTAGTCGAGAATGGCCCCGTGTCAGTCACGCCAGCACACACGGTCACGCACATACCGGCCCCTCCGACGCAACCGACGCCCGTGAGTACACACACCCTTATCAATCTGAACCCCACGGCGACAAACAGCCCAAGCCGAGGTTCACACCCTTAAGCTTGTCGCTCTGTTTACGCGGCTGAGTGCATTCTGCGCTCGCCCACAAGCCCGGTAACGCTGCAAGGCTTCGGGGGCCAATCGTATAGTCAGTTAGTGCCAAGTGTACGCGACATTTAGCAACAAAGACGAGTAAAGTATTAGAAAAGGACAACGTGTGTTATTGTTAAATTAATAATTGTTTATATACTAAGCAGTTATTTTACAGTGAGTGATATTTTTCATCGCCAAAGAAGTTTTTCTTTTTATTATTCAAAATTGGTAATATCAGGTAACTAGCTGACTGCACTGCACATTATGGAATTTAATTAATTTAACAACTGTCTTGAATGTTACAATTTTCTTAACATATTAGTTGAATATATTTTCATTAGGAATGCCTTCAATAGATGCTAATTAATTTTTTATAAGGATAATTTTAATTTTAAACTATAGTCTACTGTTCGTCAATAGCGGGGAATATAAGCTTTAAAATGATGTTTTGATAAGGAATAAAGGGAGATATGGTGTTACCACAAAATCACCTTTGAGAAGCTCTAAATCCGCGCTTTCCAGTATATTTCTCCAGGCCGATCTGTTTCTAGCTTTCTCTTCCTACCAATAATTTTTAAATAATTATAAACGCCATCCAACCTTTATGTCTGCCTTGAGTTCTACATCCATCTGAAGTTTTAGGTATCCTGGTCACATGTATTCTTATGACTAGTGTTGTGCCCATCGTAGGCGTCCAATTTTAATAAACTTTATTTAATTGTTTAGCTACAGCTCATGGTTGTAACACGTTCGTTATGCTTTATTATGCAACACGAACCCGAAAATTCGTCTGAGTATTTTGTGTTCGAACACAAGTAGGGAATTTTCGTCTATTTTACTTGATACGCCCGGGATTGTAAGTGTACTCTAAAGACGAGAAAGATAAGACGTAAGAATCTGTCCGTAAGCTCATTGCACAATTCACACAAATTCCTTTGAGTATTGGTTCTATAGTATCTTTCATGTGTGAAATATTACTTATTTTTTATTCTCTTTCATTCTTTTTTTTTTACTAATATTGTCTTTCTAGCTGGCCCGACACACCGTTCTGCCATTTTTAATAGTCAATAACTCGATAACAGCGTTACCTATCCCAAATTTCTTTAAATTTACCAAATCAGCCCAGCCGTTCTCAAGTGGTACGCTTACCAACGAAAAATATTTATTTTATGTACATAGACATTAATTACAGCTGAAACCTCTTTGTTCCTCTTAGCAAAAACGTACCGAAGCTCTCTCCATTGTATTTTGTCAAAAGCCCCACCGTTACTCCGTTATTATCACAGACATTCAATCTGATTTCCACACCTTCTCTTTTGGCATCTCTCCTACCTATATATGTTACAGTACATATTAATGTGTGTGAAAAAGTGTAATTTCAATACCGGATGTGCTATAAAATTATCGGTATAATGAGAAACAGATGAGATTGCGTCGCGCACACGTTCGTGTCTTATTTCGAATTGAAGAAACGCCAATTCATTTCACAAATTGATGTTACTTCTCTATATCACAAAATGTAATGCACAAAGCCAATTTACATACTTGTAATGACTAATAGTCATAATAGATTATGCTTTTAATAAATATACATATGTATGCTCAACCTATATCGATTTTTACGATTATTATACGATTACGTACAATTTACACGGTTAGTTTTTGACAATGGCTTCGTTCACGTGAAAATAAGGAGGTACAGTTAATAATAGACGGTTTTTGTAGATTGACAAATACCTTTTTTTCCAATAACACCAATGTATTATTAAATTATAAACACTCTATTGAATGTTGAGTTTTGGCGGTCATGTATGGTACTGAGTTTGACGCTAAATGCACTGCGGCCCGTAATATTGAAAAAAAAGAAGTTGATTTATTGCCACAATTAATAATTGACATAAAAATGAATACAGGAAAAAAAAACATATAAAATATCAGCTGACCAGTGCGAATACTTTGAGATTATTATAAGAGATTTTAGCGGGATCTTGAGCTGCCATGTTGTAGTTTTTCTTTTAATTCATTAACTTGGGTTCTTGGAGCATATATTATGAATATTGGTGGAATTTTGCTTGATATAGTTTGGTTGTTATGCATACGTGAAGTGTATTATAAATATAAACTGAAGACGTGCATTTTGAGTTGCCACAAAAACTTACTAGAATCTAGGACCTAAATAGTCCTAACACGGTCCCAGTCTTGTTAGATCTCACTTTGAAGATTATACAATACTGCGAAGTCTTAAAAACATTGACACTGGCGAGTGCTTTTGCGGCGCTAAAACTAGAAAAAGAAATGCAAATAATCAAATAGCTGTCATAGTAGTTAAACAAATTGTTCATAGATGACGCCTCCGAGATGTTAGTCGAATATATTTTCATTAGAAAGTCTATGTGTTTGTGTAAAGATTTTTGAAATCAAAACTTAGTTTTAACTATTTTTCGCCAGTAGCGTTGAACGTAAGATGACGTTGGTCATTGATATTGAATTAAGATATGACGTTGCCACAAAAATTCACCTTTGAAAATGATATATAGATATAAAAACGAAAGAAACAGCGAATTCCAAGTAAATGTATTGTCGTAATTCTGTTACATGAAAAATGATAGAAAAGTCTTTGAGTCTGCTTTAAATATCTAAAATATATATAAAAAGAGGGCTTTTAACTTTATTAAAAACTAGCTGACTACTGAAAAGGCTTATTCTTTTTGATCGGAACCCTAAATACTTTCACATGCATTTAGTAAAAAGCTATTATTTTGACATTACAAACAGACACTTCAATCTTATTACATGTGTAGATTTAATTATTGTTGGGATTCATTTTTATTGTTACAGACGGCGAAAAATTCGTCATCGAGTGCGTTCGCACCGAGCGAAGCGTCACTCTCCCCGCCAACTGTGAACGGACCCACGCAGCCGGCGTTACATCACACGCCGCAACATTTACACAACAAGTTAGTTCATGTTATACGTTCATATAAACGACGGTAACGTCTTTAACTCCATGCAGTATGCACGGCCATTTAATTCCAAACTAAACAAAACTTATTTTATGGTTACCAAACATACATATATTGTTACACTCAAATACACTATTAACAGTTATAATAATCATACAAAAGTCCGTCATGGGTGGCCATCTAACCCGCGACCTCTCTGTTTAATTGTATGGCTTACTACCACCGCACTTCAAGGCCTGTCAACGTTTATTGATGAAATATATACCACATTACAATATAAAAAAAATTTGCCGAGAAAATTTAGCAACATTAACGTCTACTTATGATTAAGTATCATACAATGAAAGTGAATAAATTCTTATTATAGTACAACCTTGTGTCTGTGACTTCGATTACGTGAATGTTCCACGGGAACTAGGTGTCTTACCGTGATTGAAAGTGGGCTGTTCTACTTTTTTTTATTGTAATTTTACCATTACTACTTAGTTCCTGTGAAAATTTTAATGATATTTAGCCTAGATAATTCTTTGAATAGTCTTCTACCTGGCAATGAAGGTCTTGTCGAAATCGGTTAAGCATTTTCGTAGATAATCCCGAACAAACAAACAGATAACAAAAAATAAACCGAGTGTTTTGGTTTTTCTAGCAAAATAACCATCTCAGTTTAAGAAAAACCTTTTATTATGAAATCGTATACAGACATATTAATTTTATTTATTTGTATAATATATACAGTAAGTTAAGTGTTATTTTATACAACGAAGGGCCGATTTTTCAATCATCAGGTAATTTTATACGAGGGATAATTTTGACGTTTAGACAGTATGTATGTAACACCTGTCAAAATTTAAAAAATTATTCCTCAAATAAAGTTATCTGTTGATTCGGCCCTAAGTCGGCTACTTAATAAGTGAGTACCGTTCGTATGACAGTGTGATGATTATCATCTCACAAAGTGAGATTAAGAGTAGAGCTGTCGCTTGCAGTGGCCGAGTGAGCGAAGCGTCGAGCACATCGATACTGAGCTCAGCGAGCGCGGGGAGCGCGTCGAGCGCGCCGCCCGCGATACTGCAGAGCGCGCCCAGCCTGCCGCCCGCCGCGCCCCCCGCCGCGACCCCCGCCGCGCCCCCCGCACAGAGCGCGCCCAGCGCTGCCGTCGCTGCCGCGGCGCCGGTCGCCGTCAACGCGGTTAGCGCTGTCAGCGCAGCGCAAGTCTCGAGCGCGCAGAGCACCGCCTCGCTCAAGAGTATCGCTCAGGAGGCAGTGCAGCGCGCGGGCCTTGACGCTCACCACCAGGCATGTGCTCCCTACTTCCTTGTGCCTTACTATACCTATACCGTACTATACCTCCGGCTATACCTATTATGTAAACCAAATTACAAGTAAAACAACAATAAAAACAAAATATTGATAAGCCCAATCGAGTTTCTTGCCAGTTCTTCTCGATGACTGGAACGTTTTCTGAACCGGTAGTAATGTTTGATGTTGAAGTAAGTGCCTTATTAGGGCTTCAATTGAATAAAATATTTTTGATTTTGAACAACATAACTTTGATTTATTAGTTTATGATGAAATGATAGTCTTTTACCATGGGTGGTGGTGTGTATATGCAATCTAGTCAGACTAAAAAAATCATAGATTCCCTTTCAAGAATTGTCTATTTTGTGCTATGGAATGTCCGACAAAGTTTGAAAAGATAAGAAATATAAACGTTCTGTAAGAAAAAAAAAAGTTCACACGTGTCAGAAGTGAAACCCTCAGAAATAAATATGTACTTTAAAATTTATTTCTAAATATGATAAATCAGCGGGATTCGAACTATTGACCACTCGTGCGTACTGCGTATGAAGTCTGGTCGTCTCACACCACTAGGCCAATCCAACGATGATCACAGTAATCAAAATCAGGACTTGCTTTAACCATATTGTATTCTATCTCATTCTCTCGTAGGCTAAATCCTATAGATATATATGTTTGTCTCTTTTTGATGTTGGTTTTTCGTTTCATCGAATGTCAAATCACAAGGGTGCTATAGAAGTTTTCACTTCAAAAACCAGTTTTCAGTTTAATTATATAGAATGTTTTTATGTAACACTGACATAAGATAGTGGAGTGTTTATGAATCAGTATACATTACAGAGTACGAGACGCGGAGTCCCGCTGGCACAAGCGCACATTCCCCCACTGCTGGGCGTCGCACCCCTCGGCCCACACCCGCTCAACTCTGTATGTATCATTTTTTATTTAATATAACTCTTACCAAAAATGTTCAGTATAGTCTTGGAGCTAATTTTTAGCCCCACATTAAAAGCAGTATTGATATGAAAATCAAATGTGGAGTATAATTGTTAAAACGATTTTGATGAATTACGCTTTAGTAATTATGGTGTTATATCGCAGGACCATCAGCACCAGTTCCAGATGATGGAGTCAGCGTACTACCATATGCCTCACCCTTCAGACTCTGAACGGACGAGGGTATACCTACCCAGAAATATATGCCGGACACCGGAATATTACAATCAGGTAATATTTATTATGTTTACTTAATAAATAAAATTCCTGTTTTAAGATTACCAAGCACTCTGACCTGAAAACCTTTAATTCTCCTATTTTATATTTACTATTGCCTAAGTGCAAATTAAGGATGATGGATATTTATGATTTTGAGCTTGAAAACAAGTTCCTATATTTGTGTGTTGTAAACGGGATTCAATGATCCATATATAAGGAAAACATTATAGAAACACGAGTTCTACTAAAAATAGATTGTCAGAGATAAAAGTAGCACAAAACTTATGGCAAAAATTACAAATTGTTTTAAAAACATTGATGTTTTTATATTTTCGGACATAGATATTTACTTATTTATTTAAAATCTTTTTTTAATATCGCTCATCCCTACTGCAAATGTTCATGTCACGAGCAAACGTACCATTCACTCCACACAGCGATTGAAGCAAAGTTTTTGAGCTTATATTGGAAATTTGTGATTGTGAAAGAAAAATTAAATGTACAAATTTACTTGGCGACAAAAATGTTGATCCATCTACATACACGCTCGTACGAACGAGAGCCTATCTGTGATTGCACACAATTTGGGCACTGCACAAAAGTCCAATTTGTGTCGTACACATAAATTTATATTTCCCGACCTCATCATTATAAAGTTGATAGTTTAATATTATCCTTACTTTGCTTTGGTCCAAGTGACTCTTTTCAACCCAAGCCAAAAAGTACACAATATATTCATTTAAAAAATGTACTTATTATATCGAGTCAAGATATTAAAAAAAAAACAATTGGGTTTTATTGAATGGTACGTAAGAATGTTTTTTTTAGTAGTAGCTCAGCAATTTGACTGCACTGTCCCTGATGGTAAGCACAATACAATCCAAACAAAACAATGACCACTAAGAGGTCAACAGCTGGTGGCACGCTGGCAAAGTCCCACCACCAAACCTACCTAAAAGTTTCTATCATAGGAACATTAATAAAAAACTATTGGAAAATTTCATGGTAGAGCTATAAAAGTATCCGTGAATTGTTGCGATGCAATTATTTCTTTTCTATAATTTGTGAATCTCCAGGTGCTGCTACCGCATTCGGACTCGGTGGAGTTCTTCCAGCGGCTGTCGACGGAGACTTTATTCTTCGTGTTCTACTATATGGAGGGCACGAAGGCGCAGTACCTAGCCGCCAAAGCGCTCAAGAAGCAGAGCTGGCGGTTCCATACGAAGTACATGATGTGGTTCCAGAGGCACGAGGAGCCCAAGGTCATCAATGAGGAATATGAACAGGTTTGTTTCTTTTATATTTTAAGCTATATTTTTACATTATTTTATATATGTAGTCTTTTGAATATGATTCAGGTCAGCTGATCCTATGATATCATAGTAAAACCAGATCTTGAAAAATCCTTCTAGTTTTCCTTTCTCTGGCAAACAACAATAAATTGGAGCTAGCCAAGCCAAGTTCTGAAGAGAATTGGAGAATGAGAATGTAGAGAGAAAAAATGAAAAAGTGGATGGAGTTAAAAACAAATTTTGCTTATAACATAAAAAAATACAATTTGAAGTAATGGTGGCTCAGTAGTAGTGTGTATGGACAAAACGTTCATCGACGTGAGTTCGAATCCCTGTATTGAGCCTGAGTTTTCGATGAAGGAAAATATCGTGATGAAACCATAGCACGGCGGCAGGGCTCTTTCTAATGCTCGCCTGGCTAGCTACCACCATCAAGTTGAAAATCTGATGTCAAGCACCAATAGGTGTGTTCCGGAAGCTGCACTTGAGACCCAGTCTTCCACTATTAGGCTTAGCGTGTTACCAACTTAAGATCAGGTGATATGGCTACAAAGGTAACTAATAACGATAAAAAAAATACAGATAAAACTGTATACGAAGACAAAAAATCTGACTATTACATAATGGCTTATAGTAGTGTTCTGTAATATTTATAATGCAATCATTAGGGCACATACATCTACTTTGACTACGAGAAGTGGGGCCAGAGAAAGAAGGAGGGCTTCACGTTCGAGTACAAGTACTTAGAGGACCGCGACCTGAACTGAGCCGGCGGCGGGCGAGCGCAGTAGTCGCGTGACGCGCACACCCGCTCGCAACCGAACTGTACGCCCGGGGGGCGCCACCTGCGCCGCGGGCTGTACCGCCGCACGCCGCCCCCGCGCCCCCGTGCCTCGCGCCCCCGCCGCCCCGCGCCCCCGCGCAGCTCGCGTCACGGTGCAATACTTTTGGACGAACTCGCAACACAAGCAATAACGTTATACACTTATCAGATAATTATTTAATGTTAAAAATTATGACGCGCTGTGTCGAACGACGCACGGACAATCCTTATTTATATGAAACGTAAACTAGTATCACAAACGATAAGACTGTTAAGCATGTCGCTGCTGTGTTCCGGTCCGAAGGGTGTGTTCGGCAACAAGTATTGGCACATGAGGCGTTCCAACTCGGACCTCAGGAGTAGAAACATATTAACGACTCCAGTCGTTCTGAAGTCGGTTATATAAATAGCTATAGGCTGCAGCGTTCATTGAACTATCAGTACATCACCTGTTTGCTACTCAATACCATAAAAAAAACATGGCTAGCGATATCAATGCTCTTTTCTCGCAGTAACTTCTGGAAGTTGTTTGCGAATATTTTCAGCGAGAAGAGTGATTTATGATGACGATTGTCCAATAGTGTCGTCCGCACAGAACGCGTCATAACTGTATGTTAAATTTTATATAGTACACAGTCGATACACATTCCTATATTGGAAATGCTATTTTCAACGTTTTTATAATCGGTTCGGTTGTTGAGAATGTACCTGATTATAATCGACACGGGAGTCGGTATTTTACTAGGAATGTTAAATAAAAGTTAAATAAATGGAAAGCAAAAACAGTAAAATCCGTCACATGAATACGAATAATCCAAAAATAGGTTCATTCTGATCTCTGTGATGATCCAATGGACTTTAAGGAAAAAATAATAGTGATGTAAGATGTGAATCTATTTTTTTTTTGTCGATATATGACAATTTTATCGGCTAAATAGTAAGGGAGTTTAATAGCAATTTTTACGAACAACGACGTCGATAATAATAATAATTCTTAACTAGTATTCGATAATTCCGCGATTTCATCAATAGTTTATTTTATTTTAATTTCGATGAAACTCTTCCGGCCCCAAGGATAAAGAATACCGACTTTGTGACATGAACTCTTTGGACACGGAGATGATTGTGAACGAACCTAATTAAATTCTGTCAGTTGCTCTGAATAAACTGATAAATTAGTTATTTATAGCGGAATTAACGAAAATGCTTAAATATCATGTGATGCAATACGATTAGTTCCAGCCATTTGTGGCTGTAAGGGCCAATGTGATATTGATGTTAAGTCGCCCGGAACGCCTTTGGAACGACTTAAATATAAGGGAACGTTTGATATCGTACGGAGAAATGTCGTCGCCGGAGCGTGTTGTTCCGTTGCTGTGGACGTTTACACTAACATCTATGCGTATTTTTCAAAAAAAAAAAAAAAAATTAGGCGCAAGGCAAATTAATTTTCAATATTTATTTGCAGTTGTGAATTTCGATGTCGATGTTTTATTATACTATCAGGAGATTATTATTTGTTCCATATTAGTGTAGTGTTTCCCCCTATAAAAAGTTATCCACCAATTATTTGATCCGTTACGTAAGTTATGACCTCAGAGATAGTTAAGTATACAATTGGTCTGACAGGTCTATTTATGAAAGGCCAAAATTTGAATAAATATCGAAAAATCTTCTGCTTCGGATAACTTAATAAATAAAAATAATAATTTTAAATTTGATTTTAATAATTTGTAAATATGTGAAATCTTAAAAGTACGTCGTAATTTTTTTTTTTTATATTATGTGACTATATGTGTTGTGATGTGCTCTCGTGCATCTTTGTACTGATACGTTCGGAAACTTCATAAAATCGTATCAAGATTTTTTGTACATATTTTGAAACATTTATGTATAGTTTTATTAATCGTTGCGGGTGTAAGTTCGATAGATTTTATATGAAAATGTAGTGATGGAACACACGCTTGGTATCGTTAGTTTTAGCATTTGTCCGCCTCGCTTACTTATAATGAACGGCATCGATTCCACAAGGCGACGACATTTCCGTAGAAAGTATATGCGATAAATATTTTCCGACGAGGTAGATTTCTCTTTCTCTCTCCCTCCCTCGCTCCCTCTCGTAAAGTATGAAATCGAAAATGAAATAATTTGACAGCAGTGCAATGAGATGACGTAACCAATTGTTACATTTAGATGTTTGTCTCTATTGCTCTCAAATTTTTTAATATTTTTTAAGCTGCATGATTTTATTAATACATTTTATAGAAATCACATATACCTTTTAATATTAACTGTATATATATGACGTGAATGCAGTCACTAGCTTATTATGTATTTGTAATATAGGTAATTATAACCCCCAACGCCTTCTCTAGCTACTTCGTCAAGTCAGTACTGTGGACAGACCATAAGCAATATGTAGATAGAATATACTAGTAAAATTCCCACGGCGTTCCGGGACATTGTTTTGTAACTCGTGTATAGAACATTTGGCGTAGAAATTTGTTTAAGTGCTGATTCGTATGCGTTTCGTTCAAACAAATATGTATTTAATTTACACCTATCACATAATCTTACCGAAATGGCGTATATCAAGGAATTAATGTTTTAGGAATAAAAATGTAAATTGAAGTTTTTTCGTAACTGATTCAAATTATACTCGATAACCAAGTAATTAAAAATAAAGATTAATGAAAAATAATTTTCATAAATAATATTATTTGTGTGAACGTAGCGTTTACGAGATAGGCGTAAAGTTAGTAACCGATAGGATCTCCAGTGTGATTTCGTTAGTAAATGCTAAGCGCGTAATATACTTTTTCACCTCCGATATTATAATGAATTAAAATGCGACCAATAAATGTACACATTCGGTGTAAGTTATGAGTGAATGTAGACTATACGCCTATAAATTTTTTATGCTCGCACGGAATTGTGATGTTACATTTCTGTGGTACTTGAGTGACATTAGTATATTTGCTGGAAAAAAAATAGCTGGTGGTATAAATCGTGTCTAACCATGTCACTTTGTGTTACTATTAAAATGAATACGCTTAGTAGGTAATAACTTAATTATGTTGCAAACTGAAAAGGTCGTTCATAATCATTGTTATTAATGGTTAAAGTGTTTTCCTCTTGTACAATCATGTTTTATATCTAAGTTGAAGCCAGTTAGTTTATTTTGCCTCCAAAACTATTTTTTTCAATAACTGGATACAGCCCTATTGTCGGTATCTATTGGGGAAGCGAGACATTGAGATTTCTTGTTCAACTGATAATTTTATTAATCCAACTGATAAATGGATTAATCCAACTGGGAATTGATTAACCCAACTGATAACTATATTAATCCAACTGATAAATTGATTAATTCATGTAATAAATTTTATCCTCGCACGGAAATGTGACGTTACATTTCTGTGGTATTTGGGAAAAATTATATTATTAGCTGGAAAAAAAAATGTTGATGGTACTAAGAATGTCTAACCATGTCACTCTGTGTTACTATTAAAATGAATACGCTTAGTAGGTAACTAAATTATGTTGTAAACCGAAAAGGTCGTTCATAATCATTGTTATTAAAGTGTTTTCCTCTTTTACAATCATGTTATATATCTAACTTGAAGTCATTTAATTCATTTCGCCTCCAAAAACTTATTTCTTCAATTTATTTTTCAATTTTCTTCGTATTAAAGGTACCTATTGGGAAAGCGAGGCACACTGAGATTTTTTTAGTTCAACTGATAATCGATTAATCCAAATCATTAATTGATTAATCCAATTGGTAAAATGATTAACCCAACTGATAAAATGATTAAAACAACTGATAAATTGATTAATTCAAGTAATACATTGATAACATTGACCACTGTTTAGTATCTTTTGATAAAAAAAATCGCTTCCAATGCATTTGCATACTCGTCGATGAAGACCTTTTTGGTGTATTTTATCAGTTCATTCATATCTTATTATATATTATTATTGTACTTACGTTTTACGGTCCCGCTAGAATGTGTCGATGTTAATTAGATTTTAAGCCGAGGTGAAAGAGTATTATTATTATTATTGTCGTGTATAATGTGTCGATGTACTGCCAGATGTAAATCCAGAATGCCTTCGAAGTACAATGATATCAGAGACACCAAAAAAAGTTTTCCGTTATGAGAGACCGTATTTGTGTACAGTGTGTAAATTTTTGATAAAATGTGCGATGTTTTTATGTACCAGAATTATTGCATTGAACCTCACGCGAGGTTGCGTTGCGGGTAGACGTTGTGCCGGGAGTGGGTGTGCGTGTTCCGTTGCGAGCGACGCCGCGGCTACGCACTAGTGGTGCAGTGTGAGCGCGCGATCTCGTTTAATCCGTGCGTTAAAAAAAAATGTTGATAGTTTTCACTTTTGTAAAAAGTCTATCGTGAGAGCAAATGAAATGTGGTAAATAATTTAAAAACAAAAAATATCTGTACAGTTCTATTTGTATAGAAATAATGAATAACGATTAAAAAAATTTAAAATAACGTTGTGATTTCTTCTTGATCGTTTAGTGTTTAAGTGCGTCGGTTTATAGTTGCGCACGCGCCGCGTTTACCGGCGTCGTGCGGTTTAAGCATTTCTTTTTTTTTTAATTTATTTTTCTACTGAAAGAAATGACTGTTTATTTTGTAGAATAAACTCCTAAGAAAATGTTTAAATATTTTGTTTGCTTAAGGATCGTTTTGTTTCCTAACTTTAAAATTACTAATCGATGCACCTTCGTCTTAAGATATTGAAAAGCAAGGCCGCGAATTGGATGACAGCGAATAGATAAGATTGGTTTGCGCCGTACACGTAAACCCTTGCTACAAACGAAGAAAGCAAAAAGGGCAAGTTTCAATGAGATTACGAAGACCAAAAACGATATCCGAATAAGTTATATGTTCAATTCCTTTTTATTTCCTTCCATAATTTAAATATCCTTCTATTTTTATGGTTATTATGTTTGTTATTCCATATTTGGTGATTCTCTAAATCTAAACCGTTGAAATGATCCCCTCCAATGACATATTTTAACTTTGTCGATCAAAAATAGGTGTAGGTAAGCAAATAGGACGTCACTAATGTATTTTAACGCGCGTCCACCGCTCGAGTACCGGCGCACGCGCCGCTGTCGTCCAGTTCGCGACCTCAAGGAATCGTTTTCGATCGAAATTTTGGCAAATTCGATGCCACTTATAAAATATCAAAATTTATAAAAGAAATATTATAATTAGATAAGTTCCCTCTAAACAATTGATATATACTTAGGAGTATATTACAGAGCGTAGCAGCAATGACTAGAGAATATTCAGATGAACAATACTTTTTAATTGTTACTGTACATTTGTCGTGGTTAATTAGGATTGGCCAATTTTTCTTCCTCTATTTCACTGTCAGTGGTTCTTTGTCTCTTTCATAATTAATTTTTATTAGGAAACCACGTAACAAGTTTTATTTCTAGAAAACATTTTGAGTGTTCTAAACTAGACACGCCCACAAAAAATACCCGCTATAGAATATAAATGGGGCTACAGATCTCTGTAATATATTAAGATATTATGATAATATCTTTTGTTTAAAAAAGGCTAAAAGAAAAACTGAAAGAAGAGAGGTAGGGCAAACATATATTTTTTTTTTTGGAAATTTCTCTATTTTGGACTGCCCAACTGGTGAAGTACCTCCACTGTACAGGAGATTGCAGCCAAATAACCTTGTGTATTGTTCCTGCGGTAAGTAGAGTTCCCAGAGCTCCTTGGGGCAGGGGGTTTAAGGTCGGCAACGTGTTAGGGATACCTCTGGTTTTAAAAGCGATCATACGACTACAAAAACCATTTTCCATCAGGCGGGCGGTACGTTTGTTTGTCGCCATCTTAGTGGTATAAAAACAAAAACTTCGAATTTTTTCAATCCTAATATACTTCTACATTGACCGAGAAGTAAATTCCAATGTTTCAGATTTTGCAATTTATAACAGCGGTTGTAGAATTGTTATCAGACAAATCAATATCTGACCTGAAAAAGTCATGGAGTTAGGGATGATACGAGACACAATCATCCGACGATGCCCTTATTGAAGCGGGCATATTCAAATAAAATGCGAAAATTTGTTTTTATTTAAAAAATGACTTTGAACTGAAATTAGCTTCACTAACTATTCTATGATGCAGGTTCCACCTGTCTTGTCATTACCACAATAATATTCTGTAGTAATCAGTAGTAAACAAATAAATAAAATAACGCAATAAATAGTAACCACGACTGGGCAAGTGACTCTTGCCAAAGTCAAAATCTAAACTAAGCCCGAACTTCGGCTTTCGCAAATTTCAACAAGGTAATATTTAAATAAAAAAGGCAAATAACATACAAATTGTCTTTATTCATCGTTTCTTTTTCTTTCCACCATGTTTCCCGTGTTTGCCCGGTTTGCCCTTAATGCGGCGTCTCACTCCTACCGCCTCCTCGGTGTCGTCGTCAGATTCTGCGCCGCGCTTCTTCCCTTTTGAACTCTTCTTGTCTTCTAATTCTTTCATTTCCTTTAAAAAAATAGGATAATTGACGATGTTTGCAAGACTCTCACCAGACAATAATAATTATTGATGTGAAACTTCTTTGAGCGCGGTGAGGATTAAATTCTAAGGTCGAATTGTGGTGTAACATTTCTGACGCAACAAGGGACGGCAATAGGTATTTCAAAGGAGAGAGAATAAGAAAGAAAAAAAGGAGAAGCGTGATAGAATAAGACAACGAATCAGGGATGTAACCGATTTGAGATTTCGGATCAGGATATGAAATTATTTTAGATATCTGATATTTTCATTTCAGTAATGGATACTGAATTTTTTAAAGAATTGTATACAGAAGGAAAATAGGTATTGTTAGTTAATTTGTAATTCAACCTCTCTCATTCACTTCTGTGTCTATTCGAAACATTTATACAGGATACGGTTTCGGATGTTTTTGTATTTCGTATATTAGAGTCTCATTTACGCAGCCCTGATAAATGAATGAAGCAATGATGGCTAAGTGGTAGCGTGCACGACTTCGCGTCGATTGACGTGAGTTCGAATCGCTGCAATGAGCCTGAGCTTTCGGTGAAGGAAAACAATAGCATGGTTGTAGGGCATTTTCTAAGCCTGACTAGCTACTACCCTCAAGTTGAAAACCTGTCGCCAAGCACCAATAAGTGTGTTCCGGCAGCTGCACTTGAGAGTCCAGTCCTCCACTAGTGTTACTTCGTCAGTAAGCATCAGGTGAGATTGTGGCATGTAAGGTTAAACCTATAAAATTAAGTAACTACTTACAATCTTGGTAAGCCTCTGTGCTTCTGCTACTCTTTCTTGCAGCACCATAACCTCACTCTCCTCGGTCTTGTAAAGCGGCAGCTGCTTCCCGATCAATTGCTCTATCCGCTGGTACAGCTCTACGTCGTACTGGAAACCGCATTATTACTTTTTAAAGCTTATATTAAGGGTATCCAATAAGCACGAACGTTATCCCAATGCGCATTAAAAAAGCTATAAATAACAACAAAGGTGTATAGTATAACAATGTTTATTCAAAGAAGCGTTGTTTAATGTGATATCTTTTATTTTAAACACTTTGTACGAATAGGGTATATTGTTTTGAAAAAAAAAAATGGAATGTGTGAAAGTAGCAGAAATCCAAGTCGACCGTAATTAATCTATGAAATTTGGTTAGAAACGAGTTCTTTTTTAATCATAACATATTATACCCCTAATTCCTAATATTTTTATATAAAATAGGATAATCATAGCATAATTTTAACGGCTAAAGTAAACATCAACCATAAACCTATTAGTTTTCAGAAGTTTTCACTTTTATAACAAACTAGCTGTATCCGCGGCTTCGCTCGCGTGGGCTACAGAATGCCTTCGGAATTGTGGTGACCGTCGCCCGCTGGTTAAAAATGCTTATGCATTTATTTGTGCGGAACCCTAATTATTTTTCAAAAATAAAAGTAGTGGAAGTTACTCCTTATAACATCAGCTATCTGCCAGAGAAAATCCCGTTAAAATTGGTCCAACCGTTTCGGAAATTACCTAACAACAGTTGTACCTAACAGACAGACTGCCAATACTTGCACCGCGAGTATATCTATATGGGGAGCAAGTAACTTAGTTGAGTTCAATGCCAAGAAAACTCAGTTCTGCGCGTTTTCCATCACTTCAGGCCATTCATAATAAGTTGATATTTATTAGGGGTGAATTGGAATGCCTCGTGTGCCAGTAAGTGTTTTCATTCGTGCTAAGCGTGGGTGATAAGGAATTCCGTAACCAAAACTATCCGATATAAGAAACCGTAAACATATCCCATAATGTTACGAATAATTTCGGATAGGAAAAGGATTCGAATGAGAAACTGACAAATCACAAAAAAAGACTTAGAATCCAAGTAATAATTATCTATATAAATAAAATGATTGCGGTTTGTCGTTGTGAGCGCATCGCGCAAAAACTACAGGATAGATTTTGATCTTTTTTTACTCTTCACATATTTGGTCCCTTTCCAAAAATAAACACGATATCTTCATAGAAATAATTTTGTAGTCCACGCGACAGTAGCCGCGGGCACAGATAGTCAAAAGTAAAATGTATATTCTTCACTTAAATGTTTATCAAAAAAAAAACTGCTTTATACAATTCTTTCAACAATGTTATACCCACAATATCCATCTGAAGCTATCGGATATCAGAAATTATTTCATATATTCAAAACCGAACTGTTAATATACCATAATATCCAGGGGGGTTACACTTGAAACTGATTAGAATTTGTTTCTGATTTGATTTCACTTTTGATTCGAACTCGATCCTACAAGCGTAGTCTTGAACCAAACCGAATCGAATATCTAGATCGAGATACGATCGTCTCGTGTCAAAGTATGTCAACTGTTTCATCAGGTTGATTACGCATACTTTGACTATGATATGTCTATGGTTTCATTAAATTTCATAGTTGAATATTTTTACTTATTTAGCGTTATTTACTTGTAAATGATAGATCAGTGGTTTACATAAACATATTAAGCTAAAACTTACAAAATCACATTGAGGCTATTATTACATATTTTCATATATAATTATAAACATTGTGAACAAAATTTGTTTTTGATTAGTTTCGAAAAGTCTTAAAAGAAAACTTCACATCAGTCAAATATGACTGCCGGCAAGTTACATTATTTAAACGGTTGTAAGTTTGAAATTTGAAGATAACTCGATTCATAGCTGTCAGATTGTGTCAAGAATACACATTTTTCGATGCTAACGAAAAAAACCGATCGTAGTTAGTTCCGATTCACTTTCGATTCAAATTGTACTAAATCGAATTCTATTCGACTTGATTCAGAACTCGAACGCGTCAAGAGTAAGGCGGCAGATCCGAAATCTCATTTCCGTAACACTCTTGCTATTTAGACCAGAATCTACATAAATATAACTGTTTCAAAATGAGCCGATTTGATTGGAAAATTGTAATTGCCAACCATTTTGGTCCCCCTTTCGCCTCCTGCCTATTCCAACTGCCTTTTCTCTCGTGCACGCACTGCAAAAACACCATTGCTGTAATAATTATTCAAGAAAATCCAAACACTTTGAATCTGGTGGTTTCCATGTGTCCTGACCTTACCTGTATCAATAGTGGTGAGTAATAATTGTGATGTATTTATTCAACAATGACTATAATTTAAGTATATAATTTACCTGTGAGACAAAAGTAATAGATTTGCCCGCTCTGCCTGCGCGAGCCGTCCGACCCACTCGGTGAATGTAGTCCTTACTGTGCAATGGTATGTCAAGGTTTATCACTACGTCCACATGGGGGATGTCCAGACCTCTAAAATATTATAATTCATATTCATATATTGGAGATTCAAACATCTACAGACAACTAAGCAAGCACCAACATCGCATAGTACAGTTTAATAAAAAACAAGAAATTACAAAATTCGTTGTTTGCTAACATCAACATTGTTGAAAAGCCCGTCATAGTGACTAATTGCAGACTAAACTGGTGTATTCCCACCACCTCCTGGGCCTAGTTTCTAGGAGCTTGGCAAATGCGACAGTACATCTCTCGACAGTCTGTATTTATATTTTATATTACTAATGGATATATGGATGATACTTTACGAAACTCCAAAAAATTTATCCCGCGTGTCGATGATGAAGTTACTTATCAATGATAATACTGTAAAGTCATAAGTTTTCATAATTTAACAGTGTATAAATAAACATTATTTTAATCAAATTACTTTTAATACTGTTACTTTAAATTATTTTTACACAAAAAATGTCAGTAAAATTAATTCATATTATTGTCATTATGGCTAACTTCATCATGTCGAACTTTCGTTGTGGAACGTTTTTGTTTTATTTTAGAAAATAGCTAGTGGTACAAGTCAACTTTGATTGCAAGTCAAGTTTATTCAGCTTATTTTTGATGACTCCGTTCGGATTGGTGATTTAACTACATGACACTGGCAGAATTGTGGTATAACATCACAGGGGCAAAAGACCAAATTAAAAAAACTTCCATCACATGATGCGCGCGCAACTCTCGATATTACCCTAAAACAAGTGCCAAAAGAAGTAGAACTTCAAAATATTAATATAATATTATTACCTGGAAGCAACATCAGTACAAATTAGCACTGATCGAGATTTGTTCTTAAATTTGTTGAGAGCAGCGAGTCGCTTGTTCTGTGACATCTGTCCATGTAGAGGCACCGCGGCCAGGCCGAGGTTACGTAGGAGCAGAGCGCTCCGGAGAGCGTTGGCACAGGTCGATACAAACACTATGAATGAGTTGCCGGCCATCTCGTTCAGGATATGAACCAAGTATACATCCTGGGTAAAAATGATATTATTTAAGAAAAGAAAAAAAAACTTAAATTCTATTAAGCTCAACTTTGCAAAATTAGTTTTATTTATTGAATGATGACGTCACGCACAGTTGCATGAACATAATGCAGTGATTATGTGACATATTTTTATTTAAATAAAAAAAAAATAGAGAATGAGAGACAATACATATTGATTCACAGGTTTTATTGCAACATAATATAAAGTGTTTAAAAACAACTTTTCAAAAGTTGTCTGTCTACTAAAGAAAAAACAAGATAGATATACTAAGATACAGTGTATTTTTTCTTTATTGTTTCATGGTAAAGTGACGGAACAGTGTCTGATGGTAAATACAGTAAAATACCAAAACAGCAGAAGCCAGAGAGATGCACCAGAGTGCAAAGCAGCAACCACCATCGACAGTGTCATAAGGGTCTCGATAGCTATGTGTCCAAAGTTTGTCAATTAGCCTTCTCGCCATCTATATGTAGTGAACAAGTAGATAAAAAACCCATATATTCCAAAATATTATAAGAAATTCCTCACCTTATATTTCACAGGTATAAAAATGTAATACTGTTGCAGTTTGTCCACAGTCTGGTATTTCGTTGATACCTCCACTTTCACAGGGTCTTGGAGTGAAGCGCGCTGCAGCTTCTGAACTTTCTTTGTCATTGTGGCGGAGAATAAATAAGTGCGTCGCTCGCGCGGAATCACACGGAGGATCTTATCCACTTCCACCTCGAAATCCATATTCAGGATGCGATCAGCTTCATCCATCACCTGATGAATATAAATGATAACATAAAGTTCAATTGTAAATTCTTCCACTTGATATATTGAAGCCTGTGACTTAGGGGTCATCCATACATGTTATATTGACATGCAGAAATATGACATTAAACATTTGTTAAAGATTCTTTTTACATTCATTTGCATCTTTGGCACAAATTTCTGAAACCCATATATACTTAAAATGTTCGTGTAATTTATTTTAGTCTCCTCTATTTAACTTGGAAGCCATTTTTTTTTATATTATGGGTGTTAAGAGGCTTTAAGATGTTTTCTGTAATTGTTCAGGATTCCAATATAATTAAAACATTATTAATTAACTATAATTATTATTAACAATAATTAAAGCCCTCTTCCACTGCTCCTGATCGTTTTTTTTTTTTTTTTTCTAATATTTGACTATTAATAACCAAATAATATGAGAATGATTAAATAAATTCTAAATTCAGGTAACACAGCTTTAGTCTACTTACGAGATACTTCAGAGCCTTCAAATTAAATCCCTTTGTATTCTCCAAGTGATCAACCAATCTGCCGGGTGTTGCGATTATGATGTGGGGCTTTTTGGACAACATGAGGGCTTGTGCCACCATGTCCATTCCGCCAACAATTACTGCACATTTTACTCCTATGCTTGCACCTAACAAAATATGTTTTATTGCCAATAACCATATTACTTTTTAATTCTGTATTACGATTCAATGATTTCATGTGGTTACAACTTTTCTTAAGCTGTTTCCGATAGGGTATTCATGATCACAGGCTTTTTTTTTATAAAAACTAAGGTAGAAAACAAGCGTACAGCCCACCTGATGGTAAGTGGCTACCATAGCCTATGGATGTTTGCATGCATCACAAACATGTTGCCAACCTAGACCCTCCTACTCTAATGAGTTGGATGGAACCTTACTCACTGCAGAAACACAACACAGTTTATTTAGCTGCAATTTTCTGTAAAGAGGAGATATTTCACCAGTCAGATTGTCCCATGTAGAAAGAAATTTCTCTGTACCTTACCTCTCTTTAAACATCTCTTGCCCAATGACAACTTCCAACTAATATATTATAGGTGTAATTTTCAAGCAATAATAAGTCAATGTTAGCATGCTTTATTGACTCTTTGGAATGTTATGAGATGATAACCTTAGTGATAGTAACCTTTTGATTCAATTGTAGAATTATGGTTGAGCATATTTTAATGTTCACCTGGCCAACTACCACACACACACTGACAAATTGTGTTTCCACTGTTACACTCGAAAGTAGTTTTTTAGGCTTACTATGTCAATGTTTTTAAACACTCCAATAAAATCAGATGAGAGAGTTTTGGTCACATTTTAATGTCATGTGGTGGTTTTTATTTTATGTTATATTTTGTATTATAATGACATATTGGTGGCATTTTACGTAATTTAGTTTATTTATTGCACACAAGGGGATTATAAATATTAACTGGAAACATGCATTTTAAATTGCAACAAAAACTCCCCGGTCAATTTTAACAAGGGAGTCACAACATTATTACAGCTTTGTCTAGACTTTTAAACATTCAAATTTACATACTTCTTTTAATAGTATGAAAGGAAAGGTCAACTTGCTGGTTCAATAGATATTAATTTTAAACAATGGTGTAAGTACTGGTTATAAATTAGAACTTACCAAGTGCTTCAAACTGTTCAGAAATTTGAAAAGCCAGTTCCCTTGTTGGTGTCAGAACGAGAGCGAAGTACCGCTGTGGGTTCTCAAGCAATGCCTGCAATATAGGCAGGGCAAATGCTCCTGTTTTTCCCGAACCTGTTTCAGCTAGCCCAATAATGTCTTTGCCTTGTAAAGCGACAGGAATTGACTCTTTTTGAATTTTAGAAGGCTTCTTCCATTTCAATTCTTCGCACGCTTCACACAAAACATCCACGACACCCTAGAAATTTACACAACATAACCACAAAATTATCATAAAACAACTGGATTAATATAGAGACAGATATTGAAAATTGAAGAAAAGTGTATTTTAAAACTTTAATATAATATATATTATTATTTCTTCATTAAATTCAATGGAGTTTTGTAGTGGTAACTCAGGAAACTAGTAATTACCAAATCTTTAAAGGTTACATTATCTTCTTCAATCTCTTCCTTTGTGGTATTTATTTGATTTTCTTCTCCATTTTCAGTGCTTTCGTTTTCACTACTGTGTTTGTCTTCAGTCATATTTAAAAAAAAATAGAAATATCATGAACAAACAGGGAGCAACATGTGTACGAATATGAAATGCATGTCAACTATAGTAGTGATGTAGGCATGGAGGTATATACCGGTCCAGGTATCAATACCCGGTGCGAGCTTACCAGTACGCGCATCGAAATATCCGATACATACCTTAAAGTAATTACGTCATCTGTACGGGCTGGTCGCGTAAGCCAATATTTCGCAATACTGATAATCGATGGTCAATAATTGAACAATCAATTATTTCAATATTCGAACGTAATTGATCGTGGAATATATAATTGATCACGAAATCGATTTTGAGAAATAATAGAAAAGGAAGACGGTGCTCCTGGGCCCAATTTTCATAAGTTGGAGTATTGTACAATATATTATAGGTGAATTTTTGTTTGTCTGTCTGGACTTAATTGAACAACGGCTTAACCAATTACTATAAAATAACCAGCGATAATGTGAGAATAAATTATAATTATATGTTATTCTTAGATAAATGATTGGTCCCCGCTGTTGGAGCGCAGATAAAACATTATCATTGTTAAATATTTATTATTTTAAATGGAACGAGCTGTGCCGCGGCTCTGCTTTTCAAAAAAAAAAGCTTACTCTATACTTGATACTTTAGTATGGTTGTAAATAACACTTTGATTATTTAAAAATGATAAAAGATGAATTATATATTATGTTGTCTTTTTGGAAATAATCGCCATCCCTAAACTATAGATAAATAATTAAAAATATATATACGTCTAGTCAAATGGTCAAAAAGTAGGGACGCTCGATAGTCATCGATGTTTTAAACAGATTATCTAAAGCATCGGATACATAGATATTATGAACGGAAACACCAAACATCGATGTTTCCATGTTTATTCTTTGTAAATGTATTTGTAGAGTCCACAGATAAGCAAAAAATAAACAGTAAAAAAAGTTTACATAAAAAAGTACGTCAGGTACATACCCAAAATATAAATAAAGTATGTGTGCAGCAGTTCACGTATGTCAGAAGTGAAACCTTAAAAAAAGATAGATGTATATGGTTGTCTCTTTTTACTGTCGCTCTTTTGCTACTATGCCGGTCAACGTATAGAGGTGTAATATTATTATTGGTACAGATGGCTTAGTGCATCGTTCTTTGTTAGATTTTGATTTGGTGTTTGAGCCATTGTTGATACATAATCATCAATTTATACATTATGATAATGACCTACATACAATTGCTTGGTAAGGTTAACTCACTAGCCATGAATGCGTTACTAAAAGTAGTTCAATTAAGTTTAGTAGGTCAGGCTAGTTTAGATAGATGAATTTGTTTGCTGTTCGGTTTTATTTCACTAGTTCATTGAACTACAAAAATGATTGTTTAAGTTATGGTTCAAATAATCTTTTAATCTCTGAATAAGATGAGATTGAAGTGAGGTTCAGATTAAAAACGTCTGATATATTTAAATGAAAATTTCGATAAATTTGCTCATAGAAATATGTAATTTAAATATTAGTACTTCTTGGTATTCAAGTAAATAGCATAGTAGGTGATCGTGTCTGCCAATAAAGAGTACCAAGTGTAATTATGTTTTATTACGTAAAATAAAAACAGGTACCGTTATAATGTACTTACAAATAAAGGACTCAAAAATCGTTCTTGGGTGAACGCGTTCATAACACGGTGACACAGAGTCAAAGATTGATGAAACACAACAGTACTTCAGTATATCAGAACGTGACAGCGTATCGCAAACGTAAACTTCTCAACTGAACAAGTGAACTAGTGGAGTACTTGAACTGAAGCTGAATTAGAATGATTGAAGTATAATATAACTGAAGTACTTTTTAAGCATTCATTCGCAAACGACACAAGTCTAGTTCGTACCGAGACACAAGTCTAGTTCGCACCGAATCGAACATCGCATGTTGCTAGCATCCGTTCCAAATTTCGTTATATCGTGTCATTGTATATTGACATCGGTGTTAAATTTAACAACATTGTTGTAATAACGGTCATCTCTAGTAGTGAGTACTTGTGTACGCCATAAAATAATTTTGTAGTTTTTAGCGTATATTTATATTAATCTATGGTTTTTAGTTTAGGCGTCTGGCACAGACTACTATTTTTAGGTTATACTATTGTTGACTATTTTCCGTAATACAAATAAAGTAATTTATAGTTTTCCTATTTGTAAAACATGGCTAAGCATCATCCAGATTTAATTTTCTGCAGAAAACAACCAGGTGTCGGTAAGAAGATTGTCAAATTGCAATAATATAATGTGTTTCAACTCGGGCTTTATGTTTTCTTGTATTATCCTCAGCTATCGGTCGTTTATGTGAGAAATGCGATGGTAAATGCGTAATATGCGACTCGTACGTCAGGCCATGCACGTTGGTACGCATATGCGATGAATGCAACTACGGTTCATATCAGGGGAGATGTGTTATATGCGGCGGTCCCGGAGTTTCGGATGCTTACTATTGTAAAGAGTGTACTATCCAAGAGAAAGATGTAAGTATACTACATTGATAAAATCACCTGTAGTTATAGGTATAAATAAATTACAAAGTACTGGTAAAATAGCTTAGTTGGAATGTAAAAAGTTTATTGATTTTCAAGTATTATTTAGTTTCTGAATTATCATATCCCAGTGAATCGCCTATAACTGTTGTTCGGCTTGTATTGAATAAACAAGAGTTTATTTTTGTTTCTCATTTGCTCATAATTAGTTGACTGTTTTCTGACCTGAACAATAAGAATATTATTTTTGATTTAAACTGTCTGGGAAGATGACAATAAAAAAATAATATATGCCAAATGAGATCCTGGACGGGTTAAACTTATGATATTAAAGAGAAGTATCTTGTTTAGTTTTATTTATTGATTGATGTAGATTTTGTCGTGATTGAATGAATATCACTCAAAATAGGCACACACAGATGTTGAGGAAGTGTAGCCTCTGTAAACCTGAAACCTGGAAGTGAACGGATCACTTTTTTGTTACTTTATTATTATTAAATCAAAATGAAAATAACAATTATGTTGTTACAGAGAGATGGCTGTCCAAAGATTGTGAACTTAGGTAGTTCAAAGACTGATTTGTTCTATGAAAGAAAGAAATATGGTTTCCGGAGACATTAGCAAAAGTCATAATCTGTTCCTTAAATAGACATAAAATTATTGGTTTTAGTTTTGTGAAAAAATAATAATTCTTAAGTGATGTCAGTAACAGATGATGAAAGTAGAATGTTATGGATATTCTTATCATTTATTGTATAATAGTTTTAAGTGTACCCAGGGCAGTGTGTCGGAAATCAGAGATATATTGATATATCAGGGATTATAATTCTGATTAAACAAAATACGTAGTATTTCAGGGTTGTAGCATTGTTATAATATATAGAACCTCTTTTGTTGGATACATACAAATTACTTTTTAAGTTTTGAACAATTGTTATTCAGTGCTTTTTTTTAATATGTAATTGTGCATCGCATGCGTTTAATATAGAAGTATTTAATTAAATCTAATTTTAAACATCAGAATTATTGTGCACTATGTCATTTTTGTGTTGGAAATTGTATTTGCAATTTATTAGTTGTAAACATCTATTTAGATGTTTGGTCCACTTACTGCTTCCTCTAAGTTGTATAAACCTATGTCATAACAACTGCTTTCCTATCTGAGTTGATCAATGAGTTGTTAGTTGTTAATCCTGAGATTTGAGTGAGAATGGTTAGTATGTTGCTAACCACATTTTTAAGTACAGAGGATTTCGAGATATTGCTGCTTTGTGGTAGAAAAAGGAATGGCGTTTTTACTATGGCAACTGAATGTTATAAATATTCTTTAAACCAAGTATTTGCCTTTAAAGTGTTAAGTATCTGATTAAACAAGCTTACTGTCATGGTAAAAAAACCTATCTAGGTAAACTTATAATATAAAACTTTACCTAAATTCAGAATTTCATTCAAATCTTTCAATAAATCAATCTGTAAATAATAAAATAAATCTGTACTTCTGACTGTCCATGTAATTTTTTTCCAAATTTAGAGAAAGAAAACTAATGACGAATTTGCCATAAAAAATGTCTTCTCTCTGTTTGTGTTCAGATTTAACTCAAAGAAGGCTTGATCAATTTTTATATCTTAGCCCGGTGAAGCTGTCAAAACCTGTATTGGGACCAGGGCTCCTAAGGTTAACAGTGTAATCAGTTCGAAAATATTATAATTTTTATTACAATAATTCTCAATACATTTTGATGAATGTTTGGGAACAGAAAGCATTAATTAATATATAGGCTATATAAATTGTCAGTATGAGTAAAAATATAAACTGCGAGATGATAATAACTACTGCGTAATAAACGCATGGGGATATATATATATAAGAATATATGAATTTGAAAACTACATAATTAAATCTGTACATAGAATTATATTTTTAATACAGCATCTATATTAAGGCAGTGTGTCAGCCACCTTGGAACTCCTGATACCGGTCAATGTGTATATTCACACAAACCATTTCAAGATACTTTCGACTTGCCAAGTTAGAAATCCCATATCAATGAAAGTAACACATTATTTTGTAAATGATTTGAAGAACTTACATTCCTAGTTATAATTAAAGGAACAGCTATGGAACTTGGCACCTGTTAGATCTTAACTCTATTATAGGTGACAACGACTACCACGACCGTCGTTTCTACCGAACTTTACCCCTTTTTCATATTTATGTTTGTGTTGGGATATATTTTTCATTATTAAATGTGTACATGATATCTAGATAAAAAATTAAAATCCATTTATTGCAACAATTTTTATTTCACACTTTAATACATACTAGAATTTATTTACTTCTAAAATACATGTCAAATATTATATTATAACGTAATATTATTAAATTATCATATTTAAAATGTAACTTAGACAATATACAATAATATAATATCAAAACTAAATAAACACTCTCAATATATGATATTATTGTCTTATTTTTATTAGTAATATTTTTCAAAAATTTTACATATACATAAAAGATAATTAAATTTCGCACCTTCAGAATTACGATGACGTAAATGCATACCTACCGCAAACTAACATTAGTTCAACTGCCTTTGAAACTTTTTCCTCGCTTTACTTTTCGTTTTTTTTTTTCGTAAAACTCATTTTTTTTAATTTTTCAGTACATTTGATCAAAAAATGGATTTACGAAACATGTATGTATACATTGTTCGAAAGTTAGAAATTACGCACCATACAACGGAATGTACGGTAAAATACGTACTTTCACATAAGTACCTGTTTTTAGTGTATAGTGTATAGTGCCATACGTATCCTATAAGGTTTTTTTATAATTCCACAAAAAAATAAGAATTCCACCAAGGAGTTCGTCTTATTGTTTCCTTACTATTAAAGTAATACAAATGCGCTGCCAAGGAGGTTTGCTCATTCAGCTTATTTATTCTCATAATATAAAACTTCTTGGTGGAATTCTCATGCCTTTTATGGAAATTTTAAAAAATGTCAAGGATACGCACGGCGCTATACAACGGAGCGTGCGGTAAAATTTTAACGTTTTATGGTGCGTAATTTTTTACTTTCGAACAAGGTATACAGGCTTTGTAACTGCATTTTTTGGGCAAATGTGTTGAAAATAGCTATTACCTAATTATTGGTTTATGTTTATTGTATATAAAAATAGCTGGCCTGCAGACGTTGTTTGCCTTTCGGATATTAGCAATATAATTATGATTGTGTGACTACTAACTTCTGCCCGTGACTTCGTCTGGAATTCAGAATTGTATCTAGAGAAATGAAAAATATGTCATTTACTAGGATAAAATGTATACTGTATCAATCCAGGTTATAAACTATCTGTGTGCCGAATTTCATCCACTTCAACCACTCAACCGTTTTCTCGTGATTGAGTAACAAACATCCAAACGTAAACTTTCAAACGTTCGCATCATCTAGGTATATCTTCTACATATATCATCTGGATATCTATACATATTTTTAAATTCAACGTCTCCGTCTGTCCGTTTACGTTCTTTTCACACGAAAACCACTTATTCGATTTACGTGTTTTTTATTTTAGGTAATTCATAGTTATGTTGTCATGTTATCTGGCCAGGTTGTTGGATATATTTTGTAACATACGAAAAAAACATTAATGATAATGGTGAATCAATTCGGAAAAAGGACGCATTGGGGTGCTTAAATGCCTTACGCTGAGTAAACTATACGAGATATGTCAAATTAATGTTCTACATAATTGTAGAAAAAACCTACTTAAAAAGACCTACAAAAAAGTCAGCGATAGCATATATCCATCTTCTAAGGATCACCTATAATAAGCAATTTTGTCTTCCATCTTTTGAGTGGGTGCAGCACTATTCGTACATGCACTTGATCGACGGCGTTCTGTAGTCCACGCGAGCGGAGCCTCGGGTACAGCTAACAAAGTTCCCTGACGCATTTGTCTGTATGTCTGAACACGATAAATTCAAGTATCGAAAAATTCAAGTAGTGTCGAAAAACTCAAGTACGGTGAAGCTGTAAAAGACGTCTAGGCTTCAGGGTTTTTGGGCAAATAGTGTTATTAGATCGAAAAAAAGAAATACACGAAAACTACCAAACGAATTCTCATACGGTTTTCATCAATTGACGGAGTGATTCATGAGAAAGGTATAAAGTATTTCATATATTCATTATGGTTTTTTGTAAATTGGCTGAAATATGATAATAATTGTTGATGATGTCGCAAAAAATCATGCCGACTGGGAGCTTTAATGGCGTACGTCGCTTAAACCAATGTATAACCAAACCATGTACCATATATAACTAATGTGTGTATGTTATATGTATAACGGAATTATTCCTCTGGGACAACAAAAAGTAGGCATATGTGTTCTGCTACCCGTACGAAGCCGGGGCGCATTGCTACTTTATAATATTCGTAGGATAATTACCTCAATCAGTCAAGGTGTTTAGAAGTTAACGATCAGTAAACACAACATTTTTATATATAGATAAATGTTTTGTATTTTATTGTTTTTTCACTTACGTCATGGTATTTCGATAGGTGCGATATGTTAAATCACAAAACATTTAGGTATCCAAAACTCAATGACTTTTATAAATGTAGGTTTTTACTTAAACAACGTCTATCGTAAATCTTATATCGCACAATCTATGAAAAGACAACTGTACATATTATAATCCATTATAAAACATGTACTAGTGGTGTATTTTGTATTCGTCAAAGCACTGCTAGTAGCAATATACGTCTATGTTACAACATAACAACGTCCATTGAATTGGTTTATATATCAAAATTAAATCTTAGCTATGTCCACTGGACACACTGTTGGCTGAAGAGTTGGCGGGATTGGTCCAAATGTTTGCTTCACTGGGTCCAGAGTACGTAGCCCTTGCTGGTATGATAGGGGATCTTACACAAACCCTGCGAGATAAATTGAATCGAATTTTACCATTTGTAATGTGAACCCACATGGCCGAGGAGAGCATTGAAATCGCCATGAATCAAAATTAAAAAAGTGTTTTAGTTGTCTATGTAGCAAATTGTAGTTTTTTTTTTAAATTTATTAATTGAGTAGTTACAAAATAATTGGTTATTTCTTAGTTTCTTTACATTTTTAATAAACGAAACTGAAAAGGTACCGAAATAAAAATATTTTGACACTGAGACCTTAGTCCTCCTTTCGTATATCGTTTTTGAAGCAATGATGGCTTAGTAGTAGAGTTTACGTAAGTGCTTCGCGATCGACGTATGTTCGAATCCTATAATGAACCCGAGCTTTCGGTGAAGTAAAACAAACCTATCATGGTGGTATAGCATTTTCTAATGCCCGCCTGTCTAACTACCACTTACAAGTTAGACCGGACCCCCTCCCCTAGTCTACGCTGCAACCCTACTTTCTTTATTTATCAAATTTCCTATACAAGTAAAGTGTTTTTCAATTGATTGGCTTTAGGACTGCTTTGTGAAAACATGGGTTAGGTGTATAGTAAATCTTTATAAGCCAAAAAATCTATCTTATGTAAATAACCTACCCATCCAGTATAGGAATGGTATATTTCAGTGAATCATTTGGAGACAAATTATAGTTTTTATAAATTTTTGAAGTGTAAAATTAAGGTTGTCTTTATAGACAGGTTAAATAGGAATACTCTTTCTTATCGCTTTATTGTAAGTATCTACATCAAAATCTCATATCGTAAATAAGGTGTTCAACATTTTAACAAATTTATTTTAATTCATGCATCATTATAATTATTTAAAGTTGGTATGATTATTTTCCGTGCAACGTTCATTGTTTTGATTTTAAAACACTGACCTCGCTGTGGTGTTACTTGGATATCAGCGTATTCCGAGTAGTGTGCTATGGATACCATTTTATCAATTTTAGTATGTATACTTTCATATTTATTAATATTATATATCTAAAAGACCTAAAAAAAAACTTTACCTAAAACGGTAGGTACCTATGAACTGTAACATATGATATTTTACGAGGCATCTCAAAGAAGACTACAGTTCTATTCGAGATCAGAATACATCAAATGTTGCCCCAAATAATCTCTTGTCATCCTAAAAACTATTAAAAAGTAGTGAATAAAAATAGACCTACTTCCTATATGGAAAAGTTAAATGAGAAACTCCTAAACAAATATTTGTTACGTTACCATTTTATGTATCTACACAATGTACTAAGATAGCTTCGAGAAAGAACTTGTTAGATTTTATATAGTACGTCTGCAGTAAATATTGGATAATCTAAGTTGATGGTAGGTACTTCATTTCCACCTTTTTTTGGGTAATTTAACAAAAATATGCGAAAGTTAAGGCTCATATATTGATAGTTTGAAGGTAAAAAAAGATTACATACTAATATGCGGTATTACGGGGACGTATTAACAACAATTTCTAAAAAAAGTTAGATACCCAGTAAGTAAGTGTACTCACGAATTAACATCCTCGAGTTTCTTCAGAAGGCGTTCGTTTTCTCTACTAAGTAGCTCTTGGTCTCTAAGCAGCTGATCTCTAACGCTAAATAGTTCAGAGTTCTCCAAACGCAACGCCGTATTTTCTTCCATGTGCAACTGCACCAGTTCCACCAGTTTCTCCTGCGGCAACTGATAAAGCTTGTTCGGCTCGATATGAGATGGTGTGTAGTTCCTTTGACCTTTATAGACAATTATAGACATTTTCAAGAGTTTGTTTGAACGCACTAATCTCTGGACCAATCAGATATGCAAAAAACTGTATTGAACTTCACGCTACGACCCTAACGCGCGCAGCAGTAACCATGAAAATAATAGCCTTAAGCTAGAAAAAGAGAAAAATCTTTCTGTGCGTCTAACTGCATAGTCGGTTATTTTTCGCACTTCAGTGATTGGCATCTTTTAATTATTAAGGCCCGTTCAGATGAACGTGCGTTTTGAAAACGTTGTGAGTGCGTTTTCATAGTAACCGCAGGCGCTTACATGCGTTAGCGCTTGTCATCTGAACACTTTCGAAAATCCCAAGCCCGGTAAAGCTGTAAAAGCCGTAAAGGCTAACAGTACAGTCAGTTCGAAAAAAAAAACTTTCGAAAATCTATCGTGCGTTAGCGCGCTTTCATATAAACGAGGGTTCATCCAGAATTATCAGAATTTAAATTTATTCGGGTTGTTTCTATTTCTATTTCAATAAGGTATAGGACGCTATATTTTTGGTCTATATATATGGTCTATGGCCTATATAAATGCTACGCTGCAAAATTATGATAATATTCTCGTTGGTATAAGCAAAAGTCCAATCAAAACGACAATCGTCGATAAACAAGGGCCCATTAATTGTTATAGTCATTATGTGGTAAATCCTACAGTGAAAATCTGTAGGTATAATTTAATTATTTCGCACAAGTAAGTTTTTACTTGTACTTTATAAAATTTATACTTATATTTTATACTTTACTTTACTTTATTTTACTATTTATACTTTATTAAACTTTACTTTTTTACTTTTACTTTACTAAATTGTCACGTGGACAATTAAAATAGTTATAAGTAGCAGAAAATAAATATTTAATGGTTATGGAATGAAAATGCAAAATAGATTAATAAGTGTATTCCGAAGGCATTAATATTAAATATAAAAACAGAGTACCTTATTAAAGTCTATTAATGACAGTACCTAACACCTTCACTAACAAGAAATGTCCAAGTTTTGAATATATCCGTAACAGATCTGCTAGTAAAATTCCGTCGTGAGAAGCTTGTGTTTAATTAGAACTCCATTCTGTTCCAATTTTTATAACTGCATCCTCAAGCCAGCATGAATGAATGTATCCGCCAGGTTTTTCATTCGTTTTATAATTTCGAGTAAAAGGTTCCAACTCCTTCGAATACCGGTTATAATTCGAGAGGTCTCTTGTTGAAACAAAATAAGTTTTATAGACTCCAGATAGGTATGTGCGAGACAAAACAATAAATAGAATAATAGTTATAAATAAACTTATACAAATATAATTTAAGATTGTACGTTTTCTTTTCTCTAGAGATACATCCGCCTCTATCCGCCATGTATCAATTATTTTACTATATTTAAAATTTAAAAAATTCTTCAGCCAAAAATACAATATTAGTATACGACCTACTTATTATATATATATATATATATATACATATATATATATATATATATATAAAATAATAAATTAACTATAGATGAGATGACTTCGGAAAGGAGCATAAACACAATAAATGAATAAATGAGGAATCAAATAAGGTGAATTAAATATATAATGAAAAGATAAAAATGATTGAGAAAACAATCATTACAAACTCCTATTACAATAAATATATTTTTTAATACCCCTCTATTCCCTCAATGTATTACATATTTTTTGGATGAAGCCTTATAAGAAATAATTTATACTCACTGTAAGAGTCTACGTTATAGTCAGCCTGAACGGTCAAAGCAGTCCTTAAATGTTGATTCTCTACGTGAAGGACTTCCACTTCTCTCTTCAAGCTCAGTATCAAGGCATCTCTGGCGTCCTAAAAATAATGGAAAAATGATCAAAAAGTACATTCATCCTATCGTATCCTAAATCTTATGCCCGATACACACGCTTGGCACTTTCCACAAATTTCAAACCTCTACAAAGGCTTGTATAAAATAGTCAAGCCAAACATCGGTATCCACGTTTGCGAGTGTGAAAAGCATGAAGGACGTCGACCTTGTGTTGGTTATAACATTTGGTTAACCTATTTTTATTATAAGAAGAAGCAAAATTAAATGAGGAAAAATAATAGGATAAGGAAAATTTGGCAACGAAGATAGTTCAATATTCACAGAAACCGTATCAGGTTTTTTCTGTTATTTGCCGCAAGCTGCTTTGATTTGTGCATCAAATACTGACTTAGCTCGGATCGGTGGCAAGACAAGCCAAACGTCCTATCCACACGGTTGAATTTGTTAATGTTTGTCGAGGTTAAGCGTGTGGATGGAGCATTATGATATTAGGTCCTTCAGACGAGGCGTAAAGTAGCATTTCAGTAGACGGGCATGAGGCATGACATCGACGACTGCCGATGTAATCTATGTCACTGATGTTCGCTGGTATTTGTGTGCTGTACTGTATACCTATGTATCGTCATGTGCTGTAATGTTTTTTTATCGTTATAGGTTTGTCGTAGTGGTCCAATCTCACCTGATGTTAAGTGACGACGTTGCCCAAGGTGATAACACGCTAAGCCTAGTGGAAAACTGGCTCTCAAGTGCAGCTGCCGGAACACACATATTGGTGCTTGGTGACAGATTTCCAGCTTGACGATGGTATCTACACAGGCGGGCCACCATGCTACGGTTTCCTCGCGATGTTTTCCTTCACCGAAAGCTCAGGCTCATTTTAGGGATTCGAACTCACGTCTATCGACGTTCGTACACGCTACCACTGAGCCATCATTGCTTCAATTACTTCACATTAGAAAATGCTTGTAATGCACTTTACTTTTGTATCTTCATTTTAATATCAATGAAAACTTATTGATTACATCTGACTAACTATCTTATTAAATTATTATAATTATCTTCCTGTTATGCTATTTTATTTGTTTGTAAAATGCTATATAGTTGCTAGTTTTACGTAGACTATGTAAATATATGAAGAATGATATATGAATAGCTTACTTACCATTTTAACAATAGGTTTTGTTTTAATCTTCTTCGCTCGCGCTGCGTATCGCAGAGTGTTGATCGTCTCGTTCATGTTGGACATCGTTGGCGCAATACATGCTATCTGGATAGAAAAGTTTCATTTCAAAAAGTTAACAAACAGACTTAGGTTTTATATAAATCGCTAGGTGAATTTTTAAATACTCATCCATACTTATCTTTGTGTTTTAAATATCGTATGAATTGACCACACATTAGGCAATGAGATAAAATCGTGAAAAAATAAACTCAGAAATCTCATATAAGTTTTCACAATTATTTTTAAATACTGTCAGATGTTTTGTTTTCTGTACTATCAGCTTTAGTACCACTTCCGTGTGTCCGCTAGGAGCGCTTCTGGTACGTTCTTTTAGCTACATTATAAGAACTATAAAAATTGGACTTTTTGACGTTTTAAAACTGCTAATAGATTGCCTGCGGCGTGAAGCTTTGGATTTGAAAGAGGCTTTTTTCTAGCAGCGGGAAATTTTAATCGTTTTAGACTAGTATTAACGCGTCGACATTAATTTGTTTACCTATGATATCTTTGTTTAAGAATTGCTCAGGCAGAGTTGTTAGTAAAATATATTCGTAAGAACATCTCGATAAGTCTTATTATTTGTACCTACACTAATATACAAGGTCCAATTAAAAAAAACTAAATACCCCTAAGACTAGTAACCTATTCATTGAGACCATTCCAATGAGCCCAAACACGACACCTCTACTGTAAGTTGGTGAGGAGTTGGGTATCTTGCTGATTCTAGAGGATGCTGTAGCATCAGGTCAAGGTTGCAATATTCTAATTCTAATTGAAGTAACAGAATACTAAATTACGTTCGACCAGACCTGTGAAAGGTGCTCACATATATTTATCAACAAAAACAAGCTGAAAAAATACAAATGGATGAATAGATTTTCTTGAATCATAGATAAGAATACTTTGGATCAAGTCAACTATGTCACTTTTGCATGGTGGCAGGGCTTATTCTAATACCCGCCTTGTTAGCTACCACCGTCAAGTTGATAATTTGTCGCCAAACACCAATGGGTGTGTTCCGGTAGCTGCACTTGACAGCCAGTCATCCACTAGGTTTAGCGTGTTATCATCTTGGGCCACATCGTCACTTTACATCAGGTGAGATTATAGATAATACGCAAAACATAAAGATAAAAAAATCGGTTAAGTCATTTGGGAGCTCATTTGAGAGCTACGATGCCACAGACAGACACACAGAGATACACACGTTAAACTTATAACACTCTTCTTTTTGCGTCGGGGGTTATAAAATACCATGGTTTATGCAGAGAGTTAGTTCAAGTTCTGATCTCACCATAAGAGTGACGCCGTTTCCAGCAAGGCTATCTGCAAGTAGTTTCGTGAGCTTGCTGTCTCTATAGGGTATGTGACCTCTCTTTCTGCCATCACTCAACTGTGCTATACAGTATCCTGCAAATGTATATACAAAAATATATTTTTGAGTTTACGGCTATCCAAGGATAGCTATGACCACCAGAAACGGTACAAATTGGCAAAATAATCCTGGTACAACTGCAGCTAAAATATGGTATATGAAAGAAAAAGTTGGTACAACCTTTATTTTTTAGCTTGTCGGTGAACAAAATGCTCTTGATCGATATTGAAAGTTGGTATTATTGCGTACCAGCACCAGGGTAACTTTTACCTGGTACATGGTACATGACGCTGAAATCTAGTGTGTATACCAGGAAACTGGTACGTCTATCATGCCGCCATGAAAATAACGCGGCGATAGGTTAGGTACATAGGTACCATCGGTTAATAACGAAATTGAGCATACGGAAACAAGTTTAACTGATCGCATGGAAATTAGTCTGATAACGAAACTGAACCCATGGAACTTAGTCTGTTAACGAAACTGAGCTCACGGAAATTAGTCTTATAACGAATCTGAGCTCATGGAAACTAGTCTGATAACGAAACTGGCTCATGAAAACTAGTCTGATGACGAAATTGAGGGCATCGAAATAAGTTGCCGTGTGAATAGGTTTTACGATTCAGTTTTATTGTTTAAAAGAGGTTTGCTTTGGGTATCTAAATGTTATTCTAGTCCTGACATGCTGTAACGTAACAAGTTGATGAGTATGAACTTTTCATGGCAGTATAGCAGGCTTGAAAAGTTTTTTTTTTAACGACATAAATTCTTTAGGTGTTGCCTCTACGTCAAAAAAGATTTTTTTTTAATTTCGACATGTCACTGTTTTTTATGCAAGTAGGGAGGTAGTCGAGGTGACGTTTTTATTAGTTAATACTCGTATAATTTAAGAAAAAACGTCGACTGATCGAATCATCTTGCAATCAGAGGGCTGGCTAATACCTCGATCAGCGTATAAGTATTGCCATTGGTGGCCAGCCTGTGTGTACGTTTCCTTCTGGCGGCAAGTTGGATGGTATCCACTACTTGTAGTTTATTTTATTTTTTTATTTAAATAAGAATTGTTCAGTTACAAAAAATGTGTAATAGTACCTAAAACCATTAGGCTTCGGTTAATATTGTTAGCTTCCTCCAAAGTTTTGCCGGTGCTGTGAGTCTTCTTTGTCATCTCGCTACCGGCGAGGTCGACGAAGTTGATTTTTCCGTGCGTAGAGCACGTGACGTCACCGTCGGTACGCAGGTCACGGCGCACGCGCACGGACAATAGCGTGTGGGAGCGTGACGAGTGGGAGTTCATTGAGTGAGCGCCCACCGCGCGGTTTCGCATCCCTTTATGATGGAAAGACAAGATTTAATATGTTATGTAGTAATAACCAAAAGTATATGGTAACCAAAAAATAATAGCCTGAGAAAGTTTCCCTTATTGGGCATCAGTCTTTTACCGTGGGAAAGCCCATGACGGTTTGTTAGTTTCAAACGCCGAAAATTTTACCTATATGCTAATACTAGTTGGGCCGATAGAAGTTGTTCTGACCTTTCTGGTAGTAAATGACTCAACCACAGTGCCACCTATGTGGTCCTAATACTACTCTACTAAAAAAGTACCGGGAAAATATCAATAAAACATAAAATGAGGAATGAGGATTTCAGTCACTATTTCCTTCACTTTTGCCATGTTAACTTCAGTTGAAGACGTTGATGGCCTACCAGGGCAAGGCAAATCTTCCAGCATATCTCGACCGCTTTTCAACGCTATATATCACTCATAAGCACGTATTCTTGATTAAGTCGATTCACCGTAAGCCTTCTGTAATATTTTCAGTGTCTCCAAACGCGAAATTCCACTGGCGATGCAAAATTTAAGACAAAATGTTTGTTCAATGTTTTTGTCCATTATGAAATACGCAATACACACTAGATATGATCTAACTAAAAACAGCACTGTATTTAATCTAAACGACAGATGCAACACAAACTCGGCACCAAAATGAAAAGGAGTTGTGCCAATTTAACAACAAAAAAAAAAAAGAATTTGCTACCATAAAACCTGAATGTATATCAATAAACCAACGTCTCGATGAAAAATAATATAAATATGAGCTCAAATCGGTTAAGTAGTTCAGAATTTATAGAATCAGTAACACACCCAGCACAAGAGATTTTTATATATACCGAAGATATAAAATTCTTTGTATAGATTTGTATGTACCTATGTTTGAACGGATTTAACTTACCCGCAGCAACACAACACAAGGTAATTTAGCTCCGATCTTCAGTAGGGTGGAGGTATTTCACCAGTCGGGATGCCTCAAGTAGAGATAAATTCCCAGAGAGTTCATAAATAATAATAAATTTCGTGTCATATGGAAACTACCTTCCTCTAAAACTGCAAACAAATCGTCCAGTTCTTCACAATCGACTGTAAAGAGGTTCTCGACGTAGAAACTCCGACTTTCTTTGGACCATCTTACTTGTTGTGGCTTTCTCGCGCTGCCCGGGTTCAGGAGATCTATTACCTAAAAAATTTAAAACACATAAATTATATAAAAACAACACGATCCGGTTATTAAAAATAACCAATCATTTCATTTAAATCTACTTTCTAAGCGTACAGCTAAAAGGAAAATCTTATTATAACTTACGCTCTATTTAATGTTTAGTAAGTAGAAAAATTGAGTTAACTACATTGTTAATTACTTCATCTTTCCTTTATTGATTTGTAAAAAATATCACACGGCCACTTGGATTTTTTTTATTGCAAATAGATATAATTTAATAAAACTGTTCCAATCCGCAACCTGGAAAGTTATAACCTCAAAATTCCTATTTCCAGACAGTTATCACAATACTACAATGAGTAAGCGTCATTACGTTAATGATAGTGATGACTGGAAGTAACTCCCTGTGTAAATCCATTAAATGATTCATCATCATCATCATCATCAACCTATATTAGTCCACTGCTAGACATAGGCCTCCCCTAATGAGCGCCATAGCGCCCTGTCTTCAGCTGTCCGCATCCAGCATCTGCCTGCAGTCTTTCGCAGATCGTAATTCCATCTGGCTGGAGGGCGTCCTACACTACGTCGAGTCGCTGTCTCCACTCAAGAACCTGTTTACCCCAGCGGTTGTCGGTTCTTCGCGAGATATGGCCGGCCCACTGCCACTTCAGCTTGCTAATTCTTTGAGCTATGTCGATAACTTTGGTTCTCTGTCGGATGTATTCGTTACGAATCCTATCCTTCAGAGAAATTCCGAGCATAGCTCTTTCCATAGCACGCTGAGCGACTTTGAACTGGTGGACCAGCCCTACCGTGAGTGTCCACGTCTCAGCTCCGTAGGTCATTAAATGATTATTAACTGTAAACATTTTTAAGGAAGTAAAAAATTGATAAGCCCTGTCCAGCTTTTCTCGACAACTGCGGTGTTTGTCCGAACCGAAATTAGTGTTGTAAGGTCTATAAATGCCTTCTTAGGGCCTTAGTTGAATAAAATTTTTTTTTATTTTGATGTGCCTATACTGTTAGCTATAAGTGCCCTGAAATCTCAAACGGCTTCTACATCTTTACCGGGCTTGGGATTTTGATTGATTTATAATAAAATATAAGGCATTTCGTTCTACGGACACGAAGAAATATTTACCTTTTCATTATAAATTTCGAGGAAGGAAGCCTTCAGTATGAAGTTGCTCTCCGGTCTGTCCTGTATGAGACGGAAGAGATGCACAAAGGAACGAACTACTAGACCATGATCGCCTGAAAATGGACTCGTGCCATTTTCTACCTGTTTATACAATAACAAATTTAATTTCCATATAAGAGGTGTTGCAGACGGCCCTTTGGACCAATTTCGGAGCCTCGTACGGAAAATGGTCGTCCGCGTGGGAGTCCCATAGCTAAATTTAATTTTCTAGAACTGCACAAAAAAGCGGTTATTCGCCTGCGAGTCCCACAGTTTCTATTTTGGCAATTATTCGCTTAGTCTGCCATTGCATAGTGATTACGTAGTAAAATTTTGCGGCTTGGCTTTTGCGCTGGAATCAACTATACAATAAATTCAACTGACGAATATGTTTGCTTAGGTTATTAATAAAATAAAACGCTTATATTTAAAACTGTATGAATCTTTAATTACGTTTTAAGTTAGCGTCCGCTAATAATCTCACATGAAAAAAGATCCCAATCTCACTTACAGCTACTGGCACAGCAATATAGGTGTTTGGCAACAGATTTTCTACTTGCAAATGTCTGTAAACCAGACGAAAACTAAAAATATCCCTATCGCCATTTAAATAATCAATAAAAAAATAATTTTGCTTGATTACTAACTACAGCCAGCAGTAAAGTTGATTGTAGTGTTGTCTGTATAGTCACGGGCATTACTAATGAGCCAGTGAACGCGTCGTGTCACGCGAATGGACAACGATTTATCTTTACTCCGTTTTGTTTACAATGCCGTGTGTTAATTAATCACAAATCGACTACCAAGGCGGTCTGTTTGTCTAATTGTACAGTATATTATAAAGTACATATCCATGTATATGTACAATCTTTTTGTTCCTTAACTACATACATGCTTTTGTCTGTTAATTTTTTGATGGAAAACATCTAAAACTACTAATTTAATTTGATTTTAAAGTTAATTTGGTTGGTACAGATCATGAATTTGGGGCACTAACCTTCTCGTGGTGCGTCCCAGGCAACGTCAGTCCTTATGACTGGCGGCTAATACCAAACTAACGGCGTCCCTCGCCTGTACCCCTCTGCTTATCAGATATATGCTATGTATATAGGTACTCATCTTTGACGGCAAAGGAAGAAAACCTCCTAAACAAATTGAGAGGGAACCATGGATGGAACGCTGGCTGTAGAGCCTTTAAAAACTCCTGGTTGTGATAGGGCCTTTTCAAGATAAAAATCTGTTGCCAAGCACAAGTGTATTCCAAGAGCTGCACTTGAGAACCACACCCCCTCTAAGCTTAGTATGTTACCATCTTGGACCATACATATCGTAATCACATCAGAAAATATTGTGCTGAAACGCTAAACATATAAATTATTAAAAAAATCATTAATCTGGAAGGTATTGCGGGATAGCCGTAAACGGTAATATGATTTTGTAGGAATAACAATGTAAACTTTTTAACAACGAGCGTATGCAAACAATTTGTTTTTTATTATACTGCAGGTGACACAAAATCGATTGAAGTGACACGGCGAGGTCGGAAGTGGATGTCGCCCTCTGACATTGTTATTCAATATAGTGAGACATTCGAAAACAAATACACGTAAATATTATTTATTACACAATGTGTATTGATTTTTTTTTTTCGTTTTTACTTATATCCTGTTTGTTTTATCGAATATAGAAGGCAGTCATTCTTTAGTAGAACAATATTATTGCCAGTAACATCAACCAACGAGATTAATTATATTATTGGGAAAGGTATTTAGGGCATAGTAAAAGATCTTCGAAAGACGCTATTGATTTATGTTATTTTTCGCGTAGCATGGCAAAGTGACGGAAACGTTCCAGATGGTATAATACAAAAACAATGGAAAAAACCGAATGATCAACAATTCATCGTCAGTCACAACTGTAATGCGAGCCGATGGAAATACAAATTGGATAAGCACCGGCTGATCTAATTTTTTTACCATATACATGGTTGACGCGAACCAGTCGAACTGTACGGCCTTACCACTTCGCTTGACTTAGTCGAGATTTGCAGCCCTACCACTGCCTGTTCCAACATCCGTACTTGCGGGTCAGTTTCTCTCTAGATTGCGACTACATAATCAGATGAGATTGTGATTAAAAATGAGCATAATCTTGGGGTTTAATAGAAGTGAAATAACATCTTAAGACTTGAGACATCCCAAGCAACCTCACTTGCATGTGGTGAACCATGCTGAGTTACGACCGAGGAAATTCACTCTCATCATTTTTTTATAACACGCCTAAAGCAGTATAACTTGAAAAAAAAAGTAGTCTATGGTTTACGTATTCCGATCAAACTTCGACATCACACTTTTAATTTAGACATTTTTTTTATGGACGTAAACTATCAAATTCTTTATCTTATTCACTGGATCACAAAACATTCAATTAACCCATTTCAATTTTGTTTGTTCTCGGGATCGTTGAGCTTACAGGGTCATTGAAAAGTAAAATCAAAAAATCATTCACAACATACCAAACCTGGGGGACCAGTGAGAGTATGTGTTTTTCCACTACCGGTCTGTCCATAGCAAAACACCGTGCACGAGAATCCCTCCACTGCCATCTCGAGAAGTCTCTTCACGCCAGAATATTCTAAAACGTCTTCCTATGTATACCAGAAAGAAGACAGACAAAAGAAAGAAATCTGTGATAGCAGTATAGATTAGACACTAGTATAACTTAAGTATAAAAAGTGTATCATAAATTATTTTCACATTAAAAACTGTATGGTAAATAATAAAGTGATATCTAATTTCTAAATTGGGTTAGAGTATATTGTTAAAAGAATAATTACCTGCGTAGCGGCGGGCTCGAAGACGACGTTGTAGGAATAAACTTTTGGCTTATGCCCCGGGATATAACTGTGACAGATCACTTGTCCCTTCCCTGGGAACTCCAGCATAGGCCGCTGCCCGCACGACCGTTCCTTCTTATTCATCGGACGTACTCTAAACAATTGTATTGTTTATTTAAGATGTAACAATTATTATACCACTCTCATTACCGAACAGTACCTAAGGTTAATCTTATATTCGCTGTCAAAAATGCTGTTCCTGTCTCGCTGTTACGTTTTGTGTGTTAAATAATGCTGAATAATAATGACTAAATAGGATTCCAGTTACATATTTAATTAAATTGTACTTAACGTATTGATCACTTTTAAATAATTATGTTATATTATGAATATTTATAAAACTAAACATTACCTGGTGTTGGTATATATTATGCAAAACAGGAAATTGCCTAATGGTTAGATCACTGGTTAGATCAACGGGCAACAATGAACAAAAAATGTACTGATCAGCAGAAATCTGAACTGGTTTTCGTCGTAGGATATCTTTCGTTTCGTTTAGTTTTTTTTTTATTTGGTGGAGCTTGTGGTTTACCTGCTTGGTACACATTCTATGATCCATATCCTATGTTTAATATGCTAAAGTATATTTGGAAAAACATTCGTCATGTTTAGCAAAGCAAAGGAGTGTAGAGAGAATGTAGTAGAATAACAAAACATGAGTTCATTTATTATAGGATCACCGACGGATAACACGGTATACATTGGTAAAAATATGAAAACGGCTTAATTTCAAATTCTTATATGTGCATGGTAGTAGACAATTTTTTAATGCCCACCCTTAAATTAAAAATCTGTCGCCAAGCATCTATAGGTATGTACCGGCAGCTGCAATAAAGAGCCATTTCTCTCACTGGGCTTAGCGTGTTACCATCTTGGGCCACATCGTCACTTATCGTGTGAGATTGTGGACAAACAATAAAAGCTAAGAATTAAAAAAAGGTCTCACGGAGTACTTATTAAAAAAAAAAGAGTTAAGTACCTGACAACAACATTGATATTATCTTCACCAGAGTTGAGTGTTGTGCTGGAGCCACGGGTGCTGCGGTCTAAACTAGCAGTTCTACTAGTGCCGCTGTAAAGAATGTGTTATGGTATCTAAATAGCCAATATACATACATATATAACACCCAGACTCACAACTAATAGTTATGCTCATCACACAAGTCAGTCATGGGCGGAAATCGAACTCGGCTCAATAGTAGGCCTTACTACCACTACACCACAAGGTTATAGACTTAGATTCTATAATATTTTTTCTTTACAATGCGTAAATTTGCCAGAATCATTAATCAATTTCGAATATGACGCGTAGTTTATGCAAGTAAAGCGATGAAGCGATCGATAGACGGTGAACCAATTTGAAGTATGAAAATTGTATTTTACATAATAAATGCGACAGTCATCGCTACAATTGCTGTATAAATTACCTTCCAACGCTTTTACCGGTCGCGTTTTTCTGCGAATTATCAACTGAAATAAAATTATATTACCTACATTAGCCTTGGTATACTGTACTAACGAATTATTTCTAATATAGGTATGTATATGTATTCACTTGTATGTAATTGAACACTATCGGCTGACTGCGAAGAAAAATATTGTAAGATATAACACCGTAGTCAAAATATAGAACTATATATTCTAGCAGAGAAAAAGTTCGAGCTGAAAAAGTCGGGTTTTATTATTATTTTTATTATGTGTATAAGTGAAGTTATACCTCTTTTGTCGCGTTTAGTAGAGGATAGAACCGAGAGCTGCGCGCGCATCATGTTACGGAACAATAATAACCATACGCATCAATTATAATGTGAATTCATTTGAATGGCTTTTTTCAGTTATACAAAAATAATAAACATTATATTAACTTGATTAAAAGTCAAATTAGATTGTAATGAAGGGATTTAGTTTCAGACATCGCCCCTACAATTATATTTGAGATAGGTATCTGACTTTATAGCACGTGATATCATACGATCGTTTGCGGTACGACGCAGGGGCGCGCGGCATGGCGGCGTGCATGGGCGACGCTCCTATAAAGCGCAGAGAACCGAGTGATGGAGGGCACCCGCTTCGGCCACCCTCTCCTGCGGCAACTCAGGCCTAGGTCCGTTTCTCTGGCATGGAGCCCTTGAGTCAAGCAGCCGCTCGCACGATACAATGACACTACATTCACTAGCTATCAACATTAAAGTTATTACACTGTATCTCTACATACATGCACTCCACTCAGGTACATAGGTTCTGTAAGGGACCATTTTTTTTTGTCTAGTCAGTTTAGACCTAAATTTACAGATTACTAAATAAATACCCAAACACATGTTTTTCCCCTTCTCTCATATGATAGAAAGATGTTTACATGTATAGTTAGTTTAGATCGAATTACGGATAGGGAATTAGTCAGATCGCGACTTATTTGCAATCGCGGCAACAGTCCAAGCCGATGTTCGGCCACTTTGGCACCCTTGAGGGCTTGTGGTCAAGCTTTCGCGGCTGAGTGCCTTAAGCGCTCGCCCCCAAGCCCGGGTAAAACTGTAAAAGTCGTCTGAGGCTCAGGGCTCTTATAGTTAACAGTGAAGTCAGTTCGAAAAAAATAATAATGAAGGAGCGCATTCTACTTCTAGTATTGTATGAAGACGAAACTCTGCCAGCGTAATCAGTCACTATGTGTGAAATTATGTAAAAGAGTAAAGCAATAAACCGTTTGTTTAATATTTCTGTGTAATTTATCGACCAAGTCAACATCGTAATTCAACAGTCTATACATGTATCAATGTTTTTACATATAATATATAAACTCTAAAAATAATGTAAGTGGAAAATAATAATTATCGTCTTATTTCTGAAGCTTAGTGAATTAGAAATTCATGACGATTTCCGCCATTTAACAACAAGATTGACACGTCACGTGACGCCTAACGCCAACATGTCTGCCAAATGTCAAGGGCTTGGCTATTGTGTAGCCAATGAAATTAGTAAATTACTACCCTTTGCGTTCGATTAATAATGGAGGAATGGATTAATGGGTTTAATTGAGAAAGAGTATGAGATGTACGGATATTATTAATATGTTATGTACATTTTTATAATACTAAAAAAGTATATACTCTCATTTTATTTATCGACTAGCAACCGCCCGCAACTTCCTTCGCATTAATTCTACTATATTAATTAATATTCTAAATGTGAATGTTTGTAAGTCCACATAAACGAAGTCGTGGGTGGAAGCTAGTTACAATGTAAGTTCAATAAGAATTAAAAATAGCTTGTATCTCAATATAATATTATCTAATTTTACTATGACTTCATTATATCCTAGGAATTCTCAACAGAGCTGTTACGGAACTGCATAACCGTTAACGAAACGATCGGATATCCGAAAAATAAATCCGTAACCGTACCCTACGTAAATGGTGTGACACTGTGGAGTACCAAAATGACTTTTACACTAATAACTATCTAAACTTAAGTTAATGTTGTTCAACTACAAATTTTCAAATAATACCTATTTGCGTTTTAAATACAATTGTTTGAAAAAAAAAACATGTAACTGAAATTATCGAAAATATTGGATATCTGAAATTATTTCATACCCTTATCTATAAACGAAACCAAAACGCTATTTGTGTTTTTGTTACATTCAAATAACTATATTAGCTTAAGAAAAAGCTTGTATTTCGAAATTACAGACAGACACTTCAATTTTATTTATACGTTTTTATAGATGTATATATTGCACTACAGATATTTACATTAAATAAGTACGTACCCGAAAAGATAAAAAATTATCACACAAAAGTCAGTCATTAAACAAAATCGAACCCATACATATACTACTAGTGGGACAATAAACTTGTTAATTATAGATGCCTATAGACTGTTACCGGCGGTGAATACTTATCATTTTATTAGTAATGGCTGTAATACTTAAAATTACTAAGCAGTGAGTAAGCACTTCGCGTGTTGAGGATTATGTTGTACCTACAGTCACTGATTTACTGATTCATTAACTTTTCACCTGAAGTGGATACAATTACAATATTATATTAATCATTTGCTCGCTTACCATTATTTACTTATGAGTTCAGACAGGGTAGGCTTTATGGGGTGTGATCCGGGCACCAGTGTCAAAGGGACCTCTCCTTTTAGTACCAGGTAGGCGACCTTTCTTTTCCATCAGCCGATAATGTTACTAATTAGAATTAGTGACCGTAAGCGAATTCCGAAAAAATTTTTGATACATGACGTGATTCGAACCTGCGGATATCGAATCGATATTCTGACCAACAAGATTACTTCAGAAACAAGAAAGTTTAAAAAAGCACAAAGTGATATAACAATTGTTAAGTTCTAATAGTTTGCTTGCTTAGAAACACAAACCAATTAATTTAAACTATTTACTATTTTGAGCGTCTTTGTTCTTTTCAAGTGTATTTTTAGACCATTCCCAAAACCTAACTAACGCCTTTAAATTTTATTAATATGTACTTGTTGATGATTATCAACAAATAAATCAAATTAAATTAATTCCCATAATTTGAGGTTATTAATGTAAACAATTTTTATCTCCTCACCATAACAAGCCAAACGCCACCTGTCTCATTACGATATGTGACCGAACGTTACGTATTTTACTACTATTGTCTATATTTAATAACATTAGAATTTTAATTATGGTATATTTATGTAGATTTTTATTAGACCAATCTTCCAAAATTCACATCTTAGTTAACTGTAAGCACGTTACAATACGGCGATATCAACGGTGATCGTTGAATCAAATGATCTTCGGCAGTGACCGTCATCACGCCGATCCACAATGAAAGGTTTTTTATAGTAAGTGACAACTCCGGGCTTGGTGGTAAGCACAGTAAAATTATTAAAACAACGGCGACTACTGAAAGATCGATATCCATCGGCGGTTTCGCTTTGAAGCCTTGCGGCAGCTGATTCCAAAATGCAACGAACTAAAACAAAGTCACTATGATAGGTTTATCACCATTAACATAGTGATTGCGACCTTGTCAAGTACAGATCCACTGATCACCACTTGATTACCGGGTATACACCGGCTGATCACGGGAATACCACACGTATAAGCATGCCACTATGGGTGTTACTCCCAGTGTAGTGTTGTCGCGATATCGTTAGTCTGAAATAATTGTCATGTAATAGGTATTACATTAATAATATTTAATTATATTATAGTGATAATACAGCTAGGTAATTTAACATACAGCGGCTAATACCAAAACATATATGGTTGTTGGGATCTATTCGGATACATACACACAGAAGGCCAGCCTGGGTGTATCAAATGTTCATCCCTTACAAAGCCAATAATTGTTAAAAATATGTTATCAGAATAAACTTACCTGCCGTTCCCAGATCGACTCCGAATACTCTCCTCTTGTCCTTTCCACGTTTTGACCAGGGCAGGTAAAGTTGACGAGCTGATGCCTTTCGCCATCCCTGCTCCAGGACTATCGGTACTCCGCGTCTTACGAGCTTTCAGTTCTTTGCCTGACGGTCATGTAATAATATAAAGGCCTCCAGTTTTTCATTCTACAATATTTTAGTTTCCCGTACATCAAAGATGTTAGCAGGATTTTGTTCAGGGCAGACAAGAGAGTTATGATGGCTCATTGGTAGCGTGGAAGGACATTGCGCCGATCAACGTGAGTTCGAATCTATGCAATGAGTTTGAGCTTTCGATGAAAGAAAACATCGTGATGAAACCATAGCTTGGTGGTGGGGTTTGAGGAGTTCCCTGGTGTATCTTCGAAGCCCAGGGTACAACGCCAATGAAATTACTGACCCTTAAATATTTGTCCACGAACATTTCTAAAACTTTGTATACTAACTCCGTTAAGTACCTACTACCTACATTAAGCTAGCGGTGGTACAGTGCAGCTTATCGACTATTGTTAAGAAGCCTTTCAGAGGTGGCATTTCGTTCTCATAAAAACCATACAAGTTAAGGTAGGTTACAGGATTTATTATAGATTTTAGCGCTTAAACAAGCCACACTTGAAGTTTTGTGGTTATGTGATAAATTTGTTGACTGAAGCATTAGAAGCCGACGGGCTCTTTAATGCAGCCGTCGGAACAAAGAAAGATTTTTAATTTAAAATCGGTAGTTAAGTGAACGCTTAAACATTTGCTACCACTACCCTGTACTTTTATGAGGATATGTTCTTTTATAGAAAGCCTAAGTTCATTGTATGATTGCAAGTCATATAATATGGTATGATGTTACTATGATACATTATTTATTTGGTTGCATAGTTCATAATTTTTTTTTTCCCTTTGTGTTCTCAAATGTGTATTTTATTTGATTGATTTACCGTTTATAACACGCGATGGATCACTGGCTTAGCAAGATACAGGTGCATAACAAATTTGCAGGTCAGAGATTCTACCTTTGTGTAATCTAGAACCACACAATGTATGCTTATGTGTTTTTATATACAGTGAAAGCTTACTCACTGATTCATTATTCACGGTTTCAGTATTCGAGGATTAAAGAATGCTACCACTACTTGCAAATCTCTTTATTCGTAGATACAAAAATAACGATGCATAATATAATCTACTAGCGACCTGCCCCGGCTTCGCACGGGTGCAATGCTGATACTAAATGTACCTACCTACCACAGAATGTCCTTATAAACAACATTTAATTGACTATGGTAAATACCATGGTATATAGGGCCGGTACCGCCGCACTTCCCTACATTTTAAATCTGTAATATCTTCGGGAATATTCATTTAAATTACACGCTGTAAAGGGCTATATTGATCTATATTAAATGGACAATGTATTTAAGGTACTTAATTGGATAAAATCACTTCGTAAATAAGCAATTTTTTCCTGTAAAATGTAAAGGATAAAAAATGATTATTGTGGGTTATCCTTAAGAGATAGACATATACCATCGCGGACTTTTTTGTTGACCTTTTTAAGGTGTACAATACTGTAGTACATTATTTTGATTTATCTCGTGGGGTTCAGCCAGCGTTTGCAATGTAAGCGCAAAAAATGTGTTTATTTACGACATCACTTAGAAACCTCTAAATTTACCAGTGTTTCTCTACAATATTATGTATGTATTATACATATAAACCTTCCTTTTGAATCACTCTATCTACTAGAAAAAACCGCTTCAAAATCCGTTATGTAGTTTTAAAGATTTAAGCATACATAGGGACGGACAGAACGACGCGACTTTGTTTTATACTATGTAATGATAATGATTACTGTTCTCTATTACTATGAATAAAACAAATTAAGCAAGTAGGCTTCAAAAGAAACAAATATGACTGTGGGTAAAGTCAAAATAAAAATACTTGATTGTTTAAGATCGTTTTAAGAGACAAATTATTAATTAATGCCACAGCTAAATAGTGAATACCGATCATAATTGAAAGGTCTTTAAAATCTACAAAAACAAAAAAATATTACTTAATTCTTTAAAGCTTCCTTAGAAAATAATAGCTGTAATTTTGCTTTTATTTTTATATGTTTTTAATTTATTTTCTTGCCTCAAAACCTATATTCCCATACAAAATAATATTCCGTATTCACCGTTTCTGTACTCGCGGCATAATTATGGAAGGTTTTTCCCGCTAATAAGGAGCTTTGACTATATATGGCATTCGTAAATATTTTTATATGTGTCTAAATAAATCATATTTTTTAAATTATTAAATGATTCGGTTAGGTTTTAGTTGTAACTATATTTTTCTTACCACAGTTAGTAGATCCAATTAATGTTTCAGCTGATTTCGAGATGTTCTTGGATAGAGCTGACGGTGGAGCTTTCATTGGTGTTGCTTGACGATGGTTGTATACTGTTCCGTTACGGGAATTTATCGGTTGAAATAACTGTAATTTTTTTAACGCCATCCCTGATTCTCTTATTTCGCATTTTTAGTTATATATTTTGCATAATGTTATCATCAGTAACACAATACATTTACAAAACATTTTTTAGTTTGAGATTATATAAATTCACAAACATCTATATATCTTTGGGTAAGAGTCTATTCACTTCTGTGAAATCCTTTTTAAATATTTTAAAATAACATCAAGAACACACAGCAAGCTGCGTCGCAAATCTTAATTTATATCGTAGAATATTCACTGAGAACCATCACAGAATTATTCAATGTATAAGTTGTATCTATTAATAATTATTAAATTAATGTTTGTTAGCGCTAATGAATAGCGGGAAAATTTTATTATAACATGGCGGCACGATCGACGTCGACGCGCGCGAAGCGCACATTGAATTTCAGTCTTCAGTCAGGGTTGTTTGGACTAATTGTGTTGGTTTATGTTAAAGTAATATTGTTTTTTTTTTCTGGTCATTTGTTGAAAAAACCCGTTACTTTTTTTATAAGGTCAGTCACTATAAAATCCTTGGAGATGTACTATCAATTCGAGGATTATAGTTATTAAAACAAGTTGATTTACAATTCGAAGATTATAGTTATTCAAACGAGTTCTAGATGGTAGGACACGAAAATTATGTCCGATGGGATAGCGATCACTATGCATGATGATAAACCCATCGCAGTTGACTCTTTTTTAGTTGATCGCGTCACGGGATCAGCTGACAAGAGCCTTTCAGGCCAGCATGACAGAAACGACTACCAATGGATTGACGACCTCTCGGTGGTCATTGTTCGCTTTGGATTGTACTGTGCTTACCATTAGGCCCATTCTAAGGTGCCATATTCCGTAACTTAAGGTTTTCTTTCACCGGAATTTATAGCGCATTTTACGATTCGAACCAGTGCCTTTATAGCGTTCATTCATTCATTTACTTTCAATGTATACATAAATATTGATATTTTATTCTGACGTTTAGTTTAGCGAGGTAGGCGGATTTTTTGTCCTTCCATCTATAACGTCGGCTATCAGTCACACGGTTACTTTATCGATTGTAACTGTCAAGTTATTTTTATAGAAAGTAAATACCTAATACATACAAATTTTCATACCTAATACATACAAAGTTTTTTACAAATAATCTATATAAATGAATATTAGTTACAGTTTTTGGTAAACGCATCACTTGAGAACGGCAGGACTGTTCTGGTCAATTCTTTTTTAATAATGATTGTAATAGTACAAATAATATTTTAAGGAAAAGAAAAATGAAAACTAACTCGAAAAATTTTGGAAAAAATAAAATTGCTTTGTTTTTTTTTCAATATGCTTAATTCTTATTTTGTTTTTTTTTTTTTGTGGTCCTGAATCAATTTTCAGGAATAAAATTCGAGATTGTTGGGCTGTGCTAGAGATATCAACTATTTGAAAGGTCAGAATAACGTCTACTATGTCAGCTAGTTATCGATAAATATTACGACAAATTATGAAAAAATATATATGTATTAGGAATTTACTTTCTATAAAAAATAACTTGACAGTTACAATCGATAAAGTAACCGTGTGACTAATCGCCGACGCTATAGATGGAAGTACAAAAAACCCGCCTAACTCGCTAAGCTAAACGTCAGAATAAAATATCAATATTTATGTATACATTGAAAGTAAATGAATGAATGAACACTATTTCGAAAGGCACAAGTTGTATTTTTGTTGAATACACGTCATTTATAACATTTCCTAGGCTTTCTATAAAATGTACGTTACGAGCGCTACGGTCTCATACTTTGCCGGTTTCTCATTTGGCTTTCTATAGAATGCCTAGGCAATGTATAAAATATAAATAATATCATACAGTGCCGGCTACTGCTTCAGAATATACATTGCCTATAACATATATATATATATATATATATATATACATATCATACAGACTATTATTTGGTTTTGCGTATTCGCCAACGTCCATACCACGTTGAAAACACCGGTTCTCGTCCGATCACCGAAGTTAAGCAACGTTGGGCGCGGTCAGTACTTGGATGGGTGACCGCCTGGGAACACCGCGTGACGTTGGCTTTTTTGCTACACTCACACATACTCTCATTTACGTCTTACAATAACAGAAATTTGGGAAATTAGGCACATTAAAGAGGTGCCCATATGTTTTATTAAAATGCATACGTCCAAGGCGGTCGTCGCTGTTATACTGGCCTTGATAAATATCTCTTCACATTACGCTTGAAGGATCCGATGTCATAAGAAGTGAACACACTACTCAGGAGACGGTTCCACAGTTTGATGTAAGATTCAGTCTAAAACAACTATGCAATCGAATCCATCAACAGAGGTTTATTACAAAGTAAAACCAAGCAAATATCAAAATTTTAAGAAAATAACGTCTTCGTTAACTGTGTACATACCTATACATTGAAATCATTTATTATTAATGAACCCTTAACGCCGTACCGTGATAATGTAGGGGTGGAAAAGGGTGTTAGATTGTTGACCTTCACGTCGTCCAGTAGTTTAAACGATAAACGTAAACTAAGTTATTATTGCGCTTATATTACTTAAATAGGAGGGAACGAGATAGAGTACTGTAGAATTTCATAATAGGTATACAGAGAGCCTATTTTGGTTTGGTATAAAATCAAAGACATATTTTTTATACATTTACTGATAGCGCACCAAGCGGAAATACGGAGCTACTGAAATTGGTAGTTTCAAAATACAAAACGTAACATAGTAGATATTTGATAACACACATATATCACGCCTAGACCGCAAGCGATTGTGATTATCAAATAAAGGGGATGGAAAATATTTCATTTAGAAATCAAAGAATATCAATGTTTTTATTACAGGAAACTTAATGTTTGACAACTTCGTACTACACTGCTATCTTCCAATCAAGGGTTTGCATTGGCAAACTAAAAGTTCCAAATTCCGTTTTCTACAGAAAACCAATCACTGACTGGCTTTAGGACTGTAGTCTTGTTTGAAATTAGTATAGCTATAATTTACAAAAACCATTTATAATCACATGAAAAGAATTACTATTTGATTTTTTTTTTACATAAAAATATATACTACCGACTAAAAGTTAATTTGATAATACCATATAATGAAATATGCAAGTGACCCATAATGGAATCTGATAATAACAGGCATAGGAATCTGAGAGTGATATATACAAGAATTTTATAATGGCATATACAGGAATCTGAAAATGGTATATATACAGGAATTTGAGACTGACTTATACAGAAATCTGAGATAGCAAACACAAAAGATTCATAATTACTTATTTCTAGGTAATTGGGTAATTGACCTTAGGTCGGACCGTTTATATTGATTATAGTCATAATGTGTGTCTAAAATATTATCATGGTCAGGTGTCTTATGTGACCAGGAAAAAAATGAAATATAACATGAAGGTGAATTTACTGTCGCCAAAATTGTAAACTAAAACGTAATTTTCTGTAATTTATTCAAAGTAAAATAGTTTTCAAACAAATACGTTGCGCGAATGAGGTGTCAACCACAATGGTACCGTACGGTTCGCTGCTTATCGTAGCGAGTGACGTGTCGGTCGCGGTTCGATGCCCGGATATATTCGATTTAACTCGTGTTTCAGTTTAGTATGTTTCCATTACATACACGTTAAACAGAACTTACAAAATTTTATGATAATAACTGACCGACAGATAATTCGAGTAACGATAATTTTTCGTACCTACTTGCATTCATATGTTTACAATCTTTTGTTGTTGATATGTGAGAATATTTGAGGAATAATTAACTACAGAACCTTATATTTAGTTTAATTTCCATTTATAATATTAAATTATTATAATATTCATTCAATAAAATACATGCCAGTCAGCTACTTTCATTACATGAGAAAGGTTGGTTACAATTTTACCAACAATGTCAATAGACATAGTTGAACATTAATGGATACAAAATTTTCCCTCGCGAGGTGCCAACGGACATCTTGGTTGCTTTTTTTTTCGAACTGACTTTACTGTTACTGACCTTAGGGGCCGTGGAGTCTTTGCGGCTTTTACAGCTTTACCGGGCTTGAATTTTTTATTAATATCTTGGTTGGAAACTAAGACGTCTTGGTTAAGCGTAGATTCGTGCATTGGACATGGTTTTATTCAAACAATGGGGGCTTCCTATTCCCATACAAAGTTCATTAGTTCATACACTTATAATATATTTAAAAAACATCTATTGTGTATTGTTTATTATAAAATACTCGTTTTACGTCGCTTCCACGTTTTGTAAAGTAAATATAATTTTTACAATGTGTATTAAAACCAAATGGTGCTGGCGAATTCGTCACCATTTTATCGAGACAGAGAGACGTTGAATCTTATAATTTTTATAGAAGATCAGAGTGAATTTTTACGACGCGCATTTTATTATAGTAGTTTGGCAAATTGACTTTACTGTACCTGATTGTAAGAGCACATTACAATCCAAACGCAACGGCCACCACCGAGGGATCGGCAATCCATCTGCAGTCGCCGCTGTCATGTCGGCAAGCATAAATATCTCTTCACCTTACGGTTAAAGGACCCTATGTTTTATCGTTATAGGTTTGGCGTAGTGGCCACAATCACACCTGATGTTAAGTGACGATGTGGCCCAAGATGATAACACGCTAAACCTAGTGGAATACTAGCTCTCAAGTGCAGCTGCCGAAACATACATATTGGTGCTTGGCGACAGATTTTCAACTTGAGGGTAGGTCGTATGAAGGAGTGAACACATTGGCCAGGATATGGCTACACAGTATCACGGTACGACAAAGATTTTTAATTTGTGCCAAGGTGTATAGGTTACCGTAAAACTGTCACTAAAGACCAGTGCATGTGGTTCTGTTTTGGAAAGGAGAAGAGGGAATTAGATTGAGCAGCTCCTCAGAACACCCATCATAATAAATAAATAATACAGATAGAACACACTCAGCGAAGCAATGCTCCTGCGCTGCTGAAGAGGCTCGATGTATTTGCTAACGTCTGCATTAACAATGAGGACAGCTCTTCTCTGCAACCTGCCCAGAGCATCGAGGAGGTATTTTGCGAATCCATCCCAGAGATTCGAACAGTATTCTATACATTGCATCGTAACAAAAGTCTACATTATGACGTTGATTGCTAAACCTCTTATTTATATTATGTTACGCATATAACATTGAGTGTGTCCATTCAAAGTATAATTTCTAATGCGCGTACGTAATCACACGCACCTCCTCTTTTTCTTCTTAATTATATTCCACTGAAAAAAATGTTATAAATAACAATGTCTCATTTTCAGTACTACGGGTAGATACCTACTGTGTACATAACAACAGAATATTTATTTATCAAACAAGATCTAACTAATAGCTAAGAGTAACCAATGTTTGATCACATTTCATCAGGGGGTTTAGTACTTGTTTTGATAGTATTGTTAAGATATAAGAAAAATAGAAAAAAAACACTATTCCCTGAAATATTCGTTTTAATGTGGGCGCTAAGAATGTGTCACAATGTATTTACGCTTGCCATTTCTCTTTTGCGCATTTCTCTTCTAATCCACTTGTCTCCTCGGCCCGTTGTTTCTTCAAACTCCAACACTCTCGAGGTTAAAGTAATGGTCTAATTTAATTCTACATTATCGTACATCTCAAAGTAAATATAAAAAGAGTTCAAATAGCTACAATATCCAATTCACACGAATGAGTCAAGTCGTGATACTTCGGCAATGGTTAAAACGAATATTTACAGAACTTCGCCCATCCCTATCCATTTCCAATACCTATACAGACTACAGACAATAATCAATTATTAGCTCCCGGGAGTAATAGTGTTCTGTGATTATTACACTAATAACATTTATCATTTAACATTACATAATATTGTAATGAAAACAAAACTAATTCTGACATAAGGAAATGTTTCTAAAAAATCAAAGAAAAACAGAAAATGATGGCAAGATGAATGATGACTTTCCATTAAATATTAAAATCGACATTATTTTTGAGACAAAGGACAAACTCGTAAAATCGTTACTTGATTTTACGTATTAATACGGCTTCGCTCGCGTGAACAACAAAAATTTTTGTTACCGAGATAAAAGTATCCTATGTTACTTCTAATACCTCCAAGAATATATGTACAAAGTTTCATGATGATCGGTTAAGTAGTTTTCGCGTGAAAGCGTAACAAACAAACTTACATTCACATTTATAATATTAGTAGGATTGTAAAAATAAAACTAAATATCATGCCGTGCACTCAAGGATTATTTATAATCGTAAATTCGTTTTTTTTTTTCGATCTGAATATAATTTTGCCATAAGGGCCCTGAAGCCTCGCTGCCCTGACGGCATTTATAGCTTAACCGGGGCTTGAAATTGAGCGCTCACTCAGCTCAGTAAATCGTGACGACAAGCTCTCAAGGATCCCAAAGTGGCAGAACCTCGTCTTGGGCAGTTGTCGTAGTTGCAAATAAGTAGCGAACTGGCTAATTGCCTATCCGTAATTCGATCTAACTGACTAACTATATATATACATATGTCTATTTTCTCTGGAAGGAAGCAAGAGACATGCGTATATTTATTTAGTAATTTGTCAATTTTGGTTTAAACTAAGTAGCCAAAAAAATAAAAAAGGTCCCTTACAGAACCTATGTACGGAGTGGTGTGAATGTACGGGGATGTAGTGTACTAGTAGCTAGTGAATGCAGTGACACTGTATCGTGCGAGCGGCTGCTTGGCTCAAGGACGCCATGTCGGAGGAACGGACGTAGTATTACAACTCGGAACATTCATTTTTATTGGAAACATGAAGCTGTCTCTCACACACCTATTGCGTCTTGTATATAATAAAAATCAACCGCAAATTACATGAAAACGTTTATCTTCAATATCTTCTATACATATTATAAAACTCATCATCCCTCGTGTTTGTCTGTCCGTTTATGTCCTTTTCACCCGAAAACTACATCCGATTTACATGTTTTTTATTTTAATTTATAGCTATGTTATCTGGTCAGTTTATAGGATATATTTTGTAAAACAAAGTAACATAAGAAATAAGCAGCATAGCTAAGTAAACCATATGACATATATCAAATGTATGTTCTACAAAATTGTGGATCTTAAAAAAAGTGTGGGTAAAATAGTTCATTGATTCACGCACGAGAAGACATCGCAGTTCACACACACAGCTTACACACAGCACAAGTTCACAAGTTCACACACAGTTCATAGCTTATCGGTTCTATAGTGAAACTATATATTTATGTAATTTTTCCATATCGATGTAAATTTACATACCGTCTCTATACATAATGTAAAACTCAACGTCTCTGTGTCTGTTTGTCTGTTCGTTTATGTTCTTTTCACGCGAAAACCAATTATCCGATATACATACATGTTTTTATTTAAATCCATAACTATGTTATCTAGCCAGGTTATAGGATATATTTTGTAAGTAATATATGAAATAAGCAGTGACGATAATGGTGAATGAATTCGGAAAAAGACGCATTTGGGGCGATTGAATGTCTTACGCTGAGTAAACTATACGATATCTGGGATGTTTTCCGTACAGGTAGTGTTTGAAAGTTTATAAGAGCCTTCAAAGGTCCTATATTGAATAAATTAATTTTTGTTTTGATATTAGATCAATAGCTGTAGGTATTTTCTATTTTTTGCTGTAAGTGATACTAAAAAGGTCGTTACAGCCAAGCAAAAATAATTTACTCTTAAAACTCCACAATGCTACAAAATATACTGCATAGATAATTATAATACGATCAAAAATAGCCTTCGAAGTGTACGTACAACCTGTTCATCGTCAGAGACGGATGAACAAACAAAAAAGCTTACAATTTACTATCATTATTTAAACCGGAGGGCGCGATGCTTTGGTCAGTTTGGTGCATACCTCGCTCCGCTACGCTTGTTTCAAATAAAAAATATTTTTAATTTTCAATAAATACAATATATTTATAATTAACCGACGTCCGTTCATAAACCATAGAGTAAAGAAAGTAAAACCAGTGATTAATAAAACGGTTGTTTTAGTTTTCAGTCAGTACTGGTTTCAACGATCAGTGCCTTAGAGAACTTTATAAGATCATAAGTAGGAAGTTTACAACGATGCAGCGGTTAACGATTGTGGTAAGTCTAAAAATCTTAAAGGCAAATATTTTTTGGCATATATTACAAAAATTTTCGTAATTAAGTTACCTTTAAAAATATTTATGAATACTGTAATATAATAAGTAATAACTTTTAATGGAAAATGTGAAAAGTATGAATACCTATAATATAGTAGTAGGGTCTCTAAAAAGAGCTTCCGCGAGTGATGATACTTGAGTACGTCCGGCGCACCCTGAGCAGTCAGTTCGGATTCCAACTTCATTGTCTAGCCAACCTTTTCAACACGGCACGATATATTTTTGTTTAAAATAAAACTTGTGCCAACAAGAAGAAGAAGGAAAACATATAGTATTTATACAGAATACAAATACTCTACGGCTACAGTTTTATTATTAGTAATATTGTTAAACAGGGCAACAATTATGTTTGAAAAAAAAACAGTTGTCATATGTTTTTAACGACCCTACGGTTAGATTTTTTTTCGCATAAGATATGATAATGATAAAATTAAAACAACGTAACAATGCCGTAACCGGTTGCACAATAGCACACCTTTTGTTATAGTCACATCATTAAAAAAAAACACACAACGGATGCGTTCACAGCCACTAACAATTATTTTAAGCTCGTTGAATATTTTTGTTCTAGTAAATGTACTCTACTATAAAATACATTCTTTATATATATTATATCCCATCACAGTGTTATAACTTTTCCGTTATATAGAAAATTGAAATCAGACTTCGTTTCTGTTAGCGTTTGTCCAATATTAGAAATTATGAAAATGATCAGAAATGATCTTGCTTTTAAGTGCAGCTGCCGGTACGTCTGGCGTCAGATTTTAACTCTAACACCATGCTTATGATATCATTACGATGTTTTCCTTTACCGAATGTTCAGGGATATTTTTTTTTTTGTTTTCTGGTTAACTTATGTTGCCTAACTAAAAGCTGACAATACAAATAATACAGACAGCCTTTTTTTGAATGCTGGGTCCTGTGTTGTTCTGTGCTGACCGACTGGTTCGCGACTACCATATATACCAAGTGTACCACCCGCCTTCATGGCACGCACAGCCTATCCGATAACGCGACCCCGTCCAGCCTACGGCTTACGAGCGTTAATCACGGAAAAGAACGCCGCGACACGTGCACATGATTCTTATCCGACGAGGGATAACACCCGTAGGTTACGGCAACTTCAGAGAGAGGTTAGAACTCGCATCGGAGAGTACAGAGGTCACCGGTGGGATAACCTCTTAGAGGGTCTCAAGCCGTCCCATCTGGCTTACTGGAACCTCGCCTGCTCTCTGAAGTTAGAAGCTTCCGCCCAGATGCCGCCCCTCGAAAGGGGCCCCGATCTCCCACTCGCGTTCGATAGTGACGATAAGGCAGAAATCCTTGCCGCAAGCTTGGAGAGCCAGTGCTCCCCAAATTGCGACAACGTAGACACTGCCCACATCGAAACTATCGAGACCGCCGTTCAGGAACTCACGTTGATTCCCCCCGCGGAAACGTTAACCCCAGTCACGCCCGATGAGGTCTGTTCTATCATCAAAGGCCTTAAGCCTAGGAAATCTCCCGGTCCTGATGGTATCAGGAATGAAGTACTCAAACTTCTTCCTGATCACCTCATAGCTCTTCTGGTCTGCATCTTCAATGCAGCCATAGCCCACTGCTATTTTCCAGCCGTCTGGAAAAAAGCTATAGTTATAGGTATTCACAAGCCCGGCAAAAAAGCTTCGCTTCCCGATAGCTATCGCCCGATCAGCCTTTTAAACACACTAGGGAAACTTTACGAGCGGCTCCTTCTGAACCGTCTCAAAACCGTTATAGATATTAAAAATCTATACCCTCCCGAATAGTTCGGTTTTCGCGCCCGACACTCGTGTACACATCAAGTGCACCGCCTCTCGGAGCACATCACGAGCAACTTTGCCAAAAGTAGTATCGCCCCCGCCCGTACGCTTGCGGTCTTTTTCGACGTAGCTAAGGCCTTCGATAAGATCTGGCATGCCGGACTAGTCCACAAGCTACATCAATTAGAAGTCCCGGATAGGTTAGTTCATCTAGTTCACGATTTTCTACGCGACCGCACCTTCCACTACCGAGTGGAAGGAGTACTATCTACCGCCCACCCTATACGCTCAGGCGTCCCGCAAGGTTCCATTTTGGCGCCTTGCCTTTTCAATCTGTACGTCAGCGACCTCCCGAAGCCCCCCGGGGTCGAGGTAGGGCTCTACATTGACGACACAGTCATATATGCGTCAAACAGACACAGAAAAAATATCGCCTGCGCAGTCCAACGTGCCGTATCCACTCTCGGGGAGTGGTTTCGAACGTGGCGAATAGCTATTAATCCGGTAAAGAGCGCCGCGATTATGTTCGAACCGCATACATGCAAACTACCACGCACGGTAGGACCCCTCTCATTATTCGGTACGAATATCCCTTGGGCCACCAAAACTAAATATCTGGGTGTCACCCTCGACTCGAAGCTTAACTTCAACGCACACGTTACTATAGTTAGGAATAGGGCCATCTGGATCCTTTCCCGCTTGCAACCCTTGCTCAGTTCGGTAAACAAAATGTCCTTAAGACATAAGCTCACACTGTACAAGATGTGCGTCCGTCCGATCTTGACATATAGCTGCGCCGCGTTCGCACATATGTCCAAACATAACTTTGCCCGCATGCAAAGAGTCCAAAATCGGTTTCTCCGTCGCCTGCTTGATCCTCCAGCCTTCGTTAGGAACATGGACCTGCACAGGGACATGAGGCTTCCCTCGATAGAAGCCTATGTGAAATATCTCACCAGGAGATACTTCGATAGCGCTTCGAATCATCCCAACCCACTCGTAAAATCCACCGTGAACTACGTCCCAGACAACTCGATCCCCGCTTCCAAACGTTATAAACGCCGTCCGCGAAATCTCTTTGTCGATCCCGATGACGACATCGAGAACGCTAACAATTTCTACTCGTCCGCTCCCGCAACATATGCGTGCTCGCGCCCACGCCCGCGAAACCACCGTTCCCTCCGCAGGGGACGTACGGTTAACTTCGCTCCCGCACACCCGCCACGACCGCCCTCCTCTGCGGCAACTCAAGCCTAGGTCCGATCCATCGGCATGGAGCCCTTGAGCCAAGCAGCCGCTCGCGCGATACTAGTGACTCTACAATCACTAGCTTTCACAGCCATACATGACACTGCATTATACACACATGCACAACACACATAGGTACATAGGTTCTGTAAGGGACCTTTTTTTTTTCTTTTTTTGCCTAGTTAGAGTAGACAAAAATTTCAGACCACTAAATACACATACACACATGTTCCTTCCCTCCTCCCAGGGGGCAGAAACATGTATGTATGTATAGTTAGTTTAGATCGAATTACGGATAGGGATTAGTCAGATCGCGACTTAATTGCATACGCGCAACAGTCCGAGCCGAGGTTCGGCCACTTTGGCACCCTCGGATGTTGTTGCTTAGCTTTCGTGGCTGAGTGCCCTAATCGCTCGCCCCCAAGCCCGGTAAAGCTGTAAAAGCCGTAAAGGCTCCAGGGCCTCTAAGGCTAACAGTATAGTCAGTTCGAAAAAAAAAAAATGAATATACAGTAATCAATCAGGGTGTAGGATATCTATACCCGTGTGAGGGACGCGATCACCAAGCACATGATGATAAATGATGATGATAATACGTCACAGTGACTCTCTTGTGGTTTTTAGCTTTTCGGAATCGAAAGTATATATTCAGCTGTCGAGAGACTTGCGGAATCACAGTTTTACGGTAACCTCCATATCGACACGAACTAAACAGTTCTTCATGAACCATCTGCGGCCAATGCGTTTCCTCCTTCTTATGACATGGGGTCCTTCAAGCGTAACGTGAAGATATATTTATGCAGACCGACATGACAGCGGCAACCGCCGATGGATTTCGATCTCCCGGTGGTCGCCGTTGTATTTGGATTGTACTGTACTTAAAATCAGGGACAATACAGTCAATGTGTCGAGCTATTATTAAAAAAAAGACTTTGAGGTTCGCAGGGCGATGAATACCTGATGTTGTTGTCATGCCGATGTCTAGATGGTCAACGTTGTTTTTAGTTTGTTCTGTACATACCAAAATGCACAGTACATCATTGCTAAAAAAAAATTTATAGGTAGCGTTTAGGCACAATATCACATGATATTAAATGATGACGTGGCTCTAGATGGTAAAACGTTAATCTCAGCTAGAGACTGCATCTAAAGCGGAGCTCCCGGAACTCGCCTACAGGTGTCGACAAATTTTCAACTTGAGAGTGGTAGCTAGCGGGCGGGCATAAGAAACTGCCCTACCACCGTGATAAAGTTTCATTATTATACATATAAATTTCCTAAATCGTAAGAACAGGTTCTTTCTTCGGAAGAACAGATCCGAATAGGCTACCACTGAGCCATCATAGCACGCATCGAATTGCCTTTAAACCAAATATGCAAATAAAACTGGGGCGTCAAGATGTAATCAATGAGTACTAGTTTGCATAATTTTCCAAAACGTTAATTACACGAGCTTACAAAAATGTGACCTCCAAAAAACAATGCCGTGATATCATATTATGTTAATATAATATGGTTTAAAATGAAGGTTACCACACCATTGCGTTACGGGAAGTTGATTGTGGTCACACACCGACTCACTGTGCCGTAAACAGGGAGGGAGCTGTCGAATCTCTTTTTTCCCTTAACTAAAAGTGATTGCTTGTTGTAATTAACAACATGCTGTAAAAGCAATGCGTCATCTGATCACTTAAAAAAAGGATATTGCATGTATTTAACCAAAATTTATTGACAACAGAGAATACAAAGTAACTCTATGAAAACAAATTTAATGGACAATATTTATATATCGAGAAAAACAGTAGTTGGCAAGGTAGACTTTGTTCTGCCTTCACCAATATCAATAAGTCAATAATTTAATAACAGCGACACCTATCCCCACCTTTTTCCTGATACTTTTTCTACGGCCATAAAACAAAACAAAAAAGAAAACTCATATCCATCCATTGATTACTGAATCATGGTGTTGAGTTCAAACAAAAATCCGATAGATAAATTACATTATTTTTATTCCCAAATTTAAAATTTTCCTTGAGTCTCTTCCAATAATTCGGACTATTACGAATATTTTAATACCAAAAATATCCAAATCGGCCAAACCGTTCTCAAGTGATGCGCTTACTAACTTACAAAATCAATTTCATTTTTATAGATGAAATGAAGGTTCGGTTCGAGATTCCAACTATAAAATGATTCTGAGCTTTCGGTAAAGGACAACCGAATGAAACCATAGCAAAGTGGTAGGCAATTTAACTTAAGTTTTAAGCAAAGCAACAAGAATGCAAGTATAGCATTATGGTATACTATTAAATTTAGACAATGAATTGACTTTATGGGACTTCAAGAAAAAAAAAACAATGAATTCAAGTTCGCATAGTTAACGTCGCGTCGCATTGCTTTGATTATGATTGATCCTTATGATTATCTAGCAAAATAAAAAACCTTCAAGATTCATGAACATAAAGATGATTTATCTTGAGAAAAATATATATTTACTTATTTTAAGAAAAAAAGAGGTTAACAGTCCAATACTGATTTGAACTGGTAATGGCTACTAGTTTGAACTAGTTGGCTACTTATTTAATAACTATGATTATATTAATGTGGTAAGGGTGACAATGGATGCCGATGAATATCCATTTCATACGCAGGCCGGTATGACAGCGGCGACTGTCAATGGATTGTTGACCTCTCGATGGTCAACACTGTTCTTGGATTGTGCTGTACTTACCAACAGGCACACTTCCGTACTATAAGAAAAAATATTTTATGTAGGTAAATCAGTTCACTTGCTTCTTCTGCAAGACAGAGAAAATATTTTAAAGTACTTGGCACGTGCAAGGTGTTTTGGCCGCCTTCTATTATATGAAGAATGGTTCTTCAGCATATGATTTCATAGATGCCCACTGCTGGAGATAGGCTTCAATGCAGCGGCTTCCCACAACTTCACCATGTCGTCGGCCCACCTTGTGGGAAGTCTGTCATCGCTGCGTCTTCTGGGTACGCGATCGCCGCACGCAAACTCTTCAACTACATCGGCGGGCCGTTCTAAGAGATGTGTACACCGGCCTTTCTCATTTAAGTCTACATATTCTGAGGGCTATATCAGTGACGTCCAGTAATTTTTTGCGTGGACCTTATTCATTTGTAGTTGTAGCAGCTTTTGTCGGGTAGATCCGCATGAAAATTTTAGTATTAAACAATTGAATGCTTCACTTGCCAAATCTTCTTTCTGAATTTGATTAAATTTTGATGTTAAAACAATATTTTGACTGTTTATTTTATAGAGTTAATCGATTTGGAACTTACAATTTCACTACGCAAATAGCGCGTCTAGTATATCATAGAAATCACTGAATCTATAACAACTGTTACAGATTATCAGCCTAACCGCAACGTCGCTGTTTCAATTTAAAACGCAAGCGGAAGAGACAATCCTGTCATCGATTTTGACACCTACCGCCCTACCGTCTCAACTCAGCCGGCAAAGTAGGAGTTACTACGATTACCGTTACGGAAGCCCCTACTTTGATAGGCTAGAATACGACAGGGGTCGCTGCGGTCGGTGCTATGACGACGACGATGATGACAGTGATTACCAGCGTGACGACGACAGACGATCACGACCTAGAAGCAAAAGCAAAAGCAGATATGACGACGATCGCAGAGTCGACGATAGAAAAAACAGTCAAAATAACAGTACCACCGATGAGGATGGAGATAAAACGAACGATAGACCGAGTGGTAGTCGAAACAGAGGAAGAGATAGACATAGATACGATGACAAAGACAGATATAGGCCGGACTACTACGACCGGTTTCTAAGAGATAGACACCGAGATAGAGATTACGATAGATACTATGATGATTACTATAGAGATAGGAGACCGGTTTACGAGAGATACCCGGATAGATACGATTACGCATACAGGCGGCCTTACGATGACAGATATGATGATGCGTTTGGTGGTTATGGGCCTAGTGATGGACGTGGACCTCATGGAAGGTAACCGATATTATATTTCTTATCCAGTAAGCTTATAAAGAGTTAGCCGTTATTTTTTTCATTTGTTTCGTTTCTTTTTGCTTATTTATTGTGTAAAAAATTTTGTGTGTAACTGACTGCCTAAAGTATTAAATAAATATTTTATCTTTTATCCAAATTCAACGTTTTATCCAGACTAGTAATTATTAAAATTTCTTATTCTTAAAAACACTAGCTGTCCCCGCAGACTATGTTCTGCTCTTTCCAATAATGTATAACTCGACCAGTGCCACCTATCGCGTTCAGGATTATCGTAAATCCTTCTACATGAAAAAACACTTCTTACCTTTTTTCAGGGTGATCTGTCAAACTGTTTTAGAGTTTATGAAACTCATATATCTAACATTCGTTTTTATATATCATATCTTTATATGTATAACTAGCTGTGCCCGCGACTTCGCTCGTGTGGACTACACACAGCGCCATCTACCGGATCCAATTGTGAATCTAAACAATCCTGAGATTCACGCAACACACAAAAAAAAATATCATCAAAAATTGTTTTATTCGTCTCAAACTTCTTTATAGGACACGACAGTATTTAAACCAACAACTTCGTATACTCTCACAGACTCTCTTATTCTTTCGATGCAAAATTTTATGGACGTTGTTTATGGGCTGCGACTCCTGGTTAGAACGAGCACCGTAATTCAGCGGGTACAGAATGCGTGCGCTATATTCTGTTTTAATATACCTCCCAAAAGTGACGTAACATCGTGTTTAAATCAGGCAAAAATGCGAATGTCAAATAGACGTCATGTTTACCTTACTGGGCTTCTTTCTGGTAACATCAGAAAGGGAAAACCTGAATATCTTGTGGAAAAATTAACCTGGTTAAGTTACGATCTCTGAAGTTTCATTGTTTTCATCTGTTCAACATACCTAATATGCTGGAATCTTGCCACACCATTGTGATAAAATAACTCAGTAGCAAATGATACATAAAACATACGGAAACCGCTTTCACCTAAAACTGCCCTAGATCCTCACAATAATGGTTAGTAAACCAAATTAAACCTATATATAACGGTTATCGGTTTCGCATTGGTTATTTCGCGCGCCATTGTACTGCGGCCATTGTGAAAAAATTATAATATGCATTAAATGGGTCACACCATGCACGGTTTATTGAACTTTTTGTATGGTAAGTAATATTGCAAATTCGTTATATCTTTACGTTAATGTTGGTGATTTAGAATATGAATACGAAATATTGGAAAGTCGCCTATATTCGATTAAAATTTCAATAAAAGAAGCACAGAGAAATGTTTTTGGAAATTTCTCTCTACTTGGGACATTCCGTTACTGCGGCGAGTAGGGCTTCCAGAGCTCCTTGGAGAAAGGGGATGTAGGGTCGGCAACGCACTAGTAATACCTCTGCTATTACAAGCGTCCATAGGCTACAGTACACAATTACCATCAAGCAGGTCGTAAGTTTGCTTACTACCTTAGTTGTATAAATACAAATTATAAGCTTAGATAATGAGGAGCTCATATCAGATAGAATATGAACTATAATGTAAGATATTTTTATGAATTCATAAGATATATCATAGGAAACCTAAACGAATGACAAGTATTCTTTTCGTTACTCAAGAGTTTTTTAAGCGTGTATTAAAACTATAAAACGAAGTAACTATCAAGATTAAAAATAATTTATTTAATTTATGTCCTAAGAAACCACTTCTAAATATTAAAACACTACCAACGGTTAGGAAAACATTCCAGTCATCAAGAAAAGTCGGTAAGAAACTCGACAGACTCTACCAGATATCACTAACAAGCATATATAATTAATGGATCCACCCTATAATAACTTTTCAACAATAAGACTTGCTATTTTTGTAATCATTGTCCGGCAATTCGGTAATGTTAAGCAAATTCCGTCTTAGGCGTGAATAGAATTGATGTTTCACGGATCCACTGCGGCAAATATACTGCATGATGGTTTAATTCTTATTTTCCAGTTTCAGACCATGGGATGAAACGTATCGCGGTCTGGCTGGATGGGACGCAGGCGGTCGAGGATACTACTTCGCGTCCGGGAGACCAGACACCGCAACAGCTTCGGCGTGGGGACGACAGGACCCTTATGCAAGGTATTCAAAGAATATAACTTATATAGTAAGGTTTCTAAAGAGGCTTTTAGCGTTTTTTTTTTATTGTAGCACCTGCAAAGTGGCAGGTCTGAAGGTAAGAACAGCACAATCCAGAAACAACGTCGAACACCGAGCATATATCTTCACGATGCAACTCTAAGAAGCGGAGCAGTAACTATGAACGTCAAGCAATCTGACAAGCTGTAAGCAAGTAAAGGAAATGAGGACATCTATAAGTTACACGGGTGCATTCACGGTGACATGGTGTAGAGTTAGTCGAATAAATAAATCGAAACATGAGAGTAACCGTGGGACATAACTAGTATGAATAAATTAAAACAAACCGTATAGTATTCGAAACTTTTCCAAACTCATAACAGACTTTCACATTTGTTTTATAACTATTTTTTCTAAAAAGTTAGCCGATAACATCACAAAATATTCAAATCCAATTCTAAAGTCTTTATTTCATATATTCAAGGCCGCAGTATGAAGGTTGGCAAAGCGGCGGTTATAGAGACCCTTTAGAATACAGAGGTTCCGTCGGATACGGACAGAATAATGGATACAGGCAGGATTATAGCTACGGACAAGCCAGCGGATGGCAGAGTGTAGGAGAGAGACGCCCTTATAGGGATGAAAGGTGAGAAAAAAGTGACATATGAAAAGACATCTATATCTATACTAACAATATACAGAGAGAGTGCAAATTTGGTGTATATGTGGAGGGTAATCTCTGAAACTAACAGTCATATATGTAAATTCTTTTTGTATTTTATGATTGTTTATAGATGAAGGCTATGAGCTATATAACTTTATACTACTACTCTAAGGAGTAGAGCAGTACACATGAACGTCAAGCAAGCTGTAGAATAACGGTAGGCTACACGGTTTTTTTTATAGAACCTCGGCACATTGACTGTGTTGTCCCTGATGGTAAGCACAGTACAATCCAAATACAACGGCGACCACTGAGAGATCGAAATCCATCGACGTTGACAGCGCGGAGGTGCGGTGCTGTGCAGAGTTGGTCGAATAAATTCAACACGGGTGAAACCGTGGGGCACAGCTAGTCAGTTGATAGATGTTCTATGTTAAAGTACATGTAAAGTAGTTTCTCTGTTTAAATCAGGTCGTAGAAGTGATCTTGGAAATTATAGACAAATTTCTGTACTACCGTAAGATTTTCGACAAAATTGTGCTTAAGCAGCTAGTACAATACTTCAAAGCAAAAGAGATTTTGGGTGGGCGAGAGTATGGTTTCACGAAATCAAAATCAACCACTGGCGCTGGTGCAACGCTACTAAGTCATATTTTTAGGGCCTGGGAGGAGTCGCAGGATGCAATTGGTGTATTCTGTGATCTCTCAAAGGCCTTTGACTGCGTTGACCACAGTACGCTTATACTTAAGCTGAAACACTATGGTGTGTGTGGAACTTCTTTCATCCTGCTAATTTCTTATTTAAAAGACTGCTGTCAGAAAAGAAGTATAAATGGAGCAACCTCCTCGGTATCATTTGCCAGAATCGATGTTCCTCAAGGCTGGATTCTGGGACCGCTTTTGTTTCTCGTGTATATTAATAATCTACCTGTAGTAGTTGAGAACAGTGCTAACATGGTTCATTTTGCATATGACAATTCACTTATATTTAAAGTGAAAAGAATAGATTCAGAAGTTAGGAAATTAAATAATACTTACGTTAAAATTTCAGAATGGTTTGCTTTAAATAATTTACTGCTAAATGCAAATATAACCAAATGTATAAGATTTGCCTTGCCCAATGTTCGGCGTGTTGATAGTAGTATTAAAATAGAAGGGCATTTAGTAAGCTTAGTTGACAATACTCTCTTCTTGGGTATTACGCTTGATTCAAAATTACAGTGGGGTCCTTACATTAAAATGTGGAGATCATTAAAAATAGATTTTCAATTTGAGGGTGAATGCATCGGCCGAGCTAATATTGCGGGTTGTTAATTGAATTCCGGAATTCTGTAAGAGTTGGTTAACCTACTTCAATCCATTTGGAAGTTTTGTTTTTATATTGCCTATTTCTCTTTCAGCGGAGTCAATAAACTCTATAATAAGGAACCATATAATCAACATGGTACACAAAGTAATGGTTACGCACAAAGCAGCCATCCAAAGACCACTTATGGACAAACAAACAACATACAACCAAATAGGTATGGTCAAGCCGATATATACGGACAAACTTCAAATTATGGTCAACCAAACACGTACGGACAATCTGGTTCATATGGACAAAACGCCTACGTACAAAGCAGTACAACCCAAGAGACAAGCTATTTATTCCAAAGAGAAGATCAAAAAGAGAATGTAAAAAATGAATCAACTGAAAATTCAACTTCCAAAGATTCATAATAGGTTTAAATAATTGTAGTATAGTTAATAATGAGTACAGAATGTGTGGCTGTAGTTATTAATAATAATCGGGAGTAGACAACCTATAAAAAGTTGTTTTAAACGCTTTATATGTTGAAAATAATACCCGTGAATTAATATTAATTCATTATTACACCTTTAAAAGTAATATTTTATTTATTTATATAGAAAATATGCCATAAAAACGCAGCATTATGTGGCGTCATCGTTCAATAAACAAAACTAAGTTTAAAGGTATTAAGTGCAAAATTAAACTTTAAACTAAAAACTTTAAACTTTAATTAAACTCAATTTTAAATGTTATGAAATTTCTTTAGCACCTATATAATTTTAAGTCACTATTTCCACACTTAGTAAAGATTTTAGAGTAATTTATCAAATGATAACCTAAAAAGAACAAGACACAACTGTGTATATAAATATTGAACGATGACGTAACGTTTTCTGATTGGCGTTCCAATCACGTTCAGAATCACAGACAAAAAAATATCAATTTTCCTAAAGGAGAATTTTAATGAATATATAATTTTCACTCTTGCATTTTATACTTTTTACCAATAAACTAATATGGTGAAATAATCAATTTAATTTTTAGACATAGGTAGATATTGTCAACTCGCGAATTGTAGAACTCCTAAAAGAGTTGAAGAAATGTCGCTGAACTAAAACATGTTTTTCTTTTTTTCGTATTATAATTATTTATACATTCGATATTCCTTTTAGTCTTTAATACACAGTAAACACCAATTATGGTAATAATAGATATAATTAGATGAGATTTATAGATAAAGCCATGAGTCATTGTTCCACGGCTCTGCAAAACAGCACAGGAAATTAATTCGTGGCATAAACAAGTATTAACTTATTTTTATGTAACAAAACATCATTAAATAATTAACATAATAATAGTATTATTTTATTTGTGTGGTAATAATATTATGCACAAATTTGATAACAAGGCAGATGGAGTCTGACATAACACGAAAATGTTCCAAATAATTATTTTAGTTTAGCATTCAATTGTGTCAATTTTGAAAGGAAACGTCATGCAATGTCAGCACTTCGTATGTTTTAATATTAAATAAAAAATATGCCGCCTTGTGTGTAATTACACAAAAGTTCTTCCTGAAAACAAAAAAGGAAGAGGAAAACCGTTTCATAGGTAACAAAGCTTATTTTGATATTATTTCTCGTGTTATTTGTTACTGATTACAAAACTGCAACAAGTGTTGCTAGGTTACAATGAAATATTTTCCTGTAAGTTATAGTAAAATATATGTATGTAGCGTTGGCAGATCATTTTGTTTACAACCTAACTATCATGAAACTAATTGTAGGGTAATATTTGTCACGTTATAGTTTGTTTGTTTGACTACAACCTACAAATATTGAAAAAGTTAGCGTTATGGTTCCAAAGTAAAAATTATAGAGAACCCTGGACAATTTAGTGTACCAGTGAAAAATCTAAAATCCAAAATGGTCACCAAAATTTTTTAAAGATTACGACATTGGCACTTTTAGACATAGGTATGGTAAGTTAAAACAAAAGTAAATAAATAAAGAGAACCAATAAAAAAATCAAGATGGTTGAAAATTGGTATGTAAAAGTCCTTGGAGGCCTTTATTTTCAGTACAAAATCTTTTTTTTTATGACGGATGATGGATTAACGACTAAGCTACTGAAGTGGTAAAAAAATAGTAAAACTTATGTTACTACCCTGGCCACATTATTCACACCGTAGTACGTGTTGTTATCTGGGTGCCAAGAATACACAGCTAAATGCATGTCCCACTTCTGTTGTTCGTAAGGCTCAATCTGCTTTTTCTTAAAGCTGTGATATTATGTTTGTTATTCATAAGCATATTAATATAACAGATTGGTACTATGATTCAAGTGTTATGTTTATTCAATTGATGTAATTACTCGATATTAAATACAACTACAAAGTATTGATCAGATTTAAATTATATACGTACATTATTATAACAAATAAAATGAGTACAACAGACATCTTCAATAATTTATAAGACTATGTGAATACAATACATATGACAGTAGACCATCTAACGCCATCTGTTAATGAGTTTTACGATTAAAAGAGCATTCTTGATAATGTCAATAGATGGCAGTGTATCGGTATAAAAACGAGTGTCCGTCGACTTTTCAAGGTAAACTGTCAGTCTGCTTGCAAATATTATTACTTATCTATATAAATAAATACATAATAAATATATTGACTCAATTTCACACACGGTCATTTAATTCTAAACCAAGCATAGCTTGTATTATGGTAACTAAACAGTTGATATACACACATCAACACCGTCTAGGAATATTTCGGATTTTCACTATTTACTCAAAATTTGTTACAAAGAACACACAACATGTATATATGACGTTAACAACGGTCCTGCAACGGTTTTTCATGCTTTGAATCAAGTTATCAAAGTCTTTCTGCGGGCTTTTCCCAGGTTCTGCTAAGATGCAAAAAAAATTATAAATTAAGTCTCGCCGTGGTATGGATGGACTGCCTGAGGGTGTTGCAGGCGTCATACGCTCGCCATACGCGTACTCTTAGCAAATCGGAATGGAAACCGAATCGGGACTCATGGGTAAACAGAACTACAGAAACCGGTCCTTCCCAGAGCAAATGTTCACGAGCCCACTGTAATCTTCGTCTGCGATAGACTTTTAGCACGGCGTAGTGCTGGAGTACGAAGTGGCATGAAGGTTAGCTTGCAGTTTATCCCTCACAGTTTGGTCAGTCTCAAGTAACTGGTGCTCTGACTGGAGTCTTTGAACCAACTGCATGACCTTCACATTTTGTAGTCTTTTCGCGGCAACTTGCAAAATTCCAAAAGCGAAAAATATTTTTTATGGGGCCTTTTGAGAGCCGCGGGGCTGTCACGAATGAGAATGAAAATTGAAATTAAGAAAATAATATTGAGTTTAGCCGCACTTCTTATAGTGTGAAATCATCGACCAAAGGACGCCGAAAGACATTTTCGTTTTACCTTGACACCCAGACACAGCTGACAAATAGGTAACTGGAAGTCGTAGAAATGCAGCACAGCGAATCGAGTCACAAAGACAAGTTTCTTACAATGTGTATCGTAGCGTAATCAAGCCAGGCATGAGGACATTTTAATACTCTGTAATAACCATTTTCTCATTTAATACCCATTTAAGCAAAAAATAATAATACCTTAATATCTTTAAAGATACCTATAATACCTTTTGCAAACATGGCTAGTTTGAATATCAAAGATAATTTGACAACGCTTGAACCACACCCATAAAAATGTGTTTATAAACCCTTTAACTAACTACTTATTTATTTATTCCTTGGACAAGTAAGACAAGTTTTCTAAACATATTAAAGCTAGAAAGAAACTGGTGCTGGAGGGTGGTGGTTTTTCGAAGCAATGATGGCTCAGTGGTAGCGTGTAGTAAACGTGACTTTAACTCCCTGCAATGAACCTGAACTTTCGGTGAAAGAAAACAACGTGATGAAACTATAGCATTGTGGTAGGGCTTATTTTATAGCGTGCCTGGCTAGCTACCACCCTAAAGTTGAAAATCTGTCGCCAAGCACCATTAGGTATGTTCCGGCTGCTGCACTTGAGAGCCAGTCCCACTAGGCTTATCGTGTTACCATCTTGGGCCACATTGTCACTTAAGATCAGATTTGTTCCGGGTAATCTCCGAAACGGTTGGACCAATTTTGACGAGACTTTCACTGGCAGATAGCTGATGCTATAAGGAATAACTTAGGCTTAGACTAACTTAGACTTTATTATAGAAAAATAATTAGGGTTCAGCGAAAATAAAAATAATTCGGAAAAACGAACTCGATTCGCGCGTGTGCCCGATCGACGTCATTCTGTAGACCACGCAAGCGCAGTCACGGGCTCAGCTATAATATAATAAAATGATAACCCATAAACAATTAATTAATCCAAAAATTTAAGCTCTACAGAACTGAGTTTTTTTTTATACTAGCTCGGCAAAATGGCCGTTCCTATATGTAAGTATAGCATCTGATTGTAAGTACGGTACAGTCCATAAACAACAGTGATCGTCAGTGACACAAATTACATCGGCATGTTATGTATTGCCTTTTCTGAAACCTCTGAAATGGCTCTTCACGCCTCGTTTGAAGGACCCGATATTATAGGAAGAAGGAAATACGTTGGCTAGAAGACTATTCCACATCTGTACAGTACGGCAAAGGTAAGAGTTAGCGAACTTCTTTGTTCGTGTCATGATAGGCGCTACCGTGCAACTGAGGCTCCCTAAAGCATACTAAACATAAAGTTGGGTTTCGTCTCACCGGTCATCACTTATTAGGAGCCAGTTCCAGAATTGAATTACTAAAGCGATACTACGAAACTAAAGCGCCTGGAGTAATTATATGAGCAAATGTATAACAATGTAATAACATAAAAAAATATCGTCCATCTGGCAACATGGGCTTGAACTTTTCTCTATTTCATGCAGTGGTTCTCAACTAAAGCTAAGAGCCAAAATATAGCCCGGAAATGTTTCTTTATTAATTCTTTATAACGCGGGCGTACCGGTACATAGTGGCGACCTTGTGGTCCTTGCTAAAAACAAGGATATTAAAGGATATTTTTAGCGGTTTTAATTTTTTGTATATAAATTTGTGTTATTTCACCGTATCTTGTGTAATACAGGTGGATTTTTATATAATAAAGCTTGGTTATTGTGCAAAAGTGAAGTGGATTGGAAATAATAACTTGGGTCATGTATTTTGAGATGCCACAAAAACTCCCTAGAAAGTTGAGAGGGGACCCAAGAGAGCCACCATCTTGTTAGGATCCTGAAATCGTCATAGCACTGGAAACTAAATTCACTCGATAATGGCAGTAATGGTCTTCAATAAAGAGGACCGGTTGCCAATTTAGGAAAAGAAGAAGAAGGATATCAAAGTGATCCATGTTCCATAAAAGGTTAGAATCAACTGATTTAATGTGGTTATCTTATAGGTAGGTAAACCTAAAATAAAGTTCTTCAAGGAGTTTTTGATCTTGGTCTTACATGTTGTTTTTATTTTAATTCATAAACTTATGTTATTTAGCAATATATTTTGATATAATTTTTCGTGATCTAGTTTTTATTATTGTGTACAAGTGAATATACATTTTAACTTACCAAAAAAACACGCTGGACAATTTAACAAGAAAGCCGCCATCTTGTTAATGGTATTTTTTGAAGCTAGACTAAAGAACTTCATTCGAAGTTAGATTAAAGAACATGTTTCTGGAACCTTATATTTTAATTAACACTACCCCACACATATGCTTCTTTTCTACTATAATAGGTGCGGGCCCCTAGCATTTGCTGCTTTTGCTATATGGCTAATCCGGCTAAACCTTCGATACACCAATAGCTATAATATTCATGGTATAAAATTATAAAGATATAAATAAAAATAGGTAAAGAAAAAAAAATTAAACAGATCCGTCACTTATCTTTTCTTGAGAACCCAAACTCAATAGGAATGCGAATGAAATATCAAAATTATTTATAATGACCAATCTAGCAATTAACTTTAGATATGATAAAAGGATTATTACACTTTATATCTGATAAGCGGCATATCATCGTCCACTCGGTCTCAGGTCCGTGTAAGGTAATCTCGCGGTGCTAGTTAAAATAAAAATAATTCCTAATTTAGATAACTTGGTACTAGCTATTTTACTGTCGCATCGTGATACCCTCAAAAAGTGTTTATTATAATTAATAAAAAAAACAACAATTACCTTCGATAAATTGATTTAAATTTGTAGTTAGAATCATAAAATTAAAATCCGGATCTTATAGTAGAGAGTGTTTTTTTTATAAATTGTTTTTTGGCACGGGATTGTTTGTTATACAGCCTTTCTAACCAAAAGACAATTTATTTAAAACTTTCGGTATTCGATATAGCTTGCGGTGAGGATATTTTTAACGATGACGCAACAAGACTCAGTGACTGTGGCGGAAAGTACCACGCAGGATCCTGTACAGGTTGTGGATAATAATGTTCAATCGACACTCCTGGCGCCGACTGGAAAAGAGTGAGTACCTACTTTCATAAATCTTAATTGTTGTAATGACCGACGACAACCGACGCTTTCTGAATTGATAATGTATCGGCAATTGTCTGGAGGTGGTCTGATTTTATAATGTAATAATTATTTTAATGTTCACTTGAATACGATTTCAAACAGAAATATAGCCACACTCGAGGTCAATCAGATTTTTGCTTCTAAGAACTAAGATATAAGAGAATCTGTGAGTATAGTAAGGGGGACTCAAGAAGTGAGTTAGGAAACAGAGAAATCTTTTGGAAGTTTCTATTAGATTATCTGCATTAGGGAGCCCGAATGTTGAAATACATTCCACAGGAGATCGCAGGCAAATATTCTTGTGTCGTGTCGATTTCATACGCAATACGCACGAGTAGTCTATATATAGGTCGAATCCTGCTCATTTAGGATATTTAAAGAACAAGTGTGAACTGCTTCACACATAATTCTGTTTAAAATTAAAGTACCCTCCTTCTGTCTTAGAGATTGGGAGAGAGGCCAGTTTTGTGCTTGGGTATAGGAGTCTGCATAAGATGTTGTTATGGTGGTATTGGGTGTGTATGTATTTTTTTTACATGATTGAATTGATATATGACTTATGACTTGATATAGGACTTGGAATATACATATATTGAATTAGGGTGAACATAATATTATGGATGTTTACATAATATTGTGATGGCATAGGGTGTATGTGTGTTCCTGTGGTGAGTAGGGTTTCCAGAACACCTTGGGGATTTAAGGTCGGCAACGTGCTAGTGTGATGCCTCTGATTTTACAAGTGTCCATAGGTTACGGTAACCGCTTACCATCAATCGGACTATATGATTGGTTTACCAAATTAGTAGTATAAAAACCAGATTGAAGGCAGTGCGATTTTTGTTATGAAGTGGCAAATAAACTGCAGTCCGCCATGTTAAGTGGTAATTGAGGCCTATAGCTATGTATATGCCTGCTTTGCGGCAGGTCGTGGTCGAGCTTTCACAGTTGAATCTTACACAGATTCTACCAATGTTCATAATACTCCTTAATTAATAAATGTGTCTACATGCAACCTGTACAATTGTGTTCGGCTGGGTCGCGACCACCATACACGGTGTAACACCCGCTTTAGTAGAAAGATTAAGCGTGTCGTGTTCCAGGATCAGATATATCTATACTATAATAATACAATAAAGCGGAAGAGTTTCTTTGTTTGTCTGTTTGTTAAAACACGCTAATCTCCGAAAATACCAGACGGATTCGAAAAATTTTGTATATGATAGCCAGATTCACGAGGAATAGTATAGGCTATCTAGCATTAGGCTACACCTCCCAGCTAGCCTTAAATATTGATTTATGTTAAGTGAGTCGGAAGAAATAGCGCTCCCTAACTGCCTTATCCGCGTGCGCCGGTGTAATGGTTAGTGATACGTAAATACAATGTTCTACAAAAACATTGTTCCTTAGTACATCAAAAAAAAGTTTGCGATACCATATGCCTTTCTCTTATACATAAGCCACGATAAGGTATATTCTGTTTTTTTTTTTTTTAAATTAAAAATTGGTAAGTCATTTATGATCATTATTAGTCATGGCATATTAATCCTTAAGAACGAAAGTTACTTCATCATCAAGGCAATTTTATGGAGATAAACTTTGCCCTTTATGTCATGTTATATGGACGAATACTTTGGGAGATAATGTAAAATCAAAGTAATTCAACACTCAACTCTGATCTATGACTATATGTGTAGTGGCGCGAACGAGTCGTGTGAGTTATGACGCTTAACCGCCCGATAAAAATATTGTATATACTGAAGTATTGGAAATCATTCATCAGAGATTTCTTTTAAATTATACGCGGGTAAAACCGCGGGGCATAGCTAGTCCAGTAATATAGCGGGTGGTAGGGTGATAGAACCATTACAGTGGCACTCTGTTGGTTTGTAGCTATTCGGGATCAGATGAACTGACTATACTGTTAGCCTAAGCCTTGGAGCCATTAGAGGCTTCACCAGAGGCTTCATGGACAGCTTCACCGGGCTTGGAGTGGTAGCCGTTGTTTTTGTATTGTATTGTGCTTACTATTTGCTACAGTACCAACACATTGAAAATATATTTTTCCCTTTATTAACCGATTAAAAAAAAGGAGGAGGTTCTCAATTCGAATGTTTTTTAATGGATATTCAGCCATAACTTTTTTTAACCATTTTAGATGATTCTTTTTTCGTTGGAAAAGGAATACTTCAAGGGTGGTCCCATTTTCATTTCATTGGTCTTGTACCTTCGACTTCGAAGATACACCAGGGAATTCCTCATATTTTTTTTATATTTTTTTATAAATGTCTACTTTTTGATATATATTTTATGATTACTAAGATATTTACTTACACAAAGTGAAATACATTAAAAATATGTCATGAATATTTTTAATGTACAATTTTATCAAAACTATTAAATTTATATTATCCACTAATATATAAATCACGATTTTAGCATGAAGACAAATTTACAAACATAGTGATTACAAAATGAATAAGATATTTTTTTCTTAACGTTTAATGATTTTTTTTTAAAATAAATGTAGTTAACCTACCCATAAGTTGGGGCATTATGAAAACTTATTGTGACAAATATTTAAATGATTATTCATAATTTTATGGAATTATTATATGTACATAAAATTATTCAAATAGACATCTTATCAGTATAAATATAATCGATCAATTATTATATTATTACCTACACATTCATAATGCTTTTATAGCTGTACATAATATCCTATAAAACTTACGTAAACGGTATCGCATTATAATACATTTCTTATCAATTGATTATTAAAATTTCAGACACGGTCTTTTTTAATATAAGGCTTTTTTTTTATTAAGTAACTTCTTCTAGGAATATTTAACATAATTTCCTAATCTATATTAATAAATCTATAGAAATAGATATAAATATTTACTGTGTAATAAGCGTGTGAGGAGCCGCGAGAAAAGCAAGTATGCATATAGACACATAGTTAATCAAATGTTAAGGTTAGTTTTGATGTTCACTTAAATGCAAATCAAATTCTTGAAGAACGTGTAAATGTCCTTGGGTTAAAATCATATCGACTGTATTTGGGACGAACAGGTCATCGGACAGGACAGGACAGACAGGTTTATGGACAAAACACTTCCTCTGTCACCTTGTTTGCTCCCATTCTACATCATAACCATTTTCAGATATATAAATACTAGTTGTGTCCCACGGTTTCATCCGTGATAAATTTATTCCATTAACTCTCCACTGCGCCTCCTCAAATACACCCGTGTAGTCTAGCGTTGTTCTCTCTGCCTATACTTGCCTACAGCTTGCCAGATCGCCGTTCATAGGTTATAAAGCCTATAATAACCTTTGTCCATAAATATGATAAATAATACAAAAAGAGTTTATTAGCGCGATGAGACAAACAAGCAAACTCTTAGGTTAGCTTAATATTGCTATAGATAAATTAAACAATAATCACATTAATTTATATCTAACTAGCTATGCCCGCGGCTCCGCTAGCGTGGACTATAGAATGACGTCGGTCGAGCGTATGCGCGAATCGTGCTGCCCCGCTCAAAGGACGAAAGACAAAATGCTTATTCTGGGTGATCCTTAGAAGATTAATATATGCTATCGCCGACGTTTTTGTAGGTCTTTTTAAGATCTACAATAATGTAGAGCATTAATTTCATATATCTCGTATGGTTTTCTCAGCGTATTCCGTTTAAGCGCCTCAAATGCGCCTTTTTCAGAATTGATTCATTATTATCGTCGCTAATTATTTCGTCTTACAAAATATGTAATATAACCTGGCCAGATAACATAGCTATGAATTTAAATAATAACCATGTAAATCGGATAAGTGGTTTTCGCGTGAAAAGAATATTAACGGAAAGAGAGACGTTTAGTTTGATAATATTTATAGATATAGATATCTAGACGGAGGTCAGAGAAGACCAGTGTAAAATAGGTTAATTAAAACTCATATGAACTGAATTAGTAAAACTATCATCTGATGGTGAAGATATATGAGCAAAAGAACAATCGCTTTTTTAGGTTTCCGAAGTCAGCAAGGAACCCTTTAATATATTTCAGTATATCCGTCTATTTGTTCGTGACTTAGCTCAGAAATTCTTAGTACTAGAAAGCTGTAATTTGGTATGGGTATATATACAAATTAATCACACCGACAAATTGGTAAAATACCTACTTGGAGAAGTAATTTCGTACAAATTCCATTGAAAATTACTTAAAGCCCCTCTCTCTAGGTCTGTATATTGTGACGGGCAACTACAAAACCCTACACACCGCGAGGCCCCGTGGGCACTTGTCAATTTTTTTTAAATATATCCACGGCATAATGACGTCACTATGCATGATGGTAAACACAGTACAATCCATACACTTTGACAACCGTCGAGAGATCGACAATCCATCGCCGCTGTTCTGCCGACGTACAAGTTTCTCGGCAGCTGGATCTATACTGGCTGATCCTGAAATGCGATCATGTGCATGGTGGTCGCGACTCTGTCTGGTACAGCCGCCTTACTCTTGACGCGTTCGAGTTCTGAATCGAATCGAATAAAATTCGAATTGGTGAGATTTGGCACTCTTGAAATCAACACTAGCGCACGATCCTGCTGTGGCTCGAATCGGAACTAATTTCGATCGTTTTTCCATCTAGCATTGCTATGTAAAAATGTTAGAATTAAAAGAATCTAAGCAATGATCTATAATACTTTATGGTGACGTGTGTGTCCTGTTACCGGATACAGATAACGACGTTGATATGTTTCGATTATAACTCAATCTTGATTTTCGAGACGGTTTGGTTCAAGAGTACACTTTTAGGATCAAGTTCGAATCAAAAGTGAAATCGAATCAGAAACAAAATCAAATTCGAATCAGTTTCAAGAGTAACCCCTCAGGTCCCCTCAGGCTTGATTACTGAATTTACACCGGTTAATTCACAACGAGATACGCCTGAGCATACCAATGTGGCGGCATGCCACGTTTTTTTTCTTGTTGTTGAAAGTTTGTATAAAAAAAAGCTAGTTAGTAGGTCTAAGCTAGTTTTACATTCGAAATTTATTTAAATAAATAATTCGTTTTTTATAACATTTATAGGCGATCTGTTTTCTTCTCACCACTTCAGATTCATTAGGTACCGAAAAGACTTTTTCGGTGAATGATAAAGTGGTGGGAACCGAGAATAAATAGGATTTTTTTACATCTGGTAAGCTGTCAAATGTATTCTTAAATATACGTATATTGCTATTTGTCAAAAGTATTTTTCTCTAAAAACTCTTTTTTTTACTAGTACAGTTTATTTGATTCTATACTTTCCGTGTCAGTGTTTCGTTTTACGCATCACAGTAAAGTATTTTCGCATACCTTATTTTTATGAAAAAGTATAAAGTATATTTATAGAAAATAAAGTAGGATGCATTATTATAAAGTATGGTTGGCAGCCATAGCCATAGCATATTATTGTTTCCAGGTGCGAGATGGCGACAATTTTAAACGTATTTAGATAGGAACAAATCCGTGGTATTTAGAGTAAGCAATAACAATTTGTTTATTACTTATTATACTTAGTAAACAATATTTATTTACATTGTAGCTCATTATAACAAACGATTATTAATTAAATTAACATTATTATCCAGTTTTCAATGAAACATTCTAAATCGGATCTATTTAAATACAAATTTAACCTCTAATCAGGGACTTTAAAATTTTAATGATCTGACATTTCTTAACTGTTTTGTCGTAAAGTCTTTTTTAATAACTTCCTATTTCCTTTGTCTACTTTCTATTTTTTTACCTAATTACTTTGCTTCTAATTTCAATTAGATAGTAATGTTTACATAATTATTTGTAAATACCAACTATTTTGAGATGCTTTTACTTCCGCACACATTCGCACTGTGTATCTTATTCAACGGTTATCTTAATTACCTGTTATCTTATTTACTATGTATCTTAATTACCTGTTAGTAATTAATCGTACCTACTAAGTAAAATAACTCGTTATCGTCAAGGAAGGGAAAAAAATTTGTAAGAATGGAAGAAACAAATAATATATTCATATATTTTAGTTTCACGTTTCTTGGTATACGATTCTTGACAAAATATTGTATTATCGATTGTTTTATTAATTTGATTATTACATCGGTCTACTTGACCTCCGTGTAAGGAGATTAACGAATTCTAATTTCCTTCAGAAAGCTTACCTTTACACGTTTACGAAACCTTGACAAACTTAGTTGAGGTTAGAAAATATTCTTTATGTCAAGCGAATAAGATCGGAGTTTCTAGAAAGAAATACACGATGTACGATTGCTAAGCGTGCTGTGTGTAGGATTGGTTCGAATAACTGACACTTTGTAAACTGTGTCGTGTTGTGTATCAGGATTCGCACGGATAATCTCAAGCATTGATAAATTTATGAATCATCAGTATTAAATGGTTTTTTTGTTTATCTATCTATCTTATCTGAAAATGAGGTGTAAACAGACCGTTATGTCGACTCAGTGAGTTTTCTGTGTCAACTTTAGTATATGTAATCTTATTCGTACATCTTAAATGCATCGTATTCATCTTATTCAATAAAATTATTACAAATAAAATATCTGAATATTTACGTACCGACTCGATAATCGTAAAATTTGACTTACCAAGTAAAACATGGACTCCTAGACAAGGTAAGATTTAAAGGACTCAGTTCCGTAGCCACCATAATATAAATATTTGATTTTTTTATAAGAAAAAAGTTACAGAAATGCTAATAAAGTTCACATTCCCGAATTACTTTTTAAGCCTCTCAAAGCCAAATCATATTAAAAAATATCCTGGATCTCAACTTCTTTGTTGCCACAGGGTTTCTCAACTTTAAATCCGGCCGTGCTTGGTCTTACGACTAAGACCTGAATAAAATATAGGTCGAAGCCATCGCAGGTTCGATATCCGTTAGAACTGACTATTCTTATTTTAACCTTGCCTGTTTAGGGATTGAATAAAATTTTGTACCTACCTATAGCTACTTTATTCACCAGTATAGGATATATAGTGAGCCAGGTGTGACTCCGAGGGATCATAGGGGTCATGACTCCCAAACTAAATATAACTTTCAATTATCATAGAATTTTTTGTTTTGATTTTTTCATTGATAATGTTTCGGTAATGTTGAATCTTCTGGAAACTTAAAGCTAGGACCCGATATTCTAGATCTGCCGTGCCTGTAGTGTGTGTACATGCCATAATATTATATCCCACATTCGGATCAGTAAGAAACTGCATGTGTGTAAACACATTCAGCACACACATTCAGCAGTTGTTTCAAAATCGGATGAGATAATATACATTATGATCTCGTATTAAAGTAATGTTATAATAAATTTAAAGTCAAGCATTCAAACGTTGTTCTATAAAGACATGTAAAATAGAATAAATAATAATTATTTCTCTCAAACAATATTTATTTTAAGCGTTCCGTGTGTGTTTGTGTGTACTTAGTTGGAAAACACTGAACTCAACGATGAGACAATACGAGCTCTCACTTGACCGGTCTATGTCAGTTCAGTTCAGTGCCAACGCTCGGCTTGTTTCCATGTCGCTCGGTACGATACTGGCCGTTGTCGATATACAAAACTTTTTAAACTCCGAACTTCTTTGACAACACAAATTGCCGCGAATAGTGTCTTTGTAATTTTGTTGTTATATACATATATAAGAAGCATTTTTAGGTTAGAATATTTATAAAAAAGAGTGATTGTTACTGATAAAGAGGTGATAAAAAATAATCGATAACCACATGTTTTCGGCCAGGTTAAAGTGAACGGTCAGGTTTTATTTCGTGCAGTGATGCATCTTGGAACGTATTATTTTTATATCGAAATAATATTGTAATCGAGTTTTCGTCTGAGGTAAGTGGCAAACATTAGGCAATTTTTTTTTTTATTGTCGCGGTCGTTGACTTTGATGTTTACAACTTATCCTTATCATATTTAAATCGATATGATTTCTATCTTATATATTTATATCTTCATATATCAGAGACCGAAAAACCTGATACAAATCGTACCTACTAGTAATCTATCTTACATTTTTCCGTGAATTGAAATATTATTGTTACAATGTATATTTTTATCAAATTAGGTTCTTACATTCATAATCATTTTTGAAATTATCAGTTTATTCTATTCGGTTTTTTTTAGATTTTATTTATTTGGCTTTCTTTTTTTATTCAACTTATAATTTAATGCAGAATGAAAGAATATCAGCGAAAATATATATCCAAAAATATCCTAACTAAAGCTGTGAGACTTTCATTTGAAATTTGTGTACTTAATACAAATCATTAAATATATATTTGTAAAGCTTCAGTCACAATAAAATCTAATAGAAACCTCCTTATATACCTATTACCGCGGTTTCACTCGCAGTAATTATCTATTCTACTCTTTAGGTTCGTAGAGTGATACCCTAGCTTCAAATCCTAGAAATTACCTCAATAAACGGGTAACCTGACACAAAAAATATTTTAATAATCGGCTTTGTACTCCTTGAGAGTATAACGCTTGAACGTACAAACTGTCATCTTTATAATATTTAATATAAATTTACGTATCATAATTGAGAGGGTAGATACAATATGTTTAGAATCCGGTTTGCCGGTGTCCGGTTTTTCCGCACTCACTTCAGCTTACTTTGCATTGTATAAAACTTATTCCAAGTTATCAAGAGTGGCTGTAAATTAAATAATACTCGACAATAATATACAGTATTAATTTAATACTAGCTTATATATTATAAGGAGTAAAGACTGGGCACCACTTTTTAATGGAAACTTGTGAGAAATACATAAGCATAATATGACAAAGGTGAAGTGCCATTTGAAGAGATGATAGTACAGTGGTAACGTGTTCGAATCTTAATATGAACTTGAACTTTCTGTAAAGAAAAACTTCATAATGAAATCGTAACATGGTGGTAGAGTATTTTCTAATGCTCGCCTGATTAATTACTACCATGAAATTTCAAATCTACCGCCAAGCATCTACAGTTATATCCAGGCAGCCGTACTTTTAGGTAAAGCCCTCTATGCCTAGCCTGTTAAAATTTTAGACCACATCGTCACTTATTATCGTGTTAGATCGTGGTCAACCGCTAAACTTATAAACTATTAAAAACCTTCGCTGTGAGTTATCGCCAAATACAAGAATTGTAAACGATTAAAACAAGTTTAAAATGCAATTATAGTTAGTGAATCTAGTACTAATTTAATATTACCAATTAACACTTCCATCATTATTTTTCAAAGAGATTTTTTTGTAGCAACTCTGTATTATATATCTCTTAATTCTTCGTCAAAATTAAAGATTCCAACATAATTTTAAAACGTATGTTCCCCGCTATGGACGAAACGAAATAGTTTAAAATGAATGTTTTCGTTTATAAATGATTAAAAAACTTTCTTTAGGAATGTCATAAACAACTAACATGTAAGAGGCGCCATCTATTAACAATGTATTTAACTAGCATGACCGCTGTTGATTAGATTGTTTACATTCTATAATATGTGAACTATTCTATCTATTATTTTAGACTATCTCGAAAGCGCGAATTTACTTTTCTTGTGTAAACAATAGGTATTTTGTTCTTTTTATTTTAAATTAAAGTTACTTATTTATTAAACAAAACCTCAACAGACCTCACAGTATAATAAAATGAAAAAGGCTTCATGTAAAGTATTTACGTACTAAAGGATATTAACATCAGAGATGGTTATATAATTGTTAATGGGTCTTATCATTAATTTATATAGCAATGAATGGATCTTATTCAATAAAACTGTTAAACCACAGTCACAAATATATAGCAAAATTTTATGAACTGTTAAATGGAATTTACAAAGAATTAAATTATACCGATTAAATTATATTATTAGAATACAAAATGTAAATTCAACTGGTTAGGTATTCCGTAGGTTAAATATTGACGATTAAGAATCAATATCCCCTATCTAAATATTTTAGAGTTTTTAATTTTTTATTACTGTCAGATTTAAATTTTCTGCCGAAATTTAGGGAAATACCATTTAAGGTAAAACCACCAGTAATTGACACTGCACCAATAGTTGACACTCTGACGAAGAAAATTAAATATTTGATACTAAATTGATTTGAAGTCTTGAGTTTGTTAACCGACTTTTATAACTGACTGTACCTATATGTATTTATAACATTAAAAATATATCAGTAATCAGTGATTTTGGCCATCTCGATCTTTGACTTCCTTTTTTTTCTTATTATTTAATTTTCTTCGTCAGAGTGTCAACTATTGGTGCAGTGTCAATTACTGGTGGTTTTACCTTATTTAAGTTTTCGGCCAATAATGTTTTGTTTTTCTCTCCTGTAAAGTCGACTTTTTTAAGATAAATAGTATTACTTCTTAACGTTCGATATATGCTAGCGACTACATATTGTATTTAATTAATATTTAAATAATTATGTCTTCAGTATTTATTGTTCGTTGACTTCTGTGCAGAGATTTACCGTAATATATACCTACAGAAAGGCCAATAGCACTACCTTTAATTTAAGTCGACTCTAGTAGGTCTAGGTTTTTTTGGTCACTGAAGCTCAGGCTCAGGCTCAGGCTCAGCTGAGGGGAGGGGAACCGGGGCAGACAGGCAGAGAGCTACTTTTGCATTTATAAAATTAGTGAGAATAAAGACGTCGTTTACGTTGAAAAATGGCTGTTAATTTTATTTGTAGACTATAATATCTTCACGCTAGACAAAAAAATAAAATTATAATTTACTAGCATAACAGTGTAGCGACATCAATTATTGCAATGAAAAACATTTTGCTTCTACAGCAACTGGGAATTTGTATTTATTTGTAAATATTCCTTATACAATTATCCTCATTGTTCACCGCTAATATATATACAAAGCACACATGCCAATTAATTTGAGTATAAATATAACTAACCTTTACCTTGACATAACTGAGCTATTCAGTTGCACTTCTCTAGGACATTTTGATATGCCTAAAGTTTGTAAATTGAAACTTATACAATTATATGTATGCATTTAACAAGAGGCGGAAAAATGGTCACTAACCAATAGACATTAATTATTTTTTATTTGCATTTTATAATATTAAAAAAAAACTTAACAACGCAAAGTGACGTCACTATAACTGATGTTAAGCACAGTATCGGTGACCACAGAGGAATCAATAGACAATCCATCGCCAGTTGTCGCTGACAGCTGTCACGCCGACTTACTCAACTGTCTCTTCAAGTTATGTTTGATACAGTGAACTTCAATTTCGTGCCAAGATAGATTTTACCATAAAGCTGTGGATCCAGAGCCCAGCGCGTGTTGTTCTGTTATGAAAGGGAGATGAGAGAATTATGTTTACCAACTTTTTAGAACACCTGTCATGACACAAACGGTAGAACACTCTCAGCGAGGCAATATTCCTGCGCAGCTGAAGCGGCTCTATAAACTTAGTATAACGACTGTATCATTTACAATGCAAAACATTTCTTTTGATAATTGTGAATATATAATTCGGTACAGAAAACCACGTTTGTATACGATATTTAGTAACTCTACTTAATAAATTATATACATAATATTTTTTTAATTTAACGTAGTACGCTTAGTAAATGGATATGTTCAATATTTATGAACTTTACAATTTTACTAGCTGGGCCCACGGTTTCACCCGTTTTAAATTTGTTCGACCAATAGTACACCGAGTCTTCGCCAACGAATCCGTGTGGCCTATCATTGTTCTCATTTCCCGTACTTTCCTACACCTTGCCAGATTGCTTGACGTTTGTGGTTACTGCTCCGCTCCTTAGGGTCATGGCGTAAAGTTAAATAGCAAACCTACCTCAATAAATGAGCTATATTATGCAGGAAGAACTTTTCAAATCTGACTGGTAGATTTAGAGATTAGCACGTTTAAATAAACAAAAAACAATCTCTTTAGCTCTATAAATAACTTTAGAAAAGATTTAATGCCACAAACGTTACATATGAAATGTGTAATTTATTATGAAATAACATGTATTACTTATTATGTATGTTGTATTGCAAAGTTATTTATAATTCAAAAGATAGAGCACGGCAGTTTTATTATAACCTAATCAACAAGTTAAAAACATGTTAATTCTTGTTACTGCTAATTAAATACGTGCGTTACCTCGTCGGATTCGTAATGAGATCTAAAAAAAATTGCGAAAATTTGAAAAACCGCACATAAAAAATTGCAAAGGTTATAAACAATTAAAGATTTTAAAAAAGGGTTTAGTTTGTACAAGTTACTTGAAAACTATTTGTGCTAGAGAAGTTAAATTTGGAAATTTTAAATTTGTAACAATATATTTTATTTTATTTAATTTCTTTTTAAACAATTTGATATAATTTTTTTATCAATTATTATTTTATAGTATTTTGGTGAGTAATTTTCAACTTGAGGTTAGTAGTCGCCAAGTGGTTATTATAAAAATCCCATGTTATGATTTTATCAAGATGGTTTCCTTCACCGAAAGATCATGTTCATTGTTGGATTCGAACCTACCACTATAATTTTAATATGCGGCATTATTTAATCAATCATACAGGTAACCCTATAAGTATACTTATAGTAAAACCTATAATGTGAGCTGGATCGTGCGCCTCGCAAAATCGACGGTTTTTTTTATACTCACACGGTAGTTATGTATGTTACCCCGTAGTGTTACTAAGGGGACTTGAAGTGACCTTCATAAGCCCTTTATTACTCAAGTCAAGAGTTCACGACTACAAAATATTTTTATTTTATTTATTTGAAAGAAACGAATGTGACTGGAATGTCCAGTATTGATATTTCAAGCTCATTCGAAAGAGAATGTTAACTTTTTTCGAACAAAAAAAGAATATATTTTGTACTTTGTAAGGCCTTACTACGTCATCAGATTGTAGTAACTATTTTCAGCGTAAAATCGTTGTGAACTTTGACGTCACACAGCATATATCATTATGATAATGTATTGTTTCTTAAAAGAATATTTGCTTAGCTGTGGAGAAGTATGATTCAACCTTCTTGTTTATTATAATGTAGTGAAAACGTTATACACGTTTTGATATATTTTTAATGCGACGCCATCGACGCTGCGACGCCAGCGACGCTGTTGGTAACAAACTTGCAACTTTACTTTTTTAAACAAAAACCGTTTTTATAACACGGTTTCACAGAATAACGGCTGCTATTAGGGCTGTCAGCTATCCAACTGATAGCAAGACCGTCTAATGTTGTTTAATCTTGCCCTTACATGCCCTTATGTGTCACCGTGCAGTACTTTTTTAATTTAAGTTATTATTTTTTATTATTTAAGTTATAATTTAATTTAAGTATTGTGCAAGCATTTGCCAGTGTTAATATTTTATTACCAATGCAGTAATAATTAGAGTTCAATTTGGTCTCGTCCTTATTTTCCTCAATGACTAATCCAATATTTCACGTTATAAACACGAATTTTAAATTTCCCACTATTTTTAAATTGCTTTTTAATTTGTACACAATAACCAAACCGCATTACAGCCAATGAAGTTGCAGATTACAAATTAAAGAACTACACGACTAATTAAATTCCTGCCAAAAACACCAACGTTACTTTTTCTCTTGACAAAAATAAAAAAAGTACTTTGAAGTTCCTTAATTGAAAGATATAGGTATTACTGAATACTACTATAGGGTTACAATAGATCTGAAAATAAATAAAGAATTAAAATTAACCTTGTACCAACTTCACAGCACAATAAAGTTATCGCTTATCAGTTTCGTATCTTTAATCGATTTATAACCGCTTTTATCGTGTTGATACTACTTAGATAAAGCTATATGTTATTACCGTCTGAACGTTATGTAAATAACATATTTATAATATCGAGTTCTATATCGTTTTAGCTGTTTATTTCGGGGGGCTTTTCGACGCATTTATTTTAGCAGAGTGTGTTCAGAATCGTTCATCAATTGCAAAGCGTACTATTGTTACACTCGTTGGTAATAAAATTCCTTTTGCAGTAAAATAAGTTAGTCGTACCAAAAAGACAGAAGTAGAACAAACTCACTATTATAGGTTGGTGTCCTCAGTCAGTCATAATTCAGATAAATAGTTCAGAGAATAGACATATACTACTCTGCGGTTGTGTTTCACTCTCTGTGGTTACACTAGACGGTGGTTGTAGTCCGCTTGTACATTTTTTCCTTTTGTATTCGCAAGGATGTCCAAAACGGAACTGACCTCTGTAGGAATGTGGCTCGCTTATATATTCTATAAAAACGAGGGGTCGAAATTTCCAAGTGTGATCTTGACATACCGATAACGTTTAAAAGAAGAGTAGAAATTTCAAGGCAGGCTCCTTTTAAAAATCCTTTATTTGTTTACGTAACCGAAATGATAAGTTTTCAATGTGTGCGTGTTCCGCGCGACCGTTAATTTATTTTCTTTAACGTTTGAAAATACTGCATTTTTATGCAGATAGTAATACTATTTGAAGTTTATTTTATTAAGGTCCTAATTGACTTTCGTTGATATTTTATCACGTTTTTAGTTATTTTAACTTTTTTACTCCAAGTAATTGCAATGTGTTTCCGTCTTTTACTGTACTAATATGCCAATAGAAATTGTAATAAGTGCGCTAGTAGAATTAGTTTCTCACAGCACAATAATGGGAAATTTTGCGGTAATTAACCTTTGATTATGAACGCAGTTACATTATAACGTTATTTCGAGTTTTAACGTCACTTTATTGATTCGATCAACATGCTAGAGACATGGGCGCGTATTAAGATATGGTTATGAGTGGTCACGTCTCCCCAGGTATATTATACATTTTTTATATATATAAGTAACTACAGGGCGTGCGGGCGGGTCCTCTCGTCGTAAGATATCTTTGGTCTAGCAAACACATATCTGTAATAAATCTGAAAAGATTCCACTCATTGAGATGTGCCGGCAAAAAACTATACCTAACTTATTAATAAATAAATATTACTGTATAAATAATTTGTCCAGTTAATATAGTGTGACCGCGAGTGCTATACCGTACCTTAAGTACCTGCGGAACGAGACGCGGGGGTTAGACGGCATACTCATATGACATAAAATATCCAAACATGGGTCGTGCTTTATCTCATGATGTAAAAGCTGTTATTTATAATATAGCCGAATACTTTCGTAAAAGGAAAGCAGATAAAGAAAGCTTTGAAAACAAAACTGATGCTGACTGACTGACAAAACTAACGTAACAATAAACCTAATTCAAACAATTCCACTTCTAAAATATTTTCATTTTAACACAATGACATGTAACGAAGCCAGAGTAACCTTCGTGAAACGTATTTATCATTAGTTTCCTAGAGTTTATGTTTTCCTGGTAACATCAAAAACATTTTGTATGTTTCCTGCAATAATATATATCATGACGTCATCGCGATTTATTAATGTATTTTTTTATATGTACATATTAATTAATTATTACATTTATTAATATTTATATCTACTAACGGCCTATCGTCAGTTATTTCTTTGTGACAAAATGACTTTTTTTATATCCGAGCAAGTGACCGGTCATCTCCGATTTTCAATATAGAAGAGTAATTTCAGTAAATTCATAAATCCTGCATACCCCCAAAGAATATATGAGCTTGAAAAAAAGCTATAAAGTAAATTGCCTTTACTAAATCTATACACATAATAAAATTGGAGTGTCTGTTTGTAATGTCAAAATAACAGGTTTTTACTAAATGCATATGAAAGTATACACGGTATCTATAACAAAAAAACCATTTTTTTAAATCATAATCTGTCTGTCTGTTTCTTTGTTCCGTGTAATCTCCGAAACGGTTGGACCGATTTTGACGGGACTTTCAGTGGCAGATAGCTGATGTTATAAGGAACAACTTAGGATTCTTTTATTTTAGAATAATAATTAGGGTTCCGCACAAAAAATATAAAAAGTTTATTAGTAGTCCACGCGAGCGAAGCCGCGGACACAGTTAATAAATAAATACTCATTTTCTAATTAGAAGCGAATTAAACACACTTTAGGCTGGAAGCAGTAGCTTATTAAACAAAATAGGTAGAAAAATATCTTTACATCCGCTATTGGAAGCTAGATGATGTAAAATGAGTACCGAGTATACACATGATATCAGTAATCCTGCTAAATTGTCACGTTTGTATCCGTTAAAGGATGTACTGACATCACTTTTATGTTCAAAACAATGAGTCAAAATACACTTTTGCGTTGTGACTAAAAAAAATATCACTCTTACACGATTAGGATTGCCACCTTTAAGTTGAGCATATAAAGTATATTAGTTGTTAAAGGTAGGAAAAAAGTACATGGTATCAACATAAAGTATGTCTTTAGATTCCAGTTGATATAGGCGAGTCAGTAGAGTTTGTTTAAAATACGATCATATTTGTGGTATCTTAAAAAAATACTTAAAATTAATCCGAGCTAGATCAAACTATATAAAATTAATTATTTTGACGTACTTTATGTATCTATCTTCTATATAAATAAAATGATTGACATTTGCCGTTTTGCGCTCAGCGCTCATCAGGAAAAAAACATGATATCTTCATTCAATAAAGAAAATTTACGATTTTTATAAACATTACTCGTTCTTCTGTCGTCCGCGCGATCGGAGCCGCGGACACAGCTAGTTGTATATATAAAGTTTAAAGTATAATTACCAGACCGTACAACATTTTATTATAAAATATGAGTGACAACCCTAGTCACGATAATAAAATGTGTGACTAAATACGAATTTCAAGATTTAATTATAATAGATTTTTAACCGCTAAATTATGTTCCACGATGCAACATTTATGTCAACTAATTCCGTCAAGCTAAAATCTCATTTACATAGGTTATATTAATTATTAATAAATATTACTTGTTTTCTGATAATATAACGTAAGATTTAACATACAATATTATATCACTTTGATTTCTTCTTCTTTTTCCTAACTTAGCACCCAATTCGCGCTAATGAACATTATTATTATCAAGTGGGTATTTCATTTTACAGAGAGTCTCGTGATTATTTCGGTGTCCTAACAAAATCGTGGCTCCCTTCATAGAAAATCCAGCGAGTTTTATCGCATAATTACACATGGTTCCTGTGCACAATAACCAAGCTAAATTATGCAAAATGTCAACTATATTACACAATATAGGGTCAAAATAACGCTAAATGAATATAAAATAAAAACCAATATATGATAGACTAAGATTCCGCCAAAAACTCCTTTGATTTGTTGCACTAATGCGATGTAAATAAAGTTTTTAAAACCTGACTGTATTATAAATATATCCGCCTATATTTAAAACGGTTCTACAACGCGTCTTACTTTTTAATTGTACGACGTTTGTCTACAAAAGTGTTATTGATTGCATTATGCAACTTAGTTGTGCATTTTAGAATATAAATAAAGCTATTAATATATTACGTATATGAAATTATATTTATTAGTGAAATATTCTTGAGTCATAACGAAATCTTGCTTATATAATATACTTTGTTGAGGTTAAAATAACAATTTAACGATAAATATAAAATACAACTATAAAACATATTATTTTGACATGACGTTTTAATGTCTTTGGAACACGAGTTGGGTTGCCAACCGTGAGTTATGAGACGGGACGTCCCGTTTCTAAATCCTTATAAGATGTGTCCCGCGAAAGATGAGTCCAAAGGGAATAAATAGCTAGACATGCATGTAAAATGTTGTATGACAAAGTAAAACAGATTAATAGGACTATTTCAAATTTAAAGGGTGACATTGATTTTTTAGCTACGTCCCGCTGCCCGCATTATGATTGAAAGTATCCCGCAAATCCATGTACATTGGTTGGCAACCCTAGACATGAGATAAGATTATAACTGAGTTTATTTATGTATAAGAGATTGACAACATTAACTCGTTAAGAAATTATAATAAAAAGGTACCTGACAATAAAATAATAAAGATGTAATAACAACATTTTAGGTGTGTTATACGGTGTTGCAACCGCACCCTTAGCAAGGGGTGCGACCGGTGCGCGGCGACCTACTTCACACATCCGTTATGACAAGATACGGTAACGCGGAAAATTTTCCTTTTTTTAAGAATCTCCAAACTGACTTTCGGATGAATTAAGACCGCCGTAAGACGAGTTTCTGACAACACCAGCAACTGTCATTATTTACAAACCGGCCTCTTAACAGTAAATATTACGGTAAACCCTATTTTATATAATCTGATATACATATATATATATATAAGTATAGAATAATTCTACTATGTGACGTCATAAAATGAATCAGCATTTAGTTTTGTCTGCAGACTGTTCTAAAACTAAATACTGGAAATGAAAGATATACTGACAATAAATATCTTCCTTCGCCCATTAGTCGAACTCGGATTAGATTAGAGTTCATATGGGCCATAAATGCATCGGGTTAAAAGATAATGAACTTCTAAGTTACATTAGACGTGCTTTTCCGTATTGGAATATGTATATATCTAGTTTTATACTCAAGTAGGTAGTCATTGGCGCGCATGCTGTCAACAGTGGTTATTTGTCAGTTGATGTAATCAGGATTTCATTCAGGTTGGGACGGAGAGTAAGGACGAAACCAGGATTTTATCCAGGGTGAGGAGTGGAGTAAACAAATATTATGCATACCTCGTTGCAGCGTTGCTCTACCTAGAAATATCTAAAACTTCATTGACAGTGTTTTCAAGTTGTTCGTTTTTGTTTGTTTGTATGTCTGGATTTAACTCAGAAATGGCTTGATTGATTCTTATGAAATTTTGTACACGAGAAGCTTATGTCATTGGTCAAATAATAGGCTAGAAGAATTTTCAATAATACTTTTATAAATCGTAATAAACATCCATAAAAATACATTGTTATTCATTCTCAACCGATTTTGATGACATTTTGTACACGGGAAATGTAAGTCATTATATAATTGACAGAATATAAGAATTGTCAATAATAAAATAAGAAATCGTCAAAAATAATAATTGTAATTGTACTCAACTGATTTTGTACACGGGAAGCATACGTCATTCCTTAATGTATAGGCTATATGAATTGTCAACAATATGAGTAAAAATAAAACTACGGGATTAAATTCATTACTGTGAAATAGACGCATGCGGAGTCGCGGGGCACCCCTATCATAATTATATATCTTAGAAATTCTATTCACTGGACAGAAAAAAGTTCACAGACAAGTTAATATATGTACGTTTATCTTGTTTATTATTTAGTACAATTATGTTAATGTCTATTACTCTATATTACGGCGTCTATTATAATTAGTTTTAGTGCCTAATTTCTTTTTTATACACCTACGTCTTTTTCTATTCCGGATAAAAATACACAAATGTAAATTCAAAAGGAAGCCTTACGACATAAACCGACATGAGTCATACTTAGAATTATAAATCGCCGTGTCGTGTTTTTGGACAAGGTTGAGGCAATAACCTCCGCTCGAAACCCGACTAGACTCTAAATTACATACTTTGGATAGAAATATCTGGAAGTTGTTTATTTAATCGCTATCCATTTTATGAAATACCTTTAACAATATTTATAAAAGAACTATCTCGCCCAGCAGGCGTCATTTTGCCCTTTCCGTAAACAATAACTCGGCCACAATGCTACTTATTTTATTTTGATTAGGGATCATTCCTAGTCTGGTACCCATAATAAAAAAGTGTGTATCTTTTATTGGTGTTGTCCTAGTACCCTGCCATGTTACTTAAGACCAAGACTACCATGATCGAAGCTGAGCGAAGGCGGTGGTATGGCTTTAATCAGAGATATAGACTTAGACTGACATAGGCTATAAATATGGCACCCAACGCGGGGTTTCCATTATAGTGAAAGAAATCTTTTTATTATTTAAAATATACCCACGGATATAATACTATAAATATTGGTGTCATACGAGCGAATCCAACGATCCAAACTAGTATTAGTGTAATATAGGACAGGTGTAAGTTATTTTCTCGTTATCGGTTGAAAAGGCAGATATTAATGTTAGCTGTTATCGTAAAGTCCAGGTCACGTTGTACCTACGTTGATTACGCCAATAATAATTATAATATTTCATATTCGAAGTTATTCTTCTTTATATGTGTTATAGAAAAATTACGAGAATAAGTATTTAAGATGTTCGCACATATTGTAAAAAGAAGATTTCTTGCTAAACCTCTTTTTTTATTGTGGTGAAGATATCCACACTCGTTGTTATGCGTCACGTATCGTATTTTTTATAAATAAGTACCGTACAAAAAGAAGACTTCTTGCTGAACAGCAGTCTCTATCAGTTTTCCGGAGATGCACTAAAATCACTTTCTCTAGTAAAGTTGAATAATAATGGTTATTCATCCTGTTCATACCACGAAAGTATACCGTGAAGATAAGAGTAGAAAGCCGTCAAAACCGGTACCTCCTGCTCGGACGTATTGTTACGAATGTGTCGGCTTTGTTCACATTGCGTCACTGACATAAGATCCACCACGCGGATAGAGATCACCTTACAACGTTAATTTAATTGTAATAATTATAATGTACATATAAAATGTTGATAATTATCGCGTTATAATAATAACGCCAGTTTCTAAATGTCACACTACTTCTTTCCGTCTGTAAGTGTTATCGAAAAAAGCTAAATCTATGACATTAACCATTTCAAACGCCAAAGTATTTGTAGCACTCCATAGTAGCATGCTTATGCGTGTAGCGTTTAGGGATGTATATCGATTATCTAGTTATTGAGCGGCTTACAGGTCGGCATGACAGCCACGACCACCGATGGTTTGCCGAATTATCAATGATCGTCGTGCTTCTTGGATTTTATTGTGCTTACGCATTGTGCAAAATCTGTTGGTAATAACAGGCACAGCGATATCAGTTTCCCGTACTGTTATAAAAGAAAAACGTATGATTGTACTTGAAGCGATATCAACATTTGTACAAGATATTACGGAATCTTGAGAAATGCTTCTGAAAAATCAGTCACTTGCGAGAGCCCGAAACCAGAACGTTTATCACGCTTATCAGCTTTTTTTTGCATGGTGGTCACAATCACGACCTAGATGAGTTCAGATATTCTACCACCCGCTGGATATACAACGGCTGATCCTGGATCCCAATACGCCAAACGTGCCACTATGGCCAGTGTCACACCTGGAATATAAAGGCCGCGGCCCAATCGGATACAATAAAATTATAGAGAACCACCCAATCGCACCACCCAACTAATTTGTATAGAAATGATACCTAGTAATCTTGTTGCCCCAAGCCCGGGAGAATCTGTAAAAGCCGTCTGAAGCTTCAGGGCGCTTATGGCTAACAGTGAAGTCAGATCGAAAAAAAAACCTAGTTGCCGTGTGTTTGGCGAGATTTTGATCTATCACGTTCTCATTTGGCCCTACATTATGTAATATTGGTGACATATTGCGCGATATAGTTGGTTATTGTACTCAAATAGAGCTAATTATAAATAATAACTAGAAGAATGAATTTTCGGTTGCCACAAACACTCCCTGAACAGTCTTAACAAGAGAACTGCTGTCTTGTTAAATCTTGCCTTAACTCTGAACATTTTAAAAATATTCTATCCACGTGACATTGTCATAATTGTGTATTAAAACACGTTGCAATTAAATAAGAAAAAGAATCGCTCGTCGGTTTCGGCTATGGAGACTTGTTCTGGGGTTTAAGATAATAGGGGTAGGGTAAATGTGGGATAATTGCTCAACATTTTGAAATAATTGATAATTTAAAAAATAAAATAAAAACAGAAGCAGATTTTTTTCTAATAGAAACGAAGTCTATTAGCTACCATGTGATTGATATTAATACTACTATCAAATATATTTTAAATAATAAACAAATTTCAAGTACTAGTTTTGAGGATAGATGCCCATTATATGGATTAGATGCCTCGATGCTTTTATCGCTATGAGGATTGTTGACCTTAGGGATTATTAAAAAAATGAATAGTCAATACATATTATTTTAATCTGTATGAATGAAACATTGCATGATCTTTAATAATTATAGGATTCTAGTAAGAATCAATAATAACATAAAAAGTTACTTGTTACATTGTTATACAATTGCACGTTTTTACGACCTCTACTTGTTTCAATATTTATCGTACACAGTATATTTAATCCTCATGTTACCATTATTTACGCATGATAAACAATGATGATGATGTACAATGTATAGCTGATATGGTCTTTTTACACTGTGAAAACATTCTGTTCTCAATGGTATTTCATATCTACGAGATAGTTGGTCTAGTTTGTCCCAAAAACATTTTATGACATTTCACCTAATACAGCTATTAAATTTCCATTCAGTACTTGAGCAATCTCGGGTATTCCTTACATAGAATTTTGAAAACCAAAAACTGGTTAAATCCCATGCAAGTTTAGGCTTTTTTATCGTTATAGGTTTGGCGTAGTGTCCACAATCTCACCTGATGTTAAGTGATGATGTGGCCCAAGATGATAACACGCTAAACCCAGTGGAAGACTGGCTTTCAAGTGCAGCTGCCGGAACACACCTATTGGTGTTTGGCGACAGATTTTCAACTTGAGTGTGGTAGCTAGTCAGGCGGGCATTAGAAAATGCCCTACCACCATGCTATGGATTCCTCAAGATGTTTTCCTTCACCAAAAGCTCAGGGTCATTGCAGGGATTCAAACTCACGTCAAAACCATGTGGGATATATGCCCTTAAACAAAACCCCCTTAAAAAACCTTAAAAAAACGAACCATCTATCCTTTTCCGTACGCACAGATGACTCGTTTTTAAAACACAATATACAAAATGAAACCTTTTACCTGTGAATCATATTGAATCATTATCAAGTGTATAGACACTTGCAATTAAAATTAAGTATAATCAATTAAACTGAGAAAATGAAAATTTACATGGTTCCGTAAATCCGTTACATTCGAAATTCTTATTGTTCGTAGGTAAAGTCATTGAATTTTATCGATAAACACAAACACATTCCTGACAGCGAAGTAAGCGCTGGCACATTTACAGGACGAGATCTTTACTTTACTCGTATAGGTAATTATTAGCTATGATCCTATTATGTTTACTGTATAAATATCGGGGCATCTACTATCCCAAATTTACCTTAATGGCCTATTTTGCTTGTAAACGTGCGTGATTAATGCGTTCTTGTCAGGACACTATTAACATAATCGTAGAATGTTTTGCTGATAGCACGGCAAAATGACGGTAATCACAGTATAATTCAAAAACAACGGCGACCATTGAAAGATCAGCAATCATTGCCGGACATCGCTGGCATGCTATGACAAGTCGCTCGGTAGCTGTATATACACTATTTAATCCTGAAGCGTGATAAAAGTTGTCACGTGGACAATTAAATAGGTATAAATAACAGAAAATAAATATTTAATGGTTATGGAATGAAAATGCAAAATAAATTAATAAGTGTATTCCGAAAGCATTAACATAAAGTGAGATATAAAAAACAGAGTACCTTTTTATAGTCTATTAATACTAGTAAAACCTTCACTAGAGAGAGATTAGTCCAAGTTTTGAATATATCCGTAACAGATCTGCTAGTAAATTTCCGTCGTGAAAAGCTTGTGTTTAACTAGAACTCCATTCTGTTTCAATTTTTATAACTGCATCCTCAAGCCAGCATTAATGACTGCGTCCGCCAGGTTTTCCATTCGTTTTATAATTTCTAGTAAAAGGTTCTAACTCCTTCGAATACCGGTTGTAATTCGAGAGGTCTCTTGTTGTAACAAAATAAGTTTTATAGACTCCAGATAGGTATGTGCGAGTCAAAACAATAAATAGAATAATAGTTATAAATAAACTTATAATAAAACAATCATTACAAAGTAAGTCACTGTGTTATTTTTATTACTACGTGTATGGTACGCATTTCATTATATGCGAATTCGTAAATGCGTGATATAAATTAAGATGATTTAACATAAATAATTAGGAAGTCCGAAGTGAAAGAAGTTTTACGTATTATATACGAATGATGTACCTAATATCAGAGCACTACGATTTCGATCCAATGTTGAGTGACCTCCAAATTATACGCAATAACGCTCTGACAACACCCATCTTCAGCCAAAACCGTTTCATCAAACTATCGTGTGTCCAAGTTCTCGTTTTAAAATTGTATTTCGTTTGTATTTCAACAGTAAAATATCAAGGCGAATTTAACGCGTGAGCATTGGCTAACGAATATTTATTTTTCAATTAGTTTAGTTTTTTTTTGTGCAATAGTTTTATTTATTTGATTGTAAGTATATATTTTTATCCATATTCTCATTGTTCGAATTTTCCTTATGAACTTAAGTTAAAGTAATTTAAAATACAGACAATTCTCGAGTTACTTTATTTTGATTTACGTTGCTTCGAGTTACGTTTAACAACATTTTGACACCATTCCGCAATCAAACGTCCCTTTTTCGACTTACATGATAGGCGAATTTACTTGTCTCGCGGTTGACCGACCAACCGAACTCGAATTGATACATATATTTGTGATAATATTATCACTAAATCAAAAATAGTTAGCCAGTAAATGGGTACCATAAACAATTATTAATTCTATCAAAAACTATTTTATAAATTAGCTTTGAGTAATATAGCATATTTTATATAATAAATGTATTTTGAAAGTTCATCTAGAACCCAGGGGGTTTCGTATGGAAATGTATGAAAAAGAGATTTGACTTAGTCGATTCGATTTAATGGTCGCGTATTTCGAGAACTTAACATGGCGTAAGTACTGCCTGTATATACATTCTACACGGAAAGTAGCTATTTCTATAATCCTAACTTCATATTAAAGCAAAACTATCCGCCTAGAATATTATTTATAGAGGTAACCTAAATAGGAATTACGTTATGTTACGTCAATATGTGAACGCAAACAATAGCGTATCGTATTATTACCATTAATGCAAGGAAGTCTGAAATATGACTACATCGTGCACTCACGTAAGGTCTAAAGAATTTCTTTGTTTACATGCAAAAAGTCTCCGGCATTAAGCGACAAAGTATTAGTATCTATACAAAGAAATGAATTCGTTGAACAATTTCGATATATGGATTTAATTTCGATGATACAAAAAAAAAACATAAAAGTGACTATCTCTTCTGGCGCGAATTGCAGAGTTTACGGTTTAATGAAATACCCAGCTTTTGCCTGCGACTTAAGTTACGTCGTCTTCGAAATGAAACGACTCGTGCGCCACCTATCGTAAACTGATTGTACTAATACAGAAACTTCGCACGTGTACGCTCATTGGACAAACAAACATTTACTTACTCGTGCATTTATGTTTCTGGTTGTGGTCCATATTTTTCTATTTTTTTATTTATTTTTCTACATGTTATTTCTTTAGATGGGAATTTACCAACTTTGTTTAATTAATTATGTTTACACTGTAGAAAGTGTTTAAAATGTGTTAAAAGCTCCTAAACATTTAATCTTTCCCGTGAACGCTTTGGTTTTAACTCAAGAAGTCAATGGCTCGGTACACCTATTTCTTCCCGGGTTAATGACTTGTCGTTTACAAGCCCTTACTATTCCTGAAACAAAAGAGCACATGCTTATTCGTACAAGTATTATGCGCACGTTATTTAATGTCATATTTTGCTAAATATAATACTTTTACTGCATTATATTTTATGAAAAGCTCCAGTAAGCTTGACTGGGCATAGTTCGTCTGAAGAAAAAAAACCTGGAAAAACTCCCTTTTTAAGTTTTTTAACCTGCTAACTACGGATTACAGAAATGTTGTAGTATTGGAAATTATCCTTTTAATTAAAATAAATGTAGTTTTTGATATGGTAAGTTTTAAAATATTTAATACATGATTAATAAACTAATATCTGAGCGACTGACTCAGATCGGTGTCTTGCAAAAAACCATTTAGATAAAATTAGAAAATAAAACAATTTTGTTAAAATTGTTAGCCTTTTTTGAGAAACCCATTACCTACCAACATATTATGTTATATTTATATACAAAAAGTTCTTAGTAAATAGTACTTTTTTTTTTGAGTGCGCGTTGGTAATTTAGTTGAATAAATTCAACACGAGTGAAACCGTCAGACATAGTTACTCATAAATTATTCAATTATTTTTAATTTTCTTAGATAAATTACATGAACTTCAACCATTAATTACTTATATTTACTTGTTATTTACCAGTAAACTATACAATAGTTATTTTCAAAATGCAACTTATCAAGGTACGCGGATCACGTCATTGTTTTTTCTCTGTCGTAGTTCGGCAGGCTGACATACATTCCGTGCTAAGAAACAATCGATATTATCGGTTTGGCAAACAATCCATATTTACAACACTACAACAAAAAATCATTTCTATAAGTCATCCTTTATGCATTTTATATATGTTGTGACGCGCTTACAACATCAGCATCAATCATGCAAGCACATGGCAAAAGTACTCTCACAGTCACGTTATATCACCTATAGCCACCCCGAATCCTGCTAGACTGAACCAGTTACCTCACAGCTGTCCGCCCACAACCACCCCATCCAATCCCCAGATTTGCAAGGCGCCCTGGTAACAACCACAGTAACTAAAGTAATAATTCTAGCATGCACTCGAATGCACTGACTTTCTAATCGTCGGAAGACAGGGTACAACAAAATATCTCTTGAGTTACGTACAGTCCTTTTTTTCGATCTGACTATACTGTCAGGTTTGAGAGCCCTGAAGCTTCAGAGGGCTTTTACAGCTTGGGGCGAACGCTGAAAGCACTCAGCTGCAAAATCGTGGCAACAAGCTTAAAGATGCCAAAGTGGCCGAACCTCTATTTGGGCTATTGCCCTATATGCAAACATCGCGATCTGGCTAATTCCATATCGGTATGTTGATCTAAATATACAAATATACGTGTTTCTGCCTTTTAGGAGAAAGGAAGAAACATGTATTTATGCATTTAGTAATCTGTCAATTTTGGTCTAAGTCTAATAGCAAAAAAAAAACCCTAACAGAATCTATGTACCTGAGAGCTGTACATGTATGCAGTGCAGTGTAATGATGTGTGCGGGAGCGTAGTTCACCGCCCGTCCCCTGCGAGGAAGCGGTGGTTTCGCGGGAGTGGGTGCGAGCACGCTTGGTTTACTGAGAAAGGTAGAGTAGTACGCGTTAGCTGGTTCGATATCGTCATCGGGATCGGTAAAACCCCTGCTCCTTGTGTGCTACGTCTTATATACCCCTCCACACAATTCGAGCAGTAGGGTAGATATGTTTTTTAATTTATTTTATTATAAAATTTCACACATCTCAATAAGCTCTTGTTTTTTTTAGCAATTTTAATCTGGGTATGTCCAAATTTAACAATTAATTGACCTGCAAGATCTCCAGATCTTACGCCTTTGTACTTTTTCTATAGGTCACGAAAAAATTAACTTTCAGTAACAACTTGCATATTAAATACAAATGTACCTATTTAGGTATCCTTCATCTTGTTATCGAACTGTTAAATTTCATGGTCTTCTTGAACTATGAGATCAATGTTTATTCCAGAGACTTTATATTTATCATAAACCCTATCGATTGGCACAATAACATAGTGAATATGTTTTTTTTGCATTTTTAGTTAGTTCGATTCAACACACAGATAAGCTTTTTAAAAAATCTGTGAATGCAATTATTCTTATTTTTAAAAACAAAAGAATGTTTCCGTTAAGTAAAATTTGCAATATTTAATGTACTTTTCCTCCATGTCCCATTCGTTTTATCCACCCTGTATATACCTATATATATGATAGCAACCGCCCGCGTCTTTGTTAATTAAAATATACAATTCAATAAGAATAAAAAATAGCCTATATACATTCAGGGATAATTTACCTCTCTATCTTTAAAATAATTTTTAGAATAGGTTTAGTAGTTCCAGAGATTACCTGCTACAAACACACAAACTTTACTTCTTTATAATTACTCAGTCGATAGCATTAGATTAAATGAAATATATTTATATTCAAAGCATACTTATAATAAAGTGACGAATTCAAATGAGTTGTTAATTCAGTACAAATAACGGTGTCTTAGAGTCGAGCTCCGAGACCTACAACGGAAGGAAGTAATTCCTTGGCAAATTGCTAGCCACACAGAAACCTGTCACAAAAAAATAGGAATGTTGAAATAGGAAAGTAGGAATAAAAGTGATGAAGTCGATCGACGTGGGTTCATTATCTTACAATGAGCCTGAGTTTTCGGTTAACAAAATCACCGTGAAGAAAATGATGATGGTTGAATTAAAAAAAGAACATTTGCCCTGCATTGTGCAATATATATATAGCATTTTGCATTAAATCGCATAGTTATTGCGCAGACTTCGCTCTGGACACATTCCATCAAAAAGTTTTTAAATTTAATAAGAAACAGACCATCACCTAATTGCTTGGCATGTGGCGTGGTGGAGGATGTACATTATATTTTGGTGAAATGTGTTAAGTATGAAAATTGTTGGAATGTATTCAAGATACCATGGAGGTAGAGGTAGAGGTATTTGTAATTCGTTGCTGGCAAACTTTCTGTCTAAGAGTGCGAAGGTATTATATAGAATCGTAAAATTACTTTGTAAGATTTGAAAATTGAGTTTCGAATATAGTAAAAAATAAAATATAGTATATTTGTGACGTTCTTAGGGGGCGTTGTAATCGTAAAGCGACAAAGCCCATGATCAAAGAATTAAAAAAAAACTGAAATGGATTGGAAATAATAACATGGACCATAAATTCTGAGATGTCACAAATACTCCATGGAAAGTTCTAAACAGGGAGCTACGGTTTTGTTAGAACATTGAAATTATCATTAGACACTCTGTAAAACGAAATAATTACTCACTTGATAATGGTAGTGAGGATTAATTACTAAGGAAAAGGGCTTTTTCTAATACACGCTTGACTATTAGCTACTGCCCTTGAGTTAAAAGATCTATCATCAGCTACCTAAAGATGTGATCCCGTACCTACACTTGAGAAAGAGTCCCCCATTTCATGCTTAGCTTGTCACTTAGAAGCATACTCTGCATAAGTCACAGTATAAGAAAATATATGGTATATATTTGGTTCTCTCTTTGACTCTAATGTCCATGTAATGGAATGCACTTAATGTGTGAAGTATTTTATATGTGTTAATAAAGATAACCAACTGATAACCCTTTGATGAAGAAATTTCAACACTCCTGTATGGGTTATCAACACGAGTACTTTTAACATTAAGGATGTAAGTTGTCGATAAATAATTTTATTATTTAAATAGCCTACGACTTTTTTACTCATTTTTTTATAGTAGCTTGGCAAAGTGACTGCGCAGTACCTGATGGAAAGGACGGTTCAGAAACACCGATATATACCGGTAACTTTCATCGGTAGTTCTCGTCGTCATGCCGGTCTGTAGAAATGTATCTTCATGCCTACCGCTTGCCACAGTTACTGAAAGGGACGATTCCAAATTTTGTTTGTATGTTTGTAGGAGGTAATATCTAGAACTACTGGTCCATATATACAGGATATATGTATATAATTATTCAAGATAAATGTTTCTTCGCTCTAAATTGTCACCAAGTGAGAATCGTAAATACATTTAAAAACTATTAAATATTCAATTACAGACAGGACAACAAGTTCAAGGACCATTTCAAACAGGATTTATTGTCAAAAGCTTTATAGGGTGGATCATTACGGGAATGAAAGTGATGTCTGTGATAAGTGCCTTCATATGACCTAAACAAAATCATGGCGCTACACGACTTTGGACGCACAATTTTCGTAACTTTTCAAGTATTCTTTGTTTAATACTGTAATTACGGGTCGACGTTACTATTACCACTGTGTATGGGTATTCTTTACTGTAAGTTTATTCTTACATTCTTTTTCAACATTATCGTGCGTAATGCACTTCCTACAATATACTTACTACTTATACTTCATAACATTCCGTATTACGTAATTATCTAACTGTCGTAAGAGTTACTTAATTCTGCTCAAAATAGCTCATCGAAGAATCCGAATCAAAAATTAAACGTCAAATCGAATAATAATAGTTTACAATCGAGCACAAATCGAATGTTACTAAAATAGTTTCCCATCACTAGTAACGCATGAGTCATAACTTGTTAATGGACGAAAGTTGTTTTTAAACAATGTTTCTAGCTCTTGAAAAGATTTTCATTGTAGTTTTTATTCCGTGACTAGTTAGTCCGTGCGGCTCTGCCTGCATTTAATTAGAAATTATCGAATTCGGGAGGCTTAGTGAACATTGGCAGTTATTGATTCGTATCGTTACACACTTCTTTAAGGAAAGATACTAATTCGTGGTTATAAAAAAAAACATCATAGTGCCTCTATCAGCGCGTCGCGATTCAGTGTCTACAAATGTAAAGTCATCTACCGAGTCATGTATTTTCGAGTGATTTGTATGTAGCCATTGTGATTTTCCAATCAAACATTTGTCTCTAGTGGTAACGTATACGGACATCGATTCGATTGACGCGAGTTCGAATCCCTGAAATGAGCCTTTGCTTTCGGTGAAGGAAAACATCGTGAGGAAATCATAGCATGTTGGTATTGCTTTTTCAAAAGCCTGACTGTCTAGCTACCACCTTCAAGTTGAAAATCTGCCACTACGATCAATAGGTGTGTTCCGGGAGCTGCACTTAAGAGCTGGTCTTCCACTTGGCTTACCATCTTAGGCCACATAGTCACTTAAGACCAGGTGAGATTGTGGCCACAATGCCAAAATCTACAGCGATAAAAAAAACCAGATGTATATAAATCTTTTACATAATTTTACAACATTCTATAAAGTAAAAAACAATTAAAAAAAAAAGGTGTGTGTGCGATTCACACACGATAGAAGTGAAACTTCATTTTAAGAGGTATTTTATATTTTATTTAAACAGTGCGCAATATACATACACACCGACATTTGCTCTCTCGCTCTGGCTCACACAAAGAGGAGAGACCGATAATGTGCGTTAAACGTTTAAAGTGTTGGAAGTCGCATAAGAAGTTTCACTTCAAAAAGATATGAACGAAGCCACTGGATAAAGCTAGTATAATAATACTTATATAGTATAAATAATAAAATTAACATAAAACTGTTGAAATTTTGTCATTTTAGCCAATCGCATAAACATAGAATCAATTATCGAAGCCAATAAATAACTTATTCTTAATTTAGAAGTCGTAACTGGAAGGTGATTGACTCCTGACGATTTTGGTAACCGAGGATTACTAAAATAGTTGCCAAACGAACATCGAGTTGAAATCCTGTGTGCGAATATGGGCCTTCTTCCTTAGCAATAAGATTTACTCGTATAATGACGTCATTAACATGTTATTTCGTGAATTTTAAATATAAACCGGGTGTAAAATAAACAATTAAAACAAGTTTAAGTGGTTAGTTAAATAAAGTCGGCATGCATATGAAAAATATAAATAAAAAAAACAATATGTTTCAATAGAACTGAAAGCGGACAGTATCTATAACCTATGTTAATGTTATTTGTTGTTTTGGAAACTTTGGAATTAATATTTCGAAGTATATTAAATGAGATAAAAGTAAAAATAGGTTATGTTTATTTTTAAAATTGTATTTATTTCCATATTCCAATAAAAATGCATAAATCAGTTAGTAGGTAAAAATACCTTTACGTTTAATAAAACTAACTGCAAAATTCTTATCACACGTGCCAACAACATGATGAAGCTTGCTAACAATTATAATCATGTAATTTAATTTCACTGACTTTTACACCTTTTTAATTCTGTAAACACATTGAACGTTTTATAAAGGACCATTATTTTAATTTCCTTAAATAATAATAAACATAACGTTATTAAACTCCATAACGCACATTTAAAAAAATAAAAGTTAGTCAAATGAATTTACATTATTAGTTTAGTTATCATTGATAGCAAACTCTATCATTTCCGTCCCACGATGCGCGCGCAGCTTATAATTATTTTACCCGCAACTCAACGCGCCAAAAGAAGTTTAACAGTCACAATTATTAACGAATATACACGAAGCTTTTCGTGCCTATCATTCATCTTGACCCGGATACACGTTAACCGTTGAAATAGGCAAAAACAATAACCGTCCGACGAGGATTGACCGCGAAATGAATTGATAAGTGATTCTAGCACGCAACGCGAACGCGACGCGACCTGCGATGTAGGTACATTGAGACGTTAGTTGACTCACCCTTTTTTTTTTATCGTTACAGTTTTTGGCGTAGTGGCCACAATCTCACCTTATGTTAAGTGACCATGAGGCCCAAGATGATAACACGCTAAACCTAGTGGAAGACTAGCTTTACAGTGCAGCTGCCGGAACACACCTATTAGTGTTTGGCGACAGATTTTCAACTTTTGGGTGGTAGCTAGCCAGGCGGGCATTAGAAAAAGCCCTACCACCATGCTATGGTTTCCTCACAATGTTTTTTCTTCACCGAAAGCTAAGGCTCATTGCAGGGATTCGAACTCACGTCAATCGACGCGAAGTCTACACGCTACCACTGAGCCATATTTGCTTTTCATTGCATTCACCTGTACAACTCCTGTATTACTTTCCTTTACTTTTGCTTTTATGCATTTGGTTCACAAATCTCTCTATTAATTACACAATTTGCAGTTAAGATAATAAGAATAAATTAGCTGTGCCCCACGGTTTTACCCATGTTGGTATCACTTTCCGTACTTGCTTACAACTTTTCAGATTGCTTGCTCTGATTAAAGAATACATGATTGGTTGACGTTCATGATTACTATTCCGCTTCTTAAAGCCGTAACGTGAAATTATATAGCCTATGAGCTTACTCAGTAAATCTCTAATATATAAAATTCTCGTGTCACGGTGTGCGTGATTGAACTCCTCCGAAACGGCTCGACCGATTTTCGTGAATCTTAGCGTGCATATCGGCCAGGGTGGAGAATCGGACAACATCTATTTTTAATCCCCCTAAATGTTAAGGGTGATCCACCCCTAAATTTTTTATTTATTTTTTTTTTGTTTTTATTTTTTATGATGTAGCATACAAAAATACATACAACTTATTTTCACCCCTCTACGATCAACCCTTAGATGAAATAACATACATGGCAAAACAACGTTTGCCGGGTCAGCTAGTAAGCTATAAAATGTTTTTTTTTCATCAAATCTACTGGTGATCCCAGAGATTAGCGCATACAAACAGACAAATATAATACAATATTGGTATAGATGGCAGACATACCTAAATTATGTGCTACAGTCGTGAAGATGTTTACGATTTGACATAGTTTTCATCTGCGACTGTTCACCTTGAGTGATTGATGATGACTGGATAGTTGATGATGTTGCGGAACATGAAATATGAAACCAGAATAGAATTGTATTAGCTGAAAGTTTTAGATTATTATAGGGTGGACCATTATGTGAATGATCTACAAAATTATTATTAATATGATTATTAACTGCAAAAATTATTTGTGAAGTTTGAAAAAAAGAAGATAAACGCGATCAAGATTCTTATCGGCTCATCTCGATGCCTGGGATATTTAACTAAATTGAATAAAGCATATTTTGATTCTTAATTCAACTTATTTTTAATCCTTTATGGGTTTGTTGTTTGAGTATAATCTCACCTGACGATGACTGAAGTGACGATGTGGCCTAAGATGGTAACTAAGCGTTAAGGAGGACTGGCTCTCAAGTGCAGCTGCTGGAACACTTGTATAGGTGTTTAATTGTCAGGTTTTCGAATTGACGATGGTAGCTAGCCAGGCGAACATTAGAATATGTTCTCCCACCTTGCTATAGTTTCATCACGATGTTTTCGTCTACCGAAACCTCAGGCTCATTAATGTGACTACCACATTTTACAAATTTAAAGTCAGAAGTCTCGCAACGGTGGGCATTGATCTATCTAGGTACTCTAGGCAAATTTGTTATAAGGTTTAGTTATGATTCCCATGGGCATCTTGACTACAGTCGATATATTTTATGTTTATCACATTATACTAATAAAATCTAACCGCGCCCGTCTTACTTGATATATCAACCCCTGGGCATTTTTTCATATTCTGTCTACACGTCAGCTTGCGTGTAATAAAATTTATTATCATGCTTTTCAAAAAGTTTAGTGTATTTGTTTTTGAAAAACTTTGTATGAAACGGATAAAAGTTTTACTAAGTACCTATTACGACACATAATTATATCAGACTGGATAGCGACTCCTGCCACAGTGGGACGCCTAGGCTGTCGTTTTCCAAGACAGCCGGTGTATGCCCACTAAGAATGATGATGAAGAATGAGCTGGTAAGAATCTGTACCCAGCTGGGTCGGGACTGTCACACATATGGTGATAAACCCGTTACAGTGACTCTGTTATGGTTTCCGGCATCGGCAGGTGTATATCCAGTAATCTTCCTCACCGGCATGACAGCGACGACCAGCGATGGGATGCTGGTCTCTCGATCCTAGTCTTTGTTTTTGGACTGTACCGAGCTTACCAAAAGGTATGGTGCGTTCATTTACCGAGCTACTTTAAAAAAGATTTTCCACTACGTGCAACTTTAATAATATTAACTTAAAAGATTTGGTTACAAGAGATTAGGTTACTTGATACTCTTCGAAATCCTTCGGGTTTCTCCGTTCGACCTTTTAGACTTATTGAACAAGGAGCAAGTCTTTTGATAATCTTAGAAGGCACATTGTGGTCAATCCTAAGTTGTTTAATAGAACTTGAAATGACTGGGACAATAGAATATACTTTTATTTCATCATGCGACTAATTTATCATGGTTATAACATTATCAAGCAACGCATTAACGGAAAGGGAGGTGGATCGTATCAAATCGTGGCCACTTCTCTCTCCCAATATTTTGATTATCCAAAGGACAACAGTACGAGATATCAAACAACGTAAATTTAGGCAGAGTCATATAAAAAACTAGTATAAAAATAGAAATAAACGTTTTGTGCCAGGAACTGAAGGAATACGTGCATGTAGGTCAATGCGGACACGATATCTCAAAAAGGATGTGTGACGCCGCCGTACGGGCGTACTATTGGTCATGAATGACATCACCTTTGACTTAGGTATGCTTATTCATTTACTTTGTAATACACGTTTGAACTATATTCTTCAACGTGGAAGTGTTTGTGCGGTTAACGATATTAAATTGAAAGAAATATGGTGCTTGTCAGCTGAGTCAGCTCTGATGCGCGACTAGAGTATACTCTTTAAGAACGATTCTCTCGGAATATATACAATAGGCAAAGTTAAATTATTAATATATATATTATATTATGCATTACTTCAGTATACAAGTAACTTCATTATATGCATATACACATGCTTAGTATAAGACGCGCTAATATACTGCACGGTGAAGCAACATAACGACTTCATTTTCTGTTAACACTCAATTTTACTCCCCATCTAATTTACGTACCGCGGGCTATATCAAAGAGAGGTAGGGCCATCTCAGCTGACGTTAAGTGACGATGTGGCCCAAGGTGGTGACACGCTAAGCTTAGTGGAGAATTGAATCTCAAGTACAGCTGCCGGAAGACACCTTTAAGTGTTTGGCGATCGATTTTCAACATGAGGGTGGTAGCTAGCCAGGCATTAGAAAATGTCCTACGGCGATGCTATGGTTTAATTACCAAGTTTTTCTTTACTCAAAGCTCAGGCTTAATCTAGGATTTGAACTTGCGTAGATTAAAGCGGTGTCCGTAGACACTAATACTTAGTTATTAATGCCTCAAAACTTGTCAAATGAAATATATGATTTAAACGTCCAAGAATGATTTTAAAAAAAAAGTAATAAAACATACTGGTATATGTTATACTATATTGTGTTTCTTTGTTATAAACGTAATTTAGTATCCATATTTTCCTTTTCAACTTCGCTGGAATATTTTGTTATCCGTTACCTTTTGACCTTTTCCATAACGATTTATATATATTTATATATATATATATATATACATTGTACTGAAATTATTTTCATAAAACATGTATCAAATACTCCTTTAATATTTACATCATATGAATAAATGCTATCTATATTATAGAAATATGACCAGAAACGTATATAACGTTACACTTTACAATCACGAACACGCTGTACATTGGGTTCTTATTCTGATCCGAGGCTGCCAAGATGTTCAGTTCAACGTCGCTTAGAATGAGTTAAAATCGCGGTCAAGTTCTTCGTAAGAATTTGATTAAATACATTGAAATATACCTACTTGTTAGATGTGCAAATAACAGCAAATCAGTTGTACTGCACAAGTAACAAACAATTTAAAAAAAAAACTAATATCTTTTTCCTGCACCATAAAGTTTGTCAACCTTTACTAAGAACCGCAAAGCCTCATCTAACAAGTGTGTCACACTTCGTTCACGGTCCCGGAATTCAATAATGTCGCGGTATTTTCGCAAATGTCAAAAAAATTGACATTCTAATGTAGCACAGAAATCGTTTTTGTAAGTAACTTGTCTTTTCTTTTTACTTTTTGTAGTTTATATGATGATTGTATTTCAATAACGAACTAAAAAACTTAATGACGTCACTGATACGTGATACATGAGATCAGACGAAGAATTAATGGAATATATTATTTAAAACCGATTGAAACGATCGAGCTACCATCAATGAAATTCTAATTATCCTCTATTTGTTGTCAATAAGGTAATAATCTTCATTTTAATTAATCTACTTCCTAACGATCTTATAAGGGCTTGCGTTCTCATATATTATGTTAGGGTGTGAAATAAAATACGCGCATATTAATGAAACTGTATGAAGAAGGGGGGAGGGGTTCCAAAAAGGTAATATTTTGCGTGACGTATTTTAGGAACGGCCTCTATATAAACGATAATTTTGCAGTCCATGTTTGTAGAGCTGCGGGACGGACAACTAGTTCATTATAAAGTGAAGATTGTATATTTTGAATGTACATATGTTTTTTACAATTCATGTGAACAACGACATCTATGATCTTTATTATAAACTAACATAGAGGCACCCGAATGCAAATAATTTAACTGTAAGTAATCACATTTCAGAATTAGTAGCAACAAATTATATTTGCAGTGCGATAACGCACAACGGCGAAACTAACATTTAAAAAATATTATTTTTAACACACATAAAAGCTGCTTCACTTGTAACTAACTAACAAACAAGGTAATAAAAATTTAGAAGTCAGTTTTAACCTACTTCTAATTGTCGTATCGGAATGAAACTCTGTATGTAAGTATATGTATTACGGATGATAACACTATAATTTGGTATCTTGGGACTGATCTGATGATGGAGCCAGAAGGTGGATAGTAGAACACTTCAGTGGCTACTAGTAAACTCCTAGAGTTTGAACTCATATGGTTTGTTTTGACAAGTTCAATAGATTCTGTTTGGTAATGAGGATCTGGCGATGGATAGTGGATTTCTTCAGTGGTTACTAGCAAACTCTTCTAGTTTAGGCTCATATGATTCGTTTTGAAACGTCAAATAGATTGGGCTTGGTAACGAGATGTTATTATAAGACTAAAATGTTTTATCATTTTTAGTGCGTTATTAAAGCGTGTTTTTAGTTTATTAAACTATTTAAAATTGTTTGTTAAATAAACCACGTGAAATATTTTTTTTTTAATATAAAAATTTGTTATTCATGCCACACACTTAAAACCATCGTGTATGGGCTAATTCGTGTAGGTTGGCAGCACTGGAATTGTCTCATTGCTTACGCAGATAGCACAGATCTGACATAGATTAGAGAGAACAGCTTGTTCTCTGTAAAATGCAGGGTACGACACTACAAGTGTCCTCGGCTTGTAGCTGTGTGCGAAATCAATGAAACTCCTTTTTGTTTGTAGTAAGTAATAATTACTTTTACTGTTCATTATATTTCCCGAACGCCTTTTTCGGCTATTATCCACAAATTAAAAAAAACGGTTAAAATTAAAAAAAACAAATGAAATAATTTTACTTAAATATACTGGAATTTGTTTATTCATTTTTTCTATTTTATTATAATGTAGATCCTCAGAATATATTAAATTATGTAAAAATGACCCAAGTCGCGGTCGGACTAAGATAGTTTTGAAAAATAAAAATTAATGTGAAGTGTACCAGCTAGTGATTTAATTTCGCTATAAATCTCTCTTATCTATTTAACAATAAAATATTGACCTTTCCCAAGAATACTGCGGTGATTTAATGTTATATACTGAATAATTACTTAATTGTCATATTTATACACCATTTAGTGATGAGATCTCGTTCTGTATTCGCGCGTTACTCATCTAAGCATATCGCAGTATTTTCCAGTATGGGTTACAGTGAACTTAGTGATATTTTTGAAGATCTATTATTTAGAATCGAAAAGCTGAGGTGAGCAATCCAAGCAGTTTATTTTAATACAACTATGGTGGCAAACAAGCGTAAGAACCGCCTGATGCTAAGCGGTTACCGTAAATTTCCAGAGATCGATGAGGATTTTAATGTTAATAAACAGACGCAAAATTTGCTTATATGCATGTTTTTCCATTTTTATTTTAATAATGAATGTTCTATCGTCGTTATTCAATATCAGTTATTTTCTTTGCCAGCAATGAATCTTGTGTTTTTTTAAACAGAAATAGTGTCTAGATATAATTTCCAAAAGTTATGTACTATCCTTATAATAAAGGATTGTGCTATGTAAGGATATGTACGTTACTAGTAGCAAGCCTGGGCTTGATTCGAATGCAAAAGCATCATTGCTATACCAATTCTGCCGCAAACTAACAGTACTCGCTCTGCTTTGTTCCGGTCCGAAACTGCGGTTAAGCGTCCAGGCGTTCCATTCGCTCCTCAGGAATAGCAACCTAACATTTAAAGACTTTTCAGTAAGGAATGTCGTCCTTTTTAAAGTTAGCTATCTATTTATACATATAGGCTGTAGTGACAACTTACCATCAGGTGGACTGCACAGCTGTTTGCTACTTCATAACATTAAAAAATAACTAAATAAGTATTTTAAAGGTGAAAGCTAACAGAGACGTTTTCATGAAAATTTGCTAAGTGCGTGTCGGGTCATTCGCGGTGTAGGGTTCCGTAGATGCCCGTCACAATATGCAGACTTAGAGAGGGGACTTTAAGCAATTTTCAATAGAATTCGTACGATATTATTTCTCCAAGTCCATTTTATGAGTTTATTGTTTATTTATTACTCGTTAACTTGTAAATTTTACTTACCTCTTATACTTTTTCTATTAACTTCATTATATATACTACTACCATGATTTTTTTCACATATCCAAGAACTACCATTTACAATTGACTCAAACAAGAATTAGTACTTTTAGGCTTATATCTCGCAAACGGATCTCTGGATCTAAAAATGGTTTTCACGCACCCGCAATATTTTTGAATAACCTATCCAACGACAACCCTGCACGATAGGTTAGACGAAAAAAAAATCCCAGTTTACGTGTAGGAGAGGTACCCTAAACTTTCTTTTTTCGATATTTTATTTTATCACTTTGATTAATATGTATACCCGTACCAAATTACAGCTTTCTAGTACTAAGAATATCTGAGCTAAGCCGCGGATAGACAGACGGACATAGCGAAACTATTAGGGTTCCTTGTTGACTTTGGAACCCTAAAAATGTCGCAAGCGGTATTACAATGTACAGCCGTGACCGGCTACATACATTGGCTCAAACGCTGGCTCCAACAGCACAAACGTGTAGCTTGTCAAAATAAATAAATAGAAAAAGAAGAGGGGAACACACTGGTTCTATGTTTTATAATGTGTCATGACCCACCATGTACGAATGAGAGTTCGTTTTTTTTTCAATAACAAGTAACAATGATATGCATTCAGTAAGTTTCTTACATGATTATAAGTGGTCTCTATCTTGACAGGCTTCTCCGACCCGTGTCAGTTCAAGGCGTGATGGAGCACGCGCTACAGCACCGTGAGCGAGTCGGGGTACAGGACTTCGTCCTACTTGAAGACTTCCGCTCCGAGGCCGCCTTCATTGACAATCTAAAGAAACGGTTTCATGAGAATATTATTTACGTAAGTATCATTTGTATAAGGACAATTATTTCAATACATGTATTTGTGTATTGAAGACCGGCCTTTTAATTGAGGGCCGATCACATAGGTATAGGCTACAATATATTTTTAAATCTTTGTCGTCTATATCTATACAATATTATAAACATCAGTGTATCTCTGTCTGTCTGTCTGTACTTTTATGTTCTTTACACGCGAAAATCACTTATACGATTATATGATTTTTACTATAATTCATAGCATAAACCCCCCATAGGCAGGGCCATTTAATTATGGTAGTATTTACGGACACCGCCTCAATCGATGCGAGTTCGAATCCCGACAATGAGCCTGGACATTCGGTGAAGGAAAACATTGAGATGAAACCATAACATGGCGGTAGGGGTTTTTCTAATGCCCGCCTGGCTCCCTCAACCTTCAAGTTAAAAATCTGTCGCCAAGCTCGAATAGGTGTGCTCTGGGCGCTGCACTTGAGAGCCAGTTTCCGCACTAGGCTTAGCGTGTCATTATCTTGGGACACATCGTATTTAACATTAGGTGAGATCGTGGCTATAACGCCTAAACCGATAAACGATAAAAATAATAATAAGGCGTGTCGTGTTCCAAGATGAGCCGGTGTAAAGTAGTAATCTAGTAATCAAACTGGGCATAAGGGATCTGTACCGGACTAGGTCACGACTACCATGCACATGATGATAAGCCTGTTACAGTTACTGCCTTTTCGTTTGTCGCGTTTCGGGATCTGTCAGTGTATAACCAGCTGCAGGCTTGCAGGTTTCCAACTGTTTTTGGATTATACTACGCTTACCATCCGGCACAGCGCCATCTCTTTCCCGTCACACTATTAAAAATATATTATAGGAGTTTATAATCATATTTAATGTATTTACAGCATAACTGATAATGACAAAACTTGTCAAATACTTGGTATTAAGATTAGCTTCAATATGAATGTTACGATTGTTAACAACTCATTAATCGTATTCTGGATCACGATTAGATTTAATAGTAAGAGAAAAAACGTTAGTGTTTTCTTAAATAAATTTACATTGGGCTGATAGGAAGAAATAAAAAAAAATGTTTTATTTCACAGACTTACATCGGTAATGTACTGATATCTGTGAACCCATACAAGAACTTGCCAATCTACACGGAAGAGAAGACCAAGTTATACTACAAGAAAGCTTTCTTTGAAGCTCCCCCGCACGTGTAAGTTACCTATAGCATTATTATTGTATATCTTAGTTAGATTGAAGCTTGAACTTACTTTTGTAAATTATAAGTGAATTAATAATTAATCTTACGGGTTATTTGTTATGACATCTGTATCAATCTAACTCCTCCAAAAACTCTAACGTTTGAAGTTTAATAACATCGAAATGTATATCGATATTTATATATAAAGCTCAAAAATATCGATAAGCAAAATATCCGACCGTCTTAACTAATATTTAGTATTTTAAATAAGCCAAATATGACTTTAAAAATAGTAAACTAAAATGAAAATCATAACTGAATTATTTATAGAATCTAATTTTTTTCCCTGTAACTTTTTTTTCTCGACATCTTCTTATTTGTAAAATTGTTATTGTTAGAAATTCTAGTGTAAATAAACGTTTCCTATCACAATGACCGACTGAGAAATAAACTAAAGGATTTAACACTTGGTTTCTTCTGCTAAGTGTTTAGTAAATTAAGTTCTTCAGGCTTTTCATACACTAGCTTGGCAAAAGAACTGCATAGCGCCTGATGGTAAGAACTGTAATGTCCACAAACAACGGCAACCGTCGGTGAAACAGATTTAATCAGCAGTGACCACTGCCAGCCATATCAGCCAGCCAGTGTCATGCCAGCCTAATCGACTAGGTAGAATCCGATTAATTGATTGGAATAAAATTACTAAATGTGTTTTTTTTTTATTAAGTTCGGTGAGAAACTAGATTTTACCCAAATGTCTAGGGATTTTCACTTTCTTGTTCGGCCTCTATAAATTAGGTTATGATATCGCTAATTAGATGTAACTTGTATTTAAGCGCAGTAGACCCTCATCGCTAATTATAACCGGTATACTTTATGATGTCGGAAGAGCTCGTACACATCGTATAACAAATACGTATATCTTTATATTGTTTATTAATTCCTTGTAATATTTTCATAGATATCGATATTCGATAACAACGTACATTTAAAATCCGATACGTGATGTAGGGCATATAACAAACCTACATTATGATATGTTATCGTTTTTATTCAAATATCCTAAGTAATACGAACTGTATCGGGCCTGAAGAAGGATATAAATTCTATAGTTGAATATAATTGAGGTATATTTTTACACATACAGAAAAAGAAAAGATAATGCAAAATTAATGTTGTCCTAGTCCACCTGAAAAGGGGTGATAGGGATCTCTACCCGAATAGGCCGCGACGAACATGTGAGATGGTGATGAACCCGTAATAGTGAATCTCTTTTGGTTTCTCGTGTTTTTGGACAAGCCAGTGCTATATCCAGCCGCTGTGAGGCTTGCAAGCTGGCATGGTAACGAAGACCGGTGATAAGTTGTCGATCTCTTTATAGCCGACGTTGTTTTTTATTATACTGTGTTTAATCAAGCATATTACCGTCACTTTGCAATGCTGCTATAAAAAGTGGTCACTATGTAGTATGATAAATATATAATTATCCGAAATTTCTTTGATACTTCCGCCTGCAATACATGAGTAGTACTTTCAGCTACCTACAACCTACCTGTTACCTACAACAGTTTCTTGCCGATTCTTCTCTAAAGGACAGTGCCTTTCGAATCGGCTGTAGTCATTGAAAATATTGAATATACATATTATCATCTTCATTCATATTATTTTAATTTATTTAAAACATTCATTTACAAATTTATTTGAATTCAAATTTTTTATGTAGTAGGAAGCTGAAACTACTACTCATCTAATTCAGGCGGAAGTAGCAAAGAAATTTCGGATAATTATTTACGATGGGTTTCCAAAATAACGCCTTAATTAATCAGATATAGCTATGTACTTATAACCAACTTTAAAAAAGACCGCAGGTCTGAAACCAGTTATAATAAGTTGTTACTCCTGAGAAGTTAGTTGGAACTATTCGTGCGTTAGTGCGTATTACTAATCACATCCTTCAGAGTGGACCACAGCAGCGCGTGTACTGCCGCTTTACGGCAGAAACAGGTGTGATGGTAGTGCTTCCACAGTTACATTGCACATGTACTACCATTTTTCTTTAGGCATCGGGAATGTATTCTATTTCTACGTTTTTCTTTTTTGTTGTTTATTCTTGTAATATATTATTTCGTTCATACTCTAAAGAGGCATTTAAGAAATTGATACAGACTCAGTATTGCGGATGAAGACAGTTGCTATTAAACAAAATGAAGAAGAATAAGATGACTACCCGAACGCTACTTCAAAATACAATACAACATGAGTAGTAAAAGAAAGTTTCTAGTTTGACATTGAACTGTTAAACTAATATTGATTTTCTATTTCAGCTTCGCTATCGCTGATAACGCCTATCGTTCGTTGGTTTATGAACACAGAGAGCAATGTATACTAATATCAGGTAATTATATTATATTTAATAAACTTCTTAAGCATTACTGACGGACACCTTACGCTTAAACCGGTGCTACCTACACTACCTAGGCTTACACTGAGAAAGGATATTTGAAAATGCATTCCTTAAAGAGGTTTACAATTTTACAAGCCCTTATTGTAGCCAATGTTTGATTGTTAATATATGACGCCTTAAATATGTTTTATTAACATCAACAGATGTCATTCCTAGTGAAAAAGTATCTTTTTTAGCGAAAATATTAATTTTAATCTATTTTTAAATTAGCGGGAGCATAAGCTTTAAAATGATGATTGAATTATTAATTTTGATGAATCATTAACGGAGATATGTCTTTGCCAGGAAAAACACCTTTGAGAAATAATATAATGTGATTTATATAATAACTAGCTGTTCCCCGCGGTTTCCTAGATGCACTAAGGAACAATATTAATACTAACCATTACGCCAACGCACGCGAATGAAGAAGTTAGGGTGCGCTATTTCTTCTGATTTACTAAACAAAAATTAATATTTAAGGCTAGCTGATAGGTGTAGTTTAATGCTAGATAACCTATATATATACTATTCCTCGTGAATCTATACAAAAATATTTTTTCGAATCCGACTGGTATTTTTAGAGATTAGCGTGTTTAAACAAACAACCAAACAATCTCTTCCGCTTTACTATATTTGCATAAAATTCTATGACGTATGACAAAAAAGGTTTTTTGTAAACTAATATGTTAAAGGAAAGGAAAGAAGAAAGGAAAAAAAGAAAAAAAAGAAAAATGTTCCGTTAAGTTTGAGCCTTGAAAACTTTCGGTTGTAAACAAATTTCAGTTTTAAACAAAGAAATAGATGTTTCACCGATTTTGAACCATAAACCCTTATAGGGATGAAACAATCGTATAAATAATAAAATTACACGTATGAAATCGCTTTTTTTATCAAATTCCAAAAACATTTTAACGAAAGTTTTAGAAAGCTCTAATAGATATCGAATAACGGAGAGAAAGTTCACTTCACTTCACTTTCAGAAATTGATTCCTAATATATCGCCACACCAATTATTATTACAAAACAAGAAATGATTAGGATGTTACATAACTTACGTGTCCGGAGAGTGAAAATAGGCACATTAGTAAATATAGCAAAAATCGATTGATCTACGAATTTCAACTCAATGGATTATAAAACCGTTTACTTTTCAGTCTAACAAAGCTTAGGCTCTTGCTGGCATATTTTTTTAGTACAGTTTACGTGAACATATTAGACTATAATCTGGATCGTTCTGGTGTAGGTCGGAGATTTTTTTGCAGTGTAATATGAAATCTTTATATCCTCAGATGTAATATTATTACATGTTAACTCCTCCTCGTAATAAATATTATAAAATGGACGAAATATCTCAGTTTTTCAATGTTTTTAGTCAATGGTTTTGTTAAATTTTATTTTGTTTTGTTTAATGTATTTTACATGAAAAATATTACTTACAAAGATATAATAAATAGATATTGTAATGATTGATTTATCAATCATTTTTTATCTCTTAATTATATATATTCATTTCACTTTATTTATTTCTCATTTATTCATTTATTGTGTTTATGTTCCTTTCCGAAGGCATCTCATCTATAGGTAATTTATTATTTTAAATATTGTATTACAAACTTATTTTACTATTTATATATCGAATAAGTAGGTCGTATATATTGTATTTTGGCTGAAGAACTTTTTAAATTTAAAATATGAACAAGACGGCAAAAGAATTGAAAACTTGACGGATCGATTCTGACTTACGGAGAGAGACACGGATCGCTAAAGGAATGGTACAATCTGAAATGAGAATTGTATAAGTTTATTTATATTTACTATTATATTTATTGTCTGGACTGACACATATTTGTCTGGAGTCGATAAAACTTGTATTGTTATAATAACAGAGACCTTTTGAATTATAACTGATATTCGAAGGAGTTCGAACTTTTACTCAACAATTATTACAAAACGAATTAAAAACCTGGCGGATACATTCAATCATGCTGGCTTGAGGAAGCAGAAATAATAATGGAAATGAATGGAGTTTATTGAAACATAAGCGTCTCACGACGGAATTTCATTAACAGATCTTTGACGGATATATTAAAAACCTGGACATTTTTTAGTTGGTGAAAGTGTTACTATAATTAATAGATTTAATAAGGTACTCTATTTTTATATATCTGATAATGTAAATGCCTTCGGAATACACTTATTTATCTATTTCGAATTTCATTCCATTACCTTGAATTATTTATATTCTGGAATATTATACTTATTTAATTGTCCACGTGACAATTTTAATGATTGTATTATCAATCATTTTTTATCTCTTAATTATATATATTTATTTCACTTTATTTGATTTCTCATTTATTCATTTATTGTGTTTATGCTCCTTTCCGAAGGCATCTCATTTATAGGTAACTTATTATTTTAAATATAGTATTACAAACTTATTTTACGATTTATATATCTGATATAAAAATAGAGTACCTTATTAAATCTTCAGCCAAAATACAATATATACGACCTACTTATTCGATATATAAATTTATAACTGATCATGAATATGACTTTTTTTTTTTGTTTCTAAGTCCGGATTTAACTCATGTTTACTAGCAGTTGTTAAGCGGTGCCAGTAGAGAGACCTAAACAAAGTTTTGATCATCTAATTTAACCTTTATTTTAAATTTCTTTCTAGGTGAATCGGGTTCAGGTAAGACTGAAGCCTCTAAGAAAGTTCTAGAATATATCGCTGCTAGAACTAACCATTTGACAAACGTCGAGAATGTTAAAGACAAACTTCTTCAGAGCAACCCGCTCCTCGAAGCTTTCGGCAACGCTAAAACCCATAGGAACGACAACTCTAGCCGCTTTGGTAAATACATGGATATCCAGTTCAATTATGAAGGTGGACCGGAGGGCGGGCACATCCTCAACTACCTGCTTGAGAAGTCCAGGGTTGTCAGCCTTATGAATGGCGAAAGGAACTTCCACATTTTCTATCAACTACTGGCTGGTGGTGATCAGGAGCTGTTGAAACATTTGAAGCTTCAGGGAAGACCGGAGGCATACAAATACACGACTGATACAGTAAGGCAATGTTCTTCTTTTTTTTTCGTTCGTAGGTTTTAGCTTTTGGAGACAATCTCACCTGATGTTAAGTTACTATGTGGCCCAAGATGATTACACGCTAAGCCTAGCGGAGGAACTGGCGCTCAAATGCAGCTGTCGGAACAAACCTGTAGGTGCTTGGTGACAGATTTTCAACCTATAGGTGGTAGCTAGCCAGGCGAGCATTAAAAAATACCCTACCACCATACTATGATTTCATTACGATGTTTTCCTTCAGCGAAAGCTCAGGCTCGTTGCAGAGAGACGAACTCACGTCAATCGACAGTGTCCATACAAGCTACCACCGAGCCATAATTTTTGCAAAATGTCTGTATTGTTTTAGTGATCGATTTTTTCCCAAACGCAACGTTAAACATTTCAAATGTGGTACTGTACTTTTATTTCATTTTATGCAAAGTTTTCTGTTTCTATTTTTACAAGTCAAAAAACGCGGATCACAGAAAATCACATGTAACCTTTTCGACTGCCAGCAGTGGAGTAAAATTTCAAAATGTGACCATTATCAACGTAGGTTAGAGTGATGCAACATTGTGACGATTGGAATTTTACCACTCGAGAAATTAAAAATTGCGCGTAATTTCTTATCACACCTCGTATGTGAGCAGTAAAAATTTCATGAGCGTCGATCGATTCAAAATGTTAATTATTTGTAATTCTTTCGTATGATAGAGCCCATTTTCACTTTTAGGAAAATACTTTTTCTTATTGTAGTTATATGTAGTTATTTGTAGCTTACTATGCTGAAACATACTGTTCCTGGTCTAATATATTAAAATTTCGTAGATTTAGTCTAGGTGCTTTAGTTGCCTTATAAAAAGGAAATACTAATGGAAACAAAAGTGTAAATAAACTAATTAAATATTTGACAATGGAGCCGTGAAAATTTAGAATCTTTATTGGAAATGATTAATATGTTCTACTTCGGGAAGCGAATAACAGGATGTGAGTTGGCATAAGAGTACCGCCATATTTAAAGCTAGAGATATATAATTATTATTAAGGGCTTCTCTAATAGTTAAATAAATGTAAAGGTATTTTATAATAACCATGATTTGTATTCTGTATTTACTGGTGATGTCTCACTAATTGTAACATTTTAGACGTCGAACGCGAACCAAAAATCTGCAGACGTCGACCAGTTCCGTATAGTCCAAGAAGCAATGAAAGTGATCGAAATCGGACAGAGTGAGCAAACTGAGATCTTCGAGATTGTTGCAAGTATACTACATCTCGGCAACGTGAAGTTTGTGCAGAACGAAAAAGGCTACGCGGAGATTCTATCTCATGATGCTAACAGCGGAAACGCTGCTGAGGTAACTGTATTTTTACAAGCTTTCATTTAACTAGCTATGTATGGATCAAGTCTTGCAATTAAATTATTAACTACTTCTACTTCGATGACAATGCAATAATATGCTAATTATTGAGGTGATCTGATTATGGACCGCAATGCTGGTCGTAGCAAGGCCTCAACAAAGCAAGATATACTCGGCATGTCTAATTTTGTTGGTTTCGTCACGATAAGTACTATATTCCTAGGTCTTTCTTATCGTTGTATGTTTAGCGTTGATTTTTCACCTGATTTTTAGTGACGATGTGGCACATGATACTAAGCCTAGCACGCTAATGCCTAGCTAATGCACGCTAAGCCTAAAGGAAGACTGGCTCTCAGATTTTCAACTCGAGGGTGGTAGCTAGCTAAGCGGGTATTAGAAAAATGTCCTACCGCCATACTACCATTATCATCATGATGTTTCACTGAAAGCTCAGGCTTACTTCGCTTCATGAGCCACCATTGTTTAAAGTCGAGTTATTTCGGAGAAATCGAAAAACACTACTCACAAGTTTCTTTAATAAAAGCAGCAAATAAAGTAATTGTAGAATTACTTAAAGTTAACAGCGATGGCTACCTCAAGGCTAGGTTCTAGGTCCATTGTTTTACAATTTATTTATGTAAATACCCGGCCTCGTACTATTAGAGAGAGCCATTGTGTTTCGAACAGTAGACCATTGATGTAAGATTGTTCATGAAACTCAGGATATATGTATGATATCATATATTTCATAATAAACCATATTGTGCGGTTCTGACGCGATAAAAATATATCAAAACTTTCCACATTTTCTAGAAATATTATAAAACCTCAACGTCTCTCTGTCTGTCTGTCCGTTTATGTTCTTATCACGAGAAAACCACTTATCCGATTTACTAGTTTTTAATTTTAATTCATTACCATTTTATCTGGCCAGGATATATTTTGTAAGATAAAGTAACATATAAAATAAGCAGTGACGATATGGTGAATCAATTCGGATAAAAGAAGCATTCGGAGCGCTTAAATAGCTTACGCTGAGTAAACCATACGAGATACATCAATTTAACGTTCTACATAATTGTAGATCTTAAAAACCCCTACAAAACAGTCACCAAAATCACGCACAATAAGCATTTTTGTCTTATGTCTTCTAAGCGTGGGCAACACGATTCGCGCGTGCACTCGGCCAACAGCATTCTGTAATCTACGCGTGCGGAGCCGCGGGCACAAGTAGTATTATATAAAAGTATTGCTATGGGGTATAAAATATGACTAAAAGGAATAATGTAATTACAGAGATTTGCAAGTAGAGAGATTAAAACTACAAGATCTCTGCCTACCTCGTAAAAAGTATTCTGTTATAAAGTATAATATTTAGGTAAATATTATTATTTCAATAGATATATGGCAATAACCACTTTAAAATTAAAATATCTGAGCGATCGAGCTAAGTTTGGGTCTGGCAGAAAAGCACCTATATAGGTAAACTTGGAAAGTACCTAAAACATTATCTTAACACAAAATTTCATTCAAATCGTTAGAGCCGTTTCCGAGAAACCAAAGAATTACTCATTTAATAGTATTAGATTACATATATTTTTAGACGTAGCCGTACAATAAAATATTTGATTTTTTATTCATAAACGCGTTTGTTTCGTTTTATCAAGAGGACGTGTATTTTATTGCGAAATGTCCTAATAACTTTGTACAACAGATAGCAAAAGGTCATTTTTAATTTTGTATGAACGATTATATTTATCATAAAATAAATGTTTTGTCATATTAACTACCCATAGCATAGTCAAGGTCTTCACATTTCAAAGTTCTTCGTAATTACAACGAAATTTTTGTCAAACATACCTCTAAACACTGTAATTTGGTTCTCTACCATATACGAGTACCTACCCTAGGTACATAGGTTAGGTATTGTTCACCATTACTTACTTTATGTTGGTTTGGATTCCTATTCGGAACTCAAATATTTATTAAATTATTTACATGCAACAAAATTAATCTTCGTCTTCATTCTGACGTACCTTTCCTATTGGTTCTGACTTAGTTGAGATACGGTTGATGAAATTGACAACTATTGCCACTCTTAATAAAATTTCTTCATTTCAGTCTTTATTTAACGTTCTCGACTGTAAAATCAGCAGTTAACTATTTTATCTTTTTCTTTATACTACAAAGGTGGCAAACAGGCATACGGCCGCCTGATGGTAAGCGACTACCGTAGCCTATGAACGCCTGCAATACCATACGTAACACAAGCGCGTTGCCGACCTTGAACCCCCTTACCCTAATCTAACAAATCTTTCACCAGTCTTTCATCGTTCAGGCTATCTTAAGATTTTACATGTGAATTTAAGTATACAAGGTTAGTATGTATTTGAAAAAGCCTTCAGAATTTATTGAAATAATCAGTGGCGTATCTATAAGCGTGAACTCCAATTGTGAAAAAATAAAAACATACACAAACCATAACAATGGCTTCCAAATGTAGCAAATGCTTGCAAACCCTAGGAGTTCTCATATTTTTATTTACGACAATAAAAGAAGTTAGTAAAAGCAAACATATTTCTACTGTAGCCTACAAAAGCGTAATTTGCCGCTTCGTATGGATGGCATTCATACTAGCTACGCCACTAGAAATAATACAATGATTGTTACAGCTCCTAAAAGTAAATGCAATGAAACTACGGGAAGTTCTTACAAATCGTACCATCGACGCGCGTGGTGACGTCGTCAGTACCCCGTTAGACATAGGACAGGCTCAATACGCAAAGGACGCTCTTGCTAAAGCGATATATGATAAGCACTTCAGTTGGCTAGTGTCTAGACTAAACTCCTCTCTTGCTCCCAAAGAGAAAGATGCGAGGTCTTCTGTCATTGGTATCCTGGACATCTATGGATTCGAAATATTCCCTAAGAACAGGTAAGTTGCAGAAAATCATGTTTTTGTAAGCCGATAACAAAGTTTTTCGAAGTACTCATTATTCAATATGTTTATAGTAGTGTCAACTGTTCTTTTCTAAGCTCGTCACTTAATTAAGCAAGAAAGTTCCAAATCTACTTAGCATTTTAAAGAGGAGGAGAAGGAATTTGAAAATATCATTTTGCTTAATTAACGCAATTTGCTTATTGGAAGACTGGCTACATTTTAGAGGAGCACGGTCCTCAAGTTTATATTTAATTAAATCCAAATTTAATACAGACTTACGGTAAGCACTATCTCGGCACGAATAAAAAGTTCTCTACTTCATATTTTTACCGTACTGTGGCGCTATGGAACTATCTCCCGGAAAGTGTGTTCTATGTGTCCTACAAAATAGACTCCTTCAAACATAAAGTGGAGAGATATTTGAGCCGGTTGGCATGATTGCGACGACTGGCGATGGATTCTAGATCCCTCGGTGGTCGCCGATGTTGTAGGATTGCACTGTACTTACCATCAGGTACAAGTACTGTCACCTTGCAGTACTACGATTAAAACAAATGTCCTCATGTATCAAAACAATAATTCACTAAAATTTGTGTCCAGCTTCGAGCAGTTCTGCATAAACTTTTGTAACGAGAAGCTTCAACAGCTGTTCATACAGCTGACGCTTAAGCAGGAGCAGGAGGAATACCTCCGAGAGGGTATCGAGTGGGAGCCAGTGGAGTACTTCAACAATATTGTCATCTGCGACCTCATTGAAGCTAGACATAAAGGTATTTTTTTATTTGCCTTTTATGCGTTCATACTGTTGTCACCATCGATTAACAAGTTCCCTATAAAACGATATTCTTGATTTATAGGGTTTTTTGTACAGATCAGTGAATTTGGGAATTTGAACTTGGGGAATTAAATTTATATTTTTCTTCAAGTTTATATTACATGCTTAACTATTTTAATTATCAATTACTATATTTGATATTTTAATACAATCGAAAATTGCAGTCATTACTAAAACAGCTACAACATTGTAATTTTAGACTTTCTTATTTTGGTACATGTTTCATTTTGTTGGTGTTTGGTAAGAGAGCTTAGGGTCTCAATGTATTACTTGGTGGTCATTATATGGTCAAAATATTTAATCCCGTTTTATATATCGGTAAATTCGTGTTTTGCTAAGAGACTTGCACACTAAGACTTTATGAAGGGCTGCATTGCATAGCAGTTTATTTTGACGCAAATTTAGATCTTCTCTTTGTTGCACGTCTTTACTATATTATAAAACAGCCAACGATTTTTAAATCATTCGTAAAGTCTAGGCCTCATAAAATCTTTTCATAATTTTCGACCTCTTATCCTTAGAATTTAATCTAACATTTACTTACCCAAACAAAAGTGCCAAAGAAATGATTTGCCAACATTTATCTCTGAATGAATCAGGTATCATCTCCATCCTGGATGACGAGTGTCTCCGCCCTGGAGACGCTTCGGACGCCAGTTTCTTGGAGAAGTTAACTGAGCATCTCGATGGTCATCGGCACTTCAAGTCACACCGCAAAGCTGATAGCAAAACTCAGAAAATCATGGGACGGGATGTAAGTGCTCATTCTAAAATTTTTGCAGCTTCAACAACATTTATTAGATCTATCTCTCTTCTTTGTCCCTTTCCTTTTTAATAAGATTTTTCCATATATCATTTGAAATTGAAACATTCTGAGAAAAAACCGTGTGTGCTTTTTTATTACGGTATAAAATCATCGCGAGAGAACATTCCATCAGATTTGGGATGTTTTTACCGAGCTTTGAGTCCAACCTGCAATTTACAAGATTGCATCACGAATGAAATTCTTTACTTTTTCTAGTAAAAATAACCTACCATATAAATATATTTTTGCAATTTTAAGGAGTTTTGCCTCGTACACTACGCTGGAGAGGTCACGTACAACGTGAACACTTTCCTGGAGAAAAATAATGATTTGCTGTATCGCGACATATCATGTCTCATGGCCACGAGTGGAAACTCCATCATCGGCAGTTGTTTCAAGGTAACTTATATTAGATTTTTCACCCCAGAAGTGGGAAGAATGATGAAGGGGTGATGACAAATGCAACTACAGACTTGCTAGCTACTACCATTATCGACCACATCATGAGGCAAAAAAGTTTTTTTAATTATTCATATAGGCTACAATCTCTCCTATCATTAAGTGACGATGTGGACGAAGATAACACGTTAAGCCTATTGGAGGGACTAGCTCTTAAGTGCAGCTGCCAGAATACATCTATATATGATTGGCAGCTAGTTAGACGGGCATTAGAAAATTGCTTACCACTATTATATAATTTTATCATCATGTTTTTCTTAATTGAAAACTCAGGTTCATTGTAGAGAATCGATCTCACGTCGTTCGACGCCGTGATTTTAACGATACATAATGTATTTCGCAGGACATAAACACGAGAAGCAAGAAACGTCCGGAAACTGCGATCATGCAGTTTAAAAACTCTCTCAACGACCTCATCAAGATCTTAAGCAGTAAGGAACCTTCATACATCAGGTGCATCAAACCCAACGACTTCAAAGCTCCAAGTAAGCTTCTAACACTGTTATTTTTTTTCTATTTTTTTTTCCAACTTAAGCTTGATATGATAACCCAGTTTTAAAGTCAACCTGTGAAAAACTAATTACCTAGTGTTATAGTTAATAATCATAGTAAGTGGACGCACAGAGAAGGAGTAATTTATAGATATCACTATTATTTACATAATTATCTACCCTATTTGGATCCTAACTTTGGACAGTATCACCTGCGAATGCAGCAGAGTTTAATCAGATGATTATTATGTTTTAAGAGCAATTCGATGAGAAGCTGATATCGCATCAGGTGAAATATCTCGGTCTGATGGAGAACCTCCGCGTACGACGAGCTGGCTTCGCCTACAGACGTACCTACGAAGCGTTCTTGGAAAGGTATTTACTCTATGTCAAATTTTTGTGTGTTATTGTTTTTTTCTTTACTAGCTGTGCCCCGCGGTTTAATCCACGTATAATTTAAAGGAAATCACTGATTGATGATTTATAATACTTCATTCTACATAGACAATATTTTTATCGGGCGGCCAGGGTTATGTGTCACAACTCACACGGCTCGTACCTGCCACTGCTACTACAGTTATAGACCCGGTCACAGACAAATAAAAATTTGTGAGATTCGAGTGTTGAATTATTATAATTTTCCATTATCTCCCAAACTACGCTTTCACATAACATGTTCTAAATGGCAAAGTTTATCTTCATAAACTTATCTTGATGATGAAGTAACTTTCGTTTGTAAGGATTAACATGCCATGACTAATAATGATGCTTACAAATCACTTCTATAATTCTTTTTAGATGTACTAAGGAGCAATATTTTTGTAGAACATTATATTTACGTATCACTAACCATTACGCCGGCGCACGCGGATAAAGGGGTTCGGCAGAACTGCTTCTTCCGACTTACTTAAAAAAATTAATAATTAAGACTAGCTGAGAGGTGTAGCCTAATGCTAGATAGAGCCTTATACTATTCCTCGTGAATCTGGCTATCATATACAAAAATATTTTTTGTATCCGACTGGTAGTTCTAGAGATCAACGCGTTTAAACAAACAATCAAACAAAAAACTCTTCAGTTTTGTTATGTTATTAGTATAAATAGGTTTCAACTTTGACCATAATCTCACCCAAAATAGTAATACGCTAAGCTAGATGGGGACTGGCTCTCAAATATAGCTGCCGGGTCAGACCTATAGACGGTGATAGATCTTCAACTAGCTATGATTACATCACGATGTTTCCCTCACTGAAATATCAGGCTAAATATAGGATTTCACATACGTCGATTGACAAGCTATTACTGAGCCGTCACCGATTGAAATCGCTTCCTGCTTGTGAAGAGAATTCACAGAGAATTTCACAAGAGTTTCACAGAGAATTCATAGAGTACAATGGAAAAGAGAGTGTACAGAGTAACTTTGGAGATTTCGCTCTTGGAACAGCCCAAACTAGTGGAATATCTCCACGCTACAGAAGATCGCAGCCAAATAACTTAGTATTGTGTTCCTGCGGGTTAGTAAGGTGTCCAGAGCTCCTTGGGGTACGGGAAGGTTTACAACGCGCTAGTTCATACCTATGGTATTACAAAATTACAGTAGCCGCTTACCATCAGACGGGCCATATGATTGTTTGTTGTATCGTTGTTGTATACCTTAGTTGTATAAAAAATTCTTAGTCTGTAAAATTAGTTATTGTTAACTAAACACTAATAGTGTATTTCACAGACAATTTAAAGCTAAGGAAATTTTGACAACTACAATTTTCATCATTTTTGTGGTAGTCATTTGAAATATAACTAAAATATCTGCATTCGCTTTATCATAATCCATTTAGTTACCCAATTCTTTATTTTCAGATACAAGTGCTTAAGCGCAGAGACGTGGCCCAACTTCCGAGGGTCAGCAAGAGACGGAGTGCAGAAGTTGGTAGAAGCTCTAAAGTATGAAAAAGAGGAATTTAGAATGGGCAAGTAAGTAATATAAAAAGTAATTTCTCCATAATTTTTTTTCTTTTATAAATACCTATTTCAATTATCAAGTAATCAACTGTCTACCTATCAAACAGCCAAATATGGCTCAAGTTTTATCAGCTTAATTAACTTCTCCCGAATATTCAACATTGCCTTGATTAAAACTACTTAAAATTAAAAGTGCAGGGCAGCGATTACTAAGTTACCAAAAATGATAGATAGATAGGTTTTTCATCATCTTAGACACAGTTCACAAAATCACAATATACTAAAAGGTTGACTCCGTTGTTTTGAATTAACGCACTCAACTTTGAATTTAAGTCAAAGTGCTTTATTCAATGAAAACCCTAAGAAGGCACTATAAATCACCGGGTCGGAAAACATGCCAGCTATCGAAAAGTCTGGCAAGAAACTCGATCGGGTTCATTAGTTAATGTATGTTGGGATTTTTTTATTATTAAGTATTATTTACTGTTAATTACATTGTTGGTGGATGTACCAGAGAGGCACTCACTTCCAAATCACTATCATTCACATAATATGTGTGAAAGTGTTAGTTGAGGAAGGGGGACTCCTTTCTTAGTTGACTGCATCGTCATGCAACGCTAAACAAAAATTAACTTTCCTACGCCTTACTTTACAGCACGAAAATCTTCATACGCTTCCCGAAAACTCTCTTCGACACAGAAGACACTTACCAGATAAAGAAGAACGACATAGCCACCATCATTCAGAGCCGTTGGCGCGGCTACTGGCAGAGGAAGCAGTACATCAAGATGAGGCTCGCAGCTATCGTTATACAGAAGTGGGTGAGGAGGTTTCTCGCTCAGAGGCTTAAGGAGAGGAGGAAGAAAGCAGCTGAAGTCATCAGGGCGTTTATTAAAGGTACATAATGTTCATAACCCCTTAATACATTTTTAAATAAAAGTAGCTTAAGTTATAACGTATAACATCAGCTATCTACCAGTGATTGTCTCATCAAAATCAGTCCATCTGTTTCGGGGATTACCCGGAACAAAGACACAGGCAGAGAAAATATTTAAAAATGGTTTTTTTGTTATAGCTATCGTGTATACTTTCATATGCATAAGTGTTATTTTGACATTACAAACAGACACTTCAATTTTATTATATATATGTATGTATAGATAAGTTTTTTAACTTTTAGTTTAAAGTGGTCAACTCAAATCACATAATTTATCCCATAGGGTCCAAGAGACTCTGTTCTTAAAAATTAATAATTTTGTTAAAAAAAGGAAAATATTTATGAAAAAAAATGTTTTATTACAATTAGCAACATTATACTAATAGGCTTACACATCACATTTCGTTATAAGGAAGTAACAATCATTATGACAATTGAAAAAACTACTAGAGTAAAAAATATGGTAACAAAAATAAAAGCCAAGTTCTGGCTGCTAACTAAAATAGGATTAATTTATTTTTTATTTGTTTCTTTTAAATTTACTCCATTATAAAACCTATATTCTAAAACTAAAAAAAATGGGAAGCGTTTTTCTATCTCCCCTATCTTATTAGCTACAGACCGAACACAGATTTTCTTTGTACACGGCGAGCATACCGGCCTATGGCTAGATATACGGTCTTCCTTTTTAGACGACTAGGGAATATAATTATGATAATATTTCCTTTGATCTCGCGGTAACTTTTCGTTTTCAATGTTTTGTTTTTCTGCAGGTAGGCTTCTTGCTCTTTGTCACTGGATTCCTCATTTTTTTCTCTGAGCCAATCCATTATTACTGACTCAGCATTTCTTTCAAGCACTTTCACTGACCGTCCATGTAAAGTCATTTTGTAGCTTTAAACACAAATGAAATACTGTAAATACTATAAAATAATAATTTATAAAATTATCACATTTTTCACACTTATTTGTTGTTTTGAAAGTTATAATTCACTTTTTAACATTACATAAAAATATCTACTGTGTATCAGGTTTCATCACGCGGAACGGCCCCGAAACACCGGAGAACCGCAGGTTCCTCGCCATCGCAAAGGTCCACTGGCTGAAGAGACTCTCAAAGCGGCTGCCGACCAAAATCTTGGATTTGTCCTGGCCACAGTGCCCGGCCACTTGCCAGGAGGCGTCCCTGGAGTTACACCGCCTGCATCGCGCGCATCTCTCCAGGAAATACCGCTTGGCCCTGTCCGATGATGAGAAGAAGCAGTTCCAGCTGAAGGTCCTCGCTGAGAAGATATTTAAGGGTGAGTGACTGACATTGGCCGAAGGACCGGAACTGGTCTATTCATGTGAATGCGAGTAGTATATGATATTCACTGGGTCGTCATAATTATAGAATTAGTTGGTAAGTAATCACGGGATTTGTGCACACTCAGCAATCTATTTAAAGGCTGGCTCGTTAGGGACGAGAAATCGAATCTGGATACTCGATGTCAAGCATGAATGCCTCGGGCATAAAATGTACTTTTTTTGTAAGGTTTGCGTTTGCCCACTTTCTCAACTGATGTAAAGTAATAATATGGACTAAAATGGTAAATAACACGTTAAGCCTAGTAGGGTTACTGGTTCTCAAGTAAGTTTCTGGAACACATCTATAGGGGTTTGTCGACAAAAACTACCCGAGGGTAAAAATGCTTCGCCACGATCACGATGTTTTGCTTTACCGAGAAAGCTCAGGCTTATTGAAAAGAATTGTACTGACGTAGTCCGTATACACTATCACTGACCTATCATTGCTTATAGGAGATGGGTGAATATATTTCATAAATCGTTAAAAATATTTAAGGTAAAACCACCAGTAATTGACACTGCACCAATAGTTGACACTCTGACGAAGTAAAAATTAAATATTTGATACTAAATTGATTTGAAGTCTTGAGTTTGTTAACCGATTTTTATAACTGACTGTACCTATATGTATTTATAACATTAAAAATATATCAGTAATCAGTGATTTTGGCCATCTCGATCTTTGGCTTCCTTTTTTTTCTTAATATTTAATTTTCTTCGTCAGAGTGTCAACTATTGGTGCAGTGTCAATTACTGGTGGTTTTACCTTAATTAGAAGTAATAATTGTGTAGACAAGTCTGTGTCTATAACTAATATCAATTTCTCAGGACATAAGAACAGCTACCAAAGCAGTATCCCCGAGCGGTTCATGGACGACCGCATGACCCCAGAGCATCGCATCCTCAGGAACACCTTCATGGCCTCACCGGGCTGGCCCAACGGGGAAGAACTTATTGTGAGTAATAAACAGGTTCTTGTGTTTTAACCATTGCTTTTTCAAACAAACTCATAGACAATAAAAGTTGTGGTGGACGAGCGGTGCAGTAGCGCTGCGGAATATAGATTGTGTCCATTCTCCTCTCTGCAAGAGGCCTCTTGTGCGCGAGACATTACACATAGAGCCTGGTAATATTATTATTAGGTTGTAATTCAGCTCTTTATAAATTATTTTATTTAGAACTAAACTGAACTATTATTTTATATTGAAAGTGGGCAGTTCAAGTATAAAGTAAGGAAGTAAAAGCATCCCGTTGCTTTTAGGATTAGGATTTTTAGTTTTAGGATTTTATTGTTATAAAACATCTGAAATCCTTTTTGAATAGTTTCTCAATGGATTGCTACGATCCGTCACCAAATCATAGCGGCTGGAATAGTTACAAACTAGGTATGAATTAACGAAAAATACTATGTTTAAACATCCACAGTACTCGTGTGAAGCGGTTAAATACGATCGTCGCGGATACAAGCCGCGCGACCGGGCGCTGCTCGCGTCGGACAAGGCGCTGTACGTGCTGGACGCCAGCGGCAGGAAGACCTTCAAGCTGAAGCACCGGCTGCCGCTCGAGAAGCTGAGGGTCATCGTCACCAACGAGTCCGACTCGCTGCTACTGGTTAAGATACCGCAGGAACTCAAAAAGGACAAGGTAAGAACGTGATTTATTTTCGAAGTGAAATTTCTATAGAATCGTTGTGATTCGAAACTCGATGAAACGAAAATGCGTCACGATAAAGAAAGAAATACATTTATGTATAGGATTAAGTCGGCGAGAGAATGAGATAGAATACATTACATATTATATTCTCGGTTCCCACTGTCGTCTACTAACCAGTGCCCGTATGTATGCGCCTTGTGTACTGGGACACTGGGTATATCTGTATCTACAGCAGAATATATGTAATAATTAGGTAATATTAATATTCGGTCATATCCGAACCCGTATCAATGAACTCCCTGTACAATATAGATTAGCTGATAAATCAATGATAAAATGATATCAATATGAATCAATGATAAAATATTCTGATACATACATTTTATCTATATCACCTAAATACCATATACAAATATGTAGTGTATTATGCACGTAGGCAATATGGAACTGAGTGGATCATTGTTGGGCTCACGATTTTATGGTGATGCAGGATTTGATATAATATCTTTATATAAATTTCGCATCTGATACTGAACTCCCTTTCATTGAGTTCCTCGACATAAAATTTGTATTAAAAATGTGTAACAGTCGTATTCTATAAAGGAACTATAATTGACGACGTGTTTATAAGACGTGAAGATATATTAATCAAATTGAAACTAGAGGATTTGTTTCTTATTTTAGTTACCATAATTTCTCGTGTCATATTTAATGTGATAACATGGAAACAGAAAATATTGTAATATATATTTTTTACATCAAAATATTTTATAATTTTTAAGCTTCGTAAAAAATAATAAACATTAAATTTATCCTAATACTCCTGATACTCAATCTCTCGTTCGCAACTTTTCAGAAGTTTGTGAAGTGAGTTTCAAAAGTGTGGATAATACACACACACTTTTTTTATTGCAGCAGATAAAATATAATTTTCAGTCTTAGGTAAACATACATCCGCATACCCTCAAGCGCCAAATTAAACGAAGACAATCACTATGTATAATGTAAAACAAATGCGATTAACATTAGATACAAAGTGTAACAACGCTACGTAGTAAAAACGCTATTAAAGTTATATGAAGTTCCCGATCGTTTAACTAACAATTCTTGTGCATTAGACTAATAACTATTGTACATTAGACTAACAAGTATTGTGTTTTACACTAACTAGTATCGTTTGATAGACTATATTGAAATTATTTGTTAATAAAATGTAATGTTACTCAGGGTGACTTGATAATGTCAGTGAGTAACTTAATCGAGGCACTGACCATCGTGACGGACTACACCAAGAAACCGGAGATCATCGAGATAGTCGACACCAGGACGTATGTTATTTTAATATTCTTTATGATATATAGTTTTACCACAATTTTTTTCGATGTTGATTTATTGTAATATTTTAAATAATCTTCTTGTTCTTTTTCTTAACTTGGAAACCGGTTCTCTTTATTTAAGACCATTACTGTCATTATCGAGTGAATATAGTTTCCAGTTTCCTGTATTACATAATTTAAGGTCAAATGACACAAATTTATGAATAAAAAACAAAAATCACTACATGACAGTTTGAGATCCCGCCAAAAACTTCTTCGATAAACGTAAAGAAAAAAGCGCGTAACAAATAGATTTTAAATGTAGAATAGCCTTTTCTGGTTGCCTGTTCATTTGTATGTCTGAATTTAAGGCAAATACAGCTAGAAACCGTTTCTAATGGAATTTTGTACACTAGAATATTATATATTATATATATATATATATATAGAATAGTATATATTATCATTCCTAAATTGATAGACTATAATAATAATCAATAATACTCATAGAAATCGTAAAATATAATAAAAATATGAAGGTAATTACTGTGTGATAAATGCGTGAGGAGCCGCGGGCACAGCCAGTAATAAAATATGATTTAATTGTACAAGTAAGTGCAGTGCGTATACTCGTAGTAAAGAGTTGGTGTTGACGTTTCAGTATCGCGCACACGCTCGTGAACGGCAAGCGGGGCGGCACCATCGAGGTCACGAAGGGCCCGCAGCCCGCCATACAGCGCGCTAAGAGCGGGAACCTACTCGTGGTAAGGACCATTGTAAATATATACATCATTTCTGAACTTGTGTATATCTGTCTCGACAAACTAACTGACATACTGATGTGGAACAATTCAAAAAATGATAAGGTCTATCAATATCAAACAAGATTTTGCCAACAGTAAATGGAAATGTGTATTAATGTGTGAATATGGTTCAAGTGTGGACTCCGCGTCGATAATGAACCCGAGCTTTCAGTGAAGGTAAACATCGTGATGTAACCGTAGATTAGTGATGTAGCATTTTCTAAAACCCAAGAAACAATGGAGAAAAATGTCAAACTCGCTAAGTTAACTTACCACGCGGCTGGTTAGTGGATACTGACCGGCTCGTCCCGGACGAGGCCTACAGGCGCCGTCGCACCTGATGTCGTCGCGAACCGTTGTGTCCACCTAATGGCCACCTAATTCATTACCTACGTTATAACGTGTTACTTGGATGGTTGTTTATTGGAAAATACTTTAAATAAGCAAACATTTTTTTTCTCTTTCAAAGTTTCAAGGCTAGTTTTGCAAATGAAATTGAGATTGAAATACTTAACTGTTTTTTTTTATGTATCTACGATCTGGTGACGAAGCAGAATATACTTAGATAAGAAACTTTTTTTTCTATAATAAAGAGTTCAATAGTTACCCAAATAAATAATCGTCACTTAACATCAGGTGAGATTGTACCCACTACATCAAACCTATAACGATAAAAAAATATTAAAATATGATTATTTAACATTTCAGGTGGCATCCCCTTGATGAACCAGAATTCAAAACACAAATCGTAAAATATAGAAGAAACGAAATTATAATTTATTAAATTTTTTTTTTGTTACTGTTGAATGAATATTTAGTAAAGTTTTACATAAAACAACGAAGTATTAGACATAAGATTTATAACTTTTTTATTGAGTTAGTTTTTTATTTTTTCACATTTTATTGCTTTATTGTAATTATTTGTTTAGATTTTTTTTATATGATACTAATATTTAAAATACGGAAAAAATGAATAAAACCTTTTTTCTTAAACACATAGTCAATTTAGTAATCAAATATCATTTTTATATTTTGTAATATTTTCAATATAAAACACATGAACATATATTGTGCCTATCCTAGAATAATAGTTGCCATATTTGTATGTATTATACGAATTTTTTTGATATAATTGTTAATATGACATTTTACATAATATCTATTATAAGAATATGAATAAAAAAGCTGAATCGAAGGTGCCTAATTACTTACCTACTAAAAAAAGTACGTAATTTAATTCATAATAAAATGTCAAATTTCTATAACATTGTCTATGACTGCTTTCACCAATTAATTGAATTGTTAGCTGAAGTTAACCGAACACATAACTTTGAATAAGAAATACCTCAAATTTAAAACCACATTTTGTTGAGACATTGTCGTATTACATTGCGCAAAGTACCTTCATCGTAATTGGCCATATTTATATTAATACAGGCAAAATGTGCCTTTATATATATATAAGCTAGTTCCTTATTAGTCATTTTATTAAAAATAAATATTTTTTTTAATTAAAAGTGATTTAATTTTCCCCATAACTCGGTCCATAAAATCCTAACATTTAATCACGTGAGTGAGTGAGTGAGGGGATAATATCGTAGTCTACTATTTTTTATTCTAACAAGGAATCTGTATCAACCCAAACAGCTCATCAACATATAGATACCTACATTTTTGAGAAGTGTGAAGATGTGTCGTCTTTGTCTTTATTAGAAAATTAGAAGATATAGAAGATTCGATCTTAAAACAGAGCATTAGGAGACCTCGCGTTATAATCTTTCCAATATTACTATATTCAAAAGCGAGCAGCTCGAGCAATATACAACATGACACCTCGCGAATCACTAAAGAACAAGTTCCAGGAATTTAATTTCTTAACTTTGCCTTCCCAATACATTCTTGATAATATAATGTATATTCGGGACAACTTTGACAAGCTAGTTTTTGTCAAAGAGCAGCAGTTTCAGTACTAGAAATAGACATAAATTAGTCGTACCGTGCCGTAGACTTAGTAAGACTAATAAATGTTTTTTAGGTAATAGTGTTAGGTTCTATATAAGGTCCCGAAGTATATTACTGATTTGCCAGACAATAAATTCAGGGACCATGTCAAGCAGGTTTTACTGTCCAAAGGTTATTATTATAGGACAGATCAGTATGTGAATGATAATGATGTCGGGAAGTGACTCCTCTGTGCATCCACTAAATTATAAATATTATCATATGATTATTATCTGTAAATATTATTTATACAGTTGGAAAAAACAATTAAAGAAGAGGTAAGCCCGATCGAGTTTCTTGCCGGCTCTTTTGGATGACTGGGACGTTTTCCGAACCGATAGTAGTATAGTAGTGTTTATGGTTTAACATATTTTTATTTCTCTAAGAATATGTATACAATTCGCTTTACAGAAAAAATTAAAGATACAAAATTTAAAATTTCAACTTAACCAGTGTACATTAGATCAGTGTACATTAGATTACATTTTTAAGTAGGTAGTTTGAATTAATTCAACAGAAAGTATAGTTATAGTTTGGGAAGGCGGATTCTATTACAATTCTATGTTTATACAATCTATACAATTCGCTTAAAAGACAAGCTTAAAGCTAAAGTTCAAATATTCAACTTAACCATTTACATTATTACATTACATTTTTAAGTAGGTAGCTTTAATAGATTCAACATACAGTGTAGCTATGGAAGGCGGATTCTATTACGTATTGGAGCGTTAGGAATTAGTTGCTATCATAATTTCTAACATGGAAGTTTATATTAATGCTGTGAAATATATTAGCGAACCTGTTAACTTATTTATGCACTAGCAACCGTCGGTATCTTCATAGGTGTTAATTACAATATAAAAATTAATATTATATTAATTAGTTGCTATCATTTTTTATTTAATCGTGTATTAGGTGGAGCTGTTTTAAATGTGTATTTAATTGTTATTTGTGATATAATTTTTCAGATTCTTTTTATATAGTGAAAATGTTTGAATGTCTTTAATACTGTCAGGTAATTTATTGTATATTTTAGCGCCTTCGTAAACAATATTCTTAATACCATAGTTAGTCCGTGGAGCTTGTAGAGAGATATTGTTGGCATTTCTCATTGACTTCTTCTGATATTGGCATTGTTTAGTAAAGTTTATTTTTGAGTGAATGCTTTTGTTCAAAATCTTTCTTATTATTATACAAGTATTATATTTATACATTTGCATGAGATACATTAATTTAGTTTTATTATTTATAATAGAAGTGGGAGTTGAATAATTAAAACGGAAAAGTACTTTTATGATTTTGTTTTGGGTTACTTCCAATTGTCTCAAGTTACATTGCGCAGCTGAACCCCATAATTCTATAAGATAACTCAAGCGAGATTTAACAAGAGAGTTATATATGGTGTATCGAACTGGTTTAGGAAAGCAGTGCGCTGTACGTCGGAGAATACCGAGAAAGGCCGATAGTTTTGACTGGACTTTGGCAATGTGTGGTTTCCAAGTGAGTTGACTGTCAAGAGTAAGACCGAGATATTTTTCAGATTCTACTTCAGTAACTGATTCGTTGTTGATATGTAATGATATGATATTACTTATTTTCTTGTTCTTAGCTCGAAAAATCATGTATTTTGTTTTTGATATATTAATGGTTAGTAGGTTGCATTGAAACCAAGTATATAATATATTTAGGTCATCTTGAGCTTCTTTTAACATTTTATGAGCGTCATTTCCAAAATAAAATAGACAAGTGTCGTCAGCATACAGCGTTACCTCACCGGCCAAACCCAAGTCTTTTATATCGTTAATATAGATAAGAAACAACAAAGGCCCTAGTATGGATCCTTGCGGAAAGCCGAAGGTTATTGATTTAAAATTACTATTACTTTCTCCAATTTTAACAACCTGTTTTCTTTCAGAAAGATATGATTGTATTAGACTATAAGCAGTTCCCTTAACACCAATAGCTTGTAACTTTTGAAGAAGGAGCTTATGGCTTATCGTATCAGACGCTTTCTTGAGATCAATGAATATTCCCAGAGCTATTTGTTTCTTATCTATATTATTTTTAATGTTAGTAACTAAGTCTATCCAAGCTGTGTTTCACGTTCATAAATGCCTTCTTAGGGATTCAATTGAATAAAATAGTTTTTATTTGACGAACGAAAACAATTAACGAATACCTTACTTATTCATCTTATATGCATTAAAAAAATATAAGGTGGATTTTGATTTAATCAATGAAGATGGAACTGAAATAGTCACGAACAAATTAGTTTCTATCGTTTTTTGTTTTTAATTTATGACTTCTGCTTATGTAGGCAATATCGCCAATAATGTTATTCGTTCAAAGGAGTTGAGAAATACAAACATCTAATATTTATACCATTTTTATATTATTACTAACTTCATCTTTTTTATGTTTCTATATTAATTCATTATTATTTTTAGTTTTTTTTTTCAATTAATATTTACACTTATATTCTATTTACATAACAATTCTTAAGGAACACTTCATTACATGGAATATTTAAACATAAAAGTTTGAACTTAACTTTAACTTTTACATATTTACAATTTAAACTACTTATAATGAATGAAATGTACATTGCGACAGGAGAAATGTACCTGTGATGTCTTATTGATTAAAAAATAGATAAACATTACTTATGTATTAATTGCACATAAAATAACTGCTAGTGTTTTATAATTTATAGATAACACATAAAAAATAAACATAATAACGATATCGAACACTAATTTGAGACATAAAATTTCTTTGTGCTACTACGCTTCCCTAAAAAACACTTTTTCACGCCTCGTATATAAATAAGTTTTTTTTTGAGAATTCCAGCGATCAACTCGGAATGCTCTCCCGACAGACTGATCGATCGCTATCGACTGTTTACGCATCCCTGTTATATTATATTATAGATGATATAATTTATGAGAATTGTTTTCAACTGAAAATTATTGGTAGATATTTCCTATGTATCTTTTTTCAAACATTATGTCCTCAATTAAGGGCGCCACTTCTGACAGGGTTATGCAATATAATATCCACAGTAAGGAACAAAAACGTAGCCATATTATATTAAAGTCATTAAATATTTCATTAAGTAAAAACTTTAAAAAGCGCTTAGCTGATACACACCCAGTTAGCTGTAGGTACATCTAGAGATAAATTAGACTAGACAAGAACACGTCTATTTACTACTAAGTTTTTATGTAGATATCTACTGCCGGTGACCGTTCGCTTTTATAAGAAGCAAACAATCATCACCAACGATAGCACTTAAATCGATATAAATAAAAATTTGCAGTGTAACAATAATTCATTATATTCCAGATATTGTAAAAAAAATCTATTAGGTACATATCTGTGGAATGTAGTACCAATACTTTTAAAATTGATTAAGCGAGTAGTAACAAGCGGTACAAATTATAAGTTAGTTTGTTTTTTACTTCACAAGATTCTTTTGTTCCAATAAATCTTATTGAATATTTGTACATTATTGTATTACGTATTATTTTGTACAACCCTGATTAAATGTTTACGAAATTTGCATTGTTAAGCTCAAACTAAATTAGGTTCATACACGACCCCAATGTGCATACATGAACCTATAAACAGATGGCGCTAGTTTCGAACTCTTTGTAACGTTTCGATTATTTTGTCTGTAGTATGTAATGGTTTGGTTTTTAAAGAGGCAATGATGATGTAAATTGGAAATGTAAAATTTGCAGAATCTGGGAAAGAAAAGTAGAATGACAGAAGAAACAGTTCTAGAAGAAACACAAGACTAACAGTTGTTAGTTCAAATCCTATTATACGTACAGTAATCGCAATTCGGTTTGGTACATAATATTCGTTAATATAATACATACACGAATAAAAAAGCAGCAAAATTAATATTATTGTTCATAATGTACGGAAATAAAATTTCTAAATAAATTCCAGGTATAAAACTAGAAGAAATTAAATAATGAAAATTTCTAATAAAATATTTGTATGCTACTTACAAATTACTCGTATATAAAAGTTAATGTTCTGGTTCTGTTCCTATACCTACCAATAGTCTGATTGCGATGAAACTTTGGTGAATCGTTTTTTGTACGCTCGCAAAGGTACAAGCATAGTATAATAGATGGCGCGCGAGTCGTTTCAACAAATCCGTGTATTTCATAAAGTTTTGCTTTACTCATGTGTTTTTCTTGCACAAGTGTATAATATTATCTTGATAGATATATTATCGCATTCATTGAAGGTCACGAGAACATTTTCAAGTGAATCTATCAAACCTTGACAAAAATGAACTAAATAACAACTACATAAATACTTCATTTTTCTATTTAATTAATAGTTAAATATTATTACCTATATTTCTGTGTAATGAATACTTACAACTTCTTCGAATGCTTTGATTTGAAGTCGATAACTAAATCTACGTATATATAAATATATAACATATACGAATTATGAAACAATAAGAATTAAAAATAAAATCGAATCACTATTCACAGGAAAACTGGCAACACTAAAACAAACGCATTTTCCATTAATTTAATTATTATATTGTGATATAAAAAATTGCAAAGGCACTTCTTACGCGAAATTAAAAATTAATATTAGGTCTTTTAAAAATGCAAAATAAGTATTACAGGTACTTATTGACTTACTTTTTTTATATAGGTACTTACATTTTTTTGTCCAAGAGTCAGTCCACACATGCCATCAACCAACGATTGACGAACCTGATGACCCTTAAGACCACTGACCCAACGGTTCCTAATGAAGCACTTTTTGTGTCGGTTTAAAGCGCCCACGAGTGTTCAGGAAACTTTTTGTCAATTTTTTACTAATGGCTATCGTATCAGATTAAGGAGAACGAGACAGATGAACTCGGTTTCAATTTATAAAGAAAAACTACGATACCTAGACAGGACAATAGCTCCTTGGTTTCGTTAGTTACATTAAAAAAAAATAGTTTTTGACTTGTTTTGTTGGTGCATCAATGAAATCATGAAAATTAATTTGAGTGTCGTAAATGATTTAGTTTGTAAACTACAAATGAAAATAGCGCAAATCAAGTATACCGCACAAATAAAGGTTGGAGTCTGCTTAATAAGGTCAATTTAACGCCCGTTTAAAAAAAAATGAGCACAATGAATATTGCCAATTATGCCAACTTATAATGTCTTTATCTTCCATTTGCAATCCGCAAACAGAGATTAATTTAAAGATCAAAAGACAATAGCTATAGTTTTGATAAAATTTAATAATGTGAGATTCATACATATTTAATATAATATATAACAGGCCAAATAAACTATCATTAACCTGTAATATCATCATTACAAGTATTCAGAGGTTAATCGCCAAAGCGGCGTTATACCAATGTAAGTAACGTACGTACGCGGCTCGCTACCTTGTTTTTAGTAATAACCCCTCAAACAAATAAAACTTCAATGATATCATAAATCGAGTGTATTTATATGTAAACTCGCCACGCTCTGTACGTTCACTAGTAATTACTCGCCGTTATAAATACTTATTTATTTTGGCAACACTGACGATTTTCTAATCTATGGAAATAAAGGTACACAATTTGTCTATGGCAAAAAAAAGTTTTGAGGCCCGGTCTGTTAAATAATAATTAGATTTATTCATAACTTAGTTACAAGGACCGTGGAAACAAAATATGCGTTGGTACAAAGAAAATAGATCCGATTAAAATTTCCTAAATTATTTAGTATTCAATTATTTCTGGTAGTGAGAATTGTTTAAAAAATTGTTAAAACCTTTAATAATTAGAAGAAAACCGATCCACTTTTAATTTAATTTTAAACGTAGAGGCATTAAAATATAGTTCATACAGTCCACTGCGTGAGGATGAATATTTAAAATATAATAAAATAAAACACCGAGACACCGAAATGTAAATAACCGGAATTGTTCTTATTCATCATAAAAATTACACTAGATTACAAATATTTACAATAAGATACAAATATGCACATTACACGTTATACACAATTCATTTCTCTTCCGACCCTGGCGATCTTATTCTTGTGACTTCGAAATATGTCGGAAATGACCGTGCAAATTTATCAGCATAACTAAACACCATGACATTCGAAAACAACTACAATAAATAAAATAAATATTATTTTACTATCTTTTTTACTTAAAAACTGTAATAAATGCCATAATTTCACGTATACGTATCACATTAGACTTTCACTGACATTAGTTAACGATAAAATTCTTGTTATTTTTTCCGTACATAATAACAACATTCATACTTAAAATCTGTGACCTTATGGAAACTGTTATTATCAATAAAATAACGATAAATTAAATAAAATCAATTTTATCATTAAAATGATATATAAATGAAATGACTATGTCAAGAAAATTCCGAATCAAGGATTAAAATTCAAAGTAAAATGGAAATAATTACATGAAATGTTAAAATATGCTTATCTCGTTTCGCAACCAAAGCATCTATAATAGAGTAAGCTTTTTCGCAGCTCTAAGGGCGTATTCACGACTCCACCTACTTACATTGGAGAGTTATAAAAGAAACTGATACGTCATCGCAATTAAATAAATAAATAATCGAGCTAAAACCTTTTTACATAGTTGAACGATGTGATAAATTTATGTACTATATCAGTATTAAAAAGTAACGATCGACATATATCGAAACCATAAGAATAAAACACAAGTAACTAGTACAACATACTTTGGTTATTATATCATTTATTTATATTAATTTTGGTACACATTCAAATTCAAAGGCATTTTTTAACACCACAAATCATTTAGATACTCACCGAGGCCAATTATCTATGAAGGCTATTTTGTGTCGGGCCTGGTGTATCGAATGCACAGACGAGATAAAAGTTGACTATTCTTTTCAAAAATATTTCTTCATCTATATCTAGAATTTTCATTGTTCCACGATTTCTGTATTGCTTTCTTGAAGTCTGGAATTTTTTTGCCATATCAGAGAACATGTAGAAGATAATCCTTTCCATTCCTAGGCCATGTTTATTCTGTACACCATAAAAATATACAACATTTTGAGATATACCCCTTCTATCAATGATACTATCGTCCCATTCACCATATATTCTGTTGTTCCCCAGTCCATTCTTGTACCAACATTGGAATTTCACTTAACGTACAAATAAATTTCCTAGAGAACGTTTCGACTCTCACAGACGTAACTACGAAATATAATTAAAACTAGCCATGGAAGATAAATAGATTATTTTAAAATGTCTTCGGGTGCATCAAAATCCCTAGATCTGGTGATATTCTGGTCGAGAAAATGTTATTTTAAAGGAAATTTCCAATGAGCCGATATCCAGTTCCGCTAAGGCAGACATTGTAGGACCATGCTAAAACTCTAAAATAAAATCACAACTGGGCAAATACCGCAGCACCACTAAAGTGTCAATGTTTTAACGAAGAAACGTATAAAAGTACTTCGGATGCTATTTCACTTGGCCCACTGTTTCTTGGCCTGACTCTGTTGATTTGAATCCACTGTCTTTGAACGGTTCGCTCTTGTAACTTGTATCGGATTGATTCGACGAGTCGTTCAGCTTGCCCTCGTCGGTGTAACTGTACGGCTTCTTGCCCTGGTCCTGCTCGCGCTGTTGCCGACGACGCTGTTTCGACCAGAGCTCGTGGCAGTCCTGCCACGTGGGCAACTCCGGCGCTGGCATTCTGGAAATAATTCCCAACTGATATTATTCTTGCCCTTATTGGTATTTGAGATTGCTTGAATGAAAACATGATGAACGTAAACATTTCTAGTATGGCGTTCTGTTGGGATTCAAGGGGCGCATCTTAGTGCAGTTGTGCAAACCAAGTTGAAAGTGAGCATCGTTAACACTTGGCACACCAAGGATTCTTCCGGAAGTCTTTAACAACATCGGGTGGTGGAAGAATTGGGCTAGCACAATTTTTTTTTTTAGATAATTAGTAGTAATTTTTTAAATAATTTTCGTTATTGATAGTTTCTTATTCAAATCCCGTCACTATTCGCAATTATTTGAAACATTTATATGGGATACGGTTATTTATGGTTTCAGATATTGTTTATTTCGGATATCCTACAATTTTTGCTTCCGATTACAGATTTCCATAAAATTCTTGATATGATTATTAAGAATCTCAAGAAGCAGAATTATTTGAAAAAGAAAAAAGCTTCTCTGAAATGGTTTGTTTTGTCTGTGCACTAACATAATATATAAGACAAGGGCAAAACTCACTGTTCAGGAATGACGTTCTTCAGCCATGCGCTCTTGAGTGCTTCGTCGGCTGTGATCCGCTTGTCGGGGTCCAGCTCCAGCATGCGGTCGAGCAGGTAGAGCGCCGGCTGCGGCATGAACGCGAACTGGTCGCGCACGCAGCGCTTGTGGAACCGCTTGGGACGCAGCGTGTGCCACAGCGGCAGGTTCACCACGTTCGGCCAAACGCCCGGGACCGGAGTGCCGCAGACACGCGATATCATCTCCAGCTGCATCATGTCCACGTTGCCCTGGAACATTTATTCCTTTCACTCGTACGGACTCGTGATGCTTCGCTCGTGTGGACGATAGAAGACCGCATAGTACTTATAAAAGTCGTAGGTTTTAATTACTTTTTATTGAATTAAGATATCATGTTTCTTTTTTGTTTTTTGTTCCTAGTATCTAAGGAATCTAAGGAACAAAAATCTAACCAGTGGTTTTTACGTGATACGCTTAAATCGGCAAACCTCAATCATTTATATAGATTCCTTAGAGGTTTTGGTGTTATCGCCATAATCACCTGATGTTAAGTGACGATGATGCCAAAATTAAAAAATGAAAAGTTTGACCATCCCGTGTTACAAGTGAAACTTCTTAAATTAACTCATGCTACTGTGGCTAGAGAAAATATTGCATTGGAACATGGTACGCACTGTATATATACAGAACGCATACGTCAGAGTAGAATCAATTCTTCAATTTTTTCCTTTTAAAATCAGAGAACAGGCAGTGTATAAATTTTTGTCAGATCTAAGCCAGATCTTTGACGAACCAGAGAAGTACCATCACAAAAATCAAAGTAGGAGAAAAAAAAATATTGCTTTACTAATAAAAAACCAGCGATTGTGCAATTCCTTGAACATCTGCTTCAAAACTGTCCTTGAGTTGATTCAAAGAGATTATTAGATCATTTGATGCAGAAATCCTTTGGTTTCTTCCTTCGATCTTTTTAACGATTCATTGAACAAGGAATCGGCCATAAATTGACGGTCTAGCAAGGCGAATCTTGCGACGCATTAACGGGAAGGGAGGTGGATCATAACAAATTCCTACAATCTCTCTCTTATATTTTTTAACACACCAGATGGATGATAGAGATAGCATAAAAATGAAATACCATAACTACGAACAAATAAAATATACCTGGAATAAGGGATGTTTGAGGAACAGTTCACCCAGTATGCAGCCCATGGACCAGACGTCGACGGAGGGCCCGTACCTCTCCTCGCCGAGCAGCAGTTCAGGCGGGCGGTACCAGAGCGTGATCACCTTGTTGGTGTACGGCCGCTGCCGGTCCTCCGCCGACCACAGCCGCGCTAAACCGAAGTCTCCGAGTTTCACTTCACCCCTTAAACACACGAAAACAAATATTTTATTTATTATTAAGGATCGCAGAACTCAGACCAATCAAATTTTCAGAGGACAATAAATGTAATTTAATGTGATCGAATCTTTACTATGTGTAATCACAGCATATATAAAATAGTCTTAAATATATTAAAATAATAAGTTATACATTACAATACAATACCTACTTTGCGCAAATTTACAAAAAAAATTATATGCTGATAAAAATTCACAAACCAGTTTTTTTTTTATCGTTGTAGTATTGGCGTAGTGGCCACAATCTCACCTGATGTTAAGTGACCATGCGGCCCAAGATGGTAACACGCTAAAGCTAGTGGAAGACTAGCTCTGAAGTGCGGCTGCCGGAACACACCTATTGGTGCTTGGCGGCAGATTTTCAACTTGAGGGTGGTAGCTAACCAGGCGGGAATTAGAAAATGCCCTACCACCATGCTATGTTTTCCTCACGATGTTTTCCTTCACCGAAAGCTCACGCTCATTTTAGAGATTCGAACTCACGTCAATCGACACGAAGTCGTAAACGCTACCACTGCGCCATCATCGCTTCAATTTACTTTAAATATGTTTATAGCAATTTGATATTACAACCTTTAAAAATATCAATCCATAAGCTAGACATATACAGGAATACTGACTCACTTATTATTCATCAATATGTTACTGCATTTGATGTCCCTGTGGAGGAAGTTCTTCCTGTGGCAGTACGCGAGCCCGTCCAGCAGCTGTCGCATTATAGACGCATTGTGGGACTCCGTGAAGTCCACCATCTTCGACTCAAGGAGGCCCATCAGATCATGGTCCATGTATTCAAATACAAGGTAAAAAGAACCCTTATCCTGTAAATAAAACCACCATATATTTTATATTATAGGCTATAATTATTTAGTTGTCAATATGTAAGAACTCATTTAAAAAAATTAAATGGGATAAAATAAAAACGGAGACGACTTACGTACAAAGAGGGACAAATTACTAACGGAAACGATAGGGACAAATAGGCTAGTTGACTCTTTTTTAAAATAGATCTTAAATAATCAATTAGATTAGGTCCGATATAATCATAGGTCCGATTAGAGAAAAAAAAGTCATATTTTTAAGACATAGAAAACCGCAAAACTTTATTTTAAAAGTTTACTTTTATTAAACAGGCGAAAACGCTGTCTGCCATATTATCTATACAGTGACGTCATATGGGTCGAAAACAAACATTTGTTTTTCAAACGTTCATCATTGTGTAAAGCTCGATCATTTTTAACATGGTGAACGTGACGCAATTGTGGCAGAGCTTTCATCGTGCACGTTACTTACGTTACTTACTATGACGTCACAACATGAAAAATTACGTGAAAAAAATAAAAATGATAAAAAAAGAAACAATTCTTAAATTGAAAGCCATCTTACACTTTTAATATCTGAAATCGATAAATATTGGTTTCTTAAATCAAATACTACAGAAAATATCTATTTATTGCGCCAAATTTGATATGATTCAAGTAGTCAATTACGAACGGAGAGGAGTTACAAAAGGGAATGAATAGCGGACGTAGACGAATTGCGAACGGGGACGATTTGTGAATGGGGACAACGTTACGAACGGAGAGAATTACGACGCGAAACAAGTTGCTAAGAACCTACCAACATAAGTACTAAACATTAGCACATTTAATAATTTTTAATATACACTCAAATATAAATACTAAAGAAAAATTTTACTATTATAATAAAATAATCAATCAGTGTAGATACTGTTCTCTGTAATTAATTAATGCTTTTTCATACCTTCCTAAAGTCCATAGCATCCTGCTTGTCAGTCACTATCTCTCTCAGGTTAACAATATTCTTATGGTTCAACTGGCGCAGTATCTTGATCTCACGCACCGCGGTGATGGGGAACCCTTCCTTTTCGTTCTCCAGTCGGACTTTCTTCAGGGCGACCAGTTGCCCGGTGTTCTTGTCCCGAGCTTTGTACACTTGACCGTACGTACCTTCACCTATTTGTGTAATCACCTGGAAGATGAAGACGGGTGATATTTTCAAATGTGGATTTTAATTTTGTGTTTTATTTTAAATTATAATTTCACACAGTCTAATTCATCTTAGAATCTATCAATCAGTTGTCAGCATGTGTATGAGCCTCAATAGTGCTCATTTGATTAGCTAAAAACCTGTTTTAGCTATTTATGTTGAAAATGACATCATGTCTCTATCAGTCAGTTTCAGCAGCCTCAGTTAACAAGCCATACTTTCCATACATGTTTTGCTACAACTTCACTTAATCGATTTATAGCTCACTAAAAGTGAATCATTTACGGTCAATAAACTATCTATCCTCTGTTTCTGTTAATAAAAATCTATCCTTTTTCGCTTACTTTTATTTCAATAACCTATCGAACATATTTTGTATCTATCATCGGGAGGATGGATAGGTAGCCTCCTAGAGAGAGGAACGTTCACACAAATCTAACTTAACCACGATTCAATATAATTTTCAAACAAAACTAACTATTATTCTTGCAACGCAAACTATGGATAGATATTGTATTTGTAAAAATCGGAGAAAGCGATCTATCCATAAGCTCAGATATGTTATTGAAAACGGCCGTTAATCATTTATTTACATAAGAGGTACTTTGATTTCATTGTTATTTACACCACTGTTGGTAAACTCACCTGGAACCCATCGACGCATTTCTCGCCCCAGTCTTTGGCGTGATGCGTCAGCGTTGCGACCGGAACTACTTTTGATCCCCTTCTTTTTAATATCCGCGGCCTTTTTAATTTCGACATCAACTGAAACACGAAAGGCCATCATCATCATCAACTTTTCGAAAAATCCCATTAAAGATTTATTAATGCTAATAGAATAGAAGAATACTGTGAAATACTAAAAGAACACTCTTCCGAAGGGCATTTGCTTTAGTAACGTTAAATTTTTGGTAATAAAGGAAACAACAATACATGATGATAGGTAGGCGTCGTCTGATACCCTCCTTTCTAGATATCACTGCTAACCTGAAAGTAAGCACTAAGCATTGTAAGTGCTGTGTATTTAACAAGCAATCTCTGTATACATCTTCATCAGACATTTACATAACATTCAGTGAATAGTTAACGAGTTATGAATACTTTCCAAATGACTATTGTAGTTCCTTGGCGTTTCTAATAGTACTGCATGTAAGTGGCGATGTAAACGAAATGTCGTGGTTATGTTTTTCAAAAACTACATTGACTCAAATATATTTGACTTTGATTTCCTCGTGGGATATTGTTAATAAAAAATGATACATACATTATCCCTGGTGGGTTTTCTAGCTGCGAAGACATGCGAGTACTGGTTCTGGCGCGGCGCGGGAGGCGGCGTCGATCCGTCCAATTCGTCTCCACTCAATTCCTCAGATCCGGGTATCACTGGAAACAACACTAGAATACAAAATCCTTATCACTAACCAGTAATTCCTAGTTCACATTAATATTTAATGAAAAAGGCAGTACCGACAAGAACCGATCATTTAAAATCCTCGCTCGACCAATCAGTATCAGTGACTACGCTGCACAACTCAATGTTGTGCTCACGGCTCAATTATATGGATTCCGGAACTGATATCAAAAAGATGCCAATTAAATAACTTTATGAAGGTAATAACGTCTTTAATACCGTTGTGATTTGAAACGCGATGAAACGAAAAAGCGACAGTATAAAGAGACAAAAACATACAACTATAGGATTTAGCCTACGAGAGAATGGGATAGAATACATTTACATTATGCATGGTTAATGCAAGTTCTGATATTCATGATTGTGATTGTCGTCGGATTGCCCTAGTGGTGTCATACTACTACACTTCATACGCAGTACGCACGAGTAGTCCATAGTTCGAATCCCGCTGATTTAGGATATTTAAAGAATTATTTTTTCTGTAGGTTTCACTTCTGACACGGTTGATCTAACGCACACATAATTTTCGGTTTTTAATAACCTACAAAGTACATATAAGAAATCTCATAAGAAAAATACAAATAATTTACAAACTTATTTTTTTTTGCCATTCTTCGATATAGAATAAATATCTGTTTAATTGTATATATATAATTTTAGTAGCTTGGTAATCTCATTGGAGGAATCTAGGGAATATAGATTATACCAGTATTTGACAATTTAATGATTAATAATTAACAACATACAAATTGATTGAGTCCGAGTTTGTCTATAGTTTGACATAGCAAAGTGTATCTCCTCGAGCAACCCTCTCAACTTCTGAGACCAAAGAGAGATCACAGACCTCGACTTACAGAAGATTTAATTATTACCTGGTGGCATAGGAAGGTTCATGATGCCAGTCTTTTTGGGCTTTTCCGGCTTCTTAACTGGGCTTGGCGATGGCGTGCTCAATGGACTATCGTTTGCAAGGGTCTTCAAGTCATCCACCTTAATGGTAATAATTAATTACAATTAATAATCAAAGCCTCTTTTTATTTTGTACGCAACTTCGTGAGAGTAATCTTCGATTTAACTCGAGAATATATCTGTCAAGTGTGCACACTCATGCATCAAAAGTATACCGACTGCCACTAAGCTATTAGAAAAACTAATTTATTTTATTTTAGAATATTTGTAGTAATTAAGTTATCTGTATATGGCTACTACTTTTGAAAACTCATCTATGTATTAAGTAGCATAGGTTCTACTTCTGCCAACTCATGTGTGTATTAAGTAGCATAGGTACTACTTCTGCCAACTCATGTGTGTATTAAGTAGCATAGGTACTACTTCTGCCAACTCATGTGTGTATTAAGTAGCATAGGTACTACTTCTGCCAACTCATGTGTGTATTAAGTAGCATAGGTACTCTTCTGCCAACTTATGTGTGTATTAAGTAGCATAGGTACTACTTCTGCTAACTCATGTGTGTATTAAGTAGCATAGGTACTCTTCTGCCAACTTATGTGTGTATTAAGTAGCATAGGTACTACTTCTGCAAAGTCATCTATGTATTAAGTAGCATAGGTACTACTTCTGCCAACTCATGTGTGTATTAAGTAGCATAGGTACTACTTCTGCCAACTCATGTGTGTATTAAGTAGCATAGGTACTACTTCTGCCAACTCATGTGTGTATTAAGTAGCATAGGTACTCTTCTGCCAACTTATGTGTGTATTAAGTAGCATAGGTACTACTTCTGCTAACTCATGTGTGTATTAAGTAGCATAGGTACTCTTCTGCCAACTTATGTGTGTATTAAGTAGCATAGGTACTACTTCTGCAAAGTCATCTATGTATTAAGTAGCATAGGTACTACTTCTGCCAACTCATGTGTGTATTAAGTAGCATAGGTACTCTTCTGCCAACTTATGTGTGTATTAAGTAGCATAGGTACTACTTCTGCAAAGTCATCTATGTATTAAGTAGCATAGGTACTACTTCTGCCAACTCATGTGTGTATTAAGTAGCATAGGTACTACTTCTGCCAACTCATGTGTGTATTAAGTAGCATAGGTACTACTTCTGCAAAGTCATCTATGTATTAAGTAGCATAGGTACTACTTCTGCAAAGTCATGTGTGTATTAAGTAGCATAGGTACCACTTCTGCCAACTCATATGTGTATTAAGTAACATAGGTACTACTTCTGCCAATTCATGTGCGTATTAAGTAGAATAGGTACTACTTCTGCAAAGTCATGTGTGTATTAAGTAACATATGTACTACTTCTGCCAACTCATGTGCGTATTAAGTAACATAGGTACTACTTCTGCCAACTCATGTGCGTATTAAGTAGCATAGGTACTACTTCAGCAAAGTCATGTGTGTATTAAGTGGCATGGGTTATACTTTTACCAACTCACCTGTGTATTAGGTGGCATTGGTAATTTGGTAAGGCTTTTCGGTTTACTCTTGTTCGGTTGCTGACTATTTTGGTAGACGCCTTCGACTACACTGCCGCAAACTTTAGGCAGAGGCGGTAGCGGAGGAGCGCTGGTCGGAGAGGGCAGGGGAGGTGAGGGGGGCGCCTTCTGAAATAACACAGGTATATTGTATATATTATATACAGATAATTATTGAATAACGCAATTCAAGTGATTTTAAAGTTAATAAAATGTTACGAAAAGTAACAAAAAGTATTAGTTAATTTAATTGAATATCCTAATTCAAAAAATAGCTGTTCCTACGCTATATAGAACGCTGTATATCTCGTCTTTTACTGCGGTAAAATTAACGAAAAATACCTCGACACTTTCAACGACAGGTTCCTGTCCATTATTCGGACAACTTGCAAACGAGTTGAACTCCGGCGGTGGGAGCATCGGTGGTTGAGATGTCGAATCCTCGTCTCTCTGCGCCGGCATCGGAATGTCCATAACAGCCTGTTGAACCTCCGTTGTGAGTTCACCATTCTCTTTAGATACCTCTTTACAAATCTGAAATGAATATATTAATTTAAGTATATAGTTGTATTATTCAATTACTTTCGTAAATTAAAAAGTATACATTTACACAGTTGCTAACGTTTAACCATATATGTTTGATGTATGTAAAAATTTGTGACTGTTATTAACTGATGAAATTTTATTGAACTGATTAAATGTTATTTTTGATAAGCCTACAATTTGTACACAATATTTTGTTTAGGCATTCATCAATGTGTTTAAGATACGTGTTTTCAAATTATTATTCAATAATAATAATTTCTCACCATGATGAACCAATGTTCATTTTAGAGATGTAGCATAGTTTAAATTGGAATTGATTTTACGTTTATCGATTCTTTTGTAAACTTAAATATAATTGATAATTCGATTATGTTTTAAATCAATTGAGTGATGTGTAAGCTGTGTAAATTAAATGACAAAAATAAACCATAACAATAATTGAAATAGTAATTTGGAACACTTGAATTATCAAATGCCTGACTCCAAACAACAAGACTAATTAATTCTGACAGTCCATATTCTTTGTTGCATGTTGCTGCAGTAAAAATGAAGGAATTACGTAAATAAATAATTTTATACGTAATAAATAAAGTAACGCTGTGTACTTTCAAACGTAGTATAAAAAAATAAAAATTACAAAAAACATTGTATAGAGGAAGTTATTTAGGATTTTGTCATGCAAAATGTTTTTATTGCACGACGTAACAATTTACGTTCTGTGGATACGTCATGCAAGCCTTCGTATGATGAACAAAATCCCTTAATCAAAACTGTCAACTTTGGTAACAAAAAATACAGTAGTTAAATATAGTAAGTTTTCTTTTATATGGTCAAAAATAAATAAGACCATCTATGCATAAGATATTAATGTAAAAAATCCGCATGCAGTTAGAACATGCACACCAATATTTAGAAAAATATCACTCCAATGCCACAGAAATTTGTAATCAGAAGCAATTAAAAAGTATCTAGAATTATAACAATCTTACTTCCATAGAGCTATCTGCCGTCGCGTTTGAAAGCTCATCAATGGTCAGCACCTCTGGATTGTTTATGGAAGTGATTGAAGACACTGCACCCTGCGACTCTTCCTCCTTTTGGTTTAAGATCTCTTCTAATTTCTGAAAAAAGATTTTATTTTACGTCATTTTTTACGCTTGTCTTCTTTGTGTTGAAACTTAACAGTTTCTGTGACTGTTTTGGATTTGCAGGATATTTGGTTAAGCATCACAGTAAGACATTTTTAGCGACTCTCTGAACTATACCATTAGAGTTGCCAGCATTGGAATTTCGAATTGCGGATAAAAGATTCAAATGCGAAACAGCTGAAAAAAGCTACACACAGTTCAATTTTGTTCCGGATATAGGAGAGTCGTAAGGCTCTCTGGGACGGCCGAGATATCTTTAGTGCCTTTGAAAATTAATCGGTTATTACAAGCAGGTACACTTGACTGTCTGAGTTTAATAACCTGAGCGTAACCTGAGTTTACCTGTGTTTAACCTTCGATCGCATCTACCGTATTTTAGTGCAGCAATAGTTAAACGCTAGTTTATGACAAAATAAATATACGATATACCATGAAAGGTTTACGAAAAATAAAACTTTGGTAAAAAAAATAGTTTTTTTGTTAAATTACCTTCGCTCTTTTATGTTTATCCTTGACTAGTTCAGCAAACAGACTGGTATCACTGATTTTCTCTTTGAAGTCTATTTTCCTCTGCAACAATGTGGGTGGACTAGGCGAGTCATGTCTAACCCTAGTGAAATGTTCAATAATAAATTATTTATTTCTTCTACAGGTCATTGGGTTTATATGAAATCGTAATCGAATATCCTTAGATTCTGAGGAAATGAAATCTCGACTAATTAGTGTAACTACTAAAGATTTTTTAAAACCTTTGAACTACTTATACACTTGAAACTATTTATACATTAATGACAAAAATGTGTTACTAAATATCCTCAAAGAAACAGAGAATGAGAAAATTTTCGTAAAAGAAACTGAGCAAGGTTTGACACGTGTTCCTGCGCTAAAGTGACGTGCTTCTAGTGAGGTTGGCAATATGCATTGACAAATGAGCCATTCCAACTCAGACCTAACAACTTGACTTGAGACGAGATAAGACCCGAGAATCCTTTAAAATGTAACTAAGGTGGCAAACGAGCATATGGCCCAACTGAAGCGGTTACCGTAGCTTATAGACGCTTGTATCACCGAGGTATCACTAGTGCCGAACTTGTATTCCCTTCCCGAAAGAGCTCTGGAAACCCTACTCCCCATAGAAATACAGCACAAGATTATTTGGGTGCACCCTTCTGTAGGGTGTAGGTATTTCACCTGTCAGGCTAACCCAAGTAGAGAGAAATCTCCCAAATATTTTTTTCTATGCCCTACCACCTCCCTTAATATGAGGTAAAGATTGTTATAGACACAGAGTGTAGTGACCGCTTGGATCACATGTTTGTTTGCAAGTTCTGTTACATAAGCAGTGTACCTGTGTCGTTCCTTGGAAAGTTCTCGATGCCGGCCGCGGTGCCGCGGCGGCGACGCCGTCGAGTCGCGCCGCCTGTTGCGCGACACAGACCGGCGCCGCTTCAACGAGTTCCGACTGTGTGATCTGACGGTTTTACATTCATCTAAACACACCGACTCTTTAATTATACTACTACGAATTCAAACACTCCTCCAATATATTTTTTCCAATGTGTATCATAGTTAAATGTCATCTCCTATAGTAATTTCAGTTAAGCGCAGCCTCGGATCTAAGATTTTTCCGAACCGGGCCAAAAACTTAGCTCTTCCCGTCAATATATTAAATTTTCTAGATGCGACGGTAATTGGCTATTTGAAAGTGTGATGTTGAATACATATATAGATATCAGCATAAATTACAGGGTATAAAAGCGTTTTACATTAATTAAACTACAAAATATTTGATTATTTATTGAAAAAAACCCAGAAGGATAATGTTATTTTTTGAGCTTGCTGTAAGTGGTCGAAAAAGATCTGAATTGGATGAATCTATAATGACGTCACACGTTTGTCATAGACAGCGCTCCTTGTCTTAGGATTTTGAAACTTCTATGATTGTAATGTCCAGTGATACTCGTATTATTGTGATATTTTATGATCACTATTTAGATAATTATTAGTACGTAGATTAGCATTTATTTTCAAACAAATATTCATAAATTATACATAACTCTTTTAAGTCACTCACTTTTGACGCATTTCTCTGGATACATACAAATAGTTTTCCAGAGCTTTATTGGGTTTTGTGTACGCTGGTACTACACACCATTTGAACACAGCAGAGTGTAAACACAATCTAGGATTTTAATTATTAATTACCTCAAATAAACAAATAGACTAACTACGTACTGCAACTTAGGAAAAAGAGGCAAACTTCTATGGAATGCTAAATTCCATAGATTCCCGTGCGGGTGGCGGGTCTATCGCGTGGCAGAGGGAGGAACTCCGAGCAGTCCCCGGGACTACCGGGTGTAGGTTTAAGAGGCTATATTACAACATCTTAAATGCATATAGCGTATTATAACGGTAAATGAATGCGATATAATATTTATACGCTAAAATACACTTTAATTTGTTACAGAAAAATAATTTTAATACTATATTTATTAGAGGTAATCCACTGATTAATTAAACTGCTTTTAAATTATAAAATGTGTCACATCGCACATATCCTGTATTAGTGATTGATATTGTTAACAAACATCGTTCTCTAGGCATAGCCCGTCTGTATTGTCGATTTTATAATTTCTCTCGAAGTTTAAGAAACACAAAAATAAAATTATAATCACACTCTCAAACACAATTTTTGTGACAGTTTGGAGATAAAAGCTTTCTCGTTAGTTCTTTATTTTACTTACCACTGTTTTACTTAATAGCCAAAGAAAAAGTAATATGGCTAACTTTATTAGTTTCTCTTTTTAGTAACTTTAGTAACTAGTTACTTTTTAGTAACTAACATGTGACGTCACTGAATCCAGTTCCACAATCATAAGGTAGACAATGCTCAAGATAGCGCTTTGGCAGATTAATTAAATGTTCTTTTTTTTAAGAAAAACAAAATAATTAAAAATAATTTCTTATTTTGGGCTCGATAAACACCACTTATTTAGTGGTCTAAAATTATTTATGTTAAACGGTTTCTAATAACCACTCAAATAACCTATTCCCCTGTCAGAGGCATCCCACTTTTTTATTGTAGCGTGGAAAAGTGACTGCATCTGTATCTGGCACTGTATCTGATAGTAAGAACAGAGTAATTTAAAAACATCGGCTGAAGGATCTAAAGAACATCGCCAGTCGACACTGTCATGTCTATCTGCTCAAATATCTCTTCACATTGACTCATGTTGTAAGAAGGAGAGATCAGAGAACACACTGGCCGCAAGACAGTTTCACTGCTTTACACTACGGCAAAGAGAGGCAACTTATGTTGATTTCCGAAATCAAATGACCATTTGACAATACGACGAGCCCTGAATGCTAGGTGCTTTAGTGAAACAAGTAAATTTATGAATTTTGCGTTGCATTATATTGCAACCCACGGCAACTCACTATACTATACCACTATGATGGTTTAATTCATCAACCAGGAACCTTTATATAATAACCTAATATATAGTATTGTACTGTATTTTGAATCTGTGTACTATGAACTAGTGTTAAACTTTTATAGTTTATTCTGAAAGTACTATAATCAGCCAGAAAAATGTTGATAACCCTACTAATAGGCTAGGCCCCCAAACCAAGATGCAATTACTTGAAAGACGACTTCGAAAGTCAAAATCGGTTGACTGACCTGTGCGTAGTCTTCACCTCTCGGAGCCTCTCCCGCTCCCGACTGTGGTGCCTCCGCCGCGGGCTGCGCCTGCGATGGCTGCGACGAGGACTGTACTCCCGTTGACGAATCTCGTGCACAGGGGAATCTAATATTAATAATACAGAAAAGCAGGTATTTAATCCCATGGTGTACAATCAATGAAGTATTGTCGATTTCAAGCGCTGAGAAATTGATAGTCATGTATTTATTCATCTCTGAAGCAGTTCTGGTTTCATCACTAAGCCACAGAAGAGTAACAAAAAGCCAGCTCCATACAACTACCGGTAACCATAAACAACCTACCTGATTCAATTAGTTACAATATGTATCTGATTAATAATTTATAATATGACCGCTCCTAACCGTGAAGACGTACCTACCAACCTACGATAAAAACTAGTGACTTTTCACAGTTTTGACGCATTTATTATGTAAGTATGTATGTACCTAATACATTAAAATGTAATAATCGTGCTTTTCGAACATGCCGTAATCGACGGGGTTATTTTTCAGTAACCAATTTAAAGTTTTTATTAGATATAAATAATGCTTTTGATTAATATATGTATAATAAATATGTTTTGTTATAATATTTCCAAATCAATATTTTCATCAAATATTGTAGTTTCCAGCCCTAGGCGCCACCATCGGATGTAGGTTAGGCGCTACCATCGGGCGGCCGGAGTTATAAGTCATATGAAAACTCTCACCTGGCACCATGATCGGCGACTGCAGCCTGTGCTGTTCGTGCCAGTAATCGCGCCTACTGCGCTCGTAATCTTGATCAGTCTCCGAATCTATCGTTACAGTTTCATGGTAGGGGGGTGCAGAAGGCGTGTGCGGCGTCGTAGACTTTTTTCTTCTCCTTCAAAATAAACGGAAAAAAATAAGTTTATCGCAAAAAAATTAATAGTACAGAAACCTTACATCTACGGTTGCAATTTCAACTGCATAGCATTAATACATACTGATTAAGTTATCTATACTATATAATATAAATAGCTGTGCCCCGCAGTTTCACCCACATGTAATTTAAAAGAAATCGCTGAATGATGATTTATAATACTTCAGTATAGACAATATTTTTTCGGGCGGCCAGGGTTATGCGTCACAAGACCACAAGAGTCATAAGCCCCGAGCAGAGTGTTGAATTATTTTAATTTTACATTATCTCCCAAACTATTCGACCAAATAACATGCTATAAAGGGCAAAGTTTATATACATAAAGTTATCTTGATTATGAAGTAACTTTCGTTCGTACGCATTAATATGCCATGTCTAATAATAATGCTCATAAATCACTTTTCAATTTTCAATAAAACTGTCGCAAAATACTTTATTGTGGCTTATGTATAAGAGATAGGCATGTGGTATCCCGGACTTTTTTTAGATGTACTAAGAAGCAATAATTTTTTAGAACATTGTATTTACGTATTACTAACCATTACGCCAGCGCACGCGGCTAAATCAGTTACGGTGCGCTATTAATTGCAACTTACTTAAAAAAAATCAATATTTAAGGCTAGTTGAGAGGTGTTACTCTAATGCTCGGGTCTATGACTATTCAGCGCGAACGAACCGTGTGGGTGTGTTCCGATAAAAATATTGTCTATACTGAAGTATTATAAATCATCAATCAGCAATTTATATTAAATAATACCCGGGTGAAACCGCTAGGTAAAGCTAGTATTGTGTTACCATCGAAACTATCGCATCTGAAACTTGAATTTAAAAATATCACTTTTACATTTTTAGTGGAGTTTACTTCTTAAGAATAAAAGTTTTATCGCTGTTTTTTTTTTCTATTTATTCTTACTTTTAATATTTTACATAATATATATTCCAAGATAATCCTTTTTAAAGAGTAAACTCCAGTCGCGCGAATGTGCGGATATGAACCTTTTTTAAAACCCTCTCTATCTTTCATCAACCTCGGGTTCGCGACCCATAAAGATTAAATAATTAAGATTCGTGAACAAAACATATTTTTAATTAAAGATAAATAATGAAAATTACCTTATACCTAAGTCAAATAACCGTTGTTAACTGGCGAAAGAAAAATTTTCAAAAACATCAATTACCATAATTATGGTAATGGCCGGTATGGTATAAATACGGTAATGGTAAGGCAATAATTATTATTACGTTATTGTTTTTATTGGTAACGAGAAATTGAGAAACAATGTCCTATGTTCCCTAAATATTTATAAGTTTTAAAATAATTACTAAGTATTTATGACATACCATAAAATAATAATAATAATAATATAATGGAATTATTCAAAAGGCCAAAAATTTAAACTAAATCAATAGTAGCATAATGTTTTAAATTACCTATATAAATTAGTTCAAGTTAATTTTTACTTTGTGTTTAGGGGAAAGACATGTCATACAGATAAGATAACAAACGTGCAAAGTGCAGACACTAACACAGTAAATATATCTCAGTAGTAGAATTACACAAATGCATCAATTTAATTCATGAATTTTATTGTTGTTCATTGATAGGTATTTTAATAAATGTTCTGTGTAGGATCGAATCCCGTTCCTACGACGACACTTTGGACAATTTATGCTAACAGTATAGTCAGTTCGAAAAAAAAAAAAAACAATTTATGCTGCTTAGGAAACATTATTATTACCAATAATTTACTTTACGGCTCGCTAATTCAAATTAAATTTGTTAGCCAAATCAAAAATATTTCCAAATGTATTTATGTACACCTACAGAACAATGATGCAAGCAGTGATGGTTCAGTGGTAGAGTGTACGACTTTGCGTCGATTAATGTGAGTTCGAATCCCTGCAATGAGCCAGAGGTTTCGGTGAAAGAAAACATCGTGAGGAAACCATAGCATGGTGGTAGGGCTTTTTCTAATGCCCGCTTGGCTAGCTATCATCCTCATGTTGAAAATCTGTCGCCAAGCACAATTAGGTGTGTTCCGGCAGCTGCACTTGAGAGCCAGTCTTGCACTAGGTTTAGCGTGTTATCATCTTGGGCCACATCGTCACTTAACATCAGATGAGATTGTGGCTACTACGCCAACATATAACTATAAAAAAAAAATAACAAAAAAAATAATCTAAACTAGCAGGCAACTCTAACCTCCACTTAATTAGAATATTTCTGACAAAATAAACAAGTGTAAAAACTCCAACTTGGCTCTTCAACTATCAACATCAGAACAAGAATTATTATTTAATGTATTCAGAGATCAATAAATCTCACTCATTAGTTGTCTGAAATTAAGCTTCTACTATAGTAACAAAATACACCTTACATCCAATTCCATTACACAAACAAGTGCATTGTGTAGGGATGTTGAAACTCGACCCAATAGTAGGGTTGCTTGATTAAGAAGGCTGACAAGTGAAAAGTAATATTTTGATTTGATTACCTTAACTATTTAATTTAACTGTAATTACCAACTTTTTATCAATCATTTTTATAAGTACTAACTACTTAAAAATTAGCCAGATACAGAAATATATGCAATATATATTTTCTTTTCATATTGGCTCTAGAAAAGAATTGATGCTTATAGTAACTTAAGACTAAGATGGCTCCAAAAATATAAATGTTCATGAAAAATCATTGCTGGCCTACAATAACTAAAGCAAAACCCCCTGAGTAACTGAATATACCTACAGTAAATGGCCCTAAAGCAGGGACACCAAAGGAAGTAATTGCATAATTTCTATTATAAAAAAAAACACATACCTCAAAGGTGGAGATCTTTCCCGATGAGGAGAGAATGGAATAGAATCATGGTGAATTGAAGGCTCTCGAAGAACCGGACGATGCCTTGGCGAAGGCTCATGTCGCAGCAGTGGTGGAGTTGTTGGTGACACCGGAGAACATGAACCATTCCTCAAAGGTGATGATGCTTTCTCCCACTCACTTATAGGCACCTGCTGGTACCTCTGAGGACTTAACACTCTAACAGTTGTCTCCTGTGGAACATTATCATCTGGAGACACACTTTCCAGACTTGCAGACCTAGACCGATGCTTTGACTTCTTCTTCCTTTTCTTTTTCTCTTTCTTTCGCTTTTCTTTCTTCTTTTTATACCTTGAATGTGTGTCAAATTCTGGTTCTGGGACATACTCAATTATACGTTGCTTTCTTGAGGAGGCTGTTGTTGCTTCTCTTATGTTATACACATCACTAACTCTCCTATTTGTTGTTGTAACTGATATAGTTTTGTTGCCAACAAATGTGCGCATGGAATGGGTTTTTCTCGTTCGATCAAGATCAACTGCAATGTCACGGCCGATGGAGCTCGCTTCACTGTCAATCTCACCTGCCTCAGGTGCCGATAATGCCTCTGAACTAACATCAGAGTATTCAACCAATGGTTTATTAGAATGAGATGTGGCATACAGGTCGCGGCCATCACTAGGTGTTCTGTGTTTCTTATGGGTATGCTTCTTATGCTTGTCTTTATGGTGTTTAGTATGTCGTTTATCGTAGCTTCTGTCCATGGTCGTCTGCAGGGCGGAGCCCCCGCCCGACGATTTTCACTTACATTACATCAACTGTGACAAGAAAATGTTTACCTACATTTTTCATCGAGTACAGTCAGCAGAGATATTCAAATATAGGTATGAGAAACTCTATCGAAGATGTGCAAATCGTACGTTACTAAACAAAAATTGAATTTTGTTAAATGTGTAACGATATTGTTTTAAACAAACGATATTTTTTTTGGTTGACTGTACTTTTGTAAGTCAAACAGGTATTTAATTAAATTTAAAATCTGTAGAAAATACATATGAGCACACATTTAAAAATACGTATATAAGTTACAAATTGTATCAAAATAATAACCAATACTAATTCATAATAAAAAGTCGCGAATTCTAAAAATAAGTAAATCGTAAGCACTTGTAATTTACCTTCGTTTTAGACTGCACAAATACAAATACAACATGCAATAAAAATATTAACTTACCTTATAAAATTAAACGGGCGTGCGATCATCAAAGGCACTTATATTCTTTTTTAAATTATACGAATCGATTAGTCTAAGATTTAATATGTTATATTTTGTGTCATTTACGTTGGCTGTATGTCGCCAATATATTATAATCTAAATTCTTTGATTTTTCAATAATCTTATTTCGCTAATCATTATCATGAAGAGCGCATTATGCATAATATTACATCGGATTCGTTTTATGGACAGCAAACGTCGATTTTAGTCAGCCATTTGCTTTTTCATTCATTTTCTTTCATCATCGTTTAGTGTTGTTGACTAAAAAAATATTGTGAATTTGTCATTGAAGTTGCAAAATCGATTTCTGATAGTACCTACATATCTGTGGGCAAGAACTATGAATGCAGGATGCATTTTATAAAGATAAAGCATTTTATAAAATTTAAGAAAATATTAATTCTGATATGTATGTACTTACATACTTATTTTTATAAACAGATTTTCGTGAATATATTTTTATAGTAATAAATATTAAAGATAATTAGTATTCGAAACATTATGAACCGTTTTCATGTTTGCTGTAATAATTTCTGATCGATGTGATATTAAATAATCTCATTTTTAATATTTTTGGGATTAAGATTTAAATATGATTTCATAGTATAATTTTGTTAAATTGGTAGAGCTATTATTCTGTGATGTAGTCTTTGATATGTAACTTATGGCAACCCTAAATTCTTCGCGTGCGATTTATGTCTCACTATCTATAAGGCTTATTTTGTTGAATAATAAATAAAATTCGGAAGTAAATAAGTAACCCTAATGTAATCTGAACCGAGGATAACATAAAGTGATGTGTTAATAATTTATATATGTGATAATTAATAACACTACAGTCAAAATGACCCCCGAGTTCACGGCTGCAATTACGGGCGCATCGTGATATTACTCAATATGGAAAAGAAATTACAAACAATTTAGCCGTCCGCGTTGTTTAATACCTGTATTAATAATTAATAAATTAAAAATAAATTAATCATTATCCAATTACTTATGCGGAATATTTTATAATGGTAATTTTAGAGTCATTGAACCTGTGTGTATAAAGTGACGACTACTCTGAGTCTTGAATCGGAAATATGTAAATAAACATGAACGATATAAGCTTGAAAATAGTGGAATCTCCAAAGAGCCAAGCCGATGTTCTGGTTTCGCCTTCTACACTGGCCAGCGCAGACAATGAAGTGGATCCATTAGCGATTAGTGATGAAGTGGGTATAGGGAAAGACCCGCTGGTTGAGGAAGCGGCTCCCGAACTGGGTGACGACGGTGAAAAGGCGGGAAACTGTGATGATATTACCAAAGAAAAGAATTTAAGTGAAAGCCAGTCTGTGGATGGTAATAAGTTAAATGATTTGCAGCTTGGAGAAATTAATGGTGAGATAAATTCATTGTCTAAGTCATTCGAAAATGCTTAATTTTTGTCATTTAATTAACAGTTTCAATATTAAACAAATATATTTGCAATCACATTTATAATCTTCATTCATTAATAGTCTTTATTGATAGAGTAGCTTTCTCTGTTTTCTTTATTGCAATGTTATAGCATCATTCCAGTCCTATTTAGGTTCTATCTGGTATAAAATCCACTACTATCTTTCTGTTATGAATAGGGATGTTACAGATTTTAGATTTCTGATATGGATATCTTAAGAGTATTTAATTGGTTTTGATTATGGATACAGATATGAAATTATTTTGAATATGGATATTCATAAGTGGTAATCCATATCTAGTTATAAATAACTTACAGCACAATATTAATTTGGAAATAAAAATTATAAATGAGCTTTTTAAAATTAATATTAATAAATAATAATTCACAGAATGAATGACAATCATTCAATACATTATTTTTTAATGTTTGTCGACCCAAATATGTTATGCCATGTGATTTGTTCCCAGTTCAATATTAATTATAATAGTTTACCTGTACTAAAACTAAGGTGCTATACCTATATATAATATATGACAGCAGCACAATTTTGAAGTAGGATGTAGTTTGACTGTAACATGACATTGAATGAACCCACCAATGTGACTTACAAAAAACTTCAAAGTATAAAGGCATTTGAGATAATGTTGTCATCCAATGAAGATGAAGGTGCTCTTGCTTATTTATAAATTTGGAATACTCGGATTAATCAAAGATGCTTTTGAGTGCATTCCTTGTGGGAAAAAGGTGGTGGTAAGAAGTATCAGGGTTTCTTGGCTTTGTTTCTGGAATTCTACATCCATATGCAACCATTTTGAGTTATGGTGACTGACTTTAATCCTGCCTGCCTAATTTCTTTAGAAAGTATACCAGTTGGGTAAAGTCCTCGCACTCCAGGAATATGTCTCTGGTAGTTCTTCTTTTCTTATACATACTCCATACAGGAGGTTTTCTAAAACACTTAGGTTAAAAGATGTTTATTAAAATATTCCTGTTCTCTTAAGGCTCCAGAGGCCATTCATGAATGACATCTAGAGTAGTGGTAAGTATATTGTTATGAAGTAGTTAGATTTATATATAGATAAAGTTTTCAAGCCAGTATGAATCCTTGCAATGAACCTGAACTTTTGTGAAAAAACATCATTATGAAACCATAGCATGGTTGTAGAACATTTCTAATGTATGCCTGCCTAGTTACCCTTAAGTTGAAAATCTGTCGCCATGCACCACCTATAGGTGTACTCCGGCAGCTAGTATTGGTAAAACGTCGGTTTTTCGGACAATCGATAGTAACTGATTTTTTTTTAGAAAAAATTGATAGTGAATCGATAGTTTTTCTGTATGGAATACATGTCATGTTAACCACCCCTAAGAAATTTACGATCAATAAAAAAGGTCACCGCCTCTTGTTCTCCAGGTTCATGTCCTGTAATAAGTTAACAAGCAAAAAAAAGGTCATCGCGTGTTTCTTCCGATGGTTGCATACTTTAGTAACTTGGCGAGTAAAAAAAAAAGCCGTTTGTGCAAATCTTCCTTCTAATAACAAAAATACCCCCTATTATGTACTGGATATCAACAATTGATTGTTTTATAGTTTGATAGTAGTTGGTAGTTTGATAACTATCGATTAATTGAAATTATATCAAATCGGCCTGTTCGCGGCCATTTGTAGGTTCCAAAGTGTGAGAATGAACTCCCTGCCGATGGCACATTTTTTACGTGATGTTTAAAAAAAAATTTAAACGAAAGGCAAATTACGCTCCAAATGATTTATCATGACTCAGAGCTTTAGCATCCGTCTATATCTATACATATAATATAATTGAAGTGTCTGTTTGTAATCTCAAAATAACAGCTTTTTTACTAAATGCATATGAAAGTATACACGGTACCTATAACAAAAAATCCATTATTAAATTTGTTATCTGTGTATCTGTTTGTTTCGGGTAATTTACGAAACGGTTGGGCCGATTTTAACAGGACTTTCACTGACGGATAGCTGATGTTATAAGAAATAACTTAGGCTACTTTTGTTTTACAAAAATAATTAGGATTCCGCATAAAAAATATAAAAAAAACTCGTGTCGATACTGTCAACTCGCGGATTCACAGTAGTTACAATTTTGAACAAATCCCCGTTCGAGTCTTATCATCTTTAATCCACGCCGTTATTTAACATCGGACGGAATTGATATGTGGTATGCGGTAAAATGCTAACCACAACAAAAAAAGAGTTATCGTTCGTGTTTTCATTGGGGGAAAAGTCTGATACGATGCAGAAAATCTCATCAATGGAATGCATGATCGACACATTGGTAAAATATTAAGCACCTAGATCTAAAATTCCTTATACTAACAACAACAGTCGTTAAAGGATCTACCTATTATATTTACTTCAAGGTTTCGTGAAGCACGACATTTCACTACAAGGTCAAATTGTCAATGTAAAATGTAATGTAGCTTTGTGGGATTTGCGTAATATACGTCTCATGTATATATTGTATGAAATCGAGGTCAACAGTTTTGGTGCATCCCTGGTCTATTGATCAAAATTCAATTTAAATGCGATATCTATTTTGAAACTTTGTATTGGCGCGTTCTACTTCTGTTAAATCCGGATATCTTAGCTTCACATGAAATATATTTGAGAAAAAAATACGCTATGCTAAAGCGATCAAGATGAAGAAGCATTAATGGCTTAGTAGTAGCGTGTGCGGACACCGCGTCGATCAACGTAAGTTTGAATCCCTTCAATAAGCCTTATATTTCGGGCATTTTCTAATACCCGCCTGGCTAGCTACCACCCTGAACTTGAAAATCTGTAGCAAAGCACTTATAGGTGTGTTCCGGCAGATACACTTGAGAGGCAGTCCCTCCACTGGGATTAGCGTGTTATAATCTTGGACCACATCTTTTCTTAACATCAATTGGGATTGTGGCCAAACTCCACAACACATACACACCTATAAAGAATTAAAAAAAAAACAGTTAAAGCTAGAATGAGTTGTTCCTAAATTATAACGGTGGCGGTAATGGGGACTTTTGTGTAAGTGTCATCTGATTGCCTTATCCCGGCAATTTTCAAACATCATCATTACATAGTATAAAACAAAGTCGCTATAATCTGTCCGTCCCTATGTATACTTAAATCTTTAAAACTACGTAACGGATTTTGAAGCGGTTTTTTGTAGTAGATAGAGTGATTCAAGAGGAAGGTTTATATGTATAATACATACATAATATTGTAGAGAAACACTGGTAAATTTAGAGGTTTCTAAATGATGTCGTAAATAAACACATTTTTTGCGCTTACATTGCAAACGCTGGCTGAACCCCACGAGATAAATCAAAATAATGTACTACAGTATTGTACACCTTAAAAAGGTCAACAAAAAAGTCCGCGATGGTATATGTCTATCTCTTAAGGATAACCCACAATAATCATTTTTTATCCTTTACATTTTACGGGAAAAATGGCTTATTTACGAAGTGATTTTAAGCAATACAGCATTAATCCTTATCCAATTAAGTACCTTAAATACATTGTCAATTTAATATAGATCAATATAGCCATTTACAGCATGTAATTTAAATGAATATTCCCGAAGATATTACAGATTTAAAATGTAGGGAAGTGCGGCGGTACCAGCCCTATATACCATGGTCAATTATATGTCGCTTTTTCAAGAGTAACCTCTAAACAAAACATGTTTGTATTATCTAATGACAAAAAAGCTGTAAATGTTGTTTATAAGGACATTCTGTGGTAGGTAGGTACATTTAGTATCAGCATTGCACCCGTGCGAAGCCGGGGCGGGTCGCTAGTAAATAGTAAAGTATAAGTATGGTTAATGTAAAATGTAACGTGTAAGTGTAAACGTTGCCTTTAAGTAAAGAGTTATCTCTTCATTCGATATACCATCGTCAATAGATAAGAGCCAAAAGAAGCCTATGTAATAGGCATATGATACAGTAATCGTTCTAGAAAACATACAACAATGCAGTAAGAAGGTGAATTGAAAATTTAAAAAACCCACTACACTAGTAATCTATTCATTAAGACCATTCCAATGAGCGCAAACACGATAGCTCTGCTGTAAGATGGTGAGGAGTTAGGTATTCTACAGATTCTAGTTGATGCTGCAGCGGGTTGCTTTGTTCTTCAGAGCTGATAATATACAAGCGGATGAAAAGATTTTCTTGAATCATATTTAAAACACTCTATCAAGTCACCTTTCAAACAAAAAAAACTAGACCGTTTTTGACTCCGACTCCGACTCAGCCGTTTGTGAGCTACGATTACACAGACAGACACACAGATACAAACGTTAAACTTATAACACAACACTATTAGCGTCAAGAGTTAAAAAAAAAAGTTAACCGTTTTTGAAAAAAAAAAAAATTTTACAAGAGTTACTCGTATCCAAAAAAGTATTACTTAGCTCACGCTTTACGCCCATTACAACGAAATATACTGAAGTTTAATTTCACCCAATAAGGCGATGAAAACATCTAAACCCACGTAGTAGAATACGATTGCTAATTGGTTTTAAATTTCAGATGACTTGCTAGCACAAAGTGACAGTCCGTCGACGCTTTCGTTTTGTGAACCTGTGACGACTAAAGCTGATGACGTTCATGTCGCTGAAGCGTCACCGAACGTAGGTCCGTTGTTGACGGACGAAGTAGCGAAACCGGTAGTCGTCGAGGATGCGGTAAAGGAATCGGCTAATAGTGGAGTGTCAAAGGTCAGTAATCATTTCGAAGAAACGATGTCTTTAAATCATGACCGGAATTATGTAATCGATAATAAAGTAATCACATTTGTAAAGAGCACTTAGTGCGCTTACTCAGAAACGAATATAGATATATACATTCAGTCAAAAAAGTATCGGGAATGGATGATTTGTTTATGGTTCCAAATTAATTGATTATTGATTTTTTCTTGGTACTTTTTTGATAGAGTAGTATTTAATGCGAGTCTAGATCGCGTTGTACTTTTTAATTGCTCGTCGTTGCTAGAAACTATTGTTATTGAGTTTCTCTGCTACTCGACAATTTATTTAATAATTTAATTTCTTCGGTAAACAGCTAGTATATTTTTTGTTTTGAATGATATATTACTATTACTTGCTACATCATTTTCGATCTTTGCTATTTACATCAAGTCACGTTTCGGCAAATGTCAGTCAGTCAGTCAGTCGGTGATGACGATTATGACAAACTAAATTCTTATCAAATCGGTTACATTTATTTTTTAATTTAGCATTGGTTTTCTAAATAATTTTACCGAAATATCTATCTACCCAGGAAATATTTACCCAAAACTAAATATGTAGGCCACCTTTTCTACAAGTCCGTCTTTACGATCTTGCATTGCACTTCTTATCCATAAATTTCCTGCTAGAATAACTTGTATCCAAACATCCGCTGATGGTTTTTATACGGAAAGTTTTTTCATAAAAATACTTGTATGTATAATTATGTAATCTTTTAAAATCGTGTATATTCAAATGGAATGGATTGATTGCGAATAAATTTTATAATAAATATATGTACACAATCGACCATTCTTGCAAAATGTATTGCGATAAATTTTGTTATGTATGCACAGGAACCAAGCCCAGCCAAGGAAGGGCCGGTAGTGGAAACCGTCAAGAGAGAAAAGCGAAGCGTGGATGTGGAAATGGATGAGGCTCCACCATTGGAAGAAAAGACTGACCAAAAAGTAGAGCCCAAGATAAAAGCACAATCTATGAACGGCGATTTGACAAAGGTAATCTTATATAGTGAGTTATGTACGTATTCTAGGAACCACCAAATCGTGTATTAATTCTAATTCTATAATAATTTAATATCTAAATATATTCATATCACTACATTATTTTCATATTATATTTTGCGTAAGTAATATAGAACTTTAAATATCTACAATTACTAGCAATAAGTTTTTTGTAACCCTCGGTATGTATCTAATTATTTTAATTTGGTCGTAACTACTACTAAAGGTAATATTAGACAGTATTGCGTTTTGCATTTTTAAAGAATTTCACTGTTCTGTTACAATCACATCTGATTTTAAGTGATGATGAAAGCTTTAAGTATTTATAAAAAGCGCCTCTCAATAGGAGCTCGTGGAACACGCCTCTAAGTTGCTTGTTGGATACAACAATTGTGTCCGATTGGATCGCGACCACTATACACCAGGTATAATAAAAATAATATTATAAGCCGTCTCGCTTTTCGGAATCAGCCAGTTCTATAAGTATTATAAAACTCAACGTCTCTCTACCTGTCTGTCCTTTTGTGTTCTTTTAGAGAACCACTTATCCGATTTCAATGTTTTTTTTTTAAATATTCATAGCTATGTTAACTGGCCAGGTTTTAGGACATATTTTATAAGATAAAGTAACATAAGATATAAGCAGTGACGATAATGGTGAAACAATTTGGAAAAAAGATGCATTTGGGGCTCTTAATTGGCTTACGCTGAGTAATTCATTAGAGATATATCAAATTAATGTATTACATAATTATAGATCTTAAAAAGACCTACAAAAAAGTTAGCGGTAGCATATCTATCTTATAAGGATCACCCACAATAAGCATTTTTGTATTTTTAATAACCGGGAATTGGGGGTAGCACAGTTCTCGTATACGCTCGGCTGACAGCATTCCGTAGTCCACAAGTGCCGCGGGCACAGCTGGTATCCGTATATTGCTAAAAAGCTTGCAGGTTTACTTGACAGCAACGACCGTCGATCTTACTATAAGGCTTAGTGACATCACATTGCTATTTCTATATCTGTCCGTTTATATTCTTTACACACGAAAACCACTTATCCAATTCACATTGTTTTTCTTTTAATTCATAGATATGTTATTTGGCCAAGTTATAGGATATGTTTTGTAAGATAAAGTAAAATAACAAATAAGCAATGACGATAATATTAAATCAATTCGGAAAAAATACTCATTTGCGGCGCTTAAATGACTTACGCTAAGTAATCCAGACGAGATATACCATATTAATGTTTTATATAACCGTAGAACTTAAAAAGACGTACAAAAAAGTTAGCGAAAGCATATATCTATCTACTAAGGATCACCTATAATAAGCATTTTTGTTTTTCGTTTAAACTTGAGAGGAGTAGTTTTAAGAAAACGAATATTAGGAAATAAATCAATTATACAATGTCTTAGTAAAGCAAGCTCAGGCTTATTGCAAACTACCACTTTGACGCGCGTCCTGAATACGCTATCACTGAGGAATGATCGATTTGATTAACTTTTTTAGTGCTAAGTAATAGTTGTTTGATGAAATTTAGAATGATTTCGAACGAGAATGTAGTAACGCCCCGGGCGCGGAACATTGGCATAAAAAGCCGCCGCAACAATGACCTTTTTTGACATTACATTTAACCCAAGGCCAAATTACTTAAATGAACTCGAACAATGTTGATCAATAAATCTAATAATTCATTAATAATTTATATAGTTTATTTTTAACTTTGGAGGTTTTTATAGCTTGCGTCTTTATTTTTTTTTTATATACTGGCACTTCTAAATTAACGATTTTCACATGATGGTATAATAGATATCAGTATCAATGGTCATAATGTCATGCCACTAGTTTCGAAGCCATTAGCACAAAATAGAGAGGAACAGAATGGCGACTCCGGCCGACCTCGAATTTAGTTACCCACGTTCGACTGTATCTCTAGAGCTGGCATATACAATATTCTATGAAAATTTACATTTGGAAATTTCAATAAAATATATTTATTTTAAATTTTATTAAAAGCGCATTTAGCATTTTCCAATAGTCAATAACTAGGTGTGACCTATCCTGATTCTTTTTCTTCGAAGAAAATAAAAGTGTTTTTAAAATTCATGTTTTCATTCCCCTATAAACATAATTTTAGGTGCTTATAACAGATGATAACAATTTTTTGTTGTCTTGGAATGTTTCAAAGCTAGCTTAACAATCTAAATTTAGATTTAAATAAATAACTTGTTTTTTATTAAATTAATGGACGGTCTGTTTCTCTCTTCTCGCCACTTCAAATTCATTACCGAAAAACTTTCTCATTGAAAATTGAAATGGCGAAAACAGATAATAAATATACAGTCAAAACCGTTTATGGCGACATCGTTTAGAACAACATACCGGTTAAATTGACAAAAATCAAAGGTCCTGGCTGAATGTTATATGACCGCCTTATCGAAAACATTGGTTTTTACGACATTGTTTACTACGACATACCCCATTAAGCGACCACATTTGGTTAATGTTTTCGGAGAATTATATCTGTAGAACGACCGGCTCAGCTGTATTGTAAACAATTTGAATAGGTAACTGTATCCACATCTGGCACAGTATAATAGTCAATGGCTATTATCGTAAAAGTAAACAAAGTTTAGGGTCTTTTGTCAGTTTGTTACTTATCTTTACACAAGACGCACCAAAACATATTGTTGAGTTAACTGTGAAAATTGTAACATGTCGCAAAAAAGAAAACAAATCAATATCGAAGAAAAATCGCGTATTATTTCAAAGCTAGAGAAAGGAATTCCAAACAAAGACCTGGCAAAAGAATATGGTGTATCACACTCGACAATTTCAACCATTTGGAAAGAAAGGGAGAAAATTCAAATCCTTTACGACAAGAATTTTTTGAAAATGAAACGGGCCAGAACATCGCGGCATACGAAGATTGAGGAAGCTTTGTTAAAGTGGTTTAAATATCAAAGGACAAATAATGTGCCAGTAAATGGACCAATTCTTCAACAAAAAGCAAACGATTTTGCTCAACGTTTTGGTGAAGATTTTGTTTGCTCGTCTAGTTGGATTCAACGTTTCCGGGCTCGACATGGCATTGTCGGCGGGATAATGAGTGGTGAAGCTGCCAGTGTGGATAAAGATGCTGTAGACGAATGGATTACGCAAAAGTGGCCTACATTATGCGAAGGCTACAGTCCAGAAGACATTTATAACGCAGACGAAACCGGACTTATATGTATATATATACATGTATATATATACTATATATAACGTAATAATAATAAAGCTGAGCGTAGCTCCATTTAAAACTTACTCCAATTCCAGATCCTGTCCAAAACCGCCTGTTTTTCTCTATTATTTATTTCTTTTCTTTATAAATTGGATTGTTACCGTGTCTTCCCTTTTTCCAATACAAAAATCGAAAACGTTGAGTTTTTGTTTGTTTTTTTTTTTTAACAGGCCAAGCTATTAGCCTACCAGTCTGATTCGTTTTATTTTTGTATATGATAGCCAGATTCATCAGGAATAATATAGGCTATATAAATTCACGCTAGATCGACCCTAAGGAGCGGAGTGGTAACTATGAACATCAAGCAATCTGGCAAACCTTAGGCAAGTACGGGAAGTTGTACAACAATAGGGCTATAGCTATTAAGAAATATTTTTTTCTCACATTTGGCAAATTTTTGATGCGTTTTTAAGTAAATATTGCCATTTGTCAACAGTATTTTTGTCTGAAATTTCTTAATAATTATTAGCAAATTTTCTTCAGATCTAAACAACTATACTTAGAAGTTATATGTATCGATAAATAGTTCAGCAACTACCCATATTAGTGTTTCGTTTTACGCATCACAGTAAATATTCAAAAGAAAGTATTTTCGTGTACATTATTTTTATGAAAATCTATAAAGTATATTTAGCGAAAATAAAGTAGGAAACTTTATTATCAAGTAGGTGTGGTTGGCAACCCTATTTATCCCGAAATATAAATCGCCGAAGTGAGTTACTGGGATGCAATTTCACGTGTGTATTGTTGCCTAATGTAATAAGGTACAAGTATTCTACCACTCTTCCAATAGTGGTGGTATCGGACCGTTTTGAAATATAAAATACTGGAATTATTTATTTTTCCCTCCACAATCCATTCGTTTTTTTTTTGTTATGGTAACACGGAATGTAACGTCACTGTGCCGTATGATCAGCATAGTACTATGCAAACACAAGGGCGATCGCCGAGAGCTCGATAATCATTCGCCGGTCGCTACGGTCATACCGGCCAGCAAGCATTTCATCACCTGGCTGATTCAGAAACGCGGCGAATCAAAAAAGTTACTGTGACGGGTTGGTCTTGACGCAATCAACTACAGAACCTTACCATACCTGTATACATCATACTTGTCATCGAATTAATGATGGCTCAGCAGTAGCGTGTACGGACATCGCGTCGATGGACGTGAGTTCGAATGCCTGCAATGAGCCTGAGCTCTCGGTAAAGCTAAACATCGTGATGAAACAATAGCATGGTGGTAGTGCTTTTTCTAATGCCCGCCTGGCTAGCTACCATCCTCAAGTTGAAAATTTGTCGCAAGCACCTTTAGGTGTGTTCCGTTAATTGCACTTGAAAGCCAGTCGCCCCTCTTGGCTTAGCGTTTCACCATCTTTGAGCCACATCGTCACTTAACATCAGATGAGCTTGTGGTCATAATGCTAAATCCTATAAAGAAAGAAAGAAGAATGCTCATGGATATATGGAATCCCGTCTCATATTGCATCTAAGTCAATCTTTGTTTATAATATTCTAGAATTACTGTATTAATATCTGTATATATATTTTTAAAGAAAAACCGCGTTCGAAAATATTTTGTAAAATCCAACATAATCTAAAAACAAGGGATGTGTCGTTATGCAGTTTTACCAACACGGTTATTGATTTTAAAGAGATTAAATAACGTATTTATAAATTAACTTATTACACCTTATACATTAATATATACAAAGATACAATACAAACAAATATATATATATAATATATATATAAATCTATTATATCTTGACAAAATTTTCCTACAATGAATGGGCATTCACCTTTGAAAAAAAAACATGTACGTGTTAAAAAACAAACTCAACAACTAAAGATTCATTTCATCATATTATATTCCGTTTCTATTTGATACTCAATAAAGTGATAAAACTTATTTATTTTTAGGAAGACCAAGGAACAAAACGAAGAACCAGCGAAGAAACAGAAACAGAATCCCCACTCAAGAAACTATGCCAAGAAGTGGAAAAGACCTTCCCCCAACATGACACCATGATAAACGATTACATACATACGGCCACGAAAAACAACGTCGATGAAATACAAAGGCACACGGAACAGCTACTGTCTGAAATCCAAACGCTACGCGAACTTGCCCAGAAGAAGGAGCACGAGTGGAACAATATATTACACCTCAAAAAGGTGAAAGAAGAGATATTACTGCGACTGCTAAGGCGGAAACAGGTGTTGTCCTTCGAGAAGTCTTCCGAAGTGAACGGCTCAGACAGGAACGATCCGTTTGACTATCTGAATCAGGCCAAAAACTTGGCAATAGATAAGAGCGATGAAATCTCCGGTTTGTCTCTTAAGCAACCAGGGTCGACGGTGACGCCGATGATTCAGGCGCCCGTGATGCCAGTCACTACTCACTTTAATCATCTTTCTGGGCTTCCACCACCTTATGACAAAGCCGCTCATATGCAATCGATGCCGAAACCAGTATTCCCACAGCAGATGATGATGCCGGGACCGATGCCAGGGTTTCCGAGGGACATGAACGGGCAGTTGACTGCAAACTTCGGTTTACCGATGGGTCGTCAGGGTCCGACGAAAGACGTCAAGTCGATAATAGCTGATTACAGGCAAAGGAACCCGGACATCACACCTCGTAGAGGAAGGAGAATGAAGTCAATATTGAATCCGAACATGATGAACGCGCCAAGACCTATAGCGCCCAAGGTCGACGGGCTGAATAACTTGAACAATCTCAATATGCTGTTCAATAATTTAGATATGGTGAGTTCTTTTCATAATCTTATTCAATAAGCAAATTAAGACTTTTTTAAGGTCATGGTAAGTCATGGTGGCTGAATGTTTAAGACCAAGGTCTTAGTGGTTAAGACCAACATTGAAAGCAATTATTAAATAACTTTTGTTAAGAAGCAGTTAAAAAGCAGAAATGTAGCTTCCCGTGAAAACATTACAATCTCCTTTATCTTACCTTAATTTTTTAACGCGTTATTTCTTGTGATCTTGTATCCTTGTTGTCTTTTACACAGTTTCTCCTTGCTCTTCCTCTCGTACTCTAATTTTTTAACTATTCTCATTATTATTATTCTATTGCTTATTTTTATCGTCCGTGATGTCGCTTTAAGTAGCAATTGTGCTGAGCGTGTTTACGGATATGAATGTTTCCGCTGTTTTTTGTTTCTTTCAAGTACTTGTTTATTTATTTATTTATAGTGTTTGAATAAATTAAGTAATACTCTTTATACATTGAGGAAATATGCTCACCTAATAAATGTTAGTGCCTACGTGTTTGTACAGAACTATACATATGTTTATCAGTTTTATTTATAATGTACTAGCTGTGCCCGCGGCTCCGCTCGCGTGGACGACAGAAGAACGCGTAGTGCTTATAAAAATCGTGGTTTCTTTAAACTTTAATAACTTTGTATTGAATGAATATTTCGTGATATTTTTTGATAAGGGCCATGTAGTAAAACAAAAAAGTTCTACCTAACCTAAAACCTATCCAGTAGTTTTTGAGTAATGCGCACAAAAAGACAAATGTCAATATTTTTATTTATATAAATATCTGGAAAGCTACATGCTTGATGGAATTCTTTTACCACGTATTGTATTAAAACGGTATAGATTTAAGAATGAATACTCTGCTTGCATCACAAGGAAGCAGCGTGATGATACATTGTAAGAGTAAAATGGATTGGTTATATTTAATGTTAAAAACAAACGCACTGACAATGGCGGCTAGAAGTCAGAAGAACGTTTCAATAATCTAATTTATAATTGACATCCTTGACCTCAATTTCCAATGACATAAGCTAATGTACTCGACTTGTGTTTGTTTCGTATCTATTGATACGGCGAACAACCGCTGTATAGGTTATGGAATATTCCAGATTTTTTTTTAATTTCTATATTAAGGTGATTGCACACCTAACTTTCAATTTCTAACTAGATTTTCAATTGCATTTGGAATAAAGCTAAAGTGTATTAGATTTTTTTAATATCATATTGCTCTTCGTCCCCTTAGCTTAACTCGCTGAACAACGAAAGTGTTAATTGCGGTTCGATTATGTCCGACTGGTTCGCGACCACCGTACACAGGTGTATATAACAGTAATGAAACGGGGTGGTAGAGGGGATGGTGGGCTTATCCGACTGGGTCGCGATCACCATGCTCTTCGTGATAAACCTGTCACACTCATTCTTTTGGTTTCTTTTGGATTCTTCTCTTAGAGGGCGCTCATATATTGCGTAAATAAACTATCAATGATTTTAGACCCCTCATCCATGTAAGCAAAAACAGCAAAATTGTGAACTCCTCTCTCTCACACACAAATGATAAGATGTAAGATTTTAAACTTAAAGAATAAAAGGAGTAATATTTATTTGTTTCAAGCCGTCATAGTAGGGTCGTCAGGAATTTGCCAAATTGAATTTCAGTACATTTTGGAAAACTCTATACTTTAGTAGTTTAACGTTGTTTTTCGGCAAGGGAAAACGAATGCTATTTTTTTATACTAGCCTGACAATATTATTTAATCTTTCTTACGGGAGCATTCTGACCGGGCGCTTGCCAACACCTTGTTAGGAGGGGCAGGTGCCCCCTGTTTCTTTCCAGATTACTAAATACACATACACATGTTCCTTCCCTCCTCCCTCCTGGGAAGAAACATGTATATATGTATAGTTAGTTTAGATCGAATGATAGGGAATTAGCCAGATCGCGACTTATTTGCAATCGCTGCAACAGTCCGAGACGAGATTCGACCACTTTGGCATGCTCGGATCTTGTTGCAAAGCTTTCGTGGCTGAGTGCCTTAAGAGCTCGCCCCCAAGCCCGGTGAAGCTGTGAAAGTCGTAAAGGTCCTAAACCTAACAGTATAGTCAGTTCGAAAAAAAAACCCCTGTCCGTACCTGGCTTCGCTATGGGCTGCACGCTCCCTTGTAATCCGGAATTATTTGAAAAGGAGTACTTTGTAGTCATACAAATAATGAAAGTTGTAAGCTAAAATCAATACTACAAGATATGCAATTGAATGTGCATTCATACAATTCACAACAATTCGATAGATAATACAAAGGTTATTATAGAAATAACGTCAAGACGTCGCGTAACAATTTGCAGCTTATTTGATCAAGGTTTTGCCAATCAAGCTATGCCATACTTTCCTACATGTTTGATTACGGAGGGCGTCGGATATCACAGGGTCTATTGCAATTCATAAATTTGCAATACTTTAATTTTTACGATTAAAGAGAAACCCAGCAGTAACTAGTGTTAAATATAAAAACTCCTTTCATAATTTAATGATATATCGTTTATTTTTTACAGAACCAAAAAGCTATGCTGGAACGTCTCCAGCAGATGCAAGCCGGTGGCCTCCCCAACGGCCTGTCATTCAAAGACGTACTTGTACAGTTTGCAACTATGCAGCAGACGAACCCAGGTCTCATCCCGAACAGGCCTATGGAGATGGCGAACCGACCGGAGCACCACGTGAGGCCCGAGAGCAGGAGACGACAGGACAGGAACCATGAGGATTTTCACGCGAAGCATGCGGAGAGGATGGCGTCGTCAAGCCCGAGGCTTCCGCCGCCGCCTCCTTACCCTGAAATCTCGCTGTTACCGGTCACGACCAGTCAAGAGAGTTCGCAACAAAACTCACTGCTGCACGGAATTCTTACCAAGGTACCAACTATAAAATAACTAAATAGTCTATTACGTTTTTGTTTAGATAAAATGACAAAATCGATTGTAGTTCAACTTCATTCGAGATAATCAATTACAGAGTTTTATAAATTAAATAATCTTCCGCGAGGTGAAAGAGTGTAGGAATACTCTCAAAACACGTGTCACTGATACAAGTAACTATGGGAATACAGCGATATGTAAACAATGGGCCATCGATAATTTTTTTACCCATGTTATACTCAAAAGATATACAACTATTTGAGATTTTGTCATTTTATATAACCATGAATTTAAACGCTTAGGTTTCCTTCGATACGCTGCCTGTTGTCAACTTCATGATCGATAACTCTAGTATCGATTATATGATATTCGGTTTTTGAAGGCACTAACTAACTCTAACAAATTACTTAAGCCGAATTAGATAAAGGAATTTTTATTGTCGAAATATATAATGTTCATGTCTCAGCGTCTTCATGGAATGGGAAAATATATTACTCGGTTTTAATATAGATGTTCGTATTTAATATATTTTACACGTAACCACTATGTGAGTGCGAATAATTCGAACGAAATCGATTATATTTTTTTCCAATAATTTCAAATTATTTGTAAGTCTGAATAATTGTAAAATTTCAAATAATTTGTAGTTTTTTAACTATTCGATTCAAACTGTAAATATATTTTTTATTTACAAAATAGAAATCGATTATTCGATTTTTGAATCGATAACTTTTTACTAAATCGAAATGTTCGTTCGATTCGAATGCTATTCGCATCACCTCATTAACGACAATAGCCTGATAAGGAAAAAACTGTTTGAAAACAAACAAATTTTTTTTTAAATTTATTGTATTTTATTTTTTCTATATGATCGAATCATTGAATATACAAGAACACATTTAGGGTATCTTATTGCCTTCAAATACGTATAGTGCCTTTTAGACGTTTCGGCTTTATATATAACATTTTTTCAGCTTCGTTAATTGTAATAATATATTATATTGATTTATTAATCGTTGAGAAATAATCTCCACATAAGTTCCTCTTAATTTATATCGATAAAACAGCTCTTAATATAGATAACAATGAAATTAATTATTTACTTTATAATAATACTCAGTAGTATTTGTTATTTTAATTAGAATTTAAATAAGAATGTAAAACTTATTTCATTTTAAATGTATCGTTTAACTAAAGCCTTTTAAAATAGTTTTTATTATTCTTTACATTCGTGGCATATAATCAATAAAATTAACTCAAAGAGGAGCGATAACAAAAAAAATATAATGGAAAGGGGGCACTATACACTGTATATTATCAATTACATTTTGTCAAATAAGTTACTATGAAGTGATATTATTTCTCAATGAAGTCGATAATTATCTTAACGAAATATGCAAATGGGCTTTATAGCCACCCCGAGCATATCGGAAGTTTGAATGAGTGTTGCCAACCTTCCAGCAGGCGTCACCTGCGTCTCAGAGTTATTCGCCGACGTTGGCGAAACTGCTCACATCGCCGGAAAGGAAACAGACCGCGTCGGCTCACACGTTCGGTCAGGCCAAGGTACAACCTCTGTATGAAAACATACCTTATTGGTGTGCTGATTGGCCTCGGACATTGCGAAATTCAAAATTTAGCTTTTAAGAATTCTCCATTCTTGTTTCTTAAACAGTTAATATACAAAAAAAAAAATAAGAACTCTTACTGGCAACATTTATTTAATATTAACGTAGACAGAGTAGGAACTAGACAACAGATGGTGTAATCGGGTGTGAGATAACGATATGTTTTTTTTAATTTCTTTTTCTTGGTGTTATGGCTTTTAAAGTGATATGTTAGATTAGTGTTATCATTTTATTTATTTTTATTAAAGTTTACCATTGTTCGCACGAACAGAACACTGTTCAATGTCAGATGTACTTATTCTCGTTGAAAACTTTTTTATTCTATCTCGGCAAAATAACTGTATAGCAAAAGTTTTATTTTTACCTCTATATAAGGAGTATTTCATATTTGTCTTAATTAAGCATTATATAAAATAATGCGATAATTTCCTTTAAATTTGCTCCTTATATAGTTGCCAGTACTTATATGCAATTTTTAGATTACATCTTTCTTATTTCACATATGGAAAAACACACGTAAGTAGGCTATGAAGATTTTTTGTTCGATATTATTCTTGTTTAATTTTTCTAAGACCTTGTTGTTGGCTGTGACCAAACATTAATAACTTTTAATTTCACCTGTTTAGCTAATTATATGAAATTATTGAGTTTTTCACAGCCGAGTTTAAATGTCCGAAGATCCCTTTCTTCCCATTGACGAAACTAAGTTTTATAATTTCAATCGAGTTTCATAAAAATATATTATATATAAAGTGAGCTCTCCCACTTTAAACCTTGAAAAGTAGAAATAAAAATGATTGCGAAAATTTAACTGTTTATAAAACAAGTTTGTTTTTGTGTTACCCCTTTCGATATTATTAGTGAGAACAAGAATGGCAATACTCATTGAAAGATGCAATGCCACCGCTCACTCTCACCGATCGATACGCAAACATACGGCTTTACTTATAACAATATGATTAAAATTAAACGCCGATTAAAGTGTTTCCCCTCTTTGTCTAATCCATTTTGTTAAAAGGAAACAGCTAAAGAACACAATTGTTTATATTTTATCAACGTTTATAAATAAGGCCGATAGTTGCAAACATGTAGTTTAATATAAACTTTGAGGATGTCCTATGTCAATTTGTTTTGAAAGATATAATAAATGTTATCAAATATTTTTTAAATGTATTATTTCCTAATCGATACGTTTTGTTGAAAAAATTAATATATAAGTGTACAATTTGATGTAGGACTTCCATCATGTGATAAATATTTTATTAAGTTGATTAAAAATATAAATGGTCTCTCATAATTAGTAAAGTCATCAAAATTCTTTAGCACAAACAAATAGATGCGTGTGGTAAATTCCAATAGGCATTACGCTTATGGCATTGCAAAACTAAATTATTTAATAATAAATCAATCTATTGTGCCGAGAGGTCGCGGGTTCGATCTCCAATGACTTTTGTGTGATGAGCATAATTGACAGTTATATGTTTGCGTGTTAAAAATCTATATATTATGAATAGTAAATTAGCAATTTATTTACCATAATACAAGCTATGCTTAGTTGGTAATTAAACGGTTGCGTGTAAAATGGTGTCTCATGTTTATTATTAATAAATAATTTAGTTTCATGAGATAAACGACCAAAAATGTCTACAAGTCTTCAATATATTGGAGTTCAAAATACTGAAACGATCTTTTTAACCTTATAAGTTACGTTCTTTATTATTTAAGTTACATGTGTTAAATAATCTGTTACAGAATTGTGGTGAGATAACCATAACGCCGGTACAGCCGACGCCGCCTCCCGCTGAACCGCACCCGGACAAACCCGAAGAAGTTGTGCAGTTGGTGAGTTTTGCTTCTTTTGAATTGTTGAAATTTGGGAATCTTGGAATTTTAAACACTGTCAAACTTTATTCCCGACTAGCTGTGCCCTACCGGTTAAACCCGTGTTAAATTTGATTGACCAACTCTCCACCCCCGTCGCCGCCAATGCACTCATGTATCATATAGTTGTTCTCGCTTTCCGTACTTGCCTGGAGCCTGTCAGATTGCTTGAAGTTCAAGGTTACTGCTCCGCTCCTTAGGCTTGTAGCCTGAAATTATATACATACCCTTTTCTTAATAAAACTCAAAGTCTTTGTCTGCTCGTTTATGTTCTTTTCACTCGAAAACCTCTTATCCAATTTACATAGAGTTTATTTTAATTAATAGCTATGTTATCTGGCCAGGTTATAGGATATATTTTGTAAGTTAAGTAATATACGAAATAAGCAGTGACGATAATGGTGAAACAATCCAGAAAAAAGACGCATTTGGGGCGCTTAAATGGCTTACGCTGAGTAAATCATATGAAGGCAATAATCATGACCCAGGGCAAATCAGTCATATGGGGGCGCTTAAATTAAAATAATTCTACGGCCTCACACCTACCAGAGAAAAGTGGTATGTGGGTCTCCTTGTCGGACGAACATTGTTTTTGAGTGTTTTCTCTAAATTTACCCTACCCATCTTTTTTTGTTTATAACTCAAGTACCTAGTTCGACTTTTTTTACGCTGTAAGGTTAGAGTTTGGGCCACAGTCTCACCCGATGTTTTAGTAACGATGTGGCCTACGATGGGGAAAAAAATAGCTGCCGGAACAAACGTATAGTTGGCGACAGATTTCTGTCTTATGCTAGCTAGCCAGGCGGACAGAAAAAGCCCTACGAAAATATGTTATGGTTTTCATCACGATGTTTTTCTTTCATTGAAAGCTTATGCTCATTATATGTTTCGAACGTACGTCGATTGACGCGGTGCTCCAACACGCTTTGCAGTACTGTAGCATGTAGCTGTTGTTGAGCAATACTAGCTGGCATACAAGTTAAGTTTTTACTTATTATTTTGTTTTACGACGTGAATTGAATTTTGCTTGAGAAGCAATTCAAAAAACCATTGACAACAAAATCGGGAGATACAATTTGGCGTCAGCTCCGACTCTACATCAGCTAGATTTAAATCCAAAATTTAATAGTCAATAATAAAATAATTTGTGACGTAGAGTGAGAACTGTAATGCATCGAGCGCGGGGGAAGACGACGCGCTGCCATTTTGTGATTGTATACCGCATGACTATACTCGGAGAAGCTACGACGCTTGTTTTAGTTTCAATTGATGCTCTCGTCAAGGTTTGTCGATTGCGTATATAAAACGTTAGTGTGGAATAGTTACTGTGAATATATAAAGGTGTTACAAGTTAAGAATTAAGAAAACTTAGTCCAATGTCTGCCTTTACTCGTCAAAAATCATATACAATTAGAAGGGGCTTCTCAACACCAATTCAGTGATACTCATAAAACCCCATATGATGTAGTGAAGCTGTGTCTCCGACACAGCCACACGCCGATTTTTATTAGTTTTGGCACAATATACGTTTTTCCTTTCATAATATCACTAATGATAATTACGTTTCAGGATGATGAGGAAAGCCCGGCTTCGGAAGGCGAAGCGTCCGGGTCGCCGGCGGGATCCGGGTCGGGCCGGCTCGTCATCGATGAGGGCAGCACGGAGCCGGCGGGCGGCGGGGGCGAGGCGGGCGGTGGGGGCGAGCCGGGGGCGGGCGCGGGCGAGGGCGAGGGCGGCGACGCGGAGGGGGCGGACACGCCGCTGTGCCAGGGCTGCCGGCGACGCGACGCGCAGTTCGTGTGCGCCGGCTGCGCGAACCAGTGGTACTGCAGTCGGGACTGTCAGGTAAATATATTATTCTAAAACATGTATGACGTCATCGAGGGTGTCTCCTTCGCTACGTTAATTATGAAGAATTATCGTAGACAATGTAAACGTTGAAGTTACGTTGTTTTAGGATTTTTTCATGCAAAATATTTTTACAATTTTTATCGTTATAATTTCTGTTTTATTAACTCTCGAGGACAAAAGAGGGGTGTTATAAGTTTAATGCGTATATCTGCGTCGGGCGGTGGCATCGTAGCTCCCAAACGGATGAACCGATTTTGATCTAGTTTTCTTTTGTTTGAAAGGTGCGTCTTGATCGAGAGTTTTCTTGTCTATGAATTAAGGAAAATGTGTTTAGCCGTTTGAATTTTATCAGCTCTATTCTAGTTGATAAATGGATTTAAGTGTCTTTCACAGGTTTGATTGAACCGAAATTTTGGCTCATTGGAGTGGTCTCAATGAATAAGACACTTGTGTCAGGGGATTTCTTAAATTTTTAATTTACCTTGTAATCATTTATAGTAATACAATAAAGCGGAAGAGTTTGATTGTATAAACAAGCTAATCTTAGAAACTATCAGTCGAATGCCAAAAATTCTTTTTGTATATGATAATTAGATTCACGAGGAATAGTATGACGAGGTATAGGCTATATAGCATTAGGCTACACCTCTCACCTAGCCTTAAATATTGATTCTTGTTAAGTAAGTCGGAAGTAATAGCGCACCCGAACTGCTTTATCCGCATGCGCTGACGCAATGGTTAGTGATACGTAAATACAATGTTCTACAACAATATTGCCCCTTAGTACATCTAAAAAAAAGTCCGCGATACCATATGCCTATATCTTATAAATAAGCCATAATAAAATAGTTTGGGAAATAATGTAAAATTACAGTATAGGTGTAGTGGCGCGAACGAGCCGTGTGAGTTGTGACGCATAACCCTGGTCGCCTGATAAAAATATTGTCTATACTGAAGTATTATAAATCATCAATCGGATATTTCTTTTAAATTATACGCGGGTGAAACCGCGGGGCACAGCCAATAGTTGATAGTTGAAATGCATCGATTTTAGGTTATACCGAAATTAGCATGACGTAACAATTTACGTTGTATGATACATACGTGATGCAAGCATTTTTATGGATGAATATAGTATAACTATGATTATTACGATTACAGGTGGCCGCCTGGGACGAACACTCGGAAATGTGTTCCGGATAAACGTGACGTCACGTGACGTCACTCTATGGAACTGTTCGAGTAATTATAAGTATTTATAATGTACATTATATGACCGTGTCCGAAGGTGCTCTCACGGCCGAATAACGTAACCAAGTCTGAACTTTTCATTTGCCTACAACCTGTATTGTAAGTTATAACGTTATTTATATGTTGTAATAGCAAACTGACGTAACTCGCAAATCTAATCATTCTTAATATCGTTCTTAAATTCGCTTTTACCGATATTACCGATATGGAAAGAGAAATATTTTGAGTTATGACACTTCTATATATTAAAAAATTGTCTTCAAAGTGAATTGTTCTCTATATAATTGTAAATATATTGTCATTTTATATAGTACTGTCGTTTTTGCGAGTGCGGGTAGATTGCAAACATGAAGCCTCTCAATAACATATTTCAAATATGTATTGTAAACGACTGTTACATACTTGTAATGAATTCTATGAAATATTAAAATGATCAAATGCATTGATTAATAGGATAATGCCAATGTATTAAAAACCTTCGATAGCCGAGTTTGTATTAATTTGTTATAAACAAACAGATTTATATTTAAAATAATGACTGCAAATTGAATAAATTAGTTTAGGCGAGAATTCCTTCCGCGTGTGGCGACGCGTCTCAAACTATATATTATATACAAGTGTAGGAACTCACCGGGGCCAGTTCTGAAGGAAATTTCTAATTCTGATTGACTGTATTTGTCTATATATAAGGTTAAACCACCAGTAATTGACACTGCACCAATAGTTGACACTCTGACGAAGAAAATTAAATATTTGATACTAAATTGATTTGAAGTCTTGAGTTTGTTAACCGACTGTACCTATATGTATTTATAACATTAAAAATATATCAGTAATCAGTGATTTTGGCCATCTCGATCTTTGGCTTCCTTTTTTTTCTTAATATTTAATTTTCTTCGTCAGAGTGTCAACTATTGGTACAGTGTCAATTACTGGTGGTTTTACCTTAGTAAGTAAATAAAATTAAAATATCTGCCTGTTAGTTCAAAATAAGGATTTTTCTTTAAGCTCGTATGGTTATTTGCACGTCACTAAAACCAAACCACGTGGATTTATAATTTTTTCCTTCCAGGCTAAATTTCCCCGATTACGGTTAATGATTTCCTATTTAATTTCCCCGAAAATAAGATAAAATAACTACAGAAGGGTATCCTTCAGTTCTGGCCTCACAAATGCCTTAATTTATAATATGACGTGTAAAATACGCGAATCTCCGTTTATGACGTGGCTTGTGTTTTTTCTTCCAAATGATATCAATTATTGAGTTGTTTGACTGATCGTCACCGAAACGAGAATTTGTAATGATTGAGCGGATCTCGTTGAAGTCTTGGAGCGTAAATGTTTTTTCTTACGACAACTTGCTTTTTTTGAGAAGTGTTTGAACAAGGCCTTCTAATCAAAATCTTTGATCAATGTGAAATCAGAAATATGTCTAAGAGAACTTTATATGCAATATCTGACTGACTTAGTTCCTGTTAAGTGGCTTGCAAAAAAAAAACACCAATCTTAGCCACTTTTAAAATAAAACTATCTAAATACAAAATATCATCCAAATAGAGCCGTTTCCGAAAAAAATAAATCGGTCTTTTTTTATTAGTGACGAAAATTTCTGTAATGATACAAAAAAAAAAAATTAAAAATTGTTCATAAATAATGGTTTTGTCGTCGAAAGTATTTACGCTTCAAAACGTTTTAAAGACCTATACATATTGTTTAGAAAATTTTTGAAACTTAGACTGAAATGAGAACGGTTAAACATACAGTTTTAGTATTGAATTAACATTTTTTTTTAAGTAATTGCCTTTTTGGAAGATTCTAGAATGAATCCATCAGATAAATATGAGGCAACTATATACATTAAAAGCTATATTTTGTATTATTAGGTATAGTAGTTTTAACTGCTTTCCAATAAATATAGTATAAATAATTTGGCTGCCAAGTTTTTTTTTTTATCGCGCTGGTATACAGAGTACACGGCGTTACGTGTTGTGAGCCACCGGTGAGTATGTTGATGTGATTTTATTTTATACGTGTAATCTTAGGTCAAGATGTAGGATAATACTTAAGTTTAATGGCAGGATAATAAATGTATTAATGGTCACCGGTGACTCGTGTACTAGACAAGGCGATAATCATAATTTTGATGACCTATCCGATCAAAGCGGTTTTCTGTTTATAAACTGGAATTTGTAAACGCCTTTATTTTGAAGTATTTAATTTGGTATATATCTAATTATACATCCCAATTCCTGTTATTAGAAAACGTGTTATCTGGAATTAATCTGGTTGTCTCAAAATTACGTACAGTTATGTATGGACTTGTTTCGCCGCTCACTTTGCGAATAATAAGTTTTCTAGTGCTCTTCTTTTCCTTTTCTTCAACAAGGGGGTTAACGTGCACTTTGACAAAAATGGCTACGGACCAATAAAATTAATTCGAAACTCCGCGTGCAGACGATATAAGGTAAAACCACCAGTAATTGACACTGCACCAATAGTTGACACTCTGACGAAGAAAATTAAATATTAAGAAAAAAAGGAAGCCAAAGATCGAGATGGCCAAAATCACTGATTACTGATATATTTTTAATGTTATAAATACATATAGGTACAGTCAGTTATAAAAGTCGGTTAACAAACTCAAGACTTCAAATCAATTTAGTATCAAATATTTAATTTTATTCGTCAGAGTGTCAACTGTTGGTGCAGTGTCAATTACTGGTGGTTTTACCTTAACATTGTATTCTCGAATGGGCATGTAATCGTCAAATTTATTGATCTCGACAAAATTATTATACATAAATGCACTAGTTTTTTTTAATATATTACGTTAAGTTTTTCATAATCGGTCTTCTCTTTTTTTTTTCTTACAGCCATTTCCGTCCCACTTCTGAGTTTGGGCCGTTTGAATCTAATTATAAAGGCCAGATCAGACAAACGACAATTTTTTCCACTTTCTATCTAAATTCAAACGTTCAATTGATGATAATCAGTAGTTTTTTTTTACTTCTGATGCGGTTTCAAGATTAAAGGTATTTTTTGTTGTCATAAGAGTGATTATTTACGATGTGTGCGCATACTGTAACGTAAAGTCTGTACTATGAAGTTGCTTACTAAAGCTTTTGTTTGAATGTGGTGAATATAGTCATCGGTGTTATTCAAAGAAGTTTATCTTGAATTTGAACGCATCCAATTTGTGTATTCTTTCAAGCAACCAGTAGGGTTTTTTTTTTAAAGCAAATCTTTTTTTTAAATAATGCATACCAGATTAATTTCAAATGATATTGTCTCACGAAGGTTGTAAATTAAACGCGTGGCTCTGTAGTATATTACATAATAAGGTATAACAGTATATTTTTCAACCAAAACATTTGATAACGATTTTATATTAAAAATCTCTGTGAGAATAATAGGTTCCTAAAAAAATCGAAAATTTTGTTTAAGTCGCATAATATCTCTTTTTATTATTAGAACAAAAAAAAATGCGTTTTCTATTAATTATTTCGCTGAATTAAATATTCAGATGATTTCTTTATCTTGTATTTATTTGGTATCGAATAAATGAATTTGGATAAGCGCTATAACGTCTGCCTTTAAAATTAGTTAATTGTTAGTACGAGGATGCTAAATTAATGTTAGGACTTTGTATTGTAAGCACGGTTTGAACTTTGTTTCGCTCTGAATTATACCGTCTTATAAGATAATATTGTTTATTATTGATATATGTGCGAATTTGATTTTTATATTCCTTAATTTCATTCAATTTCCGTACAATGATTTTCCTTTCAATTTTTCATTCTTATTTTTCGTTTTAACGATTGTGAATTCCGACAGTTTATATTATTATTTTACGGTAAATCGTAGAAGTAAAAATTAGAAAAATATACATAATAATAGCCGGTATAATTCAGAACAACGTGTTCCCTGAGGTATGTATTATAAAATGCAAACTATATAGATTCTAAGTAATTGTTAAGTATATTGAAGCGTAGAATCATGTAATTATGTGAAATAATAATACAGCTCTTTCGTTCGTAGTCGTACTCAGATACGAAATCACCATGTTATTATTTACTCACGAAATTGGATCAAGTTTACGATCTTAAAAATAAATCAATTTTTCTTTTGGGATACTTTTATACGTTATTTCTTTTATGGTAAATTTGGCGTAAGTATAAAGTTGTCTATTTCTTGTACAATAGGATACGGGTTATTTATTGTATGGCTCATAAGAACAAGATCCCCGCGGAGTTAATTTTTGTGAACATAAACTCTTTGGGTATGTTTTTTTATTTAAACGGCTTCCATTTTGATGATATTTATTACTTTTTACCACTGGTATGTATAGCAAATATTAAATACTTAAAAAATCTCTAACCCTACATTAGGTGACCAAATTATCCATTTTTTTTTTGTTTCATTATAAACAGCTTTTTTTTTTGTGGAAAAACTAGTAGCTGTATCAAAGAAATAGGTAAGTTACTTTATTCTTCAAAACTATTGTAGTGAAAATATTCTTTAAATGAGAAGTTGCGAGTACCATTAAGGTCATTAACCTTAGAAATGGTCCTTCGAACTTGAATAAAATTGTATTGCAAATTTTTTATGATTACATTTATAATTTAACACGTGGTCCATAATTTTTGTCTCCAATACTGTTTTTAATGTATTATGTTTAAGACAAGAATCCTACCTCATGATACCTTAAGCCTAAAAGTGTGTCGGCATTCAAATGTAGCTGCTTGGACAGACCGGAACGTGCTTGGCGATAGATTTCAACTTCAGCCAAACGCGCATTAGACCCTACCAATATAAACATAACATGCTTTGTATGTAATGAAAAATCATTAATTTAATTTAAAACATGCAATCACGTGGTTAAATGAGACAATATGATCTTATAATGTGATTTTAATAACACCGATATACACAGAAGTATTTTTTATTATGTCTTCAATAAAAAAGTATTGATAAACAACATTCTGTGCCAAAAATTTTAACTTTCCTATTGATCAGTCCCGTTTGAATATTTTTCTTATTTATTTTATTTTATTACCGGCCCGTATGTTCCTCGTAAAACTGTCTATAGTCCCTGACATATATTTATCTTGTATATACAGTATTTTGTACATCAAAATGATAGAAGCTACTGTTTTTTTCCTTTTATTAATAGAAACTTGTCTACCTTCAAATTGTTTTGTACATCATGTTTTGAAATAACTTTAAATATAATAATAATCTTTATTCTATGATTTACAATATACTACCAGCATATTAGTACACATAAAATACTGCTTTATAAAACGATCAGGATACGAAAAAAATGTATTTGCCAAAAGGCTTGCACGAATGTAATATTTGAATTCTTCACAATGTGAGATCAAAATACAGAGAATGGAATATTAAATTGGTGATTTTTTTTTATTTTGCCCATGTTAATGACATGACAAAATTGATTAAAAAATTATTGGTATAGCATTAATTGTTTCCTCTAAAATTAAGGTTTAAGGCATCTGCAGTATTTAATATTTTCTATAAATTAATGTTTATAAATATCTTTTAAAATATCAATGTTTTTTTTTTCATCGCAGTGTTTATACATCATTGCTGGTTTGCCTAAAATAGCGCATTCATCGATTTCGATATGAGAATAATTCATTATAAGGGCAATTTTCAATATTTTTTATTCGATAAAAACAGACATAATCATTTGATAATAGAGATTTTTTTTATGCATAATATTAATTTTGTAATATTTTTATCGCTGCCGCTTTACTTTATAAGAAAAAATAAAGGTACAGCCTATTTTTGTTGGATCTTATGGTACGAATAAAAAGAACACGTAAACTCTATAGGTACGTGACAGAAGTGACACTTCTTTGGCGATCAAAAATATTACTCACTGTAAAACAAATAACTGCTTGGTATATTATTAAATAATTATTATTTAATGAAGAAAACATTGCCTTTTTTTTTCAAAAGTTTATCGTTTATCTACGCGCTTGTGTACCTATACATGTCTTTTTCTATCGTGTTCATCTATCTCTATCGGTTTATCAGTTCAGTTCTTTTCTCTCTCTCGGGGCCAAATATATTTTTTGCATCAAAACCGTTGCGTTACAAAAACGTTGTAGTTTGGAATTTTATTCTTAACGCGCCCAAAAAACTTACAAGACGAAAATTAAATTATTTTCAGGAAAAAAATATTGCCTTATGAATATTCACAATGCGCTTGTCACAATTATCTCGAATAATATTCCTCAGTCGATGTCGATGGAATGTGCGCGTCAATTGAAATCAAAACGTGTACAATGTTTTACTGTATTTTTGTCTCCGTAAACGCTAGTCACGTACTTTGTTACCTATATATATTATATACACCTTGTATATCAATTTTGTAACTTATGTTATTATAAGAACGTAATAAATAATTACTGTCTTTTCAATAGACTTTTTTCTAACCATACACGGTTAACAGTGATTTTTTAATACCAATTATTTTTGTGTGTCAGACATTCTCTCTAGATGGATATAAATATATACTATGTAAACTAAAAACTTATAAAGGTACAATGGAGAAACTACCTGTCACTCAGCTGCGAGAAAGCATGAGCTCTCAAGGGTGCCGAAGTGGCCGAACCTCTGCTTGGGCAGTTGTTGTAGTTGCAATTAAGTCACGAACTGGCTAATTCCCTATCCGTAATTCGATCTAACTAACTATACACACTGTAAGGCAAGTATTTTAAATGAGGTCGAAGAGAAGGCGGTATGATTCTGGTAGAATGGGAAATATACCATCTTGAGGGGGTTGTCATGGATATAAAAACATATATGTCAAACATAAAAAGTGTTACTTGCATGTCTTAGTATTTTATTAATAATATATATGTTTCAGGCAATGTATGAAATGCCTGAGAGTACCCGGCAATGTATGAAATAAAGAAAATTATTACATACTTTGCCTAGGCATTCTATAGAATGCTATTTGAACGAAGTATGATATATATGTCCGATTCGTTTCGAATATCACGTGGGAGTTTTTGGCGGGATCTAAAAACTATCAAATGATTGACACATTGAGATCCCGCCAAAACCTCTCACGTGATATTCGAAACGGAAATGTATTACCGTTATAACAAAAGAAAAAAAGGTTACAGAACCTACGTACCTGAGTGGGTATTTGGGAGTGGGAGAGAGAATTTATGTAAGGATGCAGTTTAATGACTATGTTGGTAGCTAAAGTTATGCTTGGACAATTGTGCGAATGCAGCTCAGGATATATAGCTCTTGGCTATATGTTAGGATCGGGCGGACACATGTTCTGTATAGTGCAAGCTTGTCTTGGGCGCATTTTCCTTACCGAGCATAATAGAGGATGTAAGAAGTCCAGGACCATGGCGGCCTATTCCGGACTATACGGACATGTGCACTGAAGTTAAGCCTATTATTGTCGAAGGTGACACCCAGATATTTAGTGTTGGTGGCCCACAGGATTGGGAAACCGAAAACATAAGGGGTTCAAACGTCTTTCGTTCTTGTCCAGGATTAAAGAGAATCGGGGTTGAGAGCTATATGCCATTAACGGAACATCTCCCGAAAATAGTTCTGGCGCGTTTGATACGGACTCTTGAGTTGAACTCTTTCCTGCGTGCTGCGTAGACGACTGCATCGTCAGCGTATAAACCTATCTGGACGTTGGGGGGATGTGGGATGTCGCTCGTCAAGTATCCCTAATGTATTTAGGAGACTGATCGGGCGATAGCTATCGGGAAGCGAAGCTTTCTTGCCGGGCTTGTGAATTCCTATCACTGTGATCATATTCCAAGCGGCTGGAAAGTGGCAGTACATTGAAGATGCAAACCAAAAAAGCTATCGGGAAGAAGTTTGAGTACTTCCTTACTTATCAGGAACCAACCCTGTCGGGACCGAGGGACTTTCTGGGCTTTAGGCCTTTAATTACGGAACAGGTTTCCTCAGATGTGACTGGGCTTAGGGTGTCCGCCGGGGGATAGCAACTAGATTTCGTATAGAATTTTCGATAGTGTTAATATGTTTGTGGGCTACATTGTCGCAGTTAGGAGAGTATTGGCTGCCCAGACTTGCGGAAAGGTATTCCGCTTTATCGACATTATTGAACGCGGATTGGAGACCGGAACGCCTTTCGAGGGTCGGCATCGAGGCAGAGACCTCTGACTTGAGATATCGAGCGAGGCCCGTCACGCAAAAAGGGCCCACCCGATGCCTAGTTGCAGAAACTAGTTCGCTTACCAAGTATCAAGGTATAGTGTCACCAGTATAAGTTGGCGGTGGAAAATTGAGGAACTAAAGCGGACATCTTGCATTGTCACAGCAAAAGTCAAAATAGTGTGAACACAGGTTACTTGCACAGTGTACTACTGCGCCAACCTATGTTGGTGGCACTGTACAATGGGGCTGATATCGTTTCTTAGATAGACAAGTGGGGTAACAAAAAAAAAAAAAAAAAAAAACGTTTTTAAAGGTTCCGAAGTCAAAAGGAACCCTTATAGTTTCGCTTTCTCCGTCTGTCTGTCCGCGGCTTAGCTCAGAGATTCCTAGTAGGTACTAGAAAGCTGTAATTTGGTATGGGTAATATGGTTATACATATTAATCACGCTAACAAAGGGGTAAAATAAAATCATGGAAAAGAATCGGTTAGGTTAGGGTCAAGTGGGAATAAAAAAAAATTCTCGTCTATCCCATCGCGTTGGATGCGAATTCGATTCAGGGATCCGTTTCCGAAATATAAAGCTTTACAGTGCTAATGTTTGTTTAGAGTCAAGTGTTGTCGTCCCCTGCCAGCTAAATTACTGTTTTGGATACGCGAAAAAAATCATGGTAGTAATACATACATAAATCACGCCTCTTTCCCAACGGGGTAGGCAGAGACCACGTCCTTCCAATTGCTACGATCCTGACACAACTTTCGCTTCTTCAACATTCATCAATCTTTTCATGCATGCTCGTTGGTTTAGAGTACTCTTGACATGACCTTTCTTCAGAACGTCCCCGATTTGATTGTGAAACGTGGCAGTAATAGATATACATAATTAAATTAAAAGGAAAACTATCAGATGTAAGTAGGCTTTCCAGATTACAAGTTAACGAGTAATAAAAACTTATAAAATGTATTTGGGGAAGTTATTTCCTAAAACTTCCATAAAAAATTACTTAAAGACTAAAGGATGATTCATGTTACATCGGGCTGGGCTTCATACAAAATTATACTATAAATGTTTGGCCGTGTCCCGGCCGGCACCCAGCCCGACTCCGGCCTGGTGGAACCATGAATGATCCTTAAGTCTGCATATTGTGACGGGCAACTACGGAACCCTACAATGCGCCTGGCCCGACACGCACTTGGATTTTTTTTTAATATGAAAAAAAACTACTTTTATATTTTGTCTCTTTTCTATAAGGAAAAAATATATTTTATAAGTTTTATTAAAAAAAGAAACAAACTTGAATATCAAAAATCATTTTAATGAGTTCAAGTAAATACAAAATAACATGCAACGATATATAAAACGTATACAATTACAATATACTTATAAAACGTTCAAATGAGTCAATATAACGATTATATATTAATAAAGACAACAATAATTATGGTGATAATCTCTTACAACAATATTTTGTTTATTACTAAATATAAACTATCTAATAACTAATAATGGTAGACGTTAATATGTTAACAATCATTCTAGTTATTATTTTTTGTATAAAAAGCACGCCATATTTAGCTTTGTTATTGTATATCGAAAATAGAAATTAATAATAATTTTACAACTTTTTTTTGTTGGAAAAAAATTTTTTCTACATAACCGGTTATTGTTAAAAATTATTATATATTTGTTCCATACGACACAAAAAAAATCAAAACTATTTTTTTTGTGTTGTAAAAAACTTCCTGTAATTTTAATCAGTTGTTATTAACCCCGACCGACTGTACTGCACTTAAAGAGTGAGCACAGAAGTGAGAAAGTAGTCAACGGTGATCGTCTAAACTATATACAGCTTTTATTCCATGTTACCGTTATTCGTAACAGCAAGTTAAACAATGATTCCGGGGAATCAGTTTTTGTTAAAGTCCAGTTTACTATTTAAATAACGTAAATTATTAACCGCAACAACTACACATGTCTAATTTAAAGTAAAACGAACAGTTTGTTAGAGATTTTTTAACTTTAAATACTTTTCGATTAAATATGAAAGTGGCATACGTCAAAAGTTCTCTTTTTTCCCGTATGTACCTTCTATGCAGCAAAGTGAGATTTTTAAAAATGTCATACTCTGATAGTGAAGTCTACAAAACGGTCATTTTACAGACAAAAGTATGTGGATATTCCTACTTTATAAAGTCAAAACAAAAAAAATGTTTTTTTTTTTCTGAAAAGTTTGCTCTTCGTCCCCAGTATGCGGGAGAAAAGTGCATCCTTCTCTCCCTGATAGATTAAACTCACTTTTCCTCCCGGTAACCTAGCAACGACTTGTTTATCGAAGTGTCCATGACAGCTTGAAAGTGTTTGTTGCGCGTGTGTCAAAATTAAATAAAAATTTAAAACGAGGCGCCTTTGTCCCGCATACAGGGAACCAGAAGCGAACTTTCATCCCAATGTGAGAAAAAATAGTATACGCACCACGAGAGAAAAGTAGGGAAATTTCACAAGCGACTTTACTTTTCTCCTTAGGTGCGTAATATACTATTTTTTACTTTTGAGTGAGTGACACTTTCCTATTCCAGTCACAATGTGGTTAAACAAAATAGCATCTTTTATAGAACTTACATATAAAATATAGTTTTTCAGTCAGATTATAGCAGATTATATATGTTTTACTACAGTATATAATTAATGTACAGTTTTATATTGGTTTACGATTCATTCCAGAGCAGGGTTGCCATGAGTCTTATTCATTGTTTTCTCGAGTAATTTTTTTAATATATCACCAGCTTATTTTCCCAGATATACCTAATAGCAAATCTGGCATTATATAACTATTGTGATTAGATGTATTCAAAAAATACCCTCAACGGCCGTGGGAAAGAGTCTAAACACATGGCAACCTTGAGTTGCGTATTTTTTTTGTACAAAATGAATCGATAAACAAAGGCACTAAATACGCTTGACTAGTTAATAATTATATTATATTTTCACGAATCGTAATTTTGATAAAAACGATCACGACTAGATTGAACACTAGCTGTACATGAACTAAAGCTTAGGTTTTAATCGATTAAATTAATATCTCTGCTTTGCACATTGAGGCCCAGTTTAAGCGTGTACAATAGTGGCAACGTCGCCAGGCCGCCCGAGTATCCAGACGCCACGAAAGGAGCCGTAGCTCGTGACTACGCTTTCAAATTGGCCAAACCGTCGCTAAGTGAGTTAGGTACCATACATTTCAATATTAACTGTTTGCATACGTAGCCGGCGATGTCGTCATGGCGTCTTAATGAGGTAAAGCTCTAAAAGACGTGTTGATTTTAAACTGTTAAAATTTCATTCGCTGCTTTTGGCCACGAAAAAGAAAAGTTTCAAGAAATCTTAAATTCTTGCTAATTTTATTAAAATTTATGATAAAGAATATGTTAACTAAGTTACTTATCAAACGTTGAATTTATTGAAAAATCTTAATCTTAACTGTTCAACAACTAAACGTAAGCTATACTTTAAAAAAACTAACATTATTTGAGATGCGACACAGCTTTGAAATTGAAACGATTGATTATGATTTAAATCCGCGTGTAATGGAAACTAGAAATAATTCATATTAGCTTTTAACACGTCCGCGATCTTATTCGGCATATATGACGAATTTGGAAGGCAAAATTATTTTTTTATTGCTTCATCATCCCGGACGGATTAGACAACATGGCTATTAATGGCAATAGCTATAATATTAATATATATTGAACATCTCACAGTCTTAAACGATTTTTTTCCTTTTCTGTAATTTTTATTTTTGCATATGTATCATAAAGCAGCGATAAGCTAAAGAGGCAATAGACAATAATTGTGTCTTCTTACAGTGATCGCGTTCTAATTCATTCTTTTACCAAAATCGGTGGGAGGTTTTTTTTTCTATACCATAATATTGTAATTATGGGCAATCCAAAATAGTGCATTATCTTTGTACAAAAATTGCAAAGAATTAATTAATTCCTCATAAACGGGGTTTTCAAAGCGTCCAGTCTTCAAATCGCGGGTCGGTTATCTTTGGTTAACTAAATCGTTATTGTAAATTCATAAGCTCTAGCTATCGACTAAAATTTGCTTACCTGGTCTCAGCACTATTACTAAAATTCATAAAAGGTAACCCTATTCAAATAAAACGTTTGAAATCGGTCAACAACGTCTCGTTTTACAAGACTTCTAAAATTAACACCTTCATAGTTTTCGAAAACTTTTTTTTTCTTAAAAAAAATGTTATAAAAATGTATACAAAAAATAGAATTCAGTTTTAGCACCTCGAATAAACGGATAAAAATTTACTACACAATATTTCTATAGACGTTTATATAAAAAATACAAATCTTAATTTTTAATTGAGCAGTTTTTGAACTTTACGGAATTGCACAAAAATACAATACAACTATATCTTAGTTTACAGCATAATAAAAATATATGTACTTTATCATGAAAAAAAGTTATTATTCAAAAGAAAATTCCGTACAGAACATAAATTACAAGATCGATAACGTGTATCACGTATCTCGTCAAATCTATATTATTCTTACCGCAGTTGCAATTTATGTAAATAATATGTATTTTAAAACCATTTATTCTACTTGTAGAAGTAATCTTATGATTGAATCTAAAAAAAATATCATCTTGATTTAAAAAAAAAGTCATAATGTGTTAACAGACTATAATACATCAATGAAATATGTTATATAAATTATATACATATTAATAGATTATTCGATTACCAGAAAGACGCGCAGCAAATAGCCCGCCATGTTTTAGCGTCCGAGTAATTGACCAATCGCGACGCGTATTTCCAAACGAAACACTCTAATCAGGTTTTATTAATTACACAAGTCTGCAAGTAAAAAACTGCATAGGGTTTTTATTATATGCCAGCTCTAGACTCGCGCCGTGAACTCCACGCAACTTTCTACACTCACAATGTTTACATTACTCACTGATACTATAATAAATGGACGTATCTTCAGCTGCTGCGTCTATGACTCTATATGCATTATCCTATAGACATGTTTATTTTAACATGTTACACCAAAAGTACCATCAAATCTGGTAATTTTATTATAAATGTGGAATAATTTAAACATTTAATGTAATTATTACATTACGGTTACATATTCAGTTTATCACGAATCGAACTGTGACGCCGTGAACGTGGATGAGCGATCGCGCTGTTCGAGTTACGCGGTCGCGAACCCTTTGACGCGGACATAAAAAACCGACTCGGAACGGAAACCGAGGCGCGAACAGGCGTGAACCTTGTGAACAGGTGTGAAATCCTTCCAAACTCACTTTCACGCCCCTTCACAAGTGTTTACTGCGTGAGTATGGAGCTGGTAATAGATTTGAACTTGGTAAAAGGAAAAAAATACCATGTTGTGGCATTTGATTCATTAGCTTAGGTTCTTTGAACCTATATTATGTAATATTGGTGGCGTTTGGCGTGATATAGTTTGGTTATTGCACATACGTGAAGTGGATTATAAATATAATAAAACTGAAAACATGCATATTGAAATGTTGCAAAATCTCCCTAGATAGTTATAACAAGGAAGGTACCAGCTTGTTGGACCCACTTTAAATGTTAGAAAACACTACCACGGATTAAACGCATTGAAACTGGCAAATGCTTTTTGCGGCACCAAATCAAGAAGAAGAAAAAATACCAAAAAATCGATCTCATCATTTCTTTTTGTATTCAGCGTAAAATTCTTATTTAACACAAAATTTTGTCATTCTACTTTTTATCTAAAGAATGGCCTTAAACTAAGAGTTCTCACTTTAGTTCTATCAGTTATAGCTGAATTTGGCAATAAATGAAACAAAAAAGTTTATTGGTAATGTAGTTTTAACATTAACAAGAAAATAGCATGATCATGTCGAAAGGGGTTAAATGTTGATAGTGAGTAATAATTAATGATGAGGTAGGGCATCTTTAGACTTGTTATCTGAGGTACTAGGAATAAATATAAAAAATCGGTTGTTACATATTTCATTCGTATTTAAAAAACCTAAATGAGTTCATTATTTCGCTCTCGCTGGCCATCTAATGCCACACTCAGTTTCTATTCAGCATTAAAACGATACTGAAATGTTATTTTACTTCAAGATTATGTCTTGCAGAGGTTTATAATTTTTCCCCGACAGCTTCTACTGTATATGCGATGAATAAATAGTAAAAAACCAACAATGAAACATAAGTAAATTTTCTCTGTCTCCGACATAAGAAAACTTCTAATTCCCTCTTTTCGGAAACCATGGGAGAGGAGGAAAAAGAAGCGTGGGACTCTTTCTAAAGTGTCGTGCACATTTTTTTAGTGTGCAACACCTTTTGTATAACGAATGCTGGCAGCGTATGAAGCCCAAGGATGCAAGATGAGATGAGTTATTTACTTACACTCCCATATTGACTATTTTCCTGAAAACTTGTAAGCTTACAGTGAAGAATAGGGTAAAAGATTTCATCAGGCTGTCTGTGATTTTGAGACACGTTACCAAGGAAAATGGGTAGTCAATATTTTAGCTGACTTCTGTTGGATGCTCAATTGAGAAACCAAAGAAGGGAATAGGAAACCAGTTTGGAAAAACATAAAAAAAAGTTCTACAAAAAAAATAACCTCGACCTAAAATTGTGTATGAATATCAGAAAAAATGTTTGATTAGTTGTAAAAAATAAGTATGTTTAATTCATGGTAAAAAATAAGTTTTATCATTATTATTTATTTTTATTTTGCCAAAAACCTACACTTGATGGGATGTTATGGAAGATATTTTTAGAATCTGTGTCCTCTAAAACCTATAATTCAGTAAAAAAATATACCAATAACCCAACCACATGAAAAAAAAATTTTTTTTTGCAGACCTGTGTTATTATTGTACAACCGTTTAATTTATCTTATTTCATAGTTTTATTCGAACTATACAGTATTAAAAAATGTATACATATCAATAACCCTTCTACTTATCTTAACAACGTTATATATGAAAATAACTTACTGTAATATATTTTTTTACTTACAAACCACGCTCGGCGTGTTACAATTACCATGATGATTTTTTTTTCAGTTATTGTTAAAAACATAAGAAATATTTTAAATAATTTTAGCTACCTATTTCCTATTGGCCTAACATTTGGACCAAATGCAATGATTGAACACGGAAATACATAGTTTACAACTAGTGATGTGCCGATTATTATCGATTCAGGTATTTCTTACTCGAGCATATGAAAATATATACTCAAAGTATTTACTCATTACAAAAAAAATATTGTCGGCTTAATGATAACCTTTTTTAATGACGTGGCTCACTATACTTAGGCTCAAATCTAAGGGTAGTCACAGGGGGTCATGAAAAATAAACCATCTACATATAATTTAATAATATTATCGTAGAATAATCTAATTTTTATAATGTGTTCGATGCTGAATCTTCGAGTAACATCAATCCACGACCCCCTCCAAACTTAAACTCTAGATCCTCGCATGTTCGGTTATCAGTCTGGTACTGGAGTACCAAATATAGCCGACTGCACATCACTACTCACAATTCACTTTACGATGAAGACAACGTTGCTATCTCTTTCCAACTGTTCCTCGAGTTGCGAGGCAGAGAGCCCGCCCTGGCAGCACAGCTCGTCGAGGCAGACGAGACCATTGTACGTCCGCACTAGAGGCTGGCTGTGTTCGCTGCGCACCGAAGCCGTGTCATCGTTGTGGAGTGTTAACGGAAACTATAATACAAATGACAAACGAATTTTGAACATAAAAAACAAACAGACGTTTAAAGAGAACGAGATAGATATGTCTCTACCGCTCTACAAATAATATTATAGTGGTCAAGAGATTGCATGTTTGTTTAAACGCGCTAATCTTTGCAACTGCCAGTCAGATTTCAAAAATTCGTTTTGTAATTTATATCGTATTTATTGAAGAAGGTTACAGGCTATATAACTTTACGCTACGATCCTAAAGAGCGGTGCAGTAACCATGAACTTCAAGCAATCTCGAAAACTGTACGCAAGTACGTAAGATCAAGTGAGTTGGTTGAGGAAATTAAACGCGTGTGAAACCGTGGACAATAGCTAGTAGATAGTAACTAGAATTAACAATTGTAAGTTGACACAAAAACTCCTAGAGCCGTAACTCTTGTTAAAGTATTGCATGAACTTTGAGATTAGAAAAATCGATCACTTGACATTAGCAGAATTATGTATAAACACTCTTTGCCATTAAATAAGAAGTACGAGTAGTAAAGGTAATGATAATGATACTATATTCGATACCGCTCTAACAATGATTATTACGCGATTTTTTAATCTTCTCGATAAAGATAACATTTAATGTAAGTTCCAAACATCACAGACGGCTTCATCAGTCCAATGGAAAAACATAGGTTCTAATGAAGGACGCAGTATTTAACTTTAATATAGTGAATAAAAAAAAATAGATGATTTTTGCGTAATTTACACGGTTATCGCTCAGTCAAACCTATTACGTAAGTTTGAGGTATTAATTACTGTAGAAAAAATATCATCAACGATGGAGTGTGATACATTAGTTACGAAGTTATACAAATTAATACAAACAACTGCCGATATTTATCAATTTTTTTACAAAAGAGATCTGGTAATTCGGGATACGATGAAAATCTGCAAACCTTGTACACCCTCCTTATGAGTCCTTCCAGCACTCCGAAGAGAACGAGCTTCCTCTCGTTGATGGCGAGGTCCTGGGGCTTCATCCTCCTGCACAGGTCCCGGACAGTGCTGCCGTACGTCATCGCTGCATACATTCGAAACAGATCGCTCACTTTCGGCAACTGACGGGCTGGAATTAATTTTATTTATAAAGTAATAGTTTCTTTTATAATATTATTGTTCAACGTCTTAATGCGATTCAGCCAAAACTCTGACCTGCGGGCCATATAGTAGCCGGCAAAGGTATTTAAATTTTCTCGCTATTATTATTAAACTATGATTATGAAACTGAAGGTTTATTTATTTTAAATATCTATCTATCTGTGTATATCATGACTGTAAACAAGTATTATTCAGGAGGTGGTCCACAAAATAATAATAATCCTAGCGAGGTGGACCAAAGTATAACCCACCTCTAAAATGAATTGGGCAGGCAGCCTTGTTCTATTGTTTTTAAATTGGTGTAAGCAAAGTCCACAATACTATTATAGATTTCTGCGTACGCACTGCCCAAATATTGTTTTATAAGTATCAAGATTTGTTTTGTGCTATGGACAATGCGACCGCTTTCATATACAGAGTCGAAAAATTACTTCTTAACATGTTTGATGGGAATGTTTGTTCATTTTAAGTGTTTATTAGAGGGCCATAATTGCTGAGACCGCTGAAGGATGTTCATGCGATGGACAGACCAGTCAGACGAGATCAAGTTTATAAAGAGCAAATTACTGAAGTTAAACTAAACACATAACAGTTATGATATCTACTCGTGCATAGGAGGAAATGATTATTATAAAAGCCTAAACTAAAAAAGCCTAAAATTATTGAAATTTGCAAAAAAAAGCAAAACAAGTCAAGCAAAAGAAAAACTTACGCGATCTCGCACAGAACTCGACGCACTGCCGCTGTAATCCGGCACAGCGAGTCAGTTGCCTCAGCTTAGGCGTGGCGCTGTAAACCTGCAAGATCCATTCATTGTAAAGAATATCGAACAACAACTCGTATTTCCAAACGGGGTGGACCACGATAAAAACAAAGAAATAGCCACGGCGCGGCGCTCTGATGGGGCAAATCCGTTTTCCGAGTCACTAGAATTGCTTTAGAGTTTCACAATAAAAGGTCAGAGTTTTTTTATACATGATGGCTAAGCCTAGTAGAGAGACCTGGCTTTCAAATGCAGCTGCTGAAACACACCTATAAGTGTTTGGCTACAAATTTTCAACTAGAGGGTGGTAGCTAGTGAACATTAAAAAACTCTACCACAATTCATTATCATTTTCACGTTTTCCTTCATCGAAAGCTCAGGCTCATTGTAGGATTCGAACCGACATTATTCGATAGGGTGCCTAAAAACTATAACCACTAAGCCATCACGGTTTCAAAAAACCATTTCTTCGTCTAGTTGGTCTATATAAAACTAGAAACTTTTAAAATTTGTATTAGTAGGCGGATTTGTTCCGCACTAGAGAAACAGACAATCGTCTAAAACTCGAATAGTCGCTAACACGTAAACGTTAAGCGTGTTTCTCTGTGGTATGATAATTTCATTGCCACACGCAAAAAAGAAAATTTCGTATTATCTGAGTTATAAACATTGATGTAATTTAAATTCATTAATTTATTACATTATAATTATAATATAATGTTTATAAACGGGCTACTTACAGCGCAGTACTGGAATAACGGAACTAATGTCACGACACCATAGTACACCAAGTTCTGTACGCATGCGCGGACCAAGCTGATCTCTACATCGGTGAGTGCTGCTATTTTGGAGATATGATTGAAGCCATCTATATAGGGCAGTATCTGTAACAATTTATAAATTCAATTAATTATCTACAACATTTTTTTTAGATGTCTGTATTCTATGTTATGGAGCCACCTTTTCTGATTCATATTTCCACATAACTTATTTACTCTGTGGACACGGTAGCACCAACCTATTGGGAAAATTTTCGAATGTAATTTAATTATCCATTCACTACTGCACATGAAAGCCACCGTGTAAAATTTTGAAAACAATAAAATTAATTTCTTTTCACTTTCATATACGATTAAATAATAAATATATTTTATCGAGACATCATCGTCTAAGACTAATTATTGGCGTCTCATTGGCGATAAACAGACAAACGGCGCGACGCTCTGGCTACGATCCAAGACAAAACAATTTAAATCGACATTTATGACTTTAGTCGATTCGCACGTCTCGCAAATTTATATTCAGACACTTGCCCCTATCGTATCTTTAAGTGTTTAAAGATTCATCTAAAAATGTTTATAGATCAGTAAACTGCCCACGTAACAACCTTGGATTATTTGAAAACCGGCCCCCCGAATCATGTATTTCTGCGATAGACATCGCCAAAATGACAAATTCAGATTATCTTTGGTACATTTTGGCTAATCCTTACTTAAAGTGAGTTTATATATTTGATATTCATTCACGCAAAAACGGCTAAATGGATTTAAATGAAATTTGGCACACACACAGCTTATAACCCGGATTAAGACATGGGATACTTTTTATCCCGGTAAAGGACCAATTCTGAAGTCCACGCAGACGAAGTCGCGGGCAAAGCTAGTATATAATACAATTTTGCCATTTCGAAGCCGATATTTAGCGATTTCTACTATCGCCTTGCTCATGCGAAATACATAAATAAGGTGCGTGACACGTAATCCCTGCAGGTCACTGGTCTCAATTTTAATCAACTTAAAATTATTGCAACCCTGACAGAGTTTCATAGATTATAAAACTCCCAATGATAATAGATAAGTTAAAAAATAAGCCCTGTCAACACTGACGTAATCACAGCGCGTATTGTAAAAATCAAACGTGTTTCAAAGCACAATGTGATTGGCGCAAAGTGTGTTGTCTATCACATCTACAAACTTCAAATCAGTCTCTGCGTTGGTCTATGGTGTGACAGTGTTGTTTCCGCAGCTAACTGAAGATGTCGCTTAAACTTTGCAGGCTCTATGACCTGGATCTATCTTTTAATAGATAATGAACTATAATCATCTACTCATTTACAATGTACCGCATCTTCGTCCTTATATAAATCAAATATTTAATCCAGTTACTAAGCGTCGCCTCGGACAAGCACACTCAATAATGTATAATTCAATTAATTAACGATTCCGAGCGTGACTTGGTACCTTTAGGAGCGCTTGGTAACATTGCGGCTGAAGCATATACCTACTGTGTTATACTAGTTCCATTAACTAACAGTGAAATAATTCCCAAGCGACGTATATTTTTAAATTTTATCTACCTTGATGAGAAATATTACAAGTTTCGGAAATTCAACATAAACGGAAACGACCCAACGACCCAAAACAAAAGCTTTACGGTCACAGGCTAATTTTAGCACGTACCTATTTTTTGCATTACTAATCGAACGAATTAAATTACAATGTACGAAGTAATTCATCGAGGCCGTATACGCTACATTTGTGCATAAGTCTTCAAGCATAATATGTGGGCATAACATAGTTGTAACCGAGGATAAATATACCGTTATCTCACATATTATGCAGATATATGAGACAGCTACGTTAGACCCGTATAGTAAACAAGTGGTAATTGTTAATAACTTGCAAATGCCCATAATGTCAGCGGTGAGAAATATGTTGTATATGACGTAGGCAACTAAGTTCTGGCAAATAAAAATTGACGCTTTAACTACAAAAGCATTTAGAAGTTTATATTGCTGCATCAAACAACAGAAGTGAAAAACGCTATTAGTTGAATAAGAAAGGAAAACTACAACAATACACTTCGTAGTTAACCAACTTCAATAATATTTTGCCGTTAATATTTGCTCTGTACTATATAAACAATTTTGTTCACCTTCATTAGGTGTCACAGAAATTATAAAAACAAGTTACAATTAGGAAGTTTACGATCCACGTAAAATAGATTTAACAAAAACACGATAATTTGACAATTCTTTGAAAATTTCTCTCTACTTGGGGCTGTCCGACTGGTGGAATATCTCCATCCTACAAAAGATTGCAGCCATGTGTTGTGTTCCTACGGTGAGTAGTATTTCCAGAGCTCCTCGGGTTAGGGGGTTCAAGGTCGGCAACGTGCTAGTGATATCTAAGGTATTACAAGCGTCCATAGGCTACGGTAGCCGCTTACCATCAGGCAGGCCGTAGGCTTGTTTGCCACCTTTGTAGTATAAAAAAATGTACTATGCTCTTCTATTAAATGAAACGATTTGATTGCTTAAGAGCTGCGCACGCGCCGCCATAAAATATAGCACGTGTGCATGAATTCGAGCGATAATATGCAAAGTACGTGGGAATGTGATACTTATAAAATATATAAAACGCACACTTATTTAAACTAAAACCATTGGCAGAGCCAAAGAAAGGGCGGTGGGGCGATCCGCCCCGAATGCCACCCGTTCAGGGGTAACACCCGACCGTGAAATAAAAACCACAACATACAAACCATCATTATGTTATCTTTTTTATTATACGATAATAAAAGAAATGAGTAAGTAAACTTAGAGAAAACACTAACGGTTTTACTTTCAAAAATCTGTCAAAATTTAAACATTTACTAAAGTATCGCCCTCTTTATCTAATTAATATTGTCTGAAGAAAACAGTGTTTAAGATAAGAATTGTTTATATTTAATCAACGTTGATAAACAAGACAGTAAAAAATACAATAAAAGGTTATCCACCTGTAAGGTTAACACATTTTACCTTTTCTGCTCTAGCCGGCCCGCACCCCCAGAAGCGCGATTTGCCGCCCGGGTGCCACCCATTACAGTACTAAATTTACGTTCGTGCGTACGTACGTTTGTAGGTGTAGCGTTATGGCAACAATCTCACCTGATGTTAAGTGACGATGTTGCCCAAGATGGCCCAACACGCTAAGCCAGTGGAAGACTGGCTCTCAAGTGCAACTGGTGCTTGATTACAGACTTTTAACTTGATGGTGGTAGAAATGAATGCCAGGCGGCCATTAGAAAAAAGCCCTACAACCATGCTATTCATTACCATGTTTTCCTTCACATTCCTTTTCGTCGATTGACGCGATGATCGTACAAGTTGCCACTGAGTCATCATTGCTTCTTAGGTATTAAAAGGTACCTTGACCACGAGTGGAATTGAGGTATGTATTAAAGAAATATATATGAACCAGCTTGTCTCCTTCACCTATATTGTTCTATTATTATCAACATGACATGTTTATGAGAACGGGATAATGAACACGATGGCGCGGGAGTCCCGATAATATATTTATCTGAATGATTTTATTTCGTAAATACATATTTCGCATATAATTGATTGCGAAATGCGATTGATTGATTGATTATAATCAAGGTAAAGATTTTGTGCAGTGTGAGTAAAAAGGACAATGTATATTACAAGTTCTTTTTGTTTATAGAACAAGTCGGTTATCAACAAGAAGTATGTGAATTATTATTTATGTATAATTTGAATAATATTTAGTGTTAAAACAGAAATAACCACATTTATTTTATTAGTGAAGCTTAAATTTCTGATTTTAAACATATACTATAATAATATAATAAAGCGGAAGAGTTTTTTTGTTTATTGTTTGTTTAAACAATCTAATATCTGAAACTACCAGTCGACTCGGGTCTATAGTCTGTTATAGGTGTAGTGGCGCGAACGAGCCGTGTGAGTTGCGGCGCATAACCCTGGCCGCCAGATAAAAATATTGTCTATACTGAAGTATTATAAATCATCAATCAGTGATTTTTTTATTATAATCTAATAATATGCATTAAGAGATAATTATAAATTATATAAATATTATATAATACCATATAAAAATATTTTACACTAAAGCATGGATTTCGGATCCATGCTTATAAATTATCGCATTAAGTTTATAACAAAACAATAAATTGAATGAGTTATGCATAATTATCTGTCATTTTACTGACCATGCTAAATAAATCTGATTTTCAAAGACATATATGATTACGACTGAGTTAGACATCATAATATACGTTCGATAAAATTGATCATGATATTCTACTGCGTAAATTACTTCTGTTGGATCCTGTGGAAATTTGTTTATATAGTTTAGGTCGTACGTTAAAAATAGGTGTCAAACGATTGTACTAAATGACTACACTTCCAAGAGTGTCTTTATTATCTAGCATACCTCAAGAGTCCTTGTTAGAACTTCTATATTTGATATTGAATTCGCAAACCGTTTTCGCCAAGTCCAAAATCTTATTGTACGCTTACAAAATGAAAATATTATGAAATATAAAATCTTTAACTGGTTCGGTTTCTCTTCAACTGGATCTGGAGAGATGCCAAAATTACTGTTATGATAATAGACTTCAAATAAATGTTCCCAAATGTTTTATTTGCTCTTTTACTAAGAAAGCATTTGAAGCTCTTTATAGCCGTTATACCTAGAGAGATGTTAATAAGTACTGGCTTTAAAGTGCAGTTACCGGAACACCCCTATATAGGTGTCTGGCGAGAATTTTTTAATTTAAGAATTAATTCGAACACACAACCATTAAGACATCAAGACTAAGATATCATCGCTTCACCAGCGCTTTGCTTTTATTAAGCGTTTACGTTCTTTCTGAAAAGGTTCAATTTATTATATCGGTATTAAATACAAAATATACTATATCTTAGAAGTGAATATTAATTATACATATAACAAATTTATAGTTCGCCGTAACTTATAAATTGCACCAACAGACCGGCACGTGTAGACGCCATAAACAAATACGTAACAACATCAACATCGGTCCGCGACGCGACGCATTAAGTGATGTTTGTTTATAAATTCGAATTTGGAATATCTAACTTTCATTTTGCATATTTATCGGCACTAATTAGATAAATTTGTAGAGAAGGGAATCAATTACGATCGCTAACGGTTTATGTTTTAAATTTGAAGAGAAACTAAACTAAATCCATCATGGCAGGTTCTTTAGGCGGATAATAAAAAAACTTCAAATAGAATCTCTGAAGTTTGAAAGAAATAAAGACCGCTGTGAGCGGTAATACATTTTATTTACAAAGCTACAAACATTAAAGAAATCGCGTTGATGCTATTCTTTATATTTTTTTTTGTAATTTACAACATATGATTTATGAATTTCCTATGCTGAAAGATAATCTACAAAATTTTGCTTCAGATTTTTTTGAATCTGTTGCATTTTGTTTTGTTTATTGGTAGTCGATTAAAAGATCTAATCTGTTAACTGAATGCATCCCCTTTACTTAGAGAGTTCTATATTATATGGTAATCAGCCATTGCATTAATGATCGAATATTTGAACGTTTAGAACTCGTTTCAAATTATTTAAATTGGTTTTATATCGAACCAGTAACATTTTCAATAAAAAATGGCCAGTATAATTTGAACTGTTTACAATATGATTTAACTGTACATCGGGGTCGTATTAAACCGGTTAGTTGTCCATTTTAGCATGACCTATAACTTCTTTTATTTTATATCCATTTAAGGTTGTTTTTAAACCAGTTATTGGTACATAAATCGTTATCAAAGTATAGGATATGACTCACAGGTGTTTTTAATAATATTTAAACAACTGTTCTAAATATTTTGTTTTGAATTGTACAAATTTAAAAACCACTAAATGTTTCTGGGTTTTACTTTGTACGGGAATTTGAAGCGATGATCGTTATTTTTATTATATATGACAGTAGCGAAGACCGAGATTTCAACCATCTATCGCCAATAAATACGTAGAAACTGGATATACAGCAGTCGATCTCAAAACGCGACGCGCATACGCGAATCACTATTATGGGCTTTTTACCGTATGCATGGTGGTCGTCACCCAGTCCGTTTGTTCAGCCATACCACCCCGCTGTTGTTCGTTACTGAGTAGGCGAGATTGGCATGGGTGTCTCAAGTCTTAAGATATTATTTGACCCCCTTATTTGAGAGGCAGTTTCCCCAAGAGGCTTAGCGAGATACCATCTTGAGCTATTTAACAATCAGACGAGATTGTGGCTAAACACTAAAATCTATAACAATATAATAAAAACAACGTTTAATTAATATCCACAAAAGAAAAATTCAACCTCATAAAATAAATTTACATATAAAGTATTAAAACAAAACAAGAAATAACTCCGATCTTTTTAATTAATCGTAATCTTTTTAATTAATCGTTTACAATTTACATCCTTTTAACTTACACAAAACTAGGCCAGTGGGCTATAATAAAAAACGGTCTAACACAGCCGTTATTGTTATCAATGTGTGTTTTTTTAAGTGCGTCGGAACTTAACGCTTGGGCCTCAAACAAAAAGCTCTCAGGGTCATTCCAACCATAAAACGACACTGGCCTTGATTACTGTTATTCAAGCTCTTCCTTATGTAAATACCCTTATCTCTGATATAGGCTCATGTTTATTTGAACACAATTGTACCAGCGACTATGCCCATTTGAAAAGTTCTCACTTTCGCCTAAAATAAGTACCTAAAACATATACGAGGTATTTTCCACAAATTAATGGATCCCGAGATAATAATTTCAACCGCCAATTGGTGGTTCTTCGATATTTAGGACAATCAACCGTCGCCAATACGTGGACCAAAAAAGATTGACGATCGCTTCAATGGGTCCGCACGTGACGTAAGAATACATATAGATGTAAAAGTGGACGGTTTCAAATTGCCCTCCATGGGATTAATTACGCATATTGTCAATTAAATGTCGTTCATGTAAGTCTTCTCAAATACGTTTTTACACTTAGTTTGAAAGTACGCAGCGACATGATGCCAAGTAAGGTACACATCGTGTGAACGACGGAGCTTCTTATTATGGCAAAAGTATTAAAGCAGGTTTACAAATAACTATTTTAGCGAAGGAAACAAAAACAATGGGTCGGCTGCCCATTAACCTTTTATCGATAAGTTATAATTTCACGAATACTTACCGATTATATGCATGTTATAAAGCAGATGCGGATGCATAAATTACAGTAGTAATTTAAAAAAGTTAAAAAGTGCAACAGACACAATAGCTGTACTTTCGCTTGGTCTGTAAGGGCTTGGTCGTTAATATTTAGCTATTTGTAGTTAAGAGGTAATAACTCCCATCATTGTGTATTAGATTGTTTGCATGGTCAATTAATCAAAGTGTTTGATCCGATTTGTAGTTTTTGTACTCCAGTAGGTCAAGGCAACTTTCCAGTACACCTGGCCATCCTAACTATTAATTCATACGTAATTGGATTAACCGATTAGTAACGGATTTTATTTATGGTCTGGTAAATATGACGTGTATAGTAATAATGTTGAAAAGGAGATTTAATAATTTCTAAAAAAAGACGATATTATTATATGGCAAATTCGTTAATCTTTTAAATGTAGCGTAAATTTAAATTAGGCAATCATTTATAAAACAAGCGCTATGTTCGATATCAATTACATTTATCAACGTATTATTGAGGCCAAAGTTATCTTTTATTTAATTAAAAAAATAGAGAAACCGTCTGTTTGTTGGTAATGGGATCGGTTTTAAATAACCTTTATTGTAATTTACGGTATTTTATCGGTAATCATGCAAGTTTACAGTAGGTACAATATTTTAGCTAATATGCCACGTAATTTATGTAAATGTAGAATAACACACAAATCGTAGAATGATTTATTAATCAATTGGATAAAAAGAACCCTAAACACGCTAGGTTTGGCTAGAACACAAAATAGATAGGTACAGAAAGCCAGCTCCATACAACAAGCGATAAGGGCGCACGCACACAAACGCGTCCGTACGAAGATCTTGGATCAAGTCGGTCGAACGCCAGTCGCGAGTGTCCGCGCTATGCCGGTATACGTAATTATTGTTTTCTGTATGATAGTAGGTTCTGAAATGACGATAAATGAACAATTTTATATAATTGAATTGAAGTGTCTGTTAGCACAATGTCAAAATAACAACTTTTTAGTAAATACATATGAAAGTATATACAGTACATATAACAAAAACAATTTTAAATTTTTTGTCTGTTTGTTTGTTCCGGGTAATTTTCGAAACGGTTGGACAGATTTTGACGGGACTTCCATTGGCAGAGAGCTGATTATATAAAAAGTAACTTATATTACATAATTAGTAACTTAAAAGTAACTTTATTTTAGAAAAAGAATTAGGGTTTTGCATGAATAAAATAATAAGCATTTTCAACCGGCGGGCGACGTTCACGGCAATACTGACGGCATTCCATAGTCCACGCGGGCGGAACCGTGGACGCAGCTAGTATTAGAATAAATATCTAAATATAGGGAAACAATTTCTCACAAGGCTGTTTAATTCAAAACGAAGCAAAATTTGTATTAAGGTAACTCATAGAGTAATAAATTCAGCTAGCTGTACAACTAAACCGCTGATATACTATACAATACACATACACATTTAACACCCAGCCACACAACTGATAAATGTTCTCTTCACACGAAAGCCAATCACGCGCAGAGTTCGAACCCGTGGTATTCATGTAATTTGTTTCTAGATGACACTGATATATGACAACTCGAAATGGATTGTACATACCTCGGTGGTTGCCGATGTTGTTGGATTGTACTATTGTCACCATCAAGTACAGGCCTTCACTTAGCCGTACAACGATAAAAAACATCGAGTGTGACAATCTTTACAACAATAATACAAAAGGTTTAACAAGCAATTTCATGGAGAATCAAACCGATAGCTATTTACAATATATTTAAAAACAACAGTATGAGATTACATTCAGAAATTCAAATGATATCGTCGCATCGAACAATGAAATATTCATTATCATCCCAATGTGCGACGCTGAAACAGACAAACGGTAATGGCCCGTTCACATGAACATCCTTCATTCACGATTCGTCAATGTCGGATAGACATTCACATATTTTGTAAACTGAATCGTGATTTAATTAACGACTCGTGATTAATGATAATTCTTTAAAGATGAATAGATGATCTCATTTATAAAAAAAAAAAACGAACAAGTAGTGAGTGGATCTCACGCCCTTACGGTTCTATACTGATTGCATTACATAGTTAAGTATAACTTTATACCTCAAGCTGTTTTCGAGAGAAAAATATTGCTTGCATTATCTGACGTGCCGTATCTATTCAATGTGTTGACTTAGAAATACGTTTTTTTACAGCAACATGAGGCCAGAGACCTTGGAATATGATATTAATTTCTACTTTATTCCTCTAGTCGTTTTCGAGAGAAAGGTCTTGACACACGGACGGACAAGTGTTCTGCTTTTTCATTATGAGGTATGGAACCCTAAAAAAACGGTCCGACAAAAGCAACTAATCCTTTAGACGATCGATCGTGACGATTCGTATTTTTCATGATTCGTGCCCGTGTGAATACGGTCATAAGAGGCTATGTATTACTGAACAAGAAAAGTCGAATCGTCAAAAAACGCGATCCGACAAAAATAACGATTCATCGATGTGTGAACGAGCCGTAACGGGCAAATGTCTAAACAAAACTCTGTCGCAACACTCGCGACCCAATTTCAATTTAAAAACAACTTGAAACTACGTTTATTCAGATTCCGTCTACTACTCTAGTTATCTATACTACATAAACTATACTAATATTATATAGCTTAAGAGCTTGTTTGTGTTTGTTTGTTTGAACGCACCAATCTCGGCACCTACAAGGCAGACTTGAAAAAATATTTTTGACTTTTTATAGCCTTTTTATTGACGTAGGTTATATAACTTCATGCTACGACACTAAGGAGTGGAGCAATAACAATGCACATCAAGCAATCTGGCAAGCTGCAAGCTAGTATGACAAGTGGGAACAATGATACACGGGTGCATTAGCGGCGCGGTGGAGAGTTGATCAACAAATGAAACCGTGGGGCACAGCTAGGCTTCACTATTCAAGGAATCTATAACTCCAAATAATATATATTGTGTTGATTTTATATCGGACGGTCAATATTATGCATAGAAACACGTTGCAAGTGTCTCTGTTAGTTATATAGTTTTGCAAAACCTAGGAGCCTATGTTATTATTATTCATTGTTTATGATGTTTATTTGTTTTCGTACTCCGCATAAATGCAGAACAGTCATGTTTAACAAACCCCTGATAATCAGTTGAATAAATAATGTTGAACGCTTGCAACAATTAATTTAATCTTGATATTTCTAGTATGTAATCAATATTCTTTTCTTTAAACAATAGTACAAATATATAATTACTATTGAATACAGTGCGAATACTTTGCGCAAAGTTAGGGCGCGTACTGACAGGGTGAACGAAAGCGAACGAACATTCGGATTGAGCGTGGCCGGTCAACACCGCACGCTTGCTCGTGTGACGCGTACTGACAGAGTGAACGAACGCGAAAGAGGTCTCGTTTGCGTTCAGCTGTGCTCCGGCGCGTTTCGATACGTCAAAGGAAAAGAGCTCGAACGGACAAACTAAGATTTAGGTTTGTACAACCATTCGAAAAACCGTAAAAATCCTCTTTTATTCCTCTTAGAGGTTAATTTTCATCAAATTCTTTATAGAATTTTAATAAATTATTAATAAATATGTTTAGAAAGTTTTATTTCTGAAACTTGCAACATCTAGCAACATTGCATGGCGTGACCTTCAGAGTGTTCGTGGCCGATCAACACCGTACGCTCGTTCGTCGTTTGTGTCCGAACACCTTGAGCATTTGTGAACACCGCGCAATGTTGCTAGATGATATTCTCACTTTCCCTCTAAATGTACTTAACCAAGAATCGCCAAAAATCTAGTTTTAGACATAAAACAACAAAATGCCGCCAAAGTCACAATATAGGACAAATAACACAAGTTTATGAATAAAAATAAAAAAACCACATGACAGATGAAGAACCCGCCAAATCTACTTACGAAATAAATATCAGCGTAATGTACAGACAACATGATATCGTCATTAAGCCGACTTGAAAAACCACGATAAAAGTATCTGCGAAGATTGGGAATCTCCGATATTAATTTTTACTATGTAATCCCTGATATGGATATTTATCTAATCTTTTGATACAATGCACCCGTCAAACGCTGACAGTTTGGAACAACACGTGCGCGCATGTTTCGTGAGCGGTCATTGACTGTCGATTGCATAAGCTTACGTTTAAAGATGCGCTTTTGATAAACAAAACGTTGCTAAATATTCATAGCTTATCGATTTTTGTTTAGTTTCATATAAAAAAATTAAACTACACGAAATATAAATAATATACGATAGGTAATTGTGAATAATTGTTCGGAATGGTTTTAGTTCTTAGGTAGAACTATTGTATTGTAAGATTTCATGGAATTGCGCAATGAGCACTACCTGATGCAGTTAGTGAGTTGCTAAACACTACATTTTTTTACTCCATCAAGCGGGTGGATTATGTTTGCTGGTCCCTAATTATAGATATAACTATAAGGTACATAAAAAAGATATCACACGAATATATAGGATAGAATTCATGGACGTTGCAAAGAAGACAAAATTGTATACTAAACATATGTACGTGCGTTTATCTGTATGTATTGTGTATTGCCGTTTCTCGTTGTAGCAATAAAATGTTTTCGTTCTTCCTTATTTGGAAACAAAACAGAATATTACTACGCGTAAGTTAAAAAGGCTTGAGTGTCTCGCTATATGGCACTATTTCATATAAAATAAAATTTAATAAGTATGTAACATAAAATAAATAATACGCGCTCTTGAATGTACTTTTCAGTTTTATAAGCTTGTGTTTTAATAGTCCGAGCCTACATAAAAATGAGATGTTACAATAAATAAATATAATTCAATAGCGTTCTAGAAATATAATAGATAAATGTGATAATAAAAACACATGCAATAATAATGTGTTGATACATGCAAAAAATAGAAGCGGTCAGCAAAACATTGTAACATTGAGAACGGTCAGTGCAGTGTGCGGAACTTTGAAACTAAAAGAGATAGAGAAATATGTTATGTTGCTATGAAACCCAGAGTCACCCGCAGCCCATGGACCCGTGTACGTTAAGAAATGTTGGTATGAAACCCTGTTATCGCTTAGTTAACAATACCGCACAAGTCATAATTTGACCACGTGAAGTTTTATATACTATCCGCCAGATTATTTTGAAGTGCATCTAATGGGCTCTCGCAGGAGGTAATATTGATAAATCCGAGCGCGTTATTTAAATACTAGTAACACAACCCAACTAATTGGTTGCGACAACACCGCGCAAATCATCAGCCCGCCATAGTTTTTGGCATGATCTACGTCGCTGATCGTTAGGATCGGTTGTAATTTTTAAATGCCTGGAGTTTTCCTAACGGACTGGCATTCTTATGTAATTGAAAGGTAAGTAAACTTATAGAAAATATATAATAAATAATTTAATAATTGAAATATGTTATATAATTGTGATTAAAAGTATACCTAAGTACTTAAGCGGTGTTACAATAAAACATTTTGTTGATTTAGGCGGTATTTCTATTAAATGTTTGTGCTTGTTTCGAAAACTTGCACTGTATTTCGAGTTTCTGATTTCTGCGGTGTTCGTCGGGACATTTATGAAAGAAATAGAGAAATAAACAAAAAAAAAATAATGGTTTATAAGTATATTTATTAATTTTTATTAATATACTTATTTATTTTACTTCAGAATACTAAAATAGTCGATGTTGTCGACAATGATAAAACGGCCTGCAGCACTGATGAAAATTTTTCAGCGATTGAAATCAATGCAAAGTTACTACTTTACGTGTTTACAAAAAGTTTAAATTGTTAAAAAAAACTAAAAAAACACGCTTTAATCCCGCACTAAAAATTATATAAAACTTTTTAGTCTTATAAATAATATCTCGTTACCGAGCCCAATCTATTTGACTTGTCAAAACGAATCATATGAACCAAACTCGTGTGGTTTGCTGGTAGCCACTGAAGAGTCCCACTATCCATCTCCTGGCTCCATCACCTGAACCTCGTTATCAAGTCTAATCTATTAGACTTGTCAAAACAAATCATATGAGCCCAAACTGAAAGAAGTAGCCAATGAAAAGTTCCACTATCCACTTCATGGCTCCATCATCAGATCAGCTCCAAGATAGAACATTTTTGTGTTTTCAACCGAAATACATATACATGGAAAGTTTTATTTCGATATGACAATTAGAAGTAGGTTCAAAATGTCTTTTAATATTTTATTACATTGTTTGTTAGTTACAAGCGAAGTTAATTAAAGCATATTAAAAAGACGTCAGGTATTGCTTGCACAGAAGATGCTCATCTTAAACAAATATAATAAAAACCTGCGACAGGAGGAAGTTGAAAAAGCTTTTTTGAGGGTTACAAAATCAACTTCTAAACTAAAACTCCAAGTCGGGTCTTGCTGATACAGCTCCTGAATCCAATAGTTCTGGTGAGGAAAAAGCTCAGTGTGATACTTTCGCTATCAAAAATTTCCAAATGAGATAATTAGATTTACACTTAACCCATTTTAAAGAGGTTGAAAGTAATGAAAATAAATGTATTAACAATTTACGGTATATGGATATGATAGATAACTGATCAATTCTGAACAATGATGATTGTGATTTGATGGATATTTTTACTAATAATATAATAAACATTTCCTCAACTAATCTGATATTGTGAGAAAATTCTAAAGCTACTCCAGTAATTTTATTTGTCCAGCCTGAAATTCGTTTAGACTTCGCACTTAACAAAACAAATAAATAATTTAACAATAAAATTACTTTGAACCCAACAAATCCCATATATGCTTGCAATATAGCAGAAAAACCTGGATACTCAGTCTGATCAAATCACCTTTCCAATATCCGATGTAAACTGTAACGATAATTTAATTTTAGCGAGTTAGAACAATAGTATATAGTACCGGCAAATGAGACTTCAACTTCAAGCGTATATATTTTAGAAAACAAGATATAAGAGAATAATGAGGGTGGATCATGGAAATCTAGCAACAAACAGAGGAAGAAAGAGCAAAGTTAATAAAGATACGAGCAAATGGAAAAGATTCGTTAATCGAGATTTAAGAATGAAAGGGAAGGAATACCTAGGAGAAAGAGATAAAAAAGAAAACGATAAAAAAGCAAAATATACCATTGTTTTGATTTCTCAATAATTTAATTGTTTTTGTTTTGCTATACCTATTTTTGATAAAACGCTTATTCGGCAATATAAATACTCTGTTTATTTAATTTTATTCACGTGAATTTTCATTTTGATAATATTGGATTTGAAAAATGTCTTTATTGTGATTTTTGTATAGAAATTCAATAAGAGCTTAAATAATAATAAAAAATATATAAAAACACTGCATAAGTTTTTTTTAGATTAAAACCACATAAAAAGACCATATTTATTAACTTTGTCAAATAGTTGTCATAACTAAACTTAAAACATTTATATATTCGTATTTTTATCATGCATGTATTATATAAAATGTTAACGTATATCTAATCTGACTTGTGCGGTATTATTAGCTAAGCGACGCTGTGTAACCCGCAGCCGTCGCCGAGAATTTAATAAATTCTCAAAAAAATTTAACCGACCGCTGTATGCGCGACCCTCCTGATTGTTTGCGGGACGCGAGGCGGCAGGTGTGCACGCGTATACACAGTACTGAAATGATACTTTATGTCTTAAGATCAACATTTCATGCATATTATTATAATAGATCCTTACAATATATTTATTATACAGATACAATCAGTAATAAAACTCCTGATTTACGTCCTTTGTACTTCTAATGTTTATATGAAAAACAGTTTCAGTTTATATGTAAACTGCATGATATCGATGCCTTACCTACACAGGCCGATATAGAACTATTTAACATGATATGCAATGCTTACATTTGTCTAAACAAATGGATTGCTTTTCCTAAAACAATTAAAACTCAAACAAGGATACATAATATCATACAAACAATTTTAGAATTTGATTACATTGCACTAACATACTGAAATTTGTATATAACTAACATACTGAAACATACTAAACGGTAATTCTCATAAATACCAATCAGATATGAAATTGTTTTTTGCTCTTTATCAGTTGTGGTCCACGGACTACATAGCCTGTAATGTGATAAATAACAAAGTCAAGGCCACCACGTCTCTATAACATGTAAATATCAACTCAATGTTTGTACGACCGAATTATATAAAAACATTTTATAATAACAAATCGTGAACTCGAATAGCAATTAATATGTAAAATATTGTTAATTTGCATATCATGTCATGCCATAAACACATTACGCATGCGAGAGTGTACACGAGCCGATTTATAATAATAAAACTGACAGTTTGTCCGCCCAACGCTCATGCGCGCGACGGCTCATTCGCGTAATTTAAATTCACTATGAATATATTTACAGTGTCTCAAGGATATTAGTCGATGATCAGATTCAGGTAACAAAACTACGTATACATTTCGACTTAATCCTATGATATATAAAATACACAAACAAATACAGGAGTTATTTGGTAAAATACGAGGTTTACATTACGTTTTGACAGCTCAGTGATAGAATGGACGGACAACGTGACGATCGACATGAGTTTGTAATTTGAATTGCAATGAGCGAGCTTTCGGTGAAGGAAATTATTGTGATGAAACCATAGCATGGCGGAAAGGCCTTTCTAATACCCGCTTGGCTAGCTACCACACTCAAGTTGAAAATCTGTAGCCAAGCACCAATAGGTGTGTTCCGGCAGCCTGCACTTGAGAGCCAACCAGTCCTCCCACTAGGCTTAGCGCGTTACCATCTTAGGCACATCGTCACTTAAAATCAGTAAAATCATAATGTTAATTTAATTATCTATACAAATAAATAAAACTTAAATGTCTTATTGTAGTCTATACAATTAAATAAAATTGAAGTGTCTGTTTGTAATGTCAAAACAACCGCTTTTTACTAAATGGACTTTCACTGGCTGATAGCTGATGTTATAAGAAGTAACTTTAACGACAATTTTGGCCCAAGTCCGGTGAAGCTGTAAAAGCCGTTCGAGGCTCCTGGGCCCTTATGGCTAACAGTATAGTCAGATCGAAAAAAAAAAAAAAAAAAAAAAAAAACGACAATTTTGGGGCGCTTAAATGGCTTACGCTGAGTATCAAGTGTAGTACATAATTGTAGATCTTCTAAGGATCACTCACTATAAGCATTGTTGGCTTTAAAATAACCGGGAGCGAGGGTAGCACGGTTGGCGCGTGTGCCCGATCAAGGGCATTCTATAGTTCACACGAGCGCAGCCGCGGGCACAGCTAGTTATATATATAAACTAGCTGTGACCCGCGGCTTCACCCGCTTATAATTTAAAACAAATCGCTGACTGGTTATTTATTATACTTCAGTATAAACAATATTTTTATCGGGCGGCCAGGTTTATGCGTCACATCTCACACGGCTCGTTCGCGCCACTACACGTATAGTCATAAACCCGAGCCGAGTGTTGAATTATTTTTATTTTCCATTATCTCCCAAACTATATGTCCAAATAACATGCTATAAATAGCAAAGTATATCTTTATAAAATTGTCTTAATGATGAAGTAACTTTGTTTCGTAAGGTAATATATGCCATGCCTAATAATAATGCACATAAATCAATATTTAATTTTCAATACAGAATACTTTATTGTGGCTCATTTGTAAGAGATAGGTATAGGTAGGAGATATGGTATCGCGGACTTTTTTTAAGATGTAGTAAGCAGCAATATTTTTGTAAAACATGATATTTACGTATCACAACCATTACACCAGCGCACGCGGATTAAGCTGTTCTGGTGCGTTGTTTTTTCCGACTTACTTAACAAAAATGAATATTTAAGATACGTTTTCGAATCCGACTGGTAGTTCCAGAGATTAATTAGCTTGTTTAAACAAACAAAGAAACATTCCGCTTTATTATATTGTGTATAGATAAAATGATTAAGATTAGTCGTTGTGCGCGTATCACGCAAAATTTACTTGAAATATTTTGATAATTTTTTTTTGCTCCTTAGATACTTAACTCCTTATAAAAAAATCACGATATCTTCCTACAGTAAAAAAATATTACAGTTTTAAGAAACTACGATTTTAATAAGCACTATGTACGCGTTCTTCTGCCGTCCACGCGAACAGAGCCGCGGGGCACAGCTAGTAAAGAATAAAAAAGAAAGTTTAATTACGGGATGATACGGATACTTATCGAGGACATTTGGTATGGAAACTATGCTTTGATATTAGGATGTGTCCGTTGATGTTTATTTTAATTTTGATCGTCGTTTTTAAACCGTGATGACGCTAATGTTTTTCTTTGGAAAACAATGAATGAATTATGTTTCTTGGGCAAGATCTGATAGCGATTGGTTCGAAATTGAAACACACGGTCTACAAATCGCCGAAATGTTTCTTTAGCGACGACTCTGACGACGGTCGTCTTTTAGTTTACATAAATAAGACGAAACTTACAAAGCGCTTAAAAAAGAAATATCTGCATTCATATTACTTATGTATACAAACAATAATAATATGTTAAATGGACCTTTAACGAGCCGATATGCGTGAAGGTCTCAACTATCTGTTAGCCAAACAAAAATAACACAAGAGACGTCGCGCGGGCGGGAAGATTCCAAAGCAAACGTGTTTTTAACTTTTGCATCAACCGTGTTTGTAATATTATTTGTTGCTATGTTCTTAAGGCGAATATGATTGTATTTTGAGCTAAAATCAAACTAGATGTTTCAACATTAAAAATAATTATTATCTTATAATTATTCTCGGTATATCTTTGCTTAGTATCTGTATTTGCATTAAAAGGCACAAGTTCGACCTTGTATACAACTGTTCGCACCCTTGGGACGGATCCGCAAAATACCTCCTCGAAGTTTTTTTTTTTTTTTTTTTTTTTTTTTCGAACTGACGCTTAGGGCACTCAGCCACGAAAGCTAAGCAACAACATCCGAGGGTACCAAAGTGGCCGAACCTCGGCTCGGACTGTTGCGCGTATGCAATTAAGTCGCGATCTGACTAATTCCCTATCCGTAATTCGATCTAAACTAACTATACATATATACATGTTTCTGCCCCCTGGGAGGAGGGAAGGAACATGTGTATGTGTATTTAGTAATCTGAAAATTTTTGTCTAATCTAACTAGGCAAAAAAAGAAAAAAAAAGGTCCCTTACAGAACCTATGTACCTATGTGTCCTCCTCGAAGCCCTGGACAGGTTGCAGAGACGGGCTGTACGCATTGCGCATTATAAATGATGCAGACGTTACTAAGTTCATCGAAACGCTTCAGCTGCGCAGGAACATTGCCTCGTGGAGCGTGTTCTACCGTCTGTATCATGGCTCCGGAGCCTCAGCTTTAAGGTATCCTCCATCTTGTTACGAACAAAGAAATTTGCTACGTCTTATCTTTGTGGTACTGTCCGGCTGTGGAACTGTCTCCCTTCTTCCTACAACATGAAGTCCTTCAACATAAAATGAAAGGACATTGGAGCAGACCGGCATGACAGCGACGACTGTCGATGGATTGAAAATCTCACGGTAGTCGCTGATGTTATTTGTATTGCACTGTGCTCACCAACAGGTACAGTTTAGTCACTTTGCTAGGCTTCGATAAAAAAAAGTTCCTATGACGCCAGTGTGAAATATAGCCAGCCTTACGAATAGAGTGGAGGTACTTAAATTTTCGATATCGACTTAAATTTTGCGTGTTACAAAATAATTTAATTATTTATATTATACAGAAACGTGAAATAATAATTTGCAGAACTGATTCAATAAACTTGTAGTAAAAGGTATTCTACTGTTAATAATAGGTTTTATTTGAAAATATAACTTATAAACTCATCTGGAAAATTTTATTATTATAGGTTATGTTATTAATGATACATATTACCACAAACACAAAAACAATTTAACAAGAGTGTATCCGCGTCGCGTCGATCCCTTTTCAAGGCCAGTAGTAATTAGCCAGGTCACATTAGTTATATTAATATCCATACAATCAGCGTTTTGTTTTCCTTCAATATTTTTATTTTCAGCTTGTCCTACTAATTCCTAATTAAATTTACAAAATTTTGGAGAACTTTGCCCTTCTTCTCTGATAATTGTGGCGTAAATTAATCCCTCACTTGTAATCACAGATTATTTGAAATTTACTATTTATGATATTATTTCATCCCTCGTTTAAGTTACTTAAGGATTTATTTTTCTAAAAGGATAGGATACGTCGTTCTTTATTTGTAACTGAAAATCTACATCTCAATTTTCACAAACTGGCGAGACTGTAAATTTCACTCTCATTCCCTTAAAAATGGTAAAAAATATCCATTGAAACACGATATTTGTAACTTAATTTTTACAATTTAAACTAAACAGAGCTGTTGTCAGTTAGGACTTGTTGTTTTCTATATATAGCTTTCAAATTCTAAACCGAGTTGTAGACTACACTGCCATGAACTTATTTTCAACGTTAGTTACAAAACGCATACCATTTCCTACATGCCTCTAATAGCAAAGTATTATGGCGCCAATCCCTTTCCAAGGCCGAACCATCTAGCTTGGGAAAGGTAGCAATGGCGGACAACAATCAGAATATCTCAAATTTAACTGTCTACTATATTATAAAAAAAAAAACAAATACGAGTCGGGCTACGCGCCGTTTAGGGTTTCGTAGTTGCCCGTCACAATATGCAGACTTAGAAAGGGCTTTTATGTAACTTTCAATGGTATTTGTACGAAATTATTTCTTCACGTACATTTTATAAGTTGGTCGACTATACGTTATCGCTAAGTTAACGATTGTAGTAAAGCAACTTGGTTAGGGCTTCGGACGCGGGCGCCGCATCTTTGATAGCTCATGCACACCCGCGCGCGCCTGTTCGCGGCCCCCACTAACCTTGGCCCATCTACAACGCATTATTAACAAATCTGCTTTATCGATAATAACTTATGCAAATAGATGTACATCACTAAAGACTTCAAAATAAACTGTTACGACGATTTGGGTGCCATTTTCTATAAAATGATAATAATTCTCATATTTCAACATCGAACTAGTTTAGTCATCATTATTGTAGATCGGGAAGTACATACCTACTTTCATTTTGTGAGTATAAATTACTAGCTTAGCACCCGCGGCTCCGCACGCGTTCATTACGCAGTAATTAATTTCATCCCGTAATTTTATTTTTACACATATTATAGACAATTCATATAGTTTAGAAAAAAAATGTTTTTATGTTTCCTATATAAGTATTATTTATTGTAATGAAGTACTACTATTTATTCTTTATCAAACTCGTGATCGTAAATATACAAAGATTGTGTAACTTTTTACGACTACTACTCAAAATATAAATAGAAAATGAAGTCAGCGGGTCTTTTGTTTTTTTTTTATTCATGATTAATACACAGATTTGAGAAAAAGGCAGATGGAGCCTGTCAGAACACCAAAATGTCCCCAACAATTTTAACATTAGTATTCAATTGTATCAATTTTGAAAGGAAACATGTCATCAACCCGTGTTTTTTAATATTGTATAAAAAAAATATGCCGTCTTTTGTGTAATTACACAGTAAAAATTCTGCCCGAAAACAAAAATAGGAAGATAGAGTATCGTTTCATAGGTAACAAAGCATATTTTGATATAATTTTCAGTGTTATTTGTTACAGTTTACAAAATTACAACAGTGTTGCTAGGTTACAATGAAATATTTTCCTGAAAGTTATAGTAAAACATATGAACCTGTTTAGTTTTGAAATATCAATTTATTTACAACTTAACTATCATGAAACTAAAAGTAGGGTATTATTTGTTACGTAACAGTGTGTTTGTTTAAAAAAGATCCAAAGTAAAAATTATGGAGAACCACAGACAACTTAGTGTCCCAGCTGCCCCTCAAAATTTAGTGCCCTAGTCAAAAATCTAAAATTCAAGATGGCTGCCAAAAATTCCTAATACGACATCGCAACCATTAGGAATAGGTATAGTAAGTTAAAACACAGAACATAAAGTTAATCAAGAAATACTTATTAATTGATGAAAATGTCAATATGGCAGATAGAAGTTAAGTTGAAAATTGGTATGTAAAGGTCATTGGGGGTCCTTCATTTCAAGTACAAAATCAGTTTTTTGATGACGGATGATGAATTAACGTCTACACAAGTGGTAAAAAAAATCAGTAAAACTTATGTTAACTACCATGGCAACATTATTCACACGGTCTTACGTGTTGTTATCTGGTTGCCGAGGACACACAGCTTATATGTCACAGCGTATGTCTCATTTTTGTTCTTCGTAGATCTCCAACTGCCTTTTTCTTAAATCTGTGAACTAATACATATCGAAGGTAGGTGGCAAAGTTGTGTAAACTCAAAAATTTCCACATAAGTATATATGTCGTCACATTTTCGTACGATTAAATATTAACTATAAACGGTCTCAATTCCGCACAACATTTTAAATGAAGAATTGGCACACAACGAAGAAATTATTTAATAAATAAAGTTACAATATAAAATCGCGGCAAATGTAATTATTTCAACATACTTAAAAACACAATTAATACAAATACATTCACATGATAGCACCGGAAGTGAAATAATATGTAAATAGGTATTTCCTAATATTATTTTTTACTATTATTAATATTTCTTATGCCATAATATTTTAATTGTGAAATCTCGCCCCCTAATTAGGTATTTGGCAAGAGCACAGCGGTAGCAGAAACGGCTAAATATCGGTTGCAAAATAGCAAATTCAAATTATGTTTGGTACGTTATGGCCGGTACATAACATCTGAATAAGACAATTTAAAGAAAAAAGAAAACGAACGTCAATTATTTTGAGGAGATCTTTGGTGTATCTTAGAAGTCGAAGGTCCGATGCCAAAGAAATTAAAACGGGACCATCCTTGAGGTATCCCTTTTCCAACGAAAAAAGAATAATATAAATCAGTTCGTAAAACAAAGAAGTTATGGCCGAATATCCATAAAAAATTAACATTCGAATTAAGAACCTCCTCTTTTTTTGAAGTCAATTAAAAAAATACTTCATTAGAGGGCAGATTGAGTTAAGACACCCTGGTATACCGGTATCAATTTATATAAATAAAAATGAAATGTTATTCGTTGGTAAGCGCATCTATTGAAAACGGTTGAAACGTTCTGGCATTTTTTTGTTTTAAAATGTTCGTAATAGTCCATACATATGCGTATATACATAGGCGGCTACTTAGGATTTTATTGGAATAGTTTTAGGGAAAATGTTAAAATTGGAGGAAAAGTGAAGGTCCTATTTTGCATCGGATTTTTCCATGTACTCAAGACTTATAACTCACGATTCAAAGGATGGATGGATATGCGTAATTCATTTTTTTGCTTTGTTTATGATTATGGAAAAGTTATCAGAAAAAAAAAGTGGTAGGTATGGCTGCGGTCGAGTTATTGACTATTAGGAAAGGCAAAACAACGTATCGGGCTATCAGGTACCGGGCCAGCAAGTTTTAAATATTAGGGGATAGTCCTCTATGTTTTAGAAATTTACACTTTTATTATACTAGCTGTGCCCGCGGCTCCGCTCGCGTGGACTACAGAAAGCTGTCGTACGAGCGCACGCGAGAATTGTGTTGCCTCAAAAATGCTTATTGTGTGTGATCTTTAGAAGATAGACATTCGCTATTGCTAACTTTTTGTAGGTCTTTTTAAGATATACAATTATGTAGAACATTTGTCTGATATATCTCCAATGGCTTACCCAGTGTAAGGCATTTAATCGCCCCAGAAGCGTCTTTTTTCCGAAAATTTTCACCATTATCGTCACTGCTTATTTCGTATGTTACTTTATGTAATAAAATATAACCTATAACTTGGCCAGATAACATATCTGTGAATTAAAGGCAAAACCATGTAAATCGGATAAGTAGTTATTGCGTGAAATGAACATAAACGGACAGACAGACAGACGTTCGAGTTTTATAATATGTATGTACATGTTTAGAAACCTTAAGAGAGAGTATGTTTTTATTTGTTTGTTCCACGCGCTAATCTCTGGAACTACTAGTTTGATTTGAATTTTCTTTTCTGCATTTATAGCCTATTCATTGAGCATGGTTATAGGCTATATAACTTCAAGCTATGACCCTAAAAAATAGAGCAGTAGCCATGAATTTCAAACAATCTGGCAAGCTGTAAACATACACGTGAAATGAAAGGAACGATAGGCTACACGGTAACGTTGACAGCGGCACGGTGGCGAGTTGGTGAAATAAATTTAACATAGATGAAACCGTAGGGCACAGCTAGTATAGAATGTAATTTTAATATATCCTTAACAAACTAGACCATCGACCTAGCTGATTACCATAGCGAACCAATTAGAAGTTTCTTTAGCCTAATTATTTACCACCGAAGTTTAATAAGAAATTTAGTTCACCGTACTGGCTTGTCTTCCAACTCCAAGAATATCCAGGTTAAAATAAATAAATATTATAAAAAAATATGAATTATTTTTATAACTTTCAATATGTTTAAATTATTTAAAAAAAAGAGCTCGTGTGAACTTTGCTTTAATTTAACATAAGAATAAGCCAAAAAAAAGTCATTATTCAAAACTATAAAGTGAGCAAACAAGATTCAACGGACAAGGGGCAGTTAAAACGCACACACTCTTATGAAAACCGGTCTTTGACACAATGATAGATTTTTATAATGGCAACCCATAAACGGAATGTATTCAAAACCAAATGTAGGTTACACACTGGTAACTTATTAAAGCCAAATATTTAATAAAGCATTCTGTGAACAAAAATTTTGTGCGTAGAAATAAATAAATAAAAGATAAACCAAGTGCGTGTCGAGCCACGCGCAGTTTAGTGTTTCGTAGCTGCCCGTCACAAAATGCAAACTTTGAAGGCGACTTTAAATCGGACATACCGAAACTATAAGGGTACCTTGTTGACTTCGGAACCCTAAACATGTGTGTACTTATGTAGGTATGCACGTAAAAAGTTATATTTCTTTGGCGTAACAAAATAAAAATAAATCCAAAAATTGTATCCCGCGTGCCAACATGATTAAGTTAGTCGTCAATGATAATGCAAATTCATTTTACTGACTTTTAATTTGATTATAATAAAGTTTATTGAAGTGAAACTTCTTATGCGACTTCCAAGTGTTAAACGTTTAACGCACATTATCGGTCTCTCCTCTTTGTGTGAGCCAGAGCGAGAGAGTAAATGTCTTTTAAAATGAAGTTTCACTTCTATCGTGTGTGAATCGCATACACACCTTTTTATATACCGGACATTATTTAAAAAAAAGTAAGTAAAATGAATTCATATTATTATTATCGACGACTAACTTCATCACGTCGAACTATCGTCACGCGATGCGCGCGCAACTTTTATTTTTACCCTCTACTAAATACAACAAAAAAACTTGTTTGAAATTTGTTTCATAGAGGGTATATTAAATGTTTATCTCGGATAGAACAAACAGTCGGTAACTATTTGGAACTGTCGGCAATACTCAATACGGTGCAATAGTTTTGATTTTACGTTTAGAGAATTTGAGTGATTCTCATTCCCCGATACGATACCAAACTTTTTAACACATTTACGAACTTAAGGTAAATATTGTTTTCTAATTATTATTATTTTTTATATTAATATAGGTATACCGAGATTCTTATGTGTACAAATATAGTACACATACTTATCTAAGTCATATATATATAACATTATAATATTAAAAAGGTTTTATCAACGCGAACGAAACCGCCAGATGACGCTTGTGTTAAAATAACAAGACAGTACAAGTGGCAACAGCGTTCGTCTATTTCGGTTAAGCGACACCTCCGCAATGCAAATTATTGTATTACGGCTCAATTGGTGTGATACGATAGAATGACTAGTTTAAAGGTACATAATTTATACATTACAATGAGTCGTTAAAGGTGTAGTAGACCTCATTTGACCTGTGAAGTTTAATCTATACTAATATTAAGGCTCAAGAGATTGTTATTTAGAACGCGCCAATCTATGGAACTAACAGTCAGATTTTAAAAACTCTGTTTGTAATTATAGCTAGCCTATTTATTGAAGAGGCTAAACAAATTTACGCTACGATCCTAAGTAGCGGAGCAGTAACCATGAATGTCAAGCAGTCTGGTAAATTGGAGGCAATTTTTTATGCTACTAAGGTGGCAAACAAGACGATGGACGATTATAATACCATAGGTATCGACGTTTAAAATACAATAGGTATCGACTAGCGTAACACAACACAAGATTATTTGGCTGCGATCTTCTGAAGGGTGGAGGAATTCCACCAGTCGGGCTGACCCAAGTACGGGTAGTGTGCACAACCGCTGCGACGTGATGGAGTCGGTCAAATAAATGTAAGAAACCGTGGGCCACAGCTAGTTTATAATGGTTGTAAGTTTATGAATTATATACGAGTAAGAGTGGACATTTTGTTTTAAATACACGTTGCTAGCTAGTAGTGCTAGGTATTTCCATAATATTAAAATTGTCTCAGGCCCGCTGGGAGCGGCACCTTACACGGGCTATACTTTCACGGAGGCGACAAACAGGAGTCTCTTCATAAGCTGTGGTCGTTGGGTGGTAGGACACGAAAATTGTGTCCAACTGGATCGCAACCACTATATACCAGGTGTTGTAATATCCGCTATAGTGATACGCTTATGTATGTCCAGGAGCAGCCGATGTGTATCCAGTACTCAAGTGGAATGGTGGGGTTTCTGTAGTCTGTACCCGGCTGGGTCACACCGTCATGCACATGGTGATAAGCCCGTCACCGTAACTTTCTTATGGATTTTCGCGTTTCTGGATTAAGCAATGTATAAGCGACTACCAGCAGGCTTGGTGAATATTAGTCCTTATATCCTTATATCAAGTTAATTAAACAGTTCGATGCGGAGGAGATTTAATAATTTCAAACTTGATTTGATATAACAAAGTTAGCAATATGCCATTGCATATTATTACAAACTGAATAAAAAAAACTATTCAAGAATCTACTAGAAATATCGAGTGTGTATTCTTTGGCAAAAGAAGACATCGCAGTTCAAACACACATTCAAAGCTTATCCATCCGAATACGTAATGAAACAAACAATGTATAAAAATAGTACACTTCCCCTTCTTTTAAACGAAGTCGTAAAGTTCAAACTCATTATAGTGATTTCGACCTTCATTTGAGTATATAAGCGAGCCGCGTTCCGAGCCAGGACATCCAAGTCCGGTGAAAACAACAACAAGCGCTAAAAGGAAGAAATCTGGAAGAGTACCAAAGTATGGCCATATATAGTGTAAACGAGATGAGACTGTAAGTACGACTACAGTGTAGTGAACATCGGAATAGTGTTTTGACTTTTATTTACAGCGTACGAATAAATTATATATACGTAAACACTTTCATTTCATTACTCACAGGTTTCATAATATTATGGAAAAGACAATTAATTTGCCAGTAGAACGTGTTTATAGGTAGACTGGGAATTGTAACGCGTTTCGTGATTTCTAATGGTAACGTTATCAGACGCGGACCTGAAGTCTATGTATAATAAAGTTAACACTAAGAGTCATTCTAATTGATGTTTTAAAAATAAAATCTCCATACAAAACAATACCAAAACTAGTATAATTATATTTTGCGTTTTATGCTTGTTATTTCCGCCAACGTCAATTTACTTATACTAAAATTTAACATGTTTATGTTTAGTGCCAGAGACTAAGACATATTGAATAAGACTATATAATATATGAAAACGAAATCTTATTTCTTATTATATTTCTTGCCTTCATATATTTTAACAGCTACGTCTCGCTTTGTTAAGTAATGTCCCGCGTTATTTTTTTTTTATTTATTTATTCAGGTAACAAACAGTCATGTAAAAAAAAAGTTACAATTAAATACACAAACAGACCTAAAGTACCATAAATCATTTAGAAACATAATATACATACAATTTACACACATAAATGACAAACATAAAAACATACCATTAAACCATAGAAACATACATAGTATTAATGAGTTTCCAACAAAAGTAGCAATTTCCTTTTGTAAGCAGTTAAATTAATATAAAAAATATCAAGATCTTTCAAAAAAGGATTGTAAAATGAGCATGATCGCCTGAAGAAGCTATTTTAACATATTCGTACGAGACGGAGGAATATAAAATGTATCAATCGAACGTGAAGACAATCGAGGTATCCTAAATTTAATTTTCTCTAGAAGACTTGCAGAGTTAATATGATTATTAATTATCTTATATAAAAATATATTATCTAAATAATTGCGTCTAAGCTCTAAAGATTGAAAATGATGTCTTGCTGCGCTTTCATTATAATCAGTATAAGTAGAACCAATGCGATACTCAAGTGACTTTATAAACTTTTTTTGTATTTTCTCGATTCGGGACTTATGAACGTTATATTGTGGAATCCAAACTACACTTCCGAATTCCTAAAACACTGCGAACATAAGCATTATAAAGTAGTTTTAACGTACTAGCCCGAGTAAAAGGTTTTCCTATACGGAGAATTAATCCTAAATGCCTATATGCCTTAGCAGTTATGTTATTAATGTGTGTATTAAAGTCTAGTTTGCTATCTAGTGTAATACCTAGGTCCCGAACTGTTGAGACACGTGCAATGATTTTATCCGAAATTTTATAATTATATGAAATTGTATACTTTTTTCTAGAAAACGAGATTATATGACATTTATCAAATTTTATGATTGATATGATGTTATGTATGCAAATTTCCCGTAAATCCATACAATAAGTTCGGCAGCCCTACTCATGGCATATTAATACAACAGTTGCGTAAACTATAAAAAATATAATCACTATTAAAAACTAAAAAAACACCGATGTATAGACGATAGCATTTTAATGTTTAAAAGTAAATTTGAAAGAGCAGAAAAATAATTTTCTTTTTTTTTCTTTTTGTTTAATACAATTTAACGATCATCTAAATTTAACGGTATATAGTTTCGAGGTAATGGTCTCAATTTGTGGAACATTTAATTATATTTGATTCAGACTTGATATAAAATACTCTATGTTTATGACATGCGTCGACACGATCAGAGTACACAATTATTCAAAAGTTTGCGTTATAAGGATTAATAAATCATTTTAAGTAAATAAAGAAATAGGTCCTCTTTTTATCGAGTTATATAAAAGCATGAGTTACAGTTATACTGATGCATTTCAAGGGTAAGGGTACATTTCAAAAACCGAAACTAGATTAATACGACAAATAAAGAAATGTCGAAAAATAAAGAATTATCCCTCTCTTTTTATCTTCTCAGTTATAATACTAACAATTCACTTTTGCTTATTTTCTATTATTAGTTTCAGGTTTAAGATTTTCATGACAACAATTAATGACAAACATTGTTTGTTGCTTAAAGACGTAACATTAAGAAGTATCAATGACACATTTAAATGAATTATATCAAAGAAATTGCGATAACGAGATATTAGAGCACGCAGATCCGCGTCGTGTGGAAAAGGAAAAAATCGTCATAGTGTCTCAAAACCAGTTACTGTGTACCTAAGTTATCTTTCCTGCTGTGTTTGTGAGACGACAGAGATTGTCGATTGACATTTATTTCTTAACGGTTGACGTTATAATTAGATTGTATTATCGTCAGATACATCGAGCTAGAATACTTAATCTAAAAGCAAATATATGAGGCACCTAGCCAAATTCGTCGCTCGGCAACCGCCACATTGGAAGCAATGATGGCTCAGTGGTAGCGTGTACGAATTCGCGTCGATTGACGTGAGTTCGGATCCCTGCAATGAGCCTGAGCTTTCGGTGAAGGAAAACTTCGTGAGGATGGTGGTAGGGTATTTTCTAACACCCTCAAATTGAAAATCTGCCGCTAAGTTTCAATAGGTGTGTTCCGGCAGCCTGCACTTGAGAGCCAGTCTGCCACTAGGTTTAGCGTGTTATCATCTTGGACCACTTCGCCAAACCTATAACGATAAAAAAGCCAGTCGTCGCGAGCGTTGAAGCGACTTGCAAGGTGAGCAGAAGTTCACGCTCGGCTCGCGAGTCGGCTCGCGAGTCCGCTCACGCTTGGTGGATCCGCGAGGAATGAAATCGATTTGTATGCTTGCAGGACGATCGAAACCGTATCAAGGACGACCGTCACAAGGACCAACATTTTATAAGTTATATATTAAATCATTAAGAAAGCTTTTAAGAAACATCATTAAAATATCAAGTCTATAAGATTAAATAGATAATATTTACAAACACGGTGGTTCGATAAATTGTTGATAACGCGCAAGTACAATCGTGGGAATGCACGAATGCTACGTAAACACAGCGACTGTCCTACTGGACTAGGTAATATGACTACTCTAAAAAACTGACTCTTAAATATTTCAAGACATATGCATAATAATACAATGTTTCTATAAACTCGAAGTCTGCACGGTTTTCTCACACCTGTTTCATTTATCATAATAACGCGAAAGAGCTCACCACTGCTTACACATCTGATTTATTAATTAGACGACTAGAAACTTCGCGCTTGAGTGCAACTGAATCAATGGTTGCTATATTTCACCGATGAAAAATACCATTACAAATGACTGAGTGAAAGTATGTAATAGCTATGTCTGTGTGGGTAGCAACTTAGGGTACACAACAACAAAAGGGTAAATGTGCTCATTAGGTCTTTCGAGAGGCAATAATGAATTAGTTCATAACAGCATCGCGTCGGTTGCTAGTTAGGGACTGGTGACTGGTGCTGAGGTACTTGAAATGAATGGTACGTTTCACAATTTACGATACAAATAAAAACTTCAAGAACACCCCTCCTTTATAACACGAATAATAAACTACTTAGGACGAAAAATAATTTAATTAAGAAGCTAGCATTACGTTGTTTTAAATGAATGTTTCCTGACGCTCACGCATTAATTTCCATTTCCCGTAAGTTTTTTATTAGACATTTAAACATGCAAAATCATAATAAAAAATCTATACAAGTAAATAAAATGTAAGTGTATTTTTGTAATGTCAATATAAGTTTTAGTAAATGAAAAATAACAGCTTTTTAGTAAATGCATATGAAAGTATGTATATATAGTACATATAACAAAAAAAAAAAAACATTTTTTTTTTAATTTTTGTCTATTTATTCCGGCTATTCTCCAAACCGATTGGACCGATTTTGACGGGACTTTCACTGGCAGATAGCTAATGTTATAAGGAGTAACTTAGGCTACTTATATTTTAGAAAAAGAATTAGGTTTCCGCGCAAATTACGTAACAATCATTTTTATCTTTAAAAACAGACTGCCGACCGCCGTAGGTGGAAGTGGGGTTAGTGGGTTCGCCACAATACCGACGGCATTCTCTAAACCACGCGAGCGGAGCCGCAGGCATACCTAGTATAAAATAAATTCTAAAAGCCTTATTGACCGATTTAAGAAAATTGAAAACAAATCTTTGTCCCCCCACCTATTTAGCCAATATTTACCAATATTTTTATACAGTTTATAAAATATTTTATTAAACAGTTATTTATTTATTACTAAACATGAAAAACGATTAGAAACAAAAACAAGTTTATTACTATTATCGTAAGGTAAACGTTGAATTAGGGAGTGAACAAACACGTTACAAACTGCTACTAAAAGTCGAAGAACTTGTTAAATGCGTTTACAATATAGCTAATTTAAATTTGCATTTTATTTCTAGTCAGATAGAGCTGATTTTTTATTGTGATTAAAGAACGCTGCGCTTCGTTAGTTAGACGCCGAGCTCAACAAGCTATTCCTCCGTGTAAAATCTCCAACTGAGATATGAACTGAATCAAAAATAAACGACACAGCACTTACGATCCGTTACTCTTTTATTTTCCCTTGGGTTTATTTAGTTCGGTACGTAAATAAACCTCGGACTATATCAGAGCGGGTTTAATGAACTCTTTATCGCTTAGTTTCGCTTAACAAACGATGTATATTATAATAAAGAGTTGATGAACCCGTTTTGTAAAATTGTTGTGAGATAAAAGTGTACAAGCTAAACAACGTGTCATGAATCATGACTGAGGAGAGATCAATACAGAGCCGAAATAATGGATGCCATAAACGTAAAATTAAGACAGTATGTTCCTTTTGAGTCACAGAGTACTTATTTCAAAATGAACTGTTAAGCAAGTGATAAAGGAGATAAAATTCAATTTTAAAATCAGCGACTTGACAATTGGTATATCGCCTCAGAATTGAAATAAAGAAATACGTATTTCACCGCTTATGAAAGTTTGTACGAGAATTCGTCTATAAATATTTTTCTACCCGTGCGAAGGAATGAACTCATAGCATACATAGCTGTTTTCAGATCAGCGAAACCCTTTGACGGCAAAAATACTTAGACTTGACTTTTGTCATAGTTTATATAGTATTTAAATATTAACCACAGTCTCAACTGATGTCAAGTTACGATGTGACATGGTAACACGCTAAGCTTCGAAGGCCTAGCTATAAAGCGCAGCTGCCGGTACACACCTATAGGTGTTTAGCAACAAATTTTCAACTTGAGGATGGTAGATGGCTTAGGCAGGCTTAAGAAAACCACAATGCTATGATTTCACCAGGATGTTTTCATTTAAAATCTCCGCTCTGTTTAATTGCAAGATTCGAACCTACGGCGATCGACCGAACGTCAGAACACGCTGCCACTGAGCAATAATCACTTCAACAACCAAAGCATTTTATCGCATAAAATTTGTGTTTTGAATGTCGCAAAGTTATTATAAAATTAGGTAATGTAAAAACTTGCTTCGCTCACTTGGCTCGTATGTTGTGCTCACAGTTTTATTCCTATTATATCCTAAATTTCATTAACATATAAATGTCGCGAATACCACGAACTTCATCACAATACGCCATACGTAGACTTACCATACGGTATCCAAAGGGACGATAATATGTCCTCCTATTCTACCACCTGTACTCCCGTGCTGCCTTATCCGCCCAATGGTCTCCTTTTTAAATTTACCCGTAGTATAACATCTTTTAAAATTTGCAAATAGCACGGAACGGTTCGCATGTATGTTCGGTTTGTATGTATGTTAGATATTATGTCATGTTTATGTAATACAGACTATGTTTATATATAAAGAAAAATACATTGGAAATCTTTGTATAATTAAACAGTTTATTTTTTTTTATAAAACTAGTTTGAATATTAATAGAGTTAATTTCAAACGAACAGGTTTATAATATAATTAATTCTACTACATCTTAATGAAGTATTTTTCTGTTATGAATTAAATCATTAATAAGCAAAAATATAACCACATCGCCTATTAAAACTTAAATTATGTCAAATTAAAGTAATTTTAAGTTAAAGAAATACGACAACTTGTTTTTTGCGAAACACATTTTCTCATTAGTAATAATAATAATTGAATTCTGATGAAAATCGAATAGAATCCATTTAATTACATCCTGAGATGACAGGCATTACAGTAAGCCATCACTGGTCCAAAAACATTTCGAGTTGTTGTGACGAGTCGATTAACTGGACTAGTTCAGTCAATACAATCAATATTAGAATTCATATAATATTTTAAATTACCCACTACTGGTCAAAGATCTAATCCCGAGGGAAGAACGAGTTTAACCACCACATCAGCCCATGACGTACTGCCGATTTCAAACGCTTATAATTCGGCAGTCATTTTCCCACTACATTATTGTACTTCAAGAACATTTCTCAAGACGATCTGGTTTTCTTACGATGTTTTTTTTCCTTTACCGTCAGCCGACAGTCGATTGTGAATTTCGAAAAATTAATTGTTAGATGTCTTCTTACATGTCGAGGTTTGGGTCTACGAACGACGAATCGATATTCAACTCTTCTAACCATTCTGCCAATATCAGTGATTTTTATTATTATTTGAATATCTATCGTCGTGCCATGTTTGACTATGGACAGAAACAATAATTTATTTCTACTCTCTAAACTTATAACATATTTCGCTTCCTTTTTTTAGGCATAACGATTGACCACAATATGACTCTATGTTAAACTAGCTTGTTCCGGCGACTTCAAAAAATGTTTTGATGTTCCACGGGATCTGGATCAAAAGTGGTCTGCTTTTTTATCGTAATTTTTCATTACTACTTAGCTCTTATAAATAAGCGTGATGATAATATGTAGCCTAGATCTTACATCGAGTTCAATCCCATGTTACTCTGAAACCTACATGTAAATCGTTACAGAAGTTCTTAACTAATGCGCATTCTAATACGGCAAATTATTTTTTTTATTATTACGGGAATTCTCATCAGCAAAATCATACTATTTTTCGCAACATTTAGGTGTTCTTAACCTAGTGGGATGAATTTTGAAAAATCCTTAATGCTTATTTACTTTTTTTTAATTATGGCTTCTGTCTATGTTGGCAATTTCGCCAATGTCAAGTGTGACAAACATACGTTTTAGAGTTTTGTTGCCAAATGTTCTGTGTACTGTAGAACCTAAAAACAAGACACATAATAATGACAAAACACTCACAAAATACATTATATTTTGTTAAGGGATCTGCAGGGATAATATAAAATTATTCATATATGTTAAACATGCAATTCACCTAATAATATAGGTTCTTTATTTATTCCTAGAGTCTCTAGAGTACACTGGCATAAGCGTAATAAGGGATTATTAAATAATAATAAAAAAGTATGAAATTTTAAATATATGGCGGACTATGTTCTCGCGGACCAAGGCGAACCCCTAGTCGTGAATATAATGAAGTTGAAGATCGTAGCAAACCAAGGCTAAAAAAGAAGCTAGGTCTTAAGTGTGCTGCCGGAATACACTAACATTTGTTTGGAAACGTTTACATAGTATAAAACTCAACGTCTTTCTGTCTGTCTGTGTGTTTATGTACTCTTCACGCGAAAACTACTTATCCGATTTTCATGTTTTTTATTTTATTTAATAGCTATGTTAAGTTTCCCGGTTATATGTTATATTTTGTAAGATAAAGTAACATACGGAATAAGCAGCTACGATGTTGGTGAATAGATTCGGAAAAAACACTCATAAATTGCTTACGCTGAGTAAACCATACGAGACATATCAAATGAATGTTCTACTGAATTATAGATCATAGTCAGTGATATCATATCTTCTAAGAATTACTCATAATAAGCATTTTTGTCTTCCGTCTTTTGAGCGGAGACAGCACGATTCGCTTGTGCGCTCGACCGACGGCATTCTGTAGTCCATGCGAGCGGAACCGCGGGCACAGCTAATAGACAGTAAATTGTAATTGGTAGCTAACAAAGCTATAATGATGTGGCTTAGTCACGATGTTTTCCTTCCCGTCTCCTTCCTTCCTGTAGTGCCTATTCAAAGCTTAGCGTGTTACCTAATATTCGAGTAAGTACATCGTCACTTATTTTGTGAGAACATTGTGGTCAAACGGTGACTCATAATGCAACCAAGAAAAATAATAATAATACCCAACCCTGGTCAACCAGTTAGATATACCTGAATGGCATAAACACAAACATAAATTTATTGCTATGAAACTCTGGTGAATAATTATGCGCATGCAATCATTTCACAAAAGGAGGCGCGCGAGTCATTTCATTACAAAGACAACGGGAACGAAGAAGCGGGCAAAATATAGTTAGATAAACTTTCATTGGAACCGGTGAAAAGATTCAAATAATCGAGTAAAAAAGAGATGGTCGCCCAAAGCGATAAATATGGAAGTGTCGTCTAGATGTTTATGGAAGACTCGAGGCACAAAGCGAAAGTTGATTTCACAACAACATATATAAATGTTCTACAAAACCCATTGGAATAAAGTGAACACTTATCTATACTACTATTATAAATGGATAAAGTTTGTATATTTGTAGGAGGTACTCGGGAACCACTGATCTGATTATAAAAACTATTTCGCTAATAGGAAGCTATGTACATTGTCCCTGGGTGATATAGGCTTTTTTTTATAAATGTGGGCGAAGTCTTAGGCTAATTATAGAAAGATAAGTTTACGCCTATAGCCACCTAGTAAAATTAAAGCTGTGCCTTCCTACGGGAAGTGGCATTTGCGTAGCAGCAGAATACTGTCCGGCGTATTATATAAAGATATGATCACTATTACACTTCATTTAAAAAACAATATAGTTAGTAAAAAATGGTAAACACGCTACGTCTGGAAAGTCTGTCAACTGACGCTGCTAAAACATACCGCTAGACGATTGATAACTTTATGAAGATAAGGCGGTAGTTTCTGCTAAAGAACTCTGCACAAATTCAAACTACATCTATTTGCTGTAGTATTATATTTACTATGTAATATTATCAAGTGAATTTAAATGATAAGCATCATTAGGAATCTCTATGTGTAGATGTATTAGAATGTAAGCAATCGAAAACTTATTTCGCTCTTGATGAATAAATTTAAAATTATCCATGTTTATACTCATTTGGCTTGATAAAAACATCTCAAAATAACCTTATTTATGTTAAAAAAAAAACAGACCGGTTTATTATTAATTTTTACATGCTACCGCTGGTTTTGTTTATAGTTATGAGGTAAAATGAACGTCTCTCGGCGTAAATTGAAAAGCATTAATTTCATTTTATGCCATGTGTCAGTTATTTTAAAATCTTGTTTTACACACAATGATAAGTCTGGAATCACAACATATTCAGACGAGAGCGCTGACCTGTGCCTACTGCATAGCTTCAGATATAGCAGGCGGCAACAAGTACTACGTTTGCAAATAAACAGATTGTTAAACAAAAATACATTTTATTTGCAGTCGATAAACTAAACAGACATTTGAGTATCAATGTAGCAGATTCTATCATCAATTAGAAACATGGTCAATCCCAACTTATATAAAGTAAAGCAGAAATAAGAGAAGAATTTGCTGAGTTCACCATCATAAAACAAGTGTAAAACCCTTCATAGTGACCCACTTTACCCAGTAATAAAGCGAGCGCTGGTAGGGATCTATACCCGACTGGATCCCTATCACATTACATATAATGGTGTTAAACCCGTCAGTGACCTTCTTTTAGTTCGTGGCATTCCAGAATCACCCGTATCTATCCAGCTGCAGAGAGGTTTACAAACCGGCATGTCAGAGAGGTAGGGGACAGAGAAAGTTGTTTGGAGATTTTTCCCAATAATTCCACCCTACCGAAGATCGCAGCCAAATAACCTTGTGATGATTTCCAGAGCTCCTTGGTTTAGGGGGGTATTACAAGCGTCCAAAGGTTACGGTAGCCGCTTACTATCAGGCTGGCCTTACACTTGTTTGCCTCCTTAGTTATATTAAAAAAAATTATAATAACGGCCGATAATAGATGGATAGATTGTATGCTGCTTACCATCAGACACAATGCCGGTCTATTATAAAAATATAAATGGTTAAAAATCTTATTCACATTAATAATGACCATAAAAATATTGACAGAACATTTTCGAAAACTTGCTCCTTTTTCAATCTTCAAGTTAAAAATCTGTCAAAAAGCATCTACTGGCGTATACTGTCAGCTTTTGGCAAATTGTAGGCAGAGAGTTCCATCTTTGAACGCATCTACCCTTGAATTATGATGAAAGCGTTAATTTATAATGCAACAAGTTTCACCTGATTAGTTGTGAGATCCCACTGGTCGGCGACAAACGATTGCCGGCTGTAGAGAAACACGGGAACTTGGTGATCCTTCACCGGGGCCGGGTCGCTGTTAACCCTGACTACTGTGAGGTGAGTCGTGGTGGTGCCCACTGCGATCAAATAAACATTCATTACCGCAACAGTAGTAGTAGCTAAATACTATTCTATATTAATAACAATTATTAAAAAGTTTTCCTCCAGCCATTTGCCTTTCGACCTAATTCGATGGCGTTTCTTGCTATGCAGTTATAATAATAATACCAGCCTGTAAATGTACCGCTGCTGGGCAATGAAGCCTTTTCCTTGGCATAGGCATAACCACCACGCCAGCCCACGACGTATTGGCGATTTCAAACGCCGAGAAATCCATAGTTGTATGTTTTTCCAACATACAGTGGTACTAAAAGAACATTTCTCAAGCGTTCAGCTTCCCTCACAATGTGTTTCTTCACCATAACTGATACTGTTACCAATTTAAGTTAATAAATGTACGCGAATTCCGAAAAAATCGTTGGTACATGCCGGGGCTCGAACCTGCGGACATCGAATCTATATTCTGCCCATCTAAACCACTCGACCAACACTAGTGTCCCCTACCTCTTCATGAGATTGGGTAAGACGTGGTTGCCCCTCCCCCTTCATGTGAGATTTATCTCATACTTATTACCAATTCATATATCACCAACACCTGATCCCTATCGTTTCAGGCTTAACCTGTCTGGCTTGGAGATGTGGCTATATTTGAAAGCGACAAATTGTGTGTAAACTCTCAAGTTGGTGTCATTGAGGTACTCTTTTTTTGTTGCTTAGACTCAAAGACTCCACTATCAAAGACAGACCAACAGACGTACGACAAACGTGACAAAACCAAATCATCTTTAGCTTGGGAAATTAAAGATACATTGAGAGGATAACACTATGTTCTAAAAACGGTCCGTAAATTTTGTTCCGAGTATACACTGGGGCTTCATATTTATATATTGTAAATACTTAAACAGAATCTAAGTACATATTAACGCATACAATTTTAACTAAGCAATTCTATATCACGTTATACAGGTGTTGGTTATGAACAGACTATGATGAAAACATTAAAAAATATTCATATTATGTGGTACAAAGATTCTTTGTAGTGTGACCTAAAAGTAAGTCAGCTAGTTATAAAACGTTATACTATATACACTTTATAGAAAAAAAACTATAAACGGATGTCGATGAGTCTGATCGTCTTCCTTACCACATCTTCGTGATCAAAGAAATGTTTTCCGAGCGAGTGACAGTATCAGCCGTAATGACATCAGTAAGGCCCGAAATCAGAGCACGAGTCTCTTTGTATTCGTTTTGGAGGCACTATTACGCAAGTCAGTGGTGCCTAAGTCGTGGAACAATTGTGACTAACACCAATGAATCCGAACCTCTTGTAATTTGAATTAACGTTGAATGGAATAAAATCAACGACTTCCGTGGTAACAGTAAGACACCTATAATTACACGGTGATGTTTAATCATCATGCTATGTCCCTATTGAAATAAAAAAAAACGAATTCTACTTTCATCATTTTTTTACGTACAAACTGTTATAGAAATTGAGTATTCGAGAATAAAGCATTGTACAAAAGTTAAAACTAACGAAATAAAATTATTTAGATTACGTTAAACAAAAGGTTTTACAACATGTATGATATTATTGTTCTAAATCAATCGAGTTACGTTATACTGATACACTCACATCTGTTACTTATGAAAACAACTACAAACTTTCCAGTTTCCACTGAAGCGTACAGCACGTGTATAAATAGTTGATTTATAACGTTTATTATTAACACAGTTATGTTCACTGGGAGATATGAAGTCAACGAAAACTTATAGAATGAGCTAATAGTGTTAAAGATCTCTTACATGTGTTATTATTTAAAAAAAAACTATTTAATAAAAAAACTATTCTCGAAATATAAGAAACGTCTAGAATTTTCTTGAACCATCGAGTACCTATGTATTCGTAGGTACGAAAAGACATCACAGTTCGAAGACATAGCCCAATAATTCCCCTTTTTTTTTAAACGTATAAAGTATTTTGTTACTTTCAAAGTCCTTCTAGTAATCTCGTGATCATTTTATTTGAGTATATAAGGAAGCCGTGTTCCGAACTACGACAATTATATTTTGAACAATCAAGTGGAAACAAGCAATGTAACGATATAGATCTGCAAAAGGACCATAGAGAGAGATATTGTAAGTATAGTGAGTTTGTTTGAACTGAGTACGAGTACGAAAACGGCACCATTTAACAAAATTCTTAGTAGATTATAATTATTAGTGTACTTATTTACTACATAAAATATCATTATTATTTTTCCATATTCGAAATCAAAAATTTTCCGGGATTTTCAATGTATTGTCCAGCGTCAACGATTTATGTGATGACATATTTATAATTAATTCCTCATCGTAGCAAATTATTATTACCTTCCTGTATAATTAAAAAGGTCCACCTATAGGTACTAAATAAGTACCTGTTAGGGGATTTTAACTGCAGGCGTTGCATGCCTGATTGAGGAAAACGTTTCGATGCCGTGTTAAAGGCCATAGTAATAAAACTATATAGTTGATTTACCGAATATGTAGGACTTAAATTGGTACTTTGGTACTATTTTGTATCACTCATCATATACAGAGAAAAAGATCATGGAGAAATTTTTAGATTTATCTTATCGATGTTTTGTACTTAATGAAAAGTACGGTGAAAAATTTCTTTTGGTGTCATCCTCTAGAAATGACTCTTCACACTTTGTTTAATGTACCCGAGATTGTAGAAGGGAGGTAACACGCTAGCCAGGAGACCATATCTTTACAGTACGGCAAACATATGAATTTGCAAACTTCTTTCTCGACTTTGCAGTTTTTGTGATCTCTCAAAGTTAGTAAGTTCATGTTCAATTCAAAATATATTGATTAAAAAAGATGATTATTGTCAGTCAGTCTACCATATAATAATAATAATAAGTTTTATTTGATCTCACACTTTACATATTATACAGACCGAATAATGCTTTAAAATCCAAAAGTTTTATCAATACCTACAGGATACTTCCAAGCTACATACAATTTTGCCCTCCTACAAGTTATGCACATAATGTTATAGTATACAATAATCCGGGTTGCCATTATGAACATAAATTTCTAAGCTAAGCCGCGGATAGAAAGATGGACATGGCGAAATTATAAGGTTTTCTTGTTGACTTCGAAACCCTAAAGGACATCCAACTGGTAGATCACAGGAGTGAATATCGTCATAAAATACTAGTTACAAATTACTCTTGCTTGCTCATATAAAGAAATCGTTTATTTTAATTCCTTTGAAAAAATTATAACAAAATAACAGTTTACTTATATAGTTTGCAGGAAAATAATGTAAGTGCGATTTATTTTTTACAGTTTATTACTGTCTATGAAAAGCTTCTTAAACTAAACAATAGATGTCGTTGAAATATTATTATCAATGTGCATAATTTCAAACAAATTTTATCATGAATCGCGTGAGGTTGTAGACAGAGATAACAAGAATCTGTATCGTAAATGTTAATTAACTGGCATCACACAATAATCTCGGCTGATAACCCGACATTTCTTATCTTATGTACATAATTTGATAATGCATCAAGTAAATCTCGTAAGCAGACGTTGTCCGACGGACTTTGTTCACTATAATTAATTAGTTATACAATGTTCTACAACAATTATTTTTTTCTTTATTTCCTATTGTTTTTTAAGTTTTCCCTGTATGCCAATTGTAGATGATCGCCTTGAGACTTCGAATACAATAAAGATAAATATGTCTAGAGGGGATTTTGTTATGTCGGTCACTTTGATACTTGATAGGTATAGTAATAGGTAGACACGTAATAGAAAAAGGTATAAATTAATATTAAAAATATACACCCATAAACATATTTAGAGCAAAGTAATAAAAAAGGTGCAAACAGATTTATTTGTAAAATATAAGCTTTCAAAAAACAATCAATTGATTAAATTAACATTTTAAATTAAAAAAATCTAAAGGAAAAAAAAATGAGGCACTAAGCTCAGTATTTTCAATTGTAAGGAATTTTGACCTAACAATAAAAATTGAATATTGTTCTATATGTCTAGAGGGGATTTTGTTATGTCGGTCACTTTGATACTTGATAGGTATAGTAATAGGTAGACACGTAATAGAAAAAGGTATAAATTAATATTAAAAATATACACCCATAAACATATTTAGAGCAAAGTAATAAAAAAGGTGCAAACCGATTTATTTGTAAAATATAAGCTTTCAAAAAACAATCAATTGATTAAATTTACATTTTAAATTAAAAAATTCTAAAGGAAAAAAAAAATGAGGCACTAAGCTCAGTATTTTCAATTGTAAGGAATTTTGACCGAACAATAAAAATTGAATATTGTTCTAACGATTTTTTTTTTACAATAGGTGATAAAATCAGTAAATCACTTGCCAGTAGTGTCAATATGTTTGTCTTCGTAGTTACATAATACTGGTATATATGGCCAGTATGAAATAAGAAAATATATTCTGTTATTCTACCTTTTTTTGCGTTCCTCTAAATATGTCCATTAGTGTAATTATAACGGTGTTTCTTGCCAGTATTCATAGAGAGTGTGTTATAATTAATGTTTTAAGAATAATGCGAAAAATGATTATATTACATTTTAACCAATAGCTTCTTGTGTCGTGTTAAATCTTCTTACGTCGCGTCACTGATACTGCAATAAGTTCTATGTTAAAAGACAGCTATTCATTACAAAATGTTATATGTATAGATATTTTCACATTAGATCCAAATTCAACGAAGCCCGCGAATCGCTCGCGATAATCACAATACAAGAATAAAAAATAGCCTAAAAGGATAATTGTAGCTTCCTATCAGTGAAAGCTTACCTCCTACAAATATACAAACTATCCTTATTTTTAATAGTAGGTTTAGACTGTGTTAGTAATATAGTGTATAAACTTCTTAATTAATAACTTTTGTAATGATGTTTTTTTTGTTACATGCCAAAATATTATGAGAGATTATAATCGACGATGGAAAAGCTAAATCGAGTAACGTGCATTTACACACGTTAGGCAATTAAGTCTTCCCACCGTTGATATAAACTATATACATAATAATAATTAGCTGAAGTGACTCGTCATAAGGCATGTTTTTGTGATTTTAATAAATAATACGATATCCTTTACGCAAAGAATTACAATCGTAATAATTATTATCGTATATAAGCTGAAAAGCAAGAATTGCTGGTATATTAGTATAACTAGCTGTACCCCACGGTTTCCCCTGCGTTAAATTTATAACACCGCTAACGCACCTGTGTGTTATTGTCGGTTCCCGTACTTGCCTACAGTTTTGCCAGATTGCTTGACGTTCATGATTACTGCTCCGCTGCATCGGATCGCAGCGTGAAGTCATATAGTCTATAACCTACCTCAATAAACGGGCTATCAATTACAAAAAGATGGTTTGAAATCTGACTGGTAGTTCGAGAGATTAGCGCGTTCAAACAAACAAACAATCTCTTGAAGTTTATAATATTATAGTAAGGATAGTAGGCCCTAGAGTGCGAATAAAATGCACGGATGGTATCATGTATAAATGATAACAACTGCACTAGGTCCAGCCGCGGCCGTTGCGTTGGGCCGCTCTCGCCTTAGCGACACGTGTCATCGACCTCAGAGCGTTGATAACCGGGACCGATCGACTCAATTGTATCATTAATATGACAATTGACAAATCGCTGCTAACTACACTGCTACTGCACACAGTGTTCTGTTGTATCGTTCATAGAGTTTCGGTTACCTTGTAGACTATTCCAAATTTGAGCATCACATAACAGCCGTGTGCAAGCTGTGATTTCCATCGGCAACATTTTAGGAATAATCATAACCTCCTTAGGAGATAAATGTTCAAAAAACGCTTTCTTAGTGCTCAATTTTGTTATATAAAGACCTCCTATGCAATGGGCGTTTTAAGGGTTTAGGGGGTCTGGACCCCACTTTAGTCTAGTCTAATTGCTCCAGGACTCTAAAATCTAACAATTAGGCCAGTTCGAAAAAAATAATCACACATTATCTTCACTAGTACCTAATAGAATCACCATCTCGTTAAGGGAACCGAATACAATATGTACTCACAATTAATATAAAGTGTTAGATAAGTTTCAAGTTTAAAAGCCAAATATTTTATCTTTCTATTCTGTTAGGTATAATGAGCAAATGTCAAGCCCTGTTCTACAAAATGTTTAATACTATTAACAACAGAAGATGATTTGGCATAATACCAAAAATTAAATCTTAATAGTATAACTGAGGTCAATATATTAAATTGTTAACAGTTGACAGCCCTACTCGCTGCTAGTGTTCAACTGATGAATATGGCCGTGAGGTGTCCGATTTTAGAATTAGCTTTCCCTATTCCCAGAGAAGGACTCGTTCCATTGTATATATTTACAGGTATGTATTATCAAATCAAATACAACCAAATTCGAGGTCATAACACAAGAAATTCATGACCTACTCGTAGCACAGCGTTTTAAGTTTTATCTCAATTCACCTATGTTTCTATTATATTTTCTGAAACTTTTCGAACTTATTCCCTCTTTTTCCTTCCATAATAAAAACAACACGCGCTTCGAAGTCGTAGCTTAAGTACGGGTTCACACATGACGGGTTACCGAAACGTTTTTCTTATGCGGTTTTCAGTGGCGTATTTAAACATACCTATGGGTTTATTATTCTCATCATACGGTAAAAACCATAGGTTTATGAATATACAGTCATACTACGTAGTATGTATGTACTATGTAGATAATACAGATACAGCTAGCGGACTTTATTACTCTATGGTAAAAGCGAATCTGTTAAAAGAAACCGTCTCGTTTATTTCGCAGCAGCCTACGGTAAAAAAAGCTCAAACGGTAGCAGTAACAATTCGCTAAGGTAGCAAAAAGTAAAGAAAATAAACCACAAAACGTATATATGTGAACGTTTTAGAATTTTTAACGTATACGGCTAAACTGAATCAAACATCGCAAAAGTGTGAACCCTGGGGTTACGGGTAACATTCATATCGGCTTTAAAAATAAAGTTCTCTGTCATATTTTTGCCGTTCTGTGAAGCTGTGATTTTATCACCCAGTCAGTGTCCCTCCTTTCCACGACATCGAGTTCTTCTAACTTAACGTCGAGTGACACTTATGACAGCGACGACTGGTGATAGGTTGTTGATTTCACGGTGATCGCCGCAGTATTTGGATTGCACTGCGCTGACCATAGAGTACGGTGCCCTCATACAGCCGTCCACAAAAAAAATCTACTAATACAGCGGTAAGAATAATCAATATCAAGTTTAGAAACCGTAAAAAATAATAAATACACCTGCGGAACCGTGGGGCATCGCTAATTTATCGCACATTATGAAATTCTACGTCTCTCTGTCTGTCTATTAGTTTATGTTCCTCACGCGAAAACCACTTATCCGATTTACATGTTTTTATTTTAATTCATAGCTATGTTACCTGGCCAGTTTATGGGGTATATTTTGTAAGATAAAGTAACATACGAAATGAGCAGTGACGATAATGATGAATCAATTGGAAAAAAAGACGCATTTCGGGCGCTTATTTGGCTTACGCTGAGTAAACCAAACGGGATATATCAAATTAATGTACTATATCGTAGTAGATCTTAAAAAGACCTACAAGAAAGTCAGCGAAAGCATATATCTATCTTCTAAGGAACACCCACAATAGGCATTTTTGTCTTCCGTCTTTTAAGGGGAGGCAGCATCATTCGCCCGTGCGCTCGATCGACGGCATTCTGCAGTCAACGCGAGCGGAGCCGCAGGCACAGCTAGTTTGATAATAAATGAGCAGTGTCTCGAATTTCCCCCAACAACGGATAACGATGAAAATGAATAGAAAAACAACGGAAATTACCCGTTATTACAAACTATATCTCGTTCAGACGAGTTATACAATAATATTGAAAGATAAATAGTGCGTTATGTTGTTTGTAATCGCTGCGTCCGCGATATCATATCAAAGCAATACATACACATACATACGTTTGCATTATCTGTTGTTATGGAGCCTATAATCGCAAATCGCAAATTTATAAATAATAAAACTGCGAACTTTTATTTTGGTCCGTTAATAGCGTGCATATGTTTCAGTGCTTAAAGCAATGATTGCTCAGTGGTATCGTGTACGGATACCGCGTCGATCAACGTAGTTGCAAATCCCTACAATGAGCCTGAGCTTTCGCTCAGTTGAGCTGAATAACATCATGATGGAACCATAGCATCGTGGTAACCCTGTCCTAATCCCCACCTAGCTATCTGTCGCCAAACACCTATAGGTGTGTTCCGGCAGCGGCTGCATTTGAGAGCCAGTTTCCTCACGAGGCTTAGGCCATCTTGGGTCACATCGTCACTTAACATGAGGTGTATTTTTAAAAGTATTTTTCACGCTATTATTTTTAAGTTTTGTCTTTATGCAAAATATTAAATGCCGAAAATTCTTTAGCTCTCGTAATTTGACATTCTCATATCATACAACAGCAATGTATACGTAGAATAAAGGAAACAAAATGGCAACATATTCACACCAGTCACGGATATTTAGTACAATTTTACATATATTATATATTTTTGAACTTATTAACACACCAATATAAATACAGTGTGTTGTATATTATTACCGAGTATGAACGGTTCATACAAATAATTAATTGAATGTATTACGTCCGCGTTATACACATAGGCATTTAATTTTTTTATTCTTCATAGGTTTAACGTTTGCCCACAATCTCATCTCATGTTATGTGATGAAGTGCACCAAGATAGTAACACGCTAAGCCTAGTGAGAGGAGTCGATTTTAAGTATAGCTGCTGGAACACAACTATTTGGCCAGCGCACATCGATGGACGGCAGGGCAGGCCATTTAAATTTACCAGCGTAAATTCGCACGTCTCCAATGGTAAAAAGATATAGATTCCAAAGCTCAGAGACTGACCATCGAGCATCCAGGGGGAATTTCTCTCTGTGATATTGAAGAACTCGCTGGAGGATATCGCGGTGGAATGCAACGGTATGTAGCGGGTTGCGAAGGCATGCGACTGTATTCGCCGGAGTCCGCTAGCATACGATCATAGGGGAGAGGCAGTGAAAGCGGAGATGCATGCCGCAGCATTCAGAAGTGTGTCGGCGTCCGCTGGCGGCATCGCAAATCAGCAGTGTGCGCTGGCCAATAGTTGCTTGGCGACAGATTTTCTACTTGAGTGGTAGCTAGTCACGCTGGCATTCAAAAATGTCCTACTATCATACTATGGTTTCATTGCGATTTCCTTCACCGAAAGACCAGGCTTGTTGAAGGGATTTGAACTAAGACGAATAGAGATTTGGCACAGAAAAATTTATTTGGAGATTTCTCTCTACTTGGGGCAGCCCGACTGGTAGAATACCTTCCACCTACTGAAAATCGCAGCCAAATAACCTTGTGTTGTGTACCTGCAGTGAGCAGGGTTTCCAGAGCTCCTTAGGATAAGGGAGTTCAAGGTCGGCAACACGCTAATTGATACCTATGGTATTATAAGCGTCCATAGGCTGCGGTAAGTGCCATCAGGCGAGCCGTATGCTTTTTTGCCACCTTAGTAGTATATAAAAATGAAGACGACCACTAAGCATATAAATTGTCAGTAATTGTCTTAGTTTCACAGATATCGTTGTGGTTTGCGTTTGTTCCATTTGCTAATTAAATACAAGGTCGGTTAATTTAGAGTGGTAATGCTAAGTGCTAATATACAATGTGCCTAAATATGTAAGCGCTAATGCTTATTTACGTTTCTTTTGGACAGAAAAATTGTAATCATCCAACCTGCTTATGCTTTATTTGCTATCTTTGGATTTTTTATCTTCAAAGTAATATCAGCCGGTCGCATTACAAATGTAATGAATGAGTTAAAATATAATGTAGGTTACACCAATTACAGTACTAATTTGGTTGCCGTCCAATACAAAGGTACCTCAGACTCTAGGTAGACCCTAATAAGAGGAAATGCGGGCGGCACTTTGTTTACCCAAACGTATTCCTATGCCTTGCGTATACTATGCAACCTATATCTACAACTGGCATGTTCCTATGCCCTATATAACACTACTACATCAAACACACACATTTTTAATGCATTTAAGATATAGTAATATAAAATATAGATATAAAAGTAGTAGATATAAAATATAAAGGCGTATCCATAGTAGTCATTCTTATAGTATTTTTGAAAATAAAATATTAATGTTGGGTTTAGATTTTAAAGAGGAAACAGGGGAATACGAAATTAGGATTTCGTCTATTTATACATAGTTACTACCTGTGCCCGCGACTCCGCTAGCGTGGACTTTTATTGTGCGGTACCCTAATTATATTTCTTAAATAAAAGTAGCCTAAGTTATTCCTTATTACATCAGCTATCTGCCAGTGAGAGTCCCGCCTAAATCGGTCCAAACGTTTCGGAGATTACCCGGAACAAACATGCAACAGAGTACATTTTATTAAGTTTTTTTTTTGTTATAGCTACCTTGTATATAGTGTATATGTATTTTGTATATGCATTGTGTGTGCATTTAGTAAAACCTGTTATTTGATATTACAAACAGACACTTCAATTTTATTATAAGTATAGATATAAATAATCAGTCCGAGCTGCAGTTTTCTCTCACGCTTTATTCGCGCGTTTAGGCATAGCGCGACAACAAATGATTACTCCTGAGAAGGGGAAGTAAGAGTAGAGTGGAACGGAACCAATCCAATTCAGCTATAAAGCACTTTACTGCTAAGTTTATTGATGTAATAGTCTAATTCACTTATAAGTATATGCATAAGTTTTAACATACTTCTTATATGTTCATATTATTAGAAGAAGTTAGTTAACAGTGTTAACAGTTCCGTATGCAACACTTTATTACGTTATTGATATTCGTGGGCTTCAACGTCTTCGAAAAGCATTTACTAAAAAACATCTTAATATTCAACAATACATATTATGATTATTTTTATTCCCCTACCATACCTAAATAATCAGAAACAAAGTACCCACAGAATACAAGTGGTTGAATCGTTTTTTTTTTGTTCAAGCTTCGCCTCAAACTTTTGTATGATATTTTATCCCGAAAAGTGGAGTTGCTTTACCAAAAAATTAATATTAACTAAATTATGTGAAATTATAGCGCGTTCGGACACCGCGTTACGTCAATGTACGTGCGAATTCTAAAATGAGCCTGCGTTTCTGGTAATGGAAAATATCGTGATGGAACCAGATCATGGAGGTAGGTAGGCATAATATAATGGTCGCCTGGTTAGCTATCACCCTAAATTAAAAATCTGTCGCTAAGCGCCTATACGTGGATTATGGCAGATGCACGTGAGAGGTTCCTGTAGACTTAGCGTGATAACATTTTAGGCCATATCGTCTCTTAACATGAAGTGAGATTGTGTTCAAATGACAAATCTATAAAGTCTAACAAAAAAAGAAATTTATGCATTAGTATCCGTATGCCAGAATGTATCAAACAGTTTATACAGTTTAACAGTTTATAGACTATACCAGGGGTTGCCATACTGCTCGCTGCGGCGCCGCTCTGTGTTGCTGCGGGGAGTAAGCTGAGATACTGAGAGACACTCCTGTTTTCTCCAAACACTAAGTGATTTTAGTTTGGCACAAATTAGAAACAAATAAGTATTATAATATAGATATAGAAAAAAGATATATATATATATATATATATAGAGCCTCGAATCGTAAGGTTGAAAAGTGACAAAATACTAAATCTGTAAGTGCGCCGTGAACTGGAAGAGTTTTTGAACCCCTGGAATATACCATTACTTACCACCAGGTGAAGTATTCCTATTTGGCAATGTAGCATATAAAAAAAAATAACCCTTTGGCTCTCAACATCACACAAAATGTGCGTAAAATTGGCCTTAATGCGAGTAAAGTTATTAAGAAAATGATATAAATACAACATTAAGTTATACTTACTCTTTGTAGGTAAATTATAATAACGTAATATTAGCACAAACAGGCTAACAGAGCTGACAATCTCGCATTATGATTATATTGTTTACCTACTATAGGAAACGCATTTTTTATCCTTATTAGTATGGTGTAAGGATGAATTTTCAATGAACGACGATTTCTAGTTGCCTACGGCGCGGCGCGGCGTACGCACAGCAACAAGCGCGAGAGTGCAACTACAGTTTCTTATTTGAATAAATTATGTATTATTGAATTACAAGAAATTTTCTAGTTGAAACGCCCGGTTTTTGTGTGTCTCCAATACATTTGTGTTTCAAATCGTTCACTTAACGTTGGGACACCACGACAGGATTTAAAACTTTATTTTTATAGATTTAGGTTTATTGTTGCAATTTCACCTGACGTTAAGTGACGATTTAGCCCAAGCCTAGTGAGAGGAATGGCTATGGTTCCATCACGATGTTACCTTGTACCGAAAGCTCAGGCTCATTACAGGGATTCGAGCTCACGGCGATCGACGCGGTGTCCGCACACGCTACCACTGATCCATTATGTAAGGGTCCACGGATAGCGCTGACCACTTGATACGAGCATCCTATAGTCGAGTCTGTCGAGCTTAATATAGACGGGTTATATGTCAAAAAACAAGCGGGTTTTCATACGAACATTGCAATGCGATCATTGTATGTTCGTGCGAGCGATGGCCAAATAGGACGCCGCCTTAGAGACTTCTATCGCGTATAACACAACCAAACACGTCATCTATATATGCTGTAGAACAGTCTTAACAACATTGTGAAATGAGGAAATTTACCGTTTGTAGAATATAACATTTTTCTAATTATCGCTGTTGGCTTGAAGGGCCTTTACAGCTTCAACGACCTTTGGGGCAAGCGCAGAAGACACTCAGCCGAAAAGGCAATAAGCCAAGAATACCAAAGAAGCCGATGCTCGGTTTAGGTTGTTGCCGTGAATGCAATTCCACGAATTTAATCTAACTAAGTACTCATTCGATCTAAACTATATATGTCACCGGATGATTGTACAAACCGTTATTTTATACAAAATATAGGCAGATTATCAATTTTAGGTAATTTTTGAAAAGACACCAATAATTTTCAATTTTTGAGGTTCTGTCTATTAAATAAACGAAACAAGATATTAGTACTTAGAAAATGTCTCAAGGGTAACTTTGTTTCTGGCACTCGCAGGCTTCTGTCGCAACCAGCTCACTTCGCTCACTCGACTTGTGCGTTATGATCGCAGTTCGAACCTAACCTAACCAATCCAGTTAGTTTATAAACCTACGAAAATGTAACCGTTACACTCCGATTTTATACAATTTTACAATTTCACTAGATTGTTTATAAACTAACGATTTGTACAATTGTACAAATTAAGCGGTGACATATATACATGTTTAATATTCGTGTATATATGTATTTAGTTTATCTAATAATTATTTTCTAAGCACTACTTTAACTAACTATTCAACGCCTTTGTTCCTATTGTGAAAGGAATTGTATTTTAAGTTCACGTCTTCGGAGAAGTGAAAGAAAACTTCGTAAATAAAATTGTATGTATCAGAATGACAATTTACAATATATTTCACGCAATAAACGTACTGGATATTGAGCACTACATTTTTAATTATGTGATATAAAAATAAACAATACAAAATTAAGGATTCCTTTTATATTTTTGTAAACAATCGAGAACAAATTTCGCTATTCATTACCAAGACGTCGTCAATAGGTTTCATTTTATACCTATATTTACTTTAGCTTTTGTATATTTCTTTACTTTGTATTGTAATTATGGAAGACAAAAAAAAATTATTAGGAAAAACACAACGATTAAATTTAAAAGAAGTAACATTTATTTAGAGGTGTCGGTGGATGCCGTATAACGTCAACTTCGTTGCAAAGCTATGTAAGTTCGATTTTTCTTTAACAAAATTTGATTATTACTGAATAATAACCTTGTACTTCTAAACAGTACCGGTAGCTTTGCATATATTAATTCTTAACGTGAATAATATACGCTTTTTACTGCACTGGAATATTTTACAACTTCGAACAAATTTGTTGTTTTAGACTAGACAACTATTTTAGCGTTCTGTTCTCAAAAAAGGAACCCTACTTCTAAGCCTAGGCCATATGTCCTATCTATAAAGGGCTGTGAATCATTTGAACAGTAATATGTAGTGGTTAAAACATTATAACAATAGAATATACATAAATTAATCAAAAAGTACAAAATGAGACTAATGGGAAGGGTGAATTTTAAAGTACATTGTTTAGGGCCGCATGATATTTCTCATCCAATGTTTCATGGATCATGAAATATATGGACCCATAATTATTTAAAGAGGATATGCATCAGGTCAATTGTCCGTATCACACATAACTTATGGTAAAAAACGAATGTATAGAAAGACACTGACCAGTCAACGTGCACATTCTCCGGCTGTTGATGTCCTGCATCACTTGGCGCATGACACCACCGAGAGCTTTCGCGTCCCCCGACGATGATTGTTTCGACAACCATTCTGTTTCTAGCTCCATCGACAACTGTTAAACATAATCATTTACATACTATAGTGCAACAAGAAACACGTTACATAAATGTTGATATAACCGATGTAATTTTTTGCCGGTTTTCCGAACTGGTGGTATTGTGAGGTGACATTCATAAGTGCCTTCTTAGAGTCTAAATTGGATAAAATATTTTTATTTTATCTTGATTAATAACTTACGTAAATAATAACATTAAATTATATTACTGCGCTGTTAGGTTTGTACGAGTCTCACCAGAAACAATAGTAAAACATTCTCATCCAAAAATCCCAATGGGTCTCACCGATCGCTTACGTCTTTAATATTAGGGAATAGGAATTCTCAAATCAATGATGAAATTACATTTAAGACCCCAAGGCCACTCTCATCTAGATACTTGTGGTATATTAATGAAGGTCCCAGTAGCATTACGTTCCATAACTACTTCTACCGTAAGACAACAGTAGTGTCCTCGCGCTGCCGCGATCCAGTCTAAATTATTTCACTAGCAACACGCAATGGTACATCAAACGTTCCAAATTAGTATTCAAGAGTAGCCTTTGAGATTGGGTTTCGATATATTTAAGCTACAATGATTAACAAAATATCGGGTGGAATGCATGCCCAGTTTGTCCGGTACGGTTTTGCCCGCTCTTTCATTTACAAATTTTCTTAGTGTTCCCAATAAATCAGTTTAGATTATAAGAATTCGGACTGTAGGTTAAGCATAATTATTAAAGATTTATAATAGATGTAAAATATTCAGTCTAACACCCCACCACAGTGGCATGCTTAGGAACGCGCGTTTCGGGGTCAGTCAGTATATACCCAGATGCTCAGAAACTTGTAGAACAGCATGATAGCGATGGATTACCGATCTTTTGATGATCGACGTTGTGTTTGGATTGTAGTATGTTTACAATCACGCACAGTGCGGTCATTTTGCCTTGCTACTATTAAAAAAAAAGAACTTACCAAATACTCGGTGAGTTTCTTTACTAATGGTTCAAGATGGACGGTCCTGGCCCAGGCGTCGCAGACGAAGCACAGGTTGAAATAGTAAGCATTTCTAGCGTACTTCTTGTTATCTATACGTACAGGGAAGCCCAAGATCTTGGAGCCCAGGAGCGTACTGTGAATACATATCATTATTTTATTACTGTTTGTATTATCATCATAATCATTTCATTTGCAGGCCAGCAACAGGACAACGACTGCTGTAGCGTACCAACCCGAAATGGCACCTATGCCAAGCATCGAATTTGCAGCCTCTTATAAGTTATTTAAATATGAAATCAAAATACTCTAATGCTAGACGTGTCGATTACCACGCTGACGTTTGATAGAGACATGAGATCGATCCTAAAGTGTTGCCATTGCATTAACCTAGCATAAACTTTCCGAACAAACAAACTTTCATAACTCTTATTTAAAGTGGTAAACTAGAATCAATCTGGATTATTTGAATATGTACAAATGTTACGGCCTCCTTTGAATGGTGTCCGAACTACGTGCTCTACTTGCCCCACCCTAGGTACGACGACCCTGAACGACTGTAACCATTTTTCCGTTTCTTGGTTACATTGGTAGTAGTGAATTAGGTCACGTTCAGATAATATTATTTTTAATTTTATTTTTGGTATACCGTATACAAGATTTTATTGAAAAGAACAGTAACAACAGAATAAGTATTCTTGTAACTTAAAAGTTTATCACATGGATTCCATGCGAGAAAGTTACCGTATACCGTACGAACTTGTCACTGCGTCTAAAAACGATTTTATAGAATGCGACACGAAGTGGCGCTTATGTTTATGCGGTATCGTTCACGTGAACAAAATTATCCCTCCAACCTCATCAAAATTAGATATTGATGAGAAAATAATTTAAGAAAATTCTCGATGTAGAGGACCTTCTAGACCGCTGCTTGAAATCGAACACGTGGGTCCATGATGTAATGTTTAAATCGAATGAAACGGTGGTCGTGTAAAAATCTGTCTCGTATACGTTTAACTCTTAACGTAAAAAAATCGAATTAAATAATCGTCGCATTAACATGTCTTTTTTGAACCAAGCGCCCTTAGAAATTGTAAAGGTATCCGTAAGGATGTAAAGGTGTCAGCGGGAAGACGAATGAAAAACCAAAGTCTCGGAAGCACCACCATCAGATCTATTTCTGCCATAAAGCAGCAGTGTTCGCGCTACTATGTTCCGCTCCGAAAGGTGTGGTCAGCAACACGCACTAGTAGCAACTAGTATTAGTACACTAGTTGTAGCAGCAGTAGTAGCAATCTATTATGACTGCGAACAGGACTGCCGTCCTTTAAAGGTTTGTTGCACATGGCGATAGCCTGTAATATCACCTCAACATCAGGTGGAGTGAATGCTAGTTTGCTTTATCATTTCATTAAAAAAAAGTTTTTTGGTCTCAACTGTCCATTTGAATTCGTATCACCTACTGCATCTAGGGAATTGCCTATTTCGTCTTTAAGTTTATCTACTACTGTTAGTACGGAATACGGATTGTCAAGAGTACCTACTGGAAAAAGGTTAGACGAATACACGATTAAAACGTTTAGGCATAAGATTTCGTAGTAGTCGTAGGGCTAACTTAAAGGTCTAGCTAGTCATGTTCTAAATGAGTAAGTATGTATTGGATATTTTAATTTTTTTACACAGCTTCTGCTTCTTTGCATTACACAGTTATAAAATAATTAGAATACAAAAATATTTGTCTCGTAATACTTTTTTTGTTACATAATATAGATTTAGTTATAAGTAAAACAAATTTTGATAATTTAATCATCAACAAATAGTTTTAAACTTTTTAATGTGTTTGCCACAATTAGTTAAACTGATAAGATATCGTGTTTGAAATAAGGCGGGAGTTATTAAAGACATTATTATGTTTATTTAAGAATATTTTAAATATTTTTCATTTAAATTAATAAGTCTATCAACGATTTCGGCTCATTGTTATTGTACACTTAATATAGTTAATTAAAGTTAATGTGGTCATTAACGTAAAATATTATAATAAAAACAAATCGTATGAAGATGAAAAATATGAGTGCGGAGGTTGACGAAAGTGCAACTGCGGTTGTACGTGCGGATACTGCAGTTGTAAGAGCGGATACGGGAGTTTGTGCTGGTGCGGATGCGAGCATTGTTGCTTGTGCGGATACGGAAGTTATTGCTAGTGCGCGTTTATCATTCTATTTTACATTGTATATTCTAACATGCTGTTTTGGCTTCTTTAAAGATAACTAATGTCCGTATTAACATAGCTACGAAAATGCATGGCAGGCCCGGAAGGGCCGCCCTCTGAAGGAGACTGTCCGGTGCTGTTTCCCCGTCCGCCGAATCAGTGCAATAGGAAGATGGGCCCCCCGACTCATCTGCCCTTGGTTCGGCTTGGTAGGGGAAGGAATTGAATGAACGCACCCCCTTCCCTCCCATCCGGCGTTTGGTTTTTTAAAGAGGTTTTCTCCTCTGCCTCTGCCATAAGTAGTTTGGCTGGTTTATATCAGCAGCCACAATATATAACAACTCAAGTCAAGCCAAAAAAAGCCAAACCAGCCACAACAATCTAGCCTTCTTATCCACATTAAGACTTGATGATATTGATGTCACAATTAGCTTTTTTTGCCAACCTGTATGTAGTGATAAGCTTTAAATAGACCACTGGATTATTTTGTATCTGTAGTCTGTTTGTATAAAGTTACAGATTCTGATCAATAAACTGGTTGGGAATTTTTGAAAGCCTACAATACTGAGACATGTTACTGATGTTACACACATATATTTAACAGTTGTTCCACATAGAAAATATATTAAAGAAGACATAATATATTCAATTTATGGTAAACAAATTAAGTATTCCAACTTATTCATATATTATTTAAAAATCATGCTTGAAATTAAAATGACACATACCTATTTATCAATGACTAAATTATTTAAATTTTTGTAAATAAAAATCATTATATTGCTTTTGGCATTAGAAAATAAGTCTATTTGGAATATGATATAGTTGTAGAATTTAATGCATTTTTTCTGAGTAAATTATATTGATGAATATAAGAAAAAATGTATATGAATCTCGAGAATGTGCTATTAAAAGCATAGGTACTTCATAGGTAAAAGAATAAGCTAAAGAAAATACTACTAATATACACCTAAAAATCATAGAAAAAATAAATTAAATACCTACTGCTTATTAGATAAGTAGTGCAACTTATAAAAGTTGTTATTCAATTGGTTATCAGTGATGGAATATTGATCAAATCTCCTTAGTTCAAGCTATAATATAATATGTTATGTGAGCCACAGCATAGAAATAGTAACAGAATCTGTTGACTATGTTGTTAGCATGATACAAAAATCTGAATACATGAGTGACGTTAAAAATGAGGAGTTGAAAAAAAAATTATCTTCATATTTGAAATCTCCAATACAAACTGTTAATGCTTATCTAATAAGCAGTAGGTTTTTTTTTTCAAAGATTATTAGGTATGTGTGGGAAGTATTTTTAGCTTATTTTTTTATGAACTAAAGAATCTATGCTGATAATAGCAGATTCAAAGGACTTTTTATTACTAATTAACTTAATTAAATTAATAATTAAACTAATTTTATTACTAAACTAACTAAATTATAAGTAAAAAAATGATATCATAAAAATTTTGTTGATAAAAAAAATTGAAAACACTTACACGGTCAAAGTGCATCGTTGTAGCTGCACTTTTGGTATTATGTAGTGACTGACAGTGTCGAAAATTTCTTTAGAGATATAATTTTCTGGCACTTGGCAGGTTATCTTCGGGCCGGCAGTCGGATGAAATTCACACAGAAATATACAACGAATCGGACCTTCCTGTCCACAGCCCTCGTAATACTTCATGTTTCCATCCATTATAAACAAATTGTTAATATCCATTTGCACGTCACTAACACATTTTATTTATATAAAACATTTCATTTTAACACAAAGCACATAATAAACAACAAATTTGACATACAAACACGATTTTCGTACGTAAATATGATTATGATTACGCACGCGCATTAACCCACTCTGCGACACGTAAAACAATCGACTAAAATTTCCATAGCACTTGAAGATTTTTGGAAGTTTTTTGACATTAATGACATACCAGAATGGCTGACGTAGGCTTTGATAAGTACGTTTGACAGTTGAATTTGTTTGCTTTTATTGTATAGTTCTTCCCTTTTTCGTGACAAGAAAAGGCATGAGTATTTAAACCATACAGCCAAAACAGATGTTGTTTTTTAAAGCCCATGTTTAAGTTAAGGCCATAGCCGTGTCTGAAATTTTCTCTATATCATGAATTTGTTTGTTTTGAACCAAAGCTTTCAATATTTTGATATTCCTCTTATGGAATATATTCGCTATCTCATATTAGGTTACTGTACCTATTACTGGGTATTAGAAAAATAATAGTCATCAACTCAATATTCACTACCTACTCGAATCTAAAGCTGTTATCAATAGTATCAATTCTCTAGTTATAGAATGTGAGTATAAAATAAAAGTTTGTAGTGAATATGTTAGGTTATCAAACGTATGCCTATTATATTATCTAAATGAAATAGTGATTAAATTTTCCGTCATATAAACAAGTTACAAACTGTAAACATCGTAAACTTAGGTACCTATACATATTTTACAAAAATATCACATATAAGTCATGTATTACGATTATTGATTATTATGTTTGTTTTTATATATTTCTATTAAATAATTAATAATTAATAAATCATAAATGTAACAAAAAATAAAAAATAATTTTTTGACCTATTACTTAATTGTAAACACAAAATAATAAATATTAACATAAGAATAAAAAAAAATTAGGTACGTTAACAAACATACAGTCGTAGAGACATACAAAGGAACTGAAGGAACTAAATGCCTAGTACAAAAAATACAAACTAGTCTATGAATATTATTATATCCTATCCATAATATATATAATATCCGTATTAACTGATACAAAATATTCGTAAATTCAGTGTCTAATATAGCGATTTTATTCTTATTGCTTGCTTACTGTATTACCTTGTGTTCATATATCATAATATATGGCTTGTAGCTCGTATTATTATACCGGTACCTATTACGAATATATTATTAGTTACACCTCTAGTCAACACTATGTCAAAAAGTTTATGTTTTGTAGAATTTAAATTCAAATAATTTAGTCTTAAAAACATGGAGCAAGTGACTTATAAATTGCTTGTAGGGGCGACTGGAAGTGTGGCAGCTTTGAAAATTCCAGTTTTAGTTAAACATTTATTAGATGTGCATAGTGATAAATATCGTTTTGAGGTTAAGTTCGAATGATATGAAACTGTTCTTTATGCTCCTGCTACACCTGGGTTAATGTTAATGTTAAAGCCTATGTCGAAATACGCCATAATTATTGCAATAAAAATAACGCGTTAAACGAGTGGCTACATCTTAGTCCAAAGGTAATTCTTAATTAGTTAGTGTGTTCAAATAGCTTTTCATATTTTTTGAAGTAGATACGGTAGTATCACATTAAGGATTCTTTTTTCTTTTAAACTCTCCCTATGTTACTCGAAATGATAAATCCTATGCGATACGCCACCATTCAACACTTAGTGCTGAGCTATTTTTATGACATTGTAAACGAGAATCCCATAAGCATGGTACCATTTGAAATAGTTTTAAAACATCCATTACTTTTTCATTTGACCACTCGATTGTCACTGCTTATGTAAACAATGTTTCCTGCCAAAAAAAGAACTTACACGACGCACAGACAGAGAAGGCGCTAATGTAGCAAATGCAAGTTAATGCAATATACAACGCACTAAAACCCTATAATGTGTCGAAAAAATCGCCACCCGATTTATCGCTTAAAGTCTAACGTCACTAACAACGCCACATATCAATTAATGCATTAAATGTTGGCCACATCTGCGTAATGTCCTAATTATTGTGTTCATTAACGTGTTATGGCACAGGTGTAGCAGGAGCTTTATAAAGACTTAGAAAGTAACGGGGCATATTCGAATCTGCCTATAAATTGTTCAGCTACTGTCAAAATTGGTCAGCAGACCTGCAGACATTAACTTGTCATGTAGTACATCATTGTCACCTAAATCCCAGTGTTTGATGATCAGTGCTATTATTTTGTACTGTATTTATCACTAATCATAGTGCAGTTAATTTGTGAAAACATTATATATAATAATATAAGTAAAATAACAATAAAGTACTGATATTATTATAATTAAAAAAAAGTACATTTTTTTGGCATTTTTATTAATATTCCGTTTTTGTCGGAAGAAAACTCTTAATATTAGTAGTTTCAATTTGTTAGAATTATATTATATATTAAGCCATACCCTTAGCAGAAACTGGGGGCCAAGAGTGGAAGTCTATTAAAGATGTTTCTCAACATGTTATGTAATTATATGATATGTTATGTGCGCAAGTGGAGGTCTATAAATATTGGTACAGTTATCAGAAAAATAGAAATATTTCTATTATTATGATAAAGTTTTTGCAAAGCTGATAATAGCTGTCAAATAAATAAACTATAAAAATACTAAAGTAGATCAGCTATTTAAAACTAAAAATGATGTATTTTAACACTCGGATCAGGCCAACAGATATGATTTATTATTTTTTCTATGTTTTAGTTGAAATCCACAAATCATAAAAAAAAACATATTACACTTTTTTTAATTATTATAATAAGACATTCAAATCAACAGGTGCATTTAGTAGTCACAGAGTCAGCTAAACACTTTTTTGATATATCAGAATTACCATCAGAAGTAATTTTATATGATGATAAAGCAGAATGGAGTTCCTGGAGAAAAAGAGGAGATCCGGTGCTTCATGTTGACCTTGGAAAGTGGGCAGATATGATGGTTATTGCTCCATTAGATGCAAATACACTGGCAAAAATGGCACAGGTGCTAATATTATGACCTACATTAGAATTTCCAATAGAATGTTATAATAAGTTAATGACTGGGTCATCAAGATTATAACTTCCTTAGCATAAAATGATGATTCAATATCAATGGTAGCTGTCAGAACACACCCATAAGTGCTTGGTAATGTATATTATATACATTTGGATGGTAACTAACTAGGTCAGTGCTACAAGTCTCTACCACCATGCTATAGTTTCATTACGATATATTTGTTCATGGAAAACTCAGCTTGTAGGAGAATCTAAAGTCACTTCCATTCAACACTTCAGTGACACATCACTGTCCTTTAGTTATTTATAGCTATGAAATTGATTTATGCTTGAAGGACTTTCTCCATATCGAAGGACCTTTATTAAGATTTAGTGAACATGTGAAGAAGTAATAATCGTATTTGTAATAAAGCAATTGATTGCAGGGTTTGTGCGATAATCTTCTAACTTGTACGATACGTGCATGGGACATGACAAAACCACTTTTATTTTGTCCAGCAATGAACACGCGCATGTGGGAACATCCTATGACAAGTAAACAGATAAACACGTTGAAAGAATGGGGATTTGAAGAGATACCTCCAATAGAAAAGACATTGATTTGCGGAGATACTGGCAAAGGTGCAATGGCGGAAGTTGAAACCATTGTCGATTTTATAAAGAAAAAAGTTGAAGTTCATTTTGAAACATAAGATATAACAAATTAATATTGTATTTTATTTTCTTATATCCAATATTTGGAATAGAGTGGGTTTCATTTATATGACCTCGGTTGTACCGACTTTTTGGTTATAGCGACGTAACACTTAAGTACCTTGATTTTAAAGTGTACTTTTAGAGGAAAATAATTTGGTTATAGCGACTACGAATGTTACGCCGATTTCTGCTATAGTGACTAGTTTTAATTAACTATTTGTAAAAAGTTCCTATAAAGTCCTTGCAGATATTGCGCCAGCGAAGACCGAAGCATCAAACAAACACACAAAAGTTCATTCTTCCAATATAATGCTTTCTTATATTTTGTTTACATTTACAGATGGTCAGCAGTTGTAATAATACGCTTTTGTTTTTAATATTCAGAAAGGTAAAGTTAAATCTAAGAATTTCAGCGATATATGCGCATTGCTGTGGCATTATTGTCTGCCAATAAATATTCTTATCTTTCTTTCTTGCTTTTCTTTTTTATTTTCTACCTATGTATATAGCGACGGAATTATAGTTGTCCCTTCATGGTCGTTAAATCGGAAATCCACTGTACTTTCATATACTGTGGATAGATCGAAATAGAAATTGTTCAGTCCTTTATTAATCATGCAGTAGTGGAGCAATATGGACAACTGAATAGCTGTCCACAAATGTTGAAATCAGTATTAACTAGGAAGAAAATGACCTACAATTTATTATTATATACGTATGTGTAGACGTGTATATATATGACTTACAAAATATAAATCATTTTATCATGTTCATTGCAGTTGATGTTGATATCCTACTATTCCTGAGCATAAGCTTTATTTCCACAATATTCATGCCTGGTTTATGCCAGTTTTGTCGAGTTTGTGATTTAGTCTACCTACATTGCTCCGTTTACGTTTACCTACTCTATCTCGGTTATCGTCCTATCAGTAATCTACTAATATATCTAACCACAATAAAGTATTTATTATATTAATATAAAAAAATTGGTGTGTGTATACACGCAATGCCGGCACTTTGTCAACGTAGAGCGAGATTGTCTTTCGGCGCCCTTTGTATTAGTAAACGCTTTCCGGTTATATTTATTACATTTTTGTAAAATAAATAACAGATTTCCAATAACCAATACTATATTTAAAAGTTTTTTTGCTTGAAATTGCCATTCGTATTTTTGCGCTCCTTGCTATCTGGCTTCTAGAGCAACTGCTTCTTTCGCTCTATCTTTAATGTGTGCTCTGTTGTATGATTCATCTTTCTCAGAACTTGTACTGAGCAACGGCTTAAAAAGGTATGGAGTACAAGCATAACCATTATATCCTAAAAGCCTACCACGGAATTCTCCACTTTCAAATCTTTCTTTTAGTGTACTTTCATTGAATATTCAACACTAATATTAGTAAACACTTCCCCTCCAGCTTGCAACTATGTCTCTCATTTTCAACTTATCATCACATTCAACTTGTACGTTTAGGGGATAATAACCTTTTCTATTCACATAATCTTCGTTCAAATCATCGGGTTCTCTTTTTATTCGGATATGTGTGCAATCTATTGCTCCAATAACATTTGGGAAGCCAGATAGGGATCTGAAATTCCTTATTACATTTTCTTATTCCTCCAGTGATGCTGGCATACTTATGAACATGTGAGCTTTCTTAAGCAAAGCTTCCGCAATATTCTTGCAAATTTTACTGACCGCTGGTTGTGAAATTCCGTGCAAGTCTCCACTATAATCTTGAATCTGAAAAAAAAGAAGAAATAATGCAAACACCTACAAAATAATGAAATAATTTATAAGAACGTATGCAAGTTTAAATTACCTCTTGGCGAGCCCAACACCGCAGCGCACATGCCACTTGTATGTCTGGTTCTATAGATCCTCCACGAGAGTCACATGGAAGCTTATGTTTAATTAATTCTACTAGTTTCCAGGCAAAAACTTTGCTAAACCTATATTTCTTCTTAAATAATTAAATAGATTTTATATTAGAGAATTTAATATTAAATAGTTCAACTCAGCTTAGTTTAAGTTATCACTTCTGTCAGGCGTCCCGAAACGCACATTTTTTTCCATGCATAAAATCGACTCGTGCAAGTACCTACAGAAAACATAACCGTAATTTTTATCCCTAACCTGCTCGAAGTTTTAATTCATTGCAACTTTAAATTTAATATGGTAGCAGAAGCTAGATTTACGAAATTTGTGATCTATTGTTACTTGTGTGTTTACTACATTTAAAAATAAAATACTACGTATAAACGCACTTCAGTTTTTGCATATTTCATCCAAATCTAAGACTTTCCTAACCTTCCTAGCTACCAAATATAAGATGAATAAGAATTAACGAACTTCTTTGTTTGTTCCATGATGGACGCTACCGTGGCAAGGTATCAATATTTTGCTTAATAAAGATGAATAGCGGATGGAAATTCGCTGGAAAAAGTGTAGTGTCCCCATAACACGATGACATACTCGAGTGCGCCACAGAAACAACAATTAAAATTGAAAAAAAAACCTCGAAAACAAATTACTTTTGAGTGTAAGGTTTGAGATATTTTTTAAAATTGGCTTAACTATTTACAATTACATCGGCAATATGGGTTGAAATCTAATATCCCTATATATTATTTCTGAAAGATACAATGTTTTTTTTTTTGTGGCAACGCCAAACCTTTTTGATTTGTGATGATGCCAACACATTATCTGACTTGGCTGCATGGTTTTAGATATCTTTGCCTTTTCCTTTCACGGAGAAAGGGAAGAACTATACCAAAAAAAATATAATTCCAACAAATTTTAAAACTTATGTTCCCCGCTAGGCGCATTCTATTAACAATATGTTTAACTATCCCGACAGTTGTTAGATTATGTACATTCTATAATGTGTGAAATTTATGTACGGGTCAGCTATTTTCATTTATAGAAAATAAATAAAACTTTTGAAATGTTATCTGACAAATGTAATATCCATAGTTCACAGGTAAGTATGTGTGTATTACACATGCTTATCAAATAATATATTAAACATCAAATTGAAAATTCCTAAATTATTATTGTTTCGAAATAACCCTGTAATAATAATGTATATATTTAAAAAAAAAGAAATAATTATACATCATCGATAATCATTATTAAAAATTAAGACATTTTGTGGTCATGACTTAGCGAGTTACATAATTAATTATTACGAAATATATGCTGGTAGGCACCATTAATCATCATATACAGAGTACACATTAATTTGATGTTTTTATAAGTTATTTTATTTTTAATCTGTGCGTTTGTACGACGAGTCCTATTATGGTTTACAATTATTACGTTTCACGTAACTCATCAAATAATGTGCACTCCTAACTTAACATAGTAAACGAATATATTAAATTATTCCTCAATTAAATTATATTAAAATTATTTACTGGAAAATCATATTAACAGTAATAGTACCGATTTCAGGCACCAATTGTTATTTAAGAATATATATACTTGATAATGTCGCATGAGTTTCACATAAAATGATATATTATAGCTACATAGTTTAAAGGATCATAATATGTTAACAAAATATAATATTTACACATTTATATTATTGTGAATTCTAACATCGGTACTATTACGCAATTCCATGTAATATAAAAAAGAATATTTACAATTAAAAAAAAAACATTATTCGAGAGCACATTCAGATCATATTTAATCCGATTTTTATATAAAATTCGTTAAAAATGGTAATGTTGCCAGATCAAAAAAAAGGGTACAAATTATAAATTATTTACTGTAAATTAAAACAACCTATACACTAATACAGAATAAGTTTTGTATAACCAGGCACTAATGTATAATAAATGAATTACGCGTAAAACTAAAAATATCTTTCTTAAAGTTACAAGGCTTGAATTATAAGGAAAAAATATACAGCACCTAAGAAAGTTATAGAACTGACAAAATATATTGATGAAGACATTTTAAATCACTAGTGGAAAGAATGGTATGGTGACATTCATTAAAAGGATAGAAATTAAAGAATTAAAAATATTTATTTGGAATGCCACCATGTTATGACGTTTTACGAAGTATTTGTTGTTTAACTTTGACTTTTTTGTATTCTGTATAATACTTGGTATATTTCGATATAAATTTCTATCAAACGTTTAATAATATTAATTTCATATTGTATGTTTAACTGTTCAAACTTAATTCACCAAAAAAAATCCACTTAAATTGGTTGGTGTATATATATGTTATGAATTATCACAAAAACAATACGCAAAAACCTAATCTTATACTTATATAGACATATTGCGCATTTTATAATAAATGTATAATTTTCATATGAAGGATATTATAGCTATTTGTATAATTATTATTGTTAATAAATATTTAAGAAAATTGAGTTATTGCATCATACAAAACTGTGCTTCTAAAAGGCCGTTCAATCTAGCGGAACTAATTTAATACCCACAGTCGATATTGTGCGTGTCTTTATATATCCGAGACGCTATGGATACACAAACAAATAATACTAAAAGCTAAGCTTTGTGTTAAAATAAAAAAAGTGTAAATATTTTTCGTAGCAAAATACTCAGTTCAGTGTTTGCTCGTGGCATGGAATGAATTGTAGGAGTATCAAATTTATTATTTTTGCGTATATTACAGCACTTTTCATATGGTAACACCGAAGTCAGTTGTTCCACTTTTTTAATACGAACTAATTTGAGGTTTTTTAAATACAACTTCGTGGTAGCATTTTATGCGACATACGCAAAAATAAATACATAAATGGGGGGTAATTAGTAGGCACATCGTTTAAACGACGGTTTCGTTCTGTTTCTCGAACATGGCGCGCGTGTATTTCGATATCACTTCGTACGTAGACTTTATAAGCTCGCAGCGTTCCTCGACCTCGCACTCACTCGGCGCCACTCTATACGAAGACCTCGACTTGCGGGCGGTGTTGCCACACGCGTGAGAATCCCCCGCATCGTTAGGGAAAACGGCAACGTTATCCTCGATATTGTATATCGATATCATTTGTTTTTTGTGCACCATTTCTAAATCTTTACGTTTCTTCTTACGTATATTATTTATAAGTATTGTATCGGTATTGCACCGTGCGTTTATTGTGTTCACGGCGTTTCTTACGTTCGAGGAGTCCAGCGTGTTACTGGAGTCGAGTTCGTATCATACGTCCAGTTCCTCTAAGCCTTTGGAGAGTCTGTGCGAGTTGATACGCCGCCTGTGGGACCTGCGTACCGCGTCAGCGCGCCGGTACGGTTCGCTCCGGAGTCCGTGCAGTATGTCCTCCAGGGCTCCGTTGTACACCTCGTCTTGATGTAATAGTTTCTTTTCGCCGACGGATTGTGACTTCGTTTTTAATTCGTTGATAACAGCCTCCTGTTGATTTATTAAAATAATTTTATTATTAAAATATGTATTATTTATTCAAATATGTGATTTGTGAAAGCTACATGGTGCCATATACAAATCGATGTGTTCAAATATGAATACCAAGTGTTAACTATTAGGTTTTTAAGTACTAGAAACGAAAGGAGCAAAATATAAGGTCATAAAAAACTGCAACTGAAAGCAATATCGAGGAAGATCTCAAAGTGCATACAGGAAGATATCTCGAGTAACTATAGTGGGTAGTACAAGTGTTATTGGTCGACAATAAGCTATATAAACTTTTGTCAACGTAACTTCAGATACGTTTTCACTAATTAAGATCAGCTAGCTCCTTATAGATTTGTTTTGATTTTTTACACTATATTATCAAAACGATTAAGTGCATTCTATGAAGTGTAATTGCTTAACTAAATAAAACGAACAGTGAAACTGAGTAACTAATAATTACTGTGTGGTTAAAATAATAAGTGGTTAAAATTTCTGGAAATGTTTGTAACTTCACGATACAAGTTAAAGGTTATATTATACTTGGCGTTTATATTACATGTTATAGTGTACAATCACAAAGCAAGGTTTATTAGAAGTACCAAAACAAAAAGACATGGTAGTAAACTGAAGCCAAAGCGCACAAATTATTTTATTAAAACATCATCCATTACCATCCATTATTAAGAACATTGCCTATGTATAGTGCGCATATTTATTATACTTGAAAGCAGCATAGATCATGTATACTACTATATTTTACACATTTTCAGCAATAAAAATAATTGTTACAATTCTTTCAAAAATATTTAAAAATCTAAAAGTCAAATGATGCTAGGACCAGCTTGGTCAATTTATAATACTCTGATCAAATAGGACTGTATGTGAACAACTTATTTATTTTGTTTCTAACTTTAGTGCTGAAAATGTTAGTTATAAAATTATCAAAATTAATTATTGTAATATGGTAAATAAAAAAATTAATGATTAAAGTTTCAATGTATTAATAGTTAATAAATCCACATTCCCTGGATATTAATTCCATGCAAGTGCAGCGTTGAAAAGAAATTGTTTTTTATTTATTTCATCCATTAGATGTGTTCAATTTATTTCTACCTATAAACTGTATAGGCAAATAAGCAATAAGTTACAGTTCAGCGACTGAGGGAATGCGTTCCTGACGTCTGTCACAAAATTCGACTATTTTAGTGACACAAAATGGCGGCCTATCACGCCATTTGGGGGTTGCCATTTTTTACCAGAAATATAAAAGAATAAATATGTATTTAAACTAAAAAGAGACAATAATGTTCATTTTTCTGAAAGTCTAGTTATTTTCGTTCTCTGACCTTAACAATAAAAGGCGTGATAGGCCGCCATTTTTGGTCGCTAAAACAGTCGTCTGTTATGATAGACGTCAGGGACGCATTCTGACAGCGGCCGAACTATAATTCCAGAAAAAAAGCCTGCAAGCATACATAACTAAAATACATACTGAAGTAATCACATAAAAATAATATTTTTAGTGTAATCATAATACTACTAGAATCTAGAAAGAACCATTAATTTCAAGAACTTTACTTAAAGATTTTTTTTTATTATTATTATTCGCGCATTTGTACCATGATTAACAAGACAAATTTATTGTGATCGAACCTTTCGATATTTATTTTTTTCATCTTTAACCTAAAATACTTAAGACATCTGGGCGGTTAAAGAAACCAAGGCTAACTAACTAAACTGTGTGTATTAAAAGATTTTTATTGTATATAAGAATTATTTATACGAAAAACATATTATACAACTTAATTCAGTAAAATATACTAAATATATATAAACTCATACAATAAAATGGGTAGTTAAAATAAATGAACGGAAGAAAAACTTTTTTAAATAACGACTTTACAAAATACGTCCACAAAATTATTCACACCTACACTCAAGATATAAATTAATATATTTCATATATTCATAAATACAGTGCATAATTACACACAGTGTTTATTTTATTTGTTATCGATATTTCGATAAGAATATCAAATGAATGAACTCACGTACTCGAACCAAACATTTTATACTAAAAATAAAATCATGCTCTATTACGCTTTGCTCAGTGGACCTACCCAAAACTTAACTAAGTTTTCATCTGAAATTTCGATAATTTCAATTCTTTACTTTTTTTCTATTAATTAGCCAAAAATGTCACAAAAGTTATGCTTTTCATTTTCGGTAGGCCCTCTTTCCGTACTAAATTTCCTAACGTCGGCAACACCATGAATATTCGAGGGGAAGAACTTCTATCGCAGGGCCTTACAGACATAAATTCATGCTTCTGCTCATCAAAGTATAGAGGTATGCGTGTACCTAATCTATTTTCTACTGTCCGACATAACATTTATTATGTATTTTTTGTGAAATATGGTAATAACAAATGGATTTTGAGGTAACGTTGTCGGTTATTATGTGTTCATGCGTCCAAAGGCGTGTAGGGCGAGGGGGTTACCAAAACGTCGACAGAACCGACCCCAAATACATGCTTCCCATTTTTCGTACAATTTATTATAATTTTATTAGTCTCTTTAACCCGAAAATTTATAGCTTAAAGATGATACTCCATTTTATGATATAAAAACAAATTCACCGGCGCAATAATAATAAATTATTATATTTTTTTGTTCCGCCTAGTCCCAGACATTTGTATGAATTTTTTTCAAGTGAGATAGCTTTTTCGAAAAATAAATGTTTCACTGAATTAACATTGTAATAATTATGACGAAAAGATACTTTCGTACATCAGGCAACCACCAGAATTCAGGTTAAAATCAATCCATAAAAAAATTGAAAAATATTGCATTTTTGAAATAATTACATGCAAATGTTTCGGCTTAAGGGTGAACTAAAAAGAGTATAGACCCATATACATTTTTTTCATATTTATATAATCGTTTTATAAAAAACAATATCAATGATTAAATTATTACATTTTCTTTTTAATTAATCTACTACCTAAAGAATACACCATATGTTTTGAATAATTATATATACATTTTTCATTAAAATAAATCAAAGCAAATAATAAAATATCACAATGGAGTCCTCATCTTAAACTTATCACCCACCAATTAATTAAAACTGTATAATATTAACACACACATCAGTGTTAGTAATATAAACACACGCACACACACGTGAATAGCCCCCCTGCATTTGTTTTAAGAACTTTCAACGACTTACTCCTAGTCGTGTTAGGCCGAGACCAGATCATAGTCGGATCTAGGCGGGGTCTAAACTGTGCCTCAACTGAGACAAGTGTTGCTGCAATAGGCCCGCGTTCACCGTCGCGTAGTTAAACCTCTGTGACAAAGTTTTCGTGGTGTTACCATCACCTACTACCGATTGTTTTTATCCTAACTAATCTTCTTTATTTTATATGTGGCAACACTCGCATCTTTATATTTTATATTTACAAATTATGACATTAAAAGGATTTTTTACATAAGGAGATATTATACTGAAATTAATTATAAAGTTATATTTGTTTATAATGTATAAATTATACGTTAATCCAAAAATAACTTGATAATAATGATTCTTTATTTAGAGTTGCCATATATACAAATTGAAATTAAATGCAAACCATAACCATGTTATAAAAATTTATTTTATGAGGAAATTCTAACCATCACCGTAACATTATGCAAAGTAATATTTAAATATTACTTAAATTATTATGATTACTAATATTTCAATTTATATTAATATAAATGAAAAAAAATTCCTTACATTTCACGACATAGACTTAAAAAGATTTTATAAGTAATAAATTTTATAAACGGAAAATATAACAGTAATGTTTATTAATAAAACTATATAATTAATTTACTTCGATAAATTAAAAAATAACTATTTTACCGATGTGTATTTTGTACAAACATTGTTTATTTGTTATTGCTATGTAGTGAAATATAAAAGATTTATTTAATACTTTGACCGCTGATAATAGTGTAGTAGTAAATGATCAAATTATAATGAATACTTGGGAAATTAAATTAGATTTAACATGGAAATCAGGTATTGTAGATTATATTTGAGTAACAGTATTATCACATTCATATAAGAGTTTATGTATACATACATTCTTGATAATTTAATGTATAATTGTAAAAAATGATAAGCTAGATTGAACAGTTACTTATAACAGTTACTTAATAACAGTATACTAGAAATAGAGATAAATTAGTCGTTAGGGAAATAAAAGTTTTTTAGGTAATAGTGTTAGGTTCTATATAAGATCCCGAAGCAAATTACCGATTTGCCAGACAATGAGTTCAAGGACCATGTCGAACAGGTTTTACTGTCAAAAGGTTATTATAGGGTGGATCATTATGTGAATGATAGTGATGTCTGGAAGTGACTCCCTCTCTGTGTACGCATAAATTTATTAATATGATTACTAACTGTAAATATTATTTGTACTTGGAAAAAAAGATAAGCCCGATCGAGTTTCTTGCCGGTTCTTCTCAACGATTGGAATGTTTTCCGAACCGGTAGTAGTTAGTGTTTAACGTTCATAAGTGCCTTCTTGGGGCCTAAATTGAATAAAGTATGTTTTGATTTTAAACAAATATACCCACACTTATAAGAGAGGACAGATTTCTTTTTTCATAAATAAATTTTACTTTTCGTTTGAAGCCTTTGCGGCTTTTACAGCTTTATCGGGCTTGTCAGGTGAAGGCAAACAGATAGAAGTTACTTATGGCGAAAAACCCCATCTGTGTTTTCTGACAAAATTCTTGAAGATAACTAACTCGAGTGTTCGTATTCTTGCAAGGGGTAAGAGTAAGAGTTTTTATTTGTTAAGTGTTTTGCCTTATTCCTAATTTGTATTACATACGATAAACTATATTATATCGTCTTGTTTAATAAAAATTAACCGAAAGAAAAATTTCATAGTAACAAAAGGTTTTTGAGAACGTAATCAAGTTTCCCGTTTCTGCCTAATAATCTTGAATACTATCTATGTCTATGCCTAATAATAAAATGTCAGGGACAGCAAAGTATGGTTGAAATAGTTGATTGACCCATAAACACTACACGTAGTTTCACTCGCTAGTTATGAAATGATTTGTGCCATCTCTCTCACTTTTTTTTGTATGTTACATTAATTCATAGAAGCTGTAGTAAAATATATTTGTGCATACTAGACGAAACTTTTAGTTTTAAAACATAGCGAACATAAAAAAAAAAATTGTTTCTTTTTACAGCGGTCAGCATATTAAATTGATATTATACGAGTATGTAAAATATATATAAATAATAATACAAAACATTAGTGAAAAACATCGGTACAGTCATCAGATCAGTATCGAGGCACGGCCTACGGATTATTAAATGAAATAAAACAAAAAAAAATATACAAAAATGCAGCAACATCATAGCTACGGACAAAGAATCCATTCACCATCGAAGCGATATAATACATCGAGCCATAAGCGAATCAAAGTTAAAGAAAAAAATACTACACAAAATTTTATTTCGTTTATTCTAAAGAACACCGAAAATCGTTTAAAACAGTGTTGCCAGTCATGCGGTTTTTTTTAAACTTTGTCAATATATGTATTCCCAAACATTGTTGTGAATTACATAAAATGTAACAATAAAATTTGACTCTTGAATATTACTTTCCAAAAAAACTACTTTATTATCGTAAAAATAAAAACTATTTAGCACTATTTATCACAAGCAAGTTTATAATGGCAAAAACTTATATAGTCATGTCCTTTGCATCAAAAAAAAAAAAATTAATCGATATGAATCGATAAAAATATTTATCGAGTTATCAATATATATGTTATCTAATTATAGTCGTTATCCATTGATAGGAACATACCTGTTGTTTCTTCTGTATAAATTTAGTCTTATTCTGGTCGATATTGTCCGCTTGCGATGCTGCTTGCTCCAGTCTACGTCGTTGTTCGTTCTCTGCGTCCGCTTGCTGATGGCATTGAACGAATATACTGTGTTTTTTTTTTAAAGTAATATACATACTTCCGGGAGTTCGAACTGTCATGTAGTGGTTTTAATTTTTTATTCCTAAATTTGTGTCATTTGATCCTATATTGTGTAATACAGGTGGCGTTTCGCATAATAAAGCTTGGTTATTGTGCACAGGTGAAGTGGATTGGAAATAATAACATGGATCATGAATTCTGAGATACCACAAAAACACCCTAGAAGGTTCTAACAAGGGAGCCACCATCTTGTTGGATACACAAATCGTCATAACACTGGAAACTATATACACTCGATAATGGCAGTAATGGTCTTCAATAAAGAAGACCGGTTGCAAAGTTAGGAGACAGAAGAAAAAGAATGTACTTTCTCTTAGGGAAGCTTTTATTGTTTATCTTTTAGTGTTTGCTTTTAGTGTTGTTTATCAAGGATTTATTTTTCTTATACAAAGGGGGATAGATATAGTTACCAATAATATGTTTTTAGGATAACTTATCGATATTTTAGAACATTCGTAACTTACATCGGCATTGCTTATATCGTCTAATCATCTTTGCCGTAAGTAAAATACTAATGTATACAAATAAAAACTAAATGCTGTTTATTGGTAAGTGCATCACTTGAGAAGGGCTGGATCGTTTGGCAATTTTTTTAAAAGTTAGTAAGAGTCCGAATATGGTTTTCTGGGAAAAACTTTTTTTTTCTTTGGTGTTTTTAATAAACACTCGATTAAAACGATGGATATGTGTAATTCTTAGTTTTCTAGTTTCTTTTTTGGCACAAATTACAAAGGAAACTCGATATATTGAGACTAACTGTAAAAATCAATTTTTTTGTTATGCTGCCGGGATGAAAATTATTCAGTTGAATGTTTTCAAGTGAAATTAAAAAGTTGGCACGTATATAAAACTATTCATCCAATTGCGATGCAATTTTAGCGAGTTATGTGCGCGCCTGCGAAGGTTTCTATATTAGTACAATGAGTCCACAACAGATGGCGTGCCAATAAGTTTTATTTTCAAGACAATGGATACGAAGTCGATGGCAAAACCTAGTTAATAATATAAATAGTAATAATGTAAAAGAGTTAGTTACCTTGAACGCCCTCGCGAACCGGACGAGCAGCGAGAAGAAAGCGTTCGCGTCACAGCCGCGCGGCGCCTCGCCGAAGTACTCGACGCACGCCGCGAACGACTCCTACCGTACAAACATACAATCTATACTATACTCTATATATTATAAACCTCAAGAGTCTGTTTAATTGAACACTCTAATTTCGGAGACCACCAGTCAGATATGAAAAAATATGCTAACATTTTTACAGCCTATTCATTGAGGAAAGTTATTGGCTATATAACTTCACCCTACGACCGTGAGGAGCGGAGCAGTGTCCATGAATGTCAAGCAGGCTGGCAAACTGAGTATGTTGGCAGTGACTCCGTGCAGGGTTGGCCGAATACATTTAATACGGGTGAACCTGTTAAGCACACCTAGTCTAATATACTAGTGTATTAAAACTAGTGGGGTTATAATATTGAAGTCACGAAGAATTTTGAATAAAAAAAATTTTGCGTTAGTATATTAGCTGACTGCGAAGGAAAGACATCGTGAGGAAGCATGAAGGTTTGTAAGTTTTTTTTTGTATCGAACAAATCAAAGAAATATTCATCCTCTACGCTTGAGAATACTTGTAAGAGCTGATGTGGTGGTTAGGCCTGTGCCTTCCAGGTGCTTCCACCGGTAAAATGGTTAACTATTGCGAGGCCCGTGTTCTTTATGCAAAGTTTGCGATGTGAAAGATTTATAATAGTTAATTAACATACAAGTTATAAAATTATTATTAGTGATACAATTTCAATACATAAACGCTTTATAAGATAAATACGGCAATTTAATAATGAATTTCAGCTTTAGCCTTTTTAAAGATTTTAATGAAAGTACAAAATAAAAGGAAAGAGATGCGCTTTTTCATTTGAAAAAATAGCAATGGCTGAGAAGTGTTCTTGTGTCATTGAATTACACAAAAATATGTTTTATTAATGATGTTTCAATATATATGTTAGAGGGGGTGAGTTCTCGAGCACTGGTTGTCTTGATGCCCAGAGACTTCTGTTTTCAGTGCACTGAAGTGTTTTTTATTGCTCTAGGTTTGGCGTAGTGGCCACAATCTCGCCTGATGCTAAGTGACGATGCGGCCCAAGATGATAACTCGCTAAACCTAGTGGAAGACTGGCTCTCAAGTGCAGCTGCCGGAACACACCTATTGGTGCTTGGCGGCAGATTTTCAACTTGAGGGTGGTAGCTAACCAGGCGGGAATTAGAAAATGCTCTACCACCATGCTATGGTTTCCTCACGATGTTTTCCTTCACCGAAAGCTCAGGCTCATTGTAGGGATTCGAACTCACGTCAATTGACGCGAAGTCGTACACGCTACGCTTGTACGCTCGCTTCAATTGTGCTATTTGTATCAGGTGATAGAGGCGTATTGTGTGTGTGTGTGTGTCGGTCGGTCGGTACCTGAGCGTGCTTGGTCTCGACGCGCAGCCGGCGCAGCTTGTCGTGCGCGTTGGCGAGGAAGTCGCGCAGCACGTGGCTGTGGTGGCGCGCCTCGCTCTCGCGGCGCACCGCCTCCATGCCGCGCTCCAGCTCCGACACGTCCGCGCACACGTTCTCCAACGACACTGCACACGCACACGCATATACACTAACCCGTGCGAACATTACCTACATTATACAATCTAACTGACAGCTGTCATGTTAGTTTGATAAATTCTTAATAGATGGCGCCTCATACATGTTACTTGAGCATATTTAGAAAATGTATTTACTAAATTTAAAAAAAAAAGAATCCATCTTTTTTAAATTGTTTGTCTTTTTTCGTCAATATTACGGAACATAAGCTTTATAATGGTGTTTGAATAATTAATAGGAATGAAGGATTATGGTAGATAAGGCGTTGCCACAAAAAAAAAAAACACGTTTAAAATAGAATATACAAAGATTATAACCGTTGGTGCATCTATTACAGATTATATAACTTCTGAAAGACTTCACCGATTCAGCTCATAATCACGCTATATATTTGTTTAGTTCACATGATAGTTCATAACAATACTAGAGCCCGATAAGCTGCACTATGGTTTAAAAAAAATTAATTTACAAATCAAAATGGCTTATATTCACAGTATACGTTGGTTTAGAGCTAAAAAAGGAAATCACAAAATCTGAACGCGATAGGTAGCGCTGTGATCGAGTTATTCATCATCGGAAATGACAAGATAACGTCTCCTAGGTCAGTTAGTTTACTACAAAACATCAAAGCTCAAATATTTATATATATATATTAATGAAATAGATAGTGACGTACCTTGCGCCGCTTTATCGATATACAGCAGCTCAGTATCGAAGTTCATGAGTTCAGGGAAATTCAATCGAATCGTTCCCACGATATAATGAAGCAATGAGACCCTCTTATCGGTCGACTTAGTGTCCATCAGCGTGTCCAGCGACTGCAGCTTGAACCCGTACGCGGGGCCGCGCTTGCTGCTGTTCAAGTAGTTACCGAACGCTAAGATTATCTCTAGAACGTTCCGCAGCTTCTGTGACGACTTCACCGACGACGAACCCGAGATGATCGCGTGTATCTGTGGTGTTATCAGATGGATGTTATCGAAGAAGTTACCCATGTAACTCATTATCGATAGCTTCGCCGATATCCTCTCGACGCGGGCCAGTTGCATCAGGAATTTATCTTCTTCGGTTAGTAAGTTGACGTTTTTCTTCTCCGCGACGTATTCTTTGTACGCCTTCTGTTCGGCTTCCGTCGGCACCATCCGCTGGAGTATCTCCACGTTCTCCAGTGGTAATTGTTTGAGATCTAGATTGTTCACTGCGATTATGACTTTATCGACGGGCGTGTCGAGTTTTCTACGAGATATTGCTGTAAGTGTAAATAAAGTTTAATTAAAATTTATATTGATAAGTTTTAATAATGAACTTAATATTAATGATGCGGCTGACTTGGGAAATATTGCAGAAGTTTCGATGCAATCAAAACATTATATGATACAATTTTAAGAGTTCATGGCAAAGAGATAATAATATGGCTGACAATAAATAGGGAAAGCATTTTTTTGTATGTGAGCGTAAAGGCTAAATTTAATTTAAACTTAAGTTTAATTTGACTTCTGTCAGAGAAATCCATATAGATTTTTTTTTTACGTGGAGGAACCCTTCATGGGTACACACCCGCCCGGGGAGACAAGTGGTTATGTGAGACTCCTACTCACTAAACCTACTAAGCCTAACCTAACTAACTACACTAAGCCAAGCAAATTGCCCAGCCCCCGGCATTAACGGGAGACAGTTCGGTACACCCTAACTGTCTCCCCCGTCCGCCGAACCAATGCAATGGAAGGACGGGCCCCCCGACCCGTCCTTCCTGGTTTGGCTAGGGCGGCGGGAGAAGGCGAGCAAATCGCCTCCTCCTACCACCCGCTCGTCTGTTTCGGAGAGGGCCGCTAAGAGGATCCTCCTCGCGAGCCCTCCCCGCGGTCTCCTTCTGCGAGATTACATTCTCGCAGAAGGCGACCATCGCAGTCCATGACCCCCCACTGTCGAGCATGGCTTTCACCACACTCGGCAGCGAGAGGTCCTCTCCCACCACCGCAGCCAGAGCGCGGCGCTGACCATCCCACGCAGCACACTCAGAGAGAGTGTGCTGCGCCCTATCCTCCACAGCACCGCACTCATGGCATGCGGTTGTGGGCTCCCTACGAGCTATTCGGTGCAGGTACCATCCGAAGCAACCATGTCCGGACAGCACCTGCACAAGCCTAAACGTCAGGGAGCCCTGCTCCCTGGCACACCACCTTTCGAGGACCAGGCGGACGGCGTCTATAGTATAACGGTCATAGCGCGCATCCGCCAGGTCCTCCTTCCATCGCCGCAGCACCTCTGCCTGCCCCTCCCTACTAATTTTTGTAACCTCTGTGGGAGCTGGTGGCTCTCCTATTTTCTTCCTCGCCACCGTGAACTGATACACGGCGGCGAGCACCTCCGCCTCCAGCTGCCACGGCGGGGAGCCGGCGAGCGCACAGGCCGCCCCCGCGGACACCGTTCGGTATCCCCGGATCACCCTTAACGCCACAACAAGCTGCGCTGCACGCAGCACTCGCTTGTTATGGGCGCTAAGGGCGTCCACCCATATCGGTGCCCTGTAGACGACCATGCTTCGCACGACCCCCGCATAAAGGCGTCGGCAGCTCGCACCCGGCCCTCCCGTATTCGGAAGGAGCCGGCCGAGAGCCGAAATCCATACAGAATGAGGCAAGCAAATTTAACCACCATGACTATGGACTGATGACATTGCTATTTGGGCGAAATTCCTCCAAGCGAAAGATGATAATGAGGACGTCCCTCTTGATGACGTTACTCTTTTATAACTGCCCCAGTTACAAATTCTCGGCGTAATATATGATGATGTCACTCTTTTATAACTGCCCCGGCTACAAATTCTCGGCGTAATATATGATAACCTCACTCTTTTATAACTGGCCCGGCTACAAATTCTCGGCGTAATGTATGATAACCTCACTCTTTTATAACTGGCCCGGCTACAAATTCTCGGCGTATTGTATGATAACCTCACTCTTTTATAACTGGCCCGGCTACAAATTCTCGGCGTAATATATGATAACCTCACTCTTTTATAACTGGCCCGGCTACAAATTCTCGGAGTGAAATATGATGACAAAAAGGATAACGAAAAATCTTTAACTATAGTGTAATGGATCAGCGGTAAGCAGTAGGCTGAAACATTGGGTTTCGATAGGTGTAAGTTACAATTAAACAAAAAGCTCAGAGTAGTTTGTTAGAACATCGCAATAAAAAAATAGAAAGGGCGGTTGGAGATTTTTCCATGTGTCTGGTTCGTTACCACCTTCAAGCAGTTATTAGTCAGTTCTGGAAGTATCACGACAAAGTGACTGCACTGTGCCTTAAAGACACAACGGCGATCACCGAGAGATTGCCGGTGATCGCTTGCAAGCGTCTCCCACGCCTCTTTATTAATGGATGTAGACCGTCGGATTCCGAAACGCGGCATGCCTAAGCGTGCCAATATGGCGACTAACACAATACTTGGCGTATAGAATAGTCATACAGAGAGTAATTTCGCTTACCGATGTTTCTGAGTCGCGTGTGTTCCAGCAGCGACACAGTGTCCGGCTTGCGGAACCGTTTGCTCGGGAAGGACGCCAGAGTGTCCGTGTCCGAGTCGACACTGCCGCCCGTGCACGTTCCACCGATGCGGAACTTCTCCTCGAACTCGGTAAAGTTTATCCGCCTACGGGGTCGCTCCTCGTCTAGTTCGTTAAATATCGTGCCTCGGACCTTCAAATAAAGGAAACTATATTAATTCCAAAACGCAATGATTTTTCCTATCCATGATGAAAAGGAAGTCTCCAAACTGCAATGTATGTGGAATTTACTAATGGAGTGTGCTCAGAACAGTACCGAAAGAGAGTTGTCGATTAATACTATGGATTCTGTCTGTATGTTGGAATCTTCTTCGGTTGATGTCAAGATGTTATATGAATTAATAATGCAAATTCATTGGCGATTATCTTCATTTGATCCTAGACAGGATAAAATATAATGGTCCGATATATTGGATAGAGCAATATTCCCAAAAAATATATATTTTATTTTTGTTAGTAACACCTAATTTATATTATTATAGATTCCAACTATTTAGTTTTATAATGTAAATTTTAATGTTATGACTAAGAACTTATAGATGTTTACTGCGTTCTGGTAAATAAAAGTGTAAAAATGTTTGCTTAAATCTTATTTATTTAATTACTAGCTATTTACCCACATTTACTAATTTTTTTTTATATTGTTTTAAAAAGTATCCTATGTCCTATTCTATTACATAATCGACTTTTACGCCAAATCTCAATAGTATCCATCCAACCACTTGAGTGTGATAGATAGACAAACATTTAAATAAACGTACTGTTATATTCATTATATTAAAAATATATCTATACATATTATAAAACTCAACAACTCTTTGTCTATTTATGTGTTTTTCACTCAAGTAGCGTTTATCCGATTTACATGGTTCTTTTTACTTCATCGTTATGTTATCTGGTCAGATTATAGAATATATTTAATAAAGTAACATAAGTAGTGATGATAATGGTGAATCAATTTGAAAAAGAACACTTTAAGGCGCTTAAATGGCCTACGCTGAGTAAACCATAAAATATGTATATATCAAATTAATGTACTATATAATCGTAAATCTTAAAAAGCTGTACAAAAATTCTGAAATAGCATATGTCTATCTTCTGAGGATCTCCCACAATAAGCATTTTTGTCTTTAAATTAGCCAGCGGGCGACCAACGTGAGTGGCAAGTGGGAGCGCGGCACCACGATTTGCGCATGCGCTCTACCGACAGCATTTATAATTAACATGACTAAGCATAATTATACTTTTTAGAAACAAAACTGAACAATAATTTAGTGTCCTCGCGAGCATAGCCGCGGGTATATTTAGTTAGATTATAATTCACACTCATCTTGAAGTTAATCACAATATATCGAGTGACTGACCTGATTCGGTTTCAGTGCGATCCAGTTCAGTGTCGGCAGTTTATACTTGGTGTCAACTTTTCTCTTAATCGTCATGGCATCGGTGTGATGAGGCGCCGGCATCTGACCGGGAGCGGGCGGCGCCGGCGGTGCGGGGGGCGCGGGCGGAGGGGGCGCGGCCGACATGAGCGGCGGGGGCGGCGGCGGCGGCGGGCACGGCGCGGGCGGCGCGGGGGGAAGCGCCGGCGCCGGCGGCGGAGGGGGCGGAGGCGAAGGCTTGTGGTGGGGGGAGAGCTCGCCGTTCGGCATCCCCGTCGGTGGACCGTGCCCGTTCGCAGTGCCGTTGCACATGGCGTGCGATGATATGGCACCCACTGAAAATTTCACACAATTTTGTAAGATATGTTTCTTTACAAGTGGGCTGAATTCAATCACGGAAGCGTAAACGCTATTATTGTAGCACACGGAGCCTTTGTAGCTCTGTTGTAACCAAACCTGGAAACGAACTGTAGTCTTATTTAAGATTGATGAATTCACACCATAATAAAGGAGAGCTCTAAACGCTAATAAAACAACTATTGGAACTGTTTAGTTCAATAGTAAAGTGGCATGTATACAAAAGTTGGATATTACAAGTAGTAAGTAGTAGGAAGTAGGGTTTCAAACCCCTTAGATACGTCTATGGCTGCAAAGACAACTTATGATAAACAGTAAATCTATTTGTTACATCAATTACATAAAAAATAATACATATGCACCTATCATGAATGATGAGGTAATTTTTAGACGACCTCTTGATACTTACTAGAGGCCCCTCTTGGTAGTGACTTCGTAAGGGACTCTAACTCCTGTACCTTCGACTCGAGCATCGATTGCCGGTTGCGGGAATCTTGCTGCGCTCGTCTCAGTGTGGAAACCTGGAAACAACATTGAAACATTTATTTATAAAAAAATCTTAAAACCGAACCTGAAGGTGCTATTGGTGCCGGAACAAACCAGAAGGTGTTGGGCAACAGTCAACTTGTGGCTGACTAAGCATGAGATAATATTGTTACATACGCATACATGTCAATAAGCGGAACACGCACATATTGAACTATTATTAAATTCTATTTTTTACGTAACCATAAACAGTAAAGTAGATTGTTTAGCATCATTATTTGTATCAGAAGAAGAAGATCAACCATTATACAAGAATACTGTTTTAATTTTTTTGCATGTTGCTTGCGCAAAATTAAAAGTATAGTTTAATTACATACCTTTATATAAACATAACGTCGATGGATACTGTCTAATAATGCTAACACTGATATAACATAGCTACAAACTTTATATTTTTTTTAAACTTGCCTCTTCAACCACCTGCCTCCTCGCTTCAGCCAACTGGTCCCTCTCCTGCCGGACCTGCGCCAGCTCAGACTCCAGTGTTGCGAGCTTCGCTATGGCTTCCCTCTCTAACGCTGCTAGACGCTCGTGAGCCTGTCGATTGTATTACATTTACTCTCACATATTATATAAAGAAAGGCTGAAAATTATCTCTCTCTTTCTTTCTTTATATTTTTATAGACGTCCTAATCTCTCGAGTACCATTTATTAATATGGTTCATTAATCCCAATCAAGGTTTTTAATTAAGTTACAAAACCTTATTTACTTAATCCCCTTTTTGGTATTTAGATAAAAACATAGTATATTAATTTATTTATATGTAATAAACAATCGAGATTACAGAACATTAATAATTTATGCGAAATTTCTTTGCTACATCCGCCTGCAATAGATGAATAGTAGTTTCATCTACCTACAAAATAAAATGCTTGAATTTAAATAAGTTTGTGATGGATTTCCGTAAAGTAAAGCCTTCGTTAATCAGAAATAACAAAACATTGTTGGAAACAATTAAATAAGAAAAAAAATGCCAGCACGATCTCTTCCAATACTGGCTGAACCATTAAACATGGAACGAAAAATGGATAACTTGTAATTTTAATCTATAATGATAAATAAATATACGAGTAATTAGGATGCAGTTTTCTAGTGGGACATCATACAAACATGTTATTCACAATTGATACGCTTCATGGTAACATAAGAGTGGAGGTTTTAAAATGTCAAGAGACTTACGTGCCCTAGCTCATCTTCCAATTCGTTAACCTTCTCGAGAGCAGCGGTTTTCGTCTCGCTGTCCTCCATCAGCGCTGCGACATCGAACACGTTGTCCAAATATGCAGATATTTGAACCTGCCAATTTATTTTTACTACATTTTTCACGACTAAAAGAAGCAGAAGAAGTCTTCAAGTTTATTTGGTCATATCCATTCATAAATAATTATTTAACCAATACAACTATCCATTTTAATCTCAAAAAATCTTCCTCGCAACCCGTCTGTTTCATACTTGATGAATATCGCGTAATTTAACCTGTTTTTGTCTACATAAGTAACAAAGAACGTATTTGTTATATACCCAGAAATTAAATTACATTGCTTCCTTACATTTTAAATGAAAAGTCCCCTTCTTAATACATAATTGATCAATCTAAGCAGCTCACTCTCACAGCTATCTGATAATGTGAAAGTAACCCGTAAACAAATAGAGGATTGTCATAGAGGAACGGATCAAAAGAATTGTTCACTATAACCGGCAATTGAAAGTTTCATATATGCATTGACGACCCTCAAAAGTTCCTTACCATCTGAGATTAGATTTGATTGTAGTTATAATTAATATTTCTGATAGTGTATTCGAGTTTTTAAGCGGGATCTTGATGTGTCATGTGGTAGTTTTTATTTTAATACATTAACTTAGGTTTTGACCCTATATTATGTAATATTGGTGGTATTTTGCGTGATGAAGTTGGTTATTGTGCATACGAATTACGATAATAAACAATAACTACAAACATTAATTTTGGGTTGCAACAAAAACTCCCTAGACAATTCTAAAAAGGGAGCCCACCATCTTATTAGAGCCAATTTTGAAATTTAGAAAAGACTACTAAGCTATGTTATGGAATATTGACGCTGGCAAGTGCTTTTGCGGCGCCAAAACAAAATGAAAAAGATGGTGCGCATTCATTTTAGCTGTCAATCGTTGACAATGCCAAAAATGGTTTTAAATTAAATTCCCTAGGAGAGCGAATTTTTTTTATGCATTATCAACGGCAATAAATGTTAATCAATCGGCAAACTGACCTGTAGATCATCGCTCTCGCAAAGCCGCAGCCTCTCCAAGTAATCGTCCAGTTTGAGCGCTGTGAATTCGTACTGGAGGTGCACCCGGAAGTTCATGTCCTCCACAGAATGCACTATTATGTTGACAAACTGCATGCAAGCCACCTGGATACGAATGGGAAAGTTAAAAGTAACCAAGCAATACAACTAGTAGTAGTCGAGTGGTTATCGGCGGGTTATGGTTACCGACGGAATATTAATTCGATTTCCACAGGACGGAACACCGGCAGTACCATCAAATATTTCGAAATTATCGAAACTATTCCAATTGGTGAATATCGTAAGGTAACCTGAACGCTTGAGAAATGTTCTTTCGAGAACCACTGTATGTAGGGAATATTTTATAGACATCGCCAATCGCCACGACTTCGTGGTGATGAAGCTCGTGCCTTCCTTCGGGTAGAGGCCTCATTGAAAGCCCGTGCCTTCATTCCGGTAGAGGCCCCATTAGGACATTTAGAGGCTACAATTATTATTATGATCAAGCCATTTAATTACTATGTGTATGGTGGTCGTAATCCAGTCTGGTACAGATTCCTACCACCCCTATTGATTATTGGATATACACCGGTTGATCCCGGTACTTGAAACACCTAAGCGCGCTACTACCCAATCGAACAAAATTTGTTGTGTTATACGACCCATCATTTACTTTAGCCAAATATAAAAAATAAATAAAGATCACAATATACAAAGGAAAAATCTACTCACCATAAACTCAATATGAAACGTGTCATAATTCATAAAATATTCCATGAGAGTGTGGAATCGTCGTGGCTCGCCGACCACCTCCTTGAAGTTATCGAAGGCGGACAGTATAATCTGGTGACCACCTTTCACTAGGCAGATGGCCGCCAGCAGTTCTAAAACTAGCGCTTTGGTACGAAGGGAATGATGCACCAGGGACAGAGCGATGCTGTTGATGGCCTCACGGTGTTGTATCACCATGTTGAAGCCATACTGAAATACAAAAACCACCACTGTTTATGAACAGTTTAGTACCTTTTTGGAAGATTTACAAGTGTGTGTCAAATCTTAGAAGTAAAGGTGAAAGGAGACGTGGTCCTCTGCGAGTGTTTTGACCCCCATTGAAATTTCAACGTACCCATAATGCCATCTATATAATAATTTGTTAGGGACATACGTACCCCGCAGTGACGGTATCAATTTAATAAATGCAAAATTAAGATAAACTGGACTTGACTGGACTTACGATTATTCAGTTAAAAGTGTCACAGATGATATGTAGATAAAAAATAGAAACGCTAGATAAGAAGCCATAACAGCACCAGAAATTGCTCAAAGCAATGTTGCTTTTTTTGACCACATACAAAATATGGAGGTCCAGAAGGGCCATATTATATTTGTGGTTATAACCGTGTACAAATTTTCTTATTTCTCATATTAAGTTGATTAAATCTGATTGCTATTATAATAGGTACTACTAAATTTATTTTGTTTTTATTTTATTTCACACTTTTAATTAGTTCCACCCGCAGGCCATAAATATAAGAGCATTAACATTTTCAAGCCCGGTAAAGTTGTAAAAGTCGTAAAGGCTCCAGGGCCCCTAAGGATAACAGTATAGTCAGTTCGAAAAGTTAAAAACATTTTCGCCTGTCTTAAAAATACATTTGTTTTTGGAAAATTTACAGTTTTTTTTAATGCATTCTAAAAAAAATGTACCTCTTTATATTTCAAACAATATGGTACAAGTTACAAATCCCTGTGTGTCCGATCACTCCTAACATTCGTCTGAAACCTTAAAAAAAATGGGTGGCCAAATACCACCGTCTCCTCTATATATTTTTTTAAACTAGCACGACAAAATGACTGTACAGTACTTGATGGTAAGTACCGCAAAGTTTACAAACAACGGCGACCGTCAGTGACACAGATGTCATCGACATGTGTCGCCGCCTTACCTACCTGCTGAAATGCCTCTTCACGACTCGTTTGAAGGAGGATAAGAAAAGGAGTGAACACGTTGACTGGGAAAAAATAATATGTTTTTAACACACAAATCACTATTTTTTTGTTTTGCTTTAGCTAATATTCCGCTAAAATCACACGCAGATATCTCGTGTCGTAAATTGTAAAACACTTGGCCTACCTACATAGAGGGCTGACCCTTAAGTGTGAACAATAAATTTTCAACACATGAATAGTCTTTTGAAATCGCCAATACGTCGCGGGCTGGCAAGTTTAATTAAGACTTGCCTATCGTTGAGATATCTGGCTTGTATTGTTATGATGATGAATTATGGAGCCCACCTTGTTGTTCATAATGGCCCTCATGCACATGATGCAGACGTGTATATCGTCCGTGGAAGCGCCCATGTTGAGGCGAGCTGCGTGACGCGTGCGTCGCCGCGCGACCGCCGGGCTGGCAGCGCCTTCACCCTCGGAATCAGCACTTCGGGCTCGTCTCCGCCACGAAGAGTTCAGAGTGGATCCCGTTTCAGTGGGACCGCTACACTCTGACGTTGTCGTATTCACTGTTAAGTATTTTAAACGATGTAAGTAAAAGGCCCTATTGTCGAAAAGGTGTTATAGGGTGAATAATTACGTGAATGAAAGTGATGTCCGAAAGTGACTCTTAATAATTGTAATAATTGTATATACGATACTGAGATACGAACGATATACTGATAAAAAAACGTATAATAAAAAAAAATGTTGAATAAGCTGACCGAGTTTCTTACCGGTACTTCTCGATGACTGGGATATTTTCCGATTTAGATTTAAACTTCAGAAGTATGGTGGGTTCAATAAACTTTACACCGTGATATATATTTCAGAGGATTACTTTTTTTTTCAATATTAGTAGATTTTTTTTATAAAGGTAGCATACTCCTATGAACATCTTGAAAACCATACGTTAATATAGAGAATAACTGTGGCACGTCACCTTTTTGTTATTCACCCTGGTAGACAATTGTGATTGTAAACAGATCTTCATGTTTGAACGGTCACCATTACTCTAACGGATAACTCTCGTTATACGAACTTTACGATGAAATCCACTGCAGCTATTAATCGAACTTGTAAAAAATATAATTTTAAAAGAGACAAAATACTATTTTTAATAACTAGTTTAATTTGAAAAAATATCATTTCTTCGTCTTTCTCAGAAATACACAAAAATTTGAAACTAAATTAGTTATTCAGATCTAACGAAGATAGGGCCAATAATAGAATACTTTAACATTACATAAATAAAACCTTCCAACACAATCAAACGTGTTAGAAATTAGCAAAGAAGCCACGTACCCTGGTTGATGCCGTCGGTTGACTGACTCCTGGCGAGCGCTATCCTCTGCTCGTGCCGCATCATGCTCAACCTGAAGCTCAGGTAGTCGATCAGCACATCCAGACCCTGGTTTTGCTCGTTTAGGAACTCACGCACCCATCTGTAGATTTCAGATTCTCATAACACCTTGAGCGAAACAATATTGGTTCAGTGGTAGCGTACGGTGGGACATCGTGTTAATAGACATGAGTTCGAATATTACAATGATCAAGAGCTTTTGTTGAAGAAAAACATAGTGATCAAATCGCATGGTGGTAAGGTATTTTTTAATATTCGCGTGACCACCTAGTCGCCACCTTCAAAATAAACTTGATAAAATATACCTAAAATGGATTGGATTTTGGAAATAAATTTTCACCGTATAGCACTCCTTGAAGCAGTTGGATAGGCTTGTCCATTGATGCAACATGATGCATTGATTGATGCTGATCCGCGAATGGAAGACAAAAGGGCTGAATAGAGTATTCGGTCTTCTGTATAATCTGCCGTACTTTATATGGATGTGGTCTATTGTGTTGTAAGTCCTATCTAGAACAAGGAGTCGTCTTTTTTGTGAGACTTTTCGAAATTAACCTCTTGTATCATCTTCATTCACCTTTCTAGTAATTACTTTTCATTCGTCCTATATTTCCATCGTATACCTAAATACGAAAAAAAATGGCACAAATATCTGCCAGGATAGAGATAGCCTTAAAAACCTAACTTATAGGTGGTAAAGTATCAAAAAGTATTTAGGAACTAAAACTTACTCTATGTGATTGGTCCGTAATGATATTTCCAAATCTCTGAGCACTTGTGTCGATGTGGAATCGCCGACCATTTTCCTTTTCTGTAACAAAAAAAAAATCAGTTCATGCACCCTAGCTACTCTTTCTTACCTATATATTTAGGGTTTCGTACCCCGTAATGAAAAAAAAAACGGAACCCTTATAGGTCCACTTTGTTGTCCGCCTGTCTGTCTGCCGGTCTGTCTACACTTTTTCTCGAAAACGACTTGAGGTGTAAAATCTAATACTATAGTCTGTTGCTGTAATAAAATCACGTTTCTAGGTCAACTGATTAAAAAGATACGGCACTTCATAGTCAATAAAAGTGTGTTAAAATATCGCTCACTTACTGATTATTAAAACCTATGGAGTACTGTTCGGACACCTAGAGCCTTGAAATTTGGCACGAAGGAAGAAAGGACATAATAAATAAATCCTAAAATATTAATTTTGCAATACGGTATAAATTTATAAAATAAGAAAAACATATTAAGTTGTTTATTATCTTATAAACTGTGGCATAGATTTTTAATATATAGTATAGATCGGAAACTCAAAAGAGAAAGACATAATATATGTAATAGTTAGTATACGCTCGTGTTAGAACGAGATAGGGATACGAGACCATTTTCGTATGTGCTATCGATAATATACAGTATGTAATGTAAACATTATTATTTGTATTATTATATATTATTATATAAAAATGCGTTTTTAACTCAGTTGTAACCCACACAATAGAGTGCTATGTAATTAAATTAGCTAAACTATAAAAAATATAAAGACAAATAATTAAAGCGACTATTTTGTGTACAGGAAAAGCGTCGCATCGATCTACTCTATGACGTAATCATTCACGCATATAATATGACCGAAGTTGACCGAAGTTCAATGAACAGTTTATTGAGAATATACTTTTATAATATCAATTATCGGAAGGCATACACAAGCAAACATAGAGAGAGTGAAAGAGATAGACGATGCGGCAAACGACGTCATTGAAGTTACCTCTGTATCAATTAGTATTCGTAGTTTAGGGGCGCATACATCTTTTTCATACATTCTGTATAAGCAATACTTTGCAGTGTGCACGCATACTCCGTTTATCGCAATAAAAAGGTTCCGCATTCTGAATGCGTCTGCTACGGGGCGTAGACGTCTATCATCCTCAATGCCGTGCTAATCGCGGCTAAAACGTTCTGAGCTTTGGACCAGTATTATCAGGTAGACGTGTCACTGGAACTTTTACGTTTCGTTTACGCGATTTGTTAAATACTCTAATATCGATCATGTCTTCTGACCAGGTCTCCATATTTTTAGATAGCGTGTCTGTCGATTATTATTTTTTAACACTTAAATTTGTGAATCTCGACTCACTTACGCTAATAAACAATATGAATGTGTCGTCGATTACACGTTCTCGTGTTAGCCCTCAATTATATGTCAAGTGGGCGTAGTTGTAAATAAACTAATTAAATCATTTTTAGGGTTCCGTAACTAAAATGAAATAACGGAACCCTTATAGGATTATTTTGTTGTTCGTCTGTCTGTCTGTCTGCTCGAGAGGTAAAGTACTTTGTCTAAAGAGTCTAGGTTGAAAATAACTTTATTTAAATTTTTAACTATTTGTTTGATATGTGCAACATTTTCCAAAATATCGAGTCTGCAAAATTAGTTTTAGAACAAATTGAAATACCCTTTACTCAAATTAAATCACATTCTGCTATCAGTTTATATCATACAGTATTGCGAATACACGGTATGGTATTCGAGAATAATTAAACGACTGCCCTAAAAAAGAGTATAATGTTTTCAGGGTGCATGAATGTGAGTTTCTTTATTCCAACATAACTTTTAAATGCTTGAACCGATTTGGATGTATAGAGTATCGTTAGAATCCTTACATCATCCCGACTGACACTGGCAAAAAATTAAAAAAAAAAGTGCGCGACAGTAGGGCTCAATTTTCAAATGTGAAAAATCATTACAACATGGGTATAAAATTGAAGGCCTTGATGAGCACATTCCAAAACTATATAAAAAAATTACATAATCATGTTTGACTCGTTCGTTTCACATGGCTGTGTCAATAAATCAAACAAATATTATAATTTTATGATAAATGCAAACGTTTTATTAACTTTAGTTACTTAAACCCACACTCATTAAAACGCCCACATACACACACCGAATTAAGTGTATGAATGACGAATACAGAGAGCGTCAACAGGTATAAAGCTGGAGCCATCAAACGTAAAGACAAAAACCAAGTGCATATATATATATATAAAGTAGCATAATAGTTGTGGTTCCTGGTTAAAAGTGTTTCACCACAATCACATCTGATATTAAGTGACGCTGTGACCTAAGCAATAACATGCACAGCTTAGAAAGGGATGGCTCATAAGTGCCGGAAAAAACTTACAGGTGATTGACGACAGATACTCAACTTGAAGGTACTCAGGCTAGAATTATAAAATATCCTACTTCAAAAATATATGATTTCAAGTGGTCTGATGTTCTCAGTATTGCATAAGTCCTAATATGTGATATATTATAGCACTAGTACATGTATTTTGTATATTAAATATAATAAAAAAAAGGTATTAATCTGTCCGTGAGATTTTACATACAGGTCAATATATCAACGCTGCAGTGCTTGTGGTTTTAGCCTCATACTGAGATAGGGTCCAATTATGGCCACTATGGCGTTCTATAAAGAATTACTTTTGTTTTCCTAGTAGATGTAAGTACTAACACTAGTTTCTAAGCTGTGTGTATACTAACCAAATGGAATTTTGTTTGAAATAAAAGTTTTTTTTAATTAAAATTGGCTCTCGATGGTAGGTAAGAATGGTACGGTAAATTCTACTACAGAGTCAGAATAGTCAAAAAAATTTAATTAATTTCCAACACAAACCGAATAAAGTTGGAGAGAAAACAAAAATAACCGAAGGCGTTGATGAGCGAGATTAACACATCTCCTTATAAGTCAATCCGGCTATTAAAAGTCATAAAATACGGACCAAGATTTATGTAAAATAATTCAATTTTCTTTTACTCGTATTAATTCATTCATAGAAAAAAGAAACTACAGAACACGGACGGTATAACCCGACAAATTGAGAAATTTACATTAATTCTATACACGGTTTCAATGTTCACGATACCTCCTGATTAGTGCGGATTTTTATAAAAAAGAGACAAGAGCTTTTGCTTCAATCTTCGTCTCTGTATACCCATACTTGTTTAAAGGCATTGCTTTTTATAAAATTCTATTATTAATGTTCTTATTGTATATGGGCATTTTCACAAAAATGGTACAACCCTAGTTTTAGCCTGTCCCTCAACTTCATATTTTTTTATTGAGTTTATTTTACATTATAGTAGTAAATTTGGATGAGAATTAAATATTGTGGGTTTTTATCTACAATTCTTAAAATTTGTAATGATGAAATGAATGAAACTAATTTACAAAAGAATTAAATTATGGAACACTACCCATAATTTTGGGCTGTCCCCAGGTAATATTCGGCAATTTATGTAAACTTTTCGCAATTAATCCGTATGGCCCTCCCGTCACAATGAGTTTTTATTTAAAATACAAAAGCTATTTTACAGCTTAGTCAATTTATATTGCAATTATTACCTTTTAACGATTTTTAAATTGAATTAAGATGTTGTCCCCTATTTTCGTAATTTCCGGACATGTCCAGTTTGTTACAGAATTTTTTAACATAATATTTTTCAATTTGCCTTTTATGTTTCTCAAAATGGCAATATTAAGTGGATATCAAGACGCAATCTTAAAAATATTTTTCCATTTTGGTTAGAAAGTGATTTGCGAGCAAACGTGTGATCGAGCTAGACTTGAATAAAAATTAATGTTCAGCTATGTTACTAAAAATTTTATACATAAGCTTTAAATTACATTGTTCGATAACCTTTAATGCCTGTTTTGGCTTTGAAAGAATAGATTGGTGCAAAATTAACATTAAACCATGCAATTGAATTGCTGTTAAAATTAGTTTAATCCAAGACGGAAGCGCTGCGTTACCTCGGTTTTGTTACTGTTGAGATGGTAACATATAGATTGACTGCAAAAGTAACAAAATGGACAACATAAAGCTGGGCATACATTATTTTTAAATTTATTTTAAGCTTTTTTATTATTATTTGGATAATAACTTATGAAATTTAATGTACATCGAATTAAATGCGTGTTTGCATATTATGCAAATTCATGTAACTATATTTAAAATGTTATTACCTAATTTAGTACTTTCTCAGTGGTCGTGTATAGTTACTAAATTATACTAAACGGTTTAGTGTATTTTTTCAATTTCCCTTGTATGATATCTACTCATTAACTGAGACTATCATTACTTTTAAAGTTCAAACTAAATGCAATTAACCGCTAAAGAAAAAATGAGAAGGTATCGCAAAAGGTTAAAACAAGAACGTCCTTAAGAATATGATGTACAGCGGAAAAGAAATATAGAGCGTATTAAATAAAAATACCGAAATGACACCAACTGAGGCAGAAGCTAATAATTAAAAGTATAATGTGCCTAAGCTGCTCGTTAAACAAATTAAATCATTTTTTTTTATTATATTACAAATATACTTAGTTTCAATTTAAACAAAGTGAAGCATTTGCCTGCTTTATTTAATACATGTACTGCCATGCAATATTTTCTTTTTTTTAATACTACTTAATCACTGGAACAAGCCCTGTGGTGTCTTCGAGTTTTACGAATATACAGTTTACCGACACAAAGTTCACCCACACTCAGCATGTTATATGAAGATTTGAGGGTCCACCTTAACCACTACGAGACAAGAAACAAATAATTATTTGTATCATACATTTACTCCCCTACTTACATAACTTTTATTACGTAATGTACACTATGCTTTACAATTTTGTTACTGTCCCTAAATCTTTGAGACGGTTTTAAGTATTTTCTTAGTAATTACTAAATGTAGTTAAAATTATGCAGTTTGAATTTATAAAAAAAGAATTGTACTTAAGTTTTTGCATAGCTGGAAATACTTTACTATTATCTTTTCTCGGAACGAATAGTAACAAACCTGATAAAAAAACGACCAATTTTATAATATGTGCAGACGTGTATTATTATTTTGTTATTAAAACCTTAAAAAGATGTTATTATCTACTCAAAATGCATTGTACTTTGACATAATGATGTTAGAAATTCATAAAGTTTCACTTTAACTTTGGTAACAAAACGGAAAAGATTTCAAGACATGGTTGCTTATTTTCCTCTTTTTCTTTAAAAATAGCATTCGGACTAATAAACTACATTAGTTGTAATAAATAAAAGAGTAGTAAGAATAAAATCTTAAACAAACGTAATTAAAATTATCAAGTTTAAATTTTAAGTCATATTTTGACCTGTTGTACCTTTTTTGTGAAAATGCCCATATGACCCTTTATCAGTATTACATTATAATCTAAAGAGTCTATCGACAGTCCGTTATCGTTTTTTTTGTCGCGATAGGTTTTTAGCGTTATAGCCACAATCTCACCTGATGTTAAGTAACAATATGACCCAAGATGGTAACACGCTAAGTCTAGTGGGAGGACTGGCTTTCAAGTGCAGCTGGCGCAACACACCTTATAGGTGCTTGGCGACGGACTGGCTTCGGTGTACCTCGATTCTGCATAATTTATCATAATAAAAATGATAATATTCTGTAATGTACAACTGCTTGGCAAATGTCACACCCCAAGGGATGGCACGGATTTCATCACAACGTAAGACGAGAATGTGAATGAGAAAATGTATTAACCATAGTATGATGGTAGGGCTTTTTTAATACCCGCCTGGCTAGCTACAACAAGTTGAAAATCTGACGCCAAACATCAATAGGTGTGTTCCGGCAGCTGCACTTGAGAGCTAGTTTCCCCATTTGGTTTAGCTTATTACCATCTTGGGCCACATCGTCACTTAAGATCAGCTGAGATTGTGGCCATAACGCTAAGACCTATGAACGATTAAAAAAACATGAGCACAAAGTTTAAGCAAAATCTATATTAGTGTAGTAACAATTTTTACGGTTTTTTATTTAATAATTTCACATGATAATAACAATATATCTTTCAACCCCTTTGGTCAAAAATGCATTTACGTAGCCTGTATACATTGTTCGAAAGTTTAAATTTACGCATCATACAACGGAGCGTGCGGTAAATTTTTTACCACACACTCCGTTGTATATTGCCGTGCAGTAAAATATTTAACGCACGCTCCATTGTATAGCGCCATAAAAATATATAAGAATTCCACCAAGGAGTTTCACATTACGAGAATAAATAAACGGAATGATCGAACCTTGGAAGCACTTTTATCAATACATTTGTCTCACTTTAATACTAAAGAGAAAATGAGACCAAATATGTAGTTCTAATTTTCACCACGCGAACGTAACGCCATTTGCAAATTCGCGCCATTTTCATATTAGAAACGACAAAGATTGTTGCGATTTTCCGACTGATATTTATAAACAAAATAATAATGTGAGTTCAAGCGAGAAATCAGATAATTAATATGGAATCTACTCCACCTGATATCTTGAATGAGGCGCAAATTGCAGGTAACATTTCCAAGAGTAGTGACTTATCTATATAAAAATAATCGAATGAATAAATTTTACTGTTTTCTCGCAAATGTGTTTAATGCGTTGTATGACACGCGTGCCGAATTGGTTTTTACAAACTGGTCACTATGGTAAGCCCTCGACTTCATCTCGGGTTTACATTCGTCTACTCATTTGTAAAATCTACATACCGCACTATTATCAAAAACAACTATTAATCAAAATTAAATAACCTTTATTGTAAAGTCCACACATATGGCTAACGAACGACAAATCCAACTAAAGGCTGATTTTTCAATCCTTACATAATTTTCTATCTGAGGAATGATTTTGACGGTTTGAAAGATAATATATATGGACACATGTCATAATTAAAAAAATATTCCTCAAATAAATTTATCTGTTGATTTAAAAATCGGACCTAATACTACATAATATCTATATATTTGTTCTCCAACTCATGTATCTATACCAGTAGATATTAAATAAAAATATATCTCTATTACCAATCACGCAATAATTGAATTTTAAAACCGACACACGATCCAAACATACGCGAGGTTTGTTTATTTTCACCACAAAAATCAACAAAATTTTGGTTTACAGTGATTTTATACATCTCCACTGGTTTGGATATAACGATATATTTGTTTACCTACATATTGATTCCCTTTGGGATAAGCTTTAGATAAGATCGGTTATCACTTGGACCATGGTAAAAATTAACCACGACATAAGTGCATGAGTCAGAAATGATTATTGTTCTAAGGAGAGCGTGACCCGACCTTTCGGGGTATGTGACCCGCGTGCCACGTCACGCCACGCCGCTTGACCTGAATAAATTAAATATGACGATCTTTCGGTACGAATACGGGCCACACAGCATGTTATTTTGACCTATAAACTTATCGAAACACAAATAGGATCGTGAAGCGGAACTCCACAAATCATGTTTTTATCTAAAGACCATTGTATTTAAAACCAAACTTTTGTAATCATTCATTGTTTAATTGTTCAAATAAGTGTATTATCTATACTATATTACATTGTAAAGCTTTAGTCTATTTATTTAAAGATTGTTTGAACATAGTAATCTCTTGAATTACAAGTCAAGTCTCAAATTATTGCATTTTTAAAGCCTAATTATTGAAGAAGGTTACAGGCTCACTAACTTTATGTTATGGCCCTTAGGAGCCGAGCAATTACTACACAAAGTGTAGGTCAGAAAGTATGCTCAGTGAGAACGAAGGACTGTGTGGTCTGGAGCGGGGTATTGCAGCCCGAAGGCGGTTTGGCCACCCGGCGAAACCAGAAATTAAATACGAGTAAAACCGCGGAACATAGCTCGTAATATCATAAAATAAACGCGCAATCTTAGAAACTATCAGTGTGATTATATTTGAAAGAAGCCCGTTTATTTAAAAATATTCTATAATATAGAACTTCACGCTACAAACCTATGGAGCGGTGCGGTAACCTTAAACGTCAACCCATGTAGCATCGTGTTTATTTAAAAGCATGGTATAATATAAGCTTATCGTAGGTGAAACGGGGTGGCACAATTAGTTATTACATAAATTATAGCTTCATCTATTTAGAAACACCATTTTGTTATGATGCTGTTGTGAGAGATTTTAATCGCTTAAGAATCAAAATTATTTTATCCTAGCTCGACAAAATGATTGTACTTCACTTGACGGCAAGTACCGTTCGACAACAGCGGTGACCGTTGAGGAACGAGAATCAATCACTGTCGTTTTAACGGCCTTTAATCAACCCACTACATCCGCCCCCTAATTGCGTATTTCACAAGAGCGAAGCGATAGGAAAAATCTCTAAACATCGGCATCAAAGTGGCAAATTCAGATTATGTTTTATTACAATATGTCTGGTACATTATATCTGGTCACTTTGAAGCCGATATCTAGCCATTTCTCTTTGCTTTGACGAAATACACAATTAATAGGCAGATTTCACGTCAGGTGTGCACGTTCTTATGCTACTAAAGTTCAGATATTAAACAACTAAAAAGTCAAAAATCCAAATTAAGTAAGTAGTACTGTTTTACAAAATATCCTTGTCGTGGAGAAAGATCAGAATTTCTATGATCCCTATCGAGACATTTATTATAATAGGTCTTTACCTATGAAATTGCCGTTCTGCAGTACTGGCTATTTCAAATCAAAATAATTTTTGTTTGGCTAAGAATTCTAATTTCAAATTAATTTTATTTTAAAAACATGGAATTCTTTTTCCAAAAGTAGTCATTTGTTTATTGATTAGTGTTACATTTTCATCGCATTTCAATCTTTTTTGTCATCATGGATTCGTTAAAAATTCGAGTAATTATGGAATATGAGTACCGTCGTGGCAGTAACGCGGCACAAGCGGAACGCAACATCAACGACGTTTACGGAGCTAACACTACAAACCATAGCACCACCTGTTATTGGTTTGCTCGCGTCCGTTCTGGGAATTTCGACCTGAAAAATGAACCTCGCGGTCGTCCGAAGACTTTGGTCGACAATGACGAATTAAAGGCGATTGTGGAAACTGATGATACACAATCTACGGCTGAATTAGCTGCAGCTTTCGACGTTAGCATCAAAACAATATTGGTCCATTTACGTCAAATTGGCAAGATACAAAAGCTTGACAAATGGGTGCCCCACGAACTCGATGATCGCCAGCGCGAAGTACGCGTCGAGACGTGCCTTGCACTGCTCAACAGACACACAAATGAAGGAATTTTGAACCGCATTGTTAACTGCGATGAAAAATGGATTCTGTTTGATAACCGCAAGTGCTCAGCAAGTTGGTTGGATCCTGGTTCAGCACCCAAACAATGCCCTAAACGAAAACTTATCCCTAGAAAAGTGATGGTCACTGTTTGGTGGTCTAGCGCTGGTGTGATTCATCACAGCTTCTTAACAAACGGGGTGAGCATTACTGCAGATGTGTACTGTGAAGAACTGAACACAATGATGGAGAAGCTGGCACATCTCCAACCAGCATTGGTCAATCGCTCGTCTCCGCTGCTCCTGCACGACATCGCGCGACCTCATACTGCACAACAGACGGTCTCCAAGTCTCAAGAACTGGGGTTGAAAGTTCTCCATCATCCGCCCTACTCACCAGACCTTGCGCCTACAGACTACTACTTTTTCCAGAATTTGGATAACTCCTTGGCGGGAAGAAAATTCAATACCCGAGAGGCAGTACAAAATGCCTTTGAAGAATTTATTGCCTCCCGTCCAGCAGATTTTTTTTAAGAAGGGCATCAATAAACTGCCACTGCACTGGCAAAGATGCATTGATTGCATGGGTGATTACTTCGATGAATACAAATAAAAAATACATGAAAAAACATAGTTTAATTTTTTTCATACAAAACGGCAATTTCATAGGTAAAGACCTAATATACTTGTTACCTTATTCATCGTTAGAAGACTGACAAGACATATCCACAGAACGTAAATAGTTACGTCGTGCAAATTATGACATAACCTAAAAACATTCATTTCGACATATACTACCATACTACTTACAATTTAATTAATGCTACATCTCTAAAATAAACATTTGACAAGTGTCGTGCAAGTCTTCTGACGATGAATGAATAATAGGTAGTGTGTTAAGTATAGTTGCAATGTTTAATATTCAATCATCTACATAAGTATATAAAAATGAACGTTTATTGTTCGTGTGTTGCTTATACGCTGCTAAAATAATCATCCGTGTACGATAACACTTTGGCCCGTTACGAGCAGTTTACAACAGCATGTCGTGGAAATAAAAATCGATTCATTTTTTAAACAACTGGAAAAGTCTCGGGAAAAATTAGTTAGAAATAAAAAAAAACTTAATAAAACGCCTTTTATTCACCAATAAAAATATCAAGCAGAATGTTTAACATAAAGAACTTTCTAATCCGTTATCTCGTTTATCTCGTTAACATAATCCATGAGGTCAAACTATAGAAGACCCTCTGTTTAGCGGGACCTCTGACTTTTCCTATCTATTGTTAGTATTTTATCGGTACCTATTACAAATGAAATACGTACGTACAAACTTCGTAAAGCTGTAATCTTAAAATCGAATCTAACATAGTTAATTATCAGAGTTATTTTTTATTTTAACCTATTTACCGATATCAAAAATTAATCTGTTAAGCGTAGGCCGCTTAGCAGTGGGCGATACAAACGTGTGATAAAATGGTACATAACCAACTAATTCGATCCTGTCATCTGTTCGAAATAAATGTCAAGAAACTTCGTACAATTTCGCGTCTCCATCCCTTTACTCATGACATGTGATTTTCTTATTTTTGTAATTACTTAGCAAATCGGCAGTTTAGCTAATTATAAATAAAATCAAAGAACTGACTGATTCCACTAAGAATAATAACTACTAATATAATGGCATTTGGTAAAATGTCTCTCGCCGGTCAGCTTGTAAAGTCTCACATGACATAGTTCCTAAACAATTTGACAAATATTTGAAGAAAAACTCCTTTAGACCGCGAATTCAAAGAAGGTAACTCATTTTTTTTCGGTCGGAAATAACGTTTAGTAATCTATACACTTTGTTTCTATTTATTTTGATATAAGACATGATACATTTTAGGTGTTTATAATTATTATTTTTATCGTTATAAGTTTGGCGTAGTGGCTACAATCTCACCTGATGTGTCGATGTGGCCCAAGATGATAACACGCTAAACCTAATGGAAGACCGGCTCTCAAGTGCAGCTGCCGGAACACACCTATTGGTGCTTGGCGACAGATTTTCAACTTGAGGGTGGTAGCTAGCCAGGCGGGAAATAGAAAAAGACCTACCACCATGCTATGGTTTCGTCACGTTTTTCAGGCTCATTGCATTGATTCGAGCTCACGTCAATCGACGCGAAGTCGTACATGCTACCACTGATCCATCATCGTTCAATTAGTTATATTATCAATAACTACCACAAAAATTCTAAGATAACTTATTTAGTTTTTAGTATAATCGTAACATCTGCTACAAGGTCAATTAAGTTTTACTTCAAACGCGCGTAACATACGAAGGACTGAACACGGCGAAAAAATACAACCACAGCTTTCTGTTGTTCTTTGTCCGTGTTGTGACTGTAGACGATAATTTGAATCTTGTGGTCATTGTGTACACATAATACAGACATCTAAACTCCGAATCACGTACGGCAATTGTTGCAAACTTTAATAATAATACAATAAGATTTATTTATGAAATTACAGTTCTTTAAATAACATCGAGTGTGACTATTGAAACAAGTATAATTTCTATAGAACGCGCGAACGTAACTAACTACACTATCTACTTATTTGTGAAAAATTCAATTACGGTTTAGATAGTCTGCAAAAATATGAACGATCAATAAACTATTATATTTTACAACTTTCTTTGAAAGTAACTATACTTACATTACTGTGGTATGTGAGAAGGCAGGAAGTCAGAAAAGGTGAGAAAATTTTTTGGTTTATGAAAAAACTATACACTGATTTTTTTATGTTGCATACATGATTGACAAGGAAAACATATGAATATTGGATTAAAATGAAACGAATTCAACAATTTTACGCAAGGAAACGAAAATCTGACATTCTGCCGCCTCTAGTAACACAGCAACACGGGTAATTTAATTTGTCTTACATGTATAGAAAGCAGGATGTATATTCTAAATCAACAATATTCATAAACAACAACTCCAGAAGCCTCGATCGCGATCTGATCACACGTAGTAACTGTACTAATAACCGAGTCAAATCGTCTCGCGTTACACGCGGTTAACGCGTTATGAAATGCACAATATTCTCACAGATTTCCTCAATATCGATAAAACTTTTATTCTAGTAGAGAAAGGTATTTCATTCCAATACGCATAACCTAATGTAATCTCGGTATTTCATTTATTAACCAACCGAAAAATGTACCTAATGTTAAGAAGTAGCAAAAAGTACCTAAATCGACATAATACTCGCATGACGAGATTTTCAATTGTATGTCAAAACTTTAAATTTCACCTTACTATTTCGCACTTTGTAATAAATCGTTTTTATGAGCGGCAACCTCTCAAAAACGCTGTAAATATTAATACGCTAATACTATGTATTGTGAGCAAAAAGGAACTCCAAACAAATGAAAATGTCAAACAGACGATGTCATGAAAAAATTAATTCGTACAAAATAGATGTCGGTGTATTTTTGTGATTTTAATCTTTTAATAAACAAACTATGTATGGCAATCAATAAACTGTACAAATAGTTGAATACTGCACGTGGATTATGGTTTTTTCTTCTACCTTTCTTTTAGTACTTGAATGTCTTTGAAGCGCTCTAATTAGTTGCGAGATCGAACTCTGTAAAAATATTATAAGCCAATCAATAATTTCGCCGTATTTAAATTGTGTACACGCACCGTTACTTACGGTGTTCCATTACCGTAATCGTTTAATCCTGCAATGTCATTAACGTACGGTTCTGTTACCGGGCAACTTAATTTCAACGAATCCGGATCAATAAATTTTCGCATTACACTGTGAAAATAAATCCAATTATTATGGATAAGCAATGATGGCTTATTGGTAGCGTGTACGGACGTCGCGTCGATCGACGTGAGTTCGAATCCCTGCAATGAACCTGAGCTTTCAGTGAAGGAAAACATCGTGGTGAAACCTTAGCATGGTGGTAGGGTTTTTTCTAAGGGCCACCTGGTTAGCTACCACCCTCAAGTTGAGAATCTGTCGCCACGCACCAATAGGTGTGTTCTGGCAGCTTCACTTGAGAGCCAGTCTTCCACTAGGCTTAGCGTGTTACCATCTTTAGCTACATCGTCACTTAAGACCAGGCGAGATTATCGTCAAAAAGTTAAACCTATAATCGATAAAAAAGAAAGGTCCGTCATGAATCTTCACTCTGTTTACAGGATTAAAAACCCCGGCTTATAAATTAAGTAAGATTTAAAAGTATAATCGTTAATCATAATAAAATCACTAATGTGACAAATATATTTATTAAATCTCGGCCCATGTTCAACATCCAAAATTCAGAATTTAAGCGGCAATGATGGAATGATCTAGAATCAATTTTAAGCTCTTGAAAATGTAAATAACGTTTTATATAATTTATAGAATAAACCAATACGTACCAGGGGTGTATAGTAAAAATTGAGAATGAGTACATATTTTACCAGTAAACTTTTATTAAATACTAGCTGTACCCGCGGCTCCTCTCGCATGGACTACAAAATAATTGTTTATGAAGATATCGTGACATTTTTTTATATGTCTAAGGAGTAAAAAAACAATACTATTCAAAATTTATCCAGTAGTTTAGTATAGTGATGAGTGATGATATATTAGTGATGAGCGCACAACGGCAAACGGCAATCATTTTATTTATATAGATAAATTATTTATTGTTATTATATGATTCAAAATTTTTAACTTTTATTTTTATATTTTTGGTCTATATGTCAAAATGTCCGTGCTGTGATGTCCCCGGACGGCTCCAACGGAAGACCAGCGCTGGTTGTTTGCTACCAATATTATGCTGAGCTGGAGACGTTTTGTAACAACTGGCATTTGATTTTTAGTTCTTAGTTGGTAGATGTAAATGTATTTTTAGATTATTCATTGTTCTCAAATGTCGTTGGTACAAATAGATTAATCTTTCTTTCTTTCTTTTTAACTGTAGGTTCCGCAGTTTCCACTGTTTGGTGATCTCTTATCAACCACGAGATGTTCTACATAACATAGTTTATTAATTGTCTGAATATAGATTATAATTATCTAAAGCACAGTTTCAATTAATTTACAGTTAGTTATTTACGAGCTCGTTATTTTAATGAACGGTCTACGTTTTTTGTTGCCTTAAAATTACGTTGCTTATCTCAAATGAACGATGTGCTCTCAATAGAATCTCTTTCTATTGAACGTATGTGTAAAAACATGCTTGGAAATTCCAATACGGATCTGAATAGACAACTTGTTTAGGAACTAAGTGGATACTTATTGTTACGTGAAATCATCAATCGTAGTTTTTTTATCGTCCATTCGAATAAAAGCAGTTACACGCCAATCTTTTAAACTAACCTGTTATTTTTTTATCATTGTGGCCACAATCTCACCTGACGTTAAGTGACGACGTAGCCCGAGATGGTAACAGGCTAAATCTAGTAGAAGGTTGGATCTCAAGTGCAGCCACCGGAACACACCTATTGGTGCTTGGTGACAGATTTTCAACTTAAGGGTAGCTAGCTAGGTGTGCATTAGAAAAGTACTGCCAACAAGCTATGATTTTATCAAGATATTTCCTTACCCCGAAAGCTCAGGCTCATTCCATGGATTCGAACTCACAACCATCGACGCGATGTCCGTACAGGCTACCACTGAACCATCATTGCTTCATCCATTATTGGTTATTTTTATACGTGTCTTTAATGAATACACACAAAGAAAGAATACAAGCTCACTAAATACCAACGCTGAAGTCAGTTTCGCAAGTAAATGCTATATTTGGATATCGAAAAATGACCTATTATTAGTTTTATTACACTACACCGTTTTTTATATTAAAATGCATTACATGGGAGATAACAAAACAATAAGGAAAAAATCTCGTTCACTGAAGTAGCCTATCGAGAATACTTTAATACAAATCTACCACCAATATATTTTTTAAACGGTGGTAACATAAAAACAATAATCATATAATAAATTTTGTGAATGTTCTCAAAAATAGTTTTGTTTACAGCGTTTACTTACAATAAAATAAGGGAATTCGAATAAAGCTTCACTTTTATTATAAAATTTTATCGTACTTGATTTAATTTAGTACAATGAGATAAATAATAAAAACATGGAAAATATATCAAAATGCAATTGTTTTGTTTAGGATGAAAAGTAAATCACCCTTTAATCCATAATTATTTTATACATATTGCATTAGCTAGATTATAATTAGCTGTCTTTGCAAGATGAGAAAAAGACCGGTGTCCAGAAATGGCCTGCAAAAGAGGTTCGAAGACTCGTAAATAAACGATTACATTCCGCTATTAGTATATACGCCCCTTACATTTAAAAGACATTTTATCGTTATGACATGATATCATACAATGTTACAAAGTCCCTCGACTTCCACAGCAGTATTTATAGGATTGTATTTGAAGGAAACAATAAAGTTGCTAGTAATATGGCACCGTGTATGGTCGTTGTGTCCACAACTTGCGCACGACCGATCTCTATCGTAGAGGTTCCCGATGATATATTGCTCATTGTTTCAATGTAGCGGTACTCTCTTGCAAGCAGTGTAGTCTACAACTTACAATGTAAACAACTTTGTCTAATAATCGAGAAAATGGAATGAATAATTTATATTCCGCAAGCTCATAATAAAAACATATAGGACTACCCCATAACTTACTACTGATAAAGAAGTTAAATTTACTATTGAAGAAATAAACAGGACACAAAGACCTGTAACTTAATTTTGATTTTTAATATAATAATTTTGACTTCATATGTATCTAAAGCAAAATATATCCTATTACCTGGCCAGATAATATAGCTATGAATTAAAAAAAATACATGTCAATCGAATAAGTGGTCTTCGCATGAAAAGAACATAAACAGACAGACAGACAGCGAGACGATGAGGTCGTACTGTATATATAAATAAAACATTATAGTTAAGTGTTACAGAACAATGCTCCTATCAACTTATAATAAATTAATAATAGAGGTAGGTCTTTTAATATACCGTTTCTAAATTATAGCACTAAAAACCCTATATGACATAAATATTACATGTGCCGTATACAAATAATAGTGAACATGAACATCAACAGATGATGACATGATATCATAGTTATCATGTAAAGTAAAAACAAGCGCCTAACTCTTTCATTGTCTTTAGCTACATCGATTCAAATATTTTGAAAATACGCGTGCGTAACTGCGATCAAATCATATCAATATCAATCAAATCAACGTATCATAATGGTCCTTTCAGTATGGTCTTTCTTATAATGATATTGGGTTCCTTCAATGAAACGTGAAGTGACATTTGCGCAGGCTTTCTTGACAGTCGAAGCTGTCGAAGATTTTTTCTCTCGGTAATCAATGACGGTTGCATTGTTATGTAGAGAATTACCATCAGTTCTACGACTATAAATCTACAATTTAGGACAACAAAGTGGATTACTAAACGTTAAATGTAAGTACGAAGTTTAAAAAATATAAATATGAGATATTACTAACCCTGTGACTCCTGGAGGCCTTGGGATCAAGGTAAGTCCGAAGTTTGTTGAGGTAGTGCGCCGGAGCATCTTTGGCCTGGACCATATCCTGGTCGCAGATGATCTCCCATTTCTTCTCCAAATCATAGTTTCGTAGGAGCTTCGCCTTATCAGGAGGTAAGTCCATAGACGCCTGTAAAAAGATAATAATATAATTGTATATATTATCAGAATTGCTACACTTAAGTGGGACTGGGCGGGGCACATCGATCGCGGATCTGATGGCCGATGGGACAAAAGAGGACCAAAGAGTACCGGAAGACGAAGCGTGGGCAGACCCATTATAAGGTGGACCGACGCGGTTGATGCGAGCAGTGGAGGACCGGTCGTTGTGGTGATTTTTGGAAAAGACCTATGTCCAGCATTGAACGTCTTTTACATGAATGAATGTATGTAATCTTATTTCAGTCATTACTAGAGACACGTTGTCAATTTAGATATTAGCTGTTGTTTAGTAATATGGGTTTGCTGATAAAGAAATACTTTTAATATTTCAAAGTTAAGCCTGCACTAGCCTTGGGTAACTAAAATATAATTATAATTAATTAAATATAGTTATAATTTGATGTATTACATGTCAAACATTACTATAACCTACAAATTAACTTTTACATTGCGTTTTAGAGCTATTAAAATAGAAGGACATTTAATATGTATCTTGATATCACCAGTTTTTTTTAATAAACGGTTGGTCGATCTCAGAACATGCGTCCAGTATCTAAGCATAAAGCGTAAATAAGGATCGAGTAGCATTGAACCAGTTGCCGATATATTAGTTAAGTTGAGCACTTAACGGTACTCAGTGTCGCAATTAGGGAATTCAACTAACTGTACGACTTGTGTGAAATTCTAATGAAAAATATTTTTGGCGTTCTTATGTTTATCGCGACGGAATGGTTTCAAAAGAGAGGACGATTCTCACAACTGATAATACTATCGAAGATATTAATACGCTAAGCTCAGAATAGAGACTGCCTCTCCAAACTAGATCATTTAACGCGGTATTCGAACGATATATCACTAATCTGAATAAAGAGAAAAAAGTATGATTTAAATTTTATTATTTTATTTTGGATATTGCACTCTTGACATCATAACATCAAAATTATGTAAATACAAATCTCGTAGATTTATATTCATTATAGAAAAAATCTTGAAATTATCTATACATATAATAAAATTGAAGTGTATGTTTGTAATGTCAAAATATTTTTTACTAAATGCATATGAAAGTATACACGGTACGTATAACAAAAAACACATTTTTTTTAATTTTTGTCTGCCTCTCTATTTGTTCCGGGTAATCTTCCAAACGGTTTGACCGATTTTGACGGGACATTCACTGGCAGCTGATGTTATAAGGAATAGCTTAGGTTTACTTTTATTTTAGAAAAATAATTAGGATTCCGCACAAATAAATAAAAAAGTTTTTTTAGTAGTTCACGCAAGCGAAGCCACGGGCACAGCTAGTTTAATATAATGTATCATTTATTGAGTCATATTGAATTTATATTAATGAAACAATTTTAATAAATCTCTAAACATACATGTCAGGGCTTTGCAAAAATCAAACTAGGTAGAAATGGATAAAACTGAAAATAAATTTTAATGTATTAGCATACAATTAGAAACGTGAAGTTACAACCTTCAACAAAAGTACCGAATATGGCCTTTCCTTTACTGCATTAACTAAGGACATTCTACTAGAGTACGCCAAATAGACACTAATTGGTAATGGCAATGCTGAATTGGATCAAATTGTTGTTTCGTTAGAGCCCGTGAAGATAAATAGAGCAACGGCAAACAAAATAGGTAATACGTATTATTTATGAAAAGCTGCGTACTTTGTCTGGTATCCATATTAGAAATAACTCCATTTTGGAAGCTTTTAATAGAATCTTCTCGCATCAAAAATAAATCAATTTCCGATATATATTATCGGTAAAATTCACCCAACAAAAACATAAATAAACTACCGAACTTGGTCCCTTTTTAACATTAATGTTTTTGGCAATAATTATTATATTCGTTGGTACAGACGATACAAAATTAGTTTATTGATTAGGTAATCGAAAAGCTAAAGAAATAAATCTTGTAAGAATTACCTTGGTCTAAATATATAGACGGACTGCTTAAACTGGTATCAGAGAAATTGTAGAAGGTGAAGGAACAGTGTAACTGAATAACTAAAATTGCCAGGAGCTGAATACTGAATATCCAAATTACACTTTGACAAACTTTTACAATGTTAGGAAGATATTCTAATACCGCTTTTGCTTATCGAAGGGACGAACATTTATAGAATATCATCAGTCTATATAACTCAAAACTACGTTTACAAAGTTATTTCTAGGTTAATCTATAATTCGACTGGCGTTATGATCTTTAATGTTTAATAAACATTAAAATACAATTTGGTAAACCAGATACGTAAGCCAAGTGACTAAGTTTTAGTATCGTTCTACCGACATTAGCATACCTAGCGTGGACGTTGAGCCTGTAGTACAATTGCGATTAATATATTTTGTAATTAAAACAGAACTTCAACTAAGTAATACCATACATCTATACAAATAAATGAAAATGAAATGCTGTTCGTTGGTAAGCGCATCACCTAAAAACGGCTCTGGTTCCTTTTTTTTACAAAAATGGAGACCATTACTCATGATTCAAAGGATGGATATGCTTAATTCTTTTTTGTTTTGTTTTGATCCTGGCGAAGTTTTCAGGCAAAAAAGTTAGTGACACTGTAATCAGATTATAGACTATTGGAAAGGACAGAACAATGTTTGCCGGGCTAGCTAGTAAAGAATAAACTATGGATCATTATCTTATTGGATAATTATGGATCAGTGGCAGCGTGCTGTGGTAGGGCTTTAGCCAATGCCCGTCTGGCTAGCTACCATTTTCAAGATAAAAATCTGTCGTCGAGCATCTAGTGTTCCAGCAGCTGCACTTGAGAGCTACTTCTCCTCTAGGCTTAGCAAGCTATCGCTACATAGTCAATTAAGATCATATAACATTGTAGTCAAACGCAACCTATAAAGTATTTACAACAATTTAAAAACCTACAGAATATTCTTGGAAATCTTTCATCAATATATTTCTCATTTATGTTTGGCAACATTATAAGTTGATGTTCACCAATTTTTGCGTCTTGGACTAAATTTTTCATACTTTTTTTGTTGATAATATATTAAATTAGCAGTTAGGGTATATAATAATGGAGAATAGAGAATAATAAAAAAATAAAATAAATGAATACAGACCACAATCTTTTCTAAACCTACAGTCTTCATAAGTTTTAACCACATTATGAATTGTGAAAATGTAAAATTTAAAATCTATATTTCAGCCTTAAGTCTAGTTCAAAGTTTAAGTGTGGGCGTTTAATCCTCTTTGAGTGCATGTATTGCGCCATTGACTATAAGCATACTACATAGTAAACACTTATTAAAAACTGTAAATCATTGAAGTGAACGACCGATGAGATACGAGTACGGGTCTCTGCAAATATTAAATCCGCTTTATAGTGTTATAACTATAGATTGTTCTTTTTGCTATTTATTTATTTATTTCAAATCAAATAGTTTTAAACGTTAAAATGTAAATGTAATTATGCACACAACATTTTTCTGACGATAATTAATTATACTCTCGTTTGTCAAAAAAAAAACTATTCAATTTAAGCCCATAGAAGGCATTTATGAACGGCAACACTATACTTTCTAAGTATTATTTATACGTAAGTATATGATTTAAGCGTTATGCGTTAAGCGAATTCGAGGAAAAAGGCCAGATTTTTGGAAAGAAAGTTCTTGGATTTTGCACCATGATAATACGCCTTCGCGCAAGGCTATCATTGTGAACGAATTTTTGACCAAAAACTCAACAAATACCATCGAGCAACCACCTTATTCACCAGATGTGGCTTCAGCCGACTTATTTATTTTTCCTAAACCCAAATTACCACTTCGTGGCACCCGTTTTCTTTCGGTAGTATACATAAAGGAGAATTCGCGAAGAGAACTAAACTCAGTTCCAGAAAAGCGTTGAATAATTTTTTGATGATTGGATTATTCGTTGGCGTGAGTGTATCGTTTCTGAAGGAGCATACTTTGAAGGCGATAAAATACATTTGGATGAATAAATAAGATTTTGTGTAGTATTGATCTTTTCCCGGTACTTTTTTGACAGAGTAGTACCTTCTCACGCGGACATTCCTCTATACATTATCTTAAACTGATGTATACGACACAACCAAGTCTGTGAATGTATGTATTCTCTATGATGGTATAATTTCTAGTGATCAATCAGTGTATTGTGCAAGGACGTACAATTCAACCATTACTTTTCTTAATCTAAACTCAGCAATTTGACTACACTTCGCAGAAAGGTCTATCTATTAATCTATCAGTTGTTGTAGTCATAATGTCTTTTTAACTATTGAGGCTCAAACTAATAACTGGATTACATTATAGTTTAAAATCTGTCAACAGGCACAGACATATTCCTGTTTTGTGTTAACCTTACCACCTTCGACGGCATCTTCATTTAACTGATAAAATTTTTGTCAGACTTTAGCTGTAAACCAATAAAAATACAATGAAAAGCCGATCATAGTGATTAGCTTATGCGCGTCGCGTTTCGGGATCGACCGATGCATATCCTGTTTCTATTTACACAGGCCAGCATGACAGCGGCGACTGGTGATGAATTGTTGATCTCTCAGTGGTCACCACTGTTTTTGGATTATTCTGTACTTACCACGAAGCACAGTTTAGTTGCTTTGCCGAGCAACTATTTAAAAAAAAAGCAATAACTATGGACACTAATTAAGAATAAATCAACAAACAGATTAGTCCAAATTGTCCATATAAGGCATAACAGTTGCTTTAATACATACTCAACACACACTTGAAAATACAAGCTCCATCAAGAACAGATGATTAAGCGATGATGACTCAGTAACAATGTGTTCGGACACGATCGATGTGGGTTCGAATTCTTCAATGAGAGGTTCCTGGTGATAGATTTTCAATTTTTATCGTAGTAGGTAGCTCGGTAGGCGAGTATTAGAAAATGCCCTACCACCGTGTTATGGTTTCATCACAATATTTTCTTTTACAGAAAGCTTAGTCTAGTACTTAGTGGTAGAAGTACAGACTTTAGAGTCAGTTTTGCCTGTTACCATCTTCAACCATATCGTCTATTCGTCATCGGGTGAAATTGTGGGTCAAAAAATACACACCTATAAAGTATAAAAAGGACATCCATGTGGTCTGAACCTCTGGACCTTATTCAGAGAGACCTTATACTTATTATTAAGAGAGGTAGGGCACAGAGAAATTTATTTGGAAATTTCTCTCTACTTAGGGCAGCCCGACTGGTGGAATACCTCCCCTCCACCCTACAGAAGATCGCAGCCAAATGACCTAGTATTGTGTTTCTGTGGTGAGTAGGGTTTCCAAAGCTCCTTGGGGTAGGGGGGTTCAAGGTCGGCAACGCACTTGTGATACCTATGGTATTGCAGGCGTTCATAGGCTACGGTAGCCGCTTATCATCAGGCGGGCCGTATGCTTGTTTGCCACCTTTGTAGTATAAAAGAAATGATCTCTTATGGGAATTTCATCATAAACCTGTTGATGTAACTTCACAGGTGGCAGTTATATGGTGCTCTTTTCTGAAAACCACTTCAGAATCAGTAAACAAATAAAAGCTGACGGTCCACACGGTGTGTGTCGTACATACGAGCCCACCTAGACGGTTCGACGTAACCATAAACCGTTAACTGGAATCGTTTGCTGCGGACTGTACGTACTAAGGGACCGTCTTTATAATGGAATTGAATTGTGACTGCCCATCGTAACGTAGATTCAATAAACATTAAATGAACAATAGTGAATTAAAGTGTCTTGCTTGGTTTGGTTTGCTTTAGAACTATAGTAAGCTTAGCGTGTTTTGGATTACATCGTAATAGGTACTAGGTATGATCTTGATCAGACCCTATCTACGAGTATTATTAACATTTACTATTACTAGCTCGTGACGCAGTGGTAGTCAGACGTACTATTGATCCGAGAGGTCAATAAGAATAACACTCAACTGTGTATTTATTGTACGATGACGTCACGTTCTCTGATTGGCGTTTCCAATCACGTGACTCCGAAACAAAAAATCTCATTTTTCCCCCAAGGGAACTTTATATACATAAACAATTATTTTCCTGATTTATATTTCTTATCAATAAACCAATATGATTAAATATTTCACTTTAATTTTTAAACCTTATTGTCAACTCGCAAAATGTATTCTTGTCATTTCTACTAGTTATAAACTGGTTCTATAAATGCTAATAATGTTTAGAAGAGAGACAGACCTCAGACGAAGCACTTCCTAGTCTTGATGTTAATAAAAGACACAATGAAGTTCACCCACAGTAGAGTAAAAAATAAAATAACATAGAATTTGTAGTCGTCTTAATTACTTATTCTATTATTATACTATATGTATATATTCTTATACTTATTCTAACAAACAGAGCTTCGCCAGATCACAAACCATTTTCAATTACGCGTTATTTTATATTACTATTAAAAAATACTTCTATTACTTTCAACGTAAAGTGCCTTTGATCGATTTAGCAAACTTTAAAGGACCCACATTGTGCCCTCACAAAAGGTACAAAGGAATCTACGAATACTAAGCATTGTAGAAATATTTAATAACATTAAAGAACGTTAAATATTAGGAGTGCCTATTGCAAGCGTAGTCACGGGTGATATTTTATTTCTGTGGAGCGCACAAGTAAATGTATTGCTTGCGTGTCAACAAAAAATAATATATATTTAGTGTGATAGTGACGTCAAACGTAAGTGTCGATGAATTATCGATGTACTCAATTAGAAATAAAGTCTTATGACATTTTCAGTTAATTAATATATCTCTTGATTGGTACGTTACAGATGAGTAAGTATTTACATAAATAATAAATAGTATTGTAGAAATGTTTCAATAAAATATATTCAAATAAGTTTTATATTAAAAAAAAACACTAAAATATTTTCAATTTCATCTTTTTAGTACAAAAGTACTTAAATTATACATTAAAACTTGTATGTAAGAAGAAAAACAATTTTAAATTCTATTTGGAACGCTTGACGTAGTCCTTGGAGCCGTATGTATTTTACAAAATATTTCGTGAAGCACTTGAACTTACACCAAGTTACCACTTCTATATAGGTATATAATATTTTATTCCTAAATCTATATCGTTCTATATTTGCTGAACGTAATGAAGGAGTCTTTTTAAAATTCGTCTTAAATCTTATAAAAATAACACTTAAAACGTAAGTATATACACATATATCGTAAGTAAAAGCAGATTTTGCGCGGACGCGTTTCTGTTTATTTTTCGACAATATTTATGGTATAAATAAATACTACAGAATACTAGCTGGCCCCTCAGACGTTACTCCAGGGCTTCTCAAACTTAGAGCGTCAGCGATCTATTACACCATGTTTAGCTAGCAAGTGATCGAGTGGTAACATACTTCATTTTCTTTTTTTTGTTTAATGGCAAAAACACATTTTTTTTATGAAATTTGGGATCAGATGCTATAGTTTTGAGATATATCGGAAATTATATATAATAATTCCCCATTTAGGATACGTGCCTTGAATGTAGTAAGTTGGTGCACAACTTTTAAGAAATTCTATGCTTTTTGGAAACGCGAACAACCATTTGGTCAACCCCTGCGTTATACTGTCCTTTTCAATAGTCAATAACTCGACTACAGCGCTCAACTACAGACTACAAGCCTATCACGATCAGGGATAGCAACTTTTATGGTGATCGGTCTAACGGTGTTGGATTGGACTGTTGGGAGTTTATCGATATCATATAAACCAACATACATTTATATAAATATTTAGACAGAAATAGATGCTATATAATATTCACTTCACAATCACCATTGTTCTATAATTATTGAACTAGACTTTAAACGTCTTGATTCTTATAAAAATGATGACGTAAAGAGTATGTACGTCTTAGTAAAACCATGTTTTGCTCGGACGCATTTCTGGCTATTTTCCAACAGGGAATAACTTGTTAATATATTTGTATTTACAACGTAACTTTTAAAAAATTATCGATAAATAAACATCAAAACATCTCTTAAACACGATTAGAAATGAACAGTGGCGCCATAGTTAAGTACGTCTTACAGCTGTACCATGTTATAATTAATGAAGTAAATAGAAGTATAAGTGCTAAATAGTTGCAATGGTTTGGTTTACACGTGCTACAACACTTTTAAAGAGTGAATCACTGTGAAAAACAATGAGGAAACGTACCACGACCAGCATTATAATGAGAGTTAACAACTAACCGATGACTTACGTAGCTGTTGTAATTGCCAAGTTGTGACTGTCGAGTGAAAATTTGTATTCTGTTGGCATCACGGCCATAAGAACCGATCATTCATGGTTAAGGTCTTGAAGCAATGATGCCTCAGTGGTAGCGTGTATAGACATCCATCAATGTCAGTTCGAATCACTATGATGAACTTGAGTTTTCCGTGAACGAAAACATCGTGATGAATCCATATGTCATTTTATAATGCCTGCCTGTCCTCTAGCTACCTTCCTCAAGATGAAAATCTGTTGCGAAGCTCCTATATTTGTGTTTCGGCAGGTTGTCTGTTTGTTTGTTCCGGGTAATCTTCGAAATGGTTGGACCGATTTTGACGGGACTTTCATTGGCACATAGCTGATGTTATAAGAAATAGATATATAAAGAATATTAGAGTTCCGCGCAAAATAAATTAATAAACTTATTAGTAGCACAGCTAGCGAAATTGAATTGTCAATAAAATGCATTTTTTTTATGGGTTGATAAATTTACTGCGTAACAAACGCGTGCTAATGTTTGTATATAGTATTGTTTGTTTATTTAATACTTCTAGCATTTATTCCTTATATGTTAAAATGTTAAAATTATCTACGAGATCGATCGCATTTTATCGTTTCAGTTACTAATATTACACTTTTTCTTCTGTTCCTTTATGAGTTTCAGATTTAACATTTTCAGGGTCACATCGACAATTAATAACAAACTGTTAATCAGTTCTAGGCGCAAGTTGCAAATATTTTTTAAAATTAGTTACTTCATATTAATTAATTTTGTCACTCGGGTAGAACATAGCTTCCTATCAGTGAAAAATTTTTCGGAATCGGAAGTATCGGAATATCGAAAAATATCGGAATAAGTAGATTCGGAAATTACTTCACAAATATATACAAACTTTAACTTTGTATAATAATAATATAGATTGAAAACAATTAGGCGTGCGACCACAGACAGATAGAGGAAGTAATTAAGTTGTTTAATCTTACACAATGATATTAATCACTACCTAATGGACTATATATACTATACAAATTATACACAATTGTGAATCCACGTCGTTCGTGTCTTCATGACATCATGTGCCATTGAAAATTTTAATTGTCTATTTTGACGGCATATATGTAAGTCGGATTTGTCAGTACGTATATGATCAAATAGATCCACATACGTAAGTAAGCGTGATCCAGAACGACACCATATTTGTTATCCTAGACTGGGTTGACTATAAGGAATATATACAGCGATGTCAACGGTCCGACGATCGCAATGACAATGTGCTTCATAGCCGCTTCGGCCATGTTTATACTGATCTCATCTATTAAAGTTGTGGGTATCCGAATGCTTTATAACATAAAAATATAAGAAAATATATTTGATCAGATTTATTAATTTTTTTTAATCTGTAATCACATTGATATTCTTTTTTGTAAAATTATAATCAATTTACAAAAGTATGAGTAAAATGACAAAATAATGTAATTTGCAGATATGTGAAGAAACCTACAAAAAAGTCTTGTAATTTTACAATCTTTATGTATACATAAAAACTTTTCTATTATTACAATACCCGATAATAATTTTGATTAAATGTTTAAAGTTACCATTGAAATTTTTAACCGTATATCATTGTAATAAACTACTACAACGTAATTTATTCACTAATATAAAATGTCACATAGCATATTGGATTATGGATTCACATTTAAGAGATAAGTCACATGCTCGGAAATGGCGTAAAAGCCCAGATATCTCAATTTTTTGCAATTATTCGTCCTGATCAGAAAAATAGCCAATCTTTTAAAATCTACATACTTACTGCACGGTGATTCCCATAACATGAATTACTTTAAAACTATTATCATTTTATGATACTTTCTAGACAACTTATTTTAAATCAAATATATTTACCTTAAATCACTTAATTAAAGAAACTAACTTGTGATAAATATTTTATTATTATCAGAATCAGATAAAAATTCACATAAGCATGAAAATGTTCTTACAATTAATATTATACATCGATACAGTTACGGGACATCCCTAAGCTGTATTGATATGACTCAGTCTTACAAAAAAAAACTATATGAACCACGTTTCCGAATATAGACCTCGACCTTCAATCGAGTCAAACGTTAAGTATTCGACGAAAGGGAACAAGATTACGTCACTCGCATGCCCGCAGATGAAGGCAACCATAATGAGGAATCCAACACGTGAAGTAAAAAAAACAACATACCCGAAGCTGAACTGTGATGAATACAACTGACGTAACTCTGTGTACTCCGCAAGGGGATAGATAACTTCGCTAAGTCTAGAATGCCTACTATTAGGCCCTTATATATGAAATTGGCATTTTGTTGAACTGGCCACCTTGATCTCAAATATCTGGCGTTTGTAATATTATGTTATTTACGAATATGAACTCCACCGTGGCATCAGCGCTGCAGAAACAGCTCGAAGGATTAATGACGTGTATAGGGAAGCTACTGTGAAAGAAAGCACTGTATTTTTGGCTCCATCGTTTTCGTTTTGGAATTTTTGACCTACGAAACAAACCCCGTGGACCGCCGGAGACCCTAGTTGATAATGAAGAATTAAAAGTGATCGTGGAAGCGGATCCATCGCTCACCACGCCAGAGTTAGCGGCGGGTTTCATCATGAGTGATAAAACAATTTTAATTCACTTGAAACAAATTGTAAAAGTGAAAAGCTCGAGAAATGAGTACCGCATGTACTGCCTGAAGCACACCAACAAACACGCATTGAGTGCTGCATTACATTACTCAACTATCACAATAACGAGGGAATTTTGAATAGTATTGTTACTTGTGACGAAAAATGGATCCTTTATGACAATCGGTAACGCTCATCACAGTGGTTGTACCCAGGAGAACCGGCCAAATCCTGTCCCAAGTGAAAGTGGACTCAAAATAAGGTACAGACGACAACGGCAGATTGTATTGTCTGTATTGTCAACAATTGAAAATTTCATTATGGAAAAGCTGCCCTTAAACAACTGAAACTGGTCAATCTCTCTAGACCACTGCTGCTTCAGTACAACGCTAGACCCCATACTTCACGACAGACGGTCGCTAAATTAGAGGAACTGCGGTTGGAATGTCTCCGACACCCACCATACTCCACGGACCTTGCTCCAACAGATTACTACTTTTTTCGGAATTTGGACAATTTCTTGCAAGGAAAAAAATCTATTCTGATGAGACTGTCCACCTTCAAAGATATTATTGATTCTCACTCCGACAATTTTTTTCAGCAATGGAATCAATGAACTACCTATAAAATGGTGATAGTGCCATAGATAGTAATGGTACATACTTCGATTGATTAAATGGATAATATTTTTTTCGTTTTACTTTTACCATATAAAATACTAATTTCATATGTAAGGGACCCATTATTAGTGCTGGAGAGTGGAGTAGTACAAAATAACAATCATATACAATTTATTATTATTATACAATAATAGTTAATTTAATAGCGATAATGATAGTTAAGTAGTCAGTTCGTATTCATTGATTGTACTTTATAATTCTAGTTGAGTCATCATAGAGTTATTGCAAATACATTATATCATTTAACGACAAACCAATGATTTATATTTCAATGCGTTGGGTACGATATAATAACGATAAACGGTTACTTACAATGTTCAATTTCAGAAGAAAGACAAGAGTTTTCCAACGTCTATCCACTTGGTTTAAATTTTAACGACCTGACACTGGTAGAATTGTGGTAACTGTACTGGTTTTGGAATGAAAAGTGTGTCAAATAACACCTTAATAACTGAGACAACGAAGCCAACAAACAAAATACTCTTCAGCTTCTACAATATTATCTAACCATCGATATTATATTCACCCTAATTCAACATATACAAAAACAAGCCATATATCAATTCAATCATCTAACAAACTAACATACACACCCAATACCACTATAACAACGTCTTATACGGACTCCTTCATTCAAACACAAAACAAGGGCCTTGCCAGAACACAGGGAATAAACTGGCCGCCCTCCAAAGGCATAAGACAGGAATGCGCTTTAATTTAAAAATAAAATGGTTGCAGCAGTTCACAGTTGACAAACCTGAAATCTTCAGAAAAAAAGTTGTTATTTAAAATTAAATTAAATATCATAAATCAATGGGATTCGACCTATCCACCACTCGTGCATACTGCGTATGAAGTCTGATCGTCTCACACCACTAAGCCAATCCGATGACGATCACGTAAATGTATTCTATCTCATTCCCTCGTAGGCTAAATCCTATAGATGTATATGGTTGTCTCTTTTACTGTCGCTTTTTCAGTCAATAATAGGTTGCTTGCTACTCCTGAGCACCAAGTTGGAACGGCTCGTCTGTAAGTGCATGTTGCCAACACCTTTCGGCCCAGAATAAAGCAGCTTTGCGGCAAGAATAGGTGTGGCGGTGGTACTCTCACATTCAAACCCTGTACAGGTTCTGCCACTCGAACCAGTTTTCAAAGTGTTGGCCCCTAAGGAATAATTTGATGTGCATTTTATTTTCAGACAAGCTGTGCCCCACGGTTTTACACGTGTTATATTTATTCGTCGAACTCTCTACCGCGCCGACGCGACGCACCGCTAACGCATCCGTGTAGCGTATCGTTGTTCTCTGTTCCCGTACTCTCCAGATTGCATCACTTTCGTGGTTACTACTCCGCTTCTTAGAGTCATATCGTGAAATTATAATGAATCCTCAATAAATGAGCTATACAATTCAAAGAAGAATTTTTGGAATTTGCCTTAAGAAAAGATATAAGGCGCACAGTATAAAAAAAAATATGAGGAGTGAAATTGAAAGCGCTACTTTTTTTAACGCAACACCATGCAAAGAAATTTTAAACTTAGTAATATTTAAAAAAAGGTGTGTGTGCGATTCACACACGATAGAAGTGAAACTTCATTTTAAAAGATATTCTATATTTTATTTAAACAGTGTGCAATATACATACACACCGACATTTGCTCTCTCGCTCTGGCTCACACAAAGAGGAGAGACCGATAATATATTGCTCTCTCGCTCTGGCTCACACAAAGAGGACAGACCGATAATGTGCTAACGTTTAACGGTTGGAAGTCGCAAATGAAAGTTTCACTTCAAAAAAGGTTGATTTTTTTTCGAACTGACTATACCGTTAGCCACATGGGCCCTGAAGCCTCAAACGGCTTTTACATCTTCACCCGGGCTTGGGGGCGAGCGCTTAAGGCACTCAGCCACGAAAGCAATGAAAGAAGGTTGATATTTATTCAACTCTTACTCATTTGCTGCGAAAGCCGCCAGACGCGAATCGACCGTTGAAATGAGCGGGTACGCCGCGCGGGGGCTAATTAAATTAATACATTCATTCTATATCCTAAGAGATTCCTTTATTTACTCTTCTTGCTATTTGTATATATTCTAAATTCCACGACAGTTCTTGATGACTAAGCTCCAGTCGCGCGTCGGAGATGAAACATACTCTTTTTTTTTCAAAAATCTAAAGGGTATTAGGTCAAACGATTACCGCGACGAAACAAATAAGCAAACAATCTATTGAGGTTTCCAGTATTTGGATAGAAGTATAGATATGAGACTGAGAAAGCAAGACGGCGAAAGGTACCGCTAAAAAAAAGTATCATTCTTTAATGTATTTCTTTAAGTTTATTGCAAGAGGTAAACTCATTACAAGTTCTGATCGAAACCGGTGCCTATATCGATAATAATAAAAGCACAATATTAATCGATTCCCTATATATAACAAGTTGAATGCCGAAGGTTCGTGATTCAAGTCGGACCGATATAAAGTAGAATGAGTCATAAAGTCGATCCGAGAATAGCAACAGAAACATTTGTGGCCCTAACTCTAATCTTATAATGATTGTGATCGTGAAAAGAACATTTTTGTCCAGCGCTTCGCTTGAGAACACAACGTATAATTCAGCTGGCTGACTTTGTTTTATTCAGAATTGTTAAATGTCTGCAGTGGTCCTGATAGTCCCTTTTCTTTGCAAATAACTTTAAGTTACTTTATATTTTTATATTAGCATGTATCTGATTGTAACGCTTTATTACTCATTAAAAAGTTGAATCGACTATTGAAAATTAAAGTCTAGGTAACTTTTACTTACTATACAAATAAATAAAATTTAAGTGTCTGTTTATAATATCAAAACAACAGCTTTTTACTAAATGCATATGAAAGTATATACGGTACTTATAAAAAAAAAATTGTCTGTCATTATGTTTGTTCCGAGTAAGATTCGAAACGGGTGGGACGATTTTGATGGAACTTTCACTGGCAGATAGCTGATGTTATAAAGGGTAACTCTGGCAACTTTTATTTTAGAGAAAATTAGGGTTCCGCGCAAATATAAATAAATCGAAAAAACGAATACGTTTCGCGCGTGTGGTCAGCTATTATGAATTACAAGCAACGACCCCCGAATTAATCTATATGAATATATCTGTAGTTCTGTCCATACGTGTATTTTATTTTTCCTTTCCCGATAAACATACTTATGAAGGACACTGATGACGAATATGCCATTAAAATATTCTTTGTCTGTTTTTGCGTACGGTTTTGACTTAGAGGTTGCTAGACCGATTCTTATGAGAATTTTGTACACGGAAAGTATGTCATTCCATAACTAATGGACTATAACAATTATCAATATAACTTTTGGAACACCGTAAAAGAATTAAAAAAAAAACCGATTCAACAAAATCTCAATCTACTCTGATCAAATTTTATAGATGGGAAGTGTATTCATAATGATAAGTCATAAGAAACGACAAAAATACTTTAAAAGAATCGTAAAAAAAACTGAAATTTTATACACGGGAAGTACTTATAAGAGATTTCCCAATTGGTAGTGTTGGCAATAATGCAACAATACTTTTTTTTTAGATACACAGAGTTAGTCTGTTGTCTGTGGTCGTGTGTTCTGTGATGGCGTCTCGTTGTAGTAATTTGTAAGTCTGTTGTTTTTGTTATATCTCATAATAAACTATCTGGATACTATTATCGAAACCTTATTTGCCCTTTAAACCCATTTGATAGACTATATGAATTGTTAATAATATGATTAAAAATAAAATTACGGAATGAAAATAAATACTGCGTAATAAACGCGTGCGGTATCGACCGCACCGATAGTAACAATATATTATATAATAAAATTAAATATAGCCTACTTCATTTAATAAGAACGTAGTTTTCTATCAGTGAAATAATTTACATAATTGGATGAGTAGTTTTAGAGATTACCTCCTACAAATATACACACTCACTTATTTGTAATCATAGTATAATACAATTATATATGTATACATACTTGCGTTATTTTGAAGCGATTATGGATCAATGGTAACATGTTCCTAGGTTCGAGCCCTTCAATGAGCCTCAGTTTCGTTATAAGAATACTTCATTTAACGGTAGGTGAAAATCTGGTCAAACGCTAAACATATAAGTTTAAAAAAAAAGTTAAAACACAAAAAAAATAAAGTAAAAACGTAAGTAATTGTATAAAAGTAGACTAATGCAATAGAAATGCATCTTCGATCCATGTACAGATATATCGTTCAAGGATATGCCATTACAATGACATATACGTGTAAATGGTAAACGAATAACAGAAAATTATATACAATAAAAAATGTGGTTCCATTTGTTCCACCCACCTCAGTAAAGAGACATGTCGGTACGATAGAGTATTTTTATTTTAAATGTGTGTACTTTATGTACGCACGTAAGAGGTTATATTTCTGTGAAAAATACAAAAATAATTCCAAAAATTAACAGCATGTGATGAATTTAGTAGTCAATGATAATAATGTAAATCCATTAAACTAATTTTTTTATTGTGTAAAAATGTTGGTTTAATAATGTTTGTTTATACAACATTAAATTATTATTATACAATTTAAAAACTTCCGTCACATGATGCTAAAGCAGCTATCAATTTTATACTCTACTACACTGTTATTTTGTTTTTTGTAAAACTACAATCTTTTTAGAAACCAAGGTATGAGTAAAATTACAAAACAATGTCTGCTAATCTAAAATTATAATACTACACGAATAACTTTCCTATGCATCTGAAGAAACTTACAAAAAAGTGTCTTTCAAAAAACTCTGTCTGTCTGTCAAAAAACAATCTTTATGTATAAACCTACACAATTTTTTTTTCTATTATTACATTACACGATTTAAATTTTCGTTAAAGGTTTTGCCTATCAGTTTTCAATATTTTTTTTGTATTGTAAAATTACCATTGAAATTTTTAACAATGTAAACGCGACAAAAGAAATATTATAACTTCAAAAATATGTCATTCATTAAGTGTTTCAGCTGCTGTAACCTTTTATATCTTGAGTTTAGTACCTTCGGGAATTTTGATGCGTCTCGTTTTATTTTTATTTTTGTGTTTATTTGTGAAAATATCGAACTCAAAAGTATTTATAAATACATACCACTTTACATTTATAATCTACGAATATTAAAGAGAAAATTACAACAATCAATTTTAGTTGACAAGAAAATTTAATTACGTAATAATTATTATACAAAATAATATATACTTCTCAATTAAACCGTAATGCGTTTTCCCTCTGTGGCTCTCCCTCTGTAGCCTTTATTTCTATCAAATTTTAACGCGAACGAAATCGCGAGCGGTTGCTAGTACCTATTTTATATATTATTTTAAAGATTTCTGTTAGAATGTGTGCTAACCTGTTCTTCACGCCTAATACTAGTTGAAAATCTAAATCATCATTGGCGCCGAATCGAGGCGCCTCGGCTGTCATCCCACATCGTTACGTCTTCCGCGTATCCTACGTTCTTCAAAGTTGCATAGCATGGACCATCGCCAAGATATTTAATCCTCTTGTGATTCATTACTTAACATTGTTATTTAAAGACGTCAATATAAAGCAAAAGAAATCACTATTGAATCATGATAAATTAACGTCTAGTGGAAAAAAAAATAGTGTCACGAATATTATGACTTTAAGGTAAATTTACGTTCACATACATATAAGCTTTAATTTTTTTCATCAAAACATTATTGAAAAGACATAAACAAATTAAATAATAGTAGCTAAAACAAGAACAACAAAGTATGGTATTCTAAACATAAGATTTAATGGAATTAAACTATTTAATAAATTAGCGAAACACCTTAGAGAAACCGAATCATCGAACATATTTAAAGCAAGATTAAAAATATATCTAAAGGACAAGTACCTATTAATTTTAAGTTATAATAAATAAATAAAAATTGGGTTTACTTTATTTATGTAGGTTTTTTTTCTTACAAAGTTATGTTATGAATGACAATATATTGTACTATCTTTAAATCGAATATTCTTTAGTTTGTTATTGGGATAATGCAAGTGTTTAAACACACCGTTATTTGCTTGCCGATATTCGCCACAAGAGACCACTCTTGTTGCTACCAAGCAGTCTATGCTAGCACTAAAAAATGCCCTACCACCATACAGTTGTACCACGACATATTCCTCCATCGAAAACTTAGGAGCATTATAAGATACAAACCCATATATTCTTATGGATAGTCCGGATACTACCAATAAATCATGACTACCCATGACGCACATGAGAATATTTCGCACATTATAGAATGTAAACAATCTAATAGTTTAACAGATCGTTAATAGATGGCGCCTTGAATATATTTTTATCAGAATCAACCTATGGTGTTCCTAAGGAAAAAGTTTTTAATAATTTATAACGAAAACATTAACTATAATCTATTTATGAATGACTGAATGTCTTTACAGAATTGTATTTAAAACGGTGTTTTTAATCAATATTTACATTAAAAATTAATACAGATATGGCGATACCAGAAAAAAAACACGTTTGAGAAATAATATAGGTATTATGACTCTCAAAATCTCATAAAGGAATAAAAATTGTTTATACTGTTTTCACATACCAGGCTCGCATAACACCATGGGTGGTATCGCGTATTTCTCAAAGACATTTGAAACCGTTAAAGCGTTCCGATACGATACGTAATTGATACCTTTATGCTCCTGGTCTCGTGTATAGACTTTTTGTTGACTGAAACAAGAAATAATTTTGCATTTTTTCACGTTTAAACCATTAAATTTAAACCCTCTATTTTATATGCAAGGATTCGAATACTGAATACTAGCTTAGTGTCTGTTTCCATGATGTTGAATAAAAATAAAAATTAAATTAATTTAGTCATCGTAGAAGAAGCATTAGCTTTGCATAATCTATAAATTATTGGACAGCGATAATATAATCCGACCAAATTGAGAAAATTAAATTACTAAAACAGGATCCACTTTCACGTTATTTTACGATAGGTACCGATTATTGTAACAAATGAAAAAAACACCGTTGTTCAGACATCAATATTGGTAACGCAATTATTCCATACATCGATAGAGACAGTACATTAATTATAAATATTTTTTTAAAACGTTAAAATTCGTATCTACTAGGAGGGATCAAAAAGTAGTGAGAACGACATACTCCTTGGTAAGAAAAAAAAATACTGGCAGGCATAGCTCAGATACATATTTGTAATATTAATAAAGAAAAAAAATCTTCGATTCTCTTTTGTTTTTTTCTGAATGTAGTAATTTGTTTGCTTCGTGTCGGAACGTGTTCTCGAAAATGGAGAAAAACGAAGGGCGAGCCGTTATTAAATACCTCTGTTTAAAAAAGTTAACGACGCAAGAGATTCATTGCGATTTGGAGGCAACATTAGGAGAGTCTGCTCCGCCGTATTCCACTGTCGCAAGGTGGGCTTCTCAATTTCGAGTAGGGAGAATGAGCACGGAAGACGAACATCGTTGCGGCGGTCCATCGACGTCAGTCACCAAAGAAAATGTTGCGAAAGTCGAGAAAATTGTATTGAGCGATCGAAGAGTTACCATCCGATACTTAATTCAAGAAACGGGCATTTCATATGGAAGTATTCAATCCATATTGAAACAATCTTCGAATATGAGAAAAGTCTCCGCAAGATGGGTGCCGAGAATGTTAACCGACAGTCAGAAACAAAATCGACTTGACATTTCGAAGATATTGTTGGACAAGTTTCAAGAAGATTCTGATAACTTTTTGTCTCGTTTCGTAACAATGGACGAAACATGGGTCCATTATTTTGATCCCGAGACAAAACAGCAATCTTCGCAATGGAAACGGCCATCATCACCGACCTTGAAGAAGTTTCCTGTCGTGGCATCGGCTGGCAAGGTTATGGCCTCAATATTTTGGGACTCAGAAAGGATATTGTTGATTGATTACCTGGAGCGTGGAACCACTATTACAGGACAATATTATGCGGCTTTAATTCCCAAGTTGAGGAATGCCATCAAAGTGAAACGGAGAGGGAAACTTCGAAGGGGCGTGCAGTTTCATCACGACAACGCACCCGCGCACAGGTCGGCAGTTGCGATGGCTGCCATTCAACAAGCTGGCTTCGAATTGGTTGACCACCCCCCTTAATCACCAGATCTGGCGGCTAGCGATTTTTATCTGTTCCCCAAATAGAAAAAAATAATTAAGGGAAAGCAGGTACGAAGATGATAACGAGGTGATGGATGCCGTGGAGAGCTTTTTGCAGGACCAAGACAAAACTTTTTTTGTGAAAGGGATTGAAGCCTTGGAAAAGCGTTGAACTCGGTGTGTAGAGAGACTCGGAAACTATGTAGAAAAATAAATTATTAAGTTATCAATAGTCATTATATTCTAACTCATTCTCACTACTTTTTGATCCCTCCTCGTACGTATATATCATATTGTATAATTATCCTATCCATGTAAATAAGAAGCGGTTCGAAAATATAATCTAAATACCTGTGTCGTTGCCTCAGTAACTCTTTTTTTATGTAATTTCTAAAAATCTTGTTGTAAAGTATGTAAGTAAGTAAAAAGTAGTTGAAAAGCAATGATGCCTTAGGGTGCTAACATCTTTGGCTACATCGTCACTTAAGATAAGGTGAGATTTTGGCCACAGCGCTAAACCTATAAAAAGAAAAATTGGTTACACCTTATACAGACTACTCGTGACTAACTTGCCACGAATTATTGGACAGTCCCTTGGTGTCAGCATCCACTCAAATATTTAATATAATTAGGAAAAAATTAGTTACTAGGGTCAACGATAACAAAAAACATAGCCTAAGCTGTGTATTAGATATACAATGTATAAGATGTCTTTCTCCTTCTATCTACGTTATATCTTTCTTCTCTCATGTAACGAAAAGTGCCTGAACGTGACGCGTCCTTGAAATTTCACTCCCAATTCTCGTCAAATTATCGAATCGCCACATAAGAAGTTTCTCTTCAAAAAAGTAGCAGTAATCTAAATGATCTTATTATAATATTTAAACTTCTTTACGCCTACAAGATATTCAATATGAGAAGTCTGTGGTACCCTTCTAACAGGTCGTGAACTGGTTACACTCGTCAGAAGAGTCACGGGTATCATTACAGTTAGAATAAAACAAATGAAATACATTCAATAGCTCCGCAGCATGGCGATGGCGGCCTGAATTCGTTTCATTTCGTGACAGGAAGCTGATGAGACAATGCGCACACACGGTCGGTCACAAGTTCGATGCCCGACCGCGACAGAGCAGCACGGCGCGGCGCTGCGCTGCTGTACCTCCAAAAAAACCATAACAGACGAATTGGTGACACCGTTAGTAAAACACGTATATTGATATTATATATATATATTGTCACGGTGTTAATATTTTTGAAATATTGTATCTTTACTTCGACTACATTCGTCGTTGGCTTGAAACCGTTTCTCGCACGAGCGTGTTCCAAGCCCGGTAAGTTGTAAAAGCCGCAAAGGCTCCAGGGCCCCTAAGACTAACAGTATAGTCAACCCGAAAAAAAGACAAAAAAAAACGAGCGTCTTTTTTAGCCAAGTTAAAAAAAATGTATTTACGCACTTCTATGGTGAACCAAAACCAAAAATAATTATAACATTTTTATTCCGAATGCCAATTACATGATGAAGTTAACCATTAATGATAATAATATAAATATTATGTTTTGTATTTCAATCTGATAAAATAAAAATAAAACTTTTTTAAATATTTCAGTTGTTCTAAAATGAATATTCACGGGCCCAAAAGTAACTGGATACACGAAATTATACTTTACTCCGATTTCGATACGCGACGACCCCTACCAAGTAACACTAATAACTAATAACATTTTTTTTACAAAGTGTGTAGTGGTCGAGATTCAGTTGGACGGGAGTGCTTTACCTCGTCTGCGGTCCAGCAGGGTATATACTTCGTGTAGATGAAGCTTGTCCCCGTTCTGATGTAACGCGAGTTGCCGCGCGATAGAATTTCGAAGGTGTTCACATGACAAGCGTTAACACTATGGAAACGCGTGTTCAACTGAACAGAAAATGGGCATCGCCGCTGACGCGCCTTCATGTGAACGGTTTGTGTCAATATATAGAAAGTCAAGACGCGCGTTAATCTGAACAGGGCTTTAGTGTTTGAGTTTGTTACCTGAGGTTAACGTCTAAAAAAATTCCAATACGAAGGCACCACCATTACTTGACATTCTTTCATCGTATTGGGGTTGACAAAGCGCAATGCTACACGAAGCGTTATAGCTTAGCTGGATGGTAGAAGACTACAATTGTGCGACTGCCATATACCAAGTGTTACACCCGCCGTAGTAGCACGCTTAGGCGTATTCGCATTCTGGGATCAGCCGGCGTATACCCAGTAATCAAACGGAGTGGTAGGAGGACATTTGTATGAGATTAGGTCGCGACCACCATAGACATGGTAATAAGACCGTAACAGTGACTTTATTCTGGTTTGTCTCGTTTCGGTATCAGCCAGTGCATATGCAGCTGCCGTGAGGCTTTATAGGTCGGTATGACAACGACGATCGATGAAGGATTGCCAATCTATGTGTTTACCATTTAGTAAAATGCCGTCACATTGACGTGCTACTGTAAAGAAACCTCTCAGCAGTTTATTTTAAGATTAGGCATAAATGCCTATTAGGTTCAGCGACAATTAGCCATCAGGCGTGCGGTATGCAGAATTGTTACCTACGTAAAAACTCCCAAAGACTATTTGCCTACCTTAGTTTTGATTGGTATAGGGAAATATATGAACGTATACCTTATTCCACCCGGAAACATTAGATGCGTTATGGTTTACCGTGCAACGAGACGAGGCGTGACACAAACTGTGACTACGTGGGTGCGGGTTCGACGTCCATACCGAACCCGCATATGGTACATAATGGAGCGATTGTCGACTCCCCGTTAGACGCCCACAGCGACAAGTCGTAGACACGATGTCATTATCTTACTTTGATATTAGGTTGGTTCGTGTAAAATTGTACAAATGCGGTAGCTCTGTAGATGGTTAGACTATGAGTATGAGCATATTTTTTAAATGGGTTGGGTATGATTTGTGGTAAAATCGATTGTATAGTGCTGTCATCACCTAAATTGTTGACACCGTATAATAACTTGGTCATAAGGGAGAAAAAGAGTTTTTTCCCAGACTGACGACTTTAAAAAAATGTTTTTAAGGATGATTCATGTTATAACAAGCCGGTGACGGGCCGGGTCCGGTACTTTTGAATGAAGTAGGTAATTCATGCTACATCGGGCCGGGACAGTGCCTCGGCCGCGCTTAGACGGTAAGCTTAGTACTTAAGGAGCAGAGCAGCAACCATGAACATCAAGCAAATAATTTAGAAGCAATGATGATTCAGTAGCAGCGTGTACGGACTCCGCGTCGATCGATGTGAGTTCGAATCCCGGCAATAAATCTGAGCTTTCGGTTAAGAAAACATCGTGATGAAACCATAGCAAGGTGGTAGGATATTTTCTAATGCCAGCTTGGCTAGCTACCACCCTCAAATAGAAAATCTATTTCCAAGCGCCTATAGGTGTGTTCCGACAGCTGTACTTGAGAGCCAGTTTTCCACTAGGCTTAACGTGTTACCATCTTGGATCACATCGTCATTTAACAAAATCAAAACAATCTCTTTTGAATTTAAGCCCTAAGAAGGCACTTATGAACGTCAACACAATACTACCGGCTCGGAAAACGTCCCAGTTATCGAGAAGAACCGGCAAGAAACTCGATCGGGCTTATCTTCTTTTTCAACTGTACATTATTACAACAATAGTATTAATATAATACAATGATATCTAATGTAATACAATAATAATAACCATATAATTTACTGGATGCACAGAGAGGGAGTCACTTCTGAACATCACTATCATACACATAATTATTCACCCTATAAAGTTTTGACAGTAGAACCTGCTTGACATGGTCTTTGAATTCATTGTCTAGCAAATGTGGCCCGGGATCTTATAATAGAACCTAACACAACCTAAAAAACTTTTATTAGTCTAAGCCAACAACACAGTACTACTAATTAATGTCTATGTCTAGTATTAAAACTGTGCTGGTCTTTGACCAAATCTAGCTTGTCAAAGTTTTTACGAATATAGATTATTTTATCAATAATGTGCTGGGAGGGCAAAGTTATTTATCAGGTAACATCAGGTGAGATTGTGGCCGTGACACTAAATCTATGAACGATAAAAAAAGCAATCTACTATGCCGACAGTAAGCTGCTTTAAGCTATGATCGTATTTGAAAACTCAAAACTCGCACCCGACAGCCAGTTCACTACAGTTATAATGTAAAAAAACATTGACACCTGTCTCAGTAGACTTACTCGGAGTTATTAAACCAGTACCACTATTAATTTACGTGATTTATCACGATGAGAATATTCTTACAGAGCGCGCGCCTACGTGATGTATCACTCGTCCATTACACTAGTTATATGTTATAATATACCATAATACCGTGTGTCTGTTATATCAACATAGCATAACTCTGTGACATTCCGTTGCCGCTAATAATCATTTGCCGGCAAAACTTTAAATACTGCAAGTGTTATTTTTATCGTTATAGGTTTAACGTTATGGCGACAAACCCACCTGGTATTAAGTGATGATGTGGCCAAAGATAGTAATACACTAAGCCTAGTGGAAGACTGGCTCTCAAATGCAGCTGCCGGAACACACCTATTGATGCTTGGTGACAAATTTTCAACTTGATTTTGATAGCTAGCCAGGCGGGTATGACAAGAAGCCCTACCACTATGCTATGGTTTCCTCACGATGATTTCCTTTTCTGATAGCTGAGGCTCATTGCAGGGATTGAAACTCACGTCAATCGACGCGATGTCCGTAACCGCTACCATTAAGCCATCATTGCTTCGATGAGTGAATCGATATTTTTCTTTTTCTATATTTTGGCTCGGCAAAGAGACGACACTGTGGCTGATGATAAGCAGAGTGCAATCAAAAAACGATGGTGATCACCAAGAGATAGGCAATCCATCACCGTTCGCCGTTGTCATGCCGGCCTTGCAACCCTCTCGACATCTGGATGTGCACTGACTAATCCCGAGACGCGACATATTAAAGAGTGCCAGTATGACGGGTTTATTATCATATGTCATATTGGTCGCGATCCAGTCGCCACCCTAGTCGCGCCAGTCGCTAGATCCCTACCACCCCACTTGATTACTGGATATACACCAGCTGATACTGGAACGCAACATGCCTATATCACCATTATGGCCGATATTACACCTGGCACACGGAGATTTTTTAAATCGGAACAGAAGAAATTATATAGGTAGAAATTTGTCCTTTATACGTGAACAATTAACTATAGTTTTTCGAAAAGTATTCACTTCAAATCCAGTTAAAAGGCTTTAAACGACAATACAAGTTTTTAGAATTGCATGACAGGGTTAAGTTTGAAACAATTGATTCGTCAAGTCCGTCCGACTGAGCGCTACGAGTTGCGGGTACGGAACGTGGTACGAGCGATAAACGGACAGCGCGGCGTTTTTATCGCAAACTAGTTACTGTACAATATAATGCAAAAATAATAATCAGTAAGGCCTTTGTCCACGTAGCGTCGCTTCATAGGCTTCATTACTCAAGCGTATTGCAAAACGCATAGACGAAACTTTGTAATGATGTCTTCGTCGGTCAATTTAGTTCATATTATTGATACTGTTCCTTGTCTATATAAGAACAAAATCACAAATCATTTTCTTGTAGCAACAAACAATCTGCAGTTAATTTTATTTTCCATGTACGGATGAAACCAATAGTGCCAATATATTCTGCGTCGGATTCGTCATCTTCAATGAGCAATCAAAAAAGATGCACAGATTAAACGGCCTATTAAGAATTCCACCAAGTAGTTACACATTATGAGAATAAATAAGTCGAATGAACGAACCTCCTTGGAAGAGCTTTTAATAAATACATTTGTCTCACTTTAATACTAAAGAGAAAATAAGATGAAAGATGTAGTTCTAATTTTCACGCGAACATGACGCTATTTACAAATGCGCGCAATTTTCATATTAGAAACATCAAAGATTGTTGCGACTTTCCGGCTGATATTTATAACATTATACGTGTGAAAATAATCATGTCAGTTAGTCAGTTAAGCTTCCAAGGCAGCAAATTTCACAGAATTTCAATAATTGTTCATATTTTACAAATAATTTCCAAGAGTAGAGGCCTATCTGTATAATTTCTTTTTTGCTATTAAAAATAATCTAATAGAAAGTTTGTTCCATTACCTATTGTAGTGTTTTCTCGCAAATATGTTGAAAATAGTTGTATGACACGCGTGCGGAAGTTGTTTTGTACAAGCTCGTTACTATGGTAAGCCCGCGGGCTTACATTCGTCTACTCGTTTGTAAAAACCAACTTACCGCACTAGTTTCAGGTATCAGTAGTTTAGACTATTTGATCAGGAGGAGGGTATGATTATTTCGTGATAAAAGGAAGAAATCACGAATAAAATGTTGTCTAGTTCATTTTAATTTAATACTTAAGTCTTTAATGATACGCTTTCTTCCGTACCATATGCCATCCCCCACAGTAACCCCTTGAAGGTCGATGCCCTGTGGAGTGGGCACGGCTGCTGAAACCGAGCTTTCAGCGTGACAGGGCGCCGTTACTTAACCGCATCTTTACTGCAGCCATTGTGATAAAAGCCCATTTCATGAACCAGCTAGCTAGACAATTTCTTTACTACGGACAGTTTTTTTTTTTTTTTTTTTATATGTCATTTATTTTTCGAAACAGCATGTTACGCATTTTGATAAACTATCTATATTAATGAAATGATTGCGGTTTTCCGATGTGCGAGCATCACACAAAAACTACTGGATAGTTTTTTTTTGTTTTGTTTTATTCCTCAATTATTACAATGAATATACAGGCAATATTAGTTTCTCTGCACATCCGTTAAGAATACTACAAGTAGATGTAAGAAAGAAACCTAAATGCCTCTATATATTATATCTCATAAGTGGGTTTTGTGGCCATATCTCCGTTAATTATTCAACAAAACAAATCATTCAAACATCGTTTAAAATTACATGCTACAGACAAAAGAAATTAATGTTTTCGTTAAAACAAACACGATTAAAAATATATATTCAACTGGCATGTAGGAGGCGCCATCTATTAACAATCTGCTTAACTAAATTGACAGCAGCAGTATGTTCACATTCTATAATTTCCGAAATACTCGCTCGCACGGGTCAGCTTATTTTATTTTATTTGAGCAGCATTAATATTGCAACATCAAGTAAAAATTAAGCATTCTGTTACAAGGACTGGCTTCCTGTACCTACACGTCATACCAAATAACATACTATTTAATATAATATATCGAAGAATCGTCTATGATATTATGGAAACAGTACTAATAACTTAGTATCCGTACTATTGACTTTATCGCTATTGCTATTGATAGCAGCAGGTGTGCTCTGTGGCCGCACGGACTTTATAAGCAAGCTAGTTTTTTGGAAGCAAGTTTGTTGTTTAGCCGTGGAATAGTTTTTTATTTTTATCTTATCGTTATAGGCTTTGGCGTAGTGGCCACAATCTCACCTGATGTTAAGTGACGAAGCCCAAGATGATAACACGCTAAACCTAGTGGAAGACTGGCTTTCAAGTGCAGCTGCCGGAACACACCTATTGGTATTTGGCGACAGATTTTCAATCTGAGGGTGGTAGCTAGCGAGGCGGCCATTAGAAAAAGCCTTACCACCATGCTATGGTTTCCTCACGATGTTTTTCCTTCACCGAAAGCTCAGGCTCATCGCAGGGATTCGAACTCACGTCGAACTATAACTGAGTAATCATTCCAGCAAATCAATCGCCTAGGTTACTTTTTTTCAACATTTACTTTATTAACTTTGTGTCATCATTAAAGTCCTTAAATTTTACGTCGTTAGATTGTAATTTATCAACAATGTTCAATACGGCTTCATTGATTTATAACATTACAGTAGTTGTCTGAATAACATTATTAAAATTATCAATTATTTGGTAAAATAATACACAATAAAAATTATTCCAATAGGCCTCAATTTAATACAACGGTCGACTGGCGCTATAATTTCTAGATCTCATTACGATTTAGGGCGATAAACACGTTTCAGCGGATGAATCGGAGGCTATGAATACTGTTGACCCACTTTGTTCACTGTTTACGCGCTATTCTAAAGCTATTACTATCATTTCCCTAATAAACAGCTTCACTTATCGAAAGTGCCATTCAAAGATTTGTTACAACATTCTACACAGCATACAGTCCGGCCTAAGGCTTCGGGGATTGTAATCTTCAATTATGATATAAAAGTTATTTTAGTGGTAAGAATATCTGCTGTCTCTTTCTGGCACCAGTAATAATAGTTACATTCGTGATGCTCATAACATTAATTTATTAAGTTTGCGATTGTACCTTACTTTTTTGTATTTATCACAAGTACGACCAACTTGAAATGTATGTGATTGTTATATTGTAAGCCTGGGATTGTCCGTTTATCTTTTTTCGTAAACGTGCGCTCGTAAACAAATAAATCCATTCGTAGATTAAAGACATTTATATTATACGAAATACGAAAAATACACGCTTTCTTTAGCGGTTCCCAAAATGAATGTTTTAGTAGACGATATCGCAGTCAGCTAGACGGCCTACAAGATATTAGCCTAAGATTGGCTAAACTGATTTCTTATAAAAAGGATCTTGAAGCGATGATAAAACAATGAAGGTTAAGATGTCGTTTATACGCTGAAATCGAGTAATCAAGTCCTTTGTTCATTGAATGGAGGAGGGGAACGTGCTCAAGTCAACAATATAGACAATGAAGGATAGGAAGATAAAATAAAAAGCGATTTACTGCAATCATTAGTCGACGGTTTCATCGAGCGCTATATACGAGTAGAATATCATGTATTAATATGTAATTTAAACGATTACGATACAAAAAACAATAAATCGGACGAAATTTTCATGTTTTTGACTTATCAATATTTTCACGCGGAGAATGAATATAACCAAATAGCTACCAACTTAAGCAGTAATATTTGCAAGACGGCATAATAACGACGACCGTTTGTTCTTTGTCCATAGTTCCATACCATACTTACCAGAGTGCAGTAATTTTGGCATAATAATTGCATTTCGTAACTAGTAACGTAACAAATAAAGCTCACTTTACGTAATACGCGTGCAGAATCTCAAGAGTATACGGATAATACAAAAGACACCTTTAATCCGTCCGTGATCTTACTCGACATATATATATATATATATATATATTACAATAGCTCGACACATTGACTGTACTGTCCCTGATGGTAAGCACAGTACAATCCAAATACAACGGCGAGCACCAAGAGATCGAAATCCATCGGCGGTCGCCGTTGTCATGCCGGCCAATATGCCGAATTTGGAGGCAAAATTATTTTTTTATTGCGTCATCATCCCGGACGGATTAAGAAGTCACTATATGTAAGTATAGCCAAGAACGACTCTTGAGTGCATTCGCTTTAAAAATAACACAATACACACAGTATCATGGTATCAGAGGGTGGCGCCGCGGTGCGCTGCTCTGACGCATGGTCTATTTGTACAACCATAGCTTAGTGATAAGCGACGCGGTTTAAATAAAGTATAAAGTTATATTTAATATAACTTATAAATACTTGTACATAAAATATTATAATATGGTTTTATTTAATTACTTGCCATGGATTGAACTTCATAACAAGACAATTTTTAACATAAAATAAAACTAACTTCAATTATTTTGAGGAGTTCCCTGGTGTATCTTCGAAGTGGAAGGTCAATACTAATTAAATTATAATGAGGCCCTTGAGGTATCTCCTTTCTAACAAAAATAATCATTTAAATCAGTTTATCAACAAAGAAGTTATGGTTGAACATCCATAAAAAATTACATTCGAATTGAGAACCATCTCCTTTTTCGAAGTCGGTTAAAGGAAATAATTATCTGTACTAATATTATAAGTCTCAAGAGATTGTTTATTTTTTCCTTGTTTATTTGTTTTAAAGCCTTAATCTCTGGAATGGTGCCGGCGCAGCGCAACGGAGAGCTGGTTGAATTAATTTAACAAGGATGATACCATAGGTCACACACAATATCTTCTATTTAACAGTGAAACAGAAACACAGGTGATATCTTCAAAATTGATCCCAAGACTTAACGAACTAAAACAAACGTTAAATGATTGTAAAACGCCATTAAAATATTTCTAAATAAATTTCGCAATTTTAGCGAACGAAAACGCAGAAGAATCAATGTCCTCAATATTTGCTAAACTTAAGTGACAGTAGGCCAGGCACATTGCTCGTAGAACGGATGACCGAAGGGGTCGAAGAGTTCTTGGGTGTCACAATGTGGACCGACGAACTGCTGCTGGAGTCGTGCAGCACAGGACCGGTCATTATGGCGATCGTTGGAGATTCAAAGTCTAACAGTGGACGTCTTTTAAATTGTACTGTTGAGGTTATTTTAAAATTTGGATAACGCGTCGGCAACGTGTGCCTTACCTTAACATGTAATATTATGCACACACGTCACGGACGCCGCTTCCTTCCTGCCTTCTGGGAATTAAGCCCTCCATTCAATGCCTCAGTTTTGGACGTGAAATCTTAGAAATCATTAGAAATCGCCGCCACGTCTCTTGAACTGGGGGAAACCCTTACACTGTTTACTGCCGCACCTTTGTCGCACTCTCTCAGAAAAATTTTAGATAGAAAAGCAATTTTAAGTCAATCGCAAGTTAGTATTGATGGTAAATAGTTTTTATACTGAACCATGACTTATTTACATTTTATTATTACATTATCTCATTGGTACATTTCTATAATAAATACATTATTTAATATAATATATTATTACACGCACACATACATCATTGTTAAATTATTTTCAATGCAAATACTAATCATTTCGTAATTTAATATTTTATTTTAATTTTTTACTCATATTCTGGTTAATTATGTATTATATTATCAAGTTATATTTTTTGCTTTAAATGTAGGTACAAAGTATTTTTTGGAATTATCTTATCTTACTATATTAAAAAACAAAGTCTTCCGCCGCATATGTCTGTCTGTCTGTCTGAACACGATAGATTCAAAAACTACCTAGCGGATTTTCATCAATAGATGAAGTGATTCATGCTGAAGGGTTAGTTAGGTGTATAATTCATTAAGGTTTTGTGTAAATTGGCTGAAATCTGGCGATGATTGTTGAAGATGTCGGAAAATATCATGCTGACTGGGAGCTTTACTGATGGTTGTCGCGTAAACCAATGGAGTTATATGTATTACTCTGCTACCTGAGCGAAACCGGGGCGGGTAGCTAGTTAATATTAAAATCGTCTTTGATTAAACATATATAGTCATAATTATATATGTATGTTAACTTGAATTAAGAGTTGTACATTATGTAATGAATAAGTAAAAAAATAGCATGTATAGACATAAAACAATGATTTATAGATAGGTATATAAAAGTATAGGTATATTAGTAGATAGATATATTATAATACTACATTTACCTAGATGACGGTAAACACATTTCGCAACGAACTGACTCAAACTGTTGTTACTAGTCAATTCGCTTACAAATACAATGACAGTCCCTGCGGTTGCGAAACAAAGGACCATACAGTTTGCACTGATCTACTAATGTAAAAACCTATAAAGTACTTTTGTCTACTGCGATGAAACCACTGTACTTTTTCAATAGTTATACTGAATAATAAAACGTTCCGTTTCCTACTAACATCTTCATTGGCGTATCGTTTTTCAGCTTTTTTAGTTCAACCCATAGATCAGCAATAGATTGAACAAGACAAGTCCAAAAACGGAATACACTAGAGTGTGCGTATTATTTCTTGATTTAATTTATTATACGAATTACATCAAGTTACAGTAAACGTAACCACAATTAACCACGACTACTAAACATCAAATAACACTTTAAAACCTAAAAATTTTGAAAAAAAAAACGTGTTTTAATAAGGAATGACGTAGGCCGATAGCAAATACGAAAATGGTCTGTTATCCCTATCTCGTTCTAACACAAGCGTAGCTATGCTCTTTTTCTTTCGAGTTGTCGATCTATATATAATTAAATCTATAGTTCAACCCACGAAATAGCCAAAAAGGTAATTAAAAATTAATGCGACCTCTTTACTATAGTAAGATACGCAGGGTGGTAGGACAAGACAATTTGGATCGCAACCATCATACATCAGGTGTAACACGTTTCGCCATAGAGGCACGCTATGAGTGTTGTGTTTCGAGATCAGCCAGCCAATGTATATCCAGTTAACAAGCGGGGTGGTAGGGACTTTTAACCGACTGAGTACTTGTCACAGTTATATTATTAAAAAAAAACACTGGCCGGTTGGCTAACAAGGCGACGAGTCGTCCTTTTACAGTGTTATGATTGACGCTGAATCATTTTTTATTTTTAAAAAACTTATTAACTCCTACGAGCGTGTATCACCCGATTACGAATCGCGAATAAATAATCACCTTTATTTGGCATTGTTTATTACTTTATTTTATTATCTTGTTTACATATCTATCTACTTTATCTAACACTTGTTTTTAAATTAAAAATACTTGAATAAAACGAAGTACATATACAACTACGGGTCTTGGATTTGAATAGATTGCGACTCCCCCTCCCCCCTGTATTTTTAAGCCCGATCCACAGGTTGAGAAGTGATGTTCTAGCGAAAACGTAGAGGAACTAAAATTGATAGCGGATTTTTTGGCGAAATCTTGATCTATAATGCTGTGGTTTTTATTTTAATAAATAAACTTATATTATTGGTCATTTTGCGTGAAATATCACCATATCTGTTTGTAATATCAAAACAGCTTTTTACTAAATGTACATGAAAGTGCACACAGTATCTATAACAAAAAAAAAAAAAAAAAAATTTCATCTGTACGTCTGTTTGTTCCGGGTAATCTCTGAAACGGTAGGACCGATTTTGACGGGATTGCACTGGCAGATAGCTGATTTAAGTAAAATAATTGGGTTTCGCACAAAAAAATTTTTAGTACTCGACGCCAGCGGAGCCGCGGGCACAGAGTTCATTATAAAAGTGAAGCATCTCCATAATATGCCACTCATGTTTACAATGAACGAAACAATTTTAAGTCGTCACTAAAACTCCTTGGAACAGTTTTAAGAGAGCCACCATCATATTAAAACATTGTTAGAACTCTGAAGATTAAAAAACGATTGTATCCACGTGACATTGACCTAATTATGCATAAACACAGGTTTCCAAATAAGAAAAATATGACAGTACAGAAAACGGCAACTTTGGTCGTATTTGGAAACAATCAAACCTCTGGACGAGTATATTTATTCAAGGAATTAAGAGTGACACCTAGAGTTTAGCAAGTGCCGACCTTAATAACAGTTGTCAACATTTGAGATAATTTAAGAAATTTAACATTGTCAAATATTTCAACGGATATAGAGGTATGTCTACGTTTAACTCTAAACATAGCACGGGGAGAGAGAGATATATATCAAAGTATATATGTATACATCTCGCTCTTATGAATGGATTACTCATTAATGGAGTAATGAAAGAAAATAGTTCGACGAACGCGCTGGCTGGAATTCAGTTAAATTGCTGAATTACAGGGTTACCAACTGTAATATAATTATTGAAGTGAAACTTCTTATGCGACTTCCAAGCGTTAAACGTTTATATATTATCGGTCTCTCCTCTTTGTGTGCGCCAGAGCGAGACAGTAAATGTCGGTATGTATGTATATTGCACACTGTTTAAATAAAATAGAAAATGTCTTTTAAAATGACGTTTCACTTCTATCGTGTGTGAATCGCACACACACCTTTTTCCATTATAATTCATTTATCTTCTTAATATTAATAAGACTGCTATTTTACATATAAATACATTATACCAAATATGTATAAAAAAGATCAGTGTATTCAGCAATATTCACCCAAAATATCTTAACATGTGGAAAAATTTGTTGGCAACTCTATCATTTAAAAAAAAAATACATCGGAGATTTTTTTGAGGGATCTTGAACTGTCAAGTTGTTGTTTTTATTTTAACTCATAAACTTACGTTATTTGGCCTTATATTCTGTAATATTGTTGTCATTTTTCGCGATATAGTTTGGTTATAGTGTGCAAGTGAAGTAATATAAATAATAACTAAAACATGAATTTTAAATTGCTACAAAAGTTATCTGGATAGTTTGAAAAACGTCATCTTGTTAGAGCTTGTTTGAAGATTATAACAATAGTACGAAATTAGGCTTAAATTACATGTATCCCGTGACCTCAATAATTAAAAGAACATAAAATAAGACGTCATCAGTACAAAAAATTAAATATACCTGTTTTTCACACGTCACCGAATTAACAAATTCCAATGAATCAAAGCTGACGCTCGTAAAAATTCACCACCACTCATAGTTTCAAAGAAAGATTAAATGACCAGTGATTCAAATATTTTTTCCAATGATTTCATAAGTCACATTCATATAACTGGACAACACTTTAACTACTTTACACTGGAATTTGGATGTTATCATTATTGATTGTCGATGTACATCACTGAGGTTTTTGAAACAATACTAAAAAGTACAAATACTAACTTTAATAATAGCTCCATTCTTTAACAAACAGTATTCTTTATCATTATAATACTGGAAGAAAAGGTCATGTTTATAATATTCAAAATATTGTTGAGTCTTGAAGCGATGATGTCTCAATGGTATCGTGTTCGGACACCGCATCAATCGACGTAGGCTCGAATCATACAATGAGTCAGAGGTTACGGTGAAGGAAAACATCGTGATGAAACCACGACATGGTGCTAGAGCATTGTCTAAAGCCCTTCTGGCTAGCTAGTGACCTTAAGTTGAAAATCAGACACCAATGTTATAAGCGCGGTCCGGTAGCTACAATTGTGAGCCAGTCCGTCTAGGCTTACTAAATTACTATCTTAGGCCACATTATCACCAAACATAAGATTGTGGTCAAATAGCTAAATGAGATAAAAAGTACTTGTACATTTTTCTCCATCTATTTAGAACTGTACGGTGGTTGCATAGTGCTCCATCAGATTGCAACCATGAGACGTACTGTGAAAACGTAGATACCATTAGTCGCTTTGGCGCGGCGTGGTGTTGGCGCATCAGCTAGATTATGATAAAATTAACTAGATACTTTTCGTGGGGACCAGAATTTTGTATCAATTCGGAATACGAATAACTTTATACTTCTTTGTGGGAAATGAAAATAAAGTTGGATATATTATGGATAAATTCCTAATAATATATGTCACCTGAAAACCTAGCACAGGGTAGAAATACCGTTTCATTTTACGTTTCTCCTTATTACAAACATAAAAGTAGAATCACTTAATGATCGTCGAATTAATGTTCGGATTTCATACGACATTGTCACAATCATGCTCTACATAACACTGCAGATTAATAAACGTGTCAAAACACATTGCTGCAAACGAACACTTGCATAATAATAGCCATTCAGTATATCACAGTGACATCAGCGTCACAACGATCAGTCACGCCAGTGTCATTGTTTACGACGACATTTGTATTTCAAAAGATACGGTTTTTACGCAACATCGTATTATAATATAGCGAATTGTCACGATTTTGGAATAGTATTCAATTCATACTAATTGTAATGGAGGTGCTCTGATCTACATTCAAAAACGCTGACCCCCGCGGTATGGTAATATGGAATTTTAATATGAGTGCCGAATAGTCGAAATATGCATAAATAAAGTACTTATCAAGCTATCGAAATATTATAATTTAATTAATAATAAAAAGCAATATTTTTTGTCTGTTCCTCAAATACGCAAAACGGTAGTCGTCGTAATAGTTCCTACGTGACGTCATTATACAGTAAACGTCATATAATACATGGGCATATCAAGTAAACTTTTTTGTTCATAGAAAGTCTGCATCCAGGATATATAATAAATCCTCAATATAATATTGAGTTACCCCTCTGTTTGTGTCGGTGCTTAATAAAATACTGAACCTGTCTTAGTCATTTCAATTATATTTACCAGATGTCGCTAAATAACAATAAAAACGCTGTTTAAAGGTAATATCACGGCTTAATTGTTGACTATGTAGTGATGTCACATTCCAAAGCAAGATGGCGGTTAGTGTTTTGATGTAGAAATTTAAAATGTCATTTTGTAGCATTAATCAATTTCATAAAATTTTAATGAAAATTCTCGTGGCTTATTATTACCAAAGGATCAAATTAAGCCACATTTCCAAACATTGTGTAATACCCTATTGACATCGACTCTGGAGACAATGTAGCAAGGACTAACAAAAGTTTATAAATTAAAAACAAACGTATTTGTTAACAATAATGAGAAGAATCTCACAAATATAAAAACTACTAAAGATTAAGAAAGCATTCTATCGATAAGAAAAACAGTCAATAAGCTCGGTTACAGGTAAATATTATCATCACACTCAGTAAAAAGCTTGAAATGATACTCCATTGATCGAACTGATCTGAACATAAAATCCAAGCAAAATTAATTTTCAGTTCTCTCGTGATTTTAATTTTACTGTTTTCATGGTCTGCTTAATCTGTGATTAAAACGGTAGATCCATCAGAAAATACGAATACAAAATCAATTACATTTCGAATAACAGTAATTATAATTGATTATTCGATAATCGATTAACACAATGTTGATATCATGTTTAACTTGAATGAACAATTGTTGAATGAAATATACATTCACTTGAAAGCAAAACAGGACGATACTCACACGCGAAGCGCTATTTTGTTAATAAACTTAGAACGTCGTAGTCGGCATCGACAGTCATAACACAAATGCAGTGAATGACGTAATATGAACCAGCTACACATTTTAAAGTAGAATCTTACAAAAGTAAAATACTTCTTAAAAAGAATATACATAAATATTGTTAACACAATACAAAGACTAAAGTTAACTAAAAATATATTGTACTAACTACGTACCCACGTAAGAAGTTTTGGTGTAACAAAACAAAGATTACTCCAAAAATGTTAAGCCGCCTGCTAACAAAATGACGAGTTTGCCATAAACGATAATAATGTATATTCATTTTACTGACTAAAAATAATGTAAGATTGTATAAATCAATATTATTTTGATGAAATGGTGACATATCGCACTTTAGTCATATGATGCGCGTGTTAGCATCATTGGGTTTAATAGTATATTAAGCCTGAGCTTTCGGTGAAGGAAAACAACGTGAGGTAACTATAGCAGTGGTAGGGACATTTTCTAATGCCCGCCTGGCTAGCTACCACCCTCAATTTGAAAATCTGTCGCCAAGCACCAATGGGTGTGTTCCACCTGCACTTGAGAGCCAGTCTTCCACTAGGTTTAGCGTGTTATCATCTTGGGCTACATCGTCACTTAACATCAGGTGAGATTGTGGCCACTACGCAAAAACCTATAACGATAGAAAAAATAATTATAAGTTGGAATAAAAACAGAATATAATGAAATAATATTCTAACACGCGCGTAGCGCTCTGTTTTACACTCTACTAACTAAAAGCGCCAAAAGAAGTGTGTGTAACTTTAAAAATATTAATAAAACAGAAAAGTATAGCAGAAACTGAAAAATACACGAAAGAGTAGATCACGAGACGGGAGAACGATTTACCAAAGTAATGGTGAAGAATAGTTTGAGATAAAGTTAAGGATAGTTTTGAAGCTATGTTGAATAACTTTTTACTAGGGCACAATTAAAATAAAATTATAATAATAGTGTTTTAATGTCCCAAACTTTAGGGTTAAAAATATTCGAGCAAGCGGCATACTCAAAAATAGCTACAATGATAGATATATTCCTCGCCATTCATACTTGTACAAGTTGGATAGCAACTCAAGGAGAACCAACATGATGCTGCATTTGAATGAAACTTTATATGGACAGTAAGTAAGAAGAGCATAACATAAAAGAATATAAAATGATATGTGACTTCACAAAATTCACATTTCCTTTTTCGACCATCCCTTTTGCATAATAGTTAATATCGGGACGCTTTACGGAGCAAAACCATTTTCCCGCTAGACATAAAAAGGTTACTGAAAATGTCAACGTATGATCCAACAGTACTGCGGGCAGACCAATTAGGGTACAGCAATGTTTGCGACAGGCGGCCGAACGATCAATCAATCAACCAACCAACGAAAAAATACTGTATTTTTCTTTCCATGCGGCTTACACCAAAAAATCTTATTCTTGTGGTCCCAAGATTAGGGATAACCCAAAAAATTACCAGTGCGAAAATTGATTGCTACAATACTAACATTTTTTTCCTTACTTGTGGTTTAACACGTACTTACTTAAATAAACAGTAATTAAAAATACTTATGTTAATCATATTATCATCTCGATGGCGGCATATAAGTTTATTTTCCAAACTAGTGTACAACTGTAAAACACTGGTATTAGAAATTATAAATAAAAATATTGTTATCAAAGGGCACAAGTACGCAAAAAACTGTAGAAACAGTGGAAAGTTTATTTATAGTATAAATAAATTTGTTTATTTCTGTTAAACAGCGAGACGGTTGGTTACCCTAGCCATACCCGACACTATCAGATTAATATATTTTCATATTATCTATACATATTATAAAACTCAACGTCTCTCTGTCTGTCTGTCCGTTAATGTTCTTTTCACGCGAAAACCACTTATCCTATTTACATGCTTTTTCTTTTAATTCATAGATATGTTATCTGGTCAGATTATAGAATATATGTATTTTGTTATATAAAGTAACATACGAAAAAAGCAGTGACGATAATGATAAAACAAATCGGAAAAAAGATGCTGATGGAGCGCTTAAATGGCTTACGCTGAAAAAACTATAAGCGATATATCAAACGAATGTACTACATAATTGTAGATCTTAAAAAGACCTATCTTCTAGGTGTAATCCGTAATAAGCATTTATGGGGCACCGTCATTCGCGTGTGCGCTCGACCGATAGCATTCTGTAGTACACGCGTGCGGAGCTGCGGACATAGCTAGTATGTCATATGAGTTCCTTAATAGAAATCCGCGAGTCAACTATACGTTTGAAAATTAAACATTTAATAATATATGGAATATCGAAAATAAGCATAAAAAATATAAATCTGGAAAGACCATTCATTTATTTAATTTTCCCTAGAGAAAATTAAGATTGTTAGCCTGTGATTAACGTGATTGGAAACGCGATTCAGATACCGTGACGTGTTCGTTCAAAAAATATACCCAGTTCAAGGTTATCTTGTGTTAAGTGACTCTAAAACTATTATTAAGTGTCTAATAGTAGTTAATAGTAACTGTTATTAACCAAATAGTGGCTTTACAATTCTAAAGGTGCTGAAGAAATTCCATAAATGAAATTATAGTAAAATCAACTTGCACATAAGTAATTTAATCTTAGTTTAATTTGTTGAACGATGACACAACGATGATGTCATACGAGTACTCGTGACATTAATGCCGCGTTATTGTGGTATATTTTTTATATTGATAAAACAAATACTTTTCATATTACTTCTAAAGATGTAGGTAATAATGACTAAATATTAATTTACATGTACCATTATTTAACATAGATTGTATAATTGTCAATGGTTATAGTTGTTAATTGTTAAATAATACTCACAAATGGAGTGACATATGCAAAGTAATTTTAACTCACAAACAATCTCAATACGTTGCAGTATAATGCAGTTTTATAAAAAGCGTAGTTCAACAAAGGTTGGAAACAAAACGAAAAGTTCGCTGCCTGGTGGCCACATGTGTTATTGACGTCACAACATGGCCGCTGCGGCCGTGCCGCTCAGCTGTCCGTAGATCCGTTTTATGCATAAACATTAACGGGGAGTTCTACATTGTTGACAAATATTTTGGTTACCTTTTAACCAAATCAGACATTTTTTTAACCAACATGTATTTATTATGCGTAAAATTTGTTAATTGATATATACTCTCATTTTCAATTTACCCTGTATTTTAGGAAATTTAGCTTAAACGATATCACCTTATTTTGAACCCCAACCCTAAACTATTTGAACGGCATTACAGTTTTTAAGCGACTTTATATTCCTGATTATGTTCCGTCATTGCGTATAAGAATACTGTAATTCTTTTTCATTTTTAATTTAGAATTTGACCACAATCTCACGTTAAGTGACGATGTGGCCGAAGATGGTAGCACGCAAACCTAGAGGGTTGGTAAAACTAATGCAGTGAATTTTAACGCTTAACAAATTAAGGGACTTAGTTTCGACGTTTCACGTTTTGCGATCTGTTTGCATAATATATTACCGCCCAAGAAGCTTTCACAGTCAGTGGTATTTACAAGTCATGTTTATGGGCATTCTTCTGTTGATAGTAGCCGTTGCCCTTGACTGTAATAATACTAACCTATTTGCATCTTTAGGGTTGCCATTAAGTCTCAATATATCGGAACTGTGACTGTCATTATGCCATCTGTCCCAATAAAGCATTATTTCTTCCCGAATTCCGCTCGGTCTCGGCATTTCAAAAACTTACTACTTAGACAGTTACTTTCAACAATATAACATTTGGAGGATAACGTTGACTCAAAATAGTGGAAGCACAAAAATTCTGTAGTAGAGATGCTGATAGTAGAGAGTTGCGAGATAATGGTGTCAATACTACAGTGTCGAATAAACTTCAATATGACTCGCACGGAGTGCTATAAACATGTAAAAAAATACACTTAAAAAAGTAAAATCTTCAGCAAAATAAGATCAAGCTACATTTAAATCTGCATTAATTATAATTTCTCAATAAATAAACATATTTTGTTTGTCTTCCTGTCTGGTCCCCAATGCGATGAGACGAGAACCTAGCCGTATATAGCAACCGTAAGCATGGTAGAATAAAATCAATGTTGACAATAGCCGGTGGCAAAAATATAAACATTTCCTAATAATAATAACGGTAGTGAAAAATTTCACTACAACGAAAATATTGTAAAAGTGAAAACAAATTTCGCACGTATATTCTAAAGAGGATAACAAAGGCGAGGCCTGAAAACTTACACTCTCGTATGATAAAGTGAAAATGTCATCGGCTAATATACTATGTGAATTGTGAATAACCTGATTTTTTCACAGACATTTTGTGGAAAGGCAATGTTTTGACATTTTACTACCACGGCATGAATGTGCAGCCATTGGAAAATATGACGGTAAAATACAAGGTGATTGTTCTTTTTTTCTATACCTTTTATAAATCGACTACGATGTTTACTCGATAAGGCCAACTTACTTATAATTTGTTTTCCGCCTGGTATTTTGTATTAATTTGTTTATAAGTAAGTATTTGTACAGAGCAGTGGTAAGGCTCATATGAAGCCAGTTTCCAAGTTGTAGGATAGGTTCCTGAAGTTTATAATGAAGGGTTGCTTCTAAAGTGTAGCTGTTAGAAGTCAGAACACATCGACAGATTTTTGTCACCCTTTTGACCGCTGTTTGCGGATATAATGCACTAAACGCCAAACATTCCAAGATATAATTTTGTTAACAACTTACCTAAGCGGATAAACTAACTACACCTAATTAAACGTACGCCAAGCTTATCAACCAGACCATAGTAGCCAGAGTAGATTAATAAAAAAGTAATAATTTCAGATACAGACAGCAGTTATGCGTGTTCATATTTCATAAACATATTATGAAATCGTCTTAATTTTATTTATTTTTATGTCTTCAACGAGCAACGTATCGTACAAGAACGTATTACTACATAACTATTTCGTGTACAGATAAGATCAATGACCTTTATAATGCGGCTAGTGTGGGTACTATCTGAGAAGAGTTATCGAAAGATGCGTTAGTGACGTCATCGCCGGCAGAGCGTAGTGCAGCGCCGCGCCGCGGATACGACGCAAGCTCATCAAAATTTACTTGCTTTTAATGATAGTTTTTTAGAACAATAACAATAACTAAATAACAATAAAGTTTAAAGAATGGATTACCATTAAGCGAACCTGTACATATTACAAATCTAGCAACTTTGTGCTTGAATATTATTAGCAAAACTATAATAGGGATAACCATATAGAAAAATAAATCTGACCTCATTGATCACTTCACTTTAAAGAATGTAAATCACAATCAGATCATTACTTATATGACGCAAGGACAGTATTTTCTTTAGTTGCTAGGCAAAATGACTGCGGAGTGCCTAATGGAAAGTACGATGCAGAAACAACGATGACCACCGATGAAAGATTACATCGACAATCATCGCTGCCGTGCTGGCCTGTAGAAGTTCTCTTCACGCCCCATTAGACCTGATATCGTAGGGAGGAGGGAAGGCGCTGGCCGGGAGGCCTGATACTATTTTGTATCTGTGACTTCGATATAATCCAGCGTAATTCTATAGTGGGAGATGGTCTGAGAAGCAAAAATTACTCTTCAGAACATTCGCCATGATACAAACGATAACATACACTCATGTTCTTCCGTAACTAAATCGGTATAAGGTTTGTCGCATTTCAGGATCAGCTAATGTATACCCATCTGACAAGAGCAAGCGACATGACAGCGAAGAACGGCGGTGATTTGCTGGTCTCTCGGTGGTCGTCGATGTTATTCGATTCCATTTGGAAGAACCATCACGTACTATGACGTCACTTTACTACTACAAAAAATATATTTCAACGGTCTACCAACAAACGGTTCACATTTGAATTGGAACAGGTGATAAGATACTTACTGTATACAGGTGCAACTATTGATTGGATTAGATTTCTGTATATAAAATCGATAAAAACCATCACCACGTTCATATTTATTAATTGAAACATCTGTGGACTCTGCGTGAATGTGGTAAAGTGTACGCTTAACGCAATACCATCGCTTTGAAATAACGCTCGACTACACCATAACTGGAATATGGATTCATAATTTAGCACTTGAATACTGGCTCGGCCAGTTCTAGTTACTAGCTTCATCAAGTATACACATTATTAGGTAATACATAAAATACACATAACGGTATGATTAATGTTTGCTTCGTGATCATTGAGTAAAATAAAACTATTACAGCATATGTTTTCTGTGACTAACTACAAAACGGGATGCCATTAAATGATGTACAATGTGGTAATTTATCCTGTTTTTGAGTTATTTATATTACACGTGCGTTCATAACTGACTTAATTTATAAGCTTTTCATTTTTAAAGTCGAGTATAAGAACGATAGTTCGCTAAACTAATTATAACCGTGTACACATAGAATGAACTACACAGGACTAAGAAAAACTACATTAAAGTAAATGTTACTGCGAAGATACCACGGAATAACATTTTGCTTTAGCAGAATAGCAGTGTTCTAGGTATTATTGCAGGGTTACCAGCTCTACTATATAATATAGCATCTTACTTTATTAGGCATCTGGCTACTATATTTCTAAAAAAAATATAGTAGGCGAAACTATTATATTTTTATTGGATAAAAAAATAGACAACATTATTTAATCCAAAATGTTTAAGCGTAAAACGGAACCCAGCTCGCATCCTTTATCTCTTGGATAAATTATAATATATCCTTAATCTGAGCTATATCTCTTTCTGACCGAGACTTGGTATGCCATTGTCAATTTGATTATTTGTCATTACCTTTATTATTTGTCTATCGAGCAGTAAAAATATTCCTTTAAAATATTTATTGGAAACCTATTATATTTTTTTGTTTTATCCATCTACAATTTTTTTCAGTTAATAAATAATTATTACGTAACGCAATTTGGGGGTCAACCTTAGTGTTATGTTCGATCTCGTGGTCGACAATAAGCGCCGTTACACGAGCATTCCAGCTCCAGGTTATGCCCGAAAGCGAAACTGGGACCGAAACTAGAATTTTTGGCCGAAATACACCAGTGTAACACACTCCATAGCGTACGCTTAGGCGGGTATATCCAGTAATGAAGCGGGGTGGTAGGGATCTGTACTCGACTGAGTCGATACCACCATGCGCATGGTGATAAATCCGTAACAATGACTCTTTTACTTAGACTCGTTTCGGTATCAGCGTGCGTATATCCAATTGCCGAAAGGCCTGCAGGCTGACATGACAATAATAACCGGCGATTGATCTCTCGGTAGTCGCCATTATATTTGGATTGTACTATCCTTTACCATGAGACATAGTGCAGTCACTCTTTCGTTTCATTATCTAAACTAATATTATAAAGAGGAAAGATTTGATTGTTTGTTTGCATTGAATATGCTCTGTAACTACTGGACCGATTTGAAAAATTCTTTCACCATTACAATCCTACATTATCCCTGGTGAACATAGGCGATAGAATGATAAGTTAGGGATCCGTATGAAAATTTATAATTTTTGAATTTTTTGTTAAATAAAAGTAAAAAATAAAAACAAACTATAGTCGGTCATTAGTTTCTATATCAATCGTTCCAACTACGCAATCGTTACTTACACCACAACAACATATATATTACCTCTATAATTATATATAATTTCCATAATTTCACGGTCTGTGATTTTTATTACAATAAGTAATAAATGTTGGATGTACATAACGGCAAAAACCATATTTATATTAATACTTTTATTATCATCATTCATCACGTAGCAATATATGAAGAGATATTTTTTTTTTTTTTTTTTTTTTTCGAACTGACTACACTGTTAGCCTGAGGGGCCCTGGAGCCTTTACGGCTTTTACAGCTTTACCGGGCTTGGGGGCGAGCACTTAGGGCACTCAGCCACGAAAGCTAAGCAACAACATCCGAGGGCGCCAAAGTGGCCGGACCTCGGCTCGGACTGTTGCGCGTATGCAATTAAGTCGCGATCTGACTAATTCCCTATCCGTAATTCGATCTAAACTAACTATACATATATACATGTTTCTGCCCCCTGGGAGGAGGGAAGGAACATGTGTATGTGTATTTAGTGGTCTGATATTTTTGTCTACTCTAACTAGGCAAAAAAAGAAAAAAAAAGGTCCCTTACAGAACCTATGTACCTATGTGTGTTGTGCATGTATGTATAATGCAGTGTCATGTATGGCTGTGAAAGCTAGTGATTGTAGAGTCACTTGTATCGCGCGAGCGGCTGCTTGGCTCAAGGGCTCCATGCCGATGGATCGGACCTAGGCTTGAGTTGCCGCAGAGGAGGGCGGTCGTGGCGGGTGTGCGGGAGCGAAGTTAACCGTACGTCCCCTGCGGAGGGAACGGTGGTTTCGCGGGCGTGGGCGCGAGCACGCATATGTTGCGGGAGCGAACGCGTAGTAATTATTAGCTTTCTCGATGTCGTCGTCGGGATCGACAAGGAGATTTCGCGGACGGCGTTTATAACGTTTGGCAACGGGGATCGAGTTGTCTGGGACGTAGTTCACGGTGGATTTTACGAGTGGGTTGGGGTGATTCGAAGCGCTATCGAAGTATCTCCTGGTGAGATATTTCACATAGGCTTCTATCGAGGGAAGCCTCATGTCCCTGTGGAGGTCCATGTTCCTAACGAAGGCTGGAGGGTCAAGCAGGCGACGGAGAAACCGATTTTGGACTCTTTGCATGCGGACAAAGTTATGTTTGGACATATGTGCGAACGCTGCGCAGCTATATGTCAAGATCGGACGGACGCACATCTTGTATAGTGTAAGCTTATGTCTTAAGGACATTTTGCTTACCGAACTGATCAAGGGTCGCAAGCGGGAAAGGATCCAGACGGCCCTATTGCGGACTATAGTAACGTGTGCGTTGAAGTTAAGCTTCGAGTCGAGGGTGACACCTAGATATTTAGTCTTGGTGGCCCAAGGGATATTCCTACCGAATAATGAGAGGGGTCCTACCGTGCGTGGTAGTTTACATGTATGCGGTTCGAACATAATCGCGGCGCTCTTTACCGGATTAATAGCTATTCGCCACGTTCGAAACCACTCCCCGAGAGTGGTTACGGCACGTTGGACTGCGCAGGCGAGATTTTTTCTGTGTCTGTTTGACGCGTATATGACTGTGTCGTCAGCGTAGAGCCCTACCTCGACCCCGGGGGGCTTCGGGAGGTCGCTGACGTACAGATTGAAAAGGCAAGGCGCCAGAATGGAACCTTGCGGGACTCCTGAGCGTATAGGGTGGGCGGTAGATAGTACTCCTTCCACTCGGTAGTGAAAGGTGCGGTCGCGTAGAAAATCATGAACTAGGTGAACTAACCTATCCGGGATTTCTAGTTTATGTAGCTTGTGGACTAGTCCGGCATGCCAGACCTTATCGAAGGCCTTAGCTACGTCGAAAAAGACCGCAAGCGTACGGGCGGGGGCGATACTACTTTTGGCAAAGTTGCTCGTGATGTGCTCCGTGAGGCGGTGCACTTGATGTGTACACGAGTGTCGGGCGCGAAAACCGAACTGTTCGGGAGGGTATAGGTTTTTAATATCTATAACGGTTTTGAGACGGTTCAGAAGGAGCCGCTCGTAAAGTTTTCCTAGTGTGTTTAAAAGGCTGATCGGGCGATAGCTATCGGGAAGCGAAGCTTTTTTGCCGGGCTTGTGAATACCTATAACTATAGCTTTTTTCCAGACGGCTGGAAAATAGCAGTGGGCTATGGCTACATTGAAGATGCAGACCAAAAGAGCTATGAGGTGATCGGGAAGAAGTTTAAGTACTTCATTCCTGATACCGTCGGGGCCGGGGGACTTTCTAGGCTTAAGGCCTTTAATAACAGTACAAATCTCGTCATGCGTGACCGGGGTTAACGTTTCCGCGGGGGTAATCGACGTTAGTTCCTGAACGGCGGTCTCGATAGTTTCGATGTGGGCAGTGTCTACGTTGTCGCAGTTTGGGGAGCACTGGCTCTCCAAGCTTGCGGCAAGGCATTCTGCCTTATCGTCGCTATCGAACGCGGGTGGGAGATCGGGGCCTCTTTCGAGGGGCGGCATCAGGGCGGTAGCTTCTAACTTCAGAGAGCGGGCGAGGTTCCAGTAAGCCAGATGGGACGGCTTGAGACCCTCTAAGAGGTTATCCCACCGGTGACCTCTGTACTCGCTGATGCGAGTTCTAACCTCTCTCTGAAGTCGCCGTAACCTACGGGTGTTATCCCTCGTCGGATAAGAATCGTGTGCACGTGTCGCGGCGTTCTTTTCCGTGATTAACGCTCGTAAGCCGGGGGGGAGTATAAAACGGCGTTCGTTCGCCGCTTGCACCTCTCTCGAGGCCTCCCTTACGCCGGTTTGGAGGTAGTCGACCAGGGAATCGATTGCTAAGTCGGCGTCTGCTGTTGACTCTAATACGTCGGGGATCCTAGCTAGGCTGGACGGGGTCGCGTTATCGGATAGGTAGCGATTTAAGATCGCGTAGTCAACTACTTTGACTTTTGGCGGACTGGGGTCGAACGGTTGCCCGAGTTGTAAGATAACCGGGCGGTGATCGGAGTCTAGTTCGTGTACGACTTCTATAAGTCGTAACCGAAGTGAGACACCTTTGAGGAGGGCTATGTCAAGTACTGTCGGTTGACAATTATCTTGAAAGTGCGTGGGCTCTAGCGGTGCTATGACGTCAAAGCCGAGCACATCGCATAGTAGGTCGAGTATAACCCCGTTAGGGGTGTTACGCGAGTTGTTGAAATGGGTGTGACCGCTATTGAGGTCGCCTGCTATTATGACGGATTGACCGAGTGAAAGTAGCGCCTCCAGATCGGACTGAAGGAGTCTTTTACTCGGGGAGAGATATGCAGAGACAAGCGTGATTGACGGATGGCCAGTCATGCCTATTCTACAGACGGACACTTCCATATTGGTAAGTGCGGGAGGGTCTATTGGCATGCAATAGAGGGAACGCTTGTAGTAGATGAGCGTGCCGCCTCCTCGGGTGGCACGGTCATTTCTGACTATATTGTAATTTGCTATCTTAGGGTCGCGCCTACTGGGTTTTAGAAGTGTTTCTTGTACTAGAAACACGTCTATCTCCCGTTCCCTAAGAAAGGTGGATACTAAGTCCCGTTGTGGAAGGAGGTTACGCGCGTTGAAAAAAGATATGTTTAGGCTTCTAGGCTTAATGCGAGCCATTTCTAGTTAGTGTGTTTAAAGCTGCAGCACGGGACACACGCTGGAGCGTGGCTGTCAGCTGGGGAAAGCGTTTGATTGCTTCAATCATGCCGTACTCAGTGCCGCACTGATCGTACGCTAGCACTTCTTGGTAGTCGTGCTCGAGAAGAAGCATGGCCATATAGTCGAGGCCGAAGCGTTGACTACATAGCGGGGAGGCCTGAGCCTTGGGAGGTTGCGGGCGGGGCCTGGGGCCCCATGCTGCCTGAGGGGCTCGCATGGGTGGAGGAGGCGCGCGGGGCGCGGGGGCGGCTGCCACCGGGGCGCTGGAGGCGCCCGGGAGGCTGGGGAAAGCCTCTGGCGTGAGCAGAGGCTTTGGCTGTCCTACTGCGGGACGTTCCCTCTGAGGAGGGGTGTGTCGCGTAGTGCGCATAGGGCGCGGAGGGCGAGTGGGGCGCGGGGCGCGGGGACAGCCGCGATAGTTCGCGGGGTGACCCGCGTTGCCGCATAGCACGCAACTCGGAGGGGTAGACGACTCCCGAGTGCGCGTGCACTCGCTCGTCGCGTGGTCCCCGAGGCACTTAACGCACCTGGGACGGAGATGGCAGTTGCGGGCCGAATGCCCATACAACTGGCAGTTGTGACACTGCGGAGGACTGCGGTTCTTGTGTGGAGGCTCTACGGCTATTCCGGAGAGCTCACACACTTTCCTAACATTAAAAATGGCTCTGCCCTCGGGGGTCAGTTCCAGGATGACTAGAACCATGTCGAGAGGTCTGTTTTTTGATTGTCCGCCGTGCATTCTGTGCACTTCGCGGACAGGGAGGGCTTTGGCTAAGAGGTCAATTTTGACCTCCTCGGGTGTGATTTCCACCGGAATGCGGCGGATTACGACCCGGAGGTGACGTTCTTCTTCCAGGGAGTATGTGAAGTATTCCAGGTTGCTGTCTCGGAGCAACCTGGTGAATTTACGGTGTTCGTCCGAGGTGGTCACTTGGACGCGGATACCGTTGGCCGTGCTACTGGCCTGGGTGTAGTGGATACGCATATCTCTCAGTTTTTCCGAGAGTTTCGTCCAGACCGACTTGTTCTGGACCGTGACGGGGGGCGGGCAACGCGCCTTTCTGCCGGCAAAGGTACCGGCAGGCGCTGAGGGCGCTGCGGAGCGAGGGGCGTGGCTATTAAGCCCGGTTCGCTGCGTTTTTTGGGGTCTCGACTGAGTCTCCGGAGACTCTGGGCGCGAGCGCGAGGCCCGTTTGGCGGGCTTGTTTTTTTGTACGAGGGTGAAGCCCTCGTTGTCTGTTCGTATTGCCGTGTCCATTTCGATGGACTCGGGTTCCGGGTCCGGGTTAGCGGGAGAGTAGCTGTCGTTTGTTGCTACAAGCGACGGTGTCTCCGCTTCGGAGACTAGTGATGAAAATTGATTTTTCATCGGTAGCGCAGAGGGTGCTGGGGTCGGGGCTTGAATGCCCGGGGAACGTGAGCGCGACGATGGCCGTTTGTACGGCGTTTGACGGTGAGCGCGGGGTGCCGTTGAGCGGGAGCGCGGGACGGACTTCTTGTTCGTCGCGTGAGGCGCGGCGGGGTCGCTGGCGGGCTCGGTGCCCTGAGCGATGGCAATGGCAACGGCGGGTTGCTCGGCCACGATGGCCCTATTAAAGTCCGTCCAGAGCGACGGATGCAGGGTCGTTGCGAACGCTTTGAAGCGTTCGAGCTCAGATTGGTGTGCCATTCCGGCGGTGGCGGTTGGGCGGGCGGGGGTGAAGTTAAACCTCCCTGCCGGAGAGGCAGGGGGGTGCGCCGAGTGAATTTAAACGGCTATCCCGAGCCGTGTAAAGGGACCTGCGTGTCACGGTGTAATGACTCGCAGGAAAAGAACCTACCGGGCCCTACGTGGAGGTCCCTATCAAGCCCGAGGCAGAGAACGCAGCCGGTATAAATACCTAGCTACGCCCAAACAGACACTCGGGGATGGATGTGTAGCAGGATCGGAAGGGTGGGAAGGAGACACTCAGGGCTTGACTATGACTCTATCAAGGGCCAAGATTCCTGAGCCCGACCAAGTACTATCGTTTACCTCTGAAGGAGGCAACCGAGGGGCGCTTGGGTCACGCACCCACTTGCCTTCTGTTGACACCGAGAGGTTTCCGGCAAGCGACCACTAAAGTGTGGATTTCGTCGAATAGAAACAGACAGTTGCACTTAAAAGTGCAGTTTTTGTTTGTGTAGCGCTACACAATGGGTGCGAGCGAGACGGCGATACGCAGGTGCGGCGCAGGTGCGATGCAGGTGTGCAGCAAGGCCGGTCGGTCGTAAAACTTCACAAAGGCGGCAGAGAGCAGTCGTAAACACGTCCGTTCCCGCCGGCGGTCGTGATCGGTCTCCATGAAGAGATATAAAAGACATACTTGTTCAGTGGATTGTTTCGCGTGTATTTAAGGCTAGTTTGGGTTCATATAGCTATTCGAATAACGATTATGGTCAGATGTTGCTAGTTAATTTATATGGACCGACATAGTGACTCGTTTATTGCGTGTCGTGTTTTGTAATCAGCCGGTGTATTATTCATCCGGTAGCCTCGAAGTTGATACTAATGTGATTGTGGTAGGTTGACTACCATCAGGTCGTAGAAACTGTCACCGAGCACTTATTGGTGTGTTCCGGAGGATGCATTTGTTTCTTATACTAGTAAGTTAGCAGCACTCTTGGCGGAAAAGTATAAGAACTACTATTAGAAATACAATAAACGAAACGCATCTTTTTAAATTCTTATAGGTTTTAGTTTTATGGCCACAATCTCACCTGATGTTAACTGACGATGTGGCCCATGATAGGCCCACGCTAAGCATAGTAAGGGAACTGGATCTCAAGTAGGGGCTTGGCGACAGATTTACAACTTGAATGTGGTAGCTAGCCAGGCGAGCATTAGAAATAAATCTACCATCATGCTATGGGTTCATCACGACGTTTACCTTCATCGAAAGCTCAGACCCACTGTAAGGATTCGAACTCAAGTCGAGCGAGGCGGACTACGAACACTCTACCACTGAACCATAATTGCTTCAAATATGACTATAAAAAATTTACACTAGAACCCAAATGATATAATCAACTCAGAAATATGCCGTATACACCAACCAACGCGTTTTATTCTCAAATACATTACCACACCCATTATGTTCACATAAAGCAGTACTTATTTTAAGTTTTAAGAAGCAGTTTTAAGATTTAGATGTATTATTTTAGGTTTTACAATGCATTCATTTAAATTATTATAATTAATACACAGCAAACACGTCGTGTTATGTCGAGTGGCCTTCAGTCGGTCTAGGTCGACACGGTCGCTGAGTACAGTTACTCCTACAGTGAGTACCTACCGTCAAAACTTCAAATTAAAATAATATAGCTAGTAACGCAATCACTGTAATTCTTCTTAAAACAAGGTGCACGTACTAATTATAAATCTGTAAACCAAAAAAATCAGTAACAAAGAAAATTCGCACATCTAAAAGAAATTGCCGAAGACTTAATCATCCCATGTATGGGACACCACATGCGTGGATGCTTTGGCACCTTTACATCTTCCAGTTACTACTTTGAGGGCTGGAGCAGCAGCTACCTCAGCGGAGAACCTCAAGCGGCGCAAGTATGAAGCTCTTGGTAGCGGCTACATGTTTGTGCCGTTTGGACTAAAAACTATGGGACCATGGGGTCCGAGTGCATGTAACCTTTTTAAGGAACTCGCGAGTAGTATCGTCTGGTGACCAGAGAGAGGGCTGGCCAATGCTTCGGTTAGCGTATAAGCATTGGAATACAACGTGGCAAGCCTTCTGAGTACGTGTCCTTCTGGCGGTAAGTTGGATGGCATCCGCTATTTGTAGTTTTTAAATATTATGTTTCTTTTTTGTTATTCTATAATTTATTATCTTCTAGGACGCGAGATGTCTTTTGCCTATTTTTTTTTCTTATCGTATGTAACGTAATTAACATTTTGATGGTAAGGAATTTTCTATTCATCGCTTTGCCAAATACCACCCTAAAAGATGAATGTCTATCGTTTTGGTAATTAGGTTCTACAATAAGGTTCTTCTGATCACATGAACAATTTGCCGGAAAATAAGTTCAAAGATCATGGCAAGCAGGATTCAGTTTTCATTTCATGTGTGTTTTCATTAATTGAATGATATCTAGTGGTAATTTCACATTCATAATAGCATTCTTAGGATCTTACATGAATAAAGTATTTTTAAATTGTTTTTTTTTCGGCAGTCGCACTCGAGAGTCTTTTTCCATTCTCGACCTGCGTGTTCCATTTTTCAGTGGAATATGATATCATATTAAATAAATTATAAAACAACATGATATTAAGTACGAATAAATAACTATTACAAAATTAATACGATTACTAAGTGTACGATTTCTGTATGTAATTTACTGGTTTGATAGAATATTTTAAATTTACTTATAAAATTTATAACCAACTCCCTACATCATGACTCAATATGCTGTCATTGCTGAGAAGTTTGTGGAGTTAGTTGCCTTAACTGTCTCATGTCACGGTGTATAAGATCCATAAATAAATTCAATGTTTGTTAAATATGAAATCATGCAATGTAGATTTAGTATTCATTCACGCTAAAATAATTAAATATAATGTATTATTTCGCATAATTTGGAACAAACCAATCACCACGCGATACGGCTTTGCTTATCAAGCGTTACTACAATTTTCAAACCTATTTTGAAATAAAATTATACACAAATATATTTATATAGGTGACTCCATTCTAACCATCGATATATATGTAGTACGTACTAGATTTCGCGATCCGAATTCTCACTCTGTTCGACTGAACTGTACTGCAATCAGTACACCTTACTTAAGTGTGGCTTCGACATTTATGCAGTGTGGGCGTGTACGGAGCGGCGCCAATAGTATGATAATTCGGATAATTTTAATCAAAGCGTAAACCTGGACGTAAATACCAAAACAGTAGTCAAGTAAAATGTTTTTTAATAGAATGAAAAATAAAGATAAAAGTTCGCTTACAGAATTTAAAAAATAAACAGTCAAAAAATAATAGTTAAAACAGAAACACCAATAATAGTTTATTTACTTCGTTTCATAAAGATCAAGATGTTAATTGGATGGAAATGAATCGCATAATTGACTTGGGTGTTTACAGAGCACATTACGACTCGACATTTGATACCCGTGTCATAATAATATTTGCAGGTTACCTCCGAACTGAGTCATTGTCGATTAGTGATAGGGTTGTCGATACGCTTCGACAATCATACCGATGCGATCGTAACCTTGCTAGACTAGTGCAGCGAAAAGTCACTTAGTTTTTATCTACAGTTGAGTTTTATATGTCCTTAGTTACCAAGATTAAGTATGTAGCCAGTAAGAGGTTTAAAAACGCAGACGGAAAAATAACAATAGCTATAATACACATTGTAATTTTTTGAAGTTATACTTTTTAGGCAGATTTAAAAAAAATTGACAAGTAACGAGTAGAACATGCGCCCTGAGGATTCCGTACTGTTTACATTACATATCGTACACCATTGTACCGTCTTTCATATCAATAGTTTCTATTGTTGACTTCATACAAAACTTAGTATTTAAATACTATCAGTTATCAGTCAGTATATCCGCGATCTGAATTATATTATGAAGTGGAAGTTGTTTCGGTACGACATCTATGCATAGTTTTGACAAATATGAATTGTAATATAAAGCATTATATAATCATGCTACAGGACAGTACTGTACAAGGAATAAAAGTGTAAAGACGTTACGCTGTTTCTCTGATACCAAACTTGCGACCTTATGCTGCTTATAGAATACTAGGAGCCTTACACGCGGGCATAAGTACACACGCATCCAACCAACCAATCCAAGCAACCAGCCTGTCGGACTGCTGACTAATATCCGTCATCTTACATACATCGTTATTCTAGAGTTATAATACACACACATAGATTAATGATTAGTCTCCGCTGGTTGAAGCGCAGTGGAGACCAATCATTAATCTATGTCAGGGATGCACAGACTTATTGGAACAAGGGGCCACTACAAATAAAAGCAACCGAATAAAAGTATACAATATATTTTTTAATTAATTTCTGATATTATAATTTATTTATCGAATTATAGCGTTGCATAGAGTTAATAAATTTGTAGAGAGTAAATAGTACAAACCTATGGTCTCAACAACATATTCAGAATGATTGCCATTGATTTTATTTTTAGTTGTTTCTTTTAATTCGTTGACGGGCCGCACAAACATCGACTGTGTGAGGTTGGTTTGAGTGTCTCAAGTCTTAAGATGTTATTTGACACCCCCTGTACCTCAAAATATATAAAAAATCCTTCTAATAAATATCGCCATCAGATATAATTTCAATCGGCAACGTTAGACACTAGTATTTTGATTTACCAATAAAAGTAAATCGCGACAACCCTAATATGCAGCGACCTTGTAGAAATACCTCGGTCACATTAAAGGGGCAGTCATTACTATAACGAGCTTTTTGCACAAAAACGAGATCATGCCGCCATGCCGCGGATGGTCCACTGCGTCATACTTATAAATAAAATTATTTTATTATTATTCAGCACTTCATCAATACAAACACAAATAATCCATAATATGTTATTTACACGGAATGTTTACAAATTTTCCTCCATATATCCAAGCTTCACAACAGTTCTAGTTTATAAAAATGTTTAATGTGTACTCCAAAATTAAACATTATTAAAATATAGCGTATCCTATATAAGATTTATTATTTATTAAAAGTCATTAAAATAATTTTGTCTTCAATATAATTACTTTCCGATTTATTTACCATGGATTTGAACACAGAACACTAGTTTAAATGAGGAACACGCAGTGAGAATAATATTTCATGAAAATTTTAATGTTACCAACGCTTGTTCTTAGTTTATCCTAGATTTCAATAATTTTACTCCATCGAGGTTTAAAAATAAATTCATTATCGCGCGGATTTTATTATCATATACGTTTTTATATGTTTTAGAATTGCGATAACAACAATTTCACGCGGGAATAACAACCAGTGCATGCAACATTTTAAATTTCAAATGATATTTACCTATTTACAGCTAAAGAGGATAATACGCGTAAAGTGTTATTTCCACCGGCTGAGGGCCGTAACAAATAGCGAATGAGGTAAACATACAATCGGCCTTATCCTTAATGAATAATTAGTAAACGGTTGACAATCACGATGGCCGTAGCGTTTCCCGCGCAACCGCTCGACCGAAACGATTGACGTCACGCCACCATTGTTCCTGTAACGTTATGAACAAATTCACTCTATTCATCTAGTATTGTTATTCATATTGTAATAAAGAGTAGTCGGAACCGACGCGTAATGTTTGTATAGCTGTTATACTTGTTTTCCTGACGTTCTGCGACTGACACAAGCTGTAAATGTTTTATAAATTGAATTTATTTATAATTTAATAAATAAAAAGCAGAACTTCCTTCCGAAAATTTTAACAAAAATAATGAAGGCAATAACGACGTTCTTTGTTTGTGTATTCAGTTAGAATCTTAGAAGCATTTTCCAGTATCAATGGCTTCTTCTCCTAAAGTTTCAATTCTAGATCCATTATATCTTCTTATTCAATATCCAAATTCGTCCATTATACAGTGGTAATATCATGTTACATGAAAGTGCTGACTACCATAACAAAATTTGGAATTTATTTACAGTGCTATAATACCTAATTTCGTTTTTTTATCATTACAATCTCACCTTATCTTAAGTAACGATGTGGCCCAAGATGAAATAGTGTAAGACTGGCTTTCAAGTGCAGTCAACTTGAGGTCGATAGCTAGCCAGCCGCGCATTCGAAAAAGCCCTACCACTATGCTAGGGTTTCCTCACGATGTTTTCCTTCACCGAAAGGTCCGGCTCACTCAGGGATTCGAACTCACGTCAATCGATACGATTTCCGTACACGCTTCAACTGAGCCATCTTTGCTTAAGTAATTAATAATAACGAAACTATATCACGTTAACTTTTATCAAAGTAACGGAGTATAAATTAAAATAAAAGGATCATCATAACCAGTCAAGTTTCCGATTAAAATGCATAAATTTATTTTATTCAACCCAAATGTAAATTAACCTACAAAGGTATCACAAGATTTTCTTTTCTCCTCCAGCAAAATATAAGCAAACATCAAAATAATCGAGAAGGCTAATACAAAATTAATAACACTAATTTAACATTTTACCAGACCTAAGTTTAACTACTGTTACTGTGTTCAGTTCACGAACTCTCAATAACTACCTCGTCAGGGGTAATTTGCTCAAACGATTTTGTCAATTTGTCTTGTCATTTCAATTACTGATCCGTTTCGTAGACGTTTCTGCTAACACTATTAGGTCATCATACACGCTAGAGAAGCGCATAAATCCCTGGTCGACATGAACCATTATTACTAGAAAAATGCCATTTGTATTTACTAAATTGTTAACAAAAAAAAAATGCACGTTATGAAAATTTACCTATTAGTAGTTTCACAGGAATTATGTAGTAGAAGTTTTAGTCTCTTCAAGAATAATTATTGCATTAAGAAATTGTAAAATCTGTGCTAGGTTCAGCTGCAGAATCACCACCGCCTATTTCTATATCAGCCTATTCCTGGGATGTGCTCGATGCTGCTGTTTTTCGGTCCGAAGTATGTGGTTGGCAACACGTACTAATACACGAGGTGTTCCAACTCAGTCTTTAAAAGTAGCAACCTATTTTGACTGCCTTCAAAACTACGGTTTTTTGAAGTTGTTTATACGTAGCTACAGGCTGCAGTGACCAATTAATAAGGTGGAAAGCATGCCTGTTAAAAAAAGAAAAAGAGAGGTAGGACACAGAAATTTCTTTGAAGATTTCGCTTTACTTGAGGCAGCCCGACTGGTAAAATATCGCCACCCTACAAAAGATCGCAGCCAAATACCCGTATGTTGTGTTCCTGCGTTGAGTAGGGTTTCCAGAACTCATTGTGGTAGGGGAGTTCAAGGTCGGCAACGCGCTAGTAATACCAATGTATTACAAGCGTCCATAGGCTACGGTATCCTCTTACCATCAGGCAAGCTGTATGCTTGTTTGCCACCTTTTTAGTATAAAAAATATCGTAATATGAAAAAATACTATTTAAATTTGAATTAGTTCATATTATGTATAAAAGCTACGAAAATCAAAATCAGTTTTATATGTATATGCAGAGATTTTCATGCTATTTTAAGGCAAACCGCATTGATCTCCGCAAACGCTTAACTGTTATTAATGGTCCGACTATATTTACCAACAGTACAGAAGCAACATTGAAGTGGAAAACGAGAATAATGTCTATAATTACTTCACATTACAATGAAAGGACGTCATATTCATTTAAAGCGAAGTCGTTAAAACAGTACCGTTCAAAGCCGTTATCAATGTTACAAATATTATTGTTCTATTTATGTATTGTTAATAATATCTTCCTGTTCGTAACCTTGAATCAAGAATTCAATAATATATTATTATTTAGTATAGTAGAACGGCATAGTGACGCTACTACGACTATTATATTTACAGTACAATTTAAAACGGCAGCATCCACCAAAAGATAGGCAATTTATCACCGGTCGCCGTTGTCACGCTGACCTGCAAGCCTGTCGACATCTGGATCTGCACTGACTGATCCCGAAACGCGACGCGTTTGACGCGTATATCATTCTATGTTTTGTCGCATCCAATTTGGTCGCGATCCAGTCGGGTAGAGATCTCTACCCCCACTTGATTACTGGATACCCACCGACTGATCCCAGAACGCTACAAGACTAAGCGTGCCACTATGAAGGGTGTTACATCTGGTACACGCCATATGTTATGTCCTATCAATCATCACATTACATTGATGTATGACAAATATTGAATTGTATTGAAAGTATGATTTAAATTTAATTATCCACCAATCGAAGCTTCTGTTTAAACTGATTTTTGCATACGGTTTTTTTTCTCATTTATTCCTCAGTACAGCCACTTGTCTCGAACCGTGAGAATTTTAAACCATAAACTTACCATCATGCGAGCTCACTGCATATTATTTCCGCCTAACAAAATCCAGTAATGTTGTGTATGCGTGTACGGGCTGTGGACATAATCGAGGTAAGTCACGACCAAGCTATTAGAGTCAAATTACTTACCTCTTAATTTATGTTTGCCACTGTAAATGCTTTACAACGAGCACTGATAAAGTCGAATAAGACCTCTCGACTTACCCACCGCTTTCATTAAGCTATCAGGACACGTACTTAAAAACATTATTACGTTTAACTAAATCTAATAAAGTATTCAATGAGCAATTCATATTATGAATTTTTAATTAAATATATCTTTACTAATATTATATAGGTAAAGCTTAAGAGCATGTTTGTTTTTTAAACGCACCTGAGAAATTAAAAAGGAATAATAGAGGATAAAAAAAAATTACCAACACTCGTGAAACACATTAACATTTAAAAAAGATATAAACAAATTGAAACAAATAAAAAAAAAACAATAAGCAATTAGTAGTAACCATTGTGGTTGTACTGAATTTTTACGCACCGAACAAAAAACCTCGAAATACGAAAACATAATGAGCAATTAGAATTACCATAGAAAAAGATAAAATTAGTTAAATAGGGAAGCAGATCTTAAACTGGTCAATAATGAAAAAACTAATAACGGTGTTAATAGTTAGATCGAATTTTCTACAGATAAGGAACTAGTCAGTTCGCGAATTAATTGCAACTAAGGCAACAGTCCAAGCCGAGGTTTAGCCACTTTGGCACACTTGAGCTTAGTGCCCTGCTTTCGAAATCGAAAAAAAATTCAGTTTTACGTTTTCATGAAACTTACTTCGAACTCAAACCATTGCTAATGAAATCAACTTTGCGAAGAATAATATAAGTTAGAGGCATTTAATGAAAATAAACGGAGCAATGATAAGGTATGCATTGAGAAGGTGCCCCCATGGACGGCGGAATGCAGCCGCGACTCGTTACACACCGTGGCGCTCGAGTGATTAATAGAAAACCTGTACGACAACCGTGAACCGGGCATTAGAGGAAATTACGTGGGTTGCCATATGCAGCCGGACGCAATAGTCGCTGCACTTTCTTCGACCGGCGGATGATTAGGGCTTTGAATGATTAACTCGTGCTGGTCGAGACGTTTAGACCGGAGGAATATTTTCAAAACTTGCGTTAATTAACTAATTGGCAGCACTATTGGCTGACGGTGAAAGGAAACAACATGAAAAAACCTCAACGCTTGAGAAAGTTTTTTGTAGTACAATCGTATGTAAATATTTATGAATAATAGTTATGAAAATATTATAAGACTGAATTTTTATTATGCGCGGGCACTTTGTAAAGAGTGGTAAGCCTCTTGGTTTTTTGCTGTGAAGATTCATGCTTGCTGTTACGTGTCACATAACATTGAGTGTGGCTATTTAAAAAGTAGAACTTTTAACGCGCGTACATATTATGTCCACGAATCCACCTTTCTCCTTATAAAAAGCTACCTCTTAAATTCGCAATCCTATTTCTAATAGGAGGTAATAATAATCCTAGAATAACCCAACCGGCATAAAATCAGCAAAAAAAATTATTTAGATATTAATACAAATAAAAATTACTTGACTCGTATACCAGATCAAACTAAAGTTAAATCTAAGAGGTTTAAAGACCTTAAGCGCACGCGGTAGGAATTTCAAATTTAAAGTCCCAGTAATGGCAGCACATAAACATGAGCGTTTTATTGGTCAAACCTGATGCAAGAGCGAGCTTGCAGACATCGTCGCCAAACCAAACGGGCAAGTTACAAGCTAACCGATCTGTCTTGACAATTTAATTGCCAATATTAACGCTCAAGGTTCTATATAAGATGCAATCAACCTTGCGGAGCTTTAAGTGTGTCGTAGTTCAGTTCCAAATGGACCTCTTACTCGATTATCGTTTTTATTTGGAAATTAATTCGGGGATATCTTACTATCATCGAAGTAATTAATGTTCAATAAAATTGTTTTCCTATTGATGTTATAGCAGATCAATGGATATAGTGGGGTATGTGTAAGTGGTTGTGTAAGAATTTAGATACCGCTTCAAATGCAAAGAGACGTTGCCTCGCTAAGCGTGTTTCATCGTCTGTATTACGGTAACTGTTCTGAAGAATTTATTAGCGTTATCCCATCATCTCCATTCCATTACAGAACTACGCAGACTGGTCTACGGAGTCACAGCTACACAGTAACACCCATCACGGCACAAACAAACTCTCTTACCTTTGCCGTACCGTGCTTAATTAGAGTGGTATCCCAGCCAGCGTGTTCCCTTCTTCCTCCAGCGTTTTCCCTTCTTCCTATAATATTAGGTCCTTCAAACGAGGCATGAAAAAGTATTTCAACAGACCGGTATGACATCGACGACTGCCGATGAAATCTGTATCACCGACAGGTGCCGTTGTTTGTCGACAGTACCGTACTGACTATCAGGTACTGTACGGTTATTTCACAGAGCCAGTTTAAATAAAGTTTACCATTCAAGTTTTCTAAAACATCTAAAAGATTTTTAGAGATTAACAACTTACATATTTTGTTTAACAAGACAAAATGAAAATGTGTCTAGACTATAGGATAATTAATACATTTAAACACTTTCTCATATTACGCTATCATGTTCAATGTTCAAATTAAGGAGAAAACCTACGTTTGTGTAGTCAAAACATAACTGTCGTTTTGAATAGAAATGTGTGTAATTAAAATTCAAAAACATTTCAATTTTTTTAACACATGGGGCCAATACATGAATCTCAATATACGTATCTAATGATTGCGCCACGTCAAATAAGCTTACTGCTTAAACAGTCACAACTTACAATAACGGTAAATATTGAATCTCGACAACATACTTGAACTGATTGAGGGCAAGGCCAACTTAAAATATCAAATGAAAAATATCAAGTTTTATAAGCTGTTAAATAAACAAAGTTTTATATATACCTAAAAATTAAGTTATTTAAGTTCTCGGCGGAAGTTGTCTTAGCTATTAAATTTATAACTTTTAATTGTGGTCTACGAAAACTGTCACTATAATTACATGCTTTATCATAGGTGCATTTTCCGGTTTGAAATTACTAAATGTTCTACTATCGAGTTAAAAAGTACAAAGTATGGATGAATTGGATATAAAAAAGTGAAATCTATATGATAAGTGATAACACATACATGCATATAAAATGAACCAAAGGTTGTTTATATCTGTAACACGCATACGTTGACCCTATTCTTAAAGAGTCAGAAATGGACAGTGACTCAGTAAGCAGATTGATGTCATTTGCTTATTAAAAAACTTTACAAATGACCTTGATGTGAATGGTGGCTTCCTGTTTTTGTTTGAATCTTGCTTTATCCTTTTAAATACGCAAATTTTTTGATATATTATTAATAAAGGTTATTGGCATACGAACTTTTTAGTTTATTCTATGTTAGCGTTTATCCTTGATTAATATAAATGCTATAGAACTACGTAACCTTAACCGAAACTATCGGATATCCGAAATAAAAAACATCCGAAACCGTATTCATATCCAAAGCAATTTTTTCGGGTAAGAACGAAGTCGAATGAGACACTGTCGATAAGCAAAAAGGCCTTAAATTTAATTATTATCTGAAAAAATACAGGTACTAATATTCAAATAATATTTACTTTCGTTAAAAATAATTTTATATATATTTTATAGCAATAATGGCTCAGTGGTAGCGTGTACGACTTCGCGTCGATTGACGTGAGTTCGAATCCCTGCAATGAGCCTGAGCTTTCGGTGAAGGAAAACATCGTGAGGATACCATAGCATGCATGGTGGTACGGCATTTTCTAATGCCCGCCTGGCTAGCTACCACCGTCAAGTTGAAAATCTGTCGCCAAGCACCACGAAACAAAGTTCCGACAGGTGCACTTGAGAGCCAGTCTTCCACGAGGTATTAGCGTGTTATCATCTTGGGCCACATCGTCACTTAACATCAGGTGAGATTGTGGCCACTACGCCAAACCAATAACATTAAAAAAATCATTGAAAAATTAAATATCCAAATTTAATATTCGGATTAACCGAAACACACTAAAATATTCTTAAGGTATTAAGATATTTATCTATATCCAGACCCGTAATCTCATATCCGTGATATCCCTGATTTTAGTCATCTTATGAATGTGTATATCAATTAAGATTGAGTAACTTCTATTTGTATAAGATTTTTGTTCATTTCTTTTGGGTCTGGGAAACTCAATCTGAAACTGTAAATTTGTTTTTTCTCTTTTATACAACAAGAACACGGCCCATCTAATGATAAGCGAATACCGTAGCCGATGGATGCTTGTTATACGATAGTTAACATTACCGCGTTGCTGACCTTGAACCCCTACCCGCAGGTGCTCTGGAAACCCTACTTACCACAGGAATATAACACAGCTGCGATGTTCTGTAAGATGGTGGTATTCTACGACGAGATTTTCTGAGACACCCCAAATTTATCTGTGCTCTCTTAAAATAGAGCTGAACATATTTTTTATGGCTATGCACAACACAATGCACATGCAACAACTAACACAGCAATGGTGATAAGATATTTTGTAGTGCAAGTAGAGCCTATATTTTAAATATTTATGATATATTTTAAAGTTCACAGTGGTCGACCTGCTACAGCTAGCCAACAATTTGTTTTTAGTAACATTTATATCATGCCTGAATAATTTAGTATTTAGGACTAATTTATCCGACACAATTAAAATACAGCAGCCACCAATGTTTATAACACATGTCATTGTCATTATTATGCCGTCATGTTTAAAATTACTGATTTTCTGGGCAACAACTTCAAGAGTCATTTAAAGCAGTTTTATTGTCGTTAGGGTGAAAGATAGTGATGTCTGGAAAAGGCTCCTTCTCTGAACATCCCATAAAAATTATAGTGAACAGTAAACAATACCTACTTGTGATGCTTAAGGACGCGCTTCAATTTGAGGTATAGAATCTTACTACTACACTTGCAGAGCTCACACACCAGTGACGTTTAATATTAACTAGCGGTAAATTATAATGCTAGTGAAACAACGTCATAATTTATTTTAATATACTCGTATAATAATAAAGTATGTTCCACCTCTTTTACGTTCTACGTTTATCATAGACTAGCTGCGCCCGTGGCTCCGTTCGCGTCGAATTAGGTTTTTTTTATATTTATAAAATAGCTCCCAGCTTCCAACTGCCACCCATGGCGGCCGCCCGCCGGCTATTATGAAGACAAAAATGCTTATTGTGTGTTTAGGTTTTTTTAATATCTACTATTATGTAGCACATTAATTTTATATATCGCATATGGGTTTACTCGGCGTAAGCCATTCAAGCGCCACAAATGCGTCTTTTTCCCAAATAGATTCACCATAATCGTCACTGCCTATTACGTAAGTTTTTTTAAGTACTAAAATATATCTTGTAACCTGGCCAGATAACATACTCGTAGCTATGCTATGAATTAAAAAAAAATGCCAAGTGCATGTCAGACCACGCGCAGTTGCCCGTCACAATATGCAGACTTAGCGAGGGGTCTTTAAGTAATTTTCAATGGACTTTCTACGAAATTACTTTTCCAAGTACATTTTAAAAGTTAATTGATAGACAGAGAGACGTTGAGTTTTATGTACGAGTTAATATGTAGGTACAGATTAAGATTTCAAATTTTCAACGCTTGAGGCGCTTTGATTGCCCAGTATTTTATTAACTTGACCTTATTATAGACACATAATAGGTAACAGAAAGACGGTTTGGGCCAACCTTGTATTTAGTTACTTAAATCCGATTGTAACACTGACATCTACAATATTTGATGAAAAAATCGATTTGGGAATTACAATAATAAAAATAAAACATTTATTATATGTTATTTCCAAACAAATTGTAAAAACAACCTAGCTTTTAATAATAACTTCGTAAGAATTGCTCGCTTTTGTAATATGAATAGTATCAACCTCAGTCGCTATCTCCCATAGTAATAAAATACTCGTACGCTAAGATCAAGGTTTCATGTACTTTGCAGAATGCTGCTAACAGATATATTTTTGGTACAAAAATGCAGAAAAATAACGTTTAAAAATATTCTAAAACAAATTAAGGTTAGAAAAACATTTTATAACGAAAAATAAAATAAAAAATCTATAAAACCGAGAAACATCAACATAGGAAGTGGGATTCAAATCATTGCTTCAATATAGATAATAGGTAGAATCTCAAGTTTACTTAGCCTCAGAGTGCTAGATGAACGTATATTATTTCTTGAGGGTTTGATGACGAGCAGCAATACAGAGGAATACATGGAAACTAGAGTGAAAATTAACACTTTATGAGAGCATGTCCTTAAAAAAATATAGCAAACTTAATCGAGTTCTTGGCGACTCTTCTCGATAACCGAAATGTAGTGTTAGAGCGAAAACGGAAAAAACAATTTATTATTTTGATTTCAAATATACAACTCGTAAATTGTCAGCAGAAAATAAAAAATGGTGTAATTAGACTATAAAAATACGCATAAAAATAATCGGACTTTAGAAATACTTAAAATCGTGCCCTATGCAAAAATTGTTTCCAATTTTATCGATTATTTGTTAGGATATAAAGTGGCGCAATTTAAAACCACTGGACGTTTTAAATTCAAATTACATAATTTAACATGTAAACACAGGTTTAAATATTTTAACAGGGTATAGTCGTTAAGTTGGACAAACAGATGTTTTAATACTACGTAGAACTGTCAGTGTTTCAATTGATAGTGTAAAAATAGCTCGTCAGTGAATGGGGGCTGTGACGAGATAAGCCGCGCCCGCGCAGACCCTGTATCATACCGTCGTAAATAACGTTTTTCGTTCTTGTACTCATTCAAGTTAATTTAGTTACAGATTTATTACATCTTCAACATACAGTGAGCGGGAGACCAAATCATGCAGAGTAAATTTTAGAACTTAAGTAGCGACTAACTTTTTACAAGCTCGAAGTTTAGACGTGGACTGTGCATTCGTAATTCATGAAAAACCCAAGTAATAAAAATAACGATGTACAATGATTACAAATTATAATTCTAAATGTTTTAATAATCATGATTCTTGAAAAGGGACCAGAATACATTAGGGTCTATAAACATTTATGATTATACTTTATTTACAGCATAAAAGCAACCACCATATAGTGTATATTGTACAGGTTACTGCACTACAATGATCAAGGCACTGCAATCAGGATTTTGTTCATTGGGCTAATAGGCGAGTGGAAATTAATATAATGAAGATTTCGCTGCAGTATTGCCATATCTAAAAATATTGAAAACTTCAATAACATTGGTCTTCCAAGTTGTTCACTATAAATAGCAACAATTATATTTTCCCAACCAGAGTTACTTACACATAACTCTCGAGTATTTATGTTGTGTGAAAGTCAAGTTAGCTAGCACTTAGCTTAAACCCGGATGGGGGGAAATTCAGCCAACCCTCCTGCCCATACCTGGTTACACACACCTTCGATAGTGATAACAATCACATGAAGAACAGCCTCACACACAGCAATTTATTCAAAGCTTAGCATAGCTTGTAATATGTAAACTAAACAGCTTATACATACATATACATATTTAATAACCACACACAAAACTAATAATCATGTTTGATCCCACTTATCCGCTCAGTTATAGAGTATACCACCAATTTTGTCAGGTCTTGTGTGTGATAAACATAATTGTCAGTTGTATCAGTTGTATAGCTGGGTGTTAAATATCTATACATGTATAGTATATCAGCTATTTACCATAATACAAGACATGCTTTGTTTGGAATTAAATGGCTCTTTGTGAAATAGTATTATTATTATTAATAATACCATGAGGCATGTCATATAAAACAGACTAAAGATAACACCATTTTAAAAAGCTTGGCTGATTGAATTCAAAGCACAGCACATAAATAAAACAATGGACTACTAAAAATCATATTAGATAAAGGCAGGAAATGTTACATATTGTTTTATCAGAATGCAAGTAACATAATGTATTACACGGTCTATATATCATAGAGGATGTCTTGATAAGTATACAGGATGAGTTTGTGAAATAGGAAAGTCATATATATTATATAGGTATATATTTATAATATGTAATATTCATATTTTTATCTACATCAACATTTTTTACAGTTTCCTGTTATAGATACAAAACTGTTAGTGCACTTCCATTAGTTTTTATCATTACATGGCTACAAAAGATATTTTTATAATGATTACCATAATATACCTATCTATCTATCTACCACAAGACCACATAATATATGTGTGTGGAGCTAAAATGATTGCAACCTATAAAATTTTTTTTTTCTTTGTATGTTATGATAGTTTAATATACAATATTTTTTAAACTTATAAATTTATTACTTACAAACACATACAATATGAACAGCTATACAACTTTTTTTATTATATTGATAGTAAGGTTCAGAATGATGAAAAAAAAAATACAGTGTAAGTTTGATCCTCTTATTGTATTTTGATAAATTTACTCCTTCAAAAGTTGTCAAAGTTCAAATCATAATAAAATTTAAGTTATTTGCACTTAAAAAAATGTTTCAATAAATATTGCTTTGGCTGTTTATGATTGCTTAGAAAACTTAAATAAACTAGATAAATGTCAGTCTTGTTGTCTTCTAATAATATATATTTATTATATATCTATAATATATATTTTGATGAGAATACTGAATGAAGTATGTTGTGCTCCAAGTGGTACTTTTAATAAGTGTTCACTATGAAGTAGTTCATGTTTCTCTTATATCTTTCTAATTTTTTCTTCTTTTATCAAAACACTAATAGTTTATACTAAAATGTATGTAACTCCTAGTAGCAAAAACTTAGAAAGTCACAAAACTTACTAAATATAGTAATGTATCTACTAATCCCTAGTCCCCTATACCACTCTCTTAATATTTATGTTACAAAACATATATTCTGTGATAATAGAGATTTCAAATAAATTGTTTCTTAACATTAGTATGAAAATTTTAGGAATTTACCTAACATGACATGATCCCTGGACCAGTCAAAAGTTACAAATGCTACAGAGAGAATGTTTAGAAATACACACGTAGTTACTAAGTACATAACTTTAAATTTGTTTCATTCTTTCAATTTTTATGAATATTTAAACTAATTTTAACTTATTATTAAACTTAGCATGTCAGAGCAACCTTTAATTAGGGTTATTATATAGCTATATAAAAACATAACTTTTTCTTTTTAAGTGTATTATATTATTTTATAACTTATTCTGCATAATACAGTCATCAGACGAAAACATGTTGATAGCCCTAGCAATATCAACCTGTTAATAGTTGATTTTTTACTTCATTATTGGATTGTTACTTAGATGTATATAACAAAGGAAAACAACTATTGTAATTTTATAAATTCTAGCAACAATCATTTCAAGTGTTCACTGATGAATTTATTAAGATATATTTCTGATATGAAAATAAAAAAAACTCCAATATACGAGATCCAAAGATTAATTTCAAACTTTTAAAAAATCCTATAATTATACTTAAGTTATTAAAAATCATGAATTAAAATTAATTCTAAAGCATCTGAAGGGCATTGTGTCCTTCATTGTTTATGTATAGAAGTAGTAAGTGCATTCCTGCCAACCCTTCTCAAAGAAATTCGAGCGCGATAAATGACACAAAATTTTAATTTGCATAAAAAACATTAACAAATTCATTATAAACTTTGTGACCCATTGATATAAAGTAAATTTAGAGTTATGCAACTTAAGTATGTAATATAATTGTTTTTGCTATAAACCATCGATTATATATATATTTGTTTAGAATAAAATAAAACCGTTTCAAAAGTAAACAATCCACCGTGTTTGTAAACAGTAAGCCGGCTTTACACGGCAAGACACTCACCAGCACTTTTACGAAACGGTTTTCTAATTCGTCCCTGTCAGGCATGGGGGGCTTCGCCCTGCTCCTTGTGGAAGGCTGCCGGACATGGTGGCCCTTCCCTGACACGCCCGCGCCGTCCAACATCGTCTGATCCCTCGATGTAATTAAACCCATTATAAAACAACACTCAAAACAAAACACAGATCACATTTCTCTGAAGCATTGTTATTTAATTCTTTATTTTATCACAGATAGCACAAGCGCGGTTCAAATAAGTCAATTACATGGCCACGATATACCGGAAAACGAGTTAGTCGGCGACTGAATAATAATAACAATGCAGAGGCGAATGCCCGATATGAAGTTAGTTTCAAGTTATTATCTCTATCGAACAACGACCAGAAGTTGGCGTCTATATCTAATATACTCTGTGGTGGACAAAAGTGAATGAGTTTGATTTTTGTAAATAATATGTGTATTATGTTTATTTACAATTCTCCAATTTTATGTTATAAACACATGTATCATGCACATATTAATATTACATATTAATTTAATACTTTTACTTTTTTATATGGCTGCCACTTGCTGAACTTTGCCAGTGTCAAGTCAGTCTTAGGAGAGTCACTTTATATCCGAATTTTATATAATTTTGTTCTTGCAGACTAGGCTGCTGAAAAACACACAGACAACTTCTCTTAATCAAATACCATACTTTAGTTAAACGTATACTTGCATATTCATAAAATATAATATAATTAGTGTTACTTGTTATGACATGTTAAAGCTTCATTTTGTTAATTTAATTCTTAATTCTATGATCAATTTCTGAACTGATTTCAACTGTGACAGTTGTGACAGTATTGACAGTAAATAATATTCTTTTTTGCTATCAAGGCTATTGGATACAAGCTATTTAAGCTAGTAAACATTGGTTTTACACAAGAGTGTCAACCACTTAAAATAAGTTACTCCTAAAAATGCAACTTTTGTCCCAGCCCCTAAGCCTTTTAAAGCCATTAAAATACTTAAAAGCCAATAAGAAAAACTTTAACAATATTAGTTCATAAGTCTTTTAATGCAAAAACTTATATTAGCCAACAGTCAATTACCTAGAATTTTGTTTGTATATTATTGAAATTAATTATCATAGACTGCAATCACCTATTGCACCTACTATCTTGTTAACATAAAAATCACTTTTTTATGTTAAAATTGTTACAAGTATCAAATAACCAACTTGATTTAGGGAATTACATTTTCTGATAGGTTTTTAGAATACATTCACTCTAAACCAGAATAATTATGATAGCAAGGATCAGAGACAAAATCTGAGATTTTGATTGCAAAGGTGTAACTGCTATAGGCGGCAGCAGCACTGCACGGCACGTCGCCGCGTCGCGTCGTCGTAGTCATTAATTCTTTATATGAAACTATATGGGACATACAGTTCACTTCCGGTTTCACATTTAATATACTGAAAAATACTGTGCCGTGCAGTGCCGCGCCGCTCTGCTGCATTTCAGTTTTGCCTAGTGCGGTCTAACTATAGTTTAAATGTGTCGACGTCTAATATAGCTTGACGCTATGAGCGCGACTTCCTAATGGTCTGCGGGACGCGTGAGGGAACAAAACCGAGCAATAAGCTAGTTTGTTGCCGGCCGCCAGCTGCAATAGACGGTTTGCCGTGAGGGCTTTTGTGGTTTTATTTTTGAGACTGCTACACATGACATTATTTTACGAAGATTGAAATTACGTCGCTGCTATTTAAAAGACTTTGAGTCAATCAAAAGTAAATGCAATATCTACTTTATAGCATTTTATGTAAATTATTTTGTACATATATAGTATTAAATTCAAAGAAGTTTCATTTCAACCGATTGTAAAGATTAAAACATTAACATTTTTTTCATTATAGTAGTGTTTTAATAAAGACAGCAATATTATGTGTATAATATAATCTAATCAGATCTGTCCCAGTTGCAAATAACATGCATAAACAATTGATTTTAAGATAAGAGCTTGTTCAGATGACGCGAATTACGCGCGTTAATTTTGACACAAATTCAGGTAGTATGCGAGATGAATTCTGACAAAACGGTTGTGTTGTAGCTTGCGTACCGTCGATGGAAACGACGCAAGCAAAGAGAAAATCGACTGTATAGAGTGCACCTAATTTTATAAGATAGAATTAAAGAAAGCGTATTTGTGACATTACATCCGAAGCTTAAGTACAACAGTTTTTTAACTATTTTCGGATGTCAGTAGTCTTTAGATGATTTGCTTGAAATTATTAAAGAAGATTTAATTCCTTGCAAAAGATATGTTGTACGAGATGTGGTTTCTGTAAAAGGAAAACTCGTGATCACTCTAAGTTAAGTAATATTTATTAATTTGCCGCTTTTAAGGAATCACATTAAAAAAATTAATCATACATGTACTAAAATACACTAATGTAATACACTAATCATAATCATACACAAGCTTATTTATTAATTTCACCTTGGAATAGATCCAGACATTCAGATTCTTGTGAATCTATTGTAGTTGCCGGTGATGAAGTGTTTAGTAGGTTATATGTTGTATGTTTCTTGTGGTATAACCATAGGACGAAGAAGATGTTGAAGATGCCGATGGATCATAACCACTTCGATTCGAAAGCACAGACATAGAGGGAATAGCTGGATTATATTAGGAATTGTCTGAAAAGTATTATATTGTCAAAGGTGTGTTATGCAGGATTTTCTGACCCTTTTGAAGAACGGGCATTAACTCTATTTTTGTTCGAAGTCTAGTTACTTCAGGTACTTTAAGAAGCTCATTATGTAATCATAAACAAAAAGTTTGTCATCATCACACTCCGTTATGCTGGATGGAATATTGTCCCTTATTCGCTGATCAAATAGTTGATTTAATTATGCCCAGAAATTCGGCATCAGCAACATTTCTTTATTGGCCGGCCATTTGGTGGTCCCATGACATCTTCTCCATCTCCTGAAAGATCCAGTTGACACATCGGTCGTAGTTTTGATGTTACTTTCAGTTATCTTCTTGCGTACCGAACGTGCCAGGAACATTAACCGTTTAAAATAAATATAAGTATTTTTGTTGGAAGATCAAGAACCTGATGTTGTTTTTTTAATTTTCTTCAGCTCTCGAATAAAGCATGAAGCCATTTTCCATTTTTGTAATAAAATGCCTGAAACTAGTAAAATTACAATAAAATTTCAAAATTTGTAACTTCATAAATCTGGCACTACTTTTTAAATAAAAATTATAAGAAACAATTGGAGCATTGAATTCTGATAGATAATTTCTGACGGCTATCAGAAGAAATTACCTATCAGAACGCAACGCAACGGTCAACACAATATGCCTAAATTTAAAAGTCCTATAATTCAAATATTATTAATAAATAAGTTCAAATAAAATTTTAATGTTACGTTTAATTTGTTTCAGATATTAGGTTACCGTGTGTTATTTTGCTGATCTGCACTATGCATATAGGTAGGGAAAGTCAACAATAAAAGAAATAGTTTAAAAAACATGTTATATAATTTGAAAGAAATTAAAAGATATTGTAATGAAAGAACCGACATGAAAGAAAATGACAATTGATTTCAAAAGAATTTGAAAAGTAGGTACTAATTTTTCGAACTGCATTGGCGCCATAGATGGCAAGCATATTCGAATAATAAAACCAGTCGAGTCGAGGGTCACTTTACTACAACTATGAGAATTTTGATTCCACATAATTATGATGCAAATTATTGTTTTATCTCAGTAGATATCGGAGCTTATGGCAAAAGTAACTACTCTATAATTTTTAAGAATTCAGTATTCTACCAAAAACTAACTGAAAGGCTTTAAATATTCCGGACCAAAAACATTGTAGCAGATGAGGCGTTCGGTCTGATGGAAAATGTTATGCGGCCTTATTATGGTAAAACTCTAACAAACGAAAAAAGGATTTTTAATTACCGCTTATCTAGATCACGGCGATACATTCAATGTTGTTTTGGCATTCTCGTGAATAAATGGATAATATTTCACTGGCCACTCAATGTAGACATACATTTTGCAGAAAAAATCATAAAAGTTTGCTGTGTTCATCATAACTATGTCAGATTAGGAGACGGTTATAGGTATGACCACACTTTGTGGAGTAAATCACTAAATAGTTTGAATACTACACACACAGGACCCAGTACATAAGGTCCTGAAATACGAAAGATATATTTGCTGATTATTTTGTTAACGAGGGTCAACTTCCTTGGCAAAAAACAAAATGATATAAACTGCAATATTGAAATAAAGTAGGTAGTAAGTTAATAAAAAATTATAACATACCCAAAGCTTTTTTTCGTCCGAATCACCACCTTCAGAAAAAATCTACTATCCCTTCCCAATTTCTACATTATAAGTTTCGGTTAGAATAATCCGAAGATTCAATATCCCATAACGCCACTCTTTTTTCCACTTTTTCTATAAAAAGTTCGGTATTGAAGCTATCATTCACGCTCAATTTTAATACGTTATATTGTTCTTAAATACGTCCACTCGCGGCAAATTCGCGCGCGTAGTAGATGCAACAATGTTGTCCCTAATACTTCAACTCGCGCGGAAAACGCACTGAACTCGTGCGAGTTGAGGTTCCCGCGACTACCACGCGATTGCATGTGGACGGAATGTATGCCTCTAGTATCTCATGATCGCACGATTCAAAACGCGCGAGTTTTCTCGCGCGTAAATCATTTCATCTGGACAAGCTTATATGATATCATTTCAATACCGTGTATATCCGTGCAAACCTGCGGCCCTGCGTCCCGCAAACCATCATGAGGGTCGCCCTTACAGCGGTTGGCCTGTAACATGCGCGCGCATCGAAGCCCTCGCAGCCACTCCACGCACCGATTGGTCCAAAAAGATCACGTTATATCTGATGACGTGCATTGGTCGAAGGCGAGCGCGCCAGGAGCCATGGCACAAAGTGGCGCAAGTACATATAGGTATACCTAAGACCGTAGAAAAAGTATTCTATGCCTCAGACCAATATTTTAGTCTATAATATATACGTTTTACAGAATGTTAAAAGAAATAAAACATCTCATCGTGTTTTTATACATTTTTATTGGTTATAGTCCTTAAAAATGGTTTTATTTGTAAAAAAATTATAGCGGTAACAAGAACAGTGTTATTGCCCGTAATCTATGAAAATATTATACAATACACCAATACTTTTAGTTAGCACCATTTTTTTATTATTTTTATTTTTCATTTATTTTCTACAAACATAACATTACCTTAAATTACTACGAATGCATAGTAACGAAAAGTTCATGGTCTTTTTAACTTTTTATCTTTTCATATTCAATTAACATAACATTATTAAGCTATCGTTTGATAAAGCACTGAAACGAACGGCCTACAAATAATGAACTTGTACACTAGGGTCATGAAGAACTTGTACACTAGGGTCATGAAAACCCCGTTCATAAACAGAGCTCGAAATGAAGAAAAATTTGGTCCAGCTTCAACAATATTTTTTTTTGTTAATAAAATAAAAATGAATCTCCTATCAGTACAGTCTTTGGTTAGGACAGAAAAGACATGGAGATTACATAACTTAACATTTATAATATCACAAGCATACAACATTTAAAAACAGCTCATCTGTCAAAGAATTTCAGTCATATTCACTTGTCAAAAATTTTTAACGTCATTTATAACAAAAAGAAAAATACAACTAAATAGCAAAGTGCAGTTAACTTTCAAATATAGTGCAATGGAACTTAGTTAAACTAAATATAATAATTGCAGGCAAACGATACAAGAAGCAGTTTATTAATGTGCTACAAAGCTACAGAGTCGACAAAACATTGAAAAGTTAGATTATGAAAGAAAGACAAAGGATACAATGCACGATGTACTATGCGAGGGTCGTACAGTAATGTACATTATAATTTGTCCACACTAATTATTTTACACGTACTTTTTTAATACTTTCAAGGCGTTATATCAATCGTCTACTTTATAGTAATCTACCTTAAGCTAAATTATTAAAACCTTAATTATAAATACATCAACTATTTCACGTTTTACAATGTTATTATTTGCAGTTCATAAAAATCCGTGAAATAGTTTATAATACTTAATAAACATTTTTAAAAGGCACAATATTATGAGCTTATGGCAGCTTCATGCCTACAATACGTAAATGGGACAATAAATTATTCCTCAAGTACATCAACTAATGCAACAATGCTGAAATCCATGAAAGAAGAACAACAAGAAATGCTTGTAACCTTTGTAGTATGAAAAACTCTGTCGTGCCTATTAAATACCATTTCCCTCTCTGTGAAAGCTTAAAACAGTGATTTTGACATTATAGGAACATAAGTTTTAATCCTTCTCGGATTCAACACGTGAGTATACTATCAAATACCAACTGACCTCTAAAAGCTACCTTCTGTTTGTTAATCTAAAAATACATAATGTACTTTTACATTTACCTACTTATTATATTGGGGAACATAAAAAATTTCTATAATGAATTATCAAAGTCAGTCATAAGATATAACTTAACATTAAGGCTTAGTATATCTAGATGACATTATAATTGCATCATATAATCCTGCAGCGCACATGAGATTATTTAAGGGATGAGCGATACTCGAGAAAAATCGATATTAACTTTAATATCAATATCGGATAACAATAATCAAAACACAAAAATAGTAACATTTATAACACGGAGCCTTTTAGTGCTATACGTGAAATAAACATTTGTTGTTATACATTTCTATATTCAGAAGCATTTATATGGATATCAAAATATCAATAAATTTAATCAAAGTATCGATATTATTCCAATGTCTATCAAATAAATATCGATCTTCCCTAAATTATTTTGATGAGGGATAGTAGTAGAGTACCGCACAGCCGGGTAGCTGCCAACGGGACGCGTGCAGTTCGATCAACTGCAGCAGAGTCCTGCGGATGGAAGGCGCCGCAGATGTGTTGAGGAAGGCATCGCGAACCGCCGTCAGGAGGCGCTCCAGGTCTCCGGGTAACTGTGACTCGAGATCACGTCCGATGTATGTGAGCACGAAGAAAAGATTCTCCGTCTTGAAAAACACACACAAACTCCATTGATTTTATCATTTAATTATTATAATATTACAAGTAAATTAGGATGTCTGAAAAGAAAACTTCTGGTTGGTTGGACACGACAATTGTGTTACACCCGGTGTAAATGACATGCTTAGGCGTATCGCATTCCAGGATCATCCGATATATATCCAGTAAACAAGCAAGGTAGTAGGGATCTGCACGCGACAGGATCGTGATCGTCATGTACGTGGTGATAAACCAGTCATAGTGACTTTTTTTTAGTTTGAAGCTTTTCGGGTTCAGCCTATGCATATCCTGAGAACCTTACAGGCCGGTATGACAGCGGACGCGGCGGAGCGGTACGACTAACGATGAATCTCTCGGTGATTTACATTATCTACATCTTACATATGTAAGCTAAGATTATTCTCGTAACTTAATGTATTACCATATATGGGTTTCACTGGCCAATTCCATTTCGGTTTGCCAGGAATTGCATAACTTACAGCGAAAGATTTTATATCAAAAGCAATTTCTTTCTTTTCTTCTGGAATGGAACAGGTATGACGAGTCTATTGCCTATATCAGTCTGTCATCATTCAACGCTAAATATTTCAGTAACTATACGATATTCTGGAAAACTATTTCATACTGGAAAACCGAGCTGTATAAACCAGAAAACGCGCATTCTGAAACTTACTAATGAAATTTTGATTTATCAAATCAAAAGCCGTTCATTTAATCTCATAGATTCTAGAATTATATCATAAATCTGGGTATAATATAATCTCTACATATTATTATAAAATTCAACGTCTCTCTATATGTCTATTTTCAATTCATAGTTATATTATCTAGCCAGGTTATAGGATATATTTTGTAAGATAAAGTAATATATGAAATAAGCATTGACGATAATGGTGAATCAATTCGGAAAAAGAAGCCTTTGGGGTGCTTAAATGACTTACGCTGAGTAAACCATACGAGATATATCAAATTAATGTCCTACATAATTATAGATTTAAAAAGAATTATAAAAAAAATCAGCGATAGCATGTATCTGTCTTCTAAAGATCACCCACAATAAGCATTTTTGTCTTCCATCTTTAGAGCGGGGGCAGCAAGACCGACGCTATTCTGTAGTCTACGCGAACGAAGCCGAGAGCATTGCTAGTACAAAATATTTCAGTTATAATGCTGAGTCTCACGTCACTAGCAGAAGGCACAGGCTGGCGGATACAATCCTCACAGCACTTGCAGATGAGCGTCAGCAGAACCTGGCCTGGTTGCGTACTGGCTCCGCGTCGCTGGATGGCTCGTCTGCGCAACTGGCAGTACATCTCCAACAGGAATGAGAGGAACGCCATCAACCGCGGTCGTCCGCCGCCCACCATCGTACCCAACAACTGCAGTTTATAAAATCAGTACTTTATAAGAGTTCGGCAACGTGTCTGCAAAACACATGACCATAAATATGATCAAACAGCGGCGAAAACAGAGAAACTATTGTTCAATGTTGATAGGCATTGTCAAATAAGTGCCTCGAAAGAGCTTTATCACAATATATTTTTAATCTCTGAATAATTAAAAGTTGTCTATTACTAAGACGTTAGAGTTTAGGCAAAGTTTCTTTACAGAAGCATCACCAATATATTTGTTTCTGTACCAAAGAAACAATGATCGCGAAGTTGTGTTCCGGACAATTGTGTGGATCGCAACACCCCTTGGCATAGGATAGTAGGAATCTATCTATAACATTTCATATAGGATTGAAAATTCGCTTAAACTTGTTTATACGTTTGCTACCTGCTTCCAATAGTATTTTTAACGAGAAAACTAATAAATAACGGTGTTGAATCATTTTTTTCTTTATTTATAGGTTTTAGCGTTTGATCATCTTGCCTGATGTTATATGACGATAGTAGGGGGAATTGCCGGAACACACGTTTAGGTGCTAGGCGACAGATTTTTATCTTGAAGATTGTGGCTAGCCAGTAGGTAGTTGATTGATATAAGTTAGAAGATTTCACCTTCTCCCTGTCGTGGTACCACTGTTGGCACGTGTTCAGTAACGACTCGAGGAAGGTCTCGGTCTGCTCGCGCTCGACGACGGCGATGCAGCGGCGCGCGGCCGGCAGCGCGTACCGCGGCGACTCGACGGCGCGCGACACGAGGTGCCCGACCGCATCCATTAGTGTACGAGCGCAAACCGCGTTTGGATCTGAAAGAGAACATTATTATACTTCGTCAAAATCCTTTATATAGATAATAGTGAGTATTAAGAAATGTGTGTGGTAAGAAACTTTATGTTTTAACTTATAGAAATGGTACACTGATAGATAGTCTATCATAGTGCAACTTTTTTTTTCTAATAACCAAAAGATAAATCCTTCGCGGTCGAACCAATCCCAGCGTAAGTACCTACATATAAGTATATTTGTAAAAACTATAAACATATTTGTAATGACATCTAATCAAAATTCATCATACGGCATACCGGCGCTCGCTTTAGGGGTGAGCAACTCGAACATTTGTCCGATACGAAAAAATTTTGGGAGCGGCATTTTAGCAGTGTGACACGAATACTGACGTGTAAAATAACCAATAATTTTTATTTTTTTTTAATTATTAAGTATATTATAAATTAATGCTTTGTTTCTATCCAAATATATGCTTTAATGAAATTTAAATAAAATGATTTGATTTTTAATATTCTTAGGGCCGGATGCTAGTCTTTTTGTCCGGGATAACGCGATGTAACCGCTAGAATAGGCGCTAATTTTACTTTTGCTAACTATTACCAATTAAAATAATGTATGTAGGTAAATGAATTTCGTTCATAAATGTTACAGGCTAAAGAACACAAACTGTGAATAAACTCGCCCCGTCACACATCAAAATAGAAACGTTAACAGACTGTGATGGACATCATATTTAGGGTTGCCAACCTTACTATATAATATAGTACCCTACTATATTAGGTGTCCGACTACTATATAAAAAAGGTGTGTGTGCGATTCACACACGATAGAAGTGAAACTTCATTTTAAAAGATATTCTATATTTTATTTAAACAGTGTGCAATATACATACACACCGACATTTGCTCTCTCGCTCTGACTCACACAAAGAGGAGAGACCGATAATATATTGCTCTCTCGCTCTGGCTCATACAAAGAGGAGAGACCAATAATATATTGCTCTCTCGCTCTGGCTCATACAAAGAGGAGAGACCGATAATATATTGCTCTCTCGCTCTGGCTCACACAAAGAGGAGAGACCGATAATGTGCGTTAAACTTTTAACGTTTAACGCGTTAGAAGTTGCATAAGAAGTTTCACTTCAATATAATATGTTGGATAATTTTTTATTACAAAATGTTTAAGCGTGAAACGGAAAGCAGGCCGCAGTCTTTATCTCTTGGTGTACCTATGTATAATATATCCATAATCTAAGCTTAATCTCTTTCTAACAGAGACGGTATGCCATTTTCAATTTGAATATTAGTAATTATCATCATTATCAGTCTATCAAGTAGTAAAAAATCTTTCTCTTAAAAAATAAGACATTCATTTGACATAAGAATTTCATTTTTCAGGTAATAGCCTCGAAAATACTATATTCGATATAAAAAACGTTAGAAACCCTAATCATATGAGACCTTGGAAAACAATTATGTTGAATTATATTTAGCTTTAAAAAAAAACAATAATTGTAACATCAGCTTAGAATTTAAATTATGCTACATCTCTAAAATAAACATTTGACATGTGTCGTGCAAGTCTTCTCTTACGGAGACACTGGCACGTGCTTTTTGCGGCACTAAAACAAAAAGAAGTCTTCTTATGATGAAACAATAATAGACGAAATTCTATTATATCCAAATGGAACACAACGAAACCCAAAAATACTGTCCTGAATGTTCTCAATTTTGATTTATCAAAATTTTTTGAGGCTAGCGTGGAATTATTAAAGCTTAATAAATATCAAAACTTTATTTACCTAGACAGTTTCCTCTGATAAAAAAAATTGTAATATTAACATCTGGACACATTCTCAGATAAAATAACGACAATTGTTAACTTAAAAGCTTAAAATAAATATACCTTATCATATATATTATAAGTAAGTATACATATCTCCCACAAACGTATCGTATTATTGTGGGGGACTGCAAACTCAAATCGAAAAGTAATGCATGTATACCCTATATGTTTCAAATGTGAAGAAAATGAAAAACGCCATCTTGCTTCACATTTCGCATGCAACTTCTGTAAAAAATGTACGATTGGAAAAACAATAAATGATTATGCGAATTATGATGCATGTTAAGTGAGCGGACATAATAATATAAATTACAAAGGCTTACATTTTTATTAAAAACAAATAACGATATAAATGAAAATAGATAAAAGTGAAATAAACTGTGCTTTAGAACTAATGTTCCTATTTACTTAAAAGAATTGTTGTTTATATTGAGTTTTTGTATCTATGATAGGTATGTACCAAAATAAAGTGTAAATTATAAAAAGAATATAAATTGTAAGTAAATAATTATTAATTATGTATAAAAATAAGAACATATTTTATGTTCTCGTTGCTATCAGTAGAATTTTGACAAGTAGTGAGTGAATTTGGATCTTCTCATTTGAAATGCATAGTATTTATATAACTATCTACACAGGCATGTATATAATTAACAAGGTGACCATACCTTCAAGAGCTTTATCGATGCATTCTTGAATATCAGGCGGGAACGTCCCGAGGTCACCTGCATCGGCAGCTAGACCTAAAGCAGCCATCCCGCTGGCCAGCGCATCCGCGGAGGTAAGCGACTTGGACCGCTTGAGCCCCGGAGTGAACGACTGGGGGCGGACGCCCTTTCCATTGCCGTTGGTCAGAGACGAAGGAGGCGATCTCTTCTTCTCGTGAATGACGGCATTCTGCGGCTGCAGTTTGAAGTGCACGCGTGGACCGACCTGAATATAATAGTTCGATTAGAAAAACATTACGCCTACAGTTATTAAGAGAATGGGCTTACTGGAACCTTTTTGGCCTGTACTATTGTCACAAGTTTGCGGGATAATAGGGATCTGTACCTATGAGGATCGTGACCACCATTCTCATGGTAATAAGCCCGACACAATGAGTCTATTTTGGTTTGTTGCGTTCCGTTATCAGTCAGTGTATATCCAGTTGCCGAGAGTACAGATTGTAGATCTCTCGGTGGTCGTCATTTTATGTGTATTATACTTTACTTAACATCAGGCATCGCAGTGACTTTGCCGTGCTACTTAAAAAACAATACTAGCTAATATATCAACATAACAGAACATTATAACTTGGTATATTTAATGTGTGTGTTAAATATAAGGTAAATAAAAGCATGGCCCGCTGTATTATTTAAAATTTAGCAAACCAGTAGGGTGTCAGTAAGGAACTTAAAAACATTTCGTTCCTATGCGGCAGGAATGTTCGTAGCGTAGAAAGTTGAAGCTATAACAGAATCTAGCAGCTTAAAGGTCTTTATAAAAATGTATGATAAATGTAAGGTATTGTGTAATTACTTGAGCGTGAGGAACATTCCCGCTTGAAGCGCTGTTGAGGAGTGCGTGAGGCGGCAACACGGGACGATAGTGCGGCGGCACCTGAGCGTGAAGCACCGCCGACCGCGAGTGCTGCAGCCCGATGCTTGCGTACCCGATGCCCATCGCCGGCCTGGAATATTACAAGGGAAACATTAACCAAACATTCAGTTAAAATCAAAAATACTTTATCCAGTTTAGGCACTTATGAAGGCAATTACCACCGGTTCGGACAAACATCCCAGTTATCGAGAAGCGTCTGCCAGAAATTAACGGGTTTAACTACATATTATTAAAAAAAAAACTGTTTAATTATAGGACACAATTAATAATTACATTTAGTGGAAGTACAGAGAGGGAGTCATTTCCAGACATCACTATTATTCACGTAATGATCCACCCTATGATTAACCTTTTGGCAGTGAAATCTGCTTGACATAGTCTTTGAACTTATTATCCGGCAAGTCGGCTAATTAGTTAGGGATCTTATTATAGAACATAACACAATTACCTGAAATACTTTTATTGGTCTTATTATGTAAGTTTAAAACAGAATAAGTAATTTGTGTTTATTTCTAGTAATTAAAGTATGCCGGTCATTTACAAAATCTAGCTTACCTAAGTTTTTGGTTACATACGTTTTAAATTTTCAGGATGATTCTTCTTATTTAATGGCAAGGTGTGCTTAAACAACATTCCAATGTCACCTGGATAGAATATGCTTCTAATCTTAAAATTTCAAACAACGCTCTAACAAGATGGTGGCCCTTTTGTTAGAACTGACCAAGGAGTTTTTGTGGCAACTCAAAATACATGTTTTATAGTTATTATTTATAATAGACTTCACTTGTGAATAATAAACAAACTACATCACGTAAAATAAGGTCCAATAACATGAGTGTATGAATTGAAATAAAAGCCACCACATGACAGGTTAAATATCTTTCAGGATCACTGTCAATATCTTAAAGGAGCCTGTTATACTGTATATTTTATCCTTTCTAATTATTTCTAGCGATGATGGTTCAGTGGCAGTATTTTCGGTCAGTGCTTCGATCGATTTACATTCGAATCCTAGAATGAGCCGAAGCTTTAAGTAAGAAATAATATCGTGATGAAACCATAGCATGCCTGGTGGTAGAGTATTTTCTAATGATCGCCTAGACAGTTATCATCACGAAAGTTGACAATCTGTCGCAAAGAATTTAGGTGAATTGTGGTCAGATAATAAAAAAACATTTCCATCAATGATGGCTTGCTGGTAAAATGATGGAGACCACGTCAAAAAAATGAACTTGAGAGATAGTCTCCATTATAAGCTTAGCTTAGATCATTTACCAATTCAACCACATCAGAGAGTGATCTGTAACAATAGTTATGTTAAAAATAATCTCACGAAAACCTACATTCAAATTAAAATCGGTGAAATCAATTCAAAATTTACCATCATTCGCGTAATTTTTTTTATCGGTAAAAAAATTATAGCACACTTGTTTATAAATACAGTACAGTTCACAAACAACGGCCACCGCCAACAGACACGGCTTAATTGACAGTCGCTGTCGTGACCTCGTGGCACCGAACTTCATAGATCTGACGAAAATCACTTGGAAACACGATGTAAACCAGGGGTGATTTGGAAATACGTTAACGTAACCGAAACTATTTGTTAACGTAGTAAATATAAATATTTCGAATTATTTTTTATAGAATCAAAGACGTTTGAGACACTGTCGAATACCAAAAATGAGTTAAAACTGAAATAATTATTATCTTAACTAAGTTAATATTGTTTAAAAAATTGTATATTTCCTAAATTTACGATTTTTTCTTCTAAATACTATTCTTTGAAAAATATAATTTCCATAACTGAAATTATCCGAAACTGTCGGATATCCGAAATAATTTCACATCCGTATTTAAAACCAAAACCGATTAAATAATCTTAAGATATCCATATCCGAAATCTCATATGCGTAAGTGTAACATCCCTGATGATGTAAGCTTACTGGCTCCTAAATCAGAGACGGCAGGAACAAGCTACTATAACGGGTTTTTCACCATATGTACCAAAGAGTGAATGACATATATATAGCATCAAAGACGTAGATCTGTGTTGATGACAGATTATGGCAAAAAGAAATACTCCTTCTTTTTTACTTTTAATATAAATAATACTACATAGTTACCTACGTATACAAAAATAAAAAAGTTTTAATTGAAAATTGTTAACAAGTATTATCAAACATATTCCAATGACCTATTCCTTCAGAATGGTTAAATTTGTGGATATTACTACTACCCTATTTACTCCCCAGTTTCACAGTTTACCATAAGTGGTAAAAATATCATATTTTTGTTTTATTTGAAACTGTACAGCCATTTTTATTATAAATAGATGTATTTTAAATGTATAATAAATACAAAATGGTTTTTGATGAGGTTCAATTTAATAAACGTAAAAAACAAGACAGTACTAATCCACAAGCATGCCATTAAACTCAGCAAACCGTATCATCAGCCATTAAGCTCATCAATATTCACGAATGGTGGCCGCGCACGCGCAATGTCTCATCGGCAAAGTAGCTATGTAGTAGTCATAAATACATAATAAACCGACCTTGTCAGGATGCGGCTCACATAGCACACTGCTCTTTATGGATTTCGACTCCTGCGTAACACGACGGCCTATAGGAAAATCAAATAGTCCTAATGGTCGGAAATAAAACGGTCTGCATAGATATTGATTTGACTATGATGTCATTCATCGGGCACGGTACATGTTCGAATACCTTGACAGAGTTTGTATTGTTCGTAAGCGTTTGGTTTGTTAATTATATATCATAAATAGCTATGAATCTATTATTCAAAGGTAAGCCTTTACTTACGAAACTCTAAACTGTCCATCCACCTATCCATAATAATTAAAATTATATGTTATTCTTTGGTAAGCGCATCACATGAGAAAGGCCGGACCGACCGGACCATTAATTTTATTTTTATTTTAGTATAGTCCGAATTAGTTTTATAGGATTTTTTTTTCAAACATTGATCGGATTATTGGAAAGTTTTGGAGAAACAAACAGCTTTTTTCCAATGTTTTTCCCCCACGAATTCGAGACATGATTGGAACGATAGATATACGTAATCTTTATTTTATTTTGTTCTGCAAAAATGAAAAACTGAAAACAGTAATAAATTGGGAATAGGTGGCGCTAGTAAATAGTTAAAAACTCGATCAGTTTTTAACTATTGAAAAGCTTAGAACGTCTGCCCGGTCAGTTAGTTTATATGCATGTAAATAAATTAATATTTCTTTGTTTGTTTTCTCTCTATGGATTCCTAAACCATCCATCCGATTGGGATATAATGAGTTGTTGCACGCACGCCGGCGATAATTCTACAATAATACAACCAGTTTACAATAGGTGACGTGCAAGTCGTTTCAGTTCGGAAGACGACAAGAACGAAGCACGGATTTAATGGGAAAAAGCTACTTCATACAAACTACTTCTATACAATATCAAAACAGTCAATATCAAGATTTACATATAGTGTATTTGTGTAGTATATTTGGGTAATAAGTTCCTGTGTAGGTATTATTATAACATTACAAGATTTACAAAATGTTACATTGTACTGAGTGTATTTTCACAGTGTTCTAATTTCCATATCGTTCATTATTCAATATGTTTTATAACTACTTAAATTCTGGTAATAAACTTTATTTCGAATATCTATAATTCTATATATTTCTATGTTTAAGTTATCTTAAAGACATTTTCTATAATGATAGTACTAAGTACTGTATCACAGCAAAGCTACGGAACTGCCCCCTTACTCTTGACGCGTTCGAGTTCAGAATCGAATCGAATAAAATTCGATTTGGTGCAATTTGACACTCTTGAAATCAACACTAGCGTAAGATCATGCTGTAGCTCGAATCGGAACTAACTACGATCAATTTTTTTCGTTAGGATCGAAAAATACGTAGGTTCTCTTGACACAATCTGACAACTACGAATCCTGTTGTCTTTAAATTTCAAATTTACAAACGGTTAAATAATTCAACTTGCCGCCGGTCATATTTGACTGATTTGAAGTTTTGTTTTACAGTTTTCGACACAGATCAATAATAAATTTCGTTCACAATGTTTATGGTTTATAGTTAATAGTTATACATGAAAATAATATAGCCTGAATGTGTTTCTGTGAGTTATAGCTTAATATTTAATATGTGTATATAAACCACTGGTCTATCATTTACAAGCAAAAAACACTAAATAAGTAAATATTTTTAATTATTAAATAGAATAGAACAACATAGTCAAAGTGTGACGTAATCAACCGGACACACTAAACGGCGCGGCGCGGCGCGACGTTGACATGAGACGATCTTGATATTCGATTCCGTTTGTTTCAAGAGTATGCTTGTAAGGATCGAATTCGAATCAAAAGTGTAATTAAATGAGAATCAAAATCGAATTCAAATCAGTTTCAAGAGTAACCCTCCTGTACCTAATGTAAAGTACAGTACATTTCAAAAACAACGGTGACCACCGCCGCTGTCATGCCGGCCTGCGTAAATAGAAACTAGACATGCACCGGTTGTTCCCGAATTCACCATATACATGGTTGTCGTGATCACCCCACTATAGTTTTTTCCTCGTTCATTACTAACCACGTGCAATTGAAGTTGGCTCGGTTGTCTCAAGTCTAAGGTTGTTAATTGACCGTCCTCACATTCGAAATTTATTAGTTCTCTGATATATTCCATATAAAATTTTACATTAGACCGTACTTTATATGGTAGAAACATTCCAAAATCATTTCAAATTCAAAAATTCTTCTTAAGTAGTCACTTATATCGTTAAAACACTACTACCGATTCGGAAAAAATCCCAGCATTCGTAAAGAGCCGGCAAAAAACTCGACCGGATTTATAAATAATTTTTGACTGTATAATTAATGTGTTTATATTTAATAATATATTATTTTTATTGGATGTATAGAGTATCCTACGTTTCCAAGCATCATAATTATTCACGTAGTGATCCCGCTTATGTCTTTTGACATTAAAACCTGTCTGACATGGTCCTGGAACTATTGTCCGGTAAATCAGTAATATTATGCCTTGGAACCTTATTTCAGAACCCACCTAAGCTTGATAAAATTGCCAACCACAAGAGCATAAAGAAATAATGCGGACTTACATAACTATTTATATAGGTGATTATTTAGCACCGAACCGGCTAGCTGTTGCATTTGACCTGAGAGCGGTTTCGCAACGGACGACGATACAGCACGATAGGCCCTGCGCCAGTAATGGGGGCAAGTGGCGTGTCCTGTCTGCATTTACTGTTATCACTTAACAGTTCGATATACCTCTATATCACTACCTATACTAATAATTATACCTCTATATTACATAATATTTATTGCCAAGCTTCAAGTTTTTTTTTGCATGAACTTGTTAATATCTGGAACTACCATTCAGACTTGAATAATACTTTTTGCATTTTGGTTATAGGCTATATAAGTTTACGCTACGAACCTAAGGAGCGGAGTAGTAAACATGACAGTCAAATAATCTGGCAAACTGTAGGCGAGTCCGGAAAGTGGCAAAGAGTCAAGAGCGGTGAGACTCAGTCGAATAAATTGAACATCTGGTCTCAGTTAGTAAATAACATAGGCTAAGTATACTCCACGTATATTTATTCAGTTTTAAAAATTCATTTGAATGATGTGTATATACTTGTAATGAAGGTTAACTTTTGTTAACAACAATGACTTTCCAAAGACGATTCAAGATACGCTATATTTTTTCGTTGATAGTCTATTAGGGTAGTGCAACAACTTAGGGCATTCTCTAGGGTTCTTCTAGGTAGGTAGTTACCTAAAAATGTTAGCAGATGGCTAAAAGGATATGAATGTCGACTTTTTAGAGTTCTCACCACTCCTAGCTAGCGGTCTTTAATGGAAAATCTATCGAAAATAACGATTGCTGCCTTTGATGCGTTAAAATACTTTCCAGTTTTCGTTCGCATCGTCGCGTCGGATGCATCATCACTTAAAATTAATAAAGATTAAGATAAAAAGTTAGTCTAAGAATATTGCTCAATAAAAATGTATTTAAATTAATTAATTACGCAGAGAAATAAGGTTTTTTTTATAATTCCTGCATTGAGATAACTACTCGTATATGATAAGTTAAATCTATACGCATACATGAATATGAAAATAAATATTTGTTTGCCACTATTGTAGTTATTTATTTTATAATTCTATGAAGGCTTACAGGATACATGACTTTAAAAAAAAAAGAAGAAACAAATAAAAAAGTACGTAAGCATCCATCTTTGAATGTGTTTCTATACTATTTATGCAATAGCGATGAACCTTTTGAACTTCGCTAAGCGCACGCCAGTGAAGGTCTCTAAATTAGTGTGGTGAACAACAGGTGAACGAGTCGTTACATTTCGAAGACATCAGGAACAAAGCCACGGGCAAAAGTTAGTCTCATAATAATAGCGATCCATAATCGAGCTCATTAATTTGTTGGGTAACGAAAGGTTTCTATTGCTCAAGGTGAGCGTGAAATTATCAAGTCATCGCATTACACACAATAACATTGCAAGGAATTATTATTCTACGTAAACAATCAAATCTTTAAATAATTCAATAGGTACTAAACAGTTGACTCTTAGCGGAGATTGTGAATGAGTCTGGCCAAAGACTTGCTACGATATATCGACAAACCGGATACACCGACACACCGATACTTTACTAAGGAAAGAAAGCTTTTTGATGAGTCGGTCACGACAACTGTTCGACTGAATCTCGACCACCATACACCAGGTGTAACAGTCGCTATTTCGACAATTTCGGGATCAGCCATTCTATATCCAGCCGCTAATAGGCTTAAAGACCGGGGCATGACAACGACGACCATCGATAGATTACGTTAGGTCTAAATGGTCGCCGTTGTTTTTGAATTGTACTGTACATACCATCAGGAACAGTGCCGTCAGTTTACGTGATACCATAAAAAAGAAAATATGTATTGTCATATATTACGGTTGTATTTAGCCGAATTATTTGGTAGTCACTTATCATAGGGTGATCTGGCCGAACACACTCGACCAATGATACCGAATCTGCATTCTAAAAATACAACATGTTACTAATTAGACTAATAAATAACGATAAAACTTAAATATAATCACAAAACTATAAAAATACCCAGAACTTCGCTTTTGTGTCAAACTGAACGCGTACTTGGAAGTCACGATTCGATTTGACGAATACGAGATGTATTTTTAACATTACTGCTTTAAGTTAGCCCCATTGAGCAAATGTTTTACAATAAACTAAAACACTTATGAGAGAGGAGGCTATCGCGTAATACGTATATGGACTGTTTCACTCCAATCAATGTATTGTGAACCATGTAAGAAAGAAATGCATACGAAAATATAAATTAGCCCGTTTCCACTCATCGATAAGTCGACAATTATTTTGTGTTTTTAATAGTCGATCACACAACACAGACAATAATTTTGTGTTGACAGATTAATGACAGAATCAATTGACTGTATGAATACGTAATAGTTGACAATTGGCAACTGTAAGTAGATTTAGGATTATATCTTGTCTCGTCTATGGTACATAATGGTTGATAAGTCTTTCACTCAATTTAGCTAATGTATATGCGGATAAAATCTGATACTAAAATAATTAAAAAAGGAAGTAAGTATTAAAAATCCAGTGAAACTACACAAAGTATATCTGCGGTCAAAGCAGAGGACGTCACAACAACTATGTACATTGGAATGAATACAATATCTGAACGCATCTCGTGTTACTGAGGCCGCAGCGTTGCGCCGCGCCGTTCCGTGACTCATGCTTAATTAAATGAAACGCAGTGAAACTCCAGCGTGTTTATCATTTATGTAGTCCATCATAGCGCTGTTAGTATCGCGGAATATATAGCAATTTCAAATTTATACACCGGCAGAACGAAATATCGGAATAAGATATATAACTTCGGTGACATGGTATGTTCTAGAGTCTGCTTTTGAATATTATTCACTGCAAAATATTATATTTCTAGTTCATATTAGATCCATATTCAGAACTGTTTTGCTTAAAAATTATATATATTTGACTAACAATATAACACCACGATATGCACGGCACACACGTAGCAAAACGTAAAAAAAAAACTCTCGCTCCTGTAAAATCAGTTTGAAATGACATAGCCCGTTTTGCAGTATCACCCATGATACCTATGTATTGCGGCGTATTTACCACGTGTGTACGTTTCAGATACAATAGACTCGGCCTATTTGTCTAGAGTGGTAGAGAGAGACATTTTTATCCGCCACTGGTGTTCCCGTAAAGTCACGTCAAAAGGTTATCTACTAAGAGATAATGGACCATGAAAAACGTAATCTGCAAGAGTCACAAGCGCCTCAGATTTATTACAACGTAGCAAACTTGTTTTCTACATCATTGTTCATAAATTTATGAACGACTAATTTAGTCATATTAAACCAGTTTTACATTCAATTGTTATACAGAGTTCATTTAACTGAGTGAAGATTCTAGAATCGAAATAAAATTGTGTTATAAATACTTAAAATACCTACAGTTATACGCCATCCTTTTTAAGGTTAGGTAGTGTAGTGAACCGGCTGTCTATCCGCGGCTTAGGTCAGAGATTTTTAGTACTAGAAAGCTGTAATTTGGCATGGGTATACATATTAATCACGCCGAAATAGGGGTACAATTTTTTAGGAGGTAGGTAGAGGAGTTTCCATGTGTGAAAACTATGTATTCGATTCAGGGATCGGTTTGCTTTATAGTAGAGATGTGACGATACATAATTTTGCCGATACCGATTTTTGTTGGTAATAATCGGCGATAACGATACGGACATCGAAAGTTTAGTAATAAATTAAAAAAAGAAATTTGTAACCTCCTACACATTTTTTTGTGTTTCTGTTATGCACAAAACAGGCGAAAATCTTTTTAATTATAAGTAGATATATTATATTTAATTGTTATAAATAATATAAAATGAAAATTAATAATAAATAGGCACGAAACATTACAACGCTTAGTACAGCCTACGGTCTACGACGCGTAGACGGCAATGTCGTGCTAACACACCATGTGCGGCTCTCTCGCCTGCGACGAAAGGGCAATATCGTCGCTTTTTAATTTGTTAGGTATCTATCGGTTGATAATTAATTGGTAATCCCGATATATCGATTTGTCGATAATATCGGCTGATATTTCGAATCGGTATCCGTATCGTTACATCCCTGCTTTAAAGTGCTAACTTTTGTTGAGTCAAATTTACCCATCTCTTCTGACAGCTAAATGGTTGTTTTTGGATATGTGAAAAAATTCACGGCCATAGTATATATAACGAAGTTTTAAGAAAAAGCTATCTCAGCTAACAATCGTATTAACGTATATATCCATCAACCAAACTTTAAGAAGCAACACTTCATCGAAACTACTAAAATTTACGTTTATAGACGTTAAACTGTCAACTCAATTAATATTGTTACGGTCTAAGTAAGAGAAAAATAGAAAAAGAATAACCATTCTCGAAATCTCAAGAATCGTTCGGAAGGATTCTAAATATCGTGTATTTATCATAGTGTAGTCGTGTGTCGTGTAGTCATAGGTTCGACGACGCACACATAAAAAGCCTTATCGCTACAACTGTCAACAAACAATGGGCTATAAATCAAACGTTCTCCTCGTTTTAAAAGTGATGACGTAAGTTGTATACAACATGTTAAAGAGTTCAGGGACCTTCTAGAGAATTCGGGATCGAATAATTTGGATATATAAGGGCCGCGTGGTGAGTCGCAGCAGTTATAAATTCGAAAGCGAAGTGGCAACAATAAGCGAAATAAAAGAGAAATATACAGGCTTATTCTGTGGGTACATTCGGTGAGCGATTTATGAGTTAGTTTTGTTTTACTATCCACGGGTGTAACAATATGTTCATAGTATAAAACAAAAAGCCCCCTACTAAGTCTGTATATCGTGACCAGGCAACTACAAAACCCTACAATACGAGTGGCCCCACGCGCATTCCTTAATTAAACTTTTGATGTAAATCACCTTTCAATTTATCTGAAGAATTATTATTATAACAATTTTGTAAAAAAAACTACGCCGGAAAGGTTTTGAATCGCATTACATAAAATATTAAATATATTTTATAAACTTTTGTGCGATATTTAGTTCTATATTTCAGAACCTAATTGTTATAATAAGGGAAATAATTGATAAGAACTTCCAAAATAAACCTTTGTCTCGTAGTCACTTTATATCACAATAATTATATCTTAAATAAAACGTAATAATTTTGTAACATAAATTTCCACAAGTGTTGCCATCTTACATAACACTTAGAACAATTATCATCAATAATGAGTTGCACTGAGTTGGCAATCATTAGTGAAAAATTGGAAACAACAAATGAAGTAATGTTTATAAACGGAAGCCAGGAACGGATATAGTTACATTTTAATGATCCAAGTAATAGTCTCATAATTATGTTAGTTTTTTTCCTTTTGTTAGTCCAAATTTAAATAACTAGGTAAAATTAACTATTTTATGATATCAGCGGTAACGTATATATTTATCAGCGAATCTTTAAGACACAATACTACATTTAAACGACAAAAATATACGTAATAATAATTAATAATGTGTTTTGAATATTATAAATTAACCTAATTACGTTCCGATATATCCCAGGTGCCTATCCTTGGGTCTAGTTGCTTCTATTAATCCTTAATTATATTTGGTCACAAACGATATCGTAAACAACTTGGGATTTATCACGACAATACAAAACACCAAGCTAAACTTGAATAGGAGTGACGTACGTTTGCCTTTGAAAGATTTATATTTCACTGGTTAGACGAGCTATAAGCCACACAGAAAATAAAAAATCATCCAATATAGACAGAAGATAGAATTCCATGTGTAAAATAAGTGCATAACTCTATAGTATTAAACGGAAACAAATGTCAGTGTCATACATTCTCAGTGTCTACGGTAAAAGTTATGTGTTATTTAATACATATATACTAGCGGGCGCCCGCGGCTCCGCACGTGCTTGTTACGCAGTAGTTATTTTTATCCCGCATATAGCGTAATCCTATTTCCCGTGAACAAAATTTCATAAGAATCGGTCAAGCCCTTTTCTTAGTTAAATCCGGACATAAAAACCATACAGAATTAAAAAGACGGACTTCAGTATATTATTATTAAAATTACAACGGTTACCATGGCAATGGTTACCATAGCAAAGGTTAACATGAAAACAGTTACCAAATAGATAATATATACAGATAAAAATATGATTAGTAAAAAATCAAGGTTTCTTAGACTACCTATACAATCATACAACACAAATTTATTCCCTTAATTTAATGTAGGTGAAGAATTTTATAAAAGTACATGTGTACATGTGTCAAAATAAGTAAAAACAAATAAAAATTCACCATAAAAAGTTTGAACCTTTATTTTACAGGGTGTAAAATGTGATTTTTTATAAATTGAAGAATATGCGTTCTAAATTTCAAGTCAATAGACATAATTATTATGTGTGCATAATTATAATAAAATAGTAGGTATTATTTTTACCAAACAAACTTTCAACGCCTATTTATACACCCTTTACTGATGATTTTTGATAGATGCCGATACACGTATTTCATTATTTTTATTAAAAGGTTTCAGTATACAATTTCAAATCAAAAGAAAATGTTTGCACCGCATACTAAATTTCAACCACCTTTTTTCATCCTTAGAGGTTGAATATTCCAAAATCCGTTCTTAGTGAGCATCTACATCGCGAAAGAGTAACTATGCAAAATTTCAAGCCAATCGGACCTATAGTTTCGAAGATCTCGTGGAGTGGTATTTCGCTTATATATATAGATTTAACCCTTTAGCTCTCAACGTCACACAAAATGTGCGTAAAATTGGCATTAATGCGGATCGCATAAACAATTACTGATGAGGTTTCTGTATGAAAGGAAGAAGGCTGAAATTTTAGCAAAAGACCTATCTTATAAAATAATATCTATGTAAGTCCGACAAATAATAGCTGGTGATAATATTATTTAGTTTAATTTCAAAGTGTCAGAAGAAATTTGCACATAGACTCGTATCTCAATGTGCTACTTTGATATCAAAGTTTATTTAGTAAAACGTTTTATAAATACTTTCTTCAGTTGTTTTACTTTCACTGGCAAGTAACAAATCTTTCACAGCAACTCATTTGAAGTTTTGGTCCGATACAGTCGCGTTATCTGGCTAAACCCCCACCTTTTTAATTAATTTTAAGTTGATTAAATGTCTAGTATGTTAAAACGATTTCTTCAAAGTCAAATTTAGCATAGCATCCAGCAGCAGTCTAGAATAGTAATACAGGCTAGTAACACAAAACAAAGGATTGAATAGGTTATTGTCTGCATTTTGGGCGTCAGATACGAACTCGAGGAGTGGACATGACCCCAAATTGGATTCGTCGTTCTTCAACGACGTTCTTCTTCCAAATTTAAATATCAAATAGTTGTCAATTGTTGTTCTAAACAAATGTAAATACTAAACACACACTAAAGCCATACTTGCAGACAAAGCCGAGACAATGAGGAAATCGGTGAAGATGGAATAGAGTAGAATGATTCAGCTAAACACTTGGAATGTACACTGTCCAATGAGTGGACTGTCGGCTTTAATAACCATAAGTGGTAAATAACTTCATGAATTGAAGTTAACAGTTCTAATATTGCATCGTACTTTAACAACGAGAAATTATTAATTTGGTGCGATGTTATTAAATTCGATAGATAAATAATTGTCGATTAGAAAATTAACAAGACTTACACATCAGAAGTAGAGTACCTTCCGCGCACCATTATTTATAATATTTATTGCAATCTGGAAAACACTAGATAGTATCACAGTATCACACTTGTCATCTCACTTTACAAATAAATCTACGTGTTTATAGCTTATAATGTTTATCACTATCTTCAAAGCGTTTTCTGAAAATCTCAACGCAAACTTGGCAATGTTGCAGAGAAATTACGTTTCATTTCCCTCTTTAACATCGGAAATCTATTAATAGGAGCCTGTATCCGCCACGCTTCCTATACCAGAGCTTTGCTTCCAGCAAAATTATATCTCGTGTCTACTGTGTGAAACCACGTGCAACTATATTCAGTTTTGCGCTCAGATATTACAGTGTACGTTATATTAGTTTCGTTCGAAGGCGTTCGGGTTATAATTTCGAAGTTTGTTTGGTCGCGTTCGTGTGGGGAACTCCGCGCGTGTCCCGGCGCGTGCGCCGACTGCGCGGGCCGTGAGGGCGTCACGTCGCGGCCACCGGTTTAGGTGCGCGCGGGCGGGTCTGCGTCACAGCCGATTCGCAGTCGACAACAAAGTGATAACAAAAAACTCTACAATTGATACTACGTCCGTACCGACAACATTGGCCGACGCACATACGCGCGTCGCTGACATCGTTTTCGCACATCATCCCCGCAATTTTTGTTATGCCTCAGTTGGAACCGGGCCAACGTTACTATCGTTGATGAAAATTATCGTCGAATGTCGAAAAGTACCGACACCCGGTGGAAAAATTACAAAATATTACTCACTCACTATACCTATTACGAATCAGATTAAACCGGTTCGCAGGCCGTGAGCAGGTAAATTACTTCGCATTATCAGATCTGTAATTACGAATTACAATCAACAGTTCAACGATCATCCTAAAGCAAAGTCAAGGTTTCAGAACGTCTCGAGCGCGGAAAGCGAAATAGGCGATAGCGGCGAAGCATGACTTAACTATTCGAGGACATTACACCATACTTCTAGTGGGTGTTTAAGTTGTACGGACCGATGTCATCCTTTATTTTGAAAAATCCTCACAATTCGGTCAGGACACAAAATTTCCGGATGTAACTGCCCACATAATATCCATCCAACACAATATTCCATCAAATGTGTTTGAATACAAATGTAAGCTTTCTTTAAACGGCTTTCTTAAAATAAAGACTGTACTGTATGTGTATACTGATGTGTATACTGTACAAAAAATATGTTTTTATTTGTTGTATGAATCCCATTGTAACATAAAATCACTACAGATACCTTCAAACGCATCAAAGTCATGGTATCCATAAATCTATAACGTCAAGTTATACATTGAATTGAAACCAGTATATACCATATGTTTATGTATGGGAACTTATAGGATTATAAATAATGAACTCACCTGTTATTATGGTCGACGGGCTTGGCCATGGTGAACTCCTTAGCATGAACATTGAGCTTGTTCGTAGAGGACATTGAATTGCCCGTGGTGACCATTGTGGCACCCGCAGTGGTCGCTGTCGCCGTAGTCGCAACCCCGTCTGTTCGGACACCTGGTGGTCAACGTGGCTCGTCAAGAGAAGAGGGTGATAGGATAGATATAGAGCAGGATAAAATATTAGATGTGAGTAAAGCTGAACTACGATTGGTTAATGATTGTGGACCTGTAGCCTCTAATGTGCATGACGAAAGCCTATGATAAGATATAAACGTGTTTAGTAACTTCACGGAACGAAATTAAAAAGTTAATTACGTAGGGTGAATGATAGTTTAGTGGAAAGAAAATTTACGTTTGCTTGATATGAGCCAGATTTTGACTTCACTGAGAAAAAGAGATAGCACCATCAGAACGTTTACCGGAAGGTAGAACGATGAAATATGTATGAATGAATAATAATGGATCAATGCCAGATAAACTCGTAACGGTTTCTCAAAATACGATATTTTCCTTTCAGCTGGTGGGTTTTATCTGTGTTACTTACTACATAATATACAATTCTTAGTCCTAGAAGCACAGGACGTACATCAGAAGAAACTAGTTCTATTCTAGGTCCTCTTGCTTCTAAAGTGAATACTTCAGAGTAAAAACTTTTTTCGTATTAAGCCGTTTTGTTGCTAACAGATATAGTACTAAAACATTTCACCAAACTATATAAAGACAGAGATTTCTGCAAAAAAAATGGGCCAAGGACGAACGGAAGTGAAAATCGCTTTAACTTTTGTATATAAATGTAAGCAACTGATTCTAAAAAATGAATAAGAACAATTATGAAAAGCTACGCTGTAAGATAATTAGGTAGATTGTGAGTGTATTTTATTAGGATATTGCTAATAAAAATGAATGTTTATGTATCAAAAACCTTCATATTTCAATACAGATCTTACGTATAACATAGCGACGGACGGAAACTTGTACTGTTATTAAAATCGAATGAAACGCATGCAAGGCACGAAAATTTGCCCAATTATTATTTTGTAAACAACACTAAACAAAAGTATTATTAGATTTTACGTTTATCAAGTACAGACAAAATGCTGCGATTAATAATCCAGAAACTTTGGAGTCCTACAAAATGATAATCTCCACAATCATTTAATAGAAGAACAATACATATACATCTTTTAAAATCCATAACGAAATATTAAACGATTCTGTAAAAAGCAGCACAAGTATTATGGACCGTGCCGGTAACCTAGATGCAGAGTAAGCATGTGTCTAACATGCGCACTGTCTCGGTTTAATGACCAAAAGCGAAACTTTCATAAAAGATTTAGCTAGACAGACATCTATCATGAGCCATTGTAACAAACTGAATACTACAAGTAAACAATTACCTATATAAAAACAGCAATAAGATAATAATTAATTATTTACAATTTATTATGCAATAGTCGTGTGGCCGATGGGATTTTCCATCGAGAACATTACAGGAACCTTAACCTCCTATATAACCTCGTTAGGGGATTAATATTCCAAAATTATTTCTTATTTATCTCACCTACGTTATATAAAGAACTCATTTACATAATTTCATGAATTTAGACCCATCGGCTTGTATGCGCGTCGTCTTAAATCACTGTTACAGTTTTATTAAGTGGATATTTAATTGGAGCAAATAGTAAGAACGATTCAATCTAAATTGAATTTTGGTGTTTAAGATTCTTCACTTAATTTCAATTTTGTCCATTTAGAAAGAAGGCAAATAAAAAAATAAGAATGACGAGTCTTCTTCGTGAGTCATGTTAACTAAAATAGAACACATTTTATTTCATGAAAATCTACCAATAACAACTATAGCTATGACGGCGACGCGACGGATAAAAATTAACAGCTTTAGAACTAGATTTCTCATGGACGGTAATAATATAAAGTAGTGAGATAGACATAAAACAGCAGTTGAAGTGAGATCAATTCGTCACCAACATTTAAACGAGTTGTAAAAAAAAACAAACAAAATAGGAGGTAAAGGATTTACAAAACTGAAATAGACACAAAAAGATTATAAAGTAGTTTCGACGACAACAGCAATGTGAGCGCAAGACCGTTTAGTAACATTTAATTAAAACCAGTGAAAATTGTATACAACAAAAGAAAAATATTTTAATATATACACATTCATCACTTTTTCTAAGTTTGACGACATTCCTATATACAGAAATGGCAGAAGTAACTATGGTGATGAAAATACACAATTGACCATTGACATTTATAATTATATCTTTGATCAATTGATTTTCTATTCCTAACGAATTTGACCACGTGAATTCCAGTTTGACAATAGTGAGTCAGCGGGGGCAGTGCTATAGACGGTGATAATTTAAAAAAATCAAGAATTTCGTTAAATTATAATCACATACTGTCCTACTCTCTTAAAGTATATATTTTGTCTTTAAAATAAATCAAGGATCTAGTTGAAAAACTTATAAATGTATACCTTAACAGATGATCATTGAGGTCGATACGGAATTCCAAAAGTAGATTACCTGCATATGCACAAATTCCAAGAAGGTAAAAATTGGAAACTGAAAATGGACGTTCCCCCGACATACTCGTCCAACAACAATGATAAACAAACCTGAAGCTTCGCAAACTGGTTGCGTCAGAGTAGCGGCTGTCACAGACATGGAGCCTGTGCTCGCGGCCGCCGGCGTAACCGACACCGTCGACACCTGAACCACCGGCGAGACCACAGGCTGCGCTATCGACTGCTTCACGATACACCGAGACATTTCTTTATTAATTCAACATAAACACGTAGGACCACACACATTTGACAACCGTCGCGCACTGCAAACATCAGACTGTCGGACCGTTCCAAATATGAGGTTTTGTTTATTTTTAATTTTGGCGCCAATTTTCCCTGGTGACGCTAGCCAGCCGGCTATTTGAGATCGGTATGTGACAATCGATTTAAAATTGCAAATTAAATGTAAAATATTTTTAATTCATTTTAATAAAAGAACTGGCTTTCCGCCCACGGCTCCACTCGCGTAAAGTATAAGTTTTCTACTGTGTTTTATTTTAATTGAATTTATATGTTGTTATGAATATTTTTCACATATAAATAAACGAATTGTGTAAACAGTGTATCTACTTTATGTGAATAAAAATACCGACAGAATGTTAGAATGCGATAAAGCATATTTGTTTTTATAATAAATGACAATATCTGCTGTTTGGTGCTAAAATTAATAGGCTGCTTTTGCAAACCTAGTACAAGTAGAATAAAATAGACCTGAAAATTAGTATTTCCCGTACAAACTTATTTATCCCCTTTTTAACCTTAGGTGTTTAATATTGTAAAACTACGATAAGTAAACGTGTTTCATTGATTGTGTTTAAGAATATTAATACCAAGTTTGATTCAAAACCGAGCCGAAAAATATTTTTCCCATACAAACTATTGCACGAATTTTTATACCCTTACGGACTAAATTTCGAAAAATTCCTTTTAACGATGTCTACAATATAAAATGTCCTAAAATGTCAAACTAAAATGTAAAATCTAAAATTTCTTTTCAATCTAATAATGAATAAACTATACAGTAATGTGTTGTAATGATCCATGTAACATAAGTTTTTATTAGCAAGAAATTACTATGAAAAAATAAAAAATGAAGAACAAAAATTACTACTCGTATAAAAAATGTTGTGATCACAGATTTTGTGGGGATATAAAGAATATGCATTCACGATAATCCTGATGTGACTAGAATTTTTGGAGTTGACCATTATATATTATTTGGATAACATATAATGAAAAAATCGGTTTGAAATGGAATAAGGCGCATCCTTTATTCAGAGTAAAAGAGTCAAACAGAAGAAAATCATAAAAAATGACAAATTTAAAATAATATTAAGAATATTTTTAATAAAATTATAATACAAATAATAATGTTAAAATACATTATTAAATGCATAGAATTGACTTAAATAGTAATGATATGTATACTCATTGTGTAATTTATATGTATATGCAAAAGTAAAGACGGAAATGGTATTTAAATATATATCCTACAATTTATTTATAAGATGAGAGTGAATGGAAATGCTGAAAGAGGAAGGCCTAGCCTAGACGAACGCCTAGATGATCAAGTCGGGAACGTTCTGAACAAATGTCAGGTCAAGAGTACTCTAAACCGACGAGCATGCATGAAAAGATTGATGAATGTTGAAGAAGCGAAAGATGTATGTCAGGATCGTAGCAAGTGCAAGGATGTGATCTCTGCCTACCCCGTTGGGAAAGAGGCGTGATTTATATATGTATATACGTATCCTACTAATATTATACAGCTAAAGAGATTATTTATTTTTGCTCGCTAACCTGTAGAACTATTAGTCAGATTTACAAAATTCCTTTTTCATTTTATAGTTTATTTATTGACGAAGGTAGTAATTACCATACTACTCGTAAGTGTAGGTCAGAAATGACACTAATAGAGAAGGAAGTAATAGTGCGGATAGATGTGACGCGGTGCGGGGTGTCAGAGTTCTCGGATTGTTTTTTTTTTTCGATCTGACTATACGGTTAGTTTTAGGTGCCCTTACGGCTTTTATAGCTTCACCGGCATCGCTTCTCGGGTTGGTCGCCCGACGTGATGAGAACGAAAAAGAATGAAACGCGTGACCACGATTAGTTTATGTATGAAAAGAACGTGTTGTTAAAAATAGGAGAAATGTGTTACCAGTTAATGGTTAGAGAAATGATTTAGACATAATATGATCGACTTACCTGGTGGTCTGTAAATCTCGAGGGTTGGTTTTCCTTTTGAATTAGTGAGAATCATACTCCGCCGTTTGGCATTGTTTGAAAACTGTAAAATAAAATTGTCAATATTAGCTTTCTATCTACGAGTAGGTATACTATGATAGAGCGGAATAATTTTTTTGTTTGCATGTTTATTTGTTTAAACACGCTAATTCCTGAAACTATAAGTCGGATTCTAAAAAATATTTTTGTATATGATAGCCAGATTCACGAAGAATAATATAGGCTATCTAGCATTAGGCTACACCTCTCAGCTAACCTTAAATGTTAGTTTACAAAGCTCAATATTTTGTTAATATCTTAATTTCAAACGTTAAACATGTCGCCATAATTGAAATCGTTAAGGACAATTCAAGTCGTCGTTATGCCGGACTCTAAATCCGTAGCCAATAGATTATAGACTGGCTTATCCTGAAACATGATACATCGAGGCGAATTAATATCCCGGTCTTAATATCATGAATCCGGTGTTAGGATCCAGTCCAGTCTAGCATTAATGACCTGCCACCTCTGCATTTAATTCTTTGAATAACTTTATACACTACTAGCTGTGCCCGCGGATCCGCTCTCGTGGACTACATAATGCCGTCAGTCAAACGCACTCACGAATCGTGCTGCCCCCGCTCAAAAGACGAAAGACAAAATGCTTAATGTGGGTGATCCTTAGAAAATAGACATATAGGTTTTTTTAATATCTACATTTATGTGATACATTAATCTCTTATGGTTTACTTAGCATAAGCATATTAAGTACCAAAAATGCGTCTTTTTCCAATTTGATTCACAATTATTGTCATTGTTAATTTCGTATGTTACTTTATGTAACAAAATATACCCAATAACCTGCCTAGACAACATAGCTATGCATTAAAAAATAGAGAGAGGTAGGGCACAGATAAATATCTTTGGAGATTTCACTCTATTTGCGGCAGTCCGACTGGTAGTAGAATACTTCTACCCTACAGAAGATTGTAGCCAAATAACCTAGTGCTGTATTCTTGTGGTAAGTAGAGTTTCCAGAGCTTTTTGGGGTAGAAGGATTCAAGATCGGCAACGCGCTAGTGATAGCTATGGTATTACAAGCGCCCATAGACTTCGGTTGCCGCTTACAATCAGGCCAACCGTAAGCTTGTTTGCCACATTTGTTAAATTAAAAAAAAAACTTGTAAATCGGACAAGTGGTTTTCGTGTGAAAAGAATATAAACGGACAGAGAGACGCTGAATTTTATAATATGTATAGATTAATTAAAATGTATTTAGAATATCATTTATTAAAAAGTAATAAAGTTATTGTGATTCCTATTTACTTTATAATCTTCTACATCTACTGACCTACTCGTATATCGACTACCTACCATAAATATAGGTATGTAACAACAGTGTAAAATTTGTGACGAACTGTCATGTTTTATTTTAAGCTGCGTTAAACATCGGGGCGGGCAAGAACTTTATCATCGACTAATTTAAATTCTCTCACGTCTCTGAGTAATTCTAAACGAAATATTGCTTCTATTTTGTAAATATCTGTTTGTGGTTGTAGATATTATAGATTGCAAAATTGCTTGTCAAGAACTACAAATGAATACGCGCATTTCCCGTGCAACAGAAAATGTTGTAAATAAGCTCATAAAGTACATTTAATCGTTAAAATTTTTTATAAAACCAAATGTCCGTGTGTTTTTCTCTATCTCAGTTTCTGCTGAATGTATCTTTACATAGCCTTGAATTTTCCAAACGGTTTATTTTTTCAAAATAGTTAAAAATGCGTGTATCTATCTATATGTATAAATCTATAATTACATATTTGATTAAAATTATATTTTAGTTTTCAAGTATTTACAGTCACCAAGACTAAAAAAATATTCTATCCACGTGATATTGGCATAATTGTATATGTGTATATATACATTGCCATTAAATAAAGAGGAAAAAAAACGTTTTTATGTAAGCAAAGGAGTATACGCGAGCGAAGCAATGGACATACGTAGGTAAATAACAAATTAGCAAATAACATAATTCTCCTAGCTTGTTACAGAGTACAAAGATATATTAGTCAAACTTCATTGTGACAGAATAAAAACGCCTTAATCACTTTTAGCTGCTAATAGACCAGTTCTAAATGTGCTGGAATAAATCGCTTCAGATGTGTCATTTTAACGTGTGATTCACACTAACTTAGCAGGTTGTTACGATATGACTCTACACCTCCACAATAAAGGCTAGACAAAGGCACACGAGAAAATACCAACCTACAGAAGGCTAGTTCTTAGCTTATCCAAAAATTAATATATTATTTTCTTTTAGTGTTTTCTGTTATAAAAGATGAACAAAAGTTGATCCAAACCAATAAATATTAGTTTTTATTGTGCATATACATATTTTTTATAATTTTATAGAACTTATTAATTCCATTATCTCATCATTAGATATTTTTGATAAACAACATTCTGTTGTGTGACGCATAACATCTAGTGTGGCTATCTTCACCACTATAAAACAAGACGTTTAGCATGCAACTTCATGATGTAGACTTCTTGTATCAATGTTCGCGCGCATTGTAAAAATTCACATCATTTTTTTATAACGCACGCATAGTAAACAAGTTTTATTACGTATAGTAAATAAGTATAGTGCGCAAGTATAACTTAAAATATGTTTTTAAATATTTAAACTTAGTTAAATTTAATCATTCTCACTTAGTTGTAGTATTTAGCTGCTCATATATTAGGCAGCTACTTCTTGCAGCAATTTTTAACAATTTTCTAAAAAAAAACGGCCACTTTAAAAAAGGTGCGGACCAAGAGTCTGCAGTTGCAATGTTACATTAAAAAAAAACTTAAAATATATATGCCTCATTCAACCAAATACTATGTTATTTAATGAATAACAATTTTATTTATTAATAATTTAAACAAATAGTGAAGATTTTTCGAAGTTTAAAAAAAACTAGGTATATTATACAAAAACAATAATAGAAATTGTTAAAAACCACTTAAACAAGTAATAATTGTGATGTTAACGTCCGCGTTGAGTATAGTAGTTACCACTTGTACTCAAACTGAAATTGCGTGAACTAGTTCCACGTTCTCACTGTGGTGGTCCTTAGGCATAGAAAATTTCACATATAACTATTAATAAAACAAGTGATAAGATAAATCACCTGTCACGCCAGTTATATGCATCAAAAACGTCCGTAACATATCGCACGAGTGTGATTTCAGTTCATGCGGTTCAAGCTTCCATCCATAGTCCAATGATAAAGCTACGCGAGTGAAAGAGATAAAATAATAACATTCCAGCGACAGGTTCTAACAGCTAGAAGATAGAAATCGTTGAAATGTAATTTCATAATATTCTAGCACTCTTAGAAATTGATTTAATTGAAAATTTTTATAAAGCTGAAATAACTTTACCACTTTTAGAAATTATTTCAATTGCAGCCTATTAGTCGTCACTGCGACTGAGGGTTATTGTTAAATCATGTAAAATATAACTGCTTATAAAATATCAGTAATCATCATCATCATATCATCAGAATAACCGTCATGTTACAGTGACAAAAAAAATCACGAGTCGACGTTTTTGTTATATATACCTACTTATAAATTCCACGTGTAGTGCTACTTCTGTGACTATTTTGATATTTACTAAATAATTACTTATTTCTTGTAGGCGAAACCGCTATCAAGGGGTAATTTATTAACTATTTATTTTAAATTGCATTTAACCTAATACCTTTCAATATTTAAGGACAAAATTACCATAAATTATTAGCTAAACCGTGTACAAAGGTTGTCAGGCCTTGCCGGTAAGCCGTCGGTGTGGGCTTATTGTGGCAGTCACCCACGTATTGACCGCAAATTACAATAATGTATGGTAAAGTCTCTTGATATTCAGTTAATTATATCGACTCCTACGTAGATTGCAGCTTTTTAAAAACAGTGACACGTTGCTAAATATGTCGATTTCGAGTTAATCACGGCTGGACTAGAGCTAACCAAAAGATCATGGCAGGTATGACAATACATAATTATTAATGAATCTCTATACTACTTCGATAGAATCGTCTATACTTAACGTGAAAAAGTACGTTGTGTTGATTACATATAACATTTCATGTATTTTTTCTTTCTTTTTTACGAATTTAATTATACCTATAATATATAACCTAATAGGTAATAATGAAACTTGGTAGTAAATTTTTCATTACATTATACGTAGTCTTCTTCTTTTAACAATGAAATAATTTTTAGAATCGGACCAGTAAAGCAGGTCCAGAAATTACCTCCTATAATAAAATTTATAAACTTTATCTCTTTATAATAGTACTGTAGTGTAAATGTAGATTATAAGAACAATATAAAATTAAATCATACTAAATATATTATGTTATTTCATAATACTTATAAGAGTATTGTTATTTGGTTATAAGGATGTAATAAATTGAAGTCATTGTTATTTTTATATTTTACTAGCAACCCGCCCCGGCTTCGCACGGTTAACAGAGTAATACATATAACTCTATTGGTTTACGCGGCGCACGCCTGTAAAGCTCCCAGTCGGCATGTTTTTTTCCGAAATATTCAACAATCATACACAAACTATATCATACATACACAAAACCGTAATGAATTATATACCTAAACCTCATTAATCACATCGTCCATTGATGAAAACCGTATAAAAATCCGTTCAGTGGTTTTTGAGTTTATCACGTTCAAACAGACAGACGCGGCGGAAGACTTTATTTTATAATATGTATAGATTATGTTTCGTCATTTGTGCACAGATAAAAATAGACTTTTCTCATAACTTCCAAATGTTACTTCTAAAAGATTACATTAATTATTGTTGAAATGGCATTCTTATTATTTTTTATTTGCAGTTGATGCAATTCTATAAGATCCGATTAATAACAACTGTTTTTTTAAATATAAAAATAAATATAAAAAGATACCTGGTTATGATGCATGTTGTGATGTGACTGCGGCCGTACGAAACTGCGCTCCCTCATGATGACGCCAGGTGTCGCGAAATCTTGAATTCTGTAGCTCCGCTGAAGCTCATTACTAACTCCGATTTGTGTCTGCATCTTGGCGGGTTTTTTCCGATTTGCCACAATTAAATTTTCAATATACTTCTAATGGAACGCACCCAAAATTTCCCGCCTTTTGTTTGACAGCTGTTTCACGCGGTTTTGCAATGGCGTCCGATTATCAAAATATTTGTCTTTGGTTAATGCACTAAACTATTTAGTGATATTTTTTCAGTTTAATTGTTGTCTTATGATGAAATGTTTGATTTTTTGTATGCTGATTTAAGTTGAACGCACTATTAAAAAAGAGACTGATTATTTTCAAAAATAAATATACACTAGATCGATGACTAGTACCTATTATAGTTAATTTTACGTAATGTCACACTTATTTTCATCAAAATATTTACAACTAGATGTTATTATTATTGACTACGATACGGGCAATAGTACTAAAATGCAATTAAAAAACAAAGCAAAGCTTCTAAATTAATATTATTATTAATCAAATCACAAATCTTTATTATTGTGACGTCACGTTAGAGATCACTTCTGTCTGTTTATATATGCATATATAAATTGATTTATAATAAGCCCCCGTCAATCGTGGCCACTGATAGAGGGCGAATTTCGAGATTGTTTCGTTTATTCAATACGACTAATATAATAAGAGCAGTGCAGGTTTGTTTTAGTGCCTGACAGTCACCGAGCGATTGTTTACAATATTTCAAGGGGCTGAGAATAGGTTTCTTCAGCGCCGAACTCGAATCGTTTCGTCGTAGGGTTTCTATGAACCCTAATCTGTAACAAAAATAATATGTATAAATTAAAAAAAAAACACAAAATTGTTATTTATCCTAAATACTTTTTTTGACAAACCTTGAAAAAGAGACATCGATATACATTTAAAGGATTTAGCCTACGATAGAATGAGATAGAATATATTTATATTATGCACGGTTAATGCAAGTCCTGATTTTGAGAATTGTGGTCGTCGTTCGGTTGGCTTAGTGGTGTGAGACGATTTTATACGCAGTACACGCGAGTGGTCGATAGTTCGAATCCCACTGATTTAGGATATTTAAAAAGGATTCTGCAGATTTCACTTCTGACACGTGTGAACTGCTGCACACATATTTTTTTTGTTTTAATTTATTTATATAATATCTTATAATAGGGGAACTAATATTGTCTATTCTTTTTAGACATCGTATGTAGGAAAAAAGAATTCATAATGTTTTGCTTGTTAATTTTACTGTTTTCTTAAACATTACAGGTTATCATTGACCATAATCTCACCTGATGTTAGGTAACAATGTGGCCAAAGATGGTAACACACTAAGTCTAGAGGGACTTTTCAAATTGATTGCCAGGTGGGTATTAATTGCCCTACCACCATACTATGGTTTTATTGCTATGTTTTCCTTTATCGAAAGCTCAGGCTTCAAACTCACATCGATCGACGAGGTGTCCGACCTCGCTACCACTGAGCAACATTGCTCAGAAATATATTAAATTTATTAGTTAAAATTAGTGATATAATTAATCATTTAATAGCTTAAATAGATAGTTAGGAAATTTTTATACTGTGTACGAAATACGATTGTTCAAAGTATGTTAAATATTAAATATGTATTTCACTTCCTGATAATCATGGTCATCGACTAATAAATTTTATAATGAAGTAAAACCTTACTCTTAACAAAAAATATTTTTTTTTATATTATTTCGACACTATAGTTTCAGCGGACGCGCCACAGTCGACCGATTATAACCTCGAACCGGTTTCCGAAACATCAGCCCGGTGATAAAAAAAGGAAATTAGCAATTACATTGTACTAGTACACTGTTATTAGTGTATTACGGTATACTATGTTAGTCGGAGCAAGGTTTCATTATTTAAACAATTCACACAACACTTGCCTATTATGTTTCAGAGTTATAAATTATTATACAACATCCCGAGATGGGACACTGGCCAAAAATTTGCCGAAGAATTCAACCTAACTAACAATCGCAAAAAAAACGAAATAGAGTGCGTTCACTAATTTGATAAATTTACTATTGATTATATTTTAACGTTTAGTTCAACTATACATACCTACACTCTATAATTATTATTGTTTAGGGTTTCAGAAATATTATGGCATGAAAAATGTTACTCAACATCCAAAATGGGAAAGAATAAAAAGTTAATATTTATTGTGAATTAAAACTTACTAAATACACCATAGGTATATTTTATTTGTCTAAGTGAACTCTGATGAAATAAATTCCTAGCTGATGTGAACATTTTATATGTACATAAAAAAACATTTTTAGTAAGGTGTAAAATTCTTATAACATAAAAATGGAATATTTACGACAAAGAAAGACAATATTTTTTTTGGTACACAAATGTTTGCACGTCATTCGCTGAAATATTCAGCGGCAAACAATGTTAAATATACTTCATAATACAGCTCTTTTTTATCTGGTAATACGTAAGCACTGAGACGCCTATACTTGTGAGCATAGGTAAAGGTAGACATGCAGGTAAAAATAAAGTAAAATTTTCACAGTGCGTTGAACCGTGTCAGCACGACGCGACGCGATGCGAAAGAGCTGGTTTTACGTTCTGTTAAATGAGATTTTGATGTATTATATTATATCGTAGGCGATTGGTCTATATTACCGGAAACTCGTCGACCGTAATTGTAACTTATTACATAGTTATACTAGTGGGTGATGAGCATTTGTGATCAAACCTTTGAGGTTGTATATAGAGTTTCCAGATGTACTTTAAAGGAAGTCCCTGCTTTCAGCCTTAAAAATAGGTTTATGAAATCAAGAATAGAGGACACTACTTTGACTTTTATTTTAGGAAAAATATTACCGTATATGTACTTAAAGTATAAAAAAATAAAATAAATTACCTATAAAAATAAACAAAATCATAATTTGGTATTCCCCTCGTTAGAGGAGAACCTGTAAAATTGTAGAGATTTTAGTATTTTCTTCAAAATTAATATAAGAAAGACTTGCTATGCTTATAAATGTTTTTATTTTGATTTTTATGTAAGTTAAATTTTTTAGCTGAATATCTTTTGATAACGTCAGCATAACTGGACAATTTTAGGAATTTTAAAAGGCTCCTAGCTTTTTTGTGTAGCTCAGAAAATTGACAACACCTTCTTTGATGGTAAGCACAGTACAATTTCACGGTACGACAAAGATAAGAGAGCTTTTTAATAGTCCAAATTATAAAAAAATCATAACATAGGAATATGGATGAGCTAGATATAGATTGTATGGTATAAATATATTAGCTCTATTGTCAGCTATATAGCTCTATCCAGGGATATAACGGAGAAATACGTTTGAATGGGCTAAATGCCACCCGACTTTCGTCTTAATTTATGTAGGGCACTGGTGCCCGCGGGCATCATAATAATTTGGCGGATTGCAGGCACTGGCAGGTTAGAGAGCTTGTTCGTATACAAAAAGTGACTCACCGCTCTCTCGTTGTGCGACTACCGTCGTTGTGCTCTGCACTCGAGACTCGTTCACTTAACTCGTATTTAATTCACTGAAACAAGAAAAAAAATGTGAAAGTACATTTTTAATAAATAATTATAAAACGTTAAAGCGTATGTACGCGAGGAATTATAATAATTAGTTGTTGTTGCTTTTTTAATATTAAAACGTTATTTTTGAGAGCAAAACAAAATGTTGGCGCGCGTGCTATGGACTTATGAGATCTTTATACTTTTAGATGCGCTTTTAGAATTTAATTTAGAAAGCGTTTAATTTCGTATACACTTATATTATAAATTATTTTTGAAATTAAAATTCGGAAATTAATTTTTGGCTTGGCTAGACAATGTTTAGACGCATATTCAATACTCGAAGCGATAATATATATTAGGGTCAAAACATAAATTTATATTTTTAGATTTTTCTGAGATTCACAAAAAATAAGTTCGTATGCTTGATATTAAAAAAAAAAACTTTTGTGAGTTTTAGATTTCGATAATCGTGAATTCTTGTTAAACTGTTTAATTTCTTTTCCGTTATGATAGGACTCGTCGTGAGGTAGAAGGTGAAGGCGATGGATCGATTTCATTATGTCTTCATCAGTCTTATACGTCATAATTATGATTGTTAATTCTATGATCTATCTGACTGTATAAGGTCTATACACGTATATGTAAGCGGTTTGGTTGCAATTGTTAAAGCTATGCTTAGTGTAAAATACTCTGGAATCAACTATGATTTCTCCAAATAGAATTATTGTTATTTACGTACAAAATCATATAAGGGGTTAGTGAAGTTTCTAAATCTGAGAAAAGTTTCTGTTCGCAACTAAGAACTTAAATTTTCAGTTATTCAACATCGCCGAGTAAAATTGAACAAAAACGTCAATTGTTAAATCTTTTTAATTGTCAAACCCCAAAAAGTTTCATTCTAGGTCTCCTCGGGGACTGATATCATTTTTGGACGGGTTCTGTATTTTCATCATTCACGAATTTTTTTCCTAGGTTCAAAACTGTAAACACGATTTTCATTTGAAAGTAGCAATATAAGAATAACTTTCTCTGTCTTCATACTCAGTTTATAAGACAGTATGTTCAATATTATTTACGTGATAACTGAAAAATTCTTACGGTGAATGTTTTTAAGGCAACAAGAAAGATAAAATCTTCTTCTTGCGCTTGTACCACGTAAGTAGGGTTGGTTTTTCCATTTTCTCTCTCTTCTATTACCTTTTATACACTTACCATTCCTCACACAATCCATCCATAAGTTTTTCGGTCTTCTTCTACTCCTATATCCGTCCACATTCATACTTTCATTCAACATTCTTCTAGTTATATTACTTCCATTCCTCCTCATGGCAAGTCCGTACTAGACTAACCTATAACTTTTCAACTTCTTTGTGACTGGTGCTATTTTGATACTTCCTCTGATATAGTCATTCCGTCATCCGTTCTGGTTACATTTTGCATATCTGCCACGAAATTATATATGTCAGTTATATAAAGCGGTAGCAGCCAGCAAGGTCCAGAAACAAATTAGCCGTTGAAAATAATCATTTTGCAAGTTCTAGTATCATAATGATGCTTTTTCAATAGAAATGATCTCAAAAACCATTATAAGTGTCCGTTCACAACCTATGGATAGTTTACAATCTTAATCTGTCTGGTCTGTGTGTCTGGGTTTTTGAATTTTTATTGCAGCGTTCTTGATATATTTGGACATATTTAATAAATGCGACAAAAAATAGAGGTACGTTAGTACGTACGTTAGTTTAATGACTAACGGTTTATATACACAATGTGGTAACATATATAATTTATTAATCTTATTTAATCCGTCTCTTTCGTAGCCCAGCATTCAGATGCATACATAACGACAGGTCTTATAATTGTTTTATGTCTGCACTTTTTCAAGAAAGTTAAAGAGAGGTAGGGCACAAAGACATATCTTTGGAGATTTCTGATATCTTCCAACAGAAGATCGCAGCCAAATAACCTAGTGTTGTGTTCCTGTGGTGAGTAGGGTTCCCAGGCCCCCTTGGAGTAGGAGGTTCAAGGTTGGCAACGCGCTAGTGACACCTACGCGTACGGTATTACAAGCGGGCATAAGCTACAGTAGTCGCTTACCATCAGGCGGGCTGTATGATTGTTTGCCACCTTTGTAATATAAATTATAAATATATTTTTTTACCATAAATCAATCGCGATCTAGTCGGGTACAAATTCCTATTACCCCACTTGAATACTGCATATACACCAACGTACACGCGTATGGTGATCACCCAGTAACCCAGTAGTTATATTATATAGCTAATAAATATAGCATGACAGTTATGTAATTTTTCACTTTCGTAGCTTTTCATAAGAAAGTGAAGGCAATTAATCAATGCAGCATGTTTGGACGGTTTGTGCTGATGCACAAATCTAATTTAATGCGCTTTCATTAATTCTCTAAATCTCATTAGCCGCAGTTTCAGTGGAATTTAATTTGAAAGCACTTTACAACAATGTGCTAACAGGCACGCATTAAAATTTTACACATTTTATAAATGAAACAATAATGATTTTGTATTATACAAGAAATAAAGTTTTTTTGTTCAGCCAGAATCTCGGTTTAGTGTGTGTGAGTATTTTAGAATTGCTGGTAAAGTGTCAATATCAAAAAGCAAGAAAAAAGAAACATTTTTTGGGCATACACATATCAATAATTATGTAAATTATGAAATAAGTGTTGCATAGAGTCTCACAGATCTTCATCTCAGCATAAATCGCACTTTGTAGTAATCATAAAATTGTATTACAATTAATAATACAACCTCTACATGCAATAGAAAATACATAGAGTATTATCAGTGTCTAAATTGAAGTAATTACAGTTGTTTTTACTAAGACATACAAACTCGATTATGAAATACGACTTCCTTTAGCCATACCTACTATTACATTTAACACTTAAATAAATAGGAAGATACTGAATCCCTATTTGTTTGTCGTAGTTAAGGACGTAACCAGATGCGGGCAAATTAAGAAATGTATTCGAATTCCGAAAAAAAAAATCTTTTGTAGGTACTTGTAGACCTCGGATCAAGAGTCTATTGATCTGAAAATAAAATAGCACGACTTAATACGCAAATTGAATGAAATCTGAGATATCTTACACATCATGTAGGTACAGAGTGAATCAAAATTCCGCATATATTTCTCAAAAACCTAAGAACAGAATCATTGTAGGCGGATTACTATGACATCATTGTGTTTACTCGTATGATGGTTCAGTCTCTTGACACACGGCTTACGTAATTCGATTCAAATTTGTGGTATTCCATGAATTTTGATAAATTATTTTCAACTTTTACCCTTTATATTTAAAGTATACTTTTGCTTACCAGAACTACTTAGAGATACAATGCAATAAATGTGTTAACAAAAGACATTTGTACACACATTACGAAGTCTACCTAGGTTCTAGGTCACCGGGCACGAGCTGCTTTGTTATGTCGCCGCATCAATTCATAGATATAAAACAATAATTAGTCGACGTTGAATACAATGGTAGTTGATATAAGGAATTGCTTCGACAATTGTAATTGTTAGACGCTTTTGGGATAGGCCCTTGGGCCAACAATGTTATTGATGTTATTAAATATTTGCTCTTTTGGGCTATTTTAATTCCATTTAGCCCATTTATGCCAAAAGCAATGATGGCTTAGTGGCAGCGTGTACAAGCGTGAAGTATGAGCTTAACCACAGCCTGGCAGTAGACTACCAAGCATTAAAAACCTATAATAAAGGATGAAAAAATACCCAATTAAATTGGATAATTATTTAAAAAAAATAAGAACTTCTTGAATTATCTTCTTACATTGAAAAACATACCATCTTAACCTCGCTTCGATTTATTCATTATTTATACAAAACGGTTGCATTTTGATATCAAGGAAAATCTATGTGAAATGAACATTATTCTCATGGATTCTATCTGATATACATATATGTTTAAATTAGCATGTATTTATCTACATAACTTAATTTTTCAATTCTTTTATACATAGAATAATGAGTATTTCCTTTGAATAAAATATCACAAAATATTCCAAAAATGATCTATTATAATTCAGAATATAGACATCAAGTAATTCTATGATTCAGAAATATTTAAATCGTGACATAAACAACTTTATAACAATTCAATTATAATATAGATATTGAACATGCAAAACTATATTTTTTACTGTTCCTAACAATTTTCTATAAGTTAATTATACCGAGGTCTAGAACGTTGTCAGACATGTACAAAATTCAGTATAAAATAGCAATAACAGTCGTACCGAAGCATTAGCATGTAGTACTCGTAAAAATAATACAAATTATTCAAGGTTTGTTGTGTTACGTTTCTATTTTCCGTTTCTACAATTACATTTGAAGATCTTCAATTGCTTATGATGATAATAATGGATGGATGGATGATAATAAACGGATGAATAAATGTACTTATTTGCTATTTTTATTTAGATGTTAAATTTTTAACATAGCTATAGTTACCTTTTTATGTGTTAAATAAAAATAAGGTTATACCTTAAAATTTTGAGATTTGATAATGCACATTCTTTATAATATAAGTCTCATAAAATAGAATAAAAATAAACAACTTATAATAGAACGCATTGCGACCCAAAACCGCTTGTTATAAGTAGTTGCACTTATTTTAATAAGTCACATGCCGCTTTTTCGATTATGCTGTAAAAGCTATACAGACTAAATTAACATTATATAAATAAAAAAACACATGCTAGGTGCTAAACGAAAAGTTTTATGGAATCCGTATGGAATCATATACCTGTATGATAATAATATAATTAATTGAAAAACCGAAAACTATTCATATTTTTGAACCATTGGTTTACTCTCAGATTGTAAATTGTAGGTAGATTGTGAACGGACTCTAAGAATTGAAATTTTTGAGGTTATGTCTATTAAATAAGCTAAGTCATGAAAAGACTTTAAAATTGTGAATTTGCAACATCGATATATTTATATATTATATGTACTACGTTATTTCAATGACTTTCAACGTCTAATTTGTTTCTGGTGTTATGATGACAGTTTCAACGAAACCTAACTAAACAAGTTAGTTTATAAACCTACGAAAATATAACCGTTAATTACAAATTTTTGTGTCTGATCACAATCTACCGACAGTTTACACTCTCGTTAGATTGTTTATAAACTAACGGTTCGTACAATTATCCGTTGTCATATAATTATATATATCGAGTTCAATTAATTCACAACATGAAAACTATAATCGGTATTCTGCTTACACCAAAACAGGTAAACCATAATGATTATGACTCATATATAAAAATATATAACATAAGAAACTATGGAGAACTTTACACAAAATGTAATTTCTAATGAATCTATTTATAACAACTGTATAAGCTATAAAGTATTCACGCAGTAACTCGACTTTGATGGAATGACTGAGAGGACAGGTCTATGACTCATTGTCGACACGAAAAAAACTTACAAGGCACCTACTATTTGAACAAAAAGTCAATTTTCTTGCTACTAAACGATATGTTTTAAAAAAAAACGAACTACTCATGACTGTAAAGGTTTCTTAATTATTACCATTTTGGGTTTACGACTTGTATAATATGCAAGCAATGAAATAGTGTACTTGTTTTTGTCCTTCATTTAATAATAAAATCAGGTTTTCACGTAATCAGTTTAAATCTGCAATAAATAATGCAGCGATATGAAATAATTTTATCTCTACAATTAACCTTTACCGAACAAAATCCAAACATTTTTGCAAGATACTGATAGCGCATTAGGTAATTGGTAGCGTGCGCATATGGCGCATAGGGACATCTCGTCGATCCAGGGGACGGGCGGTTAACTTCGCTCCGACACACTCTCACCCTGGCAACTCAGGCCTAGGTCCGTTCCTCCGGCATGGGGCGCTTGAGCCAGCTGCCTTTCCGCTCGCGCGATACAGTGACACTGCATTCACTAGCTATCGACACACACTCATGACACTGCACTTCACACATACACACCACTCAGGTACTCTAAGCGTAAAATCGTAAAAAATAGCCTATATCACTCAGGGATTATGTAGCTTTCCTATTAGTAAAATAATTTTTAGAATCGGATCGGTAGTTCCAGAGATTACCTCCTAAAACCTACAAACTTCACTTCTTTATAATATTATTATTATAGACTAGAGCTGTCCTCCACGGTATAATTCACCCTTGATAAATACATTCAATCAACTCCTCAGCACGCCACCAACGCAGGGTGCGTATATCATCGTTCTCACTTTACGTATCTGCCTACACCTTTCCAAATTCTTGACGTTTATGGCTACGCAACGTTCCTTAGGGTCGTAGTGTAAAATTATATAGCCTATATAACCTTCAACTATAAATCTATACCACTTGTTTTACTAATCTCTGTCTATACTAAAATAATAAAGTAGAAGAGTTTTTAGTTAGATTATTTATTTGTTTAAACACGCTAATCTCTGAAACTACCATTGAGATTCGGAAAATTATTTTTGTATATGATAGCAAGCTTCATGGGGAATACTATAGGCTATCTAGCATTAGGCTACATCTTTCAGCTAGCCTTAAATATTGATTTTTGTTACGTAAGTCGGAAGAAACAGCACACCCGAACTGCTTTATCCGCGAGCGCTGGCGTAATGGTTACTGATACGTAAATACAATGTTGCAGAAAAATATTGCTCTTTAGTACATCAAAAAAACGTCCGGTATACTACTCGTATATGCCTATCTCTTATGTATAAGCCACAATAAGATATTTCGTGCCAAAAGTTGATTGAAAATTAAATATTAATTTATGTGCATTATTATTTGGTATGGTATATTAATACTTAAGAACGAAAGTTACTTCATCATCAAGACAATTCTATGAAGATAAACTTTACCCATTATAGCATGTTATTTGGACAGATAGTTTGGGAGATAATGGAAAATTAAGATAATTCAACACTCTGCTCGGGTCTATGACTTTAGGTGTGGTTACGCGAACGAGCCATGTGAGTTGTGATGCATAACAGGTGCAGTGGTTTCGGAAATTACTCTCCATATAAGTATACGCAAAATCGCATTCGATACTCAGTAGATGTACCATACTTCTTTAGATAATATAAACAAAGAAAACAGATCAGATATGAATGTGGGTTAATATGCATAAAAATAATGTATACATATGACGCGGTCACTGGGTCGCAAGACTGGCAGGTGAAGTGAAACCTCCTAAATGCATTAACTTGTATGATATTATACTTGGACAGCAAGCAGGTAAGTGAGAGTATAGATACTTAGACAGTATTTGCGGTATTGGTGTGCATAACCAAACATGTCACGGCTACAGAGAGGTATTTCGCGCCTTTTTGCCAACCCACACAAATCTGCGCCTGCGCATACAAGTACTGTCGCATACAAAACAGTTTTCAATGTTTATTTTAAAATGTTATATGTTTACACTACAAAGTTTTATGTAGTCTCAAGTTAACGACAAACAAACAAGTGAAAATAATATGAGAACAAATAGAAAGAAGACTTCCAGCAAAAGTTCATTATATTAATTTATAAATTATAAGTAATTATAATATGTAATATATACTTTTACGCTTATTACCGATTTGCCGGTTAATATGTTCAAGAACCATGTTAAGCAAGATTTATTGTCAAAAGGAAGTCTTTTCATTTTCTAATACCCGCTTGGCTAGCTACCACCCTCAAGTTGAAAATCTGTCGCCAAGCATCAATAGGTATGTTCCGGCAGCTGCACTTGAGAGCCAGTCTTCCACTAGGTTTAGCTTGTTATCATCTTGGGCCACATCGTCACTTAGATCAGGTGAGATTGTGGCTAATACGCCAAACCTATAACGATAAAAAAAATGATAAAGCCGTACGAGTTTCTTACAGGCTTTTCTCAATGACTAGAATGCTTCCCGAATCGTTAGTAGTGTGCTGACATTAATAACTGCCTTCTGAACTTCGATCAATATGTATTATTGATCGAAGCTTCTGAAGCCTAAATTGAATAAAATATTTCAGATTTTTATTATCAATAATGATAAATATAAGTTTAACTATCTATATAAATAAAATGATTGAGGTTTACCGTTGTGCGAGCATCACGTAAAAACCAATGAATAAATTTTGATAATATTTTTTTATAACCCACATATGGTACCTAATTATCAAAAAACAAAAAAAACATGATATCATCATTAACGATAATTCTGTAATCCACGCGAGCGGAGCCGCGGGCACAGCTATTTACTTTATATTAAAAATATTGGGTTTAAAAGAGAATCAAATATTTAATATAAATAAAGTAAGTGTACAGGTTAATCATCAGGCTTCATGTTTTTTTATAAAAGCTCGGCAAAATGGCTGTACCCACAGTACTTGATGGTAAGGACGGTTGTCCACAAGCAACGACTACCGCCACACACAACCGCAATCATCAATGTTATACCATGCCGATCTGCTAAAATGCCCCTTCACACCTCGTATGATATTCACAGTAAGAAGGACACGTTCGCTGGGAGATCATTCCGCATCCGTACGATGTGCGTGTTAAAAAATATAAAATTTAATACAAGCTTCAACTTTCGACACCGAATATACTAACACTTAATGCTTTTATACATTAGAGTATTGAGTGCAAACAAGTTAGTATCGTTTGATCGTGTCGTATGAAATCAGACGTTAAAAACCTTGACTTTTACGATTAACTGAACACACGGCCTTGAAATGCACTAAATTGTTTTTTGGTTACAAATACAATCCTGTATCGTATCCTTCCTATGATGTACGGCTGTAATTTTGTCATTAAATGGTTAGATTGAAAAAGACTATATACCTACCTAAGTTAAAATTGTTTGTTTGCAGTTCCGGAATTATGCATTCCTAACATTATAACCAACAGATCATTTCGGTTCTGTTGTCATGAATGCCGGAACACCATTATTGGAATTTTGTTGCTTGATACATAAAATAAAAAGGTATTATCCTTAAATAAACCTTATAAAAAACAAATTCTATAAATAAATATCAGTGGTAGGTTGTTGCGTATCTGGATCAGCCAGCTACGGAGAGGTTTGAAGGTTGGCATAAAAATATGTCTGTCGATGAATTGCCAATCTGTCGGTGGTCAACGTTGTCTTTGAATTGTAGTGCTTATCATCAGATACCGCGCCGCCACTTAAATTGGCTAATATAAAAATACATTTATAATAATTTACATAACCTTAATATTCCTCTAATATAGTTCGCAAAAAAAACTTTGTTTCCCTAAACCGGAACTTAAATAGAAAAAGAAAAAATATAATATACAGGAAATTATAAACTAGTCTATACTTACATTTCTCATTGACAACAGATGAACACTGAGCCGAAATAAATGAAGCTATAAATAAATATTCGGAAAGAAATTTTCTTTTGCGACGTGTTGAGAGAATTAAAAAAAAAACAAAAGAGACCGGAAAGAGGGATGAATTTAAAAAAAACTTAGACTGGTGAGAAGTGATTAATAAATACAGTAATTACTTCGACGTGGTGGAGTTGCTGATACAAATTATAATATAAAAGTTGTTCATAGTCTGTAAATGATACAGGTCATGTCGGCAGCGGTCAATTAGCAGATCTAAAGTGTTAATTTGGTGTCTAGGAAATGCATCATGTGGCGCATTACGGCATTACATAGCTTTCGTGAGCGACGAAGTTCATACAAATAATACTAGAATAATTTACATTTATAAGTGGAGAACATTCAAAATGTATACAGCATAATTTCTTCACTGGACGACAGAGATATATAAGACATCTAAGTTCCAAAAGCATAGATGGAAGAACCTACGTAAGGTTTGAAAGCGTAGAACGTAACTCCTTTTTCTGTCCCACGGCGACAGATCCCTTGTTTCTGTACCAATATTAAGTGTTGTTGGCAATACTGAGAGACAAACTTAATTTTCAAAATCTATTACTATGTCTCATCTTGTAGTATGCCTAAAACCCAGAGGTTTGAAATTGGTTACAGATGTAAAAAAAGCTATAAAGTATATTTAACATCGGTTATGTTCGAATCGAAATCTTGTACTGAGAGATCCGTTCCACTACACAATATATTTGCTTCGTGTATTTACCAAAAAAAATGAGTTTTTCACCGTCACTTGACCGGTTTTTATTATTTATTTTGATAATTTACTTTAAAGTTTACACTATATTGACGCTTGAATGTATAACCATGTTTCCGGTAGAACCAACAACAACAACAAAAAAATACGTTTCTTCTATTGGGACCCCCTTGACCCCTTAATATTTAACTTTTTGGATTTTTATCATTTCTTAGGGATTCCTACATAATAACACATATCCTATGAAAATTTCTACAAGGTACCTATTAGAATTTAAAACATGTAACATTTTAATGGTAGGTCCAACAGCGTAGGTGTCGCTTTTCAAAGAATGGAACCCTAAAAACTTCTTTACGGTTAACAAATAAAGTAAAAAATATGTTTTACTGCCAAAGTAAAATTAAAAGAGAGTCCCATAAATGGGCAAAAGTCAAGGTAAGGACTTAATCATCCCGTCAGACCACGACGAAAAAGCAGTTTCAACTTCTCAGTAATCTATGCTTGGTTCAAAAGCGGCAGCGGCATCACCACACCTGTTTCTATCGCAAAGCAGCGAGTGCCAGGATTCTGTTAAGGGGCGGGAAGGCAGGAAATAGAAAACTAATAATATGCACACCTCGCTGCATAATTGCCTTCTCTAGAAATATTTGAAACTTCATTAACAATGTCCTTCAAGTTGTTTATTACACATAGGAAGTGAGTAGGCAGGGCTATATCTGGCTACGCCCTTAAGCAGTGCTCGCGCTGCTGTGTTCCGGTGTAAAAAATGTAGTTGACAATACGCACTGGCAAAAAATGACAAATAGGTTTTTTTTTCTCGTTATATCATGGGCATTGGGCATCTGCCCCTACACCCCTAGCGAGAAGTTGGTAAGCGCACGACGCGAATGTGAGTCGTGCAGATGTAGAACGGTCTTCCAGTCAACATTTTCACTCCTTTCTGTATCGTTCAAACGAGCCGTGAAGAAACATTTCAGCAGGCCGTCACGACGGCGACCACTGTCGATGGAATCTGTCATAAAAGGTTGCCGTTGTCTTTGGTCGGTACCGTACCGACCGACCGTACCGTACCGTGCTGTAGTCATATTACCAACTTTAGTATTTTTATTAATTTTCCCTTGCCTGCCCCTCCTCCTCTGGCCAAAATCATGGCTGCGGCCATGCGTTAATAATAGTTACTTTATAGGAGACGTTATAAACGACAAAGTCTGTTATGTCACAGATCATTAGAGAAGCCGGGGTCGACGCGAGTCGCGACGTGGCTTTTAGAACCACGCCTCGCTATTGTTGCACCGTGCGAAAGAATCATCAAGTTCCACAAAAGCTGATATAAAGAACGATTACTGTAACTTTGTCTGCCGGTCTCCGTTTCAGGGGTGAACGACCCGAATCAATGGCCTGTGACGATTTATTACCACAGGTGTGGATTTGGACATATTTTTAGGTACTATCAATTGTTGAATAGGTAATAGTTTTAATATAAAAATGATATTTTAATCATCTGTCTTATTCTGATGTAGTATTCTTAATCAACCTGCTAAACTTACTTTTAATATCTATCATACACATTGACAAAAATTCATTGTAATGGCATAATTCAGTGCGTTATACGAGTATATAGGGATCTATTAGTGCACATTCAATAGTCTAGTTGTTAACGGTGTTATTTTAGCAATAACTGATGATGGCTAGTGGTCATTTTAATAGTTACTTAACATTACTTACTAGTATCCATAGCGTGTAGGGACACCTCGTCAATCGACGTGAGTTCGAGTCTTTGTAATAAGCCTGAGCTTTCGGTAAAAAATACATCGTGATGAAACTGTAACATTGTGATTTTATTTACTAATGCCCGGCTAACCAGCTATCACCCTCAAGTAGAAAATCTGTCGCCAAGCACCTATAGGTGTCTCGTGGCATCTGCACTTGACAGCAGTTCTCCCACTAGGCTTAACGTATTATCATCTTGAGCCGCATCATCGCTTAACATCAGATCCCAGTAAACACACGACATATATTTGACATCACCCTCACATCATATGTGTAAAATTATGTAATTAAGACATATATGATGTAAACGTGATGTCAAACAAAGCTAAGGTCCAGCTTAATCACCAGTTCACTATACGTAAACGTAATCGAAACTATTTACCTACCGCTATATGTCGAAGTAAAAAATCATATTTGCTTGATTTGTGTTCGATTATGCAAAAGTCTTTAAGCATGTCAGTGGAAGTTGACTAATAACCCTGGCCGAGATATTCTGGTATAAGATAACTGTGCATGTCTTACACATTACGCAGTATAGGTTTATCTTTTACAATATTCATATAAAAATAACAAATAAATCGTGGTTTGATTTTAATTTTTTAAGTTTCGATTGATTATGTACCCTTGAATTATACAAATAATCAAAGAATTGGTTACTTACAGATAGGATCAACTACAGGTAGTTATTTCAGTCTTACAAATTTATGCTTAGATTTATATTCTTCTGAATAGTTTAGTTTGGATCCAATTATAATAATACGATATATTATTGAATTAATTAATTTAATTATTATTGTATTATCGATGATACATCCCATTCCTAACTCTCGAAACTATTTACTTACAACCAGTAATATTAATTTTACACATATTAATGAAAATTTTATAACTTACAAATGAGGAATGACATATAGTTGTTCTCATGTACAACTATAACAAAATCCGTTTTCTTTACGATTTATAAAAGTATTATTGATTTTTTTATAACCTATTATTGTAACAATGACAATTCTTATAGCCTTTCAACTATGGAATAACTTGTACGTCACGTATACAAAATAGCTTTCTTCTTAATTCTTATAGCCTATTATTTGACTAATAAAGAAGCTTCCCGTGTACAAAATAGATAACAATCGATTAACCCGTTTTTGAATTACATCTGGACATACAAACAGACAGACACAAAATTTTATGGCATATTTGTGATAAGTGCCCTTTATAAAGTATGTCTACCGGGAAGATTGGAAAAAAATACACGTACAGACAGAGAACTACAGATTTATTAACATATACATAACATAGCTTGTAAATTAAATCCAACAGCCTGAACGTAACGTTTCTGTCAGAGAAGGATTTTTTAGAATCGTATCAGTCGTTCTAGATATTACCTCATACAAAGATATTCACAAACTTTTATTATTATTATCTATTAGTACCGATGAGTCCATTTCGATCCCAACTACGCCTCTGTGTCGGCCATCTTTTTTGTTATCTAACCGAAACGCTCACGTTTAAAATAGCGATTTTTAGACGTCAATTAACGTTAGCGATACACGGTAATTCGTCAAGAAATATGATGATAATAAACATATTTAATGTTTTGCCTCCAGTTGCGTGATTGTTAGAAAGTTTGAAATGTTTTAAATCACTGCAAGTACGTAGTATAATTTTCCGTTTCACTAATTGCGATGCACACGGTCGTAGTATATTATATCATATTTGAATTCATTATACTTTTTAGCGTTTGGCTTTAATCTTACCTTACGTTAAGTGACGATATGGCCCAGAATGGTTACACGCTAAGCCTAGTGTCCCTCCACTCTCCTTGCTCAGAAGTGCATTTGCCATCGCACCTATAGATGTTTGGTGGCAATTTTTTAAGTTAAGGGTGGTAGCTAGCCAGCCGCGCAATAGAAAATGTCTTACCACATACTATAGTTTCATTACGACATTTTCCTATACCGAAAGCTCAGGTACATTATAAGGATTTGCATTCAAGTCCATCGATGCGGTGACCTAATCTACACTGAGTCATAATTATTTAAAAAAGTAGAAATTAAAGGTATAACTACTTTATGTTTTGTAATTTGATTGTTAAATGTAATTTATGTACTAGCAACAATAGTTAACATAAAAATTAAATTATTTTAAACATATATATATATATATATAATCTGTATTGCAGTGTGATCACGACAACGGAAGAGTGCATAAACGTTGGCAAAACAAGTTCTTTAATGAGGCCACGGATAAATCTAGAATACAATATCCCTTTTATGATGAAGCCTTTTGTACCATTTTATTGTCTTGATGTATAGCCCAAGATAAGTTTTAATAGTAAGCATTACGTTAGTTGTGTTCATTAACGTCTACCTACACTAATGTTAATAAAGTTCAAGAGACTGTTTGTTTGGACGCGCTAATCTCTGGAACTACTAAATAGATTTGAAAACTTCTTTTTAATTTTTTAGCCTGTTATTGAGGAAGGTTATAGTCTATATAGCTTCACGCTACGATCTTAGGAATCTTAGGAAGGAAGGATCTTAGGAACATGGTCAATGAACGTCAAGCAATCTGGCAAACTACAGGCAAGTATGGGAAGTGGGAACAACGAAAAGATAAAAACATCGGTCCTTTGCACAATGGATGGTAATCGATTGAATATTTATTGTTTTTACTATGGAATATATGTCAGGCCGTCGAGCGACAACAGCGAAAAAAAAGTCATTGCGGGTTCCGAAGATTGCATACTTTACAAATTCGACGACTTAAAAAAGGCCATTCGCGCATAATCCTCCTTGTAGAAGATACCCGTATTATATATTGAAATATAAAATCGATTGTTTTATTTCAATAATCGCTTGTTCAATAATGCTAATGACTATCGATTAATCGATATATCATAAATGTTTTACCAACACTAATACAGAGTGCGTTGGGCGACGCGACGCGTTGTATACTTGATCGAATACATGTAACATAGGTGAAACCATGGGGGGCATCTAGTACCATATTAATGTTGGGGATAATATAAATATTTTTAGAAATGAGTGAATATTAATTAAATTATTATAAATATTATCATGAATACTACAGTATATCTTAATACGTTTTCGTTTCCAAACTGCATTTGAATATTTCTATAGTTTAAAGGCGTAGGTATCTAGGTAGTGAATTGTGAAGTAGGTGAACTGTGAACTGGTAGACTTGAATTACCGCATGGCTCAGATGCCTAGAGGTGTATTAAATGTGATGATTAATAATTTGTCTTAAAAATTATGTTTCCACATATGTATAATTGAAGCAAATGTAATTAAATTCTCTTTATTTTGAATGCTATAAATACATGGGTAAAGTTTTAAAGCCTCCTCCATTACATTTAGGCTCAAGGCTTGATCCAATCTGTTGGTCCAACGTTTATATTATCTTAGATGATGTTTGTTACGAAAATTTTTATAAAAAAAAACCGAGATGAATTTATTATAAGTACAAATGTTTTATTTTTATTGGTTACAAATATTTTTTGATTTATCGTTAGTATTCTACAATTTTTATACAATTCTACGACAAAGTACCTTGTTATAGTTATAACACTAAGAAACTTTGCATTATAAACCTTAAAAAAAAACATACAAATACTTTAATAAATTATAGATTCTACCGTTGGCAGATTCATTGCTGATTTTAAGTATGTGCAACCTGAAATTTGCAGTAGACGTACATATGTTATGAAAATAACTCACTTGTGTGAATACGTTGATAATTATTCGGATATTGTGACGTTTATAGAGTGGCGTAGGTGTAACGTAAACATGCTTTCCAGGTAATTCAAAACGTCTGGACATAGTCTGTCTTCGTGGAGTTGCTAAATCGTCTATTTAGAAACAATTTTTGTTTCGACAAGTAGGTACTTCGTTTACGAAAGTATGGCTAGGGGGACTTACAAAATTCTTAACCTAAACCTAAGTATTTGAATAAAAAATAATAATATTTTAAAAGTGAGCATGGTATAATAATATATACTAATATTATGTGAACGAGCTAATCTCTGGAACTACCAGACAGATTTGAAAAACTCGCTTTGCATTGTATAGCATATTTATTGAGGAAGGTTATAGGCTGTATAACTTTACGCCACGACCCAAAAGAGCAGAGCAGTAACCGTGAACGTCAAGAAATATAAAAAACTGTATGTAAATTACGAGAATCGATACCAACGATAGGCAATAAGTTTTTTTTTCAAACTTTTAGTGTTTAATTTTCCCTGATACATTAAGTAAATTTTGATACATTAATAACCAAGCATTAGTTATGATATTGTCGATTCTTTAAGTGTCAAATTGTCCTTCTATTAAAAAAGTCGACAAAAAAGTATTTTTTTTGTTTCTGTTCTAACGCTTGAGTTCTAACAATCAACCACTCCAATTTCTATTTGCAGATTTTAATGTGTGCTTTTATCTGATTTACGTCGATAAGTAAATTTGAAAGATTTTAATTGATTTTATAAGCAGCAGATGGTAGCACTTTGATCAACCCGATAGCAAATTGCATATTATTTGTGAAGGGCACAGTAGTGAGTGCTTACTTGTCTACCACTGCCGCAACAACCGCTTGTGTATTACCAAGTTAGAATATCAAGACAGTGTAAACAAGATGTTTATTCATTCGGTTTTATTTGCCGCGAATTTATTCAAGTAAGAAGCAAAAAATTTGAAGCTTTACGAAGCTTATGAAGCCTATTTTAACCTCAAAATCTGAAATTAAGGTAAAAATGGGTACCTTATTTTGCCTGTGTTAATTGCAAAAATATTTCAGAAATTCAGAGAGGAAAAATAATGTCAAGTCAGAACCAATTGTAGAGCCTAAGAATATATTGATGCCGCCGTTAAATATAAAATTGACCTAATGAAGAAATTTATGAAAGCTCTGGATTCAAATTCTGCAGCTTTTGAATATTTAAAGGGATTTATTCCCAAATTGTTTGAAGCTAAAGTAAAAGCGGGTATTTTCGTCGGACCACAAATAAAAAAAGCAATGATGATTTCACAAAATTCCTCAATTTTCATGATAAACAAGTCTGGGAGAGTCTTAAAGCAGTAGTTAATGATCTTCTTGGTAACAACAGAGTTGACAATTTTATGAAGAGTTGATTGAAACTATGCTTCAAAGCTTTAAAATTATAGGCTGAAGAATGTCACATAAACTTATATGCTATATTCTCACCTGGATCAATTTAAAGACAATATCAGCCTACGCCTACGCCTACTCAGGAGATTACATTCGGGGTTTAATACGAGAAAGCCCATACAAATATAAGAGAACAACTAATAATATTTATTTATGATTTTTTTATTTTATTTTACATTTATAATTTATTGTTCATTATTCTTGGATTAAAAATACTTTGATGATCAGCAAAAACTATTTCAACCGTGATTAAAAATAAAATTATAAAAAAGTATATGAAAATAAGTCATTATTCTTAAAAATTCAAAAAATTCTACAAACTCAAACTTTCATATAAAAATATTTTTCCCTTTATTTGTAACATAGGAGAAACCAAAATTTCACATGCAGAAGCCAGGCCCAAAAATCGTGTCGATCGGTGTTATAGCTAACTAGGATCTTGCTCATCCATAATTTACTTTATATACTGACATGATTTATAGTCCTCAGTCAATTATACGATTTATTCGAATAATAATCAGTCCATTATTAAGAAACAATTAGATGTTATTAGGAAATTATGTCATGTGAATCTGTTCTTTTAATTTAATTCATATTCAAGCATTAATCTTTTGTTGAAGTACAAACAATATATAGGCCAAAGCGCATACGGCATCCTATTGAGAACAAGAAAATCTATTTTTTATCACGCACTAAACTAATTAGTTACATATCTTCATCGCTCTTTAGGCGAAGTTGAACTGAACTGCCAATGTGTATCTCGCACTTTCATTTAATACATTCGTTGATTTTGACTACCAAAGTTTACACGTATAAGAATAGTTGAGAACCTCATTTCGATGTTCAAAAATAAGAGCCATTATTTTAGAGTTTAAAACCGTGAATGTGATTTGTTAGCGGGAAACGCGACGGAAAAGGAGTAAACGCACCATGAAACCAGCGTTGCAGCATCCGAAAATATAGTGTAACTATATATAGACGTAAGGAAATGCCATTCGCTCAGATTTAGATTTATTATTTATTTTATTGTAATAATTGTCGATGTACTCACCAGAATCTTGCGCTCGCATGGTACAGCGGTCGGCGGATACTTGTTTATTTCACTGAAATTATATTTGTTCGCGTCACCGTACGTCGCTCGCGCAGATCCCGGTCGTGTGGCGCCCGCCCGGGCGGTATGCCGACTGCCGGCGCAAACGCGCACTCGCCCGAACACATTTGTGATACACTATACTTTACACAGTGTCCGCATTACCAATTAAGACTCACATTATTAGGTATAATCTCGAAATTAACATAATAAACTCCAAGTTTACACGATTCTTCTGAACGTATAAAAGGAATAAACGCGTCTGCATTTCAAATCAATCGCTCGTAAAACTCCATTTGTTGCATGGTAAACACGGTGTGTTAGTGTTGTTGGAAAACTCTGTGTGTCCAGTCTGAACTACTCAAGCATTGAATCAGTGTTTGTTCGCTCTACATAGTGCAATTGCTTATCCAACAATCTCTTTCGTCTGGTAAATTAATGTTGCAGAGATGTCTTAATTTTTTGTAAATCTTGAGATGCTAGTTCTTTACATATTACTTACTGTCAGCTGTGTTTATAAATCTACTTAGAATTTTATTAGAATCGTTATCGAATAGACAAATTTTCACTGTAAACTTCTTTGGATAATTTATACATGTTACGCAAACAAACAAACGCACAGATACTATTTTGTAAAAACTAATTATTAGACAATACCACATCATGTTTTTTTTTATTCGCAATATATCTTCGTACCTACTCTACGTAGCTCTTTCTTTATAAAACAGTTAAACCAATTAAAAATAATGCATCTTTTATTTATTAATCTTGTACACACATTATTTAAAATCAAGGTAATTGCAATGCATAATTTAATTACTCACCTTTAAACAAAAATATATCTAGATTCCCACGTAACAATTGTTATTAAAATTTCCGTAATTGGCGACCTTGCTAGTTAATATTTGAAATATAATTATAGAAAAATGAAGATTCACTGTCTGCTTAGTATGTTTGTATTTTTTTTCAAAAATAACAAAACGGTTTTTACGATTCTTTTACTTGCTATATATACCTAAGTATGAGGAGGTTTTATTATATAAAATAACTACTAGCGTTTTGCTCGCTGCTTCGCTCGCGTCATAGTTCAGTCTCATCTTTTTTACTTTGTAACTGAATTGCTAAATACCAATTTTTATAGATCTATCTTCAAAAATAACGGATTTTAATACAATCTTTCATCCCCATTTTCACCACCTTAGGGGTTGAATTTCCAAACATCCTTGCTTAGTGCTCACCTACAGTGTAAAAAAGCCCGCATGCAAATTTTCACGGTCCTAGCCCCAGTAGTTTGGGCTAAGCGTTGATGTATCAGTGACTCAGTTATATAGTTATCCTTTTATATACATATTATAAAACTCATCGTCTCTCTGTCCGTTTATGTTCATATCAAGCGAAAAGCACTTACTCGATTTCCATGTTATTTCATTCACAGCTATTTTATCTGCCCAAGTTATAGGATATATTTTGTAACATAAAGTAACATATGAAATAAGCAGTGACGATAATGGTGAATCAATTCGGAAAAAGACACATTAGAGTCTTACGTTGAGTAAACCATACGAGATATATCAAATTAATGTTCTACATAATTGTAGATCTTAAAAGACCTACAAAAAAGTCAGCGATAGCATATAATATCTATCTTCTAAGGAGCACCTACAATAAGCATTTTTGTCCTCCATATTTTCAGCGGAGGCAGCATGTTTTGTGGATCACAACTAGTATAAATATATAGATAAAGTACCACTGTTATAAATATAATAATTGTTTATGAGTTTTTCCTTTTACTTTTATTCCTCGTACTGCTTATTGGCTCGGTGTTAGTAGTACAACGTTAAAGCTTAGATTTAAATATGATTCCCACACAATTCATATATATATAAGAATTAAAATAAAAGTTTTTTTGTGTTTACATGTAGTAAAGAAACGTACTAGAGTTAACCTCAACATATAATCCAATTAAACTGCCGGTACCTAAGTCTATTACAAGAGTGAAAAATCAGTACAAGGTCATCGACTGTTTAAATAATACTCTACGTATTTCTCGATAGTCAAAACTTGCCTGCTGCTTCATCTGTTAATTAATTTCATTCTGGTTACTTTTCTACTTGGCTAAGTTTTTAGGATTTTACAGTGAAAGTTTGTTTTATTGATTAGTAACTGTGTCGACAGCTCTGCACATATTTATTAGGTAGGTACCCACGTAGTAACGTTTTCCTCTCGTGATTTTATTTTTATAATATTTTTCGATTTCTTAAAGTGTTATTGACAATTCTTAATGCATAAATCAGTTTAAGGAACATATATTTCCCGTGTACAAAATTTCATTAAAATCGACTTTGAACTTTTTTAAATGATTTTTAAAGTTTATTAGTGTCGATTCTTTTGGATTATGGAATAATATATAAGGTAAAACCACCAGTAATTGACACTGCACCAATAGTTGACACTCTGACGAAGAAAATTAAATATTTGATACTAAATTGATTTGAAGTCTTGAGTTTGTTAACCGACTTTTATAACTGACTGTACCTATAAGTATTTATAACATTAAAAATATATCAGTAATCAGTCATTTTGGCCATCTCGATCTTTGGCTTCCTTTTTTTCTTAATATTTAATTTTCTTCGTCAGAGTGTCAACTATTGGTGCAGTGTCAATTACTGGTGGTTTTACCTTACTTACTACCCATTTACAAAATTTTATAAAAATCGTCAATTTTTTTTGAGTGAAATTCAAATGTACAGACGGACAAAAAAAATGAAGTCCTTGATCTGGGGGTTTTTAATACATAACAGTTATAAAAATAGCGTATAATTACACGTACCTAAAATAGGAAAACATATTCATTAATACGTATAGACATCATTACCTTTAATCAAGATTGGCATACTGTCATACAGCTTGTCGTTAAGTTAAGTTGTCCGTTCATTTTTTGTTACCCATCGCTTCGTCGAGAAATTCCAATTCTGAAAGTAGTAGGTACCTACGTGTAGATGGATTTACCTAAGCCCGGCTCGAAAATATTGACGTCAAAAATACTTATTACTTTATAAGTATGTAAAATACATTGTATTAAGAATTGATACAAAAAATATCCTAAAATACTTCAATTCCTCGAGGTATCAAATTCTCATTACATACATAAGCTATGTACGTAGAGTAATATTTGTGTGTGGAGTTTTCTAGATGGGATTTTATGATCAAATCCGAAACTATGAGAAATAGAGAAAATTGGTATAAGGAGTCATGAGCTCGAATTATGAGAAAGTTTGGTTTTTCAAAAATATGATGCCTGTATTATTATTACATTGGATTTTGTTACAACTGAGCCTTTTTATCAAATCTGTGCTACTAACGATCAAATACATACAAAGGAATGTATTACTAAAAATGAAAAGAAATGGCTAATTTTTACAATTTACTTAGTATTTGACTGCGTTCAAAATCCTCGATATCCTATCCTATTCTTTTATCGTCGATAAAATGTCTTGCTCATTTATATTATTATTTAATTATCTTTGTTAACTTACAATTATTATGATATAACGGGATTTAATATAACTTTATCTTTAATGTAACCCCATAGTAAATATTCCAAATTGTGTAAAATCCAATGATTTTGCCGGTTAACTCACAGGACCATGACCTCCAGTCAAGTCATTCATATAATGATCTTTAGTCATCTCTCATACCACAAGGCTGCTATGAACTGGGGTACTGTTTTGTTAGTAAGAACGTATAGGCTTTCATAAACATAATTTAAAATTGCCATATACCTGATCTCAAACTCCGCTGAAATTTTTTTACCTAGTATCCCACACGACCGATTGAATGAAAATCGAAATTGAGACTGCCCTTCGTGTACTCATAAGGGATTTTTTTAGATTACTAATGTTGATATTTGCGGTTGTACACTCAATTGTAAAAAAATATATTTTATTACCATTTCCATACCAAAATCTTTAATAGGTATCTATCTGAGTTTAGTTATTGTAAAAATGAGCCATTTCATTTAATTAAGATTTTGTTTTTCTATATAAGCAGCATTTACGTAACTTTTAAAAATCTTAAACGTTATATTAATCAACACAAGCAATACTGCGATTAATAAGCAATGCAACGTTGATCCTTGTCATCGCCCACATTATTCCAACTCCATATACGCGTAGTCACGTAAGTGAAAGGTAAGGTACCAATGTGTCGATATAGAATTTATTACCAAAGTAATTATAAATTATAATATGATTATTATTCGTTTTAAATTCTAACGGTATCTATAGCTAAACACTGCCATGACGCCATTAAAATATATTATTATTGACAGTAGATACAAATAATACTTAGTTGGCCCTTAAACTCGGGATCTTAGGGTATAGAACTTATGCGCCCCTAGAGGAAGAGTGGACAAACTCTTTTTATACTTTTTATTTTGCGCTCTCTCTTATTTTCTCTTTTCCAAAGAGATACCTCTCTTCCCTACCGGACACAGAGAAATTTCTTTGGAGATTTCTCTCTACTTGGGGCAGCCCGACTGGTGGAATACCTCCACCCTACAGAAGATCGCAGTCAAATGACCTAGTGTTGTGTTTCTGCGGTGAGTAGGGTTTACAGACCTCCTTGGGGTAGGGGGTTCAAGGTCGGCAACGCGCTTGTGATACCTATGGTATTGCAGGCGTTCATAGGCTACGGTAGCCGCTTACAATCAGGCGGGTCGTATGCCTGTTTGCCACCTTTCTAGTATAAAAAAAACCTTATTTATACTTTATAGGGTTAGCATTTGACCACAATCATACCTGATATTAAATGACGATGAGGTCGAAGATGGTAACACGCTAAGCTCCGAGAGGACTGGCTCTCGAGTACAGCGGCCAGGCCACATTTGGCGACAGATTTTCAACTTGAGTGTGGATAATTAGCAAAGCGGGCATTAGAAATAATATAATACCCAATCTATGGTAGGCTACGTAACTATGGTAGAATCAAGATGTTTTCCTTCACTGAAAGTTTATCCTCATTTTAGGATTCAAACCTACATTAATCGACCTGGTGGTTACCTTGCTACAACTTGAGCCATAATTGCAAATCTAGCATAACAAACAAACTTTTTTTCGAATTTCAGACACTAAACCTGTGGTGAAACGAAAACTGCTCGGGTATATGTACTATTTCATCTCAAAATCGAAAATATCTTATTCAATTTAAGTCCCTAAGAAGGCACTTATGAATGTTAACACCCTAGTCTACACTAATCTAGATGCCAGCTCCATACTCGCGCCGTGAACTCCGCGCGACGCGAACTACTTTCCACACTCACAATGTTCACAGAACTCACTGGTACAAATGGACGTATTTTCAGCTGCTGCGTCGTTGACTCTATGTGCATTATCCTATAGACATGTTTATTTTAACATGTTACACCAAAAGTACCATCAAATCTGGTAATATTATTATAAATGTGGAATAATTTAAACATTTAATGTAATTATTACAATACGGTTATATATTCAGTTTATAACGAATCGAACTGTGACGCCGTGAATGTGGATGAGCGTTCGCGCTATTCGCGTTACGCGGCCGCGTACCCTAAAAACCGACTCGGAACGGAAACCGAGGCGCGAACAGGCGTGAAATCCATCCACACTCGCGTTCACATCCCTTCACGAGTGGTCACGGCGTGAGTATGAGCCGGCAAGAGAGGTAGAGCGTAGAGAAATTTATTTGGAGATTTCTACTTGGGGCAGCCAGATAACCTTGTGTTGTGTTCCTACGTAGAGTAGGGTTTCTAGAGCTCCTCGGGGTCCAAGGTCGACAACGCGCTAGTGATATCTACGGTATTACAAGCGTTCATTGACGACGGTAGCCGCTTACCATCCGGCAGGTCGTATGCCTGTTTGCCACCTTAGTGTTGTGTTAAAAAATAAAGAATTTAATTACCAATTTAGGTATATATCTAGCACATACTGCTGTCTATTGTTTATTCTACTCCTGCAGAGAATTGACCTTTGTTATACGCCCTTGCCCTATTCTAACTTATCTTGCTTCTATTTGACAATTGACCATTGTCATAATTCCGAGGAGCGGCCACCAAATCTCCAGAAGTCTCTTTAAAATATTCCGAATTTCCGAGGCCCCGTAAGTAAGCAAAATAAAAAGGTCATCCGTCTGAAATCCCGGTTATAATTTTGTCAATAGTATGGGGCCTCATTTAGTTACGTGCGCCGCCAAAGACCTACAACAGGGCTAATCTAGCAGCCCAACACATGGGCTCTCTCTCTCAATCTTTACCATCTCGATATAGGTCTTCAGCAAATCTAGAAATTTCGATTATCTTCTTACGTTTCAGCCAATATTTTTACTGCTTCATGTGAATCAAAATCGCCGGGAAGAGATATGACTATGAGGCGTGTTCATCACACAAACGTTGACTATACAACCAAACTAGTAACATTTTCAGTACCTATTCTATCTGCAGCAAATATGATTAGGACGAAATGGAAAGCAATGTATTCACACTTAAATAACGTGACTAATATTGTAAAAATATACAGTGACGTTCATGAAAAATGAAGAATGATATCAAAAGCGCATAAATAAAATATTTACCAATTACGTAGTGGAGTCGAATAAAACAAAATACAATTTACTTTTATAAATTGAAGAATTTTATTTGTCTAAGGAATGTAACTAAAATAAACTAATAAGACACGTACTACTTAAAGCGAAATAATTAACTAAATTATAAACAACACAACTTTCTCAACTACGCATTAATTCACTTCGCATCCATAGTTTATTTTCAAGTGTTCGTATCGAAACTAATTTTTATAGAAGTATAGAAAACAAATACGAGCGCAAAATTATTACCATAAAATACTGAAACATAAGATAATAGATAATTAAAAATATAAAAATTCTATTTAGTTACAATAAATATCATATTTGTCTATATTTATTTATATTGTGGACAAAATGGTTTTGGATTTTTAATTACAAATACGCAAAAAAAATGTTAGGGATAGTCTTGATACTTAAAATATTGGCGATTTCGCTCCCGTTAAATTATTAAATTAATTATAATTACATTGGTGATAAATCACAAACAATTATAGTGTTGTTCACCAGTATAGTTTCGTCTCGAGGGCGGGGAGGGATTCGATATGCATAATCATTTGAAAAAATGCTTTTATTTGAAATGTATGTAAATTTGTATGACAGATTTTCTTGATAACAGAGTATATGTCCAAAAGAAATATTGTCATAGACATCATAAGAAAAAATTGTGACTGAAAAAATACTACAGGCAGCATCGAGGATTTAAAAAGTGAACGGAGACGATTATAATAGTAAGTATCTCAACACAATAATGAAAACAGAAATTTGTGTATTGTGTATATGGTAAGTATGTGTATTGTGTATATGTTAAGTATGTGTATTGTGTATATGTTAAGTATGTGTATTGTGTATATGTTAAGTATGTGTATTGTGTATATGGTAAGTATGTGTATTGTGTATATGTAAGTATTTGTATTGAATTGTGTAGATTTTTTTTTGTGTTCTATAAATCTCTTCACTAGTATGCTCTCATTGGCACATATAGAAGGGGTCGAGTGTTCTGCGGCAATGCCCACCTCAGAATTGTCTATTGCCAACCCTAGGATGTTGGGTCACTAACCTTTAAATTAGATTTTAGCTTCATCGCCTCCTGCATATGACCCTAAATACGCCAAAGTCTGACCCTAAATACATAGCGAGAAAAAAAAGTCAATTTAGCGGGCCAAATTAATTATTACAATACCTAATTACAATTCATTTATATCCTGCATCGTCCATGTTTGCGTTCTATAAAAATACATGACAAAATCAAGTGAAACATTTTACATTACTATACATTGTTATAACGTGGAAAACAAGTCACTCCTTTTGAAAATCTTCTTGTATTCGCTTTATACAATATTTAGGATGTGATTACATTACTACCTAAGAAAATGGACCCGCATTTTCAAACATTCTATATTTTATAAATAAAAATCTTTAAGTTTGGTATAAATAAAGAGACGACATAGTGTATTTATTATTCACGAAAAGCAGAAATAAAAATACATCTGATTGGTTATTCTACGAGATATGAAACACTTGTGCTCGCCTCCCCCGCGCCATCTATACCGCGGTTTCCATTTCAAATACCTAACCATAATAATTAGATGATACTTTAACGATTAAAAAAAATGATGTCGCTTCAATTTTCGTGTAAAAGTACATAACGTTTTTATATTCATCATGCGGTAACAGTAATTGAACTAACAAGAAAAATGCACTTTCGTACCAGATTGCCATCGAAACTACTCTGAAATAGATTTTTCACATTAAAATTGTATATATCAAACGAATCTAAGGATTTTCAAATAATATATTTGTCAAAATTGTTTTTCGTCATTCAATTTTCATTTCGTCATACGTCATGTCCTTATTAGGGTTGTGCGAATAACATTCAAATCAAACTTAGAATTATTCGTGAATTTTTCGAATAACTTGTCACGATACCCCTAGTTCTTAAATGAAAACAGCCAAATGGCTTTATCTTTAATTTAATATACTTTTTATTTTAGTTTAACATGTAATTTTTCAGAATACAACTTATGTAGTTGGATATCCACCTGACTGCCCTTTTCATGTCTTTTACATATCACCTGAGAAAGGCAAATCAGATTTTGGCGGGATCTTCGTCTCTCATTTGGTGCATTTTATTGTCATCCATAAACTTGCGTTATTTACCCTCTATTATAGCATTGAAGGAATTTTCGTGATATAGTTTCGACTTTCGTGCACAAGTGTGCAAGTGGAGTGGGTCATAAATAGAATGCATTTCAAGTTACCACAAAAACTCCCCGGAAAGTTCTAACAATTCTCAATTATTTTTACAATTTATCAATTAATATTCACCATATTGTTTGAAGAATAAAAAAAAATCAAAGTTTGGCTTAAAGGACGTGTATCTAAATTCTTCAATTATAAAAAATTAAAGCAAATCCAAGGTATAAGTCCAATTCAACGAACTACTTTTCAAACCATAGTAAACATTGAGAAGATATTTGCGGACGTGTACAATGACGTCATAAACTCGTATACATTACTATTATTAAAATACTTTAAAGCGATCTAAAATGAATACGTGAAAAATGCATACAAATTATTGAATAATTTATTATTTTAAAGTCTAACCCAAATAAATTTATGATAAGTTGATTACTCACGATAACATTTATACACCGTGAATAATTTAAATCAATTAATGAGAATATTTTCATCAACCAAAGGCAATAGACAATCGACATTTTCATTATTTAATATTATTATTTACAATTAAAATAAACTATTGTAAGCTTTCGACGTAAACGTGTATCTCGAGCCTGCAGCGTTATACGTATATATTTGTCTCCTTTACTCACATATAATACAGTTACGAGTAAAAAAGATATAATATCGATATCAATCTAATGTAATAAATAAGCAACGAGAATTCGAGATATAATTACGTTCCGATTTTCAATCGCATAATCGAATCCATTTCCAGCTTAGTAACAATTCTGTTGTTTAAAAAAATGCCATACTGCCATAATATTGCCATATTTATCGATATATTATTTACAAATAAAGTTATATATTAAAAAAACTCGAAGTAACTGTGGAATCAATATAAAGACCGAGAAAAAACACCATGTAAGGTTTGCAATAAAAAGTTTCCAATAACTATCGTCGACAAAAAAACAACGAGTATGCGATTGAAAATGATAGCGCTGAGGTCTCATTGGTCACAAACATTATATCACACACATATTGGTCTATATTGAGGTTTGTACAAACATTTGATCCACGCCTACTCGGTGAGATCGACCAAGTCGGCCGACAATCATTTGTTGGGCGACGTGATACCGAGTGCGGCTGACAACAGTCGAACAACGTTCTTTTGTTCTGTCGCCTCGTTTTCTGTAACCAAATATTCACATACAAAATTATACAATTTTATAATTTATATATATTTATTTATTTATACAACGATGGTGGCAAACAAGTATACGGCCCGCCTGTGTGTTAAGTGACGATGTTGCCGAAGATAATAACACGTTAAACCTAGTGGAAGTCTGGCTCTCAAGTGCAGCTGCCGGAACACACCTATTGGTGCTTGGCGACAGATTTTCAACTTGAGGGTGGTAGCTAGCCAGGCGGGCATTACAAAAAGCCCTACCACCATGCTATGGTATCCTCACGATGTTTTCCTTCACCTAAGAAAGCTCCGGCTCATTGCAGGGATTCGAACTCACGTCAATCGACGCAATGTCCATGCATGCTACCACTGAGCCATCATACAGATTAGAAGAAATATTTATAAATAATCTCACCATCTTCTCCGGTGACGTGTTTCTCTAGGTTTAGTTTGTCCTGTGCCACTTGGTAGATACCTTCCTCGATAGTACCCGCACTCAGCAGCCTGTAGATGGTTACTGGACGGGTCTGGCCGAGTCTGTGACATCTGCGATATTAACAAATAATTAAAAATCATTAAATATTAATATGTCGACAACCCTTCAGATATATTACAGGGTGATGATGGCGTTTTCCATAGGTAGCATCACAGGGAATTTGTTTTCAATAATTCTCTCTTAATGATCGCCCACCTATATATATAAAAGGATAACTAACTGACTGACACTGCCCAAACTACTGGGGCTAGGACCAGAACAATTTCCATGCGGGTTCCTTTTACACTGTAAAGGAAGATTTTTGGAAATTCAACATCTAAGGCAGTGAGTAAAAAGGGGATGAAATTTTGTCATTGTGAAGTGATCATTATTGAAGGTAGAACTATGAAAATAGGTATTTGGCAAGTCAATTACATAGTAAAAAACACGTGTTTCCTAGTTTTTACCGAATCCAATACTTAATGGTGTAAATGATGGGGTAAAAGTTTGTATTTTTAATGAGCACTATGATTCAAGTGCAATTGGCTATGATATATTCAATTAAAAAACAAAATTACACCAAACGAAGCGGGCGGGCAAAGTCCAGTGCAAAATTTCACGCATCCAAACCTAGACTCACCGGTTTAAGATGTGCTTTATCTGAAAGTCACTCTTATGAATTTTATTAAGTACAATATTAATTATAATGTAAAACAGCTACATACTTAAAACCCTTTGGCTCACAACATCACACAAAATTCATTAATACATGCATGGGAGTAAAGTTAATAAAAAACGTATGTGTGTATATGTGCATTTATATTTGCCAATGTATTTATTTAATAAAATTCACAATTGTGGACAATATAAAGAATAGACTACATCGATAAGCAGGCATTCAGCCATTTATGAATTTTAATTTAAATCTCAATAAAGCCTTTAATTAAACAGTATATAGTAAAAAAAAAAAATTCCTAATTAATTTGCCTCTACAACCCTGTCCATTTACGTCTTTTGGCAAAAGCCTTTCCAACGTAGACCGACCATTTAAATCTGTCGCCAGCCACTCTTGTCCATATACCACCTGCCACAGCCTTAATTTCATACACGCATCCTATGTGTGCTTTGCATTATGACTTGTAAACCAATATAAATATATATATATATTGTTTTTAACCATTTTTCTTCTTTGCCCTTAATTGTGTGCCCCGCCCATTTAAGTTTTCTTACGTGTGTGCGTGTCTGTGTGTGTGTATGCATGTGTTTCTGGCAAAATTATAACTGACAAGTAAATTATACGTCTTCTCACCTGTCCTCGGCTTGCTTGTCGTTATACGGATTAAAATCTATGTCGTGAATGATAACAGTGTCAGCGGCAGTCAAGTTAATGCCAAGCCCACCGGCTTTCGTCGACAGGAGGAACACGAATATATCTTCATTATTGTATTGGTCTATTAGTTCTTGTCTGGAATATTCAACATTAAGCATTATTTTATTTTTTTATATATATATATTAGCACGATATAGTGACAGCAGTGTGATTGATCACAAGGACAATACAATACGAAATGACGGTGACAACCAAGAGACCGGCAATCCATCGACGGTTGCCGTTGTGATGCCGTGCAAGCCTCTGGTCTGCTGGATACGCACTGACTGATGCCGAAACGTGACAAACCAACACAGTCACTGTCAGGACTATCACCATGTAGTATGTGGTCGTAATCCAGTCAAGTATAGGTCGCTACCATTCCGCTTGGACTAAAATGACAGCTGTGATAGACCTGTTTTTTTTTAATGTTGCATAGTTAAATCATTAATCGAATAGTTGCGAAATAACTCCTCCATTTCATTTTGACTCATTGGTGTAATAAATATAAACGTAATACATTAAATATAAAACAATAAAAATTAACAAACAGAATACACAAATTCTTCCTGTAATAAATAAGAAATCTAAAATAAAGTAAATGCGATCGATAGAATGTAGTCGCACATAAATGAGTAGAAATTACATGAGGGATAGTTTCTTTACAGATGTAAATTTTTACCTGTGAAATACTTGAATATGGCAACAGTCTTTTATGATGATTGCTATTTTATAAAAATAAAAATAAACTTTTTTGTTGGTAGGTATGTGTACTATGGGTTCTGTTACCTGTGTTATGAATTACTTTTATTAATATGGCAACACTTGTAACCATCCGCCATTTTGTGCATAACAAGAATCGGAATTAGACACGCCTAAGCGTATGGCAGATGTACACTCGTTGTATAGAGTTCGCGATCAAATCGGACACGGTTCTACCTTCCGGCTAAATAGCAATATATTTGACTAGATGTGCTCCACGGTTTCACCCGTGTTAAATTTATTTCACCAACTATCCACCGGACCGCCGCTAACGCACTTGCGTAGTCAGCCTATCGTTGTTCCCAATTCCCTTGCCAGTTATCTTAATGTTCTTGGTCAATCCTCCGCTTCTTAAAGTCGTAGCATGAAATTATATAGCCCATAACCTTCGCCAATGAATTGGCTAAGAAAACGCGAAAAGAAAATTGCAAATCTAACTAATAGTTTTAGAGATTAGCGTGTTCATACAAAAATATTTCAATTTTACAATATGATTATGAGTAAGATTAGCAACCTGTCAACAACGGCCGTGCTGCCGTCGAGTCGCAGGTAGCGATACCCTCGCAAAGAGAGGTAAGGCTCCAGGATGTCCAGCATCATCGTGAACTGGCTGAATATGAGCACGCGGTGCCCGTCCGTCTGCAGCCGCGGCAGGAGCTCGTCCAGCTTTTGGAACTTGCCAGAATCCAAAATCAGATCTTCCGGGACTGAGAATTTTCTTATACACTGTCGATAAATGATAATTTTTAGTAAAATGCACTATATCGATAGTGAAAAGGATAATTGAATAACGTGCATTCAACAAACTTTACATGCTAGTCAATTGGTCTATGTAGTTTTAAAAATCTTAATATAACACTCTTTTAATACTAACAGAGCGTCTACGGCTACGCAAGCATTTATTACACTGACATTATTATTAATTGAGAAATTGTATATACTTCCCTTGTGCAATATTTCATTAAAATTGATTGTGAACTTTTTTTACATTTCCTAAATGTGTTATTGTCAATTCTTATAGCCTATCATTTATGGAATGACGTATGCTTCATGTCTGCAAAATTTGATTAGAATCGGTTCAGAACTGATGTTTTTTTTAGGTTTTCTAAAAGTAATATTGACCATTGTCATTGCCCATCAATTATGACATAACTTATACTTCCCGTGTACACAATTTGATAAAAACCGGTCAAGCCTTTTTTTAGTTACATCCGGTTATTCAAACAGATTTTTTTATCAATGGCATATTCGTGATCAGTGTCCTTCATATTTTTTTTATTAATGCCATATTCGTGATCTGTGTCGTTCATATTTTTTTTATCAATAGCATATTCGTGATCAGTGTCCTTCATAAATTTTTATTAATGACATATTCGTGATCAGAGTCCTTCATATATTTTTTATTAATGGCATATTCGTGATCAGTGTCCTTCATTTTTTTTTTATTAATGCCATATTCGTGATCTGTGTCGTTCATATATTTTTTTATCAATAGCATATTCGTGATCAGTGTCCTTCATAAATTTTTATTAATGGCATATTCGTGATCAGTGTCCTTCATATATTTTTTATTAATGGCATATTCGTGATCAGTGTCCTTCATATTTTTTTATTAATGGCATATTCGTGATCAGTTTCCTTCATATAGGATGCATATCAGGAAATTTGGGAAAAAATTACATGTACAGGCAAAACTACGGATTTATTAATATAGATGAAGTAGAATGTGAAAAAACGTATTTAAAAAATTATAAAGATACACTAAGTATCCAATGACTAAGTGTAACCTTACTATTTGTAAGAATAGTGATTGAAATTAACTTGATATCAGACATCTTAACCAAGCGCAATCAATAAAGCAATGAATGATTAAAATTATAAATTATTATTCGAAATCTTATTAAGAATGGGATATCTAAAATATGCTTACATCATACTGCAACGTCAACTGGTGTATTTGGAAGTCGGAGAGGCAGAGGAGGTCCTGGAAAACGTAGTGTTCATTCTTCTCCTTGTAGCCGGGGTCGCGGGCCAGCCTCTCGGCTATCTTTTGAACCTTGTGTCCCTGGTAGTAGTAGCGCAGTAGTAGCGGATGGTTCGCCAGTTTCCTCATATCCATCATCATGGATATACCACTTTGTTCAGTTGTCGCGTGGATCTGGTGATAGAAACATTTATACATTATAACATACTAGTGGTGTCCTGCGCTTCCACACGCATTCACTATGCAGTAATTATGTTTCTGGTAATTTTATTTTTACTAATATTCCACTGGCAATTCTTATAACCTATCAAACGAGCAATGACATACTTACCGTGTACAAAAATGTATGAAAATCGATTGAGAATATTAAAAAAAAATACGCTTTCTAACAGTATTTTTGACGATTCTCATATTCTATCAAATCAACCAATTATGGAATGACAGTGTAATTTTTTTCTCTAAAATCGTTCAGGCTGTTTTTGATTTAAATCCGCACATACATAAAACCTAAATTTTTAAATTAATATAGACTAAATTTTTAGTGTCATATTCGTTGTCAGTTTCCATTATAACATAAGACAATCAGGAAATTTGTAAAAAATAAAAACCATGTACAGACATCCTATAAGTCAGTGAAAGATTAAGCATGGTGTTGAATGGTACTTCATTGGTTTTTTACTAACTCTGTAGTTGAATTAAGGGGATGAGAGGGGCGTCTCCCGTTGCACTGGTTTAACTGTCTGGGAGACAAAGTTATACCGAAGGGTCTCCTTTTAGCGCCAGGGTTCGGCATATAAATTGGGTTGGCCATCAGGGCCTAATTAAAAGCCAGTCAGTTCGAAAAATTATTAAAGGCCGCAGATGCTTTAAATTATTAAAGGCCCTTTAGGCTTATTAGAAGTTAATCAGTTCGAAAAAAAAAAGTTGTTTTGGTGGTGTCTCACATAACCTTATCACTCCTCCAAGCAGGAGGTTACTCTTGATGTTTCCCCATGTAAAAAAGGTAGACGGGTATTTTCTATTAACCGCCTAGTTACCCAGATCTAGAAAGTTTTAAAATATGTTATCAATTACCTGGAGCTAGGTTTCAGCAATTCAAAAACTAGACCTGACTTTAGGCTTAACACATTAGTATCCTTAATAGGCTACTTGCTTCATATCAAATTTGGCGCGATAAATAAATATTTATCGATTTCAGATATTAAAAGTGTAAGATGGCTACATATTTTCAATTAAAAAATTGTTTTTTTTTTTCATTTTTAATTTGAACTCTGAGAACGTTCATCATTGTAAAAAGCTCAATACTTTTTATTAAAATGACAACTTTTGCTAAATGTCAAATGTTTGTTTTCGACTCATATGACGTCACAGCAAAGATAATATATAGACTAATATGGCTGACAGCGTTTTCACCTGTTTACGAAAAAGAAAGCTTTGCGGTTTCCTAGGTCCTAAAAAATATGACAAATTTTTTCCTCTAATCGGAGAATAATTAATAATTGAAGATCTACTTTAAAAGAGAGTCAACTAACCTATTATATTTATCGATAATAACTGTGAAGAGCCAAGATCAAACCACACTTACTGTACCATCGTTGGCCGCGAACCCGGCTATCAGTTCCTTGTACAACATCTGTTGCTTCTCCGACATGGGACACAGCTCGGTGTGGTTTGTCTTCTGCGGCAAGTCTTGCAGGACGTCCCTCTTTAACCGCCTCAACACAAACGGTTTCATTATACGTTTAGCCTGTATTATTTGACTCTGCTCGAATGCCGGCTCGTCGTCTTCTTTGCTACTACCATCGACTTTTTTTGTTGTCTTTGATTTCTGTTCATAAGAAATATTATTACAATAGATAGAGATATATGAGTTAGGTACTATATTTTTATATTTGGTCTATGGTATTATACCACAATTCTTGCAGTTTCATAGTTTCATCGCAAATCCGTACGAAGGGTGTCATTGTAAAATAATCTGAAGAAACTTGAATTAAGATCTCAGTTAACTCATGTCAAACAAATGTCAAACTTGAAAATAATGTTGCCACATTCACTTTTGTAGTGTTGTGCTACCATATATTTTAAATTCCGATTATTTTAATCGTAAGATTTTAAATACTGATTTGAGGGTTTTTATTTCTTAATAGATTTTTTTATCATTCAAGGTACCCGATAATTTACTATTATCATTACATAGTTCAGGAACCTATAAAATGTATATATGACGAAATACTTACAAAAGCAAACTACAAAACAACGCTTCGATTGACCCACGACGGACGTGATCGTCTACGTTATTTTGTCGTCACCTTTGAAAGATTCAATGCTTATTTTTTCAGAAAAACTTAACAATATAAATAATATCTCGTACGGTTTCATGATTAGTGGCAGTTCAGAAGTTAATGGACATAACCATTTTTAAAATCCAATTTATTAGCAACATGTGAATTGTCATTTTACACCATGAGATTAAAAAACGCACATTACGATAATATTCGTCATACGGTATGAGAGAAAAAACGCGACCCCAACCACACACGATTAATAAATATTAGTTTTAAATAAAACTCACAGCATTCTTTTGGAACAAACTCTTTAGATCGTCAGTCTTTCCGGAGAACATGTGCGGCATCACGAAACACAACAACGACATCAGTTCGAGCAAGTTGTTTTGTAGCGGTGTACCCGTCAGCAAGAGTCGATGTTTGGACTGTAAATAAACATCACACTAATTATATATCACTGAAAATAATACTTCTATTAATAACAGTCACGATTATTAATGATAATTAAATATTGTTTTTGAGTGTTCTGTATTCGTACTTTGTATATCGAGATGTCAAAAAATACATTCCGATATTTTAACATTTTTATCGATAACCAATTTTGATATTTTTAAAACTATATATACTATAAACCAAGGCCTTAACGGCCCTGGAGCCATTAGAGGCTTTGACAGCTTCACATGGATGGGGACGAGCGCAGAAGGCCTTCAGCCGCAAAAGCAAGGCAACAAGTTCAAGGGTGCCGAAGTGGTTGAACCTCAACTTGGGCTGTTGCCGTACATGCAAATAAGCCACGATCTGAATAATTCCCTTCTGGGAGGTAGGAAGAAACATTTTGTCTAAGTCTATCTAGCCAAGAAAGGTCCCTTACAGAACATATGTACCTAAGTGGTGTGCATGTGTGAAGTGCAGTGTCATGTGTATGTGTCGATAGGCTTGAGTTGCCGGGGGTCGCGGCGGGTGCGCGGGAGGGAAGTTCACCGGCCGTCCACTGCGGAAGGAACGGTGGTTTCGCGAACGTTGGCGTCAGCAGGGTTGATTAGACATGACGGACGGGTATGACGCGTTATTTCGTCATCGATTCAAAATGTTCCGCGGCCGACGTTTTGTCTTCGGGGCGTTTGGAACTTGGGTGTACGTTGCGGCGGATACCACTAACGGGTTCGGAGGGTTTGACGTTCTGTCGAAATAGCTCTACGCGAGAGTTTTGATGTATGATTCAATCAAATGAAGTTGCATATCATTATGGAGGTTTTCGTTTCGAACGAACGACGGGGAACTGTGTAGCTTGCGAAGAAATCAATTCTGTAATATTTGCAAGGAGCTAAATTTTGATTTCGCTTGTAGGAAATTCGGATAAACCACCATTCCAAGAGCCAGCGTTATTGGTGGATACTGTAATAATCGTGTCTTATAAAGCGTAAACTTACTAAAGCCTACAAGCTGAGCACAGATCAGTCCAAATAGGAACTTTATTATTCAAACAATAGTATTTATTACCTTTAGTTTGAGCAGATTATCATACCGTTGCGTTGACATGTTTTTAAGCATATGCGCCTCATCATATATAACATAATGCATCGCAGTTATGCGGAACATCTTTCTTTCCTCTGGGCAGCTGTTTACCATTGTGTAACTGAAATATTACATAATAGACTAGCCTTGTCCCACGGTTTCACCCGTATTAAATTTATTCGATCAACTCTCCACCGTGGCGCCTCCAATGCACCCATGTAGCATATCGTTGTACACACTTCCCGTACTTACTCACAGTTTACCACTTGCCAGATTACTCTATGTTGATGGTCACTGCCCCGCTCCTTAAGGTTCGTAGAGTGAAGTTATATAGCCTAAAACAATCCTCAATAAATCTATTCTATACATATTATAAAACTCTGTTTGTCCGTTTATGTTCTTTTCAAGCAAAAATCACTTATCCGATTTACTTGTTTTTCATTTTAATTATTAGCTATGTTATCTGGCCAGGTTATAGAATATATTTATTTATTTAAAATAACAGCTTTTACAAAATGCATATGAAAGTATACACGGTACCTATAACAAAAATCCATATTTAAAATGTTTGTCTATCTGTCTGTTTGTTCCGAGTAATCTCCGAAACGGTTGGACCAATGTTGACGAGACTTTCACTGGCACATAGCTGATTTTATAAGGAATAACTTAGGCTACTTTTATTTTAGAAAAAATAATTAGGGTTCCGCACAATAAATAAAAAAGGTTTATTAGTAGGTAGTCATTCGAGCGGAACCGCGAACACAGCTAGTGTATCATCTTTTTAATACGCTTTTATTAGCTTCAGACGTATGTATGTTATTATGTTAGTATGTAACGGAATCTTTGAACATGATTTTGACCCCCTTCAAAACGTCGGATTAACTCGAAATTTGGCATACTTATTAAGGACCGATGACAATTCAATATTTAAATCAGTTTAAAAAAAACTAAAAAATACGATTTTATAGAAAATTCAACTAAAAAATAAATAATAAATAACAGTTCGTTTTTATTTTTTAGTTGGATTTTATATAAAAGCGTATTTTTTTTAGTTTTTTTGAACTATTATTTATTTAACATACAAAGCATTACTATATTCACTAATTAGTTATAAAACATATATTTTTTTAGATAAAACGAATAAATCACACTACAGTATTAGAGATATTTATTTCATTGCGTACGCTGACGTCACTGAACCTCGATGACAGCGCGCCAAAATGTAGACGTTTAAATCGCCCAATCTCATAGCAGTTTTAAAATATTTAATTACATGTTAAATTTTAATATTTTTATCATTTTTTTAACGTTATGTTATGTTTAACGTAATTCATGCATATTCCCTATTTATTTAGCCTATATACCTTCACGTTACGACCCTAAAGAGCGGAGCAGTAACTAAGAACGTCAAAATATCTGGCAACCTGTAGGCAGGTACGGTAAGCAAGAACAACGGTAGGCTAGGTAATAATAATCATCTAATATAAAATAATAGAACAAGCACCAAAAAAAACTCATGACAGAAGATCATAAGCAATCGATCTGGGAGTATATAATTTTTGAAAAGCTGTTATATGTTGAGAGTAATACTCGTGAACGAATATTTAATCATTATCACACCTTTATTATACATTTTTATTTATTTAAATAAAAAATATGCGTATATGGGCTTCATGTTCAAGTGACTGCGCGTAACCAATAAGTACAATTAAGAACCTTAAAAGCAAAGTTATATAGAACCTTTAAAGCAAAATTGAGTTTACCAGAATTTCAGTTGAAACTTATAAAATTTGTTCAGTACCTATATAATTTTAAAAATTTTCATTTTCACAGTAAGAATATATGTAAGATGACGTCACGTTATCTGTTTAGCGATTCAAATAACATTACACCCAGACAAAAATATCAAATTTCCCCCAAATGAACAATTACTTTTATCCAGATTTGTATTTCTTCGGCTTTTTATCAATATATAATTTATAAACCTGTTGTCGTCTCACAATCTCCTATCCAGATAAGGGCAAAACAAGTATGGTGATGCTTCATTCAGAACCTTGTTAAGCTCAATTAGATGCGAAAACAAAGAAATATGTAATTAAAAAGAGGTAAATACCATCTTAAAGTAGATTTTATTAATGTCGATTGGCATATCTGGTAACATTTCACAATATTCCTCCATCGCCCCTATTGGCAAGTGCAGAAAAATTATACTTACGTGGTGAGTACGACATCTATATCTTCGAGTCCTCTAGCGTACTGAATCCGCAGCTGCCTCCTCTCCTCAGGGTTACCATAGTATTTACTAACTCGTAGAGCCGGACACCAACGTGCCAACTCTGTACTCCAATTATCTGAACAAATGAAACATTCTCCCAATTAATTCCATATGGCCATAATCAGAACCTTTAAATGAGGAATTATTAGAATCAGTTATTCAAATACTATTTCCTATTTCTAAAAAAATGCATTAAGTCAGAATGGAAATTTCATACACTCAGCATTGGAAAAGTCAGTATGATGCATTAATTGAAATAAAAATAAATAGCTATTAACAAAAGTATGGTCCAGAAAAGTTAGGATGCACAAAAGCACACACTAATGGACACGAAAAAAAAACTTTTGTTGTTTTAATTTGCACTTCAGTATATAATTACTTAAGTAATCATGAGGTAATTTAACACCCGTTTATAACCTCACAAAATAACAAATTTCTCCATTACATAAACATGGTTACCGAGTGTGGAAGCTGGCACGACGATAAGGTGCATCCCCTTCGCCTGCCCCGTCTCTTTCAAATGAGCAAGGAAAGCTATCACTTGCACAGTCTTCCCCAGGCCCATCTCGTCCGCCAAGATACCAGATAAACCCTGCTTGTAAAGAACTGCGAGCCAGTTCAACCCAACCAGCTGGTATGGGGCTAGTTTTAAGCTGGAAATTAATTGATTTAGGAGACATAAACTAAGTACATGATAATATCAAAACAACAATTGATTACTCGAACAAATCTTCAATCTTAAAATCAACAATATGTAAAGATAGCATTAAGACTTCGTTTAGGTTGATGTTGCACAACACTTACTGATGGAGTGTGCCAAAAACAAGACCGAAAGGGAGGCGCTGATGAATAGCAGGACTATTAACTGTCAAAATATAGGTATTTGTCCTTGCATTTTGGCAGAACCTTTGTTCGTGATTTGATCCTAACAATGTAAGAAGTTAAAAAAATATATTTGAAAACTGTATCTTAATATGTAGTACGAGATGGAACATTATCTTACTTAGGGTTCAGTATAGCCGGCTGTTTGAGCCTACCGGCTCCAGCGGCAACAGCAGCTTCAAGTTGCTGTGCTAGCCCAACACACTTTTTCATAAGCCTCTGTATGTTATTTCTAGTCACTAATAATTCTTGAGTGGAATTGAGTAGTTCGGTGCTTAACATTTTATTGTTGTTGAATTTTTCCACCTGAAAAATATTTCAACAATTTTGATTATACAATTTAGAAAAATTCAATTTTAATTAAAATAATAATATATGTTGTACATATAAATGGAGAGGATGAGAAGGATTTTTTATATAGTAGTTCGGCAAATTGACGGCACTGTTCCTGATGGTAAGCACAGTACAATCCAAACACAACAACAACAAAGATCACCGTTTGGCAGACCTCGCTGTCATGCCGGCCTGCATAAATATATCTTCATATTGCTGTTGAAGGACCCGTAGCTCAGCAAGTGTGCTTCTTTTGTGGAGAAGAGGGAATTAGATTAAACAGCTCTTCAGAACCATCACCTCATCACCATGATACAGGCGGTAGAATACGCCAGCGAGGCAATGTATCTGCACAGCTGATGCGGCTCAATGTATTTGGTAACGTCTACATCATTAGCAATGCGGACAGCTCGTCTCTGCATCGAAGAGGTATTTTGCGGATCCATCTCAGAAATGCAAAAAGTTTTCCATACATGGGCGAATTTGTGCCTTGTAAAACCACAGTTGACAGTCGTGAGGCGTGAAAAACCGTCACACCCTGTTAAGGATCAATTTCCGAGATTTAGAGTAGTTACGCAACCGATGTAATCCTTGGCGTTGATATGGCTGCGAATATCCACACCTAGCATAAAGAGGCTGTCACGGATTGCGAGCGAAACATTCTGAAGAGTGTGGAGGGGGAAATGGAAAAAACTAGCAAGTAAATAATATTTTGTAGCTATGGAAAACTTTACAATAATAGCATTTTTATTTATCAGCAACAACAAATACAATAATTATTTATTGGTAAATGTGGTCTTACCATATCTAACCATCCTTTGAATGGTCTCTGTGCTATAATAGCTTCAGCCTTTTTCTGTGAACAACCACTCAGGAGCGATAGTTCATTCATATTACTTGTGTTAAGGAACTCAAACACCTTCTTCTTATCACCTATCAGATCATCAGTTACCTCATTGTCGGAGTCATCACTGAAATAAGAATTAAAATTTCTGATATAAGCTGGTTTTATTAATACCATTATTCGTACATGGAATATGTGCATACGGATATATGGTACATACGGAACATTTTTTTTGGGACCCTTTCTTTGAGTAAGTATTCTTTTCAAAGAATAGAGTTCGAAGATTCGTATGTAAGCAACATATAAAAAAAATACTCGCACACTGCAACAGCACCAAAACATAGAAATTTATGTTTCAATATTTATTAGACATTAGTTTCAATAAAACATCTGTTTTTAGCAAATCCGAAAGTAATAGATTGTTTTTGGAAAAACATATTGTATCTTAGTACGGAAAATACGTCGGCCGCCTAGCCGGTTGCAACTAGTTACGCCAGCCAAAAAAAAGGTCATCGCGTGACCCGAAGGTTGCGCGTACTTTAGTAACTTAACGTATTATGTAATGAAAATCAACAATCGATTGTTTTATTTTAAGAATCGATTGTTCCATAGTGCTAGTGACAGTCAATTAATCGATGTTTTACAGCACTACCGGATATGATTCTTTTGCTATAATCGTTTATCCCTAGTGTGTTATAGATTGATAAAAAAATGATTACCTATCATAAACTCTATCATCCTTCCCTTTACGGACTCCGTAATTATCATCTTCGCTTCCACTGCTGCCGCGTCTCGCTCTCCCCCCTTTGGCTGCCAATGGCTTCTTTACAGTGACAACGTTCAAACCTTGCGGGCCGCTAGTAACGCGTACAATACCCATATTCCCGTTCGGCCTGTTATTTTGTCCCGAGATGCCGGGCCGCGACACGAAATAAGTACTCGAGGGACCCTTGTCCATGCTCTCCGGGTCATGTTTGAGTAACTCATCCCGCGAACGCTCCTCGTTCCAACCGTGCTTTGCTAATGTGTTTTTGACAAACTGTAACAATACAAAATCTTATATCACTAAATAATACTTATAACTATAAAATAATTAAGTATCATGACGCTTCTTAATATTGGTATTTAATCAATACTAACATTGTAAAGCTCATGAGTTTGTTTGTTTTTTTTTTTCGGTCTGACTATACTGTTAGCCTTAAGGGCGCCCTGGAGCATTACGGCTTTTACAGCTTCACCGGGCTTGGGGGCGAGCGCTTAAGGGACTCAGCCGCGAAAGCAAGGCTACAAGTTCCAAGGGTGCCAAAGTGGCCGAACCTCAGCTTGGACTGTTGCCGCGTATGCAATGAAGTCGCGATCTGACTAATTCCCTATCCGTAATTCGATCTAAACTAACTATACATATATAGGAAACATGTGTGTATTTATTTAGTCATCTGTCTGTTTTGGTCTAAACTAACTAACCAAAAAAAGGTCCCTTACAGAACCTATATACCTGAGTGGTGTGCATATATGTAGAGATACAGTGTAATGATTGAATGTTGGTAGCTAGTGAATGCAGTGTCACTGTATGGCGCGAGCGGCTGCTGGCTCAAGGGCTCCTTGCCGGAGAAACGGACCTAGGCTTGAGATGCAACAGGGGACGTGGCGGGTGTGCAAGAGCGAAGTTAACCGCCCTTAATTGTAAAATTAAAAAAGAAAATGCAGTAATGGTAAAGTTTAAAAAATCATATTGCTGCAAGCTTTAAGGATGATTCATGTTACACCGGACTGGAGCTGGGCCACCGGTCAGGACAGGTTAATGTAGTTTTGTATGAAATAGATAATTCGTGCTACACCAGGCCGACCTTGATGCTTGCCTGCGGGGGCACAAATCAGGCCCGATGTAACATGGAATTACTTTACAAAATAGTTTGATCAGGTCCCAGTGTAAGATGAATTTTCCTTTACTCCTTATTAAAAACTATTCCATTCATTTTTCAAATTAAGTACTCTAACTTAGACCACAGACAGATGAAAGTTTAAGATATTAACATTACAGAACCATTAACTAACTTGAGTTTATAATATTAATAATAAGGAAAATTCCAATTTAATAATGTTTTCATTATTCTATTCATTAGAAAAGCTCACATGTTCTTTTTCATTGACACTGGTAGAATCAGCAAGAACAGAAAACTCTAGTGAAAACAAAACAATTTGCAGAATCAGAATTATGTACTCACCAAGGGCGATACTTCTGGAAACATTTCCAACATGTTTTTAAATCTTCTCTCTTTAACAGCGGTGGTTAGTTCGACAGATGGTGCAACTTTTTTCGCCGGAGTCACAGGATCGTCTGAATCAGAATCAGGTATTCTGATCCGTTTGTATACTATCGGACCATTCTTTCCTAAGTGAACTTTTGAGACTTGGTTCGGTGCTGGCATCCGTATAATATTCATTTGAGGTTCTGAAAAATAAAAATTATCTTCAAACAATTTAAAAGTACATGCGAACTGTCTTTGTCCTTGTAGTAAAATAATTTGAAGAATCTCCCTCGCTACTCAACCTCAGAAGTTGAAAATTAGTCACCAATTTATACAACTAATGAGAGTTTGTTCCTATGCTATAGACTTAGCATATTACTGTCGCACTGGCATGCAATCTTTAAAATATCATATTACTAATAAAACAAAGGTTTTTTTTGGTGAGATATTGAGCTGCCATGTTGATGTTTTTATTTTAATTCATTAACTTAGGTTCTTTGATCTTATATTATGTAATAATGGTGGTATTTTTCGTGATATAATTTGGTTATTGTGCGTATGTGATATGTGATGCGTAGATTATAAATATAAACCCGAAATATGCATGTTGATTTGCCACAAAAACTTCCTACATAGTTCTAACAAAGGAGCCACCACCTTGATGAACCACTTTGATAATTAGAAATTACTAGGTAGGCTTAAAATCATTGACACTGGCAAGTGCTTCTCTGGTGCTAAAACAAGAAGAAGAAGTAAATCCACCTAGTGTACCAAAAAATATAAAAATTAAAGCAAAAAAAAAATTTTTTGCTTTACATTTTCTATATGAAATCTGAAGTCAGGCTGGTGCAAGTTATTGCCATATCATAATATATATCATAATAATTGTCATCGGTAAGACAAAATCTAAATTAATTTTTAACAAAGTTCATCTTGGGAACATCTGCTAATTCAAAATGATATTTTAAACCATATTTTGTACAAGGATTCAGAGTAAAATTTCGAACTTTTGAATTTTTATTAAGATAGGTAAATTTATTTTAAAATTCTTGAAAAGATATTTCCCTGTTTTGTTTTCAAAACATTGATATTTCTATATGAAGACCAGCTTTATTATTCCAAAAAAAACATACGTGCTTCAATGCTCCATTAGGCTTCAGGAGTAAATATTGCTGAAATTTACAAAATATTCACAATTTTTTTACATATACATTTTGACTATGACTTTTTTTCTCAATATTCTGACTTAAACAAAAATTATTATGAGTTTATTGTTTGTTCTGTTGTTTGGTCCATACAAAATAGGTTAACAGTCTGCATGTTGTGTGTTGTTAAAGAACTCGATTGGTTGGGTTGGCCCACAAATTGATTGATTTTACTGTTTACTGTACTACTATAAGTAATACATCAGGTTTGGTAGTTTTTTATCTGTTATTAGTAGGCTAGGCATATGGCAGGGCCTCTCACAAAGGATTGGCGGGCCACATGCAACCCACGGACACACAGACGCAAAAAAAAATTAGTATTCCTAATTTATTTTCTAAGACACAACACTGATCTTATGGTTTATCAGATGCAGTGAGTGCAACATAAGACCTGAGTTGTTAAGATTATGGACAGTTACTTAATGTTTGTTTGAGCACTCCAGTGTTGTGTTTCGTTTTCACATTTCTAGTATTAGTTCTACAGGACAATATTGGATCATCAAAATATACCATTATTATAAATCTATACAAATAAACAAAATGGAAAAGTCTGTATTTTTTTCAAATTTTTGTCTTTCTGTCTGTTTGTTCCGGCTAATCTCCAAAACAGTTGGACTGCTTTTGATAGGAATTTCACTGGCAGATAGCTAATGAAACAAGTAGTAACTAAGGCGAGTTTTATTTAAGAAAAATAATTAGGGTACCGCACAAATAAAATAATAAGTCATTTTGTCTTTAAAATAACTGGCGACCGCCATGGGTGGAAGCGGGTCACAGCAATACCGATGGCACTCTGTAGTCGATGCAAGCAAAGCCGAGGGAACAGCTAGTCTAATGAATAAATAGAATGTAATGTAGTGTTAATCCAGCCTTTGTATCCATCCAGGCATCCAGCATTTGTATGAGAAAAAAATAATTGTGTAATGATAACTCATTTGGACAATACCAGAACCTTATCTATACTACAAAATTGAATTAAATATATATACATAAAAACACACCTTAATGTATATTTAATTACACCCTAAAACTTGTGTGATGATACAATAAAAGAAGATTGTTGATAAAGTTCCAAAAGCTTTAATAACTAATTGTTGTATTTAACTATAGTGTTTTTTATTCCCAAGGAGTATATTGACAATCACTAGTCAAACTTAAAAATAATGTTACCACATTCATTTTTGAAAGAGCAACACATTTTAGAAAGAGGTTGCTTTAGCTTGAATCTTTTACAATCAAGCTTCTGTTATACTGTATTACAGAAAAAAAATAACTCAGCAAAATTGTTTATTATTTTAATAAACCATGTTATAATGTTTTTAATTTAGAATATATTTAAATCATAACCTTTTTTGTTTTACATGTAAATCATATCTTAGCATTTTTCTAAATTATGAATTAGCAAAGAGGCTTATAGTGCACCTTCTGTTAAGTGATTACAGTAGCCTATATGTTTTTATAATCAATCTTAGAAACACTACAGTGCCGAGGCCAGTGTATAATGGATTGCTATACTTGAAGACTGAGTTGGAAAGTCTTGAGTGAATAAATAAATCATAGATACTTTTCAAAATTATTCTTAGGTTAACTTACTTTCTTTATACATAAAAATAATAAATGTATTTGTTAAAGACATTAGTGTAACTACTTCTTCTTCTTCTTCTTTAATTAATGGCACCGTGTGTACATGACACAATTTTGCCAATGTCTGTAATTAGTGTAACTAATAAAATTCTTATTTAATACCTTTGAGAGACTAATAATATTTCAGCATATTACTCTCTTCTCAGAATTACTATTTATATTTGATTAATTATAATGAATATATACATAATTGGTCAATTTTAGGTTATTCTAAAACCATCTCATCATTAACAACTAATTCATTACTAACTTTGGTTATATGGGTAACATATTATTACCCCTATGGCTCTTATAATCTTGATATTGTATTATTTATTTCAAATATTTTCTAAGTAATACAAGAAAATGGTTATAAGTTCAAAATTAATTACTTTATTATTATACCATAAAATTCTCTATGTATTCAAACCACATAAAACAATACTCTTATAAACATTAATTTATTTTTATGGGTCAACAATTAGTGTTGTTTATTGGTTGATTAAGCCCACCTGAAGGAGCAACCTAAGAAATTTTATCATACTGCTTTACATATTTTGGGAACATGCAACAAAGAATCCAACAAAAAGTTAAGCTAAAAGATGCTATACAGTAAATATAATTTTATAAATATTATAAATGTATAATCAATTATTATTATGTACCTACTGTAGATACAAAATTATGATGCTTATCTACAGTTATTTTAGTAAAAAAAAAGGAAAGAAAGAAGTAAAAATGCAAGAAATGATGACAATGTTGTGAATAATATTATGAAACTGCTAAACAGGATATAATGTAACCATTATAAATTTAACTTTTACTATGTATATACAGTAGACATCATAACCTCTTATATAAAAACCGGCAACAAATTATGGACGGTGATGAAACGTGTCTCTATCTCCTCAAAATAGTACGTCCCAGGCACGTGGCACGTCATAGCATCGTTACTTTAGTTTGTAATCGATTCTACTCACGAGAATTAGATGTAGATGCTCTAATAGTAACAGGACCACTTCCACCAGGAGGAGCGTTAGGTTTTCTCTGAAAGCGATATTGTCTCAAATAACTCAACACACTGGGGCTAGTACTCTCAGACATTTTAAATCACTGTTTATTAAATCTCAGAACTCTTCTTAAAAGTAATCGTGAACAATAATTGTTAAAATTTTATTAAAGATTTACGAAAAATTACACATTACTACACACGGTATGAAATCAACATTTCAGCCATTTTTTCCGCGAGACTGTAATAATTTTTGTCTCTGCTGGAAATCATAGATAATATAGTACACTCTGCAAATGCAAAAGATAATGTCTAATAGAATCCAATGTCAAAACCATGGACTTAAAACCCACAAATTTTATGGAACCAATAAAAAATTTCATCTGTCAAAATATAATGCTTATGCCAAAATTTTTATTTTTTTTAAGAAAAGTTCTTTGCATATGTCGTTTATATGTACCAAAAGATGTCTATGACTAAAATATACTAAAAATAATTAGGTACGCTTTAAGGCTGGTGTAGACGGCGCTACTAACGCACCACCGCCACTACGCCCCGCCGCGCCGCCTCTGTGCCACCACCGCGCTACCGCTGCTTGATTTTCCATATCACTCTACATTTTCAGTAATACAAAGAACAAGTTAAGTTTAACTAAAAAAGGAGTTAGTGTTTGCATACTATATGTACAGAAATTGGCAAAATTAAGAAGTCAAATAGATGCTTATGGGTTCATCTTATATTGATGCAAATAACCTAATACATATTTTAAAATAGTTTCTGTGAGTCGACTTTAGGAGATAGTGTTGCGTACTTATAAAAAATCTCGCTGGCTAGCCTGCGTGCGGTGATGCAACGGAACGCTCGGTGTTCTCCGTCGCCTTGCTAGACGTACTTTCGAGAGATATGGTTTCGTGTGTAAAATCCCCACGCAACCGCTTGACTGTTTTGTTGAGTTATTGGTATGCGAGTTAGCGGGTTTTGATTAGCGTGTTTTGAGATCGGATTAAAAGTGGTGAATGACTGTGCTTGCTATGTGGGAACGCCAACCGAAGTTCAGGTAACACACAGCATTTCTCATACACTTACAATCAGTGACGTAGCTAGGTAACCAAAGGCCCTGGTGCAAAATAACTATTGGGGCCCTATTTAAACTGATGAATATATATAAATATTTTAAAGATGGTATCCATATGTGGTTTAGATTCCTCCAATTCGCACTGAGCGTTTTGCTTCAACTTTTGTAATGCGGACGGCCAGGGAATGAAATGCCTTAGTGGCGTCTTTGTTTCCTGACAGGTACACCTGGGTGTCTTTAAGTCAAGAGTGAACAGGTATTTTCTAGGCAAGCATCTTTCATCGTCGGCCGCATCGTTGCTTACCATCAGGTGAGATCGCGGCCAAATGCTTGCTTATCATGCGTAAAAAAAACAGCTGTGAAGAGTTTAAGAACTGCCGGAACCGGAATGGAAGACGAAAGTAACGTAGTAGGTAGATAATTTAAAAAATAACGACGTAGATTACAATTAATAATGTAGGTAATAGGTAATAAAATTAAGTAGAAAAGATGAAAGGGCTTATTAATGAACGTCTGATCTACCAGCTAATAATAAAATAAGCTATTTTTATAATCTTTTCTTAGATTTATTTTTTGCAAAAGTACTAATGATTTCGGTTAAATCCAGGCTTGATGTGGCTTTGTTTTCAATTGCTATTAGCGATAAATGTCGGAGTCGAGCTTGGCCCAGACTATTTCTTCAATATGTCTTTATTATTTTTAATTTGCTAAATGATCTTTCAGCTGCTGCAGAAGTGACAGGAATTATATAGAATAATAACATTGCTGTAAATACTTCCGTAAGGACTAGCACTAGACTAGCACTCCATATTTGCGCATTATTTCCTTACATAATTGGTGAACAGTCCATGCCTGGGTTAATTCAGATAGAACTAGGTGGTAAATATTCAGAAATTATGGGGAAAAGTTGGGGCCTATTATATCTGAATATTTACTTTGGAACTGGTCACACTTTTTTAATAAAGTTGCTTCATCTACATCTAGTAAAAAAGTTGGTGTTAGAAAGTTGAATCTTTGACAGACTGCACTCATACCAGTAAAACGTGTATTTAATTGAGCTATTATTGTGTCTAGTACAGACCTAGAAAGAATTCAGGGGAAATCCCTACAAGTTATGAATTTATTTCAACTGAGTTGCCATAATTAAACTCGTGTTGCTATCTGTTATATTTATATTCTTAGGATGGGAGAAATTTGAGAATGTTTGAGGTTTTGCTCGTCAGGGTCCGAGGGCTCCCTGAGCTTGAGGGCCCCGGTGCACAGCACCGCCTAGCCCTCCGATAGCTACGCCACTGCTTACAATATACCTTCAGTTCTATACATTCATATCGACTGGCCTGAATTCTCAGAGTTCGGCCTGCTCTCCGGGTAAGTACTATGGTATTCGTTTTATTTTGTATTATCTAGATTTAACCGGTACTCACGTCAACAATCTGCTTACCCCCACGGCCTATTTTAAGTACTCTTCCACATTTTGCGGTTGACCGTGAGGCCGAGTGGCTTAGGCTAGGGCTGGGCCAAGCACATAGACGAATGCCATCACGAACTTTTCCTAGGCTTTTTAAAGAACTACAATTCTTTCGTACATTATCTTGATTTAGCTTTTAAGGTTTGGCCAGTGTAAGCCATATGAGCGCCAGAAAATCGATTTTTTGACGACTTGATTACAAATCAATGGATATTCTCTACTATACAAAAACTTAATTGGACTGTATTGTATATACAAACCTTGCGTAAAAAATCTCTATTATGACAGTGAAAACAGTATAATAATCCGTTACGTGGTTTAGAAGAAGTAAAAGTGTATGGAATTCACCATGTTGTTCTTTTAAATAGGATGAGCCCATAAGCGTCTATTTAACTTCTTAGTATGATTTTGCCAATTTCTGTACATAAAGTATGCAAACACTAACTTCTATTACTTAAACTCAACATGCTCACTATGCCTACATGTATGACGTTCGTGGCTAGCAATGTTTTACTAAATATGTACAGTGATTTGGCAAATCAAGCAACGGCGCCGGCGGCGCGGTTGCAGCTTGTGTAGACCAGCCCTTAAAATGTTTACTACAGTACTATCAAAAGGGATGATTACGAGAGTTGAAAAACGACCAAGCGCGGGTGGAGCTGTAAAACCCGTTTGAAGCTTCAGGGCCCTTATGGCTAACAGTATAGTCAGTTCGAAAAAAAAAAAGTTGAAAAAATGTGATAGTTTTATAAGGCTTGAGCAGTGCGTATCTAAAATTATGTATAAATTATAAAACATTAATTTCATTGTACTTAATAGATATTTATATATAATATATCCTTGAGATGTTTACTCTCACATATTACAAGACTTTATTAACTTTGTAATGTAGATACTTGCATATTACATTTAATTTTTCTATCATTAGATATATTATCTATAATTCACACTCGTTACAACTCTACAAACCAGTGCTGCCACCCTGCCCGCGTCGATCTGTCAGATTAATAGGTGCGGCCATGTTGATCCGTAGTGAATAAAATTGAATAATTTGGTTTTAGGGAATTTAAATTGACACAATATGCCCAAATGCGACCTAAAAACAAGATACATCCCTGCAACATTCGCCTGGACGTTACTGTTGGGCACAACATCTCTGTTTTTTTATTTTCCGTAAGTATACAGTGCCTTAATGAATGTACCTACAAAATTCATAATTTTAGTTTGACAACTTTCACACGGAATTATTGAATTATTTCTAATATTACCTTAGTAATTTTTTGTTTTGTTTCTCGATATTTGGGGTTACATATCCCTAGCTGTTTATATTAACATGTGGTATGATCTCCGACAAGTTTATTATCGTGGTTGGTGATAATCTATCAATTATAATTTTCTTGCTATTAGGATCATATTTACATTACCATAAATACTATGTATTTTTCAAACCAATGCGTAATGAGTTTATATTCTCTGTTTAGTATCCAAAATTGTGTAAACAAAAGATGTATCATGGTGTTACTTGAAATATATATATATATTTGTTTTAAATATCATTTTAAATCACGTACCTCTATATTTAGAAAAGTGCGAAAGATTAATTTCAATATAGTTATATTCAAATTTGTATTTAAGTAGTTGTGATATATCTTACTTTGATCACAAGTCAGAAATTTGTTGAAGATGATGATTTATATTTATATTGTGTTTTACTATCCAAGTTTACCTAGATAGGTACTCTTAACATGATTACTTAATTATTATCATTGTCACCTTCCACTTTTGGATAATAGGCCTCTATCACTCTGCTTGTTTTTTTAGCCATTTGTAATCAATTGATGACAATGGCATATAATACTATTGTACATATTCATGATTTTTCTATGATTTGTGAGCATATGAATACTGTTATAAGAGTATATGTGTCACAGAAAAAAAAAAGAATCCTTAAAAAATAATGATTTGTCTATGTTGAATATATCATTACACTTATATATATTTTTTCTCTTATCACTTTAATTTTCTAATTTTTTGATGACATAAATACAATCAATCTTCTATTTTTATATTGATGTTTATTAAGCAGATATAGGTAGATACAGGCAGAATGAAGTCTTTTTAGTTTTTTCTCTATAGTTAGTTTGTTGACATTAAGAGTTACAATTACATCTACACTGCAATAGTAGTAAAGATGTCAAGTTTGTATATTTTTAGGAGGTAGTCTCAGGAATTGCTGATCTATTTCAGAAACATTTTTAGTAATAAATAGCTACATTATCGCCAAGGGATGTTTTTATTCTTGTTAAATATTATTGTGTAATTAACAAAAACAAAGTCACAGGTGGTTGCTAGTGTTAGGTAAGACAAATTAAGGAACATGTATCTTGGGCTATCAATTATTATCAAATAATTGCATTTTAATTAATGCCTTTAGAATAGATTCTAAAATGTCGTTATAATTGTTTGAACCTCCTATTTCCTGGTACATTCAATTGAAACCAATGTATAACTTTTTTGGATGTGATTGTGGTCATAAATCAAGGTATTGCATGAAGTGTTAACGTTAAATTATATTTTAAAATGAGTTTTACATCACATGATAATAGTATGAAAGATGTGGGGTAAAAATACACTCTTGTGTGACTAGAAGTGACAATGATGTGTTTTAGTATCAGTCACTTTACTCAACTTACTGAAGACTTATCATCTAAGTACTTATAGGTAGGTTTGACGGTAACTGGTCTATGTATTCTGTCACTATTTATTGATGATGCCAACTTTTCTTAGAATGTATCATTAATGTAATTATCATTAAGTAAATTGAAGTTATTTAGAAAACATCCCTTGTAAAAATATTAGAATATTCCACTTTATTGACATGGTTAAAAAGATAACTGTTTTTATGTTAAAAAAAATCACTTGCAAGTGTAAATTTATTTATATTGTGAAAAATGGTTTTAGAAATAAACAAAAAAAAATGTGCACAACTGTGACCCCAATGACCACTAATTGAATTTCCGCTCTGAAAAACTCCATTAATTCTCATATGTGTAGGCAAATTTGAAACCAGACATCTTTCTTACTATAGCTATAGCCATGAGATAGATTTATTGGACTGTAAAATAGCAACTGGTATGTTTCATGATGACATGTTATTGCCTTAAAACTGTTTATTTTTATTGTTAATGATTATTTTTAGATTGGAAAGCAATGAGATATTGCATATCATATAATTATACCAAGAATTTTATATATATTATCTACCATGCAAATGGCGTGGGTCACTAAGTTCTTTAGATTTTACCTGTTTTCAATTTATTTGTTAGTTATTAACTCCCCACCTCGCTGCTGCCAACACACCCATCTTGCCTAAACTTTCCTCAATAAATCTATATCTTCTTCTTCTTCTTCTTCTTCTATACATATTATAAAACTCATCGTCTCTCGGTCTGTCTGTCCGTTTATGTTATTTTCACATGAAAACCACTTATCCGATTTACATGCACACATTTTATTTTAATTCATAGCTATGTTATAAAAGGCATATTTGGGGCGCTTAAATGGTTTACGCTGAGTAAACTATACGAGATATATCAAATTAATGTTCTACATAGATAGATCTTATAAATAACTACAATAATGTCAGCTATAGCATATATCTACCTTCTAATGATCACCCACAATAAGCATTTTTATCTTCCGTCTTTTGAGTGGGCGTAGAACGATACGCGCGTGCGCTCGACCTAAGTCTCTCTGGAAGTCCACGCGATTTTTTAAATCTGATGGGTAGTTCCAGAGATTAGTGCGTTAAAACAAAAAAACAATGTTTTATAATATGAAGTAAAGTTTGAAAGCACTGTGATTACATTAAATACAAAATACATCGGGAAGCAATAATTTACAATACTAAATCTTTATTTGCCTTAGGTGAAATTCTTCTATTTTATTACACGTTAGCTTTTCCCGCGACTTCGTTCCCGTTGTCTACGAAAGGAAACGACTCGCGTGCCACCTATTGTAAACTGATTGTACTAATACAGAGCTTACGCTGGTGCGCACACAACTCACCAAGTTTCATCGAACTATCGCCGGATCACTTTCCTAAACACGTTACGAAAACTATACGAGCAGCTTCTTCTGAACCGTCGGAAGACCGTTATTAACGATAAAAACGTATACCTACCTGAGCAGTTCGGTTTTCGAGCCAAACACTCTTGCACTCGTCGAGTAAACCGCCTCACGGAATACATCACTTTTAATTTTAGTGAATTACATAAACCGCGTCTTACACTTGCGGTCTTTATCGACGTTGCCATGGATATTGCCGCCGAACTAGTTCACAAGTACACCAATTAGAAGTCACAGATAGGTTAGTTTACGTTACCCACGACTATCTCACCGGCGGCATCTTTCGCTACCGTGTGAAAGGTGTACTCCCCAGATCCCACCTCTTACGCTCAAGTGTACCGCAAGGCTCCATTTTAGCGCTTTGTCTGTTCAATCTGTACGTCAGCGACATCCCGCGTTCCCCCACGTCCAGATAGGCTTATACGCTGACGGTACAGTGGTCTACGTCGCGCGCAGACTTAAACTTTGATATCCAACTAGCCATAACCATTCTCGTGAGATGGTTCCGTAAATAGCGCATAGCTCTCAACCCAGATAAGAATATCGCGGTTCTCTTTAATCCTGGAAATCTAAAAAGGACACTCGAACCCTACCTACTATCGAACCTTTTCTGTATCCCAATCCCTTGGGCACCCCAGACTAAATATCTGGGAGTCACCCTCGATAATGGACTTAACTTCAATGCACATGTCCGTATAGTCCGGAACAAGGCCGACATGTCCCTGGGCCACTTGCACCCTCTGGTATCTTCAGTAAGCAAAAAGTCCTAGAGACATAAGCTTACATTATCTATACAAGGCATGTGTCCGCCGGACCTTAACATGTAGCTGCGCTGCATTCGCACATATGTCCAAGTATAACTTTACTCATCTCCAAAGAGTCCAAAACAGATTTTTACGTAATCTTGTCGATGCCCCATGTTTCTCTCGGAACGTAGACCTTTTTAGAGATATGGAACTTCCTTCGATCGAATCATATGTTAAATTCGTCGCGAGATCCTATTTCGATAGCGGCGAATCACCCGAACCCGATAGTGGTAGCCGCCGCAAATTACACCCAAGTCCCAAACGCTCCGAAGGCAAAACGCCTACCGCAGAACATCCTCACGGACCCCGATGACTCTGATGACGCTATCGCAGCAAGTACAGCAAACGCGTACTATATATCCGTTCCTATAAACCAAGCGTGCTCGTACCCACGCTAGTAAAACCACCGTTCCCTCCGTAGGGGACGGTTAACTTTGCTCCCGCACACCCGCCACGTCCACCCCTCCTGCAGCAACTCAAGCCTAGGTAGGTCCTTTCCACCCGCATGGAGCCATTAAGCCAGCAGCCGCTCGCACGATAAAGTAACACTGCATTCACTAGCTACCAATATACAATCATTATACAGCATCTCTATATACTATACATGCACACCACTCAGGTACATAGGTTCTGTAAGGGACTTTTTTTGTTTTTTGCCTAGTTAGTTTCCCTCCTCACAGAGGAAAGAAACATGTATATATGTATGTATAGTTAGTTTAGATCGAATTACGGATAGGGAATTAGCCTGTTCGCGACTTATTTGCAACTACAGCAACAGGTCAAGCCGAGGTTCGGCTACTTTGGCACCCTTGGAGCTTGTTCCCACACTTTCGAGGCTGAGTGTCTTCAGCGCTCACCCCCAAGCCCGGTGAAGCTGTAAAAACCGTCTGAGGCTTATGGTTAGCATAGAAGATGAACAAAAAAACAAATAAACTTTCATTTTTATACATGCATATAAATTTTAAAAAGTTTAACTGTGTCTTGGATGTGTGTGTGCATACCACCTACAATTTTTAATTTTAGCTCATTTCAACCTGGTAGCATGAAACAGATGTGTTGTTAATGAGCATATAATATTATTAAGGATTATTGATAAAGACACATCGCATGGCATAGTTATAGTAAGCCCCTATTTTTGCCACGACATCATGTCGCGAAATCGATCTCGGATTATTTTAACACTAGCATTTTCCTGTGACTTCGTCGACGTGTTTTACGTATTATGTCTTTCTCCAGGTTCCAGGCTATCTATTCCCAATTCCATTGCGATCGGTTCAGAGGGTTAATTTCGAAGATGTAACAAGCAGACAAAGTTTTCTTTGGCATTTATAATATACAATCTTCTAGCCGTGGCTCCGCTCAAGTGAACTAAAATTGTTGTTACCGGGATATAAAGTTTCTTATGTGTCAATCCAGGTTATAAACTATCTGTGTGCAAAATTTTATCCAAATCCGTTCAGCCGTTTTTCCGTGATTGAGTAACAAACAAACTTACTTTCGCCTTTATAATATTATTAGGATAATGTGTATTATTTATTAATCAAGTCTGTTCACAAATTGTACGAAAATTTATCTATAGGATAGTAGATGGATACAATAAAATGTGGTATGATCTTATACCTGTCTATACGATGTGTAAAGTGTTTGAAATTAACCATACTACATCGGTCAAACATAATATTTATATTACGACTTACTTATATCATGCTGATCTATTTTTCCATCATCCTGACTAAATTATGAAGAATTGGGTTGGCCTCATTTTGTTTTATATACTACTTATTCATAATTTTCTTCATACCTTTTTTGAGTATTCAGACAACAGTTAATCCTAACGTTCAAGCATTTTGTTACCGTTTTTAATTTTATAGTTTTGTTCCCAAAGAAAACCCCTATTAATAAGCGTACGTTATCCGTCCTACCTTTAAAGGACTTCATTTTTGAACTGTAATTGGTAGCCGTTTGAAGCTTTGATAAAATATATTTTTTTTTGCTAAGCTCGGCATAATGTATTGGCACTGTACTGGTATACACTGTACCTGCTACCGAGGGATTTACAATCATTATCATTATGGCAAATGCCCTAACAAATAATAGTAATAAAATAGAAAAAAGTCTAATATTACGGGAGGTTCCCGTTAGCGTAGGATATACTAGCTAGAATAACGGTCCCGTACATAATTAAAGCGGAAATCGAAAGTGGAGATGCCCCGGATCGTAATTATGACGGTAATTGGAACTAGGCGCTCCGAAGAATAAATTGAGATATAATTAAAGATAATATATCTCACTCAACTTTCGCTCTGTTAACTAGCGTCAATTAAAAAGCGATGGTCTAGTGATCTAAATTAAAAAAAAAAACTATTTTTAAGGATATATAGACAGGGAAATAAAATGCTCTAATGGTTTAGACGGACGGAATACCGATTCGATGTCCGCAGGTTCGAACCTCGGCATGTAACAAAGAATTATTTGGAATTCCGTACATTCGCAAATATATTTTTTTATTTCGCAAATTTATTTTAATACCAAGACTATATTAATTTGAACTCGTGTGGAGCCGCGGGGCACCACTAATTATTAATTTACTTGTTATTAAGACGAAAACAAATGTAGGTAATATTCTCTCGTTCTGCTAATTATTTATTTTTACATATTAACGTATATGCAACATCATAACTATGTTATCTGACCAGGTTTATAGGATATATTTTGTAATATAAAGTCACATACGAAATAAGCAGTGACGACAATGGTTAAAATATTCAGAAAAAAGACGCATTTGAGTCTTACGCTAAGAACAATACAAGATATCAAATTAATGTTCTTCATAATTGTATATCTTAAAAGACCTACAAAAAGTCATTGATAGCATAGAACTATCTTCTAAGGCGCATCCACAATAAGCATTTTCTTCTTCCGTCATTTCGCGATTAATCTTAACCGACGGCATTCTCTAGTCCACCCGAGCAGAGCTAGTATAATACAATATGAAACTCGAATGGCTATCTGCCAGTGAAAGTTCCGTCAAAATCGGTCCCACAATTTCGGAGATTACCCGGAACAAACAGACGTACAGACAAACATTTTTAAAATGGGTTTTTTTGTTATAGGTGTCGAGTATACTTTAATATGCATTTAGAAAAAACCTGTTATTTTGGCATTACAAACAGACACTTCAATCTATCTATAGGTACATATAATAAAATTGAAGTGTTTGTTTGTAATGTCAAAATAACCGATTTTTACTTAATGCATATGTAAGTATAGGTACACGATACCTACCTATAACAAAAAAACCTTTTTTTTATGTGTCTGTCCGAATGTCTGTTTTTTAAAAGTAATCTCTGAAACGGCTGGACAGATTTTGACGCGAGTCTCACTGGTAGATAGCTGATGTTATAGGCATAACTTAGGGCTACTTTGATTTTAGAAAAATAATTAGGGTTCCGCACAAAAAATAAAAAAACCTTTTTTTTTAGTCCACGTGAGCGGACCCGTGGGCACAGCTAGCATTGTAATATAACCTATTTGACCAGCCAACTTCGCTTAATGCCACGGGATCGGACTGGCAGACGAGACTAACTTGGCTGCATAAAAGGATTTTTAAAGTAGGAATCGGCCATTTAGAGATAAATACTTTTTAAGTAACCAGCACTCAGTATATTATGTAGACTTGTAAATTGGAATGATGGATAGAAATAAAAATTGTAAATTGGATATAAGTAAACGCGAATAAAAGGACAGAATAAAGCGATTTTACAAAAAAGTATGTTGCGATACATAGGATGCCGCGTTGTACCTATTTTGTATGACAATTATAATAGGCCGATAAACTTCAAGTCTGAGATTATCAAACATTTGCTTAACTAAAAAATCGTGAGATAGCATTCTGTGTTTGAATTTCAATTGTGTTGAAGTACCAACCCATTCAAACGTGTAATCAGATTTTTGATAAGGAGTTGTAACATTTTTTTTTGTTAATTTTTAATAGTCACTTTATTACGTTAAATATGCACATATTTAAACACTTTTTCTTCGAACTCAAATATTGTTTTTATTTTTTTTAGTACCATCACGGCTTTTGTGTTAATATAGCTTTTTACAGGAATAACTGGAGTAATTTTAAATGGCGAAGGACTAATATCCATTAAAAAATTGATGCTTTCATGCTACGGGACGAAGAAGACCTCTACGCGACTGGATGCGTCGGCGCATTCGATATCACGTGAATAGTGGTAGCAATCCAATATTAGGGTTATGCCACACAGCCCTGTGAATTCGCTGTACTCATTAAGGACCATTAAAAATACATAAGTCGTAAACGTCATTGTATTGGGAGGGTTGGCACATTAGGCCACACTGTCAGAAAAAGTAGTTTATCACTGAATGATTTAACAAAGATTGTCGCGTGGTTTGAGGACGCTCGCTATACGCGACACTATACGTGGAAACATATCTGCGACAGCATTCTTCCTTAATTACCCAATTCATTCTCTAGCCTCGATTAAATCTCAATTTATATTTGTAACTTGACCAAGACAATGTTTATATTATTAGACTAGCTATGCCCTCGGCTCCCCTTACGTGGGTTACAGAATCTAAAATAAAAGTAAGCTAAATCTCTTCACAAACTCAAAATCAAATCTCTTGTCTTATTGATTAAAAAACTACGAACCTGTTAATTTAATTTATAAATTATTATCTTTTCCAGGTGTCAATACTATCTTCACAAGCACCCATGGGTTCCTGCATATCAAGGTGTCATAACGTTTTTTGTTTTGGCAAATTTTACGCTGGCCACTTTCATGGACCCGGGAGTGATACCAAAAGGTTAGTGCAATTTTACTATGCCATTCTATTTTTCTATTTATTAGAATACATATTTTTGACCCTTAACCTTCGTACAGATGCGATAAAGTTTTGAAAGTGTTCAAATGGCGAGCGCTTACGCGAGCAGGCGTCTTCGGTTATATCTATAGATACTTTTCTAAGCGCAGCGTTATCGCGCGCTGACGTGCAAAAGACTGCGTATCCACGAGAGACGGATGAGATAGCTAGGCGGTGCGAAGTGCGTATCGGCGCTGTGAAATGGTCTGCTGGTTTCCACCATAGTTGTGCGAGGAGCTTACGCGGCACGAGAATGCGTAGCGAAGCTGTGAAACGGTGTGTAGCTGAGCGGTCCGAGGACGCGTAGAGGTCCAGTAGCTCTAGTTTCCCGTTTTACACACATTCCTCGCTCGCATCTCTGGCACACCTTCCTCGCGGACTTCTCTCGCTTGTTGGATGTACAAATACCTAACCCCGCTAGCCCTTTTCCATCAGACTTGCGCTAAGCTAGGCTAGATTATTGGTGGATTTTTTCCTTGCTCACCGCCTAGCTAACTCGCACATATTTGGTGGATACGCAGCCTTGACGCGCACTAACGCGTGTTCATATAAGCGGTTTGTGTTAATTAATATATAGAAAGTCTAGGCGCACGTTTACAAAACGCGCGTTCATGGAATGGGGCCTTATGCTTTTCCCAAGAGACGCGAAATTCCGGCTGAAAAATCGCGCGATAACCTCAAAGCCCTAGACTAGCGTTAAAGGTTGTAACGCGTTCAGAAATTACGTACAGTAAAAAATCTACTTACTAAAAATCTTGTTATGGAAATTTTGCCCAGTATTTCGCATCTTTTTGAGACAGCAATATTATATTGCCTTTATTTAAAAAGAGATTGAAGTGTCTGTATGTGTAATATCGACATGAAGGCTTTTTCTGAAACTCATAATCTGGTTATTTGCACGTTACTAAAGCCCCAAACACCACAGGTTTTTCAATTTTAGTCTGTCTGTTCTTGTTCGAGCTTATCTACGAAACGGCTGAACCAGTTTTAACAGGACTTTCTTTGGCTGGTAAAGAACTTTTCAAATAGTAATGTAGCTTATATCATTACGCTTTCCATTGATAATAAAATTACAATAAAAAAAAAAAAAAAAGCAGCCTACTTAATACTTTTAATTCAGATAAGACATGTAGTTTCACGTAAACGAAGCCGCAGGCACAACCTAGTAAACAATATAAGTGTAAACAAGTAATAAATTTCGGTCATGCATAAACATTCAGTTTTCAGCATGCGTATGGTTGTCGAGGTTAAATCGTTTCACATGTTTACACAAACCTCATGATATCTCTCTATTTACATACATAATATAATGTCAGTTGATAATAATACGAAAAGATATGATATAATCACAATTTGGTTTATAAATGAGGGCTGTTTTATCACATTGATAAATGACGGTCGATGCAACAACCAACATAGCACGATAATGGCTTGATAAATGCATATGTAACACGTGCAAATAAATCTAGTTATCTCTTTTCTTTCCTATACATTACGTAGTTATCTTCTATATAAATAAAATGTTTGAGGTTTGCCGTTGTGCGCGCATCACGCAAAAACTACAAGATAGATTTTGATCTTTTTTTTTTGGTGTTACTATTGAGAAACTTGGTCCTTATTTAAAAAAAAACACGATATCTTCATTCAATAAAGAAGTTGTTAAAGTTTTAAAAAACTACGATTTTTATGGGCACTGCTCGTTCTTCTGTTGTCCACACGAGCGGAGCCGCGGGCACTACTAGTTATATTTATTATGTTTTATGAAGATGATATTATAACCGTTATAAGGAAAAAAACAATCAATATGGAAGTCTATACTTAGTCATTTAAACGGATTAGGTCTTATGAAAATATTTATCTTTTCCGTTTATCATTACGCCTACTAAATCAGTTTTAGTGTAGATCTTATTTTTTATAATGTACTATAGTATTATCAATTATCGTAGAATATTCAGATGAAAGACATTTTTTTTGTATAAATAATGAATTATCATGTTTTATAACTAAAACAACTTTTGGCCACTTATTTACCTTGAAAAAAATATATAAATAATAATATTAGTATCAATGACAAATTACAATGATAAAGTCAGTTTTAGATTCGATCTTGTGAAGAGACCCATCTCACTAGATGGAATATTAGGAACTGGTTATTGATTTGATAGTTATTGAACGGTTCGTTCAGAAAGTTCAGTGTTCAGAAAGGCAGTTACAGTTAACCGACGTTTATTTTATGCATACTTTTATCGAATCAATAACTAGTGAGCGTTTAACTGAGATGTTCAGAAAAACCGCGCATAAATTCATTGAGCCGCTTCATCTAAGCAGGGATATTGCCGTGTTGAGGGTGTTACCGTCTTTATTTCATGGCGAGTGTTCTAAAGAGCTGTTTAACCTAATTCCCTCTTCTCCCTGCCATAACAAAGCCATACGCGCTAGGCTCCGGAGCCACAGCTTTACGGTAACCTCCATTTCGGCTCGAACCAAGAAATTTGTTACGTCTTATCTTTGCCGTACTATGAGGCCGTGGAACTGTCTCCCGGCCAGTGTGTTCCCTCCTTACAACATGGAGTCCTTTAAACATAACGTGAAGAGACATTTGAACAGGCCGGCATCAGAACGATGACTATCGATGGATTGTTAATTTCACGGTAGTCGCCGATGTTAAATCCAATAACGCTGTGCTCACCAACTATCAGGTACAGTCAAGTCACATTGCCGTGCTTCGAAAAAAAAAACAATATTATTTCCTCACAGCGAGTTCAGGAGGCTTGACATTACTCAGTTCCTTGGGTGCATCACGTGGGAAGGTAACAAACACTTGATGCGTCAGCCTAAAATTTTTCCCCGAGTTTTATAATATAATACTGATACTTTGCAGTGATGCGACGTGAAGATAATTGTTATGTATTGAAGTCATATGAAGGTTAAGCTTGGTTCAAATGATACTTGTATTTTTTTTCACCTTATTAGTTTTACAAGTAATGACCTATGAGACAGAAACGTGGTCGCTTGCTATGGGCCTGTTAAGAAAGCTAAAGGTCACTCAAAAGGCAATGGTAGGGACTATGCTCTAAGTTTCTATGCGTGATTAAATCAGAAATGAGGAGATCTGCATAAGAACCAAAATAACTGACATAGCTCTGAGATATGATAGTGGGCGGAACACATTGCTCGTAGGACGGATAGCCGGTGGGGCCGAAGAGTTCTCGAGTGGCGGCCACGTCCGGTAATGCAGCGTTGGCAGAATCTCTACAAAGTGGACTGACAATCTGGTAAAAGTTGCGGGAACTCGCTGGACGCAAACAGCGCAGGACCAGTCATTATGGCGATTATAGGTAGAGGCCTGTGTCCAGCAGTAGCGTCTTTCGGCTGAAATGATGATGATGATACCGTATTAGCAAATAAACCGGGGAAATTGGTAAATCGACAAGAAATAGTCAATTTTTCATTGTACTGATTTTTTACACGTTTACCGCACCAACAAGGTATTTTTACCGTAAATATCACGACATTTAAAGATAAATAATGGAATAGGTTTCTGTAATTATATAGCACCTATATAGTAATTTTATTGTCCTTACCTTAACCTAAAGACCGTACCACTTTATGTAATGGTCGTATTTACGACGACGACCTTTCCTTATGTTTAGTATTTTAAATTACTTCTTACCACGTTACCACCTAGAGTTGTCCCGCGAATCCGTACGCGTTTATTACGTAGTTATTATATTATTTTTGTCTCGTAATTTTATTTGTAGTAATATTAACGAAATTTTCATAGCCTATCAATTGTGGATTAACACGTAAAAGAAAGAAAGAAAGACAGATAAAATATAATATTCGTGATCAGAGTCCTTTGTAATAGATGTCTATCAGGGAATTGGAAAAAAACATGTACAGACAGAATCATGACAGAAGTACCGATTTATTAATATAGATATAATCTCGCTAAAGCCTTGTACGTTCACGTACGCCTTGTACGTACATTCACCAAGCTACAAATACTGCGTCCACTTTTTATTTTGTGGTTAGCCGGCAACATCTCAGGAATTGTCCTATTTTTAAACCCCTCAGGAGATGAATTGAAAGGCCGCTTTGCAAAACGACCAGTGGGACATCCTAAACCGCACTTAAAGATAGAGTTAGACGAGACTTGCTCACCTTCAATATCGACCCGAATTGTTGGGAAAGAGAGGCCGATAGCCGCGATGCCTGGCGGAATCGGACTGCCGATGGCGTTGTGGTCAGGGTTGCCAACCTGATACCACTGATGAGTGTTGAATGACGTCTCAAACACTGCTAAATTGCTAGAGATTTTCAAAAATAGTTCTAAAATCTGTTGAGAAAGAGAACTATAGTTGGGCTGCACCTTGCTAATTACTTTTTGTTTAGTGGACAACAGACATAATATTGTTAGTTCACGTTTTGGCCACGAACATGAAATAAAATAAAACAGTTGAAATAAAAAATCAAAAAGGCATCAAAAATCGAAAAAATAATTTAGGCAACAATATTCGAAGAAGCCGGATGACAAAAAAAAAATGTTGCTTAATAATTGTGTGGCTTGAACAAAGTTTATGAAAATATCTAAGGCATGACGGCTTTTCGTTTTTGTCATTTTATTTCAGGGAAAATCTTCTTTAAAAGTGTAACGACTTATTAAGTTGGAGCCGTTTGTTCTGCTAGAAAATAATAAGGCATGATTACTATTTAGTGCTAGGTGCTGAATGTTAGATTTCAGTGCGAGGCTTGTTAACATAGTGCTAAATCCAGCACCGAAAGTGCTAAGTTGGCAACATTGGTTGCGGTTCATGATCACGCGTAGTTCGACCTAATCTCTCATAGGCTAGATAGAGCTATGTCGCCAATGGTTCTTACATAAAATACTACTTATTTGAGATTCATTAATAATATAATATTTATTTTAAACTAGCCGACTATATTGTTATTTATGTAAAGAACATAAAAATTATTAATTCTTTAGTTATAATCGTTTACCTATTGATTCATACTGATGTCTTCAGCGAAATAGTAAAATTATCATAAAACCTGATAGACATAACCATTACAGTAAACAAATTCGCCGCTGACTTTTATGATGACATAAAAACCTAGTGAATTAAATGACAAACTGAAAACATTCAATAATTCTTTAGATGAACAAGGAGACTGAGCTTTTCGATAAAACGAAACATCGTGATGAATCCATGGTGTATGGTGGTAGGGCATTTTCTAATGGCCACCTGTCTAACTACCATCTTCAAGTTGAAATTGTATAGGCAAGTTTTTTTTATGCAACTAAGGTGGTAGACACTCATATTGCCCGCCTGAAGGTGTCGCAGCCTATGGACTCTTGTAATACTATAAATATTACTAGTGCATTGCCGACCTTGAACCCCCCTATCCCAAGGAGCTCTGGAAACCCTACTCACCGCAGGGACAACACACGGTTATTTGACTGCGATGTTCTGTAGCGTAGATGCATTTCACCAGTAGGACTAGCCAAAGTAGAGAGAAATCTGAAATTTCTCTTTGCCACTTATAGGTAGGTATATTCGGGCAGTTGTACTTGCGAGCCAAGCCCGCTCTTTACAATCTTAGCCCACATCATTAAATTAACGTTATGTGATATTGTGGTGAAACACCTAGCGTTCTTTAAAAAAATGTGTGTGTCAGCTCCGATAATATAATATATACAATTAGCAAGAAGAGCAAATAAATGCATCTCTTAGGATATAGAATGAATGTAAAAATTTAATTTGGCCTCGCGCGACGTACCTGCTCATTTCAACGGTATATTCGCGTCTGGCGTCTTTCGCAGCAAACGCAAAAGAGTTGAATAAATCTCAACGTTATTTGAATACCACTAAGGTTAAAAATTGTTTGCGTGATATTGCGTTATGTTGCACTTTCAATTTCCCTCCTCATATTTTTTCATACCGTGCGCCTCATATCGTTTCTTAATCGATTAATATTTTGATTTTTATGTTGCCGATCGACAGCTGCCCCTGACGAAGATCGAGAGGACGACTTCAGGGCGCCGCTGTACCGCAGCGTCGAGATCAACGGGATCACGGTGCGCATGAAATGGTGCGTCACGTGCAAGTTCTACAGACCGCCGAGGTGCTCGCACTGTTCCGTGTGCAATCATTGCATAGAGGCGAGTGGCTATCATAAATTACATGCGTAGAGCATCTGTAAACGACTGGGTCGCGGTCACCATGCACATGCTGATAAACCCGTCACAGTGACTCAGTTTTGATTTGTCGCGTTACGGTATCCGCCAGTGTATGTATATCCAGCTGCCGAGAGAATTGACAGCAACGACCAGCGATAGATTGCCTATCTCTCTGTGGTCGTCGTATATTTTTGGTTTGTACCGTGAAACCATCAGGCACAGTGCCTAAAAGCACAGTGATAAAATAATAAGTAGTATGCCGTCATTCTTTTCATTGAATTTCTAAACATTTGAAAATGTTAGAAAATGCCTTCATTACTCAGGACTCCCTTTTTTTGGCAAAGTAACAACCAGGTTTTCGGTCCACCTAGTGATAAATGTCAAACCTATAAAATACAATAATTACTTAAGTTTGTACGAAATAAAAATGTTATTGAATGTCTCAATTTCATGTGTGATTTTCTTTTTATCCGCAGACATTTGACCACCATTGCCCATGGGTGAACAACTGCATAGGTCGACGTAATTACAGATTTTTCTTCTTTTTTCTCATTTCTCTTTCAATACACATGCTGAGCATATTCGGCCTCAGTCTCTACTACATTATGAAAAATAACAAAAATTTGACGCAGGTCGAGCCTATTGTGTCGTATCCTTTACTAATATGTTTTTAAAACTAAGTTAAAGCAAGTTAATCATAATAATACCAGCCTGTAAACGTCTCACTATTAGGCAATGATCCCTCTTACCAAGAAAGACAAGGGTTTAATCATCGTGCCCGCGACTCGTATTTGCGTGGAACCCTAAAAAATAAAGAAGCCTTAGTTAATCTTTATAACATGAGTTATCTGATAGTGAAAATCCCGTCAAAATTGGTCCAACCGTTTCGGAAATCAGCCGGAACAAACAGACAGACGGACAAACATTTTAAAAATGTTTTTTTTTGTTAGGTATATGTTCTATACTTCATATGCATTTCGTAAAAAGCTGTTAATTTGTCATTACAAACAGACACATCAGTTTTATTTTTTTGTATAGATGCCATCAACAGCTGGCATTTGTTATATTCAACTAACACGTAGAAGGCGAGGACATGAGAACTGTTTGATTTTTTACATTGTATATCGATAATTTTGCGAGATATTCGCACGGGTCAACTAGTTATCCTATAATTGTAAACGTTTGACCATTACATTATCCCTACTAATATTATAAATGTGAATGTAAGTTTGTTTGTTACGCTTTCACGCGAAGAACTACTAAACCGATCATCATGAAACTTTGTATACATATTCTTGGAGGTATTAGAAGTAACATAGGATACTTTTATCCCGGTAACAACAATTTTTGTCGTCCACTCGAGCGAAGCCGCGGGCACAGCTAGTATTAATATGTTCCAAGATTACCTTTACTTATGTTTTTGTAAGAATCGATGAAATAAGTATGTGGTCGTTCAAAGCGCCTTAACTACGATCTCAGAATGGTAATCATGGGTATAATCGCTCTACTAGCGATCCCAATTTTCGGTCTGACCGGTTTCCACATGGTGTTGGTCTCCCGGGGACGGACGACGAACGAGCAAGTGACCGGAAAATTCACCGGTGGTTACAACCCCTTCTCCAAGGGCTGTTGGAGTAATTGCTGCTATACGCAGTTTGGGCCGCAGTATCCCAGGTAAGGTGGTTTTAAAAACGTTGTTGAAGGCCTTATTTCAACCTCTTATATGGATAAAGACGATCGATTGCGATCATTATGGAATGTTAATATTTCCCGAATCTTCTAATATCTCGCATACATCCAGTTCCGTATTATCCATAAAGCACAAGTAGCAAATTCTAGGGCATCTAGCAGGAATTAAGACGACTTTTGTAAACTTAATGTGAGCAAATGGAAGCGTAACACAAAGAATGGTCACCATAAGTAAAATGTGCATGGATCTCCCATCTTTTTATTTAGTACTATCTCTTAATTAGCTCGTATTAAATCTCGAGAAATATTTGTAGAATTTTTATTTCATTAATATAAAAACCCTATGGCCCCACCAGAAATATTTGCTTCATCTCGGTTGAAATTTTATATTTCTTAGGTACAACTACTAAGTAGGCCCGATCTTGAAATTAGAAATCTCAGAAGTATCATTGACTGTAAAACGCCTGTAAAGGTTAGTCGACCTCTTTGTATTTGAGCAGGTCAATTTAGTCAATATTTCCTTACACTGTAAACTAGTATTCCTCCAAAATGACTATATAGCACATTGTATCCATGAAGCAATTAAAGTTCAAAGAGGAAGAACAATACTATTACACTGATTGGAAGTGTTTACATGAACAGCTTAGTACGGCCGTCGAAGTACACGTACAAGGGCGGCAAGAAGCGGCGCGATCCGATGCCGCCGGGCGCGCTCTCTGCGTCCGCGATATCGACGATCGCGACAGACACGCAGCACCAGGTAAAGACGTACACGGCCGACAACGGGAACGCGCACCGCCCGCAGGGACCGCACGCGCTCTACAATAAGGTGAGAGCCAGACGCTTCACTCATGCGACGCTAGTACTTCAGATAAGTTCCGCGTTGTATAAATAAAAAGCGCGCGTGTAAATAAACTGTACATGTCACAGAAGTGAAACTTCTTTGACGATATACCTATTAACAACTAGTTATGCCTCAAAGTTTCACCGATGTTAAATCTATTCGACAAACTCCACCGCGCCGCCAACACACCCGTGTAGCCTATCGTTATTTTCACTTCCCTTACTTGTATACAGTTCGCCAGGTTGCTTAACGTTGTTACTTTTCCGCTTCTTAGGGTCTTAGCGTGAAGTTATATAGCATATAGCCTTCCTCGATAAATAGGCGATAAAATGTAATAGTTATTGTCAACACATTTGTTCAAAAAATGCATTTACGAAGCCCTTGTTCGAAAGTTAAAAATTACGTAGCATACAACAAAGCGTGCGGTAATTTTTTTCCGGACGCTCAGTTGTATAGCGCCATAAAAATATATAAGAATTTCACCGAGGAGTTTCAAATAATGAGAATATGATCGAACTTTGGAAGCACTTTTTATCAATACATTTGTCTCACTTTAATACTGAAGAGAAAATGAGACAAAAGATGTAGTTCTAATTTTCACCACGCGAATGTGACGCCATTTGCAAATGTGCGCCATTTTCATATTAGGAACGTCAAAGATTGTTGCGATTTTCCGACTGATATTTATAAACAAAATCTGATATCTTGAATGTGGCGTAAATTGCAGGTAAAATTTTTACCGCACGCTTTGTTGTATGGTGCGTAATTATTAACTTTCGAACAATTTATACGGGCTTCGTAAATGCATTTTTTTAGCAAATCTGTTGAAAATGCATTTATTGAACAAATGTGATTAGCGCGTTTAAACAAACAAAAAATCTCTTAAGCTTTAATATATTAATTAGTCAATTATTACCACACTTTTTTAGTTTCTCGTGTACTTTTTCTTTCTCTGGCCGAGTAGGTAATAACTTTTCGTCCCATTTGCGTCAGAAACGTCTCATTAAAATTCGACCTTAGAATATTATTATTACTCATATCGTGCACAAAGAAGTTTCATTTCTATAATTGACCGGTTATTTTATCGATATATATTATAGGGTATGCTATAATCGGTTATCGATATCGCCGTTTCTATCATCACCTTCAGTGTTATGGTGATACCATTTTTTTAAAGGGAATCGTTCATATTTTCGTGTGGCTTCGTATGTGTATATATTATACGTACTTTTCCTAACAATGTTACTACGAATTATCTATAAAACTTTAACCATTATAAATTTTTATTTTTCTATAAATTCAAAGACCGATTACAACATGAAATATCGAGAAAGTAAGTTTTCTTCATACTAAAGTAGTATATTTATTGACTTTAGTTCTTCAGATGATATAAATATGTTGGAGAAGGATTAAAGGGGGGAGATTATTTCTGAAACAATTTCTTCTGTGACAGCATTTAACAGAATAATTATTTAGGAATTTTGTATAAAACACTCGTAAATTAAATATACTTATGCCCGGTTTCTGTACATCTCGGTTAAACAAACTTCCACTAGTTATTGATTCGATAAAGTTATGCATAAGGTAAACTTTGGTTAACTGTCACTGTGTTTCAACTATCAAATCAATAAACAGTTCCTTATATTTTCGCTAGATGGGTCTTTTCACAAGATCGAATCAAAAATTCATTTTATTATTGTAATTTGTCATTGATACTACTATTATTATTAATATTCTTTTTCGTTCAAGAATATTAAGTGACCTAAAGTGGTTTTAGTCATAAAACATGATAATTCATCATTTATCAACGGCTGTACGAGCGACATCTTTGTCAAAATATCAAACATTAAAAGTACCTATTATTTTTGTTATTCGGTTAAATTTTATATTCAATTGTCTTTTTAGTATCATCTCTGTGCATATACCATTACTTTCTAATTAAAAAAAAAAGGAATGGACAGCGTAATAAATTTTTTACTGCAGATACTTCAAGACGCTTCGTAACTTATTTGATAAGTACTTGTAGTGTAGAAAAATAGAAGATAGAAGAAAAGTTAAACAACACGTATCATATAGATAAACCGCCCAATTGGTCAGCTACTACATACCAAGTTTATCTGACGTTTATCGTATGACGGTTTGTTCAGAAACGCAATTTATGAGTTATTGAACCGATAGGGCTATGGAACAAATAAATTAAAGTTAAAAGTACCTCAGAAAATGGGCATAAGTCATGAATTTATAATACTGCAACATAAAGTGTGATTTGGTGGAAAAGTTAATTAATGTACTTATGAGTAATTTACCATGAAATCATAATGTTAATTTAATAGCTATACGTTTTTTGATAAAAATAACAATTCATCGAACATTCTCATATATCTCGTAAAATGAAGATCAGCTTAGATCAAGGCACTCATTATTCATGCTTCATTAGTACAAAACAGCTTATTTCATAATCAGTAGCGATAACATCTAGTTATCATGGCTTTTAGAGCAATAATTACATACCTTCAATTCACTGTCACATGGTTTATTATATCGGCACATGCACTTTTTTTTACATAAAATATTGACAATATGTGAATTGAAGACATGATATGTCTGGCTCTCCACTAATTAATCTATTTTACATTTTTATGTGTATATTTATTTATAGCTATATTTAACTACAACTATGCATGGGTAAAAATGGGTCTTTAAAAACAATGTTATATAATTAAGTTATTTTTTTGGGCGCGTCTATAAGAGGGAAAAAGTGGGAATTGCGCGCACGTCTCGTGACGCCAAATATCAAGTTTTCCATCAATAATAATAATGTGCATTCATTTTACTGATTTGTTTTAATGTGTAAAAATAATTTAACGTTGTATAAATAGTCGTTATTTTAAATACGATGTATATATACAACTTAAAATTGTTTTTAAATGAGTTAAAAAATAAAAGTCCGTAACCAACTTCATATTATTATCATTGACGGCTAACTTCATGTTGTTGTCACGCGCGATAACATTTTTGGGAGTTATTTTTGTTTTGTTACGACAAAGAATTATGACTTGTTACGTGTCTAGATATCAGATATATCACACATTTTTTTAATGCATTCCAGATAATGGTGTCCGAAAACTTGTAATTTATTTTCATGCAGGTATTAATAATTTGAGAAAAAAAAACGGGATAAATAGAATCACACCTTTCTCGTTTATCATTAAAAACGAGGACCGTTTCAAGTTCAATGTAAATTAAATGGGAAACAATCATTTTTGTGTCAATTTTTATGTATAATGTATATATTAATGTATATATTATGTATATATTAATATATATACCATACATACTTATTGATATTCTAATTAGCTTTGTTCGTACAACTAATATTTCTGTCTTCATAATCATTTATTCATTCGCTTATATGTTTAACTATATATACCTACTAGGTTTAAACGTTTTAAAAATTTCACAAAATTATAACTTACTTTATTCGTATTTGAGATATGTGTTATTACATATCTAATTATGTTACTTTTTTTGCTCCTATATACGTTTCATTGCTTAGCAACAATTTAAGATCTATCGACATAGAGTAGCTTAAAGAGTTCAATTTTCAAAGCTTTTGGAAGATCATCAATTAAAACTAAAACTCCATATTATATCTTCACGGATCTTGTATTTTTCCGAATCAAAGGCTTGTATATGTTGAGTTATAAGACATGCATAACTAGGAAGTCATCATTATTGTCTTAATTGAAAGACGTACGCTGCTGGGCATAGGCTTCCCTCATTGATTGTCACAGTGACCGGTCCTGCGGTTCTCGCAACTTTTACCTGATCATCAGTCCATTTTGTGGCAAGTCTGCTCACGCTGCTTCTTTCGAAAATCTAGAAAGCCGGTGATAAATTACTTAATAATCCCGTCGTTAATGTATGGGAGTAAAAGCGGGCAGTATGCACGTGGCTGTATTGTTCAGTTGTCGCCGGGGCGCGAGGAGCAGGAGACCGAACTGGAAGGCCCCGGCGCGTCACAGAGCGCTGACTGTGAGCCTACACCTCCGCCCCTCCAGCGACGGGGCTCCGCAGCGAACCTGTTCCCGCCCGCGGACCACCATCACTTGCCGCCACGACCGCACCATTACCCAAGACTCAGCCCGCTATCTAGAAATACTAGGTAATTATTACTTCTATGTCTATCTATACATATTATAAAACTGAACGTCACACTCATAGCTATGTTATCTGTCCAGGTTATAGGATATATTTCGTAAGATGAAGTAACCAAAGAAAAAACAGCGACAATAATGGTGAATCAACTCGAAAAAAATATGCATTTGGGGCGCTTAAATAGCTTACGCTGAGTAAACCATCAGACATATATCAAATTAATATTATACTGAATTGTAGATCTTAAAAAGACCTACAAAAATGTCTCGATAGCATATGTGTATCTTCTAAGGTTAACTCACAATGAGCAATTTTATCTTACGTGTTTTGAACGGGGGCAGTACGATTCACGCGTGCGCTCAACAGACGGCGTTTTGTAGTGAACACAAAGCAATTTTTTGTCACTTTTATTGTGAAATAAAGACTCAAAACAACGTTCAAATCCTTAAGAGGCTCTCAGCAGTAGTTGAAGCAATGATAGCTGAACTACATTGTAACGCAGATCAGCCTGCCATTTAGACCTTGTCTGAATAGAGATACGACACACGAAACGAAATGCCATGCTTCAGCGTTGAGGTAGGAAATAAGGGAAGGACTGGAAGGAAGGGAAGGAGAGGTCAAGAATAGTTTGTACTAATTGGATTAGGTTTATTAAATTAGGAATATTAGATTTGATTAGGAGTATTTAATTAGGTACCATCGGGCACTGTTGTTTTATTTGTGAATACATTTTAAGCGATTTCGGTTTGAAGAGATGCTGGCTGATAGCGTGTTAGTACACTGCGTTGATCGTTATGGTTTCATATCTTACGAGTCTGATCTTTCAATGAAAGAAAACATCGTAATAAAAACATAGTATAGTGGTGGTAGGGCTTTTTTTAAAACCTGCTTGGCTATTATCAACCCAGTTGAAAATCTGTCGTCAAGCACACATATTTGTGTTCCGGCAGTTACACTTGAAAACCAGGCTTAGCCTGTTACCACCAACACAAGTTTCATTAACACTCCACATCAGATGAGATCGTGGTAAGACGATAAAAACAATTATTAATTAATGAATAATAGGTACACCTTGTATTTTTCTAATACTTTACTTGTCTTTGTGGTTTGATTTCACCGTTGCGTAATGCGTACTCTTATTCTATCTCGCTCATATCTGTCGGTTTGTAGCATAGTTCTTTCTTTTTCTTTCTCTGGCCAGGAACCTACTTTATCTGCCATTTTGTGTCAAAACGATAATCCGTGAGAATGTGTTTGCAGCCACGGGGGTACGACGACGACCGGGTACCGCGTAGTGATGGAACCGTTGCGCTACGACGCGGGGTCGAATGGCGCACGGCCTTCCCCCACCATGCAGCAGCGGATTAAAGCGCTGGGTGTGCCCACACCGCTCGCGGTCAGCAGTCCAGTCAGACGGTACGTACACGCATAAGTTGCTACACGCAACCGACACGATATCAGAAATAACTGAAACGATTGATTCTCTGAAAAAAATACACACAAAATGCATAAATTACAAACTAGTTTCTTCTAACTTAGCCCATATGTGAATGCGAGACAGAAGAGTGAGTGACAACAATAGTGGTCTGTGACGTCATCTATTAGTTTCGTTTAAAGTTAACGACAGGGATAGTTTTTTATTTACATATTTCCTATATTCAAAAAATATAGGTCATCTTCCAATGTCTGTATAGAAATTTAACATGACATTTAAATAGTACACTTTTTATCAAGATAATTAATATTTATGTTATAATAAATATTTGATCTTAGTATTAATTAAAACATCTTTTCAGTTTCCGCTGTTTATAATAATACAATGATATCAGTAGCAATTATTGTGTATAAATTAATTATGAGAATCAAAACACTTTATATTATATTATTTTCTATTCGTGTCATGGCCTGTTCCCCCATATTTACTAAAACATGATTAATTATTTGAGTGTATGCGCAACTGTTGAAATTTTTTGCCGACCTTACAGTTCTAATCGTGTATTAGTTCTTTCAAAAACAAACAAAAACGATAGTAAGTAGGTGTCAATAATTATTTATATTGAATTGATGAACAAATCTGTTTAGACCAAATTCGATATAGATTAAAATCATAAGAATTATCATTACGCTGATAAAGCTTTTTATACTGACGTGTGTACGCTCAAAAGGAGTGTCAGTGGAATGGGCCGCTCAAAATGAGTCTCACTGTATTGGACCACTCAAATACGGACGTAGATTGCGTTCACATGTTACGAGTAAGGTCTTGTATTTGAATAAAGTATACAATATAATACATTTTACAAAACTTTTATATTGCCTTTGACTTTATTTTGTAATATGTAAAAAAAAACGCATCCACTCAAATATTAAAGGTATCCTTCTTGTGTAAAAATGTAGTATCCCCCTCCCTACCTACCGGGAATGCATCGCTTATTGTTTCGTTTACTAAGTGTTTATTTGCATGTAAAATTGTTTGCATTCTCACATTCTTTAGAATGATAATATTATTTTGGGAACTAATGTAAGTTAATAAAATATATGGTTTCAAATAAGATTAAGCTTTCAATATTAAAATAGGTTCGCTTACGGATTTCCATGTTAAGGTATTGCTATTTAAATACATATTTAAATAGAAAAGAGACAGTATAGAATCACTAGTGTGGTGAAGTGAAATTGGTAATCAATATATAAATTAAAATATGCAGAATTTTGGAATGTTCTGTAGTTCCTCGTGAACAAGATATCCTACTAATATTATAAATGTGAATGTATGTTTCTTTGTTACGCTTTCACGCGAAAACTACTAAACCGATCATCATGAAACTTTGTACATATATTCTTGGAGATATTAGATGTAACGTAGGATAACATAACTTTTATCCCGGTAACAACAATTTTTGTCGTCCACGCGAGCGAAGCCGCGGGCACAGCTAGTATAATATAATTTAATGTAGATACTTTAACTCTTAATTGTGCGTGGCCTTATTTGTGCGTGAGCTTGTAAACATGCCGGTTTTATTTGTATGACAAAGACGCGGCAGTCGTCTTCCGATCAACACCTGTTTTTATCGCTTAATTCTACGGGTACAGTCGGTCATAAAAATGTCTGGCAGCATTAAACTCAAGGCTTATCAACATTATCCAAAACGGTATCTTTATTTAATAGTAGCACTGCTATGTGATGGGACGGCACTGTACCTGGTAGTAATCATAGTACAATCGAAAAACAACGGGATCAGCAATCCATCACCGGTCATTGCTGTCATGGCTCTCGGCTGCTGGATGGATATACACTGGCTAATTTCAAAATGCCATTAACCAAAAGGGAGTCACTGTGACGGGTTTATCATCATGTGGATGGTGGTGGATTACTAGATATACAACGGCCTATCCCGGAATACGATACGTCAAAGCGTTCCGCTATGGTTCGGCACTCGGACATAATTGTAGTGCCCTACGGCCTACTATCAATTGTTTATCCTTACTAGATACAAATTGTTTATAACATCTCTTGAGTTTCCCGTAAGACTTGTTCATAATATGTTTCTCAAAAGTACTTCTCTGACACAATAACTTGACTAAATAGAATCCAGGCAAAAATATGCTTGCTTATGAACCTAATCGATACTATTCGATTATTAATAATTGTTTAATTAAATCGATTATGATTTTCACATTTAACCATCATCGTTTGATAGTATAAACGATTGTAAATAATAAAGGCATTATTCTTGATGTGAAATCCTTATTGTAATATACGATAAGATATAAACATTGTAACCGTTTACCGCTTACCGCTTACCGCGTGGCAGGTGGACCTAGCGTATAGAGGCGACGTGTCGACGGTAACTCATTACCGAAATAATATTCAGTTTGTCTTTGTGTGAGTTTGTATATAAACAGTATGTTAATTGGTGAATAAGGTGGAGGAATTCATTAGAATGTAAAAAAAATATTGTTAATTTATGTACATATATGCACGTAAGAATTTATACTTCTTTGGTGTAAACAAATTAACTGCATTTTTTTTTATCTCGCGTGCCAGCAACATAATGAAGTTAGCCGTCAATGATAATAAAGTGTTTTTTTTTAAATTGTGTAAAAATAATTTATCTTTGTATAAATAAACATTATGTCTAATCGTATTATAAAATATATTTGATATTTAATTTGATTTAAATAATTTATCGTTGATGGCTAAATTCATTACGTCACATGATGCGTGCGCAACTCTCAATTTTATCCTCTACTAAACGCGACAGAAGAAGTATAACTTCAAAACAAGGTATCCTAAATATATGATTTATTCGCTCTTCCAATTTTATTTTCGTACAAGTGTTCATATTCACCAGTTAATGTCTAAAGTTTTGTAAAAAAGTTTCCATTCTATAAAGTTTCTAATAATTATAAAACTATCTTTAAATGTGTAAATATCTATGTAACATCTGATCTCTATGATGTTATAAAATATGTATAGAAAATAAGCTTTTTTATTATATTTTGTGATTATTTTTCTTGCATGTATTTTTTTATCACTTAGTGTGTATTATTAGGTATTGTTGCAATGAAGTATTGGTTTTTTGTAGCTAAATGACCCTTTGTAGACGTCGATGAAGATAAATAAATAAAAGAACTGTAAATATATATATATATATATATATATATATATATATATATATATATATATATATATATATATATATATATATATATATATATATATAGCAATATCAGCAAATATTTTTGGTATCTGAACAAACTATAAGGGACATAATTTTGTTAAAATAATAAAATGATGTCATTGAAAAATTGCAAAGAAGACAGGTATTTCGGGGCCAGATTCGGGGGCAGAATGTATGTAACTTGAAGTATGGTTTATAAACTCAATTATATTTTTCTATCTATAAATGTAAAATTTCATCACAATTTACAATCTAGAGAATGAGAAAACTAATAAGTTAGGGAATAAGTAAAGGTAATCGATAATCGATTGATGTCTTCCAAACAAAAAGAGACCAATTTTTTGAAGCAGTGATGGTACAGTGGTAGCTTTTACAACTTCGCGTCGATTGACGTGAGTTCGAATCCCTGCCTCCGAGCCTGAGCTTTTGGTGAAGGAAAACATCGTGAGGAAACCAAGGGCTTTATCTAATGCCAGCCTGGCTAGCTACCACCTTCAAGTTGAAAATCTGCCGCCAAGCACCAATTAGTATATTCCGGCAGCTGCACTTGAGAGCCAGTCTTTCACTAGGTTTAGCGTGTTATCATCTTGGGCCACATCGTCACTTGACATCAGGTGAGATTGTGGCCACTACGCCAAACTTATAACGATAAAAAATATATTTATTTGTATATATGTGCCATCGAAATAAATTCTAGTGACTATTCAGCGGGAATAAAGTGACTGTTAGTTTATAAAACAAAGTTTTCGTTGTCCACAAAGGTGAGAGTTAGCTCAAGTATATAATTATTTATACGCAGGTTTATATTTATAGCATGATTTTCATCAATAATGAAATGTAAATTCGGTTGCGAATAATAATTTATGTGTTTGTATACATAATTATTTCTATTTGAACAATAAATGCTTTGTTGTCCTAAGTAGAAATAGTTTTAAGTTTGTAAAGTTGGCTATTTTTTTTTTCGGTATTAAGTGATTCTTTCAATATTGGCATAGAGTTTACATTTTAAAAGTAAATATTCAAGTTTTTTGTTTTATTTATTTACAAGCTGTTGTCGCGAAAAGGAACACTGGCGTAGCGCGACTCATTATACAGTGGCCGGTAAAGGCTACCAGCGCTTGTCTATGGTCGATTTATGATCGCAGTCAGGCTCAAAGTCTGTGGTAAATGGAATTTTCATGTTCCATCCTGCGCCATTTATTAGAGCTAAATATCTTTTTGCTTTTTCATATCATTTATTACTGCTATTGTGTGTCGCGCTAAGGCTTTGATTTGAATGTTGCATTTGTCCTGATGAAATATATATATATATTTTAATTTGATAGTGAAAGTAAATTAAGTAGTTGATAATTATTGTTTGTATTACTGCATGCTCGAGGCACCCATTTCACCAGGATAAGAATGCACGATTTTTTGGCTCGATTTTTTTTTGTAGTTTGTTTGTAAATGTGTTAGTGTATGATAATGTAGTTGTGGCATGTAGCGTTAGCATGCTCCCCGCAAGCGCGTACAAGCGAGCCGCCGCGCCACTCCGCCTACGGACCTCGGGTTTTATGTTCAGAACCCGGTCTCATTTAAGATCACTTTGCTTTTTGGGTTATAAGCCGTAGTTTAGCTTTAAATGTACAAAAATATTCTTTCATCTAACTAAAGTTGCTGTAAATAATAATTCGGTTTAAGTAATACATTTGTTTCGACTCGAAACTGATTAAAGTATAAACGCTACGAGATCGCGGTCCCGAAAGGCAAGTCCCTAAGCGGTGGCGGCGGTACCGTGACCCGCGACCCGCGACCGCACGTGCAAACGCTTCACCCCGCAGCTCCCTTCTCCTTCTGTCCGTAGGCCGTACGGTAACGATAGCGAGGGCTCGGACGAGCTCGCGCGATTATACCCCTGACGTGAGCGCCGCGCCCGACAGGTCCAATCCGGGCACGCCGACACAGCCGCGACGACCCGACTTCATCGGAGTCGGACCTGCAGCCGCGGCCGCGAGACCTTCGCCCCAGCGCCGGTTCCTCTCCGAGGGCGAGTTGCTGCGCGCCGAGCCCCCCGCGCCGCACCGCCCCACCGCCGACGACATCCGCGAGCTCGTCTCCGAGCCGCGCCTCGAGCACCGCGTTTCACCCTGGCCCGACCGACTCCCGCACCCGCCGCGCGGCGGTGTCGCGGTGCTCCCCCCTCAGCCGCCGCCCCTGCACTCGCAGCCCTCGCCGCTGGCGCGACGCCGGCCGCCCCCCGCGCCCGCGCCCGCCCCCCGGCCCGCGAGGCCGCTCTCGTTCGTGCGCGCGCTCGAGGTACAGGACCAGCTGGAGGCGCGGGCCGCTGTCGCCGAGCCGCCGGACCGCGCCTCCATCTACGACTGCAACTACGAGATCTCCGTGTGAGTCCCGCGAGCACGCGGCTCACCGCTCGACTTTAGTTTTAATGTATCCGCCCCGAGTGACCCCGATTCGGACGCGATCTTTGACTCCCTATTTCCTGCGATAGGCCAGTTTCAAACGAAGACTCGAGGATGACGATGAATGAGTGACCGCGCCGAGCGCTCGCTTCCTTCTCGATTAGAGCGCCGGCCGTCGCCACGTGATTCCAAAGACTCGTATTTACGTTGTTGTTTATTGTTTGACGCACACTCGCTCCCGGGACGGACCGAGACGGACCAGATTGTTTAGCGTAAGGAACTGCGCTGCAGTGCGTTGTGCCGGTGCGGACGTGTCCCGCGACGACTCTCACGTTGACAGTCGTCGCTCGTGTCCCGTGTGATTACAGTTTTATATGTATGTATATTTGTGAGTAATTTGTAATGTTAAATAATATTTAACTGTGAATTTGTTCAAAGAGTGTGTACATAGTCCCCCCCAGTGTTGTGATCCTGAGATGACATAATAATGAGAATATATACATTATATAATATATCAACACAGAGAGGAGTGTCTCAATTATTCTGTATGTAATGTAATAAATATTTATAAAATTGTTTTCATTTTTTGTGAAGCTGTTGTTTTTATTTTCCTGTATAGATATATGTATAAAAATAATATATTTAGTATTCGCAGGTTGCAGGATTGACTGGTTCGTTAAATCTGCCTCAGTGTTATTATTTAAGATGCATTACTGCCAATGAATGCGGTGTTGTTTAGAAAAAATTTACGGCGTTCATTTTGAAATGCATTTAAATTTCTAAGCTCCAGGTTTTCCGTGAACGGAATGATTTTTATCCGCACCATAATTAGTCTATGAGTATGAAGTAAGTAAAGAGTATTTCACGCTTAACTGGTTGATCGACATCGGCTACACTGCATCTCTGCATGACATCATGATTTTCGCTCTTTACTGCAAGTTTTAGTGACGAATTTTGGTTCCTATATTAATTTAAGCTGAGCTACACACGGCTCAAAGACCATGCCATAAAAAAGGGCCCTTTTATAAGGCTTTCTTCCGATAACGCTGTATCGTACCTGCGTGTTGTGTTCAGGCGAATGAGCTGCTCAGTGAAGCAGCTCGCTCAAATACATTCGTCTGTTGGCTCACTTCTAGGTTTTCAGCAGTCATAAAAAATATTAATAACAATTCATGATTTAATGCCCGCCTGTTTGAGCGATGAATCTCATATATTATCTTGTGTGCTTAACATAATATTAATATCACGTTTGTTTAACTGCATAAAGTGAACGCCGTAATAGAAAAATGTGCCAAATATTCTGTAGTTATGATTCACTATATCTTTGGCTAATATCGACATCATAGCAACTGTACTATATGTCTGCGTTTTTTTTTTCATTATTGATAAAAACTTAATTGACACTCAAAATAATTTTCGAGATGTGAAATATCATAATGACCGACGGCTTAGAGTTAGACTTTATTTTAATTATCGATATTTTAAAATAAAAATATTTTGTAAATTTCTCTAAGTTTATCGAGCTTATTTCAGGTTAGAAAAATAGAATATCTAGTTGAAATCTTTTTGTTTTTATATGCATATCATCATATAGAGTCATTGAAATAGTACGAGTGTATGTTAATTAAAATTCTGAAACAAATGCATATATAAGAAATAAATATTTGTTTGAACTAAACTCACAAAGTGACACGACATTATTTTTGTATTGTTAATGTTATTCACGATTCCTTTTGGTAATCTATAGAGAGTGAACCGATATAATTTTTGATAATTAATTTATTACTAATCACGGCTTTTTTATTTCGGACGGGCAATAGATCAGTCTATAAAATATCTAAATACAAGCTTAGGTTTCGTTCTTGTCGAAATTCGAAGACGTGACTTTCGTTTAATAACAGTCTGTAACCCATTGACCTTACACGAATACTATTATTAAACTAGTTAACATTTGTTATTATTCAAATGATCATACAATTCATATTTATTGACTGTTTTATGTGTATATATAATATAAATGTATACTTAAGGACAATTATGATTGTATAAAATGTGGTTTGTTGTGAATTTTTCTATTAATGTATATAAACAAATTTGCATCACACTAGGTTCAAAGATATCCTATTCCTTATTTGTTTTCGTTCCAACAAGGTTTTTTTTTCCAATAAACATATCAGCAATGTTGTATTAATTTATATTGACCTTTTCAATTTTTTTGTTGTTATTATGATTTAAGGTGAATATATCAATGCGTTACATCCCCAACCCACAGCCCATTCTGAAATTTCATACCGTTTGCGAAAGTCAAATCATTACTAGTCCAGTAGTTTTTTTACATGTTGTATAGGTGTCTATATCTGTTTAAATAATGGTCGGTATTACTCTAATTTTAATAAAAAATATTGCAAATTAGCAATGTTATTGTAATTTATTTAAAAATATATGACGTTTTGTGTGAGACTTGGCATGTCCATATTGATTTTCTCAGAGTTGAATGGCCTATGTGTTGAATGAGTACTTAGGTACGATATAACATAAATAGTAATTGTTCATTTTATCGAAATTATATCTAATAGGTGGAAATTCGTTTTGAGTGTTGTTAGTTTATTTTATTGTCTTTGATCGTTTTTTTCTGCCATGTTTATCGGATTTTTGAGTATTTAGGGTTTTCTGCCCATCAATTCTTCACACATTCCGTTCCGTAAATATGTATTTTAATATAGATTATGTGGTAATTAATTATTTTGGCACGTTAATTATGATTATAATGCGTACTTAAATAATTCTGCAATTAGGAATCATTTATCAAGAGCAAGTGTTAGTGATCTATTTGGTAGCTAGCACGGTTTATCGATGTCGATAAGTATTATCTTTTTTTATTGTACTTCAGATTTTTTTTAAAAATCAGACCTATGAACAATATTGTAGATATTTAAATTTCGTTTTAGTTAGAACAGCTGTGTACGGTTTTTTTTTGTAATATTTACGAATGAGTACGTATTTTTTACATCAATAGTGATAGAAAAATATTGATAAATCTATTGAGATTAAATATACCACCCTCTAACAAATTGAATCTGCTCCACAGATATTTATGTTAAGCTGTCTGTCCATTGTTATGTACGTAAAAAGAAATTATTATATTGAGAAGAAAATAATATTGAATAAATTATTATTATAATTGGTGTATATTGTCATAGCTATAATAACGTTTTTATTTATTTACTTGTATTTACAGTCAAATACCAATATAGATCATACGTTACACTAGTCTTCATGCGATATAAAAATAATCTTATTTTAATTTTTTTTTAAAAGTTAGAATGTTGTTTATGTTATTTAACACTTAAGTTTGTAGATTGCTTAACTTAATAATTTTAAGATAAATATAACTTGTATTCCTTGTTTAAAAATATACAATGTATAGTAACAAAAGTTAAACATCATTCCTCAAAAATGCCGTTTTAAACCAATAAAAGTTTTAATACAATTTAAAACATCACAACTAGTTAATCAATTGTGTCGATTACATAATGAGGAGGTATCACGAGCGTATCTACAGCTGTTACATGGGGATCCGAAAATGCACAAAGTTTTTAAGTTTTTTCCCGAGACATCACACCATAAAAACAAAACTCTAAACGCTAATAAAATCAATTTGAAATTGCAACTTGGTTCTATAGGCCCCCGACATATTAAGCATCTTTTTAATCGTCCATGGAAGGTATGTACCGCATTTTTACATAACGTATTTACAAGTCATTATAGCATGTAAATTGATTTAGAAGGTATGTATTTCTGCCAATATACCTGTTATCAGAGCGTATAGAAAAAAGGCAATTTCCTTATGTTAAATGTTTAATTATACGAATGGGTGTAATACCAAAGGGTACCAAATATCGCATATCGACTAGTGTACGGCGTTGAAGTGTACAAATGTACAAAATATAGCCAATGTTAATATTTTAAAAGCTCACAACTCACACCTGTGTGTAATTAGTATGGTATAAGTTTGATGTTTTGTTGCACTTATATGTATCTCGACGTATTTTTACATCACACAACGTTACCAAAGAAGCTTTGTAAATGCAGTATTTACATTTAAACCGTTTTTATTGAACGGTATCATTTTTGTCGTTCTTTTTGTCTAAATTAATATCCATCAAGGAATTAAGTTTCTCAGATATGTAGCGTAAGTCTCTCTGAAAGTATTGTATCGATATATTCGATATTTTCGTATCTCTACACTATTCAAAGTCCTAATAATATTTTAGTCAAATGTACCTTCATTGTGCAAAAAAAAAACATAATTTGTGTTGAATTCTATATAAGTGGAACATTGACCATATTACAAAAATAGGTTTAATTACATATTGGTTGAATAAATGATAGATGTATGTAAACATACGTCGAGATAAACGTGTATGTATAGTGAATCCTCAGAAGTGGTTTGATTACATGTATGTATGTGACAGTGTTTTATTTTTGTATTTTGATAAAATTTGTGTAAATAATTTTCTTATTTTATTGATATTAAACTCAATTAATCAAGTTGTGTAATTTCTTTTGTTCTAATTTATTTCAGATGATATATAAGAAAGTCTATAGTAGAGTACATACTACTGACAGATTAGTCGTATAGAAGCAGTAATATCAACATTCACTGAAAAAGATGTAGAGACAATATTTTCATTCACAATGTACCCAAGGATTGTCTTTTACATAGAATTCGTTAAAAATATAGATAACGTTGTTGTCACATACTGTCAAGCAAAACAAAATGCATGATATAAAAATGGGATGTCTTCTATTTAACTCGAATGGTTATTATCTGTAAAAGTAAAATTCTAAAAAAAAAAAAAAAAAAATTAACAACAGCAACAAGGAGGGTAGGGTGGGAAGTGTAATCGGAGACGAACTATTGGAAGAATTTGCGGTAAACACTGGTCTAAAGCAAGGCGATGGCCTTGGTTTATTGGCTGCCAGTGTCTTTGAGCAAGAAGCATCGAAGATAAGTCTCAGGAACAACCAGACATATACTGAATACCTTAACATGAAACGACACGAAAGTATACATGCTCAGCATAATAGCCTTTATGTTGGGGGAAGCACAGATCAAGGAGTAGTTAAGTTTAACTAACTACTTACTCCAACAAGTAACCTGCGATGCAGATCAGCCCTCCATAGTCGGATATATATAATCTCATAATGCCCGTCATTATGTGGCTGTGAGACCAGGACACCAACAAAAAAAGAAGAAAGCTTCTGGTGGCGGAAAGGAAAGTGCCCCAAAGACACCTTAAAGGACCTTAATTAAAGGATCCGAAGGAATGCTGAGATTGAGGAGTTTGTAGCCGAGAATCATCGACAAAACAAAATCTCATAAACTTCGCTGGCTCGGCCACCTACAGAGAATAAGAGAGGATCGAGTAGTCAAAAGAGCAAACTTGGGACGACTAAGTGTTCGTCCCTGCGTCCCACGTCCATCTGGGTGTGGTGCTGGTGTGAAACAGTAGAGATGGATCTGCATCAGCTTCAAGCCGACAGTTGGCAAGAAACTGCACATGATCGGACCAAATGGCAGTTTAGGAGGCCAATACCCTATTTTTGGAACACCGAGCCAAATAGATACCTAGTATTTTAAGGGTTGAATGATTATTGTTTAAATAAAAATTACGAACGAACGTTTTCAAACAGGTATACAGTTAATTTGAAAGTCAAAGACACACTAGGTAATTAAAAAAATCAAATAATAATTATCATAACTATTAATTTTTTAATTCTCTCGTTCTGGCTCACACAAAGAGGAAAGACCGATAATGTGCGTTAAACGTTTAACGTTTAACGCTTGGAAGTCGCATAAGAAGTTTCAGTTCAAAAAAGGTGTGTGTGCGATTCACACACGATAGAAGTGAAACTTCATTTTAAAAGATATTTGAAGTGAAACTTCTTATGCGACTTCCAAGCGTTAAAAGTTAAACGTTTAACGACATTATCGGTCTCTCCTCTTTGTGTGAGCCAGAGCGATATGTAAATGTCGGTGTTTATGTATATTGCACACTGTTTAAATAAAATAAAAAATGTCTTTTAAAATGAAGTTTCACTTCTATCGTGTGTGAATCGCACACACACCTTTTTTATACAACAAAAGTGGCAAATAAGAATACTGCCTACCTGATGGTAAGCGGCTGGATGGTAAGCCGTAGTCTATTTACACTTATAACACTATCCATCACTTGTATACGTATCACTAGCGCGTTGCCGATCTTGAACACAACACTATAGGTTGTTAACTGCGATCTTCTGTAGGGTGGTGGTATTCTGAACTGAAATAACTTCAGATTTTTATTGAAGTGAAACTTCTTACGCGACTTCCAAGCGTTAAACGTTTAACGCACATTTTCGGGCTCTCCTCTTTGTGTGAGCCAGAGCGAGAGAGTAAATGTCGGTGTGTATGTATATTGCACACTGTTTAAATAAAATAGAAAATGTCTTTTAAAATGAAGTTTCACTTCTATCGTCTGTGAATCGCACACACACCTTTTTTTTAATTCTTGCTTAAGTGCCTCCCATTATCCCCTTTTTCCTACTGAATGTTGAATGACTGAAGCGCCTGCTTTTTTTTTCGAATTGGGCGGGCGTTATACTATCACGTTGTACGAAGAATATGCCAACATTTATTTGTTTGAAATGGCATAGATTGCTATTCTCGTACTACAATGGTTTAAACACAAACTGTTAGAAATTATAATTATTATAGAAATGATATAATATAGACTATTTATACTATGATGTAGGAAAAAATTAATATATTGTATTATGATTAATTTATCATGTAGGGAAATAATTTAATTTTGTTAATGTTTTGATAATATACATATAGCAGAATTGCAACAAGTCAAAGCGTAATTAAACCAATACAATAATAAGTTACCCAAATGTATTTTATATGGGGCTTTTGCTAAGTTTAGCAGAATAAATCTTTACAAAAGAATGGTTTTTAGTTACTACATTTATGATTTTATTTTGCATACATAGAAACATTAAGTCCAACATGAATGCTGAAACACCCGGTTTAATATTTACAATAGGCAACATAACACAGCGAATAATAAATAATCTCCGCTGAGACTAGATACCGTTGACATACTGTAAAGAAATTACAATTAAAACTACGCCTAAATCGGCATATTTCGTGCGGTGTCATTCCGCAACACAGTCACGTTGAAATGTAGTGTACTTATATCATTAATTAAACCAAAGATAATGCCAGTATACGTAAAAAATAACTATGAAATAAGAAAGACACTGGGATCACAACCATCAGTAAGCAGATATATTTGTATCCTGTATGATGTATCTCAACAAAAATATAAATGTAAAAAAGGGACCAGGTTCGGTAGAAACGATGTTTGGAGTAGTCGTCACTGATAAAAGAGCTGATATCTAACGGGTCTATGAATCTACGTTCTTCAATTCATTTACAAAATAAGTTGTTTCTAAATTGACATATTTTGACAATAAATATTTACGTTAATTTCTTATTTATTATGTTAATTTCTAATTAAAGGAGACATTTTTTATCCTAATTTATTGACAATTAAAAACTTCTGAAAGCATTTTTCAGTATTAAAGAAGGCGACTAGTTTTCAATGTTCTCCCTGCTATGTAATTGTGCGAGAAAATAACTTCCATTCCCACATAGGAGTGCCAACGTTGAGACTTGACTGACTGTTTTCTTCTGTAATAATATAAATACCTGCCAGAGAAATAGATTTTGCACAGACCCTAGAGGAATTGCTGCATACGGTACTAAAAGATTAATTGATTTAAAATATTAATTAATTTAAAAAAAAAAACAAGCATCATAATAGAGAAAATTTAAACTTATTTAAATAAAACCATTTTTAATTTACATATTTTTAAACTTCAAAATCTACTCAACTACAATGCTAAAGTAAGTAGGTAGAAATACCGAAATTTAATTTTACAGTCTACCAATTTGAGGCACTTCATATACCAATTTTTTAAAATTGAGGTTGGCAGCATTGTATCCAAATGTCAGTTTAAATAATTTTTGCTTTTGGCAATACTGTTTCTTTTTTATGTCAACGGGGTAAGGGAATGTGAGTTTCGTGTTTTATCTACAAAAATATCTCAAATAATCCTCGTAATAAATTAATATATAAAATTAAAACGCGTGTATACTCAAAATATGTGATTCACTAAATGTTGAGGTGTCAATATTTTAATGCACCATTGAAAATTTATTCCTCAAAATCAGTACCGTACTTCGTGTTGTCAAAACAGTTTTGTTATTACTATACGCTAAATACTCAATAATACTATAGTTAATGTTATATGTGAGCTAATATCGGGGCGCAATAGTGATAAGAAGAAGAGAAGTGTCAGTTTTACAAGAAAAAAAGTTACTTAGGTTAGATTTGTTTTCCTCAGATCCATCCGAGATGGGTAAGATTATGAAGCCAGGTAAAGTGGTGCTGGTCCTCAGCGGTCGGTACGCGGGCCGTAAGGCAATCGTCGTGAAAAATTACGACGAAGGCACATCTGACAAACCATACGGACACGCTTTCGTTGCCGGCATCGACAGATATCCGCGCAAGGTTCATAAGAGGATGGGGAAAAATAAAATCCACAAACGCTCGAAAGTCAAGCCTTTCGTTAAAGTGAGTATTTACCATCTTTTCTATAGTTTATATTTTGCTTTCATGGAAGATGGTCAGAGTTATTATCTAATGAGCATTAATTGTTAACAAAGAGGTTGATAAAGTGTCCAAATTACGTGTAGAACAGCCTTGAAATTTTGTAACCAAATTACACATCAATATATACATAATAAATTCAAAGTTTTATGTTATACTTTCAAGTTCAAGGAATATTTTGATGCAAAGACAGGTTAAGTGCATGTGCATAAAGGGACTTATATCTGTTCAATGTCTTATTTACTAAATATCATGTAAACAGTTGTGAAAAGAAACTTTGTGTTTGCTGTTGTTTACATTCTTAAATTATCCCTAATTAATATTTATCACAACTCATGAAACTGCTCCTACATTTGTGGGACAGTTGAGAATAGTGGATGAAAATACATTCTTGATGAGTAAATAAATTAAAAATAAAGTTCTCATAGGGTAGAAAAATCAGATTCAATAATTTTTGATTAAAAAAAAATACTCTAAGAAATCATGTTGGTGATATGGATTTTTCAAATATATTACATTTCAAGAGTCGCATATATTATTTTCCAGTTGAAACATTTTATTATATTCATTATAATATACTAAAAACTTCTTGAGACTTCATTTGAATTAATGACAGTATAAAATTTAGTATAAAAAGTAAGCCTATATCACTTGAGGATAATGTAGCTTCCTATTAATGAAATAATTTTTGATAAATAAGATCAGTAAGTAATTCCAAAGGGTTTATACCTCCTGTAAACATAAATAAAAATATAGATTATCAAATTATGTTTCAGCAGTCTTACACTTTCAATTTGGCTTACAAATGACATATTAATTTTTATTTTAGAATATAGTGAATTGACATTTAATACTTTTATATGAATCATATAAAAGAGGCAAAGTAGATCTGACTAATAGTTTGGTAATTCAAATAAAAGTAATAAATTTCAATTTTATTGAATGTGAATAGTTTATTGTTAGCTTCACCCAAAGCTAATAGTAAAATATTTTCTATAAATGTGTAGGATTATAATTGAAATTTATTAATTTTATTTGATTTAATTAGAACGGAAATACAATTAGAAAATAAACTTTGTCATTTTAAAAATGTGTACTTTTAAACTTGAAAGTTGGAATATTCCTTGTATTTCCCGTGTAGTCTTCATGCAAAAACATCTATTTTTGTACATATATATTGTATATATATATACTGTCTTAACAAAATTATAATAAATTCGCCTGATGTACTTACACATAACAATGTCAAAAAAATGAGGATCATCAAGATATAAATTTCTATTGTTAGTCATTGCCAATATGCAAATACTGTGCTTAGAGAAAACTCTTGTTAACTTGACATACTTGGGTTAGAGATAGTGCTCTCGAAATGTCATTTGGCACCCTTAATATCTATACCTTTGCATGTACCATGCATAGTACAGTTTAAGAATAAAATATAGAAAATAGACACATAAATAGAGAATGTATATTGTGTTTATTAATTTCAGGTCGTAAACTACAATCATCTTATGCCAACACGTTATTCTGTAGACTTCAGCTTCGAGAAATTCAGCGCAAAGGACCTTAAAGACCCAGCTAAGCGTAAGAAGCTGCGATTCAACACACGAGTCCGTTTCGAAGAGAGATACAAGAGCGGAAAGAACAAATGGTTCTTCCAGAAGCTTAGGTTCTAAGGTGTAATTTTAATAAATAAACGTTACTACTGTAATGTTAATGCTTTTGTTTTGTTTCCTAATGATTTTATTGAAACTACTCTGATAGTCACAAATAATTTGAAGAAACTGGTTTAGTTTAAATTACACATTAATTTTAAATATTGATAGTTTCTTATGAATCTTGAAGCTTGCTCAAGTGATAATGAACTTTAAAGGCCAAGAAAGGACATGCAAACTTACTATTATTTTAGGTACCTAAAAACTACGGAAATCAAATGCTATTGTCTATTCATCATTTCATTTTTAATACTGTATCATAGTTTGAGAGAGTATCGGTTTACCTCGGGGAAAGGTTTTACACACTGAAGTCTATACTTACAATAAAAGAGTGAAGAGTCGAAATCTGTATGAAGATATTTGAGAAAAAATGCTACGGAAGGGTTTAGAATCATGGACAGAAAACATTTCGACAGTTTTTCAAATTTATGTCTAACTGTCTGTTAGTTTTTACTCCAGTCAGAAACTACTGAGTCCAATATGATGAAATTCTGTATGATTGTAGTATATAGTCTGTAGATACATTTAGGATGTTTTTTATAATTTTTACATGTATGGTCTATAAATTGCGTTTAAGTCTATAAAAAAGGAATGTATGTATATGTAATCTGCTTGAAATATAGAGTGTAATGAAGTGAAGTTATACGAAATTAATCCAAATTAATTTTTTTTCACGTATGTAATTTTCAATGGAAATAAACTTTATTGATTTTTGTATTTTGTTCCGAATATTTCTCAAAGGGCTTTTGATTCATTGACGATTTGGATTAAAATCAAATTAAAATGCCTGTTAGAAATTGAACGAAAAATGGAGAAAATCCGTTCTCAGTATTCCTTTGCTCTAAAAAAGAGAGAACTGTTCGTTCATAGGAAACTGAGAAATACCGTCAAGTGAGAATTGCTGCTGAACGAGATACTAACAATAAGTTTACGCGCCCCACAAACCTGTAAGGAATGATTTATTTATAAATTCATAGCATAGACGTAGGTCAGAATATCGATCTATAGAAAGTAGTGAACGTGAGGCAAGGCTGACTGCTAACCGTGAGTACCACGCTGCGTCTCAGGAATCTGAGATAATCACAAAGCACGAAACATGGTTAAATCGCCGATTTTGAATTTCAGTACACCTACATTTGATTTTTTAAGGCTTGTTTTTATACACGGAATTCCACGCGGACGAAGTCGCGGGCACAGCTAGTATTATATATTTATGCATTAAATTTATCAATAACATAATGCTGCCAACATTACTAATTTGGCACTACAAAGGTTTTGTTGGACGGGCGGCGGTTTTTCAAATAAGTCGAAAAATATTCTAATTTTGTCTTGATTTCTTCAGTGGCACTTTTACAATGCAATCTTTTGTTTCTTTACTTCACACTGGCTTTAAACAACCCACACTCAAGGGATCTAATTCAGTGTCTAGATATCTAATTAAAACTACCATTAAGTTACGTAAAAGGTTTTTTTATTTAAATAAATTACTTTATCATAAGCAGTCTAATAATCAATACAGAACGTTATAACAGCAAGAATATAATTATATTATGTTAAAATCGAGAATATTAAATATTATGTTTATATATATTTGCAGAACTTAAATTCGATTAAGTCACTGGCACCATACATTACAATAGAAATAAGATAATATAAAAACGTGTATTTGTTCAGGAAATTCTGATAAATTTTACAGCAACACTGTTGGATGCTATTTTTATCATATCATAGAATATGCTGTGCATAGAATGTGCTGACTAAATATCAACGTGAAATGATTACAAGAAAAAACCTATTTCACAATACCAAGCTGATTTAGCTAATATGCATTTATGAAAAAGATTAGCTGCTTTAAACTTAAGGGCAATTACAAACACAGCGACTATACAGCAACAAAGATAGTGTCGGAAACTTTTATTCGATATTAATTTCAATTAATTAATATACCATTGTAATATTTTTTGTAACAGACTCTAGTACAGTAGTAGTCAACTTAGTCCCTACCACTCATTAGTGGGTAGAAGTTTTTCATCAGACTTCATGCTTCTATAAAGCATATAGATTTATTCTATCAATATTCCATTACTGTGGAACCAAAAATTTTACTATACTACTAACAGATAATTATAAAAAAGAAGGAGGTTGGTATAAAAAGGTTGAGTACCCCTGGATTAGCATATCTAGTTCTATGTCCTACATCACAACAAGAATGTTTATTTAAAATATATTTTTTAAATACATGAATGAGTGTTTTTGACGTTCAGAAGTGGCCTCCAAATTGAAATTATGTTTTTAGTAAAATTAATCACGATATAAAATTGCATGTAAAAAAAACCGCGCAACTAAAGTATTGCTCCCGTATTACATCGCACACTTTGTAAGCACCCTTATATTTTTTACAAAATGATCACGCGGTTACGAGCTTGCTGATCCGTTCGTCTAGTTTCTTGATCTCCTTCTGCAGGCTGTCCACGTTCAGAGCGAACACCTCCTGAACACCCTGGAGTAGTTCCTTGTTGTTTTGGACGCCGCTCGCTATAGTACTTTGCAGGGTTTCCAGTTCAGTGAGAGATTTACCGAAATTACTTGCTGTTGACAAAAAACATTAAAAGTACATAAGCCATTTTGATTACGAGTGATAAAGTGATAAGTTAAGTACATAAGTTTATTATAAGTAAAATATTTGCGTATCATGTGCTGGTTATAGCACGAGAATTATTGTTTCTGTAATATACCTTGATTGTGGAGAGATTCCAAAGCTTCCATACGTTCCAATATCTCTGAATGTGAGATTCCGTCAATTTGCTTCACCAGTTTATAAAGTTCATTCACCTGTAATAAGTACACAAAACAATTTTATACACGTCATAATATTTATTTCGTTTAATTATACATATATTAACAAAAATAACTATGCACATTGGTTATGTTTATATATTTACTGAGGTTTATATTATCTTTAAGAAAAAAGGTAATATAGAGGAGACGGTGAAGATCGATCTTCACCCAGCTGATCTGATGTGACATACTTTTTTATCAAATTTTATAGATTTATAAACACGCCTATGATAGCTTGCAAATCTAAAACTGTTAATAGCTATATATATATATATATATATATAGTATTAGTTTTTAACATGGAGAATATGCCTTGGTAGGCTTGCCTACTTATTTATATTCATGGCTATCTGGCAAGCAGGCAATTGTCAAACAAGTAGATACTGCGCTTAACATCCGAAATGACGTCAGCTCAGCGTGTGCTATGACACTAATATCGGGATGAATTTGGAAGATACAAAGCAGAGATAGATATTGATTGTGGTTGCAATGCTGATAAAAGACAGACGCTGCGAATATTACAGAGAAACATGAAATTAACTTGTTTACACCTAATACACATTATTTACGAAGCATTATTAGTTAACAAATGTAGGTAGTTAAATAATATTAAAAAAAAAACAGCCGTCGGTACCTGTCGTCTTGTAAGTTAGAATCGAATGTGAAGCTGACCTTAGCGTCGAGTTCGGGGTCTGACGGCTTGATGGCCGCCTTCAGGGCGTCCACGTTGGCGAGTAAGGAGGCGACCCGCGCCTCCGTCGCAGCGACCTCGCCGGGGCGCAGCAGCGAGCACTGCGCCGCCAGCACGGCCGCTGCACCGCACACTGTCGCCTGGGAATTCCGTTAGCCTTTGCCGTGACGTCACGTGACGTGACGTGACGGCAGGTGCCACTCCACGACGATGCGATACATTATCCAATTTCAAATCGGTAGCTACCAAGATGAACACCACATCATGCTATGGTTTCATCACAATGTTTTCCTTAACTATAAACTCAGGCTTATTGTAGGATCCATAAGTACGCCTTTAGACCAGGGTCCAATTAGTTCTAAGTAAGCCATTGTTGGTTAAGAATTACAATTATATATGGTTATACAGTGGCGTATACTTTCATATGCATTAAGTTAAAATGTGTTATTTTGGCATTACAAACAGACACTTCAATTTTATTATATGTATATAGTATTTAAAAATGTGTTGATTAGGTCTACTCATAGATTTATATATAACTAAATGTGCCCGCGGCTCCACTTGCGTGAACTACAACAAAATGCTGTCGGTCGAGCGCCCGTGTGATTTGTGCTTCCCCAAAAATTCTCATTGTGGGTGATCCTTAGAAGATAGACATATGCTATCACTGACTTTTTTGTAGGTCTTTTTAAAGTCTACAATTATGTAGAGCATTAATTTGATATATCTCGTATGGTTTACTCAGCGTAAGCAACTTAAGCTCCCCAAAAGCGTCTTTTTCACGAATTGATTCACCATTATCATCACTGCTAATTTATTATGTTACTTTATCTAACAAAATATATCCTATAACCTGACCAGATAGTATTGCTATGAATTGAAAAAAGAACCATGTAAATCGAATAAGTGAGTTTCGCGTGAAAAGAACATAAAAGGACAGACAGACAGAGAGACGTTGAGTTTTATAATATGTATAGATAAGATACATCCTTAGGACAATTTTACGCAACTGGCCATGAAATCAGAACAATTCATAAATATCATAAAGTAATTTGAAGGTTTATTGTCCAGTACTTACTTGTCCAGTAGCAGCTTGTAGTCTTCGGAAGGCCTCCTCGTCTCTGACACCAGCCGCCTGCTCCAGTTTATGCAACCTGATAATGGAGAACAAGAATATTAAACATCTTACTGTAATTATATTTATATAAAAAAATATTATAATAAGGGATAGTAAAAAAAACAGTAAGTGACTTTATTTCGATACTAGCTGTGCCCGCAGTTTCACAGAATGCCGTCGGTATTATGGTGCCCGTCGCCCGTCGGTTAAAAATGCTTATTGTTTTATTCACACTAATTCGTTTTCAGAAATAAAAATAGCATAAGTTACTCCTTATAAAATTAGCTATCTGCCAGTGAGAGTCCCGTCCAAATCGTTCCAACCGTTTCCGAAATTAGCCGGAACAAACAGAAAGACAAAATTTTTAAAAATTGTTTATTTGTCATAAGTATCATACAAGACTTTTTACTTAAATTTGTATATATAATTTCACGCGTATTTAGTGAAAAGTTGTTACTTTAACACTACAAACAGACACTTCAATTTTATTATATGTGCTTATAATAAAAAAGTGCTTTCACGTAACATTAAGATATTAAACTTAAAGTTCTCAAATCAATTTGCTAGAACATAACTTGTTGCTTGGCGATAGGTATTCTTGTTTAACATTTTACAATGGATAAATAATTTCATAAATTTTTCCAAAATTTCAAACACCATTTAAAATATACATTTGATGTTTTTTCCTCTATTTTACATAAACATTTAAATATTTGTTCATATCAATATCATTAAGTTCTATCAGCCAAGTTCTTTAAACAAACTTCCTGAGACATTGTTTGTTAGTAATTCCAAGGGAGATTTTTTTAAGGTTTAATAATAGCCAGGGAATAGTCGTAAACCTAAAAAAAAAGTATTAAATTTTTATGTTTAATGTTGTAATATCAAAACTCCCGTTTTTTTTATAATCTACAGACCTGTGCTCAAGTTGTGCTATCCTGGTTGTCTGCCCTATACTGACTTCTGGCTTTAATTTCAACTGCGCTGTCACTATTGCCCCTTGCTTCTTCTTGCTATTTGCTGCTAGGTACTCTCTACAAATAAACAGTATCATTTCAGCATTATGTCTTTTGAAGTCATATAAGCATGCTGCATACAATGTGATCTACACAACTTTAATACATACTGATTTTGGATCAGCACACCAATCTTTAATTTTAAACAACAAACGTAGGTTTGTGAAACCAGTTTTATTTTTTTATAGTATCACAGCATAATTACTGCACTGTACCTGATGGTAAGCACAGTACAATCCAGAAACAACACTCTTTTTCACTCTTTCTATAAAACACTACATTATTTTTAGCATTTTCTGAAATACCATCACCAGCTGATAAAATGTTGGCAACCCTACTTATATTCTGTCATAAACACATTTTTATTTGATACCAGAAGTATGCAATTTGAGTTAGAAGCAGATTAAGAATTAAAGGGAATTAAACATCATACATACTTCAGCTTCTCTGCTTTGGGATCAATCAACTCTCCTTCTTCCAATTTTAATTCTTCTAAAAGTTTCTTTGTGGTGTTGATCTGAGCAGCTAACTTCGAGCATTCTTCCTGGGAATAAAGGTTGAGTATAAAAATATTTTTATTCTATTTATCATGCCAAAATTCCCATTTATGAGTTCTCGAATCAGTTATCAGAAATGACAATATCTCAGCAAACTCTATGTCAATGCATACTATAAAACAGATTTACATAAATACACTGCACCACTGCTGCTTAATTTGCCATATCATTATACATTTTTAGTAATATACTGCTAGCCACGGACATCATGTTTGTTTTATAGAGTAAAAGATTAAAATTCAACTATATCCATTAATCAAGAGGACTGGTAGGGATCACAGGGGATCACAGTAGGGATTTATCGCATTTCAGGATCACCCAGTGTATACTTAGTAAAAATTGAGTATTAGTGGCCACAACCACCATACACATATTAATAAACTAACCCTCACTCAATGATTTTTGTTTGGTTTGTCACGCTTCAGGATTACCCAGTATATATCTAGTAAAAATCAGAGTATTAGTTTAGTTAAAATCAACTTATTCATTATGCCTACATGTATTATGTTTGTGGCTAAAAATGTACACTGATATTGCAAATCATGCGGTGTCGGCGCGTAAGCGGCATCGTCTACACAAACACTAAGGTTACCTGAGTTTAAACTCGGGTAGAGCTACTGTTGAATTTCTTTTATACCTTCTCACTCTCCGCAGCTTTATTTTGTTGTTCTGCTACTTGTTCAAGCAACTCAGAAAATTCACATCGAAGCCTGTTATATCGTTCCAGTGGTGTTTCTGGGTCTCCTTCAGCTGCCAGCTCCCATTCACCAGATCTTAAATTTCACATAATCTTTAATGCTTATGATGATAAAATAATACTGAATATATTTGGACCTCTAGTGATTTTGCTACACAAACTGATTGTAGAACAAAAATAATAAGAATAACTCAACTAAACAGATTGGAAACTAAGAAAATATAATCATAATAGAGATCTTGCTTTAGGTCTGTTGTATAAGTTTCAAACAGAGTTAATTAATAGTTAAAAAGGCAAATAGTTCAGTAAACTTACAAAATAAATTATAAGATTAAACTTAAAAACATCATACTAAAATTTAACTAATTTTATATCTAAAATCTAGTTTCTCTAGAAAAAAATACTAAAGAAATTCTTTTTACTTTAAAATATTTTAATTATGAATCAAATTTATATTAAAAGTAGCAATTAATTTATAATAATTAAATTTCCATTCATATATTTTACAGGAGTCAATCTAAAATCAATTATTTATTTAAATTATACTTTAAAAAGGTAATTTAGGATGAATAAAAACCTCTGAGGATTACAATTTTAAGATAGAAAACGTACCTAAATCCAATCCTTGATTTTCTACTAAGCCTTTCGGAAAAATCTACTGAACCAGTCAGGAATTTCCCTTTAAACTTATTGAAAGAATCTTTGACAGACAGATGAAGCTGTTCAATGGCCTCATTCTCCTCCTCTTCGTATGGCTCTGGCTGGTCAGCCTCAGGCAAATCACCAGTCTCATAAACATCTGGCTGATCATATGCCTGAAATAAAATAAAAACATAATTTTTGAATCTTAAAAAGTGGTGCAGGAGGTACCTCTCTCGGTTTGTGCTTAGCTGATGTTAGCATTTATTAAAATTAAAATAAATATTGTAAGATTTATATTCTTACAAGTTATGAACCACTTTGTTACGTCGCGTCGTGCAGGAAATACATACTTAAAAGACATGTTACCTAATAAACAAAATTTGAAATTATTTTTGAATGTTTAACAAATCATGATATATAGTATAATATGCAGTATAAAGTTTACGAAAGCTGGAACTTAGTTTGTCCGTTCACCTACTTTATGAATATTTTTCTTCTGATTGTGTATTAAAATCAATAAAAGAATCAAGAATTATTCATTTGTACTTACTATACCGGGAAGATTTTCATATTTCGGATCAGCCATCTTAATTGTTTTTAGTAGATTTAGAGGACAATTTGATTAGAAAATTATTCTTAATTCTTATTTTGGAAATATATGACATCCGTGGTAGTGTTGAGAAAACATCGATTAACTATTGTCACAGACTAATAAGAGGATACTACGTAACTATTATTTAATCTATAGCCATTAGTACTATCAAAGAATTAAGTTTTGAAAACCATCGATAATATTTCCACTACATAATACGGGATATTTTTGTGAAAACTAGGAAGAATTGACTTGATTGTCATTTTTTTTAGCTCATCAACATACTAAAGTACGCAACACTCGGAACACGCGATTACCTTTTTAATAGTTTCGCTATGTGAATCTGTCTGTCCGCGACTTAGCTCAGAGTTTCTTAGTACTCGAAAGCTGTAATTTGGTATGGGTATACATATTAACACATATTATTCACGCCGGCAAAATAGTAAAATGAAGTCTTAAAAAATAATGTTTTATCCATTAGGGAGAGGCAAAAAACACTGAGCACATACCCAATATTGGCATCTCGCGAGTTGTCGAGTGATTTAGTGAAAAACTGTCATTTCTTCACATATATTTAGGAACATTTAACAAATTGTAAATCATTTTATGGTTCTTATCAAAACAGAAAAATTGAATCCCTTTTTCCTAGGCTGATATATCGGTCCTCTGGATTGATATAGTCCTAAGAAGCGATTAATAAAATAGATTATTTGAGAACATAAAATCGATTTTTAAATAAATCGACTCAGATTTGCATCCCTAGTATGTACATAGTCTGTAAACATAATATTATCTGAGTGATGACTCACGATACGGCTACTATAAAATATAAGTAATTTGCTTTTTTCCAGTGACGGACATTTTTGTAATTTCCTTTACATTCGCCAGTAAGATATACCGCATTACTTTATTTTGTATATTTCGAGTTGTGCAATAACGTGAGTAATTTTCTACAAACATGAGTCTACAGTGGACAATCATCGCAACGTTTCTTTACGCTGAAATAGCCATCGTTCTGCTATTGACTTTGCCAATAGCGAGTCCAAGTAGGTGGCAGAAATTTTTCAAGTCCAAATTCCTTGCTTACGTAAGCGGGCAAGCTTCAATATATTTCTTAATTTTGATCGGCGTGCTGATACTATGTCTGCTCGACGCTATACGCGAAATGCAAAAATACTCGAATATCGAAACATCGGAGCATCAGCACCTCGACGCAGAAATGCAAGGTAACATGAGGTTGTTCCGCGCACAACGTAACTTCTATATCTCTGGTTTTGCATTATTTTTACTTGTCGTTATCCGTCGATTGGTTCAAATGATATCGGAATTAGCTACGCTGTTAGCTCAGGCTGAAGCAAATTACCGTCAAGCACAAAGCGCGACCACTACAGCTAGGTCTTTGTTGGAAAAACAAGGCGAGGGTGACGAACAAAATAAAAAAGAATTGGAAGAGCTAAAAAATCAAATTTCAAATCTGGAAAAGGAATTGACCAAAGAGAAGAAAGACAAGGAGGCAGTGAAATCTCAAGCTGAAAGCCTCAACAAGGAATATGATAGACTCGCTGAGGAGCATAGCAAGTTGCAGAAGAAATTAACAGTCACTAGTGGGGGTGATTCTAAGAAGGATGAATAAATTTTTCATTGTCGTCTTTCATCAGTTCTGTTTAAGTCACATGGCTATTATTTAATGAAGTATAAATAAAAATTTATAACATTATGTCTATATAAATACCTAAGATGATGAAATCAGTGATTCATGGATGACTGATTTCAACTATTTGCTTTGGTAATAGCCTTGTTGAAGGTCACTCTGTATTACTTGCATGTGTTTATAAACAGACAATTCCATAAATTTCATTATTGATTGTGGTTTATAAGTGAACAATGAAAAAAAAAAACAAAAGCTTGGTTCTACGGACTAATTATATATAAAAATAAGATTGAAGGTTAGGCTAGGTTCATAAATTGCTTAAAACCTTCAGTCTTCATATTAAAAATTAAATTATTTAAAACATGATGTACTTTTTATTCATTATAAAAAAATATTGTGTTTTAAAATATATTGTATAATTAATAAGAATTGTCTATATAAAAAGAATCTTGAAAAAGATAAACAATTGAACAATATTGCTTTATCTTTTCATTTGTTATTTTTGTTAAATGAAGTCTGAATGTTTATTTAATTCTTATTTTTTTTAATTTTAGTATATTTTTTTGTGTGACTGATGACTGATACTTAGCTAACAAAAAAGTACTTTGAATTATATATTTTAAAAAGATGTGTTTCCAGGAAAATTGAATTGTAAGCATGATTTGCTATTTTTATTTTTAATTCTACATAACAAACCTCGGCTGCCATGTCAAAGTGTATGTGCTGGGTTTAAGGTTTATGATAAAATGTTTTGCTTGGTCTACTTTATTTTCTATAACAGTTTCTTTTATGCCTTTAATATTGGTAGATTTCCAGATAGATATATTTTGAAAGAATACCTAATTTTGTATGGGACAACCAATTTCCATACCTGTAATGGTTGGAAGTTTCAATTATTTTTTTATATGGGATTGCTTGTTGTGTTTTTAGTAATAATCAAGCATTTACTGTTATATATTAAATAAATTTGTAATTTTTATTATTTTGTTTTTATTTCTTATTGTAAAACTCATTTTATGATCATTGGAAATCATATTTTTTTTTTGTCATTGGACAATGTTGTAAAATCATGTTCTGTTAAGTTCATTTATACATTTAAATGATTTAATTCATTTTTGTTCTCATATAACCTTTAATGCAATGTTTCTTTCTTGAATGCCTTTTTTATTCAATAATGTTCAAATTAATGCAACTACTTATCTTTTTTTCTCCATTTTATAAACTTGTACATGGATCAAGCTAGAACACGTTGAGTCAGTTTCTTTCTCGAAAAATTGTGTAAAATATTGCGTTGTAGCTGGGGCTATAAAATTGCTCAATATTATTGCAATTTAGTATTCTCAATAACATTGTGTGTGTGCGGGTGCGGGTAGGCTAAGCGAGAAAATTTTGGAATGTCACTTTATAATTGCAATTGGTGGATTAAATAATTTAGAGCATAATAAAGAGCGTGCTACGAAGAACATCGTAAGCGAGAAAATTTAACTAAAACTAGATTCTATTGTAAATTACAATATGAAAAGTTTAGAAAATTTCAACAATAAAAATTATAGTACGACATTTGCTGCTTACGATGAAAAAAAAGTCTAAGAAATATGGACAAGAAATATGAGGTATTCAGTGATAGATACAGGAAATATTTACGAACTGTACTCCTGAATTGTAAACCACATGAGAAAGGAAAATCTACTCCTTTAACAAGGTATAGTGAGTTAATCATCAAAATAACCAATTTATTCAAAAAGGCCCTGTTGTCAAGTCTCACTTTTGTCGTAATAAACAAGATAAATTGTATTTCCTCAAATTTATCCATACATTGCAAAAATAATGTTTAAAATCTTATTGGTATTTTTTTTATCGAAGCACGGCAATGTATTGGTACACACTGTACAAACTGTACCTGATGGTGAGCAAAGTACAATCAATAACATCGTCGACTACCGTGGGATTTACAATCCATCGACAAACAACAATTTTTAGAAGGCCAAGCTCGCCAAGGCCCATAATAAATGAAAGGTATAGTCAATAATACTTTCAGAAATCGTAAAAAAATATACTTAATATAAAAGGTATTAGGTACCAATTTTGATGAAATTTAGTACACGGGAAGTATATGTTAAAGGTTATTCATGTTTCTATATTCTATTATAAGAACTTAATATTAATTTACAATATACGAGATAAAATACACTAAAAGCACATTTATTTCACCAAAATTACTATATCAATTATTAGGTTGAATAATAACGTATGCATTGAAATGTTTTAATTCTATGAATGTAAGTACCTTACAACTGTTAAAAAACGAGAAATCGTGCACACCGATTTTATAGTAAGCGACGAAAGTACTATATTTAGGACATCATGCAATAGTTTGATTAATTACTTGTAAGGTATAACATGGGCTAAAACCCAAGATATTTACGTAATAAATTAATAAAATGATCAAAAAGTTTTCTCCTGTAAAGTTCCATTTATGTCGCTTAAGATGATTTTTTATAGCACGCTCAATTATTATTGCTGGCTTGGCAACTAGAGAAATCGTAATGAGAGGTGAGTGAACTTTTCTTTTTAATTTTTACATGTAGTTGTACAAGTCATCACTCTCACCGGGTATACGTTAGATATTCTCAACATTATACTCGTTAATCGTATAATTAAATTTATCTGAATAATCAGATAATAATCACTACATAATAGTGCATTTGCTAGCCAACGAAACATTGTATGTTGTTTAGAATTAAAAAGTGGGTATATAAGATGATGCAATACTAAGGTAATGAATCAAAATTAGAAGCAATGATGGCTCAGTGGTTGCGTGCACAGACACCGTGTCGATCGACGTGAGTCCGAATCCTTGCAAAGGTTTGCTTTCGGTAAAATAAATTTTTAATTAAATGCGTATATTTTTCTATTTTCATTAGTCTTATTAGAAAGTCATTAGATTATTCTATTAAAGTATGTACGGTTTTAATGGATATTACTACTAGTTGCTTCCGATGGAGTAATTCACTATAAGAATAAGGTGTTTGAATCGAGGTAGGACGAAAAATATCTTGCATGTATTTAAAAAAAAGTTCATACCACTAACTAGCGTATTCTAGTTAGCAGACCATCATCAAGTTGAAAATTTGTCGCCACATAGTGATAAACCAGTCACGGTGACTCTTTTGATTTATCGCGTATCGAGATCAGCCTGTTTATATTTAACAGCCGGGATGCTTGTAGGCCGGTATGACAATGACGACCGACTATAGATTGCTGATTTCTCGGTGATTACCGTTGTTTTTGGGTTTTACTGTGGTTATCATCAGGCACAATGACGTCACTTTACCGTGTTATTTTTAAGCTAAACTGAAGAGTGTTTTTTATTTAATTGTTTGTTTGTTTAAACTACCAGTCGGATTCGAAATATTATTTTGTGTATAACATGGTCAAACTACTGTAATTGCGTTGGCTTTGATAATATACGACAAGGCATGGAAAAATAAAAGGTGATATTACTCGTTACCCTTCTTGATTTTAGTAATGCATTTTATACTGTTGATTTGATATCCTTCTAGCGTTACTTGGAGCTATGAATTTGTCACCTTTTGCGTTGGATTGGTTTCGTAGTTATTTGTGTGATCGTCGTCAGTGCATCCGAATCGATAACAAATATTCCCAGTGGTGCGAAATTAGTACTGGTGTTCCTCAAGGTGGTGTATTATCACCTCTTCTCTTCGCAATTTTTATTTATTCTATTACTAAATCTCTTTCATCTTGTTGTCAATTATATGCTGATGAGCTGTAGGTTTATTAACAAACACCAGTCAATTATTTGTATAATTCAGTAGACGTTATGAACTCAGACCTTCATAGGATGGGCTGATTCCCATGGGCTCTCTCTTAGCCTTAGTAAATCACAATGTTTACTCATTGGAGGTACTAGGCAACTTAATAGATTGTATTGGAATTCTTTAGCTCCCATTACTTTAAAGGTAATTCCTTATTCTAATACAGCGAAAGATCTAATTTTTGACAAAAATCTGTCCTGGAAAAATCACTAAAGTGAAGTTAGTAGAAACATATTCGCTTCTATAAGCTCCTTGAGAATAATACGTAATCTCTTACCTGTCTCGACTAAAACGATTTTTGCAATACTTCTATTTATCCTTAATTATGCGGACGTCTGTTATCTTGATGCTACTGAAGAATTGGTTAATAAATTAAAGAGGCTATTCGCTTTATCTATGGTCTAAAAAAAATACGATCACAACGGAATATCGTTTAAAGCTTCCAATTCGGCTTTGTAGTAGTAGCCATATCCTTTCTTTTCTCTATACTATTCTTCATAGTCCCAGTGCGCCAGCGTTTCTCAAACACGAATTCGAGATGTTAGGATTCAGAAATGACCTACTACGCCGCCCATGTGCACAGAAGTTACTTAAATTTCCTACTTGCCACACTCATTAAGATCATTTGCGGTTCAAGCTGTTCGACTATGGAACTCACTTCCAGTAGATATGAGACGAGCTAAATCTATTCACATTTTTAAAAGATTACTACGTCATTATTGTCTATCTCTGTTATAATGGAAACTTACTGATACCGTGGTAAAATATTAGTATGTTAACATATCTGGAGAATTATTACTGTAGTATTTTTGTTGTGTGAAAAGTTTTCAATTTATAATTTATTTAGTTTATGTGTATATTGTTTTCATTGTAAAATTTGTATATTTGTCATATGTATGTGTTTGTTTTTACCGCCACGATTTTTTTGTTCCATTTATATTAATTTTAAAAGGTTGTCTGGAAGAAATCGCTCTAAGCGATAAGGCCGCCTAATCGTATATATAGAATTAGTTATAACATGTATGCTTATTTTCGTGTGCAATAAAGTATATGTATTGTATTGTATTGCATGGTATGAGGCTAGATGAGTTCATATAAAAAGTAATAATCGGCCCGTGTTTGTTTCACAATAATTTCATTTTATAAAAGCGATTATCATCATGATGTGATTCATTGAAATGTAACTATAATAGTGTGACGTGTTCTTTAAAAATATGTGTTGGTTGACGTGGTTGTAGATAATTTATACAGTTTTCTTTATAAAACTAGTATCTCCGGAAGATTTCATTTTATTGGAAATATTGGAATGTACTAAATACAATGTAACGGATTTATTTGTAGACCTATGACTAATGGTAAATGGTTACTAGGTTAGACTAGTGTTGGCAAAACATCGATTAAAAAGCGATTGATTGATTGTTTTTAGGAGTATTGATCGAATAATCAATCGTTGTACAAAGCATTTGATTGTTGATACCCGATACATAATGCGACGGGGTATTTTTGTGATTATAAGGAATAAATGCGCGAACGACCTTTTTTGCTCTTAAAGTTTTTAACGGCCGGAAAACATAACATGTCGTGCTGTTGCGAGTTTAAAACAGGACGACTCTTCTCGTCGACTCTTTTTTAAAGTAGGTCTTAAATTATTAATTATTGTCCGATTAGAGGATAAAATTATTACCATTTTTTTAGGACCTAGAAAACAGCAAGTCTTTATTTTAAAAGTTTACTTTTTGTAAACAGGTGAAAAAGCTCTCAGCCATATTAGTCTATATATTATCTTTGCTGTAACGTCAAACGGGTCGAAAACAAAAATTTGACATTTAGCAACCGTTGTCATTTTTATAAAAACTATCCAGCTTTTTACAATGATGAACGTTTATGTTGTATGTATGAAAATTAATGTTCTACATAATTGTAGATCTTAAAAAGACCTACGAGAAAGTCAGCGATAGCATATATCTGTTTTCTAAGGATAACTCACAATAAGCATTTTTGTCTTACGTCTTTGCAGCTGGTGGAAAACAATTTGCGGGTGCGCTCGACCGACAGCATTCTGTAGTCCATGCGAGCGAAGCCGCGGGTACAGCTTGTAAACAATAATTCTGTAGTCCATGCGAGCAGAGCCGCGGGCATATCTAGTTTATAATGAAATCGAGTTTCTTTCGGGTCTTTGTCATATTAAAGCTTATCTGAAAACTGTGGAGAGTAACCTCAATATAAATCACCCATTAAAGTCTTGCATTTGCATATTTTTATATTTGCATATTTGCACACCCGCAGTATCGGGTGTAATTTTAAACAATTAATAAATTTATTATCATGAATGAATGTTCAGTGTGATATTATACTCCTTTCTGAGACCTGGTTATCAGAGCTGGCTAATATACCTACCTCAGATGGTTATAATAGTAAAAGTTCTTGTTTTATTAATAAAAACGATGGTGTTGTTATCTACAGTAAATCAGATATGGATTTTCTAATTTCAGAGCCGAATATTTTAGACGCTAATTGTTTATTACTTAGATACATATAAGCAACTTTGTGCAATTATTACAATCTACCGGTAACCCGCGCCTTCGAAGACCCCTAATTTTATTTACAGAGTCAATGAATTATTATGTTCGTTTTCGAATTAGACTACTTTAACTATAATGGGTGATATTGACATTAATATGTCTTCTGATAACAGTTATCGTAACTTAACAAAACAGCTTCACATACTATGCTCCCAGCCTATTTCACTCCGACACGGGGCAGTAATTGTATTCATCATGTTATAATAACATTCCCCGCTAACTATTATCCTTGAAACCTCCATCATTGACCACTTTCCATATACAGATTTACACTGTAATCATAGTAGAAATCACCTAGATCTTCAATTTTGTTCTAATAGATTTAGAAATCATTTTTTTATAATATTTTGTGGTGACGTTTTCTGTGTACTGTGATCGGATACAGATAACGACGTTAATATGATTCGATCGTAACTCGATCTTGATTTTCGATTCGGTTTGGTTCAAGAGTACGCTTGTAGGATCGAGTTCGAATCAAAAGTGAAATCGAATCAGAATCCAAATCAAATTCGAATCAATTGTAAATCTGGACGCTCTTTATCCTCCAAGGGCGAAGACGATCCTGGCTTTGATACATATGCATCTTATTTTGTCACCGATTACACTCGGCGCTATCAGGACGACTCTTTTACCGCGATATTTGTAGTCTTTATAGAATCTGCTGACAGTCAGAGGCCTAAGTTACTAAGACTACAGAGTCTAAGTTTTAATAAATATAAAATTGGGGTTTACTTTGAAAAGCCTGACCTCGTTATAACTTTTTAAAATAAATAAACATTCCTTACAGAATACCAGTTTAAAGCCAGTATTTCTGTTAACTCCACTAAAGTTTCAGGTGTTATTGGAAATTTTCCAATAAAACTTACAAGCAAGTTTACAACAACTTTGCATTGCTATACAGGAATAAATATAAAAATAGAATTAGAAGATTTTTGAGAAAAACTGACACTGATAACGGTTTTGTTCTACAGCTCAACTGCAACAGCTAACATTTGTCGCCTCAGTTCGGCCTGACAACGTTGACTTGTAGGGATGGAGGCATGACATCTCCATTACCACCGGTAAAACAATTTTACTGCCGCTTAAGGTATGGACATTTATATAAGTATTGCAAAAAATCCAAAAGTTGCCCCATATGCACGGTTAGCACCAGTAGCCAAGAATCCCCAAGCCCCCAATTACGCCACTGAATAACAGGTACAGTAACAATTACATAGTATAACAGGACCATCGTTGAACCCTTAAAATCTATGAAATGTTTGCGTATTGCGTGAAAACCGTAAATATAAAATTTTATAAGTATAGAACATGAATGTACAACATATAAATTAATAAAAATATATATTTTTTTACTATTTATTATGAAACATCACATATTTGTTTTATAAAATTTAAAGTTCATCTTTTACGTAAGTGTTATAGTTTTCATTCTCGTTTAACCCGAGACTATTCCAGAAAGATCTTTGACCGAAATCGGAGCTCGCTTTCATTTCCGTCTTCCCTGGGGAGTATATCTCCAAATAATCAATCTTCGTATCACCTGGCTTCACAGGCATCCATTTTGTATCCGAATCGGGAATTTTCGGTACACTGTAAAAAATATACGAATGAATGGCTTCTTTTATATTACTACTTATGTGGCAAACAAGCATACGATATACCTATGGTATTACAAGTGTCCATAGGCTACGGTGGCCGCTTACCACCAGGCGGGTCGTATGCTTGTTTGCCATATAAAAAAGGAGCTCTGCAAACTCTACTAACCGCAGAAACACAAGAAAAGGTTAAGGCTTCATCCTTATTAAATATATTCGACAAACTCTCCACCGCGCCCCGGCCAATGTACCCGTGTAACTTATTGTTGTTCCCACTTCCCGTACTTGCCTACAGCTTTCTAGATTGTTTCATGTTCAAGATTCACTTCTTGAAGAAAGAAGAAGACTCTTCTCTAAGAAGAGTCGTTTCGTAAAGTTATATAGTCTATAATCTTCATCAATGAAGTAATGTCGAAATGAATGAGCAGTTTTGAAGCAATGATGGCTCAGTGGTAGCGTGTACGACTTCGCTTCGATTGACGTGAGTTCGAATCCCTGCAATGAGTCTGAGCTTTCGGTGAAGGAGAACATCGTGAGGAAACCATAGCATGGTGGTAGGGCTTTTTCCGATGCCCGCCTGGCTAGCTACCACCCTCAAGTTGAAAATCTGTTGCTGAGCACCAATAGGTTTGTGCCGAAAGCTGCACTTGATACCTAGTCTTCCACTAGGTTTAGCGTGTTATAATTTTGGGCCTCGTCGTCACTTAACATCAGGTGAGATTGTGGCCACTACGCCTAACCTATAATAACAAAAAACAAAATAGGCTATAAGATGCATTTTTTAAATCTGACTGTTAGTTACATAGATTAACGCGTTGAAACTCACAAACAAACAATCTCTTGAGTTTTATAATATTTGTATAGATAGCACATATAAATTGACAAACCATTGACTATTTCAAAATATATACTATATATCTATATACCTGCGTACTACTATACCTACCTATAACAACATTTTATTAAGAAAGGAAATTATGTAATGTAAACATCTCTGGAGTAAAGTCCACTTGATGTTAGGTAGTCATTTTGGAGCCTATACAGTAACCTAACATAACCAATTTTCAAATAGAGTGTGAGCTGAGTTTAACCTTCAGTGACGAGATAGGTTGTGTCAATGAGTAAGTCAAACTGTCCAAACTGTGACGATAAACAAAGGACGAAAAAGTTTTTAGGAGTTCTTTGTCAATCTAGGTAGTGGTTTCAAAGTACATTATATGGAGCTGCTAATTTATTGGATCCATGAGTCGAACTTGAAGGGAGACACCAAAAAATTCGAGTTATAGAGTTTTCCAGTTATGGAGGACTTCGACTTAAGCGAATTTTGTCAGGAAATGTTCGACTTGTAGAGGTTAAGATTTATTCCAACTAATTTTGAGTTAGAGAGACCTTACAACTATAAACATGCACGTTTTAACGTCAGTCATAAATTCCTTTATCATTTCATAGAATTGGTTTATTGCATACCTACTTTTACATTGATTTCTAAGAAACAATTATGTACATTGTCGGTATATTTTTAAAGTCGGTACCTTATTTTTCTTCGAGCTATAGAGGTAATTCGTTTCAAATAATCGAGTTGAAAAGGTTGTAAAATCAAACATTGCTATGTTCAATGCAGAGGTTAAATTATTTTTTTCGAGTTATAGAGGGAAAATATGTACTGAATTTACTTGTAGGGACTCACTAATTATTTCAACCTATAAAGGAGTCAGATTTCGAGTAAGTGAGGTTTTGGGGCTTGAAGGGAAGAGAATACAATTTTTTTTCGAGTTTGGTAGGTTTTCGACTTATCGAGCTTCGATTTAAAGAGGTTACTGTAGTATGATCGGAGTACCCCAGAAAACGTTCTGCGCTGTTATCATCCAGGAGTTGCAGTCTATCTTCAACAGGCTGCTGAATCTTATTTTTACACTAATAAAATAAAGAATCATACCCGGTAGAAGCGTAGCTGTATATCATTCCTATAAGACTGTCAATCGTCTTAAAGTCATCTGCTGACTTGGCTTCAATGGACGGAAACTTGAAGATGTGTAAGATATCGTCTGCATGACACACTCCTGAAATAAAAAAAAATATACTTACTTTTTAACAGAAATAAATTCTCATTGGCAAAAATCTAGATTAAAGCTCGAGATAAGCAGAATATTGTTACGATATGACGTATGCGTGGGTGAATGACTATATGGACCAAATACTCGTATTCGACATATATTATAGCTTTTTAACATGTATAATTTTTTACGAACCAGTTTTTTTTTTTTTTTTACAAGTTGCTATCGACGCTTGTCCTCAATCACACAATACCTGAAAGTGAATAAGAAATCGACGGTGGCAAAATAAATAATTTGGTAGTTATTATAATTGCGCCCGAAGATTTTCAAGCATTACGTGAAGAATAAAAAAAAAAACAATATAACAATTACCGTAGTTTTCGTCGTTGTTTGCCATCAGGTTCGATAAGCTCATAGTTCCGCGGTACGAATACGAATAAACGTAAGTCGGCTGTCCAGATTTGAGAGCGTGGATTTGAGCAAGCCTGCCGACATCCGCTACGAAGTGTCGGTCGCTCAGGGCCTGAGAGATATAGAACAGGATTAAATTGTAATGTTGGCATTGATACAGACCTAACTCATCTGATCGCGGTAGACTCAAAAACTATCGGAAGGATTTTCATCAACGGACGGAGTAATTCATGAGGAAGGTGTAGATGTATTCATTGAGGTTTTATATAAATTATGACGATGATTCAAGAAAATTTCAAAAAAAAAAAGTTTACTGGGAGCTTTACTGGCGTGCGCCACGTAAACCAATAAAGTAAGTATGTATTACTTTGCTACCCGTGCGAAGCCGGGGCGGATTACTAGTTATAAATATATTACTTTTATGCCAGACGTCAGTATGTAAGACACAGTTCGCTTGTATCTAAACAACACATGCGCGTTCTGGAGTCAGTCAGGGTTCAATACTGGGTCCATTATAGTTAATTTTTTACATTTATATGCAGATGATCAATGATAAAAATTACAATCATGCCTTGTGGAAGGAAGGAAGAAAAATGTGTATATGTATTTGGTGATTTGTAAATTTTTCACAAAACTAACAAGCCAGACAAGGAAAGGTTCCTTATAGAACGTATGTACCTGAGTGGCTGTGCTGGCTCGGAACACGGCTCATTTATATATTAGGTCTTTACCTATGAAATTGCCGTTTGGTATGAAAAAATTTAAACGATGTTTTTTCATGTATTTTTTATTTGTATTAATCGAAGTAATCACCCATGCAATCAATGCATCTTTGCCAGCGCAGTGGCAGTTTATTGATGCCCTTCTTAAAGATATCAGCTGGACGGGAGGCAACAAATTCTTCAAAGGCATTTTGTACTGCCTCTCGGGTATTGAATTTTTTTCTCGCCAAGGAGTTATCCAAATTCTGGAAAAGTAGTAGTCTGTAGGCGCAAGGTCTGGTGAGTAGGGCGGATGACGGAGAACTTCCAACCCCAGTTCTTGCAACTTGGAGACCGTCTGTTGTGCAGTATAAGGTCGCGCGTTGTCGTGCAGGAGCAGCGGAGACGAGCGGTTGACCAATGCTGGTTGGAGATGTGCCAGCTTCTCCATCATTGTGTTCAGTTCTTCACAGTACACATCTGCATTAATGCTCACCCCGTTTGTTAAGAAGCTGTGATGAATCCCACCGGCGCTAGACCACCAAACAGTGACCATCACTTTTCTAGGGGTAAGTTTTCGTTTAGGGCATTGTTTAGGTGCTGAACCAGGATCCAACCAAGTTGCTGAGCGCTTGCGGTTATCAAACAGAATCCATTTTTCATCGCAGGTAACAATGCGGTTCAAAATTCCTTCATTTGTGTGTCTGTTGAGCAGTGCAAGGCACGTCTCGACGCGTACTTCGTGCTGGCGATCATTGAGTTCGTGGGGCACCCATTTGTCAAGCTTTTTTACCTTGCCAATTTGATGCAAATGGACCAATATTGTTTTGACGCTAACGTCGAAAGCTGCTGCTAATTCAGCCGTAGATTGTGTATCATCAGCTTCCACAATCGCCTTTAATTCGTCATTGTCGACCAAAGTCTTCGGACGACCGCAAGGTTCATTTTTCAGGTCGAAATTCCCAGAACGGAAGCGAGCAAACCAATAACTGGTGGTGCGTTGGTTTGTAGTGTTAGCTCCGTAAACGTCGTTGATGTTGCGTGCCGCTTGTGCCGCGTTAATGCCACGACGGTACTCATATTCCATAATTAATCGAATTTTTAACGTATCCATGATGACAAAAAAGATTTAAATGCGATGAAAATGTAACACTAATCAATAAACAAATGACTACTTTTGGAAAAAGAATTCCATGTTTTTAAAATAAAATTAATTTGAAATTAGAATTCTTAGCCAAACAAAAATTATTTTGATTTGAAATGGCCAGTACTGCAGAACGGCAATTTCATAGGTAAATACCTATAATAAAAGGAGGATGAAAATCACTACAAATGCCTTGAACTTTACGCCATGGTTTAGAAGGGGAAGTGTTCTTATAGAACATTGCTTGTTGGATTAGGCAATCGAAACGATAAGCTTTAAATGTGTGAGCGAGCATTTTTTTTAGTATCTACGAATAGATACTCGTTGTTTCGAGTACATTCTAGACGATTCCAGATATTTCGAGAATAGTGTATTTTATCTATTTTTACTCAGATCGTAACAGTATAATATAATATATAAATGAGCGCAATTTTAAGTTATACTGATTTTTGCTTTGAGTTTGCATGTCACTCGCTCTCGGTGATACGTTTGTGGTAACCGATCCTCAGTGGAAACTGTAGTTTCCCAAAAGAAGGTAGGACACACACATCTTTTAATGTTTAAAGAAGTCCGTAAATTCATAGCTTAGCTTAGCTTAGCATAGCAAATGTGGAATAGTCCCCAGCCAACGTGTTCCCTCCTTCATATTATATTGGGGTCCTTCAATATGGTGAAATTTGTGTCAGTTCGATCACCGTTATTTATAAACTGTACAGCACTTAACATCAGGGGCTGTACAATCAATTTAGCCGCGATAGTTAAAAAAAAATCTGAACAGCCAGACATAAATATTAACAAATAATACAGTAGTATCTGTAGTAAATGACTCAGCAAATATAAAGGTTTATTTTAGCACTTACCTCTATAAGTTGTGGATATGTTGATTGAGAAACAGGTTTCCCAGCAAGGTAATGTTGTTTTATTTTCGCAGCTACATGCGATCGCATGTTCAAGGGTAATGTGTCGTTATATTCAAAGATGTTACTTGCAAGTTGTTCCCATCGGGATTCAAGTTCCTCCAGGAGATGTGTGTCAGTTTGGTAGGCTGGAATAATAAAATAAAAAAAGCTTAACTATATTTAATGTTTATTTGTATAATTTTGTAATATTATAATTAATAATGTGATTTCATGTTTTATAGTTCAAGTGATTGTTTTTTTGTTTAACGTTGATTGAAAACGCTAATACGTCGTAGGTACGATGGCGTTAGGGTTGCCAACTTCTTTTTTATGAAAAAATAAAGTATCAAATTCTTTGAATAGGAAAAAAGTATTTCGAAAAAAAAAAAATTATTTTGTAAGTTTTATTTCTATACCCTTAAATACACATTTTTGGGTATTTTTAGAACACACAGGCAATACTTTGTTGTGTTTGAACGTTTCAAAGCTAGTTTTACAATCGAAATGTAGATTTAAATATTAAATTTATGAGCGATCTGTTTTTCTCTTCTTGCCACTCTAAATTGATTACCGAATCTCTCACAGTAAAAGCTGAAGTCCCAGTAAATAAGATTATTATTTTTACATTTGGTAAGCTATCGGATTCATTTTTAGGTGTATATTGGCATTTTTATCAACAGTATTTATCTCTTAAAGTTCTTTATTGTTATTAGTTGATTTACTTTGGATCTACTATACTTATAAAAGTTATAAGTATCAAGAAATAGTTCAGTAATTACCCATATGAATGTTTCGCTTAAATATTGGAAATAAAGTATTTTCGCATACTTTATAAAGTGTATTTATAGAAAATAAAGTAGGATACTGAATAATAAAGTATGGTTGGCAACCCTAGCTGGCGTAATGATTAAGCCCGTGCCTTCCCTCGGGAAAAGATCTTTATCCAGTAGCGGAACATTTACAGACTGGTATTATTATTATTATAGAAAATACTAGTCGGTAATGTAAAATTCTGCTTGCTCAAGTAGCATTTATCAGACTTAACAAATAACAAAAATATAAGTATTAAAATACAGCTTTAAGAGAGGTAGGTCTCAGAGAAATTTCTTTGGAGATTTCGCTTTACTTGGGGCTGTCCGACTGGTGGTATAAGTGTCTGTACTATCACAACTCATAAGATACCCTCTGATTGCAGGTTTTTGACTGGATGTAACCTGTCCTGTTGTGGTTTTAAATTTAATTGATTAACTTTTATTATGTTATATTGGTGACATTTTACTTGATTTAGTTTAGTTATTTTGCACAAGTGAAGTGTATTGTAAATAATGACTAGAAACCTTTTGAGTTGCCACAAAAACTTCCTGGTTAGGGAGCCACTTTTTAGAGCTGTGTTTGAACTTTACATATCAGAAAATAATCTATCCACGTGATACTTGCAGAATTCTGTATAAAGACGTTGTTATTAAATACGAGGAAGGTTACTGAGCTGACGCTGTCTGCCTGAAGAAGCCCACTTGATATGATCGAGCCTCTCACTCTCTCTAGCGACGAACAGATAAATAACCGAGAAACAAATACGCGTGCCGAGAAAAATTAGTAGGGAATAACAATAATAGGTATAGAGTATTATACAGTTAGTTACCTGCTGCTGGATACAGGCCCTCTTGTGCAGTGACGGAGGTGATGAGCGGAACATTCATCATTTCTCCGGCTAGGGAGGCTTGGTACGGGTACTTCGAAAGGAAGGCACCCCGGACACCTGGAGCTTCAGTTGTCGGAGTAAACGGTGTAAATAAGTGTACCTTCCAATCCTGTAATTATGGAAAAATATTATCTGAATTACTTTGATTACATATCGCTGTTGTATAGTATTAAACAGAGAAGAGTAAATTTAACAATTTTGTTATTGAAATTAAACTTCTTTGGGCGCAAATTACGCCGCTGGATTTTTTCTATGGGGTCACGTTAAAATTAACATATAAAAAGTTCTATGAATATTATAAATATTAGAAGAGTTAGGGATTGAAGTTTAAGATGTTATAATGAATATTCATCCCAACACATTGCAGGAGGTTACACATAATGAATACCTGAAAAGACTAAATCTGTATGATGTAAGTACATGAAAATGGATATCATTTCGAGGAACTTATCAGTTAATTTATTAAAATGTTGTATGAAAATAATAATTTTCATTAATATCTTCTTCCAGTAATAACTTCAATATTCAATGGAAATATATCTAGGTATCCTTCATGTTAGTTCGATATGTACGAATTGTAAAATTTCATGGTCTTCTTGAACTGTGAGATACAATGTTTATTCTAGAGATTTCATCTTTATAATAGACTTTATCGGTTGGCATAATAAAATAGTGAATGTCGGTATTTTGCATTTTAAGTTGGTTCGATTCCCGGCACATGTAAGCTTTTATAAAAACCTGTGAAAGCAATTATTCTTATTTATAAACCCAAAAGAATGTTTCATTTAAGTAAGTATTTGTTATCTTCCATGTTTAATGTACTTTTCCTCCATGTCCCATTCGTTTTCTCCACCTTGTATATATTTTTTACTATTTTTTCAGCCGTATTATTAATATATTTATTATTATGAAACCAACTTATATTTTATATATTGGACCTATTAGTTGTTTTTCGAAAAATCTGTGAACTCTTTCTACATTCGTGAAGTATTTTATTTGGATATATCTATAAGCACCTTACCTTTTTAAGTTCGCTTTTGTTTTTCAGCTACTCCATAAAGCTGCTATGAAATAAATATGCAAAGATTACAAACTGATTTTTGTCTAGCAATACGTACAAACATCTCGATTTGTGCATTGACGATGACCTCCGCTGGTCTGTATTTGAGGCAGTCGAGGATTTCCTTGCTGGTATCAGTGGGACAGCCGACGATCGATGCTAGAGTCTTTGCTTTCTGCGCTGGTTTCACAGCGTGAGTCCATGAAGCGAAAGCTGATCCACTGAACGCTATCCCCCGGTTAAACGTACCTGGGATTAATAATTGGTTTTCTTAAAGTCATTATTTTACAAGATTAGTAGGAGATCGTTGTTTGAATCGAAATCTACGATTGACTTGCTTATTTCTTCTGCTTTTTCGAAAGAAAGAAGTATATTTTTTATATATATCTATATAGATTGTTCGTTTGTTTGAACGCGCTAATATCTTGAACTATCACTCAAATATGAATTTATAGCATATTTATTGAGAGAGGTTATTAGGCTATCTAACGCCATGCTACAACTCTTAGGAGCGGAGCAATTACAAAGTGTAGGTTAGAAAGTTCGCTAAGCGAGAACGAAGCAATCGTGCGCGCGCGGCTTGCCGTGTGGCTCAGCGCGGGGTATCGAAGGCCGAGGTCGGTTTGGTCAACTGATGAGAACTGACAAAAATAAAAATAGCTACGACGGAAGTCGCGGGGCACAGCTAGTCCATATAATTATGTGTGACCGGATAATTGAACGCACCTTTAGTTTATAAATAATCTAGTGAGATTGTGAACTGTCGGTAGACTGTGAACGGACACTAATAACTTAGAATTTTTGAGGTTAAGTCTGTTAAATAAGCAAAATCCTGATAATAGGACTTGAAAAGGTGAATTATCAATGACTTTATAATTTACCGACAGTTTACAATTTCACTTGATTGTTTATAAACTAATGGTCCTTACAAATATCCCGTGACATTTGTGTAAAATAATCGTTTCTATTTTCGTTTTGTTTGTTTTTTTTTTTTCGAACTGACTATACTGTTAGCCTTAGGGGCCCTGGAGCCTTTACGGCTTTTACAGCTTTACCGGGCTTGAGTTTTGTTTGTTCCGGTATATCATTCATACAATTGCGATGAAACCTTAGTAAGATTTAGTACTCACGCCCGTAAATGTTTCTGATTTAGTACAAACATTGTACAATAGGAGGCGCGCAAGTCGTTTCATTTTGAAGCCAACGGCAACGAAGTTGCAGGCAAACAGCGAGTATAATATATTTCTATCGTGAGTACATGTGAACATGAATGGTGCATAAAAATACGAAAAAGATAAAAATGAGATCGATAATCTACTAAGAGTAGGTACCTACTGACTTCAAATACTTAACTATCCACCACCACGGCCGAAGATCTATTAATGTACTCAAACAAACAGAAGCGATAATGGTATGATGTCGTAAACATATTATAATGTGTATATAATAAACATTGACAACCCATCATGCGTTTAATTTTGATTAACGCTTACCATATACGCTACGGTCTACCGGAGAGGTTTTATTTATGCAGGTGTGCCTGGCGACTGCCTGCCTGTGTGCAGGGCGACCGTATACCGAAGCGTTTATGGGTACGTATACATTCACATGTTCAACTTACAACGTCACTCAAAAAAATAAACTTTAGATTTTGCACCGGTCACTTTCACAGGTTTAAAAAACCGCACAGTTGCGATAATTACAATGATGGCGTGTACGGACATCGCGTCGATTAACGTGAGTTCGAATCCCTGCAATGAGCCTGAGCTTTCGTTGAAGAAAAATATTACGATGAAACCATAGCATGGTTGTAGAAATTTTTCTCATGCCTGCCTGGCTAGCTACCATCCTCAAGTTGAAAATCTGTCGCCATGCAACTATAAAGGGTGTTCTGGGAGCTGCACTTGAGAGCCAGTTTTCCACTACGTTTAGCGTGTTACCATCTAGTTAAATAATAAGAAAATAAAAACAAAAAACCGTTTTTTAAGTAATAGGTTCACATCACAACTTTGCTCTTTACCCGAATTTGCCCCGCGGCGAACTAGTGCACTATTTTTATTTGTAATAGCCGCTCTAGTACGTGGTACATAATACCTCAATGTTTAAGTCCGATCCATCGGTATGGAGCCCTTGAGCCAAGCAGCCGCTAGCGCGATACAGTTACTCTACATTCACTAGCTTTCACAGACACAGACGACATTGCATCATACACACATGCACGCCATATAGAGGTACCTGTAAGGGATTTTTTTTTCTTTTTTTGCCAAACTTGTTAAATAAAAATTTTCAGATCACTAAATACGCATACACATGTCCCTTTCTTCCTCCCAGGGGGTAGAAACATGTATATATGTATAGTTAGTTTAGTTCGAATGATAGGGAATTAGCCAGATCGACTTCTTTGCACACGCGCAACAGTCCGAGCTGAGGTCCAGCCACTTTGCCACCCTCGGAATTGTTGCAACGCTTTCGTGGCCGAGTGCCTTAAGCGCTCGCCCCCAAGCCCGGTGAAGCTGTAAAAGCCGTAAAGCTTTTTATAATAAACGCGTTCCTTTATATAGTTATTAATAAAGATATCGAAGGTTCTCTAAATATTTTCGTTTGTCTTGCAATGAATATGACTTTAGACAGACGTCTTACTCTGAAAATACTGACCACATTTTGATGAAACTTGACACAGTGATAACTAATATTATGGATTAACATTTAAGATATTTTTATCCCATAAAATGAAAAGGTTAGTTCGGGATAAGGGATAAAAGTGAAAATTTTGAAGTAAATGAAACTCTTGCTGGATATTGTTGCAATTTTCTGTGTTCGGTAGCTGACAATTCAACTAAAAATCTAAGCTATGGTATTGGAGCGCTAAAAATAGAGTGTCGAAAGCAAGACTTTTTGAAGTATCAGAAATTTTGCAATGGCACATAGCAACGATGATTCAAATCCCATTCCAGTGTTGTCTTTCTTGCTTCTAAACTATCGTTAGTTTGTTTTTATTTGTCAAATACAACACCATGTTAACCCGAGACGAGGGCGAATGTGTTGAGTATAAATCAATCCACAAGGATATGTATCAGAACGACACTACATACCCTGTTGAATTTTGGAACTTATTGCCTGCACCTAGGCTTCTATTGTGAATAGTGAATTTAAAAGTCGGCGTGCCTATTAATGAGATACCTACCTAAGCCCACCAAAATTATGCAATTGTACCTGGCTTAAAGTGAAGGCATTGCAGCGAAATTTTATAGAGGCGCAGGTTCTAACGGGGTACGGGACCGGGAAAAACATATTTTTTATTCTTCGGATTCCGCTCACACACAACAAATTTTTTATTCCGTTTCAAGCGTATGAAATATCGTAAAAGCGCTTGATTTTGTATGACAGTAAATAAAGGGAAGTGACGGACGCTGCGCCCCGTGGGCGTGGATCTCATTACCATCTGCTTTATAGTCTAGTCGACAAGTTCAAAATGGTGTTAATTCGAGATAAAGCTCCTTAAATATACGCGACAGTTGATTCGATTCGGAATTACATTTAGAAAATGTATCTCAAGGATATATTAGCACATATAAAATAACAAACGTTATTAACAAAATAAGATGAAAAAAAGCGGAATTTAGTTTTTCGTTTATATCTCAAAAACTATAAATATTTAAGAAATTATTTTGGAGATTTCATTTTGTGTTAACTTTAAAAAATTATAATAAACAATATCGTAAAGTTTTATGAACTTTCATAACATGATCTTGTTAAGTATAATTGTCTTTTAAAATGAAGTTTCACTTCTATCGTGTGTGAATCGCCTTTTTTATCGAACCTTTTTTTTCTTTATATTTTTAATACAAAAAAATTTTGTTTAATTGTTTTCAGTGGCAGTGCGCCCAGTACCGTAATGATCGCGCGTAGACACATTTTCGGCGGTAAACAAAAATTATAAATAATCGAGATAGAGTTCCGGGAGTCAGGACTTTTTCATGAGAAATTTCTTCCTCTTTAAGGATCTTTAAAATTAAATTAAAATTAAAACTATAATTTCTTAAATATTAATATTAATAGAGTTATTAACGAAAAACTAAATTCTCATATTTTTTTAATAACAGTTGCAATTTTTTGCAGTCTGATTAGTCTCGGTCAGTTTTACGTGTGAGTGAGTGATGACATCAAAATTTTTGGTTACACCCCAGGTAATTTAACTAATAACATTGTAGGTATACAGACACAGAGAGAAGCATTGTCGTCATCCTGTTTAATTTAGTTTTGTGGTACACTGGATTATGTCTTTGCATCTGTCCATATATGCATTAAAGTCCACGCGAACGAAGTCTAGTCTGAATAGGCTAGTCTCTAACTTCTTCTATTACAAATTATAAAACTCAATTTCTCTTTGTCTGTCTGTTCGTTTATGTTCTTTTCACGGGAAAACCACTAATCCGATTTACATGGTCTTTAATTCATAGATATATCATTTGGCCAGGTTATAGGATACATTTTGTAAGATAAAGTAACATACCAAATAAGCAGTGAACGGTGAATTAATTCGGAAAAAATATGCTTTTGGGGTGATTAAACGGTTTACGCTGAGTAAACCATACGAGATATATCAACATAATGTTCTACATAATAGTAGTTCTCGAAAAGACCTACAAAAAAGTCTGTAAATAATAATTTAATCACAAATAAAACGGAGACGCAATTTCGAGTAAATTAAATAACGGATAGATACGTATAAAAGTCAGAATCATATTCATTAGATTATTCAAAATGTAAATATCATAATGGCAAACCCAATTGACTAGGACAATTGGAGGAAATAGATAAAAATGAAATCGGCAAAATGACAGCAAAATGTCTGAAGGTTGACAAATTAACTCAGATAAAACCATTAAGGTATCCGTTTTGCGTCCAGCGTTTTCACCCGCATATAATTTAAAAGAAATCGCTGATTGATTATTTATAATACTTCAGTATAGACAATATTTTTATCGAGCGGCTATGGTTATGCGTCACAACTCACACAGCTCGTTCGCGCCACTACACCTATAGACCCGAGCCGAGTGTTGGATTATTTTAATTTTACATTATCTCCCAAACTGTTCGTCCAAATAACATGCTATAAAAGGAAAAGTTTATCTGCATAAAACTGTCTTGATGACGAAGTAACTTTCGTTCATAAGGATTAATATGCCATGCCTAATAATAATGGTCATAAATAACTTTTCAATTTTCAATAAAACTTTATCACAAAATACCTTATTGTGGCCTATGTATAAGAGATGTACTGAGTTGCAATATTTTTGTAGAACATTGTATTTACTTATCACTAACCATTACGCCAACGCACGTGGATATAGTAGTTCGGGTGTGCTATGTCTCTCGACATACTTAACAAAAAACAATATTTAAGGCTAGCTGAGAGGTGTAGCCTAATCCTAGAAAGCCTTATATACTATTCCTCATAAAAGTGGCTATCATATATAAAAATATTTTTTTGAATCCGACTGGTAGTTTCAGATATTAGTGTACTTAAACCAACAAACAATCAAACAAAAAAGAACTCTTCATCTCTATTATATTAGTAATTATAATATTAATTTTTACAGGTACTTATAAATAATTATAATCCATTTTATAATCATGGTTCATGGTTTTGTAATCCATTTAGTTTTTTTATAGCATGTTAAGTTTTTTATCTATGCATATAATAAAACTCAACGTATCTCTGTCTGTCTGTTCGTTTATGTTATTTTCACACAAAAAACCACTTATCAGATTTACATGTTTTTTCTTTAATTCATAGCTATACTATCTGTAGCTATAGTGTCTGTTTGTAATGTAAAAATAACCGCTTTATACTAAATGCATATCAAATAATATATGGTACTTATTACAAAAAACAATTTTTAAACGTTTTCTCTGTCTGTATGACTGTTTGTTTGTTCCGGGTAATCTCGGAAACGGTTCGACCGATTTTGATGGTGACTTACACTGACAGATAGCTGATGTTATAAGGAGTAATAGAAAAATAATTAGGGTTCAGCACGGGTAAAAATAATTCGAAAAAAACGCAAATAAAAATAAACTTAATCGCGCATGTGCCCGATTTAAGGCATTTTGTAGTCCAAGCGAGTGGAGCTAGTAGTAGGATATATGATGTCACATAAAGTAACTTATACTAGTAATAGTTATAGGTTTAGCGTTATGAGCACAATCTCACCTTAAATAGCTCAAGCTGAAACCGTAACAGATATACCAAATTAATGTACTACTTAATCATAGATCTTAAAAGGACCTACAAAAAGTCAGCGATAGCATATAATATATATCTTCGCAATTCGCGCCTGTGCTCGACCGACGGCATTCTGTACTCAGCACGAGCGAAGCCGCGGGCACAGCTAGTATCATTTTAAATTAAATAAAACAACCGGTTTCTTTTTCTCTATGTGGTTTCATAAAGTTGTGTTATTTTGAGCAATTTTAATTTATTTATGCATAGTAAAATGTTGAAAGAACTCTGGAAACTAAGTTCATACTGTTTCTACTTTGTTACGTACGCGCTTGCATGTCATTTTCTTTTACGGGCCTTTCATTGCTAGGTGGAAGACATGACAGGAAACTTGTTTATTTATTGTAAGTACACAACAAAACATAGCACAGTAGACATTAGTGACAATAAATAAATAAAATACGGCCCAATATAAAGTTCTTATGTGCTAGCAAATTATAGGTGACCAGTATGTTTTCTGGTAAAGAATAGAAACATCTGAAATGGTTATATAATTTTCAATAACTACTTGTAATAAGTAAAGTGTCAAGTCATATGAAAAAAATATTATTAAGTGCGTGTCGAGCCACACGCTGTGTATGGTTCTCAGTTGCCCGTCTCAATATGCAGACTTAATTGTATATATGCAGAATTTGTACGAAATTGCTTCTCCTAATACATTTAATAAGTTGATTGACTATTACTCGTTAAGTTGTAAAGCCTAACTTACCTCTGATGGTTTTACTTTATACTTCATTATATATACTAACATTTTTTTTTCACATATCTATAACTACAATTTAGCTGACAGGAAGGGGGGACTTGATTCTAATGGCGCGTATGGACAGAGTGAACGAAAGCAAAGGCAGAACAGGCAAGAAACTCGATCGGGCTTATATTAAAAAAAAAACAACTGCACAAACAATATTTACAGTTAATAATAATATTAATAATTTAATTGATGCACAGAGAGGGAGTCACTTCCAGACATCACTATTATTCACATAATGATCCACCCTATAATAACCTTTTGACAGTAAAATCTGCTTGAGAAGGCCCTTGAACCCATTGTCTGGCAAATGTGCTTCGGGATTTTATTATAGAACCTACCACTAATAACTAAAAAAACTTTAAAGGCATCTCTGTCTGTATATACTATAAGATAAATTTTTAAAAATTACGAATTTTTAAAAACATTAATTCAGATTTGTGTGTTTAAATAAGTATACTGATAATTATGATCCATTAAAGATTCTGTCAAATGGCGCTGTTTTCTTATTAGTAAAAACGTGAAAAGATTTGTTCGCGGGACCATATTATACAATACAATACAATATACTTTATTGCACACGGAAATAAGCATACATATTATGTTGTATAACTAATTACATTACTTGTGTACAATTAGGCGGCCTTATCGCTTAGAGCGATTTCTTCAGGCAACCTTTCAAATATAAATGGAATAAAAAATATACAGTTGGGCCATAATATAATCAGTATAATAAATTAAATTTGTAAAAAATTATACATACGATAAATTTTATGACAGTTAGCACGTCACTATTGACAATAAAGAACAGCAATTTGCTCCTTCAAACGTAGTTATTAATTTATATAAAACTTTATGCGCGGAAAAACGTCAAAACGGCCATCATATCATGCCGCTATTATAATCTAAGATTGCAATTTTATTTGGTGACTCGACAATCAGCCAGGGTTTTTTAGTGAAACATGACGTTTAGTCAGAAAAAAACAATCATATCATTGTCATTTAAAACAATAATTTGTCTTATTAATTCGTAATAACATACACATACACATTAGAAAAACTAGTCGTTACACGGAGATAAATCATATTATAGAATGTCGACCGTGAAAACATGAGCGCCAATCAGAATCGAACACAGAACAAGCTAGACGTTTGACAACTGATAGGTTAATGAGAATAATAATTTTGTATGTGAAGTTGTGAGAACATAGTTACAACAATTGTTGTAGTATAGTAGTGTAGTTGTAGTTGTAATTAGATATTCCTAATTTACAATTTGAAAGAACTAGCAGACGTAATATTGCACGGCGGGAAAGGTGCAATAGTGGAATTAATTAACAGTTATAATTAGCTTCTGCCCGCAATTTCGTCTGCGTGGAGTTCAGAATTGGTTTTTTACCGGGTAAAAATTATACTGTGTTAGTCCATGTTAGAAACTACATGTATGCCAAATTTCATCCAAAGTCCATTCAGCCGTTTTTGCGTGATTGACTAACAAACATGCAAACATACAAACTTTCACATTTATGATATCACTAGCTGTGCCCGCGACTTCGTCGGCGTGGACTTCAGAATTGGGCCTTACCAGGATTAAAAGTATCCTATGTCTTAATCCCGGTTATAAGCTGTCTGTGTCATTTAGCCGTTTTTCCTGATTGAGTAACAAACAAATAAACTCACTTTCGCATATATAATACTAGCTGAACCCGCGGCTTCGCTCGCGTGGAAAACAAAAATGTTGTTACCGGGATAAAAATCCTATATTACTTCTAATACCTCCAAGAATATGTTTACAAAGTTTCATGATGATCGGTTTAGTAGTTTTCGCGTGAAAGCGTAACAAACAAACTTACATTCACATTTATAATAATAGTAGGATTAAGTAAGGATATAATATAGCAGGGCTCCCAAATTATTTTTTCTGTAGCATTAAAGAGTAGATCCTTTGAATTTTCCTTACAGCTTCTGTTATGATTTCAATGAGGAGTTAAAATAAATTTGACGTTCTTCTAAAAACGTATGCTTGGATATAATTCAACGACCTCCTCAACCCCTTAAATCTTTGCTATGATTTATAATTCATAATTATTTATTTATCATATTATAACGGTAATGTTACATGATATGTCAATATTACAATACACAGTGAAATCGATAACACTATACAAAATTTTGTCAAAACTATAATATAATTAATAATAAAATCGCAAAATAAATAAATATTAATACCCTACTTATATATTACTCATTCGACTAGTATTATTTTTGATGCCATATACTCTTTAATATTATAATATGGACTATTTTCAAAGTATTTTTTTTATTGTAATTTAAATTCATTATACGGCAGTTTAATGATGTCTTTTTTGGTATTTTATTATACATATCTATTTATAAATTTATTCCTTGTTTGTACGTCTTTACTAATCTTGTTCTAGTTGAAATTATGTTTTCTTTCTGTCGCGTATTATAATTGTGGATATCTTTTAATTTAAGTAAGCTATCTTTTTCTTTATGTATTTCCAGCAGCGAGTTATAGATATAAAGGGAAATAACTGTCATAATTTTGTTTCTCTTAAAATGTTCTTTAATAGATTGTCGTTGGTGAACGCCGTATATAATTCTTATTGCACGTTTTTGACAAATCAAAACTCTATTTATTTCGGATGCGTTACCCCATACCGTTAATGCATAGTTTATGGTAGAGTGGCAGTATGCGTAGTAAACTGACAACAGTGTTTTTTTATCGACGAGAGGTTTTAAATTAATTAAAGGATAATTTGCACTTGCTAGTTTATTGCAAATTTTATCTATATGTTTATGATGACTTATTGTATGTTCTAGATCATATCCTAGAAACGTTACGTCTTTTTTTTGTACTATTGGAAGCTTGGTTTGTTTTTGTTTTATAATTTAGAATAACGCTTTTGTCGTTGTTCAACAGTATACCATTAGCTTCAAACCATATTTTTAGCTTTATGATAATATCTCTAACTTTTATTTCTGCTATTTCTTTATTTTTATCTTTAATTCCAATATGAGTATCGTCAGAAAACAACGTTATTAATGCCCAATCCGGCAAACAACTTGGTAAATCATTAATATAAATTAAAAACAATAACGGTCCCAAAATGGATCCTTGAGGGATACCTACCCTCGAAACTACCTTTTCCGAATTTACTCCGTTTATATTAACTGTTTGATTTCTGTTATTTAAGTAAGTAGTCATTAAATTTAGTTCTTTACCCTCAAATCCATAATATTTCAATTTATGTATCAAAATATCATGCCTTAAACAGTCAAATGCTTTCAATAGATCACAAAAAATACTAAAGCATTCATTGTTCCCATCAAGAGCATCCAATGCATAATAGATAACTTTACGTATAGCCCTTTCCATAGATCTACCCTTGCGAAAACCATATTGAACATTTGTGAAAAAATTATGTGACTCAAAATGTTCTACTATTCTATCTTTAATTACACTTTCTAAAATCTTTGACAACACTGGGAATATGCATATCGGCCTATAATTTCCGATATTAGTAGATTCTCCTTTCTTAAAAATTGGTATAATCTTTCCTGTTTTTAGTGTATCTGGAAATATTCCAGCTTGAATACAATTATTGAGGACTAGTCGAACTAACTGGAAAAGATCTTCATTCCTTAACATAATTTCTTTTATTGTTTTGCTGTCCATATCATATACATCCGTAGATTTTTTACTGTTTAGTTTAGTTATAACTAGCCTAAGATTTTTACTAGATATTTCACGGAAGCAAATAGTCTTGTCAGATTTGGTTAATTTACTTAAATAATCATTACACTTGTCAACTCTTATATTCAGATTGTGTGTCAATTCTAAAGCTACATTTTTGAAAAATATGTTAATAGTATTTGCTATTTCCAAAGCATCCGTTATTAATTTACCGTTAGTATCTCTAAGTTTATATATTCCTCGTTCTGGCTTGTGGCGAACATAATCAATTTCTATATTTACTTAATAATATTCGACGTTATTATTCAGCTTTTCAAAGTCAGCTTTTGAGAAGAATTATATGCCCACGTTTAAAGTATTAGGAAAATATAACTGCGAGTTTAAAATGTTTCTTTCTATACTACCAGTTAAAAAGCGAGATTATTTTCTAAAAATAGACTTTATAAGTGATATACAACAAAGGAATGTAAGAAAGCGATATTTTTTTTAAAGGTATTACAGTGTAGCTTATATCTATTTAGGTATAAGCAATCTGTTCATGTTTCTTTTAAGTACTTTTTTAGTACTCAGTTGCGTTATAAGAAGTCCTCCTATGCAGGATTTAATGTTTCTAAAGCCACCGATTTGAACTGTGTGTTGTAATTCAGTCAGTCTTAATAATTTTTTAAGTAGACAATTTTAAACAGCATCCAAAAATAACTTTGTTCATACAGTAACTAATAAAGTAATAAAGGTTTTTAGCATTTTCAGTAGTAATTATGATTATTGCTCGGTTTTTTGAATAAACCCGAAAGGAGAAGTTAATATATTTATTTTTAATTTTTTACCCATTTTGTTTTTACTCCAAACATCTACTAGTCATATACTAGTGTAACCTGAAGAAAGATTCATTAAATACAATTAATAATCAGGCGAACTTACATTGTACGTGAAGGTCGAATATAATTGTGTGATATTCACCGTTCGAGAATTACAATCTTATAAAAAAGATTCCTTTGATAATGGGAAATAATAACACTCTAAAGTCTAAATTAAATGATAGCTACAGGTGACGCGCTGGAGGAGGAAAGCCGGGTGCGTTTCGTTTTTATTTCTAAACTAGCGGACCGCCCCGGCTTCGCACGGGTATTTAACAAAAAATTTACAAATTTTCATACGGATCCCTAACTTTTTATTCTATCGCTTATGTTCACCAGGGATATTGTATGATTCTAGTGGTGAAAGAATTTTTGAAATCGGTCCAGTAGTTTCAGAGCCTATTCAATGCAAACAAGTAATCAAATCTTTCCTCTTTATAATATTGGTTTAGACTATACCTACAATACGAACAATTCGAAGTATCAATTGGTAGATCAACAATGTGATAAATAAGAAATACTTAATTCTTAACAGAATAGATAACTCTATAGTGGATTAAAGAATTTTAAAGTTTATATGACGTACTATAAATATGCCCTTATGTTTGTTTATAGTGAAAACGGATATATTTAGGGTATATCAAGTCAACCCAAATACAGGCCAACATAATTTTAATATATAAGTACAGCTTTATTGCTTTAAATAACACTGTTTTTCTCGATCTATGGTCAGACAAAATAAATACAAACATTTGCATGACTACAAGCAATTATTTTATCAATAGTTTAAATTGTATGTAAAGATTGTAACAAAAATACAATTTCATTTACGAACTAATCAAGAATAGCATAGAGTTCAAAATTATATAAATCTTCAGGACACAATTAATTAAAATGAAAATACACCAGAACTTATGATTTTTACGTAATTTTGGCATAATCTATTCTTTCTTTTACCTCAACATGTACTAAAACATTCAAGATGCGTTTTTTTTAATGAGAAACGGTTCTGGTTCCGTAGTTCTTCGTACAATATACAGGCTTATAAGGCGGCTTTAACTAATTTTCAATGGAATTTGTACGACCTTATCCCGTTTTATTTACTTCAGCTTTCTAGTACTTATCTCTAAGCTAAGCCGCGGACGGACTGACGCAGACGGACGGACATGGCGAAACTATAAGGGTTCCTTGTAGATTACGGAACCCTAAAAAATAGAAGTCGCTAACTATTCATAAGGTTTAACAATGAATCCCCTAGATCGTTCATTATTATTTGCCACGCGACCAAAGGTGCAATAATTCTAGGCGCAAAAAGGCATTAGTAGTAGATAAATAACGTTTGTTATGAAACAAGACGTAAGATAACTATGATGTTGTTGATAACAATGTTGTTCTATACAACTTTGTTATCTATATATATTTTAAAACTTAACGTCTCTCTGTCTGTCTGTCCGTTAATGTTATTTTCATGCAAAAACCACTTATCCGATTTACATGTTTTTTATTTAACTTTACAGCTATGGTTATAGGTTATTTGTAAGATAAAGTAACATACGAAATAAACAGTGAAGATAATGGTGAATCAATTCGGGAAAAGACGCTTTTGGGGAGCTTAAATGGTTTACTCTGATTAAACCGTACGTTACGTACGTACGTAATAATTAGAAGAATGTTAAGAATGAGGTGGACGGATATAGGAGTAGAAGAAGGCCAAAGGATTGTGAGAGAAATGATATGAGAGGAATGATACTGAGATGAAAGTTTATAGAGGAGAGTGGACGAAGGAAACATCAAGAAATTGATACGTATGTTTGATAAACAAAAATATAAACACCACGCGGGTGATCCCACTAACATGAACTAGTGTTGTTCTAATGAAATCAATGTTAATATCCCGTGTTCGTAAGACAACATTCTACATTATAGTTTGTTGTTGAACGTAAACAATGATGTTCGATAAGTTATATAATATATCTACCTAATATTGATAAAAAGTATATTAAAAAATACCTCCACCATAATTTACCTCCACCCTACAGAAGATCGCAGCCAAATAACCTTGTGTTGTGTTAGCAAAAAGTTTATACTATGAACTTGCCTACTAAACCTCTTGTTTTATTATGGTGAAGATAGTCACATTCGTTGTTAAGTGACTATTCAAAGAAGTATAACTTTTGACGGATCATACTATGCGTGTTACTTTTTTTTTTTGCACAAATTATCAGCATAGTTCTATACAAGTAAAACGCATTGTGCCCGAAGATAAGCTGATATAAGTATTCACGGCGACAATCGTTCCTTACCCTCCCACAATCCTTTAGCACGATTCCACATTGGGATAAGGGAATTTTGTAATTGACCGTGAAGTCGAAGGCTCAGCCTAGGCTAGTGGCTGGCTCTAACAGACATTGTGACAGGTATATCACCTTGCGCACGTGTGTATGGTGATCGCGACCCAGTCAGGTAACGGTCTCTACAACCCCGTGTGACTACTGGATATACACAGGCTGATCCGGGAACACGACATACTTAAGCGTGCCAATATGGAAGGGGTTAAAGCTGATGTATGGTGGTCGCAATCCAGTCGAATGCAATTGTCTAGTCCTACCAGCCTATAATAGTTCAAATATGTTGAATATCTGCTCGGACAGGCATTTTGGCTTTACTCCCCTTCAAATCTCTCATCATGAGATATAAGAAGGGCTAAACCACCATTACGGAGCACCAGTATGTCCCATCCAACATTTAAAAAAACATTTGCATAGAGCTCTTTTATAAATACAAATAGAGCAAGCAGCCCAATAAGATTTGCAGTGCACTCGATAATTATCTATCTACTTCCTTTTTTTATTAATTTATTATTCCACCAATAATAAAATTTAAAATACAGAAATTGACATATGGACTTGACTAAAATATTTATTTTTCTTTTTTTTTTCTTGTCCTTTTTGCCATATGAATTTGACATTTATATTTTTTTAATATTCGTAATATTATGTAATGAGCCGAGCTGCTGATTGCTTTGTAAGAGTGTGGGGTAGAGTGAAAACCAGGGCTGTGGGGTGAGGTGATACAACACCACATACCATCAGCTCAGTCTGTCCTAATGCCAAATTGTGTATGTGGGATTAATTGTTAAAATGTATTATTATGTAAATTTTTTTGGCAATAAACTAATATTAGGTAGTTACTTATTATTTACTAAAAATAACACAAAAAGGTTAGAATATTTACCTCGAGATAGCGGCGATAAATAGTGGTAATGCACACTGGCGCCCCCTGCAGAACATCCTGTCAGAGTAATACTGTCATGGTTACCACCAAACATCTTAATATTGTTTTTGATCCAGTGCAGAGCGAATGACTGATCTTTGAGACCGTTGTTGCCAGGAATGACTTCATCCCCAGTACTTAGGAATCCTGGAAACGTAGAAAAAAGTATAAACTAATTCTCATAATAATACCAGCCTGTGAATGTCCTACTTTGAGTAAAGGCCTTTCCCTAATGAAAGGCGTGTATATGCCACCGAATAATTGCACGAACCGTTGGTTTATAAACAATTTAGTCAGTCAATAAACTGTCGGTAGATTATGACATATACATGCGCTATGTGACTAACAATTTTGAATATTTGATGTTATTTATGTCTATTAAATAAGCAAAATCCTGACTAGGACTTGAAAAACGTGAATTTTCAAAGCTGGAACGTTATGATTTCAGTTTCTACCGAACCTTACCAGACCAGTTAGTTTATAAATATACGAAAATGTAACCGTTAGACTTAGATCAACATTATTATTTTGGTCCGAGTTGTCAGATTGCCAATTTTAGGGTCTGTTCACAACTTACCTATAGTTTACAATCCCAGTACATTAGTTTATAAACTAACGGCTGCTACAGATATCCGATGCCAAATTATATATTTTACCAGAAAACATGGCGTGAGTTAGTTACCTCATGTGTAGAATATCTTTTTTTACTTTATAAAAGCCTATTCGAATACAAGCCAATTCGAACTAAAGCATCTTAAATATAGGTGCTAGGAATTATTTACTTACTATGAGTGATGAAATTATTTTGGACAGTACTAAGTTTCTTGTATTTTCTAGCTCAACTGGTTTTTTTTTATAATTATTAAAAATAATATAAAAACTAATTTCAGCATTTAGTGATGCCACCTTATGCTGCAATATAAAATTCGTCGGAGTATGCTAATTATAAAACTTTTGCATTTTGTTCAAGTTCAGTGTCATGTTGCTATTCTTTGATAAGAGTTTCAACTAATTAGTACTGAGAGATATGCACAGGGAAATCTCTTTGGAAATTTCCCTTTACTTGGGGCAACCGGCCTGGTGAAATATCTCCACTCTAAAGAAGACCGCAGCCAAAACGTAAAATTGGTAAGTTTCTCGGCCAGGGCAACTTATTATATAGTTCAAGATCACTTACCCAAAGGCCCCAACCTGTAGTTGAACGTGACGACTACTATGTCCCAATCCATGAGGTTCGAAGGATCATAGAGACCTCCTTCACCGTACATAAAGGCACCACCGTGAATAAACACCAACACCGGTAGAGATGCGTCCGAACTTAAATTCGGTGTGTGAACGTTTACGTAGAGACAATTTTCGCTGCCTGCAAAAGTATTTATGTATTCGCATTTATGTATTAGAAAAAAAAAATTGAATGAAGAGAAATCAGTGTACCGCTACTGAGACACAAATGTAAGAATTTGACAGTGGGTCCCTTCAAGGTAAAGTCATACTCAGTGTATGAATACTAAATATTAAAAAAAAATCTAATTAAAACATACATTTTAAACTATTCTTCCACTATTCTCCGCTACTGGGAACATAAGTTTTAAAATTATATTTGGATAATTAATTTTGATGAAGAATTAATGGAGTTATGGTGCTGCCGAAAAAACCTCTGTGAGAAATAATACATAGAGATGTTGTGATTAAGATAAGATGATTAGAAGCAATGGCAGAAATAAATAATGGATTGTCATTACTTTTTTAATTATTTTTTTGAATAGTAACGTATATACAGGCAAGGAAGCGACTATTTTCTCATGTTTGTAAAACAGTGGATGAAGCATATAATTTGTTTATTATACCCGTAATTGATTTAATGAATGGGTCATATTGTAGGCAGCCAGAAAGTGGTCGCGTCGCGTCCCACGTCCCAGTCCATGGTTTTAATTCTTGCGGTTCCTGGAACAAGGAAGTTATTAATGTGATAATATTAATTACGTGAATGATATTGATGTCTGGAAATTGCTCCCTTTCTATGAATTCACTAATTATAATTATTAATTGTAAACATTATTTAATTAATAAAAAAAAAAGTTAACTCTATAGAACTTTTGTCAACTCTTCCTCATGAATGGGATGTTTTGCGAAATGGTAGTAATATTATAACTTTCATAAATACCCTTAACAAGAGGCCTAAATAGACAAAAAGGAAGGATTTTTAATTTTGGACTAGAGCGACGAGGTCACCATGGGTGGTGTAAGAGAACAAAAAAAATGTGTACCAGTTCACACGTGTCAGAAATGAAACCTTCAGAAAAGAGGTAGGGCACAGAGAATCTTTGGAGATTTCTCTATACTTGGGGCAGTCCGACTGGTGGAACACCTCCACCCTACAGAAGATCGCAGACAAATAATCTTGTGTTGTGTTCTTGTGGTGAGTAGGGTTTTGGAGCTCCTTGGGATGAGAGGATCAAGGTTGGCAAAGCGCTAGTGATATCTATGGGTATTAAAAGCGAGCATAGGCTCCGTTAGCCGCTTAACATCATTTAAAATTTATTTTTAAACATCCAAAATTAGCGAGATTCGAGCTATCGACCACTCGAGCGTACTGCGTATGAAGTCTGGTCGTCTCACACCACCAGGCCAATCCGATGATTATCACAATCACGACAATCAGGACCTGCATTAACTGTGCATAATGTAAATCTATTTTATCTTATTCTCTCGTAGGCTAAATCCTATAGATGTATATGATTGTCTCTATTTACTGTCGCTTTTTCGTTTCAGCGATTTTCAAATCACAAGGCCGCTAAAGAAGTTTTCACTACAAAAATAATTCTGTCTTATATTTTAGTTGTATAATTGAAGTTGCGATGGCAGAACTGTTAAAACCGGTAGAATGTCCAAAGGTTTGAGCCTCTAAGAACTTTTATTCTAGCAATTCTCTTTCATTTACTAAATTGAATGCACTTTATAACATCATCAAATGACGGTGAAAACATTGTGTGAAAACCGGAATATTTAAAAATATTCCCATAAAATACAGAACTAATAATCTCTGGGCGTGGTTCACTGTGATGATAAAGCCTCGGGGTGAGATATTAATTTAAGCTGGCCACAAACGCTCAGATCTACCGCATCTACCTGTACGAGTACGCCTGCGTAGGTAGACCGGAGCGTGTATTGGAATAGACCTGTGCACTATTCGAATACTGCAAAGCCGACCGTTGCAATACCGACAATGAATTTTTTGAGTGACACCGTACGCTAAGCCTGTGCCTGTTGTGTACGTGCCACATGCTACGAAGTGCGGTCGAACTGCGCAGTAATACCTGCGCTGTTAAATCTCACCGTTAAACTGTATCGTGTATGACGGGCGTTGCATTTATAGTCTGCTATTGTTACTAAATTTTCGGAAAACATCAAGAATATTTTTCAGTTAACAAGCTTGATATTATGCGAAGGTCTACATCGTTAGTCATGCACCGAATGCTTGCACCCGCTCCCTCTTGTGTCGAGAGTTCCTCGGGGTCGGCGAGTGGTCGTTATATCGACTCGTCGGAGCGATTATAGTCCAGTTACAGAACGCAGGTATACTATGTCGATGAACATATTGTTTTAATGCAAACTAGCATTAGCTACTCGCCTATCGGATGTTCAAATAGCTGGACTTGAGTCCGTATCGCCTCTTAACATCGAGGAACCTTGTTGATGTGAAACATCTAATGGTACGTTTGGACGGGAGTAAAACCGTTCAGTTGGGACGTCGCTACGTTTCATACGTACAGGGACACATCTGGTTGGGTCTTTACGTTGAAGAAACCGATGTCGTAAGAAGAAGGGAAGATACTGGCCGGGATACCAAAGTACGGTACAGCAAAGAATACGCAATGGAAACTTTTTAGTGCAAGACGAGATGGATATAAGCTGCGACTTCGGAGCCCAGTGACAAAAAAAATATTGAATATTAAAAAGTGATATATGAGCATTATTATTAGGCATGACATATTAATCCTTACACTTAAACGTAACTTAAAGTTACTTCATAATCAAGACAATTTTATGAAGATAAACTTTACCCTTTATAGTATTTTATTTGGAAGCATAGTTTGGGAGGTAATGGAAATTTAAAATAATTTAACACTTGGCTCGGGTCTACAGGTGTAGTGGCACGAACGAGCCTTGTAAGTTGTGACTCATAACCCTGGCCGCCTGATAAAAATATTGTCTATAATGATGAAGTATTATAAATCATCAAACAGCGATTCCTTTAAAATTATACGCGGGTGAAACCGAGAAGCACAGCTAGTGCTATCTATAAAATTAACAGATTACCTACCTATATCTATTGTACTAATAATAAACGTCAAAAGATCGTTTTTTATTTTATTTTGTGTTTGTACGTGCTACATGTCATATTTGTAGCCTATTTACAGAGAAAGGTGGTTATTTACCATCACGATATGACCTTTAGGAGCGGAACAGTTATCATAAACGTAGACCAATCATGCCATGTGTAGGAAAGTAGTTATCATACGTATAAAATAGGCATGTACAATCCAAAAATAACGCGGGTGAATCCGCGAGACACAGCTAGTTAAATATAAGAGTGAGTATTATTCTGAAATATTTAAATACTGAAATCGTTTGTTACATGACGATATTACGGTATATCCTAAATTTCATACTTCAATAATCCTATTCACAGTGATAAATTTTACTAAAGGAATTATTTACATTCAAAGTAGTATGGCCCATATTCAAATACATTATACTACAAGTACCTGGTATATAGTGTACCGATATTACAAATTCTCGTTTGCCGCTCGATAGAACTTTAAACTATGATGTGAAGTCACATGTACACGCTTTATGCTAACAACAAATTGACTCCCTACACTCAATAACTTTGTGACATCAAGCCAATTATGAACAATACTATTTAGTTTCGAATATATTCAGCCGGATAAGGAAATCTTTCCACGACCTTTTCTATCGACAGTTAGGCGACCATTTAAATACCAGATAAAACAAATCAGTCAATATTTCAGCTCTCAATCTCAAGCAGTCTTCGAGTTTTAATAGTAAAATTAATAATGATCTAATGACGATGTTATTCCATATACTTAAGAGTTAAAGGTATAAAAATATTATTTTTTTAATTCTCAAATTAATAGCCGATTTATAAAAAAAAATAAAGTTTTTAAAAAAATGCCATTTGTTAAAATATGCAATCACCATATTTTGACAGAGACTTCCTATTATACTCTTTTATAGTCAAGATGTTTTTTCAATTCCTTTAAATTGGTGCAACAGTGAGAAAAAAACCGGATATTTTATAATAAAATTGTATTTGACGGTACTAAATATAATTTCAATAGACAAATATTATTTTTTTATTAATTGTAACATTTAATTAATATAAAACTTAAAAAATAAAATGCAATTTAAACAACAGCGGTACTAATCAAATTAAAAAAGTGTGCTAAACGAATGAAATCAAATTATTCTTCGTCGCTATCATCATTTACAGTGTTTTTTATGATTCAAAATACGATTCAAAATATTCAATGTAATAAATATTCTATCGTTTTTCATAAAAATATACTAGAAAATACATATTAATTACCGTAGGTAAAAGTTAAACAAACTGACGACGCGCGACGGTCGGTAAGAACATTGAAAGTTTTATCAACAAACGTCATCTATGAGGAGTATTTTTTTTTTGCCTGAACAGACAGATTTATTGCAACATCAATAAAAGAGAAGAGAGTTTTAGGCACGATTTAGATCTGTTATGTTGTAGTTGTTTATTTTAATTCATAAAGGTAGGTTATTTGGTCCTATATTATCTAATATTGGTAGCATTTAGCGTGATATAGTTGGTTTCAGTGGTATTCACAAGTGAAGTGAATTATAAATAAGAACTTGGTTATGTGGTATCTAAATGATCGCCTAAGTAACTATAGAAAAGGCCGAGTTCAGATTTGCTTGCTTCTCCGGCTATACCCATTTTACAGATAACTAAAGAAGAAAACAAAGTGTATTTTATTTCCACGGAAATGATTACTTTTATTTCTTAGCAGGTTTTGTGGTGCAAAGTTTCTTTTTTAATTGTAGCACGATAAAGTGACGGAAATGTGCCTCACGTTACAGTAGAATTTAAAAAAGTAGCGACGACTGAAAAATCATCAATTCATTGTCAGTCGCAATTGTCATGCCGGCCTGCGTAAATAAAAACTTTTCCTGATCCCTTTTTTTTTTTTTTTTTTTTTTTTTTTTTTTTCGAACTGACTACACTGTTAGCCTGAGGGGCCCTGGAGCCTTTACGGCTTTTACAGCTTTACCGGGCTTGGGGGCGAGCGCTTAGGGCACTCAGCCACGAAAGCTAAGCAACAACATCCGAGGGTGCCAAAGTGGCCGGACCTCGGCTCGGACTGTTGCGCGTATGCAATTAAGTCGCGATCTGACTAATTCCCTATCCGTAATTCGATCTAAACTAACTATACATATATACATGTTTCTGCCCCCTGGGAGGAGGGAAGGAACATGTGTATGTATATTTAGTGGTCTGAAATTTTTGTCTAACTAGGCAAAAAAAGAAAAAAAAAAGGTCCCTTACAGAACCTATGTACCTATGTGTGTTGTGCATGTGTGTATAATGCAGTGTCATGTATGGCTGTGAAAGCTAGTGATTGTAGAGTCACTTGTATCGCGCAAGCGGCTGCTTGTCTCAAGGGCTCCATGCCGATGGATCGGACCTAGGCTTGAGTTGCCGCAGAGGAGGGCGGTCGTGGCGGGTGTGCGGGAGCGAAGTTAACCGTACGTCCCCTGCGGAGGGAACGGTGGTTTCGCGGGCGTGGGCGCGAGCACGCATATGTTGCGGGAGCGGACGCGTAGTAATTATTAGCTTTCTCGATGTCGTCGTCGGGATCGACAAAGAGATTTCGCGGACGGCGTTTATAACGTTTGGCAACGGGGATCGAGTTGTCAGGGACGTAGTTCACGGTGGATTTTACGAGCGGGTTGGGGTATTCGAAGCGCTATCGAAGTATCTCCTGGTGAGATATTTCAGATAGGCTTCTATCGAGGGAAGCCTCATGTCCCTGTGGAGGTCCATGTTCCTAACGAAGGCTGGAGGGTCAAGCAGGCGACGGAGAAACCGATTTTGGACTCCTTGCATGCGGACAAAGTTATGTTTGGACATATGTGCGAACGCTGCGCAGCTATATGTCAAGATCGGACGGACGCACATCTTGTATAGTGTAAGCTTATGTCTTAAGGACATTTTGCTTACCGAACTGAGCAAGGGTCGCAAGCGGGAAAGGATCCAGACGGCCCTATTCCGGACTATAGTAACGTGTGCGTTGAAGTTAAGCTTCGAGTCGAGGGTGACACCTAGATATTTAGTCTTGGTGGCCCAAGGGATATTCCTACCGAATAATGAGAGGGGTCCCACCGTGCGTGGTAGTTTACATGTATGCGGTTCGAACATAATCGCGGCGCTCTTTACCGGATTAATAGCTATTCGCCACGTTCGAAACCACTCCCCGAGAGTGGTTACGGCACGTTGGACTGCGCAGGCGAGATTTATTCTGTGTCTGTTTGACGCGTATATGACTGTGTCGTCAGCGTAGAGCCCTACCTCGACCCCAGGGGGCTTCGGGAGGTCGCTGACGTACAGATTGAAAAGGCAAGGCGCCAGAATGGAACCTTGCGGGACGCCTGAGCGTATAGGGTGGGCGGTAGATAGTACTCCTTCCACTCGGTAGTGAAAGGTGCGGTCGCGTAGAAAATCATGAACTAGGTGAACTAACCTATCCGGGATTTCTAGTTTATGTAGCTTGTGGACTAGTCCGGCATGCCAGACCTTATCGAAGGCCTTAGCTACGTCGAAAAAGACCGCAAGCGTACGGGCGGGGGCGATACTACTTTTGGCAAAGTTGCTCGTGATGTGCTCCGTGAGGCGGTGCACTTGATGTGTACACGAGTGTCGGGCGCGAAAACCGAACTGTTCGGGAGGGTATAGGTTTTTAATATCTATAACGGTTTTGAGACGGTTCAGAATGAGCCGCTCGTAAAGTTTTCCTAGTGTGTTTAAAAGGCTGATCGGGCGATAGCTATCGGGAAGCGAAGCTTTTTTGCCGGGCTTGTGAGACGGCTGGAAAATGACGATCCCGAAACGTGACGCGAATAAGCAGATAAACAGTAAGAAAGAAATTTTAGAAAATAATGATTATAAAGAGTGTAATCGGCAATAATAGATTTAAAACGTGCCAAAAATTTAGTTATACTTTTGTTGTAATTTTTCGTTATAGGTTTGTCGTAGTGGCCACAATCTCACCTTATGTTAAGTGAGGATGTGGCCCAAGATGATAACACGCTAAACCTAGTTGAAGACTGGTTCTCAAGTGCAGCTGCCGGAACACACCTATTGGTGCTTGGCGGCAGATTTTCAACTTGTGGGTGGTAACTAGCCAGGCGGGCAATAGAAAATGCCCTACCACCATGCTATAGTTTCTTCACGATGTTTTCCTTCACCGAAAGCTCAGGCTCATTGCAGGGATTCGAACTCATGTCAATCGACCGAATCGATCAAATGTAATAATGGACATTTAAATATTAATATTAGATATATTATTCTCATTATTAGTATTGTTTGTAATTTGATATATTTATGTTCTTGATAAAATTTATTGTTTAGTCATTAAGATTAGTTTTCGAGATAGATATGTCACTGACATGTATAAATTATTCCTTTGTAAACATAAACAACAGTCTTATCTTCAATAATATATACTGTTAGTAGGTAATTGAATAGTTGATAATGAACACTGTAAGCTTTGTTTCCACGGAAGGCCAATAAACTATGGTTGTCACCTACAGCAGATTCACGTTGATGACAATTACAGCCACTACATAATTTCGAAGCTGTCTGTTGGTTAAATATAATAATGTCGGATGGAATATTCCAAACCTTCGTTTAGGCTTTAGGCGAATAGTATACCTACGAGAACTTTCGTGATTCCAAATATAATACTGGGTTATTGACGATTCTATATTTTTCTTTACGAGTAGTAGTTTTCCACTATAATGTGGAATCCGATAGTATTCAATAAAATCGATTATTTGAAAATCCGTTACTATCGATTGTATTATAAAAAAATATCGACTCCTTCTTAATACTGTATTTGATGAATAAATCGAAATACCTGGTCGACCAAGCTAAAATCGGTGTTTAAAAATAATAAGTCATGCGCTTGAAATCTTGAGGATTTTTTCGCAATGAGACAAATGTAGCTCTAAGCCTAATATAGATAGTTTAAGGCAGACTATCAATTGTTCGATAGTGCAAATAAAACGTGTTCTATATTTAACATCACTTACAAAATCATACGTATATATATTTTTAAAATATGACACTTAAGATATGGCTCTGATAAACTAAGGTGGTCACGTGTTCACTGGGTAGGTAGGTTGCGTTCAGCTCATTACATTTAAATTAAATTCAAATGAGTTGTTGTTGCTAAATTCAGTTGCCAAAAAATCATTCTTTGTCATTCATTACCATTGTGATATCATTTGTAGTTCTCAAAATGCTTTTTTTATAATTATGGCTTCTGCCTATGTAGGTAATTTCGTTAAATCAAATGTGACAAATACATGTTTTAGAGTCTAGTTACCAAGTCAAAATGCTTCTTGCTTTTTTCATAATCAAATTATATGAGTTGTTATATTTAAAAGAAAAAAAAAACAATTATATTAAAATTGTGTCATATAATAAAATTGAAGTGTCGTTTGTAATGTCAAAATAACAGCTTTTTACTAAATGCATATGAAAGTATATACTATACTTAATTTGGCTGTCTGTCTGTTTGTTCCGATTACTTTTATTTTAGAAAAATAATTAGATTTCCACGGAAAATAAATTTATTCGGAAAAACGAGAACAATTTGCGCGTGTCTCCGATCAACGGCATTCTGTAGTCCACGTGAGTACAGCTAGTTCTGTAATGAATTAATTCATCGTGTATTTATTTTATTAGTCTTTGAATAAATACCAGAGGTTAACCGCTGCTAAATAAATAAAATACAAACCGTGTTAACCTTGACATCGTAACAACTTTAGTGGCTATCATAATACAATGTTTTTAATCACCGATTTGAGAAACTTTTCATGGTTGCACTGTGTCTATTCTTATAATATCTGGTATAGTGCCGTGACTTTACCGTGGAAGAATATTTTTTTAATCGTCATAGGTTTAGCGATATTGCCACAATCTCACCTGATCTTTAAAGACTATGTGGCCCACGGTAGCACGCTAAGTCTAGTGGGAGAATTAACTCTCAAGTGCAGCTGCCGGAACACACAATAGGTGCTTGACGGCAGATTTTCAACTTAAGGGTGGTAACTAGCCAGACGGGTATTAGAAAATACCCTACCACCACGCTATGGTTTCCTCACGATGTTTTCCTTCGACGAAAGCTCAGGTTCATTGCAGTGATTCGAACTCACGTCCATTGATGCGATGTTCGTATACGCTACCACTGAGCCATCATTGCTTTCGAAAGGCAAAGGGCACTGATCACAATCAAAATTAAACAACCGATAATAATGGAGTATTGTACACGAGAAATATACGTTTGATAAGAAATATTTTTTTTTAGAATTCGCAAAAATAGTAATAAAAATACATAGTTTTTAGTTCATTCCAAAACTGATAAGCTATAACAATAAAATTAATATCATTAACATTATACTTTCAAAAATCATAAATTATGAGAGATACTAAAATTAGATACGAGACGAAAAGAATTATTGTGTAATAAATGGTTGCAGAGCCGCGAGTACAACTAGTTTTAAGTACTAGTTTTCTTTCCAATAATACTTATAAAGTACAAGGATACGCATCGTGTATTTTATAGAATATGCCACGAACAAAACAGAGGTAGAAAGTCTGGGCGCTTTGGTCTCGTCTTTATGTTGATGTTGGAACGGGGGTGCCTTCCATGCTGTATTTTCAAAACCTGACAGTACTAACGCCCTTTCGGTTTACATCTCCACTGCTAGTTATTTCAAATAAAATGAGTGAAATTAATCAGGCCGAAGAAACGCCGAAAAAAACAGACAAGAAAGTCAATATTTTTCTTAGTAAATAGGCATACAGTTCACTTTATGTTAAGTGCTCACAGCAACCTATAGCAGTATAATCAATGTCAAAAGGGACCGCAGTTGCAACTGAGGCCTGTTAATAATGATTTGTTACTTCTGAGAACTGATTTGAAACGGCTTGTGTGTTCCAATTTTAATTTAACCGATATGAAAGACTTGCTTTAGCGATTTACATACTGGTATTAGCCATTGTATATACCCAGCCTTTTACTGGCTTTAGCTATAGTATCTGTAATCTATCATGACGGTCGTAACTGTCAACAAATCTTTCCACGGTAGCTCATATTCTTGGCCTGCCTTCATCCATCATAAGGTGAAGCGGTAGAAATTTTTCTGAGCTCATTATATCAGCTGAAGAAGGTCTACTACTGCCTCACCCAATAATCGCAACAGTAAGCGGTTCTGCGCTGTTTGCCGGTCTGTCCACGCTATGTCTTCCGTACCAGATAATAATGAAATAAAAAAAACATATTCTTTACAAAAACTAAAATAAAATATTAAATTTAATACAAATATTTAGTAAAACAATAACATATTTTATTCTATATGTACTAATTTGGGGGCACAACAGTGTGTCCTCACCAAGTCCAGCGTAAGGAAAACTGCTCTACCATCCTTTTCTGGAAGCCTTTTCAGCGCATTTTTACACCTCTGTCTAGCAGCACTGGGTTACTGTAGAAGGCTGAAATTCTATTTACTAAAGCTACTTATAAGAACCCTACAATTTCAAGTTTATAGCTTCATTCGTTTAGAAGTTATAGGGATGGTAAGTTACGAAAATTCGGCACTGACTGACTGATGCATGATAATCAAAATAGAACTAGTACTGCCCCGTTACCTAGAGAGCTGAAATTTACTGATAAAGGGTTTCATACCCACATAAAAAAACTATCAAATCTGGATTTTCGAAGATTTGGAGTACCTGATGACCCTAATGTGAAAACCAAGAGTCCAGCCAAACTATAAGAGTTGTCGAAACGTCGTCTTAGTGAAGTTATACAATTTGATGAGCGTTTTCTAATGGACCATAAAAATTTGAGATCTAGAGTAACTAATGTCGAACCCAAATAGCCCATCCAAACTAAAAGATATTGAAAAAATACCGCTTTAATTAAAATGAGTTCTGTGGAAAACTAAGAGCAATAAATTCAATCAACATGATAGGCCATAGGCTTTTTCTGCTTATGGATATTATGAAATTCCAGTACCTGTTATAGAACCTGTATAATAAACTAGAAAAAGAAGTGAAATCACAACAAAATCATGCTGTAAGCACGTGCCAAGTCTCGATTGAGATGATATGTCTATTAAAAGTAGCTAAGGAAATCTCATAAACAGCCAAGTCTAGGAGGTGGATATAAGGAAACGAGTAATTTTGGTTAAAATCTGGTCTATCATTTACTCGTTAAATTCCATTCTTTAGAATCTGCTATGCCTAAAAAATTAATTAATGACAAGACGACAATTACTATAACAGCTGTACCATAAATAAAACACACTTTGAATAACTTATTTCAAGGAAGCACAAAATTAAAAGAATGTTTTATTGTTTATTGAAAACTGTCATTACAAAGTATTTAAATAAAAATTTGATTTTGTTTTCCTTTTGTTAGACCCATTATTGGATCACGGATAGAATACGGGGTAATAGGTAAATAGATACTCACCCTAAATCGGTACTTTCCGACGGGAGGTCGAGCGTACGGCACACCCTGAAAACTGGCATAGGTTCTGCCTTTCGTCGACACTTTCCACGCGCCTTTCAGTACACCATGAGTAACAGTGACGACAGGGTTGGGCTTCTGGGTTGAAGCTAAACCGACCGTGGTAATAAAGAAAAGTAGTTTTAAAAACATTCTTAAGGTTCTTAATTGTAAAGGTAATCACTCATATAGGTGCGCGTGCGCAGAACTGCGGCACTCAACTGCAAGTGATTGTAGGTTTTGTCGTGATCCGTAGTCGCCAGCGCGTTTGTTCCGTTTTACATAATATCCATACTTCTTCTATAGGTACATATTATAAAACTCAACGTCTATCTGTCCGTTTATATTCTTTTCACGCGAAAACCACTTATCCGACTTAAAATATTTTTTATTTATTTTATTACATAGCTATGTTATCTAGCCAGGTTATAGATATATTTTGTTACATACAGTAACATACAAAATAAGCAGTGACGATAATGGTGATCAATTTAGAAAAGACACGCTTTTGCGACGATTAAATTGTTTACGCTGCGTAAACCATAAGATATATAACAAATTAATGCTGGACATAATTGTAGATCTTAAAGAGAACTACAAAAAGTCAAGGATAGCATATGTCTATCTTCTAAGGATCACTCATAATAAGCATTTTTGAGGCAGCACCATTCGCGCGTGCACCCAGCCGACGGCATTCTGTAGTCGACGCGAGCGGAGCCGCGGGCATAGCTAATATATTGTAAACATGAAGAGGTTGTTAATTTTTTGTTTGTTTAAACGCGCTAATCTCTAGAACTACCAGATAGATTTGAAAAATCTTTCTGTATTGTATGGCTATCAGACAGAATTGAAAAATTCTTTGTTTTTAAGGCTTAAGGAAGGTAATATAACTTCACTTTACGAGTACCATGCAATAGCCATGAACGTCAAGCAATCTGGCAAGCTGTAGGTAAGTGAGAACAATGATAGCTACACGAGTGAGGAGGCGCGCCGCGGTGCTGTTGCTGGAAAAACTTTAACATAAAAACTAATGAAAAAGATACAATGCTTTTGTTTTTTCATAGTTCGCTGAGCCTCTTCTTTCGCAATCTGTGATTACCTTTTCGTTTTTCAACTATTTCCTATTGTTGAAAACAATTTTAGGCCGTCACGAGATAAGTTTAGTATGCAATGAAACATTTTTGTGTTTGGTTATATATAGCATTGTATGGATTCACTGCTTGCTAAAAATTGCTTTAAATTTTTGCGAACTCTGTAAAATATATTGTATAATTTGATGGTTATAATTGCAACTTTTTTCTTTTTACTCTTTGATTTTCATTCTTCTTTTAGAGAAAGGATTCTCGTCATTGTTACGGTAGAAATAAATATAACATTCCTGTTTCTGATGACTGCAAAGTTAATAAAAATGAGGAGATAGATTCTGAAGATGAAAATCTGCCAGAGCCTGTGCCGGAGTGGATTTGCTGGATTCTATGTTAGGTCTTTATAGGAATCAATTTGTGATGAAAAAAATGGTATAAGAGAATATTTTTTTATATGATTGTATGTTGTGACGTAGAAAGCACAAGGACGAATATTTATCTCTTTTAGATTGCAAGCAAGTTATCTCAGAAGACTTGAGTATAGCTGGCAAATGTCTTTCGTGGAAAAGAGGTCATCCGCCGTTATTACACTCAGCAGCAGGATCGCCGTCTGCTAGTTGGCAAGGAAGCCCTGCCCCACCCTGTCAAATACTGGGACACCAACTAGTAAAATATGAGAAAGTTCCGAAAAAACGACAAGACCTATCTATGAATTATGTACGGACCGACAACATAGGGCATACATACGAGTATATATATGCCTGAGTGGCGGAAGAACCGTCAAAATCGTCAATTATGCCCTCAGAGAACACACATACTAAATTTGGGGTTAATTTATTTTTCGTCTTAATGTTTGCGAAGCCATTTAATATGACTGAATGATTTTCTGCATTAATTCATACGAAACCATATATGGCTTTGCAAATAATAAAAAAATGGGTACATAAATAAATCCTTTTGCACAGTGAAGATTTTTATTCATCTCCTTCATAATTAATGCAGTACAAGGTTAAGCAACAAACTAAGAAAATATGTTTTTATTATTGAGATTATAAGCACATTTACTCACGTATATACTACAGAAGATCGTAGCCAAATGCCCTAGCGTTGTGTTTCTGCGGTGAGTAGGGTTTACAGAGCTCCTTGAGGCAGGGGAGTTCAGGGTTGGCGACGCACTTGTGATACCTTTAGTATTGCAGGCGTTCATAGGCTACGGTAGCCCCTTACCATCAGGCGGGCCTTAATATAGTTTGCCACCTTTGCAGTATAAAAAAGAGTAATTTACTAAATGCACAACTTTAAGGCTTTAATATTAAATTGAACCAAATTGAAACAAGTTTTGCTTTAAATAGTTTATATCAGTCTATTATAGAGTCTAATAAATTGCTACACGTACAGGAAGAAATAAATAACTTTGAGAAATTCGTATTTAGTTAAAGAATTTAGTTAAAATATAGCAAACTATAACCTTAAAAGTTTATTTTAAAGAATATAGAATTAGTTTTACTTACTTTACCTTGAAAAGAACACCTATATGTATTATAAATATATTTCCTTACCCGTGTTATCCCATAATTCCACAGTCATTATTTTACCTAAAGAAATAGTGATAGTGACCTAATAGTGAAAGGATTGAAGAGCAACTGTTCACTCATTTCTGTAAGCCTCAGTCCAGCTTTCTATGCCGCAACGACTAACCTATGATGCTTGCGTCACTGACTTGTTGACGTACGAAAACAACGTGACGTCATACATCCAGCCAGTTAAGATCCAGGTGTTGCAATGAATTCTCTACAGTAGAAATAAAGAAATACTTACCAGAAGTTGTATCGAGGAAATATTTTGCATAAATTTCAAGGACACTTACATACCGAGAAGTAACAACCCTGAAAATGGATTTGAAAGAAAAGGAAAATATTACTATAGAATGCCTGACTAGATTATTAATATAATTTATTAATTCTATAGAATGCCATATGAGAAACCGGCAAAGTATGAAATATATCTTCGATTCGTTTCGAATATCAGGTGAGAGTTTTAGTGGCGGTATATCAAAGTGGCCGGCTCCCTAGTATTTGTTCGCAAGTTCAACGTAACAGAACCGAGCATCGTCGGTATTTTTTTAATAATGGCATTCTTATTATTTTCAGAATACTGTACCGATTTAAAGCTCCTGTCATTCGCCATTAGAAAAGATTCAGTGCTAGTGAGAATAGTGAAAACCAAAAGTAAATTATTGAAGTGAAAAGTGTTAGACCCTGTCGGAATTTTATATTATATATACTCATTTTTGTAGTAATAATTATTTTACAAATACCGTGTTAAATTCTTTATATTATATATTCGGAGTACACATATTCAAAATAACTTCGAACTTAAGGAGGGAGGAGATATAGAATTGTGTATTATGCGTGTGTATTGTGGATGCGTGTGTATTATGTGTGTGTGTGTGTGTATGAAATACTGTAACACTGAAATACTATAAAAACATTGTAATACTTTGTCACACTGTAATAATATATCACGAGAAAAGTCTAGCGCTTTAGATACAGGCTCGGCTTAGTTCAGGCGCTAGAATTCATTAGTATGTCAAAGAAATAAAGTTCAGATCCTTCTAATTTATTATATTAAACAAAAGTTATTATTAACACTGCTAATCAGCAGTCTGTATTCTAAGAAAGACAGACGCAATGTTGGAATGATAAGCGCATCCTGTACGTGTCGTCTGATGGTTACTTCATAGTTCTAAGAGTATTTATAAGTTAGTCTGAAGACATTATTGGTAGCGAATAAACTTTTATTAAGTCATCTGCTCACGTACGAATTGTCTAGGTGCAATTATTTGAAGATAGTTAAAATTATACACTATAATATAATTGAAATCAAGAAGAAAAAAGAAGAATACGGATGTTGCTTTTTGTTTGCCTATTTCCTTTCGCTCTTGAATGACAGTCTAAAACTGAAATAGACTTATCTCTCTACAGACTTTTCGACATTTCTCCGGTTTGTATTATAGTTGCACTGCGCCTTTTTTTACCGTATCAATTTCAATATCCCACGGCTGAGCAAAAGGCATTTTCCGATTGAAGGCACGGGTCAAGCCAGCCCACGACGTATTAAGGATAATATAAAAAAAAAAAAAATTATATGTTGGGTTCGCTTCACTTCTCAGCTTGGAAGGGGGCATAATAATTATCGTTTTACAATTATTCACGAAAAACCTTACTTTATATGGGCGAACTCGCCGTTCGCTCTTTTTATTTTGGGGAATAACTATAACACTATCTTTATAATATAATATAATAATTATATAATATAATTCTTTATAACACTATTCTATTCTATGCTTATTACTCTATATAACTAAACACAAATTCAATTCATATTTCGTTATTAATAATTTCCTATAGCTATAAAACACATACGTTAAGTAAAAATCCTATCGTTCAAGACTAGCTCCATATTTTGTACAACAAATGAATATTATTCTATGCGTTTCATATCGTAACACATTTCAAACATATTTACATTAAATATCTCTGTTCAATAATTGCGTATTCGTGTGTCGCCAACAGAAGCAATGATGGTTTAGTGACGTGAGTTCGAATCCCTACAGCGAGCCTCAGGTTTTGGTGAAGGAAACATCGTGATGAAATCACAGGATGGTAGTTATTAATGTCTGCCTAAATAGGTGTAATGGCTAGTTAGCACTCTTAAGTTGAAAATCTGTCGCCAAGGTGTGTTTTGGCAGCATCACATGAGAACCAGTTCCCCACTAGGGTTAGTGCGTTACAATATTGGGTCCTTATCAACTTAACTTCACATGAGAATGTGGCCGAAAATAAAATAAAAAGAATTAAAAAAAACGTGCATGTGGCACTGGATTGCGTGTGCCAGATATATCGACGTCCGTTATTACTGAAAGTTTAAGGTTTTATTTGTTTAACGCAGGTTGCCACTCGATTTGGCCTTTATAGAACATTTTATGGATAAAGTTTTATTTGCGGAACCTTTTTGGCTCCTGCATCAATATTTCAGAGTAATAACAAGAGTAACATAAAGTCACTTGTTGCATCTTGATCTAGCGTGTGGTAGTTTTTATTTATAACATAATAAGCAAAAAGATGGGTGTTATAAAGGGCATAGCCGAATAAGCAAGCAGGATCTGCTCCCACGGCCTTTTCTATCGGTCCTTAGGCGATCATTTAGATACCCAATTAAAAAAAAAAACAGACAATATTTATCGTGCCTAAATCTCTCTTCCCTTTTTATTGATGTTGCAATGAATCTGTCTGTTTAGGCAAAAAAAGAATTACTCCTCATAGATTGCATTTGTCAATAACACTTTAAATGTTGTTACCGACCTTTGTCAGTTAGTTTAAATTTTACCTAAGGTAATTAATATGTATTTTCTAGTAAATTTTTATGAAAAACTAGAGAATATTTATTAAATTGAATATTTTAATCGTATTTTAAATAATAAATGATGATAGCGATGAAGAATAATTTGATTGCATTCGTTTAACATACATTTCAAATTGTTAAGTATCGCTGCAGTTTAAATTGCATTTTATCTTTTAAAGTTTTTTATTTATGTTTAAATTAATTAAAATAAAATAATTTTCTATGAAAATAATATGTAGTACGGTTAAATACAATTTTATAAAAAATCGTTTTAAATTTTTTAACATTGATCCACCGAATGAAAAAAAAAAATTTTGAGTATAAAAAAAGAGTATAAGAGGAAGTCCCTTTAAAAATTGGTGATTTCCCGATTTAAAAAATGTGGAAAAAATATAATTTAGTTTTATTTTTTTAAAGATCGGCTATAAATCTGAGAATCACAAATAAAAATACTTTTTCATGCCTTTTACTCTTAAGCATTTGAAATAAAATCCCCATTTGATAATTAATAATTTCATGATTGTAAATAAAATTAAAAAATAGAGTCTAAAAAATTCTCGAAAACTGCGTGAGGTTGAGAGCTGAATATTTCCCTGATTTTTCTCATTTAGTATCTAAATGGTCGCATGCCGGTAGAAAAGCCATGGGTCATATTTTGCTTGCTTATCCGCCTATGCCCTTTAACGTATTTGTCTGTGGCATAGTAACTCCTAAACGGCTGAACTGAATTTTATCTTGTTCTTTTTTTATTTGAAAGGTGACTTGAGAGTGTTCTACGTTGGAAAGGTCAATAGGACACGAACAAGTCTTCACGGTGCGATAGCTCGAGGGAGACTGTCCACTCAGAAGAGTTCCAACGTAGCGGTCCCTTTGAACAATCTCAGGAAACAATATTGATTACTTTACATAGTTAAGAAAAAATAGATAATAAATATTAACAGAAAATCAGCTCGGAACAATCTCTGACAGCACGTTTTCTTGGAATACGCTGCAAAAACGATAAAAATAGGACAGTAGGTAACAAAGAAATCATCTTGTACAATATATAATCATAGCTATGCCCGCGGCTTCGCTCGTGTGGACAACAGCATAATGCTTATAAAAATCGTAGTAGTGAAATTCTTTTTTTATAAGGGCCAAGTATCTAAAAAATAAAAAAATATCCCGTACTTTTTACGTAATGCTCGCACAACGGCAAACCTCAATCATTTTATATATATATACTGGACATTTGTGTATTCTTGAAGGAACCTAAAAAATCCGCTACACCTTATACAACTGATTTTAATATATAATCCACAAAAAGTAATTTAATGTTACAAAAGAAATCAACAATATTTATGTTATGTTGTAGTGAAAGTACAATATATGAATGGTATGAAGAGAACCCGCATTATTGCTTACTATTATATTTCTTCTTCTTTAATTTAAGAGCTCAGCCCATGTCGATGGAGTAGTTACCACTGTTCCCTATCCTCTGTCTTTCTTTTGACCTCCTGATACGACACGACTCCAACTTTGTCCTTCACTTTCTGGAAAAAGCTTCATCTAGGTCTCCTCGCTTTCCTTCCAAAATTGTTTTAAAGAGCTTGTCGTGCAGTATCAAGTGTCCAATCATATTTCCTTTTCTGTTTTCTATGTTATCTCAAAAACGGTTGTCCTACTCATTTGTAATCCTATCTGTCCAACTGATTTTCTCCATCTTCCTCTAGGATCACATCTCAAACGCAGCCAATTTTTTATCTGTCTCATGGTTCTCATGTCTCATCATCTCATGTCTGGTTCATGGTCCATGTTTCACAGTTAACGTGTTCTAATATTTATCTACAAGCCTACATAAGTGTAGAAGATGTATATTATCACATTTATATTATCTTTAATATATTTTTATTACTATTTATTGTAAAATATTACATATTTATTAAACTTTGTCGTATAAAATCTAAAGTTTATCTTGGGTGTAAGTCTTATAGTTTTCATTCTCGTTTAATCCGAGACTATTCCAGAAAGATCTTTGACCGAAATCGGAGCTCGCTTTCATTTCCGTCTTCCCTGGGGAATATATCTCCAAATAATCAATCTTGGAATCACCTGGCTTCACAGGCACCCATTCTGTACAAGAGCCGGGAATTTTCGGTACACTGTAAAATAAAATTGAATCAATGCCTTAAGTATACCTAGAAAGACTATATTTATCTTTTTCATATTGTGTTGCTTTTTATTCTAAATACATCTACTAGCGGTGCCCCGCGACTCCGCACGCGTCTGTTACGCAGTATTTTTGTCACCCGTAATTTTATTTTACGCATGTAACTGTATTTTTTTACCACTACAAAAAATATTATTATTGACAATATGAATTATGAAATCAATCAATTCATGACAATCAGACAAAATCAATTATGAAATGACGTATGCTTCCCGAGTACGAAATTACATCAAAATCGATTGACAATTATTACAAATTTATTATTTTGTAATCATTTTAATTTTTAAAGTGGTATTTACAATTTTCTTACCCATCAATCTCACCAAAATCGGATAAACAATTAATTAAAAAATGTTTTTTTAGAAGACATTTTTTTACGACATCTACAATTTTTTTTTAAACCTATCAATTGACCAGTGACTTACGCTTTCCATGTAGAAAATTTCATAAACGACAAAGTTTTTTCACCCATCCCATATAAATTTTAACCCCTATTTTACACCCTTACAAGTGGAATTTTCCAAAATCCGTTCTTAGTGAGCGTCTACATCGCAAAAGGAGTAACTATGTTAAATTACAAGTCAATCGGATCTATAGTTTCTCGTGAAGAGTGGTATTTCGCTTTTCTATATATAGACTAGCTGTGCCCGCGGCTTCGCTCACGTGGACTACTAAAAACATTTTTATTTTTTGTGCGGAACCGTAATTATATTTCTAAAATAAAAAGTAGCCTAAGTTATCCTTATAACATCAGCTATCTGCCAGTAAAAGTCCCGTCAAAATCGGTCGAACCGTTTTTGAGTTCCAATAGAATGTGAGTTTAATTTGACTATCAGTGACGGAACGGGTAGCGAGTGAGTTATTTCGAACTGTGACGATAACCAAAGGACGAAGAAATTTTTAGGAGTTCTTTGTCAATCTGGGCGGCGGTTTCAAAGTACATTATATAGAGCAGCTAATTTATTGGATCCACCACTGAACGCCATACAAAGGTGTGGCAGCTTGCCTATTGGATTATAATCAGAAAACGTTTTGCGTTATAATCCAGGAGTTGCAACGGTGTCTTTGATACACTAGTGAATCTCCATTAGAACTATATTCTTACAGTAATAAAATAAATAATCATACCCGGTAGAAGCGTAGCTGTATATCATTCCAATTAGACTGTCAATCATTTTAAAGTCATCTGCTGACTTGGCTTCCAAGAGCGGCATTTTGAAGATGTGTAAGATATCGTCGCTATGAGACACGCCTGAAATAAAAATTAATACTTTAAAAAACTTTTACTTTCTAACAAAGAAATATATAATTTGCAACAATGTAAATTAAAGTACGAGAAAAGGAGAATTTTTGTATGTTATTGTTTCTTAGTGAGTACCTTTTATATTTTACACAGGCTTGGAATACGTAGGTATATACGTAGTCAAGTTTACGGGAGCGGTGTATTAATAAAAAATATTATATAATTATATATATAATTTTATATAAACTAATTTGAAATGAACTGATTAATATTAATTAATTTAAGAGTGTAATGACAAATCGGGATGCTCGCAACCCAGCACGACTTTTTACTTTCTGAACTAATATCTGAGCTTCGTTATTGTTCTCATGAGTTATATGGACGTTTAGCAGGAATTAACATACTTATACAGCGTTTTCGTGGGAACGGGTTGTTATAGATAGTACTGATGGCCGTATATCTACTTAGGTATACCTACCGTGCTTAAGACCCCGAGACGCGGAGGCGAGACCCCATACGCACATGAGATAAAATATCCAAAGATGGGTCGTGCTTTTATGTCGTCATTTGAAAACTGTTATTTATAATGTGACCGAATACTTTCGTAACAAGAAAGTAGATAAAGATAACTCTGAAAATAAAACTAACGCAAATATCAGCAAAATCTTGGCCGAAGCTACGGGGTACTCTGAAAAAACTGTGAGAAATGTAATAGAGGACACTTCATATAGTGAAAATTCGGATGGTTTGAACTTTACATTCCAAACAAAAGCCATAAAGTGAAAACAAAAATTTATTGATGATTTTCTACATTCCTACATTGCTCTTTCTGGTTTTTATACATAGAAAATGTTTTTAAAGAAATTAAAACATCTATATTACGTATGTCACCTCTTACTTAAGAAAAATCAAGTAGATACATATCATAACAATTAAAATATTGGAAAACAATATCTTAAGAACTGACGAAATATTGATCTCATGTAAACTTTTGCTTTTGTTTTCCATTCTCGCACACAACTCTTTTACATTCTAATACAACGTAATAACCAGGGGGCACATAATTACCAGATAACTCACTCATTTACTCACACTTACACAAGCACGCACACATACAGAAAGAATCATAATTACCTGAATGTCTGCTTATCAATAGACTTCGCTTATTTTTGTATGATGCCAAAAAAAAAAATATTTATAAGGCAACAAAGGCCCATAACATAGGGCGTAAACTATAAAGTAATAAATAAAAGGTTTCATTGAATGAAAATAAAATAAAAAGTAAAATTAGCTTGAAATAAATTACATAAATCGATATTCGTTCAATGATGTCTTCACATCATCGTACAAATACCGATATCCAGTGCTTCACCAATGCACTATCATAAATTCCCATGAAGCATCATTATTGACTTGGGACTATTACGAAGTTTATTAAAGATAAATGCCACTAACTTGCGTATAATGACATAAAAATCATCAACGCAGGCAAACGCAAACATTCCAGATGCACTGCAGAATCGCGGCAGTCCCAATAATGCTCTAAAGGCATTATTGTATTGGACACGCAAGGCGCTAATAGCTTTTTGATTGAAGTTGACCCATAGGTTGCTCGTGTAGAAACATTAGCAATGTATTTTAAGTTTAAATAAAGAAATCTTAATTTTATCACTACAACGAAGAAATCTACGGGCCAACATGTTCCCCCTAACCGTGAGTGCCCTGCGTTATCTTTCAAGTCATTATCATCTTTCAAGTCGATGGTGATAATGTGAACAGGACACCCTATTTAATGGTATGTCAAAGAAAAATCAAATGGTGCGAAAACAAATGAATCACTAAATTCGAAACATAAATACACAAGTCTAAATTTGAAATAAATCTGAATTTGGAATTCCTTCCCAAATGCCAGATATTTGAGATCAAGGTGGCCAGTTCAACAAAACGCAAATTTCATATGTAAGAACCTAATAATATATTTTAAGCCTTTTATATTAGCCTAGGTTTCACAGACAATCAAAAGCTTTCTTTAGCACCAACCGTAGGACTAAAGAGTATCATGTCATCTGCGTAACTTATGTTGTTAATATTTTGATTATCAATGGTGCATTCAGCATGAACACTGTTTAACTTGAGTTTTAGTTCATTCATATACAAAAAAGGTAGTTAAGTAACCTTATAATTTATACTTGTCTCACCCCACAATCTAACCTGTACATATCAGAAGTTTCTACCGTCTATCTTACGTAATTTACTTGTTTGAACCAATGCCGAAAAATGCTGGTAAGTTCAGTGGGTAGATCGGGGTCTTTCAAGATGCTCCACAAAATATTATAGGATACTAGATTGAAGGCTTTAGTAAGATCTAGAAAGTATGCATAAATATGTGTTTTTTTTAATGGTATAATATGTTACGGTCTGCTAGAGAGCTAGAATGGCATCCTTGGGCGATAGTCCGGGTTGAAAACCAAACTGAGCATCCTGCAGATCGATATATTTATTTAGCTGCTTGTCTAGAAGACCATCAAAGACTTTAGCAAATACAGTTGCTAGTGAAATAGGTCTATAGTTATTATTATCAGAAATATCACCAGCCTTATTTTTAGGGATAGGGACTACCACCGTTTTTATACAATCATGCGGCAGTTAGGAATAAAACACATAAATTATAAAAAATACAAAATACTCGCAGTAAATAGAACCCTGCGTATTGGAAGTGCTCAAATAAAATAATATAGCTCTTCTCACTCCGGAACACTTTTCAATAACGGCAAGATTTTGTATTTATCAATATACTCACGTACCTACTCATTTCTACGAACAAGTATACTTTTCTTTTACAATTTAATATCGACGCTAAGCTTCGATCACATAATACATGAAAATGAATATGAAATCGTTAGTGGCACGTGTCATAAATAAATATTTTGATTGATTCAAAAGTGTCTCCGAAAATTTTCAAGAATTCACGAAGTATTAAACAAACAAAAAACAATTACCGTAGTCAAAGGTTTTATTCGCTATCAGGTTTGATACGCTTGTAGTTGCTCGGTAAGAATACAAATAAACGTAAGTCGGTTGTCCTGATTTGAGAGCGTGGATTTGAGCAAGTCTGCCTACATCCGCTTTGAAGAGTCGGTCGCTCAGGGCCTGAGAAATATAGAACAGGATTAAATGGTAATGTATATATTGAGACAGACCTAGCTCATTATAACTACATTAATTTTGTGTCAGACGTCAGTATGTATAACACAGTTCGTTTGTATCTTAACAATACATGTGCGTTCTGGAGTCAGTCAGGGTTCAATACTGGGTTTATTATCGTTTTTAATTATGACTAATGATTTACACTTACATTTATATTTAGATGATCAATGATAAAGGTTGCAAAATTAATAAGGAAGGTATGTAATTATGAGTTACTGTAAAATAACATCAATGCAGTATATGACTGGAGTACTAAAAACAAGATTCAGCTTAATATCCGTAAATCGTTTTCATCAATTTATAATTTACTATCTTACGTAAGATTTATAGTATTCCCTTGTAGTCAGCAAAAGTAATGACAACTGACCCCTCACCTAAGTTCTATCATAAAAATTCACTCTCATCAGAGATTAGTAAAACTTTCGTAACGCGCCTAATGTAAAATGCCCAATCTTTTGAATTGAATCGATATTTTGAATAGTTAATAAATCGCAATCTATTGAATCGATTCGCAATCTGAATCGATCTTTCAAAGATCGCATCAGATCGTATCATTATACAAATAAAATAAACACTTAATTTGTTTTTTACATATTTATTAAGAAAAGCTACGTCGAAACTTATAGCCAAGGCTTCGCCATTTTTATCAAGCGCCTCCCCTAGCGATGCAACACGTACGCTAGATGATCACCCGTCGGTCGATTTTGGCTAAAGCCATATTGACGATTGCTTAACAAAGAGTGATCCTCCAGGTAGAGGACAAGCTGGGTCTTGATGATCTGCATGATTTTGGACAAAACTGAAGTTACAGCGATTGTGCGGTAATTGTTAGAGTCAGACCGATTCCCTTTCTCTGGAATCGGTTGCACATTAGCCTCTCTGCAAACCCAAAGCACGACATCACGGAGGTAGGATAGTCGGTATAGGCGAGTTAATACTGGAGAAAACATAGCGGCACATTATAAGAAATACCGCTGGTATGCCGACCGGACCCTAGTATTTCGTTATCGAGTCACAATGCCTAAACAGTATGTCAGATATTGTTACACCAAAGTTGGGTAAAATAGGCGGTTGTGCGTTGCGATTAGTCGAGCTGAGAGTTAGCCACCAAGAGATTAGCAAGTAATGTCGCTTTCTCTTGTGGCTCTTGGGCCAGTGATCCATCATAATATCTCAACAGGGGTAATGTAGAACGTTAGAAATTAGCTAGCAGAGCTTTGGCCAGACTACAGTAGACTCGACTATTGACTCACGAGATCAAAACCTATTCGCGCAATGCGCTGGGCGTCCGCTTTAGCATATACCCTCTTGCAGGCTTTGGAGTTAAGATTTAAGAGAATTAATATTGCGATCCTTGTTTTCGCAACTCCTGACCCAATCGCGATACGCGGCCTGCTGATTTCTAATAGCATCATCGCATTCGAGGTTGTACCAGGAGTTTCCTTTACGATTGCAGACTATCTTAGAGGAAGGAATATAATATTTCATTCCGATCCCGATCTTATTGGCAATCGCCACGGCTATCCCTGAAGGATATTTCTCTTTAAAACAACATTTCCGCCAAGATAAATATGCGAAAAAGTCCCGCATTCCATCCTAATCTGCTAACGAGTAGCGCCAGACTTTGCGGTTGATCCTAACACTAGGTAGAGCGCTAGACACAGATGTAACTACCAGGCAGTGGACCGATGTGCCTAACGGGGCACAGACTGACACATCATTAATAGTAGGATAGCTTGTCAACAGAAGGTCCAGGAGATTGCCTTAAAGTCCCCCAAGACTCGGCATCTATCGCCTTGCTGATGTAATCAAACAGCCGTAGTCTCATCATCCCCGTTGTGGGATCGTTATAGGTTGATACAGCTTTTAGTGCCCAGGTCCACGTGTACCCAAAGTTTGGAGAAGTAAAGGTCCTCCATCCAGCACAAATGGCGACAATACATGTCTGATCTTTCACACGCACTTACTCCGGTTTTGCTTGAAAGTTTTCCTCAAGCTGGTAGCCAAGGTAGTACAAGTAAAATGTATCGGTCGGACGGCAAATCTGAGTCTCTGTTAAGAAGAGCATTGCAGGCTGAACCGTCTCCAGAATGTTGGTCGATGGCATTAAGTTAGTATGGAATCCACGGATGTTACAGAACTCCACTGTAAAAGCGGCGTAGGGGTTGTAAACCGCTGTTAAACCTCTTCTCATTTGTTGTGCTGTCATAGTTTGATGGGAAGGAAGAAGAAAACTTGAAGAGCGAGTGAGCTTTGTTCGAGTAAAGGCTCACTAGCGTGAATCGCCGATTCACTTAAATACCAGAGTGAAATATACCGATCCGGCAGATGAAAGGGCCTCTGTAGCCCTCCGGGCTTGGTCGTCGGGACCCCCAAACCAGTCACCTAACGGCACGTTTCTTTTATCGTGACGATGGTTCATAGCTATAATAGGATCCGATAGATAGTAATATGGTCGAGCCATTAAGTACCAGAAAGGGCAGGACATCGTCTGCCGGAGCCAGCTAATAGTAATGTATAAGATAAATGAGCGCAATTTTAAGTTTCCCATTTCGATCACTCATAGTGATTCATTTATGGCAATCGATCCTCAAGTTTCCCAAAAGAAAGTAGAACACAGTCGTTAGCTTTAATCT